>CM076403.1:29152751-30582751 GCA_038363315.1 Mugilogobius chulae
TAGACAATTCCAAAGAGTGTTTTTTGAGGCTCAGGTGGCAAAGAATAGCATCTTACAGAAAGAACTCCAGCTGTGTTGTTGATGAACAATGTTAAAACTAAAAAAAAATGTGTCCTTTAAAACCCAAAGAAATTCTTGACATTTGGTCCATAAATATGGCACATATTTTTTATCATAATGGGATGTGAATGTGCTTCTGTTGGATGAACATTCAGGCTTTTATTAGACATTGTTTTTTAAATTCATATATTGCAGTGAAGATTATGGTAATTTATCACAATTATCCTGCAGTTATAGTGAACATATGGTCGGATGCCTCACATGATGAATACTGAATAATAGAAAAGATATTAGCATTTATATATTTAGAAGTTGCACTACATGACTTCTTTGTTAGAGTCCATCACCATCTTGTCACAGTGGAGATGCTATAACATCAATTTACCTCCTCAGAGACAATTAGACCACACTACCTGCCCAAGCTGATGTGGAATTGACCACGATCAGACCAAAAAAAACATGTTCAGTTTTTGTAATTGTTATTTTAATATTCTAACATTAATATTAATACATAAAAAAAAAGCAATTTTAATTCTTTAGGCTATCATGTTTTTTTTCTACAGTAGATGCAGCATTACAACTTTTCTAAATACTGTATATTATGGACCAAAATGAGAAAATGTAGAAAAAAAACTATAGGAAAGTATTGTGTATTACCTGTAAAAATGTTTTCAACATGTGTTTGAGTGCAAGACTCCTTAAAATAAATATGTAAAGAATGTAATGTAGAATGACAAAATGCAGAAAAACAGTATTTTCACATTGTTTTTTATGTTTGATACAAATGTCTTATAGATAAGTCACTTTCAGATCCACATTTTCAGCCTTAAAGCTGCAGTCCAGGGTCAGAAGTGTAACATTTTTTGGAGTTTTAAGTATCCCGATACGTATCCAGATACACCTCCATGTATTGATACTCGTATTGCCAACAAGTTCGTCACAATACATCCCGATATTGATACATCAAGTATAACCCTAATTAGAGCTAGGTGTTTTGGATCAGGTCCAAACAGGTATCACAAACATTTGGCTCCTGAAGCTTGAGACTGTGTTTTTCTCACCCACTTCAATGTAACGTTTATGGGTCGTAGGGTCGAATTGCAGTCACAAATGTGGATTCAGCAGCATAACTTTTATTTTCGCTCAGTAATTCGACATAAGAGCTGGTTAGTATTGCTGCCACAAATTGTTCAATTCGCTGCAGCTTTTTCTGCTATCCAGCTGCATCTCCTGTGTTGATAAACAAATAATCCTTCAATGTGCCATGCAATTTCTCATTTGTTTTGCTTATCTGAGATGCGTCGCAGCCTTAGTTCATTTCTTTGGATGTAAAGATGTACAAGTATTATGAATATAAAACACAATCCTAATCAAGCCACACACAGACCTAAACTTACCCATTTTGTAACTTCAGACCTAAACTTGGCCATGTAATCCAAGGAAAATGTCCCCATGGCTTTATCCAAAACACCAGTCTAAGACGCTAAGAAAATAGCTGTGAAAAGCGTCAAATAGAGACGTCGTTTTCTGTAATAGACATGCACAAAAGGGGAGAAATGTGATCATGATACGCTTTTAACATGTTTTAAATATGATCGACATTTCAGTGAAACCATGTTCAAGCTATTCAAAGTATTCAAAAGCAGTCTCTGATTTGATCAAGTAATAAAAAAACACTTAAAACATCTATAACCTCAGTTATCTAAAGAAGACCTGATTTTTGTCCCCATAAGTGAGGCAAGTCCCCATTAATTGAGAGTGTGTAAGAGATTTTAGTCCCCACAGTGTGATATAGACTCACCCGGCGCCACACACATAATTGCAGGAATCTCACTTCTCAGATTCCTCGGGCATATTCAAATCAATGCTGCGCTGGAGCGTGACACATTACTGACTAATTGAAGACTGTGTAATTATGAATGCTCATACATACTGAACAGGGCCAGACAATGGTGGCAGCGCGTGTCTCCTGCCACAAAACCAACGCGACTTTAGGTGTCTCAATCCAGCTCCATCCAGGGCCCACTCACCTTGTTCCAGCCCGCCGTCTTTTTGACAAGCATTACTTCACCTCTCCGCTATTGAAATGTAAATTCGCTCGGCACAAACATGAGCATATCTCTTATATTAAACCTGGGAGGTGGCGCATATGTTTGCCAATATCCTAACTGTGATCCAAATCAGTGGACAACAAAACAACCCAAGATGCTATGAGCCCTGACTGTTTACGAATTTCCATAATTGCGTTGGATGACAGCGAGGAGAGAAAAGCAAAAATGACACTAGAAATCAAACCGGTGTGACGGGAGGAACAAACGTTGATATGATGAGGTTGAGAAGTCGCGAGGAGGAGGAGATTTACTCTACAAAGCATACCTGTACATTATTTAAACATAAAAAAACCTTTAGGGACTTATTTGAGGATGCAAAAACCTGCTGCTCTGTGGCGTTTTCGCAACACTGTACTGCGCAATTATGAACGCTGCCGAATTAACAAGCATCACCCGGGGAAGCTTTGAATTTCTTTTTCCAGACCCCCTTTTCCCCATCTCCATATGAATGCTGCTGCCCGGCGATATGCATGATGAATTATTCAAGATATATATGATGTGTGTATGCAAATGAAAGGCGATAGTTATGATAATTGAATAAAGGTGCAGGACCTTCATTGTGGTTGTAACTGATGCGATGGGAGGGACAATTGCTTCTTCCTATAGTCCTATATATTTCTTGTGCTTATTATTGAAATCCATCCACTTGGAGCCACACACACACATACACAATAATAATATGGATGCCTAATTGCGTTTGTGCGTGCCGTCATTCAATTACTTTGGAGGAAATGAGAAGGTAGTGTCGGAGAGAGGAGATAGCAGAGACAGTTGGATAAGATCCGCTGCTGGAGAAAGTGTCTTGTTACTGACCTTCTGCCTCCCCGTGGGGCAGGTGCAGCGGGGGTCCAGCGCTCACAGAAGAGTAAAGCACTAGGTAATTCACTGCTGGGTTGACAGTGTGGCAGAAATGTTGGGAGGATGACAACCAGCAGGAAAGCATCGCAGTTATAAGAGAGCGGCCAAGAGAGGGTTCAGTTGTCATAAACATAAACCTTTGCTCTAACCTGAGAATTGCAGAATTATGGGCAGCAGATCAAAGTTTTTCCTTTGCTTTTCTTGTTTGATTTTTTTCCATAAAGCTTGTTAGTGCAGAGCTAGCTTTTTGGTCAGTGATGGGCAGGGAATTCTCATTGACCCACAACAATTACCAATAACTTTGATCCACTTCTGCTTCAAAGTCAAGATAAATTAACACTTCTAAACTCGAAATGGATGCAAAACCAATGTGGTGTCAAGTAAAAAAAACAAACTGCAAATTGGTGCTTACAAATGAGGTAGGTCATTGTCAGAAGCGTCAAGCCCCATGACAAAATAATTAGCATTTGTAAGCAGCAAAGCCATTTCCAATTCAGTGCTAAATGTGCAGAATTATGCAACTAATGCAATCGGCCAAATTTGCTTCACTTAGGAGCATATACTGTATATATATTTTACAAAAGACCTTTTTTTTTAAAGATAAAACACAATTGAATTGAATTTTAAGACTGATTTGCCATGTTTATGTTTCCCCAATCGGCCAGCCTGGTAACTGGCTCACCTCCAGATGAATCTGTGTTGAACTCTGATTTGAGTTTTCCACAGTATCCATCTGGAACTTTACTTGCTGAAAGCGTTCGAGAAAAGGTGGGGCGTTAAGTGAAATACTTCAAGCTGATTGGGTGTGGGGCTACCTTATTTGAGCTTAGCCAATCAAACTCGTAATGGTGTATCCAATGTCCATGTGAGATAATACGCGTCACACATACTGCTCTTCTTTCAAAAAGAAATTAATCCATATTTCTGCTAAAACAAATCAAAAGTGGCTGAAACACCAGCCTGGTGGTTTCATTCACTTCATAGAAACCATCTGACATCGGCATCATTATGGTTCGTATGCTCCACAGTAGCGGGGACTTGTTTTTATTTCACCAATCATTGGGCCTGTCCATGAACGGGACAGGCTTAGGGTGGACCACAAGTGTGCCTGCCACACAGAAAGCTCACGAATCAAGCAACTCTTCTATAGGCAGGTGGGAATGAGAAAGAAAAAAAAACAGAAACAGAAAGATTCATTGTCATTGTCACAGAGTACAATAAAATTACGTTTGGAGCGAGCCCCAGGCCACTGCACCTTTTGCGCGCCGCTGCTCGCTCTTCCAAGATGCAATCAAAGCAAGAATAAAAAAAAAAAAAAAAGGAGTGACCCACTGAGGGAGTGGGTCGGAAAAGAAAAGAAGAGGTGCCAAGTCACAACAAGAGATCAAGTTCGACTAAATGTTAAATCAAAAAATGAAAATATGAATTTATAGTGACTCTGCCTTTCAGTCAAATAGAGATTTAAAGTTTGCTGCTTTAGACCTGGGCCGTTCATTTAAATTAGCTAGATTACCCAGCTAAGAGAAGAAAAGTAGGAAGAAATGGGTCTAAATCCTTTCTTACCACTCAATACACCACACAAACAGTATATGAAACACATCTAAGTTATTAGCTGAATTAAAGGGATTAAAGCAATTATTTTAGTGGCTCACTGTAGCACAACAGTACTTCTGACTTTTCAGACTCAAAGAAAATGTTACTGTGATTCAAGTTCCAGGCTCCAAGGGCGACTGGACTGCAGTATGAGCCTTTTTAATAATACAAATATCTCACCTTGATTGTAAAAAGCCTGTTTAAGTTGTATAGGAGGAAGAAGAGAATTGGATGTAAAGAAAACAAGAGCAATGCATTTGCAGCTTAAAGTGACATATCTAGTGCAGTGGCAGCAAACTGTCAAAAATCATGTTAGTTTATGGATTGTCTCGTGTCACATCTCCAGATCTGAGCCAGGATGTTGGTCAGGAGGATCCACCTGGAGCCCACTGTCCGGAGCACGCAGCCATGCGGAAAAAAACTCCAATTCCACAAAACAGCACCACTTGATAGGGTTCACACTGCAGGGACCCTCTTGCTGTGAGGTCGTAGCGCTAACAGGTTTGCCTTCATGATGCTTTATTGCTTTCTCCATTTTCTCCACACACATATAATGAACAAAGTGTGCATTATGTTAATACATCTCCCCAGCCGCGCAGGTTAAATTGTGATAACTATATTACACATGAGGAGCAGAAGACTGGAATATAACGGCTAATGACAATTACTGAGGATCCTGGACACAAGTCTTTAGTAACACTAGGTCTGTTTGTGCTGTTTTCTACCAGCTAAATAGAGCAGAACAGACAAAGACCAAGTTGAATTGCTCTCATTTTTCTGACCAAACAACATATGCTCGTGTTGGATGGGTCCATTTGTTTCATACGCTTCTCTTTAGCTCAGTAGTTCTGCGGAAATGGAGTTAACCTTGTTTGAAATACAAGATAAAAAGCTTGTGAAAGTAATAATCTAAATTCATAGATCTGAACAGGACTGACAGTTGGATTTGAGTTGATCAATTTGGCCGTGTCTATATTTAATTTAGAGCTTACTACTAATTTGAATGTGTTGTTTACTTGAATGTACTCTATTTCTCTTACTGCAAAAACAATGTTGAGATTGTTTTCTCATTAGCCCAAAACATTCACAAAAAAAAGAGAAAGGTTATTATTTTATTTTTACAGAGTAATTGTTAAACCTAGTTTGTGTTTAGTTAATTGTTTACTTTCTATGTCACATTAGGTTACGTCGTTAATCAGATGCACAAGGCTAAGGAAATGTATTTGGACACATGTAATAAAATTACATGTAATGCGTCTAGATGTGTACTTATAGTATCTAGATGACGTACTCATCCTTACTCATGCACTTAGATGAGTAAAGAAAGGGGAGTCGCAGTGTAAAGATGGTTCGATTGCACCTAGGCCATTTCAAATCTGATATAATCCTTCTATCGAAGGTCTTTGAAAGGTTTGTGCTAAATATATGTAATGAAACAAAACACATCTCCAGCTGAGTTTTTGATGAGAAAACAGTATTTTAACAAAACTTAACACAGCCCCACTTTAAAAGAGAACCCTTTTGTAGTGTGTTCTTTTTCTTAATCTTGAAATAAATCTTGTCTCACTTTTACCTCCAGCACAAATCCAAGCTGGCACGATTAACAACAAACCAACAAACGAGCATCATGATACTAAACATCATCCACATCAACATTACACAAACCTCCACCAACCGCCCCGTGAGCTTCTATTACTGCCTTGTTTTGGATCGCGCCGCTAACCAGCCCTCAGATCAATAACCCGGGGGCGGCTGGTTGCACATCCGCACGTTACAGGTTAGGTTAAGTTTCCGAGTGGGGGAGGGAAAGAGAGAGAGAGAGAGAGGGAGCATCTTTCTATCTCTTCTCAGGCCGCTGTTGACAAATCCCCTGGTATTGATTAGATGCGGGAGCGGGTGGACACATGCGTCAGAGCTGATCCCTCAAATCCGGGCGGAGATGTTGTAAAGTGCAATCAGAGGAAGGAGGCAGCAGTCTTAAATGTAGTGACAAAGACGTATGTGTTCGGAAGAGAAAGTATCGTCTCTGCTGCCCCGATGTTCACACTGGGCTCAGCCAGAGAGATCTCTGAGATTTAGGCTTCTGCAATTGGACAATCTCTCTCTCTCTCTCTCTCTCTCTCTCTCTCTCTCTCTCTCTCTCTCTCTCTCTCTCTCCCCCTCTCTCTCTCATCCTTTCTCTCACTCTCTCTTGTTTTCTTGTTCTTTCAATCTCTCTCATGTTCTCTCTCTTGTTCTCTTTCTCGTGTTTTCTGTCTTGTTCTCTCTCATTCTCTCTTGTTTCTCTCTTTCTCTCATTCTCTCTCTTGTTTTCTTGTTCTCATCTTCTCTCTCTATTTCATTCCCTCACTTGTTCTCACTTTCTTTCATTCTATCTCTCCTGTTTTCTTGTTCTCATGTCCTCTCTCTCTCATTCTCTTTTCTCTCTCTCTCTCTCTCTCTCATCCTTTCTCTCACTCTCTCTTGTTCTCTCTTTCTCTTGTTTTCTTGTTCTGTTTCTCTCTCTTGTGTTCTCTCTTGTTCTCTTTCTCGTGTTCTCCTTTTTCTCTCTCATTCTCTCTTGTTCTCTCTCTTTCCCATTCTCTTTCTCTCCTTGTTCTCATCTTCTCTCTTTTGTTCTCTCTCTTTTTCTCTTCCTCCCCTCACTTCCACTCCTCCATTGCTCTCTCACATCTCTGATAATTCTCACATTTGTGTATTTTTAACCCCCCCCCCCCCCCCCCCCCCCCGCTCTTTCTTTCTCTGTTTCTCCTTCCATGCTTTCACCCTTCTCTTTCTTCTTTTTCCCTTTCTCACACTCTCTCTTTCACTCTCACTCCACCAATATTTCCTTCCCTTTTTAATTAATTGTCAAAATATAAATATACTGTCTCTTCACACGCTCTCTCTCTTGATATTTTTCTCTCACTTCACTCTCTTTCATTCTATTTCTGGTTTGTTTGTCTTGTTCTGTCTGTCCTGCTTGCCCTCCTTTCTCTATTTCACCCTCTCTCTCACTCTCTTTTTCATTCTACCTTTCTTTTCTCTCAACATCCCTCTTACTTGCCCTCATGTTAAGCTCCTTTATCCCTCTTTTATCTTTATTTCTCCTTCCCCTTAACTTTTTCTCCCTTTTTTGCTTCATCCTACATGTCCTACTCACTTCTTCATTTCCTCTGTCTCTCTCTCTCTCTCTTTCTCACACACACACACTTTGCCTCCCCTCCTTTCTCTCTCATCTTCCCACCTCTCTCTCATTCACTTTCACCCCCTCATTTCTCTGTTTTCTCTCCTTTCACTCTCTCTCTTTCTCTCTCACTTCCCTCCTCTCTCTCTCTCTTTCTCTCCCTATCTCCCTTTCTCTCATTCCCCTCCTCTCTCCCTCCTCTCTTTTCTTTTCTCTCTTTCTCTGTCCTGCCTTGCTCCTCTCTTTTTCTCTCTCGCTCACCACTTCGCCTCCACTCCTTCTCTCTCTCTCTCCTCTCTCTCTCTTCTCTCTTCTCCTCCTCTCTCTCTCTCTCTCTTCTTTCTCTCTCCCTCCCTCTCCCTCTCCATCTCACCATCTCTCCTCTCCATCTCTCTCTCTTTTCTCTCTCTCCTCCTCTCTCTTATTTTCTCCTCTCACCTCCCCCCACCCCCCTTTCTCTCCCCCTCCATCTCTCTTTCTCCCTCTCTCTCTCTCTCTCCATCTCTCTCCCTCCCTCCCTCCCTCTCTCTCCCTCTCACCTTCCCTCTCTCTCTTTTTCTCTTTCATTCACACACTTTCACCTCCACTCCTTTCTCTCTCACCTTCCCTTCTCTCTCTTTCTCTCTTTCTTTCTCTCTCTCTCTCACCTCCCCCTCTCTACCCCCTTTTCTCTCTCCCTCTCTCTCTCCTCCATCTCCTCCACCCCCTCTCCCTCCCTCTCTCCTTTCTCTCTCTTTCTCTCTCCCTCCATCTCCCTCCACCCCCCCCCTCTCTCTCTCTCTCTCCCTCTCTCTCTCTCTCCTCCCTCTCTCCTCCCTCCCTCTCTCTCTCTCAGCTCATACATGTGCGTGTGTAAGTAAAATGGTCCGATCTGTCTCGTCAGTAAGTCCAGGACTGTTTGTATTGACACAGTAAAGAAAGTGCCTCCACGTCAGCAATACTCACAGCAGCTCAGTCAATCACTTCCTCAGAGGCTCAATACATCCACCAGCTGCACCCACCCAGCGCCCTCCACCAGCATCTACACCTCCACCAGCAACACCTCTCCAGCAGCTCCCAGCACCCCACAACGCACTTACAGTCATCCAGCACCCCTCCAACAGCAACCATACCTCCAAAAGCACCCGTCATCCACCAGTTCTGATCCAACAGTACCCTCCACCTGTCCAACAGCAACCAGCACTGCCAACCACCCCTCCACCTGCCCAATATCCTCCGACAACTATCTATCTGACAGCAACCAGCACCCCTCCAACTTCACCACCCCTTCAACAGAACCCATAGCACCAAAAGCACCCATCACCCACCAAGTTCGGCTCAAACAGCACCCTCAACCCCTTCAACACCAACCAGCAACTGCCCATACACCAGCACTACCCTCCACCCACTATCCCTCAAACAACACCTGCCTTTTCAACACCACCTACACTCCAATGGCACCTAGTACCCCTCCAACAGCACCCATACCCCTTCAACAGCACCTACCCATAGGGCTGGGCATTAATCAAAAAATCGGAAATTGAGATGAATCAAAACATCAAAAACTAGGACATATTGAAAGTTTTTGTTTTTTGATGTTCATGAACGTCATTTTTCATTTGGTTTTGAAAGGGTTAAGCAAAATCTAATCGAAAATCGAGATTGATCAATAGAAGCCAAAAAAATAGAGATGATATTTTTTTCCCTGATCGCCCAGGCCTACCTACCATCCAACAGCACCCATACCCTTTAACAGCACCCATACCTATCCAACAGCACCCATACCTTTAACAGCACCCATACCCATCCAACAGCACCCATACCCATCCAACAGCACCCACCGGCGCTCCATCACCCCTCCCTCCATTCTTCTAGCAGCAGTCACCATCTCTCCAACAGCACCCACCCCTCTACCAGCACCCACACTTGTAACAGCAACTAGCACCTACAGCACCCACCCAGTCCCTTAGTCAGCACCCACGGAACGCTCCTCCACCTTAAACAGCATCACACTCACCCCTCCAACAGCACCCAGAACCCACCCAGCATCACTCCACCAGCACTCATCCAACATCTCTCCAGTAGCATCCACCCCTCCAATAGCACCTTTCCATCCAACAGTACCCATTCCCTTCAACAGCACCCACCGGCCCTGACCACTTATCCCTACAGGGAGCGCTCCTTTAACAGCACCTTCTATTCCTATTGGGCTTTTTCTATTTTTGGAAAATCACTTGTGAATTTTGATGGTTGTGTTTTTTTGGGCTTGGTCTTGAGCGGCACTTTCATGTCATTCACAAGGTATTTCTTTGCTTTTTTTTAAGTTTGATTCACAAAAAATACCAATTAATGACAGAAATATGACTTTTAGCATATTTTCATGTTGATGATCAAAATCCTATTTAAAATACACCAAAATCATTAATCATTGTTTTGTTGTGACGCATAATGCCAAATTGATTATTTTAACACTTTAGTTGAGAGCCTGAAGTCGCTTGTTTTGGCTTTTTTTCAAAGGCTAGGACGCTTGTTGCTTTCTGAAAATCTGTCAACCCACTCCTCAGCACAGCACCCAGTCCTCCAACTGCAACCTATCACCCAGCCAGTGCACCTCAATCAGCACCCACGCAGCGCCCCTCCACTTTCAGCAGCACCCACACTCACCCTCTAACAGCACCTAAAAGATCATCATATAGGTGCAAAGATGTCCCTGCCTCACAGAAACGCTTCAAGTTTAACTTAATTTCAAAGTTTCATTAAGGCTGGAGTAAGACTTGTTGATTGGCTTATGCAGGCTTATCCATTACAAAGTCTACAATCTCATTTACTAATGTTCGTCTGCTGGGCCTGTATCTTAAGCAGGTTAAATAAAGACAAAGTAGTTTCAGAGTTGGAAAGCTGATGCAACACAGTGTAAAATTTGAAGGGCATAAAACTTGAGAACTTACTGACCCTTTCACTATATTTGATTAGGTATGTACCTAAATTTGGTCAAACAGTGTTATTATTGTGGTCTGCTGTGTGGAGACATCATCATATTTTACAGCATTTGTGTCATAGTGTTGTTTCTTGTTTAAAGAAAAGAATTGCAGAACAAAACATGAATTCTTCACAATTTGTTGATTAAAAATATTAAGCTTGCACTGGTTGAGATTTATTAAGGAAAAAAGGTCGCTTAAATGTATTTGCATCTTTAAAAAACAGTGATGTGTCACAAAACATCGCAAAATCAAGATAACATTGTACAAAGGAGATCTTATCTTATTATGAGACATGTATAGTTGTGCATTGAATCAAAATTAAAAAAATGATTTGGCAGGCGACATTCATGTTTACACCACCAGATACAAGATAAAACATGCCCAGTTATAGGTTAACAGTTACCTATACAAAGTGTATTATAATGTCTGACTCTCTCTGCATTAGTAATTCAAAGAGCTTTTGAATCTTACCTTTGTAACTGCAGATGAGCAATATTTTTTTCTGGTCATTTTCATTATAGGTTATTTAATTTTTTTTTTTTTCTTATCTTGCTTCAGATAGCTATATGTAAAGAAACTACAGTACAAATGAGATTTTTATTACCATGACTTAATGGGTTCTCTTTTCAATCATTTGATGTATGTCTCTTAATAAAAACAAGATGAATTAAGCAAAAATAATACAATAAAGGCTATGTATTTATATATACAGTATGTGCTCAAGGCTGGCAATCTGGGAATCAGGATTAAAAATGATATTTGTAACACGATGATGGTCTAGCCTCCACCACTTTTGAATATGGTGTTCTCTGTGGTAAAAATAAATACAAAAAAATTAAATAAATAGTCCACCTCTGCTCTATGCTGTCCTTCTCTCTTTCTTCTCTCTCTCTCTCTTCTCTCTCTCTCTCTCTCTCTCTCTCTCTCTCTCTCTCTCCACATTTCAATATAACTTACGATCAATTTTTAGCCTTGTTTTCTAACTTTAGTATTTCTCTAGTCTGTCTTTGTTAAGTATTAAGATTCAAGAAGTTTATTTATCTCTTCTGCATGTACACGGAAGCCTACACACTTCAGAATTAAAGTAAAGTGCAGAAGAAAACACATTAGAGTTTTGTGTAGTCTTGGCTGCACATCAAGCCAAATATACAGCCTTTAGAGCAGAAAATCTTTAGAAAGAAATATGTGGAAACCAACTATCGATGTATAAATAAATTACAATGTTTGAACTATGATTATCCTTCCAGTCTGCAGAAACAGGGGCCATTTAAAAAGCATACATTTATCAGAGCCCAGAATAATGATGTCATAGTTACCCAGAGATAAATGAGTGCAGTTTGGTGTTGTTTCCATTAGGGGGCAATGGTTTTCTTTCACGTGTGATATATGGCGGCGCTCACTGTATTTGTGTATGAGTGTTTCGTCATCCATACATTAGCAGCAGGAGCGCAGGCCAACAGCACCGTGCCTATAGGCTGCGGAGACAACAAAGGAGAATGTTGTAAAGGGACTCTCATTGGGCTGAAGGGACAAAAGGCCAGCACAACTCAGCCGTAAAAATAGATTTGAGAGCGGTTTATTTTGGGATACATCTATTAACACCTCTCTAATTGATTATTTAGCTGTTTGTAAATGGTTTTATTTGAAGTTATGTCTTATTATAGATTATAACTTGGCTGCTAATTCATCTTTTACTGCTTGATTCTTTACAACTTTGCCAGTAGTGTGATGTTAAGACAGGGTTATTCAATTTTATCTGCTTGAGGGCCAGAATTTTTGGAGAACCCTGGCTTCTGGCCGGAGGTGTAAGCCAGGCCACTACTTTTAGCACAAATTGGGGTCATACAAAAGTACATATAGCCTATGCCTGAACATGGTAAAACAACACCTGTGTTAGATTGATGTTGAAAAACAAAATAAAAAGATTAGTCAGTATTCTTTTGACATTTCCTTTTTTTAATAAATAGGTAAACAAAGAACAAAGAATTATCCAGACTCAAACCAGGTCTAAACAGGACCAAACCCATGTATCAAGCAGAATTAAATAAAGATTAAACCAGGCACAGACCAGGCAGTAACGTATGGTGATAAATACAAATATTTTATTTGCTTTCAAAACATGAAGATCATGCAACTTTCTGCAGGTCATCAAACAAAGTTAAAATAAGCTCTGGAACATTGTAATGGTAATAGAAATGTTCATTCATTTTTTTTTAATTTTATGCTATTCCTGTAAGGAGTTGCGAGTGACATGCAAACTCCACCCAGAGAGTTCAGGAGATGTTGATATGGTCTGACCTGGGAGTCGAACCCACAAACTCTTTTTTGGGAAGCCAGTGCACTGTGCACTGTGTTATGTGATTTTGTCAAATGTAAATACCCAGAAGGAGGCCCTGTTTTGGTCATATAATGGTCAATTTTGAGAAAATGAAAGCTTGTAATAAGCAAAGAAACACTTTTTGTCCTTATTGTCGGTTGAACAAAACATAATCCACAGATAAAAAAAAACATGCGTCTATTCAACTCAGTGTTCCTTTAATTATTCATTTGCAAATAATGAATTAATTAGGTTTAGGATTATGATTGGAGTGTTCGTTCAGTAGTAGATAAATAATTTAATAACAAACACATGTTTATATGAATTAGACTGTATGAGACACTTCACTATCTGTGTTTTTTATTTTATTTTATCTTTTTTGTTATTTTGCTTTTTCAGTATTGAATTTCATGTTGAAAGAGCAGATACCTTGGTTTTGTTAGAGAATTTTTCTTTTTGCTATTTTGTTATCTTCTACAGATATTATCAGTAATAATACTGTTG
Source organism: Mugilogobius chulae (assembly GCA_038363315.1). NCBI lineage: Eukaryota > Metazoa > Chordata > Actinopteri > Gobiiformes > Gobiidae > Mugilogobius > Mugilogobius chulae. Next base: position 29,166,321 of record CM076403.1, read on the forward strand.
AGGGAATTTTATTAACAAAAGCTGAAATAATATTTTGTAAGGGTTAAGGTTTGGGTTTTGCTTCATTCTGAGTCAAATCTCAAGTCACAAACAAGTCCAAGTTCAAGTCGAGTCACTGACCCTCAAGTCCATGTCAAGTCTCAAGTCATCAAATAATGACTCAGGTCCATGTCTTTCAAGTCCAGTCCTCTCCAAAAAGTAAATCAATAACTTTCTAAAACGTCTCTTGTCATACTGAACATGCATGTTTGTCTGATCAGATCAAATGTAGTTGATTTGAGTCATTTCTTTGCGTTGTTAATCAGATTATGAACTGTGGTCACGTTAGCGCGCTTATGCAAAACCCTGTGGTACTTTATGGTCACCTATTGATTGCATGATTAGCGGCGCAGCAGGGTCCTCCTACTCCATGTCTGGTTGAGAGTAATGGTTATTGAGTGAGCTGTCAATGGTAAAGGAGGACATTGACTGTGGGAGCAGGGTGCTATTGGTTTGAGGTGTACGGGAGGGGCGTGAAGGGGGGGCCCAGTGACCTTCAAGCCGCTTAAAGTCAACCAAATGAGATTAGACAAAGCAGTAACCGTGTTGACCTTCACGACCCTCAGTCCGGCCGTTCTTCACCCCTGCGTAGTGACTGTCGGTGCTTAAAGGCTCCCGAGGTAAAAGTAACGTCCATTAGGGGGGCCACTATGGATGCTGTGGGTGATGATGCAATTTGAGGGCAATGCATTTCTTCCATATGATCCAAAACAAGGGTAAAGCCATAGGATGAAAGTGCAGCCTAAGGCCAGAGTGTTATGTATGTGTTCTGTCATGTAACATATGCTCCTGGATTCATATTGGTTTCTTCTACAGCGATCTTTGGATTCTCTCTCTTCCAAGGACACATTTTCTCTCATGCGCTTTCAATATAAATGGTTCATGTTTTTCATTCACTCCAAGAACTTTAGTCTCACCCCAGAGTTTGCACTCACATGATTAATAATAAATAGCTGATGAAATTAAACGTCAGCAGATCACAAAAAATTCAGTTTAATTATTTCTGTTTGCTCCGAAAAAATTTCAAATGTCTGTATTTCTGTCCAAAAAATCCAGGGCGATGATGCAGTTTATCAGCTGTTACAGCGTCAGCACATGAAGAGGGAACAGAGGCGGAGCTCACAGGGATAGGGACAGAGCTGGGGCCCCACTTGGAAACACTGACACCAATTGAAACTTGATGAGAGATGCAAGGATATATTAATGATAAAATTATGCATTATATTAAAAGATTTGTTGGTTATATTAAAGATTTGTTAGGGAAAATGCATCCGTTTTATTCAAAAGTTTCCGCGGCAGAATCTTACACTTATTTTTGTCTGTCGCTTTGTGCATAGTTATAAATTATAAAGAAAAAAATCAATTTAAACGCTGCTTTGGCTTGATTGATTCAAGTTTGCAGAAAAGACTAAAGGGCCCCCAAAGCTGATTTTTGCTTAGGGCCCCCAAATGGTAAGATCCAGCTCTGATTAATATGTTGCTGCCTCCATTATTGCAACAATGAAATGTAGCTTTTGGAGTTTATCTCTGTAATTGGATGTCTTTAAAAAAAATCATTAGCGACCATTTTTTGTCCTGAGTAAACTTTTAAAGAGTTAAAGTTTTGTAGATTGCACTCCAAATCTACTCAGTATAATGTGGAGTTGATCTGAAATGCAGGGGGGGCGCTAGTGGTTCCAGATTCACCCTTCGTGGGCTCTGAATCCCAGGCAGCATATTATCTTGAGTTGAGCTAAATTTAGTTTCAAGTAAAATGAATCAAGACTTTTTGTACTGAAGAAAACATTTAATTCTAATTAAAATATGTACAAATTGACTCTTTTAACTCAAAGTAAGAAAAAAATGATTGCCAATCAAGAACAAATATCTTGATCAGCACTTATGCAAAACAACACAAACCAAAGAACACCGTGATGTTTTGAATGAAATATATTTGAAATTCATGCTCCACTTCTCATTTTATTATTGTGAAAAGCCATTTAACCCCTTAAGGCACCAAGAGGACATGTGCGAAACATCCCATCTTTTTCCAATAATTTCAATTTACAGTCTATACCTATATTTTGCTAAAAACTATTAAGACTGTTTAATGGTCTCCATCTAAACTGTTTTTAATTTGAGTCCCTAAAACATTTTTTTTTTTTTGTTAAGAAGAATTGTCAAAACCCAAATTTGTCACCAGCTTTACTGTTTACATTTACCAAAGAAAATGTAGGTTGTTTTAGTAAAAAAGGCTGGTTCCTTATGAGTTTAAATTGATCTGCACAGTCATATAGCGTTTTGCAGATTCCAAAATAATGCACTTCAGTTAGCAGTTAATAAATATGGTTGTCTAAGCGCAACCCAATGATGCACAAACAAATGCCATGTTCATTTTGCATAAGGTGTAGGTTTTCCCTGTCAAAGTGCCTCCTATAAGCGAAGGCTGGGGATGAATTCTCCTGGGACAATTTGGTGAAAGGGCTGTGATGGAAATGAAGGTGGTTTGACGGGATTATGTGGACTCAGATGTTCAGAGGATGAAGACTAATCGAAATGAGCTTTAAGTAAAACGTGAGGGACACACACACGGCTTTTACATTGTCTTTGTCAAAACACCAGAGGATTAGCTCATATAATGTGGTGCTTTGTAGGTGGACAGGTCCAGGGAATGTGACAAATGTGCAGGCTAAAACATGCTTTTTCATTTGGACTGCTATTTGCTTATCTCCAGCAGAAATACAGTCGGGAATTTATTTATGTCGAACGATTTGTCAAAGCCGGTTTGTAGTACACGTCACTGGTGGTGGGAGCAGTAATGAATGCAATCGCTGGAACTGTGCGAAAATGAGAAGAAACTGGAGCATTTATACAACTTAAGAGCAGTGTCCGCCATAGTAGAGATTCTAAATATTGAATTAAATGTATCGAACATTTACTGAATAATTATAAAGCTTAAAATGTAATTTGTAAGTTAAAGAGGTTGCGTTACTCAGAATGAACCTGTGATTGGCTCTGTTCATTATGTCAGTTCGCTTTGTCATTCTCCAATCAGAGTCAGTGCCCAATTTAAGTCAAAATTTGATGTGCACATGCCCAGAAGCTTCTGCACAAGCACATAAATGTTTGACTACGGCAACACCTACAAGGACAAACAACACAGAATATGCTATATCTGTCATAGATTATTTTAAATTAAATATAAGCTTAAAGGTGCACTGCGCAATTTTTTGGCCAAAAATAAACTTTAACAAATGTATATTTTTGTCATTTGAATGCCTTTGTTACACTAAATAATTAATAAAATCTGTTTTTAAGCAGGCTTGCATGGCCACAAATTATTCAATTCTTTGACTGAAAAGCAGTTTCTTTAGCTGTTTTTTTTTTTTTTTTTCTTCATAAAATGTATTTGTCTCCATTCAGAAAGTCCCAAAGTATATATATATATTTTTTAACTCTAACACAATATTTAACTGTTAATAAATTTAAACAGCTCAGAACTGTGACATTTTGAGGTCACCTTATTCATGTTAATATTTTTATGAGATTTATGTAGAAAGATTAAGATTTTATGTTGTAAAATGTAATGTAACTTTCTTAACGGACATTTTTAGACACTTCTGGCACTTTAAGTAATGACATTTTCAGCAAGGGTTAGTGCTAGATAGTCTGATCCGGAAGGACAAATGTGACTTGACTTGAATTGGTTTTGTTAAAAAATAAATTTAATTCACTAGAAAAGAGGTAAAAAGTTTAGTTTCCCACTGCCTCAACAAGTAACTTTTCCCTCACAGCACCGAATATGATGTGTTGCCAAATGTTTCTGTGCACAGAACCAAATGGCACTTGAAAATAAATGAAATGTCACACAGTGGAACATTTCAGACAAAACAAAACTAGGTGACTCTCCTCCAGATAAGCACACCTTTAACTTCTTCTTAATCACTGACATTTTGCAGATGAGAAAACGGTTTGCACTCGCCTAACACCAAAGCACATCGCAACCATGTTGATACAAATTATGATAAAAGAGCATATTTTTTCCAAAGACCTCTGCAGCAGTCTGAGTAACATCCTTCTGGGCTGCATAAACTTTCACATCAACATAACATGAGAGTACTGGACGGTATATTCAATGAGGCTTTATTGACAGAGAAATAAGTCCAAGAGGTATGCTTGAATCTGCTTAAAGCCGCTCCCACAGGTCACAGATATAAGGAAACAGGAGTGAGAAACCTTGTGAGATTTGTTTTGTTGTTTTGTCGTGTTGGAGAAGCGGCTTCCAGTTTGTCCAGACAAAACATCTCTGATAAAATGTTTAAAGCAATGTGTCTCATAACAGAATAGAATTAAAATCCACAGTTACTGTACATCAGGTTGGCCAACCTTCAGGAAGCAACTTTAGTGAATAAATGACACGCCACTCTCCAACCGAAACACGTCAAGGTAAATACCAAACATCGCTCTGCTAAAGTTGTTTGAATAAAAGAAATGAAAAAAATTAAGACATGAAGAATGTTAAGAACTATGCAGGACTTGAGAAGGAATCAGTGTTTAAGTTTTTGTAACCTCCTGAGGATATGACAAGTATTTTTTTTACAAGGTTACTGAGAAGCACATGAAGTGAAAGGCCAGAACAAGATGACAATTATGTCAAAATGTTTTTTGACAATTATGTCAAAAACCTGAGGGCCGAGAATGTTAAAGTTAGCATCACATCAACAACTTACTTACCTACCAACTACTTGCTTACTTACCTACTTATTTACCTAATTACTTACCTACCTACCTACCTACTTACTTACCTACTTACTTATCTACTTATTTACCTACCTACCTACCTACTTACTTATTTACCTACTTACCTACCTACTTACTTACCTACTTATTTACCTACCTACCTACCTACCTACCTACTTACTTACCTACTTACTTATCTACTTATTTACCTACCTACCTACCTACCTACTTACTTATTTGCCTACTTACCTACCTACTTACTTATTTACCTACTTACCTACCTACTTACTTAACTACTTACTTACCTACTTATTTACCTACCTACCTACCTACCTACTTATTTGCTTACTTACTTACCTACTTACTTGCTTGCTTACTTACTTACTTACTTATTTGCACAAATAATTCAATAATCTCAAAGTGAATGCACGGTGGTTAGAGCTCTGGCTTCTCAATAATATGATATGAATTCGACTCCTGGTACACATATCTCATGATCTCTGGAGTTTGCATGTTCTACCTGTGTTACCATGGCTTCTCTGCTGGTACTCCAAAAACATGCATGTTTAGGTCAATTGAAAACTGTAGAAGTCCTCAGTGAATGAATGAGAGAATGAATTAAATGTCTGTCTCTATGTGTTAACCCTTGATTGTTTACTGTCCAAAGTGTTCCCTCACTTAAGGCCCAAAGTCATTGGGACAGGCTCCAGTCACCTGCAACCCCAATTGAACAATATAAAAACAAACACACACAGTGCCACATTTGGCCCTGGAACCATAGTTTGGACTCCCTGCTGTATTCACATTGTTTAAACTGGGGCTCAGACTGTTCAGTTTGACTGTGGAGAAACGCACAACAACTTTTATTGTTACACTGAATATTTAGAGCGTCATTTATCAAGCCAGGTGCTAAATTGCGAGTACAAACTGAAAAAATGCATCTGTTATTTGTGAGCGTTTTGCACTCAATTTACAAATGGAAGATGCATCACCTCAAATTCTGCATTTTTAGATTCTGTGTGAGTCACAAATGTTAGCTGTGTCAAGCCCCCTCTTCTCCCCCATTTTATGTTGCACCTACTTGATAAATGAGCCTCTTAATATTTATGGTTTGTTTGTGTGTATGAGTTTTTCTATTAGCCGCTCTTGGTATCTTTACACAACTAACGCATTTGTCTATTCTGGTCAACCTGATCTCACTAATATGCAAATTATACACACACAGTTTCTCCTTTTTTTTTGGCGTGTCTATGATATGTGTAGGTCATTCTCTAAACCAAGCCCCAGACCTAAACTTGCCTATTTTTGTAACGTTAGACCTAAACTTTTGCCTGATGCAATATCATATTTTAAGTTAATATTTGACAGGGTTTTGAAGGTCGAAGGAGAACACATACAGTCTGCTGTCTCAACTTGGGTTGCTCCTGGCCAACACACCACATTGCTCCTCTTCGCTGATTGGACAATCCTACTTCCTGCTTTTAGGGAATCGTCTGCATTCCTGTGATACCTGACTTAGTAGCTGGAGTGAAATGAAATTGAATGAGGCATTAGGTGGTGCCAGCCTCACTTAAGCGCCCAAAAAATGTCCCAACGTGGTTTCAACCAAAACAACTGATGATAACAAAATGTTGTCTCTATTTGACACACAGCATCAAATAAAAACTTATTAAATATAAGATGTGTATAATATAAATGGAAAAAAGGGGTAGAAACCTGCTCATAAAAGGCTTTTAGCATGTCATGGTTGCAACCTATAGAGGGATTTTCGGTCGATGTCACTAGCTAGCGGCTTAGATCAGATATGAACCAGTCTGACAGACGCCTGTCTCCTGAAGCTTGAGACAGTGTTTTTCTCCCGTTTTTTTTTTTTTTAAGGATTGAATTTCATTCACAAATGTTAATTTAGCAGCATAACATTTCTTTTTGCACAGTGATAGACTCTTGTAGATGGCTGACAACGGAGCTTTTTCGACTTGTTTCCACTGTTTGTGTCTATGAGCGGTGGCTCTTTCTGGAGGCGGGGTCTGTGCGCACATCGCCCGTGTTGATGCACAAAAAATTCCTCTATTGATACACATTTCCAAGAGACCGCGTTAACCATGCACAGTAAGATGAATTCTCACAGTAGTTGTGGGTTTAAAGACAAAAAAAACATCTTGAGTGATTTAAACCGAGTATTGAATGCTCCTACCAATCAGAAGGCTTCTCTACAGGGAGAGGTGGGATTTATGTGACGACAGCAGTTAGTGCCAGACATGCTCAGCAAAACAACAAACATGGCGACTGTAGCTAAGGCTAATGAATCAGTTTTAACAGAAATATTTGTGAACGGGAAAGATGTTTGTGCATTTCTCCCAACTTCGGCAAGAACCTTATTTTTGACTTTGTACTGTGAGACTTGACGAGAGTCCATCCAAATCAATTTTGTGTACAACTCAATTCAGAGTCGAGCATATAACAATCTGAAGTGAGTCAGGTTAAAACTGTGCTGCAACCGGTGCAAATAAACCAATCATTTTAATCTTTTGTAGTGGCAAAAATAACTACAAAAGATCAAATACCATCAAAATAATCCCGTATTTTCCATGACACATTATATAATCTATCGTAGCTGCTGCCGTGGTGTAAAACTGTCCTCTCTCCGCCCATAAGCCTTCACACATTTGTGCTCCCACCTCATTGTCCTTCTGGGAGCACGCAGGATAAAAGGATGGCTTTGAACTGCGCACATTCTTGAAATTACCTCCTAACGATCTTTCGGTCAAATTAAGGACACAATTGCTTAATAACACTTGCCCCGCCTCTTTGACTGACCTATCCATCTCTGAACAGGAGCGTGGTTTTCAGTTCTTAACCAAAAGAGACTGCAAAGAGAGGACAGATTATGTTTTATTTTTATTTTGTATCATAAAATCAGTGGTATCAAAGGCCTATTCAGGTTTGTAGCTGCTTAGTATGAGAAGCGAGATGCAGAGGATCGTTAAAAGGATAAGCATTTGGGTAAATATTGAAGGCTGCTAAACAAAGACAAGAGGTCAGTGTCTTTAAACAAGAATCAAACAAAGCTATGCAAAGAAGCGGCTAAAACAGAAAAAGTTTTTGTGTTGAGATGATTCTGTTGTTTAAAGAACCAAAGCAGTGTGTCCAGGTCATATTTTAAAAGCGTTTCTGTCCTTCAGAACTGGACAGTCATTGAAGTGAGAAAGAGCAGTTCGGCATGCAAGCCAAGGACGTTTGACTTCAGATTTGCATTTTGTGTCTTTCAAGGCCCTAGATTTTACATTATTTAGATGTTTTGGACAGATTTTTAAAGACATTAGCATTCATAGCTTGCATCTGGTTTAAATGTGAATAGAAAACTGAAAAAAAGTAATAGTCCGTGGTATTCAAACAACACATAATGGCAACGGCTGAATAATGTCAATGATTAATGCTGTTATAGACTGTGTAAATACGCTTGGAACAGTAAATTTGCTGCTGTATTTTTTCTGTTTCTGTTCTGGTATCCACGAATCCGTACAGCAGTGAAGCTAACATTGAATCTAGTGGGAAGGAGCCTAAATTGTAGCCTTTGTGCTTTATTCTTGGCATTACATTTGGCCTTAAATAATCGTACGTCTAAAAACAACTTCAGTAAACATTAGCAAGCATTTTATACCCCGACTGTGCTTTTTCACAAGTTTAAATGCCTAAAATGTGGTCTGGATTTGACATTTCTAGACAATTCTGATACACTTTCCACTTTATCTCTTTTAAAACGTTTCCCTTATGATGTTTGTGTGAAATATATTTTATCATTTTTCTATTTCTATGACCTACTCGTTGGAGAAAATTGGATTAAGATGGTTCTTCCTCCAACGCACTATCAAGTCCTTGTCAGCAGCAGCAGAGAAAAGCAGGAATTGGCTTTGGATCATGAGAAAGGAAAGCACCTGGGCTGCTGGTTGAAGATGCATAAGGGGGTGACCCTGGGACAGAGATGTCGTGGGCTCATCAACAAAACATCAAGGAAGGAGGGTACCCACCTGATGACCCTAATGACGCAACTTCCCTTCTGAATTTTAGAACTAAATCTCATTTTAGCGCAATTTTTGGGCTATAAGCCGCTACTTTTTTCACAAGCTTTGATCTGGGCGCTTATACAAAGATGCAACAAAATTATAGATTCTCATAGACTTATTAATACCACGTGCGGCGTGTATATGTACTTATCATTTTTCTTATTGAAATGTAGTTGGTGCGGCTTATATTTAGGTGCGCTCAACACTGCGGAAATTACAGTACTTATATCAGGGATTGAAAAGTCCCTCTACTTCTAAAAAGCCCTGTGTATAACATTTACTCAGACTGACCATTTAAGCAATCTGATCTGAAGACAAAAGTGAAAACACGTTGTGCTTCGACTAGTGTGACACTCTGTACATGATATCAGCTCATTCTCTCATGTCATTGTGATAAACACATCATAAAGTATAATCAATATAGATTATAGAAGTTTAGGCATAATTCAATGGCTCAATTTAGAATTGGAGCTTGGGTGAGAGTTAGCAACAGTAATTTAAAATAAAAAGAATATTACTGATCTTCTAGCACTAACTGCAAACAAGTTGGCACCAGTCAGAACAACAGTTTATTGTCAGCTTTTTGTGCATTTATTTCACTTTTCTGAGTCTTTATGATGCATTTTAACCTGGCTGTAATACGCTGGGGTTGCATCTCAGAATTCTTTGCCTCAGTAAACAAGAAGCAGATAATGTGCTCTGGCTTTACTTTTCTCTGTCTTTGAGCTCAACAAATGAAGTCTTCATCGCTGGAAATATGGAAGTTTGTCACAGGATGAAGTCAGTGTTTCGTGAAAAACCATTTTATGTGTCTTTCTGCTTCTGGTTTTCACCTGAGTCTGCATTCTCTCTTGTCCTACCACAGCGAGGGTCTCCTTCAGCGTCTGCTCTAAAAGTAGAACCTGTCATGGTTCACTTAAACGGACTGGTACAACTCACACATGACAAACTCTTTTAGCCCGTTCTGATCTGTTCCAAATAGCATCAGTCAAAATTCAATAATTAGATAAAGACAGAAAAGCATGGAGGTCTGACGTTTCCCCCTCAAAGTTCTACATTTGCAAATAAATATCTGTCAGGAAAACAGAATTCACATCTTTTGAGAGCTTTAAATCCCAGTTTGATCCCAAATTGCCATTCCTTGTGTCCGCATGTGAAGTGTGAACTAACCCTAAGTCTGCAATTGAAATACTGGACTGAACCTGCTTCCAAAGTCACAGGGTAAAACCAATGTGATGAAAAAAGTTTAAGATTAAAACAAACTGTGTTCAGGAGAGTTTACTGATGATGAATTGTGCCTGTGACAAACCTGGCATTAATCTAACGAAAACTCAGCAAACTAGAGTTAGAGGTCATGGTCATCCAAGAATCCTTTAATTTGACCAGTTTCTGTACCTTCTTTTATCGCTGCCAACAAATGGGTCTTTGTTTGTGGTCAGAAAAACTCGCCCACCCAAGTTTGTCTCCACTTAGTATGACCAGCGAGTATCAGTGCTGCAGCGACATGGGTAAGCATTTAGGTAAATATCAGAGGTCACTGAGCAAAGAGGAGAGGTCAGTGTCTCCTGTGGGACGCTTTAGCACAGTTCTAACCACACTTTCACACTGCAATGTTTCAGTTTAAGTTCAGAGTTAAAGCTATTATCAAGCTGTGGAAGAGGGAGAAAGTATTTAGACCTTCTTAATCATCTTCTGCTCTCACAAACTCTTTGACATATCAGTAGTTTTCACATGTATGGGTTTTACGCAACACAGTCTCTGCAGAAAACGTAGATAATATACAACGAAATGTCAAAAAAATACAATAAACACATTTTCATGCCTTTTTATGGCAATATGTTACGAAAAGCCAAATTGTAAAATAACCACTAATTTTGGTTGAAGCCAAAATTCTTCTGGGCATTAAGTTACTACAATGTGTAAGCTAAACCAAAAGAAAATGTTGCTATGTGGCTTCAACCAAAATTTGTGATTATTTCAATTTTTGGCTTTTCGAAAGATAGTGAGGGAAAAACGTGCTCATCATGCGCTTTGACATTTTGTTGTATATGTACCTTTTCTCTGTAGACTGGGCTGGTTTTACGTCCACCAGCACAGCTTTGAAACAGGGGAAAGCATGCTTCCAACTCTCTGCAAAGAGGCATATACTTCTTCATAAAGGGTCTTTCACACCAAGCCGAGGGTCGCCCGTCTGAAGTGGTTTGGCAACTTCTGCCGAAAGGCGGCTCTCGTTTGTTTGGTGTGAATGGCGCTGTCGGGGGGTCAGAGGAGCGCGGAGCACGTCGCGGAGGCGAGGTTTTGAAGACTTTCTAGTAGAGTCAGCATCGCCAGCGGTCGCTAGTTAAATAGTGCGCAAAATCAAAAATTACGCTTATAGAAAAACAGTATTTACCCGAGTTGGGATTGTTGGTATTTGCTGGGTTCAGTCGGGACGTAAGTACGGAGACGAAAGGTACTATTTGTCCGAAGAAAACAAAGATAGAGGAGTACCAGTTGAAGTATGAAGGCTGGACTGTAGTGGGAAATATAAGTTGAGCCTAATCCGTGAGGTGAGCCACAGAGTTTGACAACTACTGGCACGCAAGTTATGCCTTGTCATTTTCGTCAAGCGTTACATCACGCGCATGCTCACTCAGGATTTGTTCACCGACTGTTGGCTGCTTGGATTGTGTTTGTGTGAATGATTTTTTACATCGATGCTCCCCAAAGATACCAGAACAGACGGTGCATCGCTCCTCCCTACCGACAAAGACTGGGAGTTCTGTTGGTGTGAAAGACCCTTAATAGTTCAAAAGCCTGCCATGGACAAAACTTTTTCTTTTAATTCCAAACCTTAGTCTGCCAATGACGGTAAGTACTCACTCACTTATACCCAAAACAAGCTTCAGATGGATGAATTATCTTTGCACTCAGTCTCTGATCAGCCTAGTTTTAAGTATGCAAGATGGATGATTCAATGAAGCCCAAAGGCCGCACTAAAAATACTCTGAAGTAAGTTTGGAGCAGATTTTTCATACTGTATTTGAGAAACAAGGAAAAGGGTGATGTTGGAGAATTGAAGCAAGTATATCAGACATAAAGAATTGATTTTTTTCCCATGCAGACCTTGCATTATAACTCAAAGAGGAAAGATGTGTTTTGTCATCTCTGTAAGCTATCAACAACAGCATACAACAGTGCACTTCCTGGTTTCAGAGGATAAACACTCACAGACAATGGAAAGTAATCTCTCAAATAGATGCGTCTACACTATATCTGAAAACTTACTTTAAGCTAATCAGGTACAGACACTTAAAGAAACTATTCAACAGTTCTATTTCCAATGTATTTCTTTCATTGTTAATGACTGAATCAGACTGATCACTCCCTGCTCACGAACTCTTACTTTAACCATCGTCAGCTCGACATATATAATCTACAGAGTACACTTTTATAATACAATAAACTAAACCCTTGTTCTTTAGTAGCAGAAATGACTTGATTTAGAAGATTGCATGTCATTTTCAATTAAATGCCATTGAAAGCCTCAGACATGCAACTTCATATAAAAAGGAGAAAAAGCCTCTTGTAATCAAGCCCTGTGCGCGGCTGGAGTAATCATTTTTGCTACTTGTGAGTGATCACGGACTGTTTCTCTGCCTTGTGTCCTGGCAGAGCGCGTCAGGAGGGAGATTTCTGCTCTCAGCATAGCAACGGCAGGAGCCACTCCAGTCCCCCATGTGTGGCCCCGCCCTGGGGTCTAATTAATACAACGCCCTGTGCATCCATATGCTTCAGTGTGATTGAGCAGATTGAGAGCGGAGAGAGACAAACCGCAGGAGCAGATGAGTGTGCAGAACTGTGCTTTTAATGAATTAAGAATGTCTATCACAGAATCAAGATGTCAGAAAATAAAGTATTTTAACTACTTATGCATTCATGGAGTTAATGTGGGTTTACAAACACGACACTTTTGTTTTTTCTCTGATATTTTATCAGCTGAACTGAACTCACAGATATAAAACATGAACTCAAAAGACCCATTTCTCCACAATATCGTTCAGAAATCTGTCTCATTTATCAATCATTTACTCACAAGGGGAGCAAAAACCTGACACAACTAAAATGTGTCTCACATAGACACTAAAAATGCTGAATTTGAGGAGGTTCATATTCATTTTGTGGAGAATGTTCTATGTGCATTTTGTTTGCTTGTGGTAAAACTAAATCTCAGTTTATAATCTCAGTTTAGCCCTGGACTGATAAATGCAGCTTTAAATCTGTGTTAGTGAGCACTTCTCTTTTGAACACTAAAAAATAACAATGCAAGTAATATATTTAAATAAATCCAGTATTTTTATGTAAAGTTTAATTAAATAAAAGTTTACTTACAATCTAAAATATATCGATTGTACTTTATGTGGATTAGTGACCATTACTTATAAATAATGACATCCAATGAGTTTCTTTGTTCACCTCACTGTTGCTTCTGAAGTTCCTCCAGCAGTCTCCCATCCAAGTACTGCCCAGGCCAAACATGCTGAGCTTCTGAGACCTGACGGGATCAGGCTTTGGCTACAAGGCCACTTAAAGATCTAAGGAGTTTGGCTCTGTTTCTGGAGCATGTGCAATAGGTAACAGGTAGACCTTTGCATTTACACAATTTTTGGTGTAAGTTTTAAGCAAATAAAATACTCACATTTAAGTTTCAGGCAGTCTAATTATATGTGTAGATTTTAATAACATTAAAAAATGATTAAATCTGATTGAAAATTATAAATGCTAGAATGCAGAGATGTGGCACATGAAGGTGGTGATTAGACAAAATAAATATTGCACAGGTGTCCTTAAACTGTCCACAATAAAAGGACCCTCTGAAGCGTGTTAGTTGCAGTTTTATTACACACACTCTCTCCATAAACCATGACGACCTTTCTGCTTCATAGTATTTTTTAAACAGTAATACTGAGTAACTGAAGTTGCTAAAACAACTAATTAGTTCCTTTTATGAGAACAATTCATCTGCCCTTTCCAAAATTGCACAACTTATTTAAATGAATTATTTGTGTTTATTTGAGGAAATGAGGAATGTGTTTTGCAGCAATAAAACATAGTTATACGGGAGGCTTTTTTAAATGACTTCTGGTGGTTTATGAAGTATTTTAATTTACCGCCAACAGAGAAAGATGAATTTGCCCGTTGGCTGTGCTAAAATTAAAACACACTGAAGAAGGTGAGCCAAATTAAAATGTAGATGAACTTTCAGTGAGCTAATGCTTTAGGTGGAATTAAAGCTCTGATTCATTATATTTGTGTCTTTGGGCAAAAAGCTTAATGTTGTTATTGAAAATTAATTGATTGTGGTAAGGTAAAAGCTGTTATTATGAGATTATAAACCATACTGTAAATACAAATATTCTGTATTTTATTTTTCACACACACATTAAATAAAGTGTCCATCCTTGAGTGTGGAGCCTCCTCTGTTTAACACTGACGAGTGAGGAGCTGACCTTGACACAAATCAGTGTTGGGTCCTGAAAATCGATCGGAAAAATGAAAGAGACAATGAATATGTTTTTATTTTTTTATGTCATTTACGCTGCAGGCAGAGCTGGAACATACTGTATGTAGACCAGAGGCTTTAGAACATATTCTGTAGATCACATTTCCCAAAGGTTCTGGGCTGCTTCAGTCTGGATCAGAAAGAGAAGAGGCGATAGCGAGACCTGCAGGTGAAGATGAACAGCACACTGCAAAAAAGGCCATTCAAAAAATAAGAAAAGTTTGCTTATTTTGAAGTAGAAATGTTCTGCCAGTAAGAAAAGTAAGAAAATTTGACTAACCTGTATTTTGATTCAAGCAATTATGGCTTAAAACAAATACAACTTTGCTTACAATAAGTTTTTATCTAGATAAGGTAAATCAAGATAGAATATCTTAAAACAAGTCAAACAAAAAATCTTAAAATTTGTCTTTTAAGATTAATATGCTTAATTCAAGTCATTTTATCTAAGTTAGATTGTCCTTTTTTGCAGAAGAGTTATTTATTTAATTATATTTATTAGTGATGCACCGATCTGATACTAAGATTGAATATCCATATTTAGCCAGATTGAGTCTGGTTCACATCTGTCCAGATGTTTGTCCTATGGTTCTATGCTGGGTCTATGCTGTTTCCAGTACGAGAAGCGTCCCGTTCTGCCCCGCTCGCTGGGTCCAAAGTGAGCTACTTTTGGCCCTGTTGTCACCCTGGATCCTGGAGCAGACCTTACAGAGCCTTTAGGCTCAATGATTGGACAAAAACACAGGCTCAGGTGAAAACCAGACAGAAAAGAGCAGATAGAAACATGAAATAATGTTCCTTAGCAAAAATCGTCATGATCCTGTGACAAACTGGCCCATTCCAGTGATATAAACTTTATTTGTTGCTCCAACAAAGCAAAGCTAGCACATTAGCATCAGCTGTTTCCTGTTTGTCAAAGCAAAAATTGTAAATACTGTGCGCAATGTGTCCAGCATATAGTCCAACCTCAATGCAATGAATGAAAGTAATGCAGCATGGTCGCAGAGACTTTGCAAAAAAAGTGAAATAAATGTTAAAAAGTCATCTCTCCTGACATGTTTCTATAGAAAAGATGTTCTTTAGTTGTATTTTTCACACCATGGCATAACATGTATCTATTCCTGTTCAGAATGACCCAAAGTATGTTTTTTCTACTTAATTGTGTTCTTGTTTTTCGTCTCCAGAAATCTACACAGCGCACCTTTAAAGCGTCTTATGTAAAAGTAACTTCTGTTCTAATTTTTAAACTGTTTTAGTTCAGTTAAATGTTTTACCATGTACAATCTAATAAACTTACTTAATAAACTTGGTCAGCTAATAACTTGTCATGATGTTGTAAGTCTGTATTCATTCTTTCTTAAGGTTATTTAAGGTTAGTCAGTGTTAGCGTTTTTTCTTCAGGCAGCGGCTGTAAAAGCACAAATGCATTTTCTCACTTCATATCTGAGCAGACCGGTCTTTTTATAGACGCCACTATTTCTGCAAACTTGTCCGAAGAGCATTGGGGGAAATCTGTTGACTGGAGCACTGTGCTGTCGCTCGCTGAAAAACTGTGATTGCGCCCGAGTCTCCTGTGGCCTTTTCTCAGCTTTTTAAGTCAAGTGCAATTTCAGACATTTGAGATTTAACTACCCCCAGGTCGCTCCAAAATCAAGCTCAATGCTGCACCTTCCGCCAAATAAGGATTTATAGCCCATGTAACGATCCCCAATTGTTGTAGGGTTTTGATAAGTTTGGTGGCGTTTAATATTCCTTTGAGCTTTGGGGACGACTGGAGAGACTTTTATGAGCATTTTCATAGATAATTTCAGTCCTTGGATCATTGTGTGAGACAAAATTGGCACATTTCTTTTAATCAGTGCATTTTAACTGCATAATTAGCTGGGTTTTGTTAATGTTCTGCTACAGAATAAAACACATTTTTCTAGTTTGTGGACAAGTGTATGATTGTTTAAGTTAAGGTAAGTTAAGGTACACTTATTGTCCCCGTAGGAATTTTCTCTGCATTTGACCCATCCTTCAATGCTCTGGAGCATCTCCTCAGGAGCAGTGATCGCCACAGTGCAGCGCTCGGGACCATCTCCAGATGTTTGCTAGGCTTGTCAGACTACCGTAGCTGGAGGATATTACCCTCACATGCATGTTATTGGTTGGTGGGAAACCGGAGTGCCCGAGGAAACCACCAGACACGGGAGAAACATGCAAACTCCACACAGAAAGGTCCGGCCCGTGCGGAATCGACCCGCGACCTTCTTGCGGAGCGAGAGCTGTGAGCGAGCGCTATCCGCTCTGCCACCGTCCGCTGTTAAGCCTAAACCAGAATTATAGAGATTTTGCAGAGCTCTGAGTGTTAAAATTATAATAAATTTAAAGTATTATTTGCATAGATACAACTCTGCTTATAATATCCTAGAATCTATGAAAAAAAAAACTCTTATTGCAGAATGCTGTCAAAAGAAACAGTGGCTGTGTCGCATTTTTCTAACATTAGACGGAGAAATTATTGTCCGAGGCGCCGGTTTCAGACCCTTCTGCATGTTTATTTTGAATTAAACTTTATTTAACCAAGGGGGACCTGGCCAAGAGGTGAAGCAGCACACGGCAAGAGCATTGCAAGAAGAGGGGCAGAAGAGGGAGCAGAGAAACTAAACTTCCCAACTTAGTTCGAACACCAGGAACATGCAACTGATAAATGCCACTGGAGCGCAAACTATAATTCAGGGCGTTTACATGGAGGCCAGGAAAACTGGATAACTAGCCTAGTCCGATTTAAACTGGTTTCCAAAGCACATGTAAACCCGGGCAGACCTATTTCGGAAAACCAGTTGGCGCACGTGGTCCCGACCGATTGTAGTCTGATTTCAGACTCATGTAAACAGACAATCGGTCTGCAGCTGGACAAATGTAACTGAGCAGCTCACAACCCCTGTCCACTGCATATTCCAATAATAAATTAAGAATTTTAGAACTATAAAGTGCCTTGCACAAAGTGGAACACACAATCTCACATTTAACTCCATGTTTAACACTGTTCTACATGTTTAAAACATTCCTGCAGTAGTGAATCTCACACAGGAGGACCAGTCTCTCCAGGGTAATGGGTTTACTCTTGTGCATGTAAACAGGAGCAAAACTGGTCCGACCGGTTTGAGGGGAAATGTAACCGCAGTGATGGTTGGTAGCTCTTTGGAGAAGCAAAGACAAATAAGGTGGAGCTTTATAGACCAGAAGCATCCAGTGGGTGTACTGTCAAACTGTAAGCGAGGGCAGAAAAAATAAAATGTACTGTCTCACCAACACTTATCCTAAGATTGAATGAATATTGAATGATGCTAATTTGGAAATCACTTGAACCCACTTTAAGTCACACTAGGGGAACTGCAGTGAAAGAAACCAGGACTGGTAGATTTGGGATGTATTTTTTAGTGCTATGTGCAAAATGGACTTATGTAATGTAACTAAAACAAAGCATAAATTCGAGTCTAAAGCGAATCAAAGGCTGGTGAAAGCCTCAGTAACAATCCAGCTATGAACCACAACAAAATATTGAGTAAGATTTAGACATATTTCCACTGGGATTTGTTACTAATTTGAAACAGAATCCACAACCTTGGCCTTGAAAAGCAGAGCAGAGCAAACATATCTGCTGTGGGTTTGCTGTGACCCCTTAATGCTCCATCTCGTGATTGCTTTTGGATTTTTTTTTTTTTTCAGCCTTTGTTAATTGCTTCTTCGCCTCTTCCTTCCTCTCCTGCCTCCTTAACGCCTTCTTGCCTCCTGCTCCCTTTGTGCCACCTTTCCTCTGCTTCTTTGTCCACACTGGGGATGCAGCAGTTGCCCCCTCCCCCATTATACTCCCCTCTTCTCTTTCTTAAGGGGCAAGTGCGAGCCATCCGCCGCTCAGACCAAGGAAGGGAAGGTTTGTATTTTCAGATGCACAATTGGAGCAAAGTGTCAAGGTTTGGAAAAATAATTTGTGTCTGTTTACATTTTCTTTGCTTTCATTATCTTTATTGTCACTTCAGTCATAACAACATATTTTCAGTGTAATGGGGGTTGTCCAGTTTATGCTTTGGCTAAGTTCAAGCTAGAGCTGATGCTGTTGATGTTTTGTCTAACATATTTTATCGTTGGCATGTATTTTTACTAAAGCAGCTTTTTGTGTCTGATGCCAAAAGCGTATCTCTGTAAAAACATAAAATATAAGAATAAAATGGAATAAGCAATTTTGGGATGCAGGAATTAGTTAAAATACACTCAAATATGCATAATCGTACTAAATACAACTTTGACAAGCGAGAGAGAGAGAAGAAGTAAACAACAACTGTAAAGCTAAAAGTTTCTAAAATGGGATATCTCGTTGAATATCTCACAGGATCTCCTTATTTGCATTTATCTTGTCTTTTAAATATGCTCTTGAGGACATTTACTGTAGCATCTTATGTCAAGTCAAGTATCTATGTGTGGCACTCGCTCTGGCTGCAATTCTCTGAACAGCATTCCCATTGAAAAACGCACAACCAAGATCCTCAGACCTAATGAAATCACAAAACTGGGGAATTAAGAATTGTGTTTTCCAAGGCTGAGAAGGGGAAAAAAATCATCTCAAAGACAGAACAATTCCCTATCTTCGTTGTTTATTCCTACTTCCCTGTAAAGAACATTTCATTGCTAAGTTCATCCATTATCTGTTCTTTGCTGTTCATGTGTTGTCTCTTGTCAGATGCTGCTGCTCCAGTGTCGATGCCTGACCTCGGATGTCATCTAGTCTTGAGAATCTGGACCTTTCTCACTCCTTCCTCTTTTTGATTGACTGTCATCGTCCTGCTAGAGAGTTTGTTTTACTCACTGGCTTCTGGCTCCACTCACTTAAAGTTGTAATTGCATCAGGATCTGCGTTGGTTCTGGTCACAGCTACAGCCTGTCCGTCCATAGGAGTGGATCTCTCTTTGACTGTGGTTCTTCACTGTTCTTCTTGAGGTTTTCTTTTTCCCCTTCTGTCTCTCTTTTTTATTTTTTGTATTTTTTATTTTCCGAGAGGGAGGGTCTAAGGACAGGGGATGCTCTGGGACAGTTATCAATCTGACTTTGCTATTGGACAATCTGCCTGTGTTTCCTAATAATGTCTGTTTCTGATTTTCCAATGTTTCTGTTGGTATTGACCAAATGTTTCATTATTTGATTGCCTGATTATTTTATTTGCTAAATCAACAATCGTGTGAAGTCCTCTGAGATAGCTGCTGTTGTGATTTTGGGCTACACAAATACATTGAATTTTAATTGAAAAACAACAGCTTTGCTTTTGAAGAAGAGGATGTCCGAACATAATTAAAAACTCAAATGGTCATTTTGTATTACTCATGACTTGTAAAGTTCCTGTAACGCATCTAGGACTGGGCAATAATAGCTGAGAATATTGAAATAAAAATGTACATGTTCTCAATAAATCTCGAGTTTTGGTATATTTCATTACTGATATTCTTGTATTAGTAGGTCGGTTAAACATGTCTTTAAGCGTTTACAGAATGTGATCATGTCAGCTTTTTCTATCAATAACATTGTACTTTGCCACGAATCAACTAAATGGTCATTTCACACTTTTTCAATCTGGTGATTTCTATTGGCGACTTTTTGCGTTACAACACAAAACTGACTTTAAACTGGCTGCCCTCCATTTTTAGTAAATGTTATTGGCCTGCAAACGCAACCTAATGTCAAAAAATGTGGTAACACTTTAGAATAACTACAGAATAATTAGGCTTAATGAAATATTAATAACACTTTAATAAAGACTTAATTCAATATGAACAAATGATTAATTAATAGATGAAAAAGCTTATTAATGCTTAGTAACTACTTAATTACTCCAAACCTGCCCCTAACCCTAAATCCTAACCTTAGCTCCTTAGTAAAGTAGTTACTAAGCATTAATAAACTTTTTCATTCATTAATTCACCATTAGTTCATGAACAAATAAGGCTTTATTTATGCTTTATTCATGGTTTACAAAGGCCAATTAAGGTGTAGTTATTATAAAGTGGTACCCAAATGTGAATATTTTTCAAAAGTGCTCCACATTTATGCCCTTGGTTGATTGAAAGTTTTGAAAAGCTCTTCTTGAAGCATTTTTAACTCAAACGATATTCATTTTTGGATCTTCAAAGCAACATTCTGATCTAAAATTCAACATATTGCTCACTTCACAATGCACCATTACATTTTTTTAGATTAGACCCAACAAACCTTTTTTAACAGCAGTGTTTCTTGTTCTAATATGGGGCAGACATATAGAGATAGTACTTGTAGAGATGTAACAGTAAGCCTATTTCTGAGTAGATTTCAAATGCAAAAACATAAGGTATAGGGTACAGCTGTGTCACAAGTGATGCTTGGATATATTCATCTCGGAGCCCCCTATAGCCCCTCCACCGCTGACAAAGGCCAACCAATTTGTCTGTGGAATACATATAAATGCGTCATGAGGGCGAGCTGTTCAGATACAGTGGTGGACTTGAATGATTCCCGCGGCACCAGTTGCAATCACACGAAGCCCTCCTTTTCTCTCAAACAGTCAGTCCATTAATGCTTTCAGAGGCACGTCTCCAGTGGCCTGCTCATGTTAATGCCTACAGCCTCCATCAGTCAGTCGCCACCATCTGACACTCCATCTTAGAGCGCAGCCACGGGCGAATCGGAGAGCGGGGACAAACGCTATTGTGATTTTCAACAGCACAAATGTCAAAACAGCGTGTCAGGGAGCAGAGAGAGGAATAGGCGGGCCCGTATAGCAAGCAAACAGGTTATTGCCATTGTGTCATTTGCTTAACCCGTTCGGCAGTTAAATACATTCTGGTTGGCGACTGTGTGAGTGTAGCGTTACCCCATGAATCCGGCTGTTAACAAAGCGTTCACACATGCAGTTATCTTATGCTAAATGGTTGAGATATACTTAATGCATGCGGCAATCAGTCAAGAGCAAGGGGAAACTGCATTATAAGACCCTTCTCAAGATCTCAAGCTCGACTAAGCGACAAAATCATCATCAACGACAACTCATCGAAGTTGGAGTCAATGAGACAGAATTGTTCTTTCTAATGCATTTCACTAGAGGAACATGAGAATGCAATTAAGATATTTATTGATGATGAATAGATGGATGACTGGATCGAGAAACTCAGGATGGGGGCTCCGACTGAAGGGGTCAGTCCAGTCGATTCTGTACAGGTTAGAGGCAGGAGGATAATGAGACATGGGGTTGGAGAGTGGGGTCAAGAGAACGGAGACAAACAGTGATGTTGGACAGATCATTATTTGGAGGTGTGGCATAAGATGGAAAGCAAAAAGTCATCTAATGCTCAACAGAGTTTTGAGTGGATAAATAAGCAGACATTTTCATTTTAATGTAGACTCTAGGTGTGCTAAATGTTTTAAAAATGGGATTCAAAATGTGTTGAACACTCAGACACTGCTGGTACTCAAGTGGTGGACTTGAGTATTGTTGCATCCCAGCCCACTTAAAGCACTAATAGTGACTCAAATACAGTATAAAAGTTACAAAGATCAGATGAAGACGACGTGTTTGATTTTGAGTTGTGTCTGCAGGATTTTCTTCCAGATACGACTCCTACGTGGCCCGGGCCTTTCTGTGTGAGTTTGCATGTTTCTCTCCGGTCTGGGTGGTCTAAATGGTTTCCTCTGGACAAGTTTCCCCACCAACCAGTGACATGCAGGTAAGGGAACGCTTGGTGGTGGTCGGAGGTTGAGGCGCCAGGAGTTTAGGCAAATTGTCTCTGCTGAGCTGAGTGGGGGTAGAGGTGTGTTGTAAACCATCTCACGATAAAGCACTTTAAGTTGTACAAATATAGCTTATTTACTTACTCACTTACATACTTACTTACTTACTTACTTACTTACTTACTTACTTACTTACTTACTTACTTACTTACTTACTTACTTACTTCAGACACTCCAAAACACAAAGTAGGCACAAATACCCTCAGAGTCCTGCCCTGGAGCCACTGTTTATTGCTTCACGATTTGGAACTGACAAAGGACAAACAGATAATCTAAAAGTAACATACATGCATGTTAATATATATGTTGTGACTTCTGTCTGTGTATTGTCTGATTTCCTGCATCATAATAATTTCCGTTGTGGATGAATAGTTTGTTGCAATCCCAGACTGATGTTTATTGACAGAAGTGACGCAGCATCAATCTACAAGTGATAGACTCTTCTCATCTGTCTTTACAAAACTCATTTGTCTTTGTCTTCACAGAGAAGAAACTGTCTCCTCAGGCCTCGGTCACAGAAAGAACACACACAGACATAAAAGATCAAACTAAAGAGAT
The DNA here is from genome assembly GCA_038363315.1 of Mugilogobius chulae. Classification (NCBI taxonomy): domain Eukaryota; kingdom Metazoa; phylum Chordata; class Actinopteri; order Gobiiformes; family Gobiidae; genus Mugilogobius; species Mugilogobius chulae. The sequence continues at coordinate 29,189,037 of CM076403.1, forward strand.
CAGTCATTTAATCAAACTGTAAACTAATACAATAAAAGCACAACTGTCATTGTAATAATACATTAAGTGTGCCACAAACTACACTCACTGTCTTATGTGTCACTTAATATTTCATTGGATTTAATTGACTGTTTGGGAATTGAAATGATCTTTAGGATGTTAAACAGAAAAACTTAATAATATTATTCGTGCTTAATGAAACTGATAGATTACTCATAGCTCCGTTTGTCCCAAATTTTCTGAGCAGTTGTTTCAAGCATTCTTGAGCGATCATTTTCCAGATTTCCCGAGGACCACATGGACGTTTTGAGGCAGTTTTTTTGTTGTGGTGTCAGTATTAGCCAAATACTACATAATATACAATAAACGGAGAGTTTAGTGGACATACGTTCTATAACTGGATTTAGAAAGGACACAAATAATCACCTGAATAGATACTGTGACTCTGCTGGAGGTTATTTAAAAGCGTTTAGAGTTTTGCAGTGACTCAGAATGCAATGAAATGATCTATGTGTGTAACCCATAACTAGAGCTGGGCGATGTTGACAAAAATGAATATCTCTATCATTTTTGACATATCTCGATAACGATAATTTTGTCAGTAAAATATAAACATTTTAAAATTGGTCTTCAAATTTGTTAGTGCACTGGAAAAACTACGACCTTAACTGTGCCAAAAAGCTTAAAATTGTTTAGTAAGATTAGATAAGATAAGATAAGATATCCTTTATTTGTCCCACGATGGTGAAATTCCAGTGTTGCAACGCACACTTTTAAGAACAGCAGGGAAAATAGGTGATATAAAGTTACAAGTTCATCTCTAGTCTGTTCTTTGCTATTCACTCGTTGTCCCCTGTCCCACTCCCCGAGTAACTGTTTCAGATGCTGCTGTTCCAGTGACGTGGGCCGGACCACTGATGCCTGGACCTCCGCCCCACCTTCCTCTCCAGGATTGGCCTGTCCTGGTCCTGCTAGACGAGTCGTTTCCCTCTGCTTATGGACTCTGGCTCTACAAACATAAACTCTATAACTTTAGTCTTAGTTACATCTACAGCCTGTCTGTCCATGGGAGTGGATCCTTCTTCACTGTGGTTCTCCTCGAGGTTTCTCTTTTTCCCTTAGGGTTTTTTTGAGTTTTTCCTTGCCGAGAAGGAGGGTCTAAGGACAGGGGATGCTCTGGACAATCATTCATCTGCTCTACTAATAATCTGCTTTGACTTGCTTGATCAAATGTTTCATTGAATGTGTATTGTTTTATTTTGATTTCCTATATTCATATTTGCTAAAATTAATCATCTTGGGAAGTCCTCAGAGACGACTGTTGTTGTGATTTTGGGCTATACAAAAATAAATTGATTTGATTTGATTTGATTGATTGACAATAGTAGTAGTGTTTATTGTGATTTGAGCAGGTTTTGACTTTCATAAGTTTAGATTTGCAAGTAGAATAAGTAAATTTAGATCTGATTTCAACAACAGAAGCATTTATTTTTCTTTTCGTAATTTAATTGAATGTGTTTTTTTCTAATTTATTTTATGCTCGTTCTTATTTCTGTTATGCTTGTTCACATTTGCAATCTTAGTTCAAGCCAACAAAAATCTACTCAAAATATACTAAATACTAGTAATTATTGTTATCCATTTATGTTTTTACACGTTTAATTATCAGATACAGATTTGTCAAATAGTACAGAAATCTTGTAGTTTCTCTTTTGTGAAGAGCTTTGAATTAGTGTACAATTTTTATTTAATTTTTACTGTAAAGTTGCTGTTTTGTAGCATGTTTTTACTGCACAATATACTCGATAATCAATTTTTGCAATCTTAAAACAACATTCACGATAAAAATTCCATATATCGCACACCTCTACCCATAACACGTCCTCTTTAAGCAGGAGTGAGGCAAAGCAATGAAAAACCCTTTGAATTCTGGCCGTAATCCTTGAGCAGTGGAAGACAGATGATAGCAATTAAAAGCTGAAACAGAAGCTGACAGGACGGTTCTGATTATTTGCAACTTGAGAGCCGCGATGTCACCTGGGAAGAGTGTTACGGCTCCAAATCTGGAAGCCGTAAAAACAAGAGGGAAGAAAAACCTCTCACACACATTAACGCACACAGGGGGACACGAGAGGTACAGAGGAGGTTTAAAGTCGGGCCGCCGTCACCCCTGACCTCTCCTCTCTCTTTCCTCTGCTTCCTTTGAGTCTCTAAAAGGCGTTGCGAGAAGCCAGGGGACAGCTGCACCTCCTCCTCCTCTGAAAACTCTCTCTCTCTCTTTCGGAGCGGGCTGTAACTGCGACAGGGTCAGGAGGAGGCAGGGGCCGGTGGAGGTGGTCCTGTCGCGGGGTAAGGTTTCACACTTTTACATGGTCCAGTCTGCTCCTTCACGTTTGTGTGTGCCAGTGTGAAAGGGGAGGAGTGAGGAAGTGTTTTTGGGTTAAAATACTAATGAAGAGGAAGGAATGGACTTGAAATACAACTTTGTAGTCAAGTTGTTTCAACCACGGTGCTCTGTTCATGGCTTAGTTTTCAGACAGGGAGCCCCAAAATAACCATGTAACCAATTTGCAATTCAAATGGGAACATTCAAAATTAAAATTGGGTTTAAATGTGTTTATTTTAATAGTTTATTGCTTTATATGATTACAATTCAGTTAAACTCAAAGCTTTGAGATAAAGTCATAATTGTAAAATTACATCTTGAAATCATCTGGCGACCCCCACTTTTATTTTTTACCTTTTTAACTATATAACATGCTTGATCTTGAGTTTTCTCATTCAGCACCAGTGTTCAAGTATTACAGCTAACCAAAAGTCAAACAAACTAACTAAACATTATTTCCCTGTTTAAATATGCTTCTCTGTATCTACCATCATCTACAAACGACAGATGTGAAGTGTTCACAGTGTAATTGTGGCGCCTGTGAGAAGTGACAAGTCTAATGTCGCATTTCACACTTAATCAGGTATTTTTGGACGCCTCGGCAGAAAAAATAAAACATGGAAACACACTGATTAATCTTGTATTAGTTTTTATTCAGTTGTGTTATTACTGTCATTTTATTGATCTCTCAGGAGTCTCAGGTGATTAAATGGATAAACTTTAACAATGAGTTTTAATGCATCTGTCCATGTGCCAAAGTTAATAGATTATTCACAGATAATCGATTATTGAATTTAAGCATAAACTAATTTAGTAATCGAATAATCGTTCACTGATCTATAAAGGTTCCCAAAAATGTATGAACTGAAGCAAAAGTTTAATAACTCGTGACAACAATGCAGAAGAGGTGTAATTTACTGCTTTTACTAGAAAAAAAAAAAAATCTTAAATATGTCATTGTTACTTGATTTGAGTAAATGTGACTAAAGTCGAGTGATTCTGAAAATGCTACAAATGAAATCTGCCAAAAAACTAAACATGTATGTGATTATTTCAAGTGGAGTGTTAATTTTTGATCATTTCAAATGAGAAATACATTTTTTATGATTATTCCATCAGCAAATCTTAATTCAAGGCAGTAAAATAATGCTCAAACTAAATTTTGATATTTAATTCCATCAGATATGAACTCATAATCTAAGTGTGTTTATTTTAGCAGTGTTTATTGAAAAAACAATTGTGTTTGTAAATATAGACTACTTCTACATCAACCTCAAGAACAAACCTTGTCAGCTAAGTCTGGATAGAAATTTGGAAAAATCTGATAGTCATGGACTTTGCGTTCGAAACAACTATCGTTTAATTGAAAGAATGATGCCTAACCTTAACACTTACTTACATATTATCTTTTATATTATTTATGAATACTAACTTAAACTAAATAAATATCATAAATGGACAAAAGTCAACAAAGGTCATTATATCAAGAAGCTGTAGAAAATTTGGGACAACTAGAATATTTTGTGCCAATTATCAGCTGTATTTATTTGATGGTCTAAATTATTTATTTAGTTTAGTTTAAATACATTTCTTGTAAAAAACATTTGCAATGCATACATTTTCTCACCTCTTTGGCAAATTAATTTCAAGTCAAAGTCTCTTAATCAGTCTGAAATGTTTGAAGCAGTGAAACGCTGCTTCACTGGAGCAGCTGTTCAAAACTCAAATTAAGACAAACACTCTGAATAATGTTTTCGACAAAAGACAGAGCATCACTTTACACAGTGAGAATGTGAAAAGATAAAATTAGTTTCAACGTTTCTCAAAACACAGCACGTGAAATAGTTTTAACACGTTTTGTTCCTAAAATACTTGTCTGATCACGGAGGAGGTTTAATTGAACGTGTGATGTTTACAGGAGGTCCATATGTGACTTTTCCGGTCGGTGCTTCGTCACCGTGGAAGTGTTAAAGCTTTACCTTCAGCACGTCTTGTCTCCATGGAGATACACAAGTTTAATGCCTAAAAGTGGTGGACATACAATGGTTTCACAGTTGATGTACGAGACAGAGTCAGGATGGAAGATCACCTAATTATAAAATTACCGGTATACTATAGGGGAGAGAGGGGTTGGTTGTCACAAACACTGTATCTCAGCTTGTGATTGTGCATTGAAAAAAGTCTGAATAAAATGTGCATTAAATGAACCTAAATTCACTCACTAAAACATTTGTGTAAACATTTGTTCATCACTGTGATAAGACGAAATCAAAAAAATGTTCTATATTTTCCAAAATTTGTGTTGAAGCTTAAAACTGTTGACATTACAAAGAGGGAGTCAGAGTGACAATGAGAAGTATTTTTTCTGAGCTGGTTTAAAAATGTAGAATAAAGCTGAGGTGAGAGAAAAAAAGTCCAGTCACAATTCAGGGTTGGTTGTCACATATGATTCTATCTAGAACAGCAGCACAGCCAGAGCGGATTGGTTGTCACACTTTTACAAAAGCCAGATTTTCTCAAAAATGCTGTATTTTAAATATTTCAATTAAATGCAAAAATCAGTGTAAAGTTTCAACAAAAAATAAATCTAATTATTGTCATGTAGCTTATTCTGTTCAAAAGTTATTAATCACTAATTCACATTAAAAATATTGTTTTACATTATCCTTAGAATCTTGACAAAAATACATTTTTTAAATTTACAATTGCCTTTTTCTTGTAATTTAACGTCTCCTGATTCAGATGAAATCAAACATCAAAAAATCAAACCAAAGACAAGACACATTTGTCATTGGTCTGCCATTGACATAACATTGTGACAACCAACCCAGACTTGGGGTTGGATGTCACAGGTTTTCATGTAGAAATGAAGCATTTGATGTGGACATTTATTAGATATGCCGGTTTTTAGGGATTGTGGATATCTTACCCCTAGACTTAAAGGTGGGGTAGCTGATTTTAAATTTGACAACTTCCTCCATAAATCCTTCGACACATGGTGAATATCGACTCACTAAAAGTCGAAATGAATCCAACCAAAATGTATTCATTTTGGTGCATTTATGGCTCATACATTTCTTTTTACAAACAACAAAGTGAAACTGGAGAGGACCACCCCAGCTCAACCAATCAGAGCGCAGCATTCAGGTCCTGATTAGAGCTAAAATTTTTATTATTCAGTTCAGACAGTTCTCATTGGTCTAATTTTTTCACAAAGTGCACTTACTATATACTTTTTAGAAGAAAGCACAAAGTTTACCAACTAAAAACAGTCACCTTTATATTGCTAAGACTTCGAATGTGACTTTCAGAATCTGTTGAAGATGTAAATATAAAGTTTGGTGTGTGTAGGAGCGACTTTAAACAGTGATACTGACGACCTCGTGAAGGAGAATGCATTTTGAGAAACAGCCTGCCCCTTTGAACTCTATTGGCTTAAAATAAACAATAAAACATCTGAAGGAGCTGACAGGACACTTTACACATGAAAGGAGGCAAACAAACAATTAAATAAATGGAAGAGTTTTAGTCTCGCCTCAGTGAATGGTTCAGTGTTTTTGCATCTTAAAAATCTCTACTGAATTAACTAAAAAGTCTGTCACATTTATTATTGTTAGTACAGCCTTGCACACAGTCTAAACAGGTAAAAACTGTTTATAAAACCAGACTCTTTTATCGACAAAAAGCTGAAAATATTGGGTGCAGCCTGAGTTTGAAGCAGTCTTTTAGCAGAGCCGTTGGAGACACACGGCGCAGATCTGTATCGGCTCAGGCTTTGTCTTGAAGTTCAATGGCACACAGGGACTGGCAGTGATTAGAAGTCCTGCTCCGGGTTTTATCGAGCGCCCACAGCTCTGGGATCAGGCTCAATACTCTTTTGTCTGTCCAGCGACGCGCGACTTAATGTGCTACAACTGTGAGGAATACACCGGGAGAAGTGACGGACACGAGGAAAGGATGTGCATGGGAGAAGTCTTTGTTTTAATCAGACATAATATTTGAAACAGGGCTGGTTTGTGGCATAAACATAAACAATCTGTGCAAAGTGAGCACAAGTGAGCCTCTGGTGGGCTGGTCTGGATCACAAAAGTCTTAAACTTTAAACTCCATTTTGATACCAAGAAAAATAGTTGATTATAATTCTTTCAATACAGCCAATGGGATTTAAAAATGCTGTTTGTCACATCAGCTTTTAGACAGTATCAACATTTTCAAAACAAAAGAATATCTTTGTTTAAAGGGATTATACTCAACTAAAATAAATTAGATTAAAATAGTGAGACCAGATGTCCGTATTTACCCGGGACAGTCCCCATTTTAAGCTCTGTGTCCCATGTCCCACCAAACCAAATCCACTTATTTGTCCTAGTTTTACATAAGACATTCCCAGTTGTTCTGATTTTAACCACTCTGACACTTTTGGAAAACAATATAGAGAAACCGTGCTTGAAAATTACCGAAACATGAAGAAAAAAATGCACCAATTTATAAGGACAGAAGTCTATGAGAAGAATACAGTTGATTTACACTAAATATAATACACTTATTTAGCTACTATTTTAAAAAATGTTCATTACCTTTTGCAAAAACTTGAGTGTGTCCCAGTTTTTAATTAGAAAAATCTGGTCTGCCTAGCTTAAATTAAATTCCCTCTACACATATATCTTGTTAATGTATCTATTCAGATGGAAATGAGTCCACAATGTCCTTTTTCCATCTAATATATATACTGTTTGTCAGGCTCAGAATGGGTGAGCAAAGACTGTGGATTGATGCAGGAAGTTTAATATGATTTATTTACGTTTGTTTACACTTTTAAGGAAGCAAAACATTGGGCATTGCACCTTTAATATGTGCTGTTGTACTAGTTATAATATTTTTGTAGTAATTCATTCAAAAAAGGTTCAGAAAAGGCGAAATTATGTTCCGTTTTTAGTATGAATACTTGCTTTAGTGAGGATCTATTTTCATACTAGCTTTAGTTAAATTTATTACTTTACAACAACAACTGTCTCATTAACATGTTCTGTTCATATCTGTCTGAAGTATGGCTCACTTTAAAACAAAAACTGCAAAAACGTGGTGAAATAAAATTAGTAATTGTAATTGTCACATTTTGTAATTAAACATTAGATAAAATGAAGAATTAATCATTTGAATTGAACCAAAATATATAAATAACACGAGTGATTTCCTCACCACAGACCTCCAGGAAGTTCTTCTGTTTATTTTATTCCATCCAAACCCATTTTCACTTTTATCTAGTTTTGCCAGTTCACATTTAGTAGTATTTAATTTGTCCAAATATCGTCTAAATCCAGTGTCTGATTCATTCAATTCAAACTGTGAATTTCTCTTTTTCTGGACAATCCGTACGGGTAATTATTCAGTTCAGTTCATACAATTTCTGTCATTTATTCAAGACAGACCTCACAAATCCTCTGTGCACACTGTCCGCTCGTGCACTGGTTTAAAATACGGATCAAAATGGACAAAAGTCACTCCTGAATCCTGTCTGAGACTGTTCATTTAAGATTACAAGTTTATCTCTGCAGTTTTGATTCTGTTCTGTATCAAAAGAGTCATTCTTACTCCCTGATTTCCCAGTTCACCTTAAATAAAACATTTTTATTTTTCCCACAGATAAAGCCAAGTATTAAAGCTGCAATATTGATCTAAAATGAATTAATAATAGATATAGGTCCATTGATTTATTCTGGTCAAAAAATGTAAATGCATAAGCCACTTCTGTGTTCAAACTGTGGATTTTCTCTGATCAGCTGGAGTTTACATACAGTGTTTATACAAAGCAATGGGCGGAGTCAGGGGGTAGGTGAAAACTGAACATGTATAAGCACTCAAAACTAAAAAAACCCAACAGCTACATGGAAATAGTGGCACATTCGTCGTGTTTATTACAAGTCAGGTGATGTTTTGTAGACAGAGTTGCCAAATCCCCTTTCTTTTTTTAGCAACTTTAAGCTCCTTTTTTGGAATTATTATGGACAGTCGCGAGTTGTTATTTTGGGCTTACTCCTGAGTGGCTCTTTAACGTCATTTTGCCCATTTTTCAGCTTTGATAATCAAAAAATAGCCACGAACGACTGAAATATAGACTTAGCATATTTTAGCAATGACAAAAATAACTTTAACATTAGCACTTGTTCTGCAGGGACACAATGGTTAGTTATTTGACTAATAAATAGCTTTTTATTGAAGTACTGAGGTTGCTTGTTTTAGGCTTTTGTTTTGTCTTTGTTTGCTTGTTGCTCTCTGAAAATCTGGCCTGTTCTGGGGCGTACGCAAGCACTCACCAGGAAGTACAAAGAATGATTTCAAACTTCAAAATATCTGTAAATCTTTTTGAGTTTAGAATATTGGAACATTTTGAGTATTTATTTAATGAAAATATAAAAGTGATAGTGGCAAACCCCATTTATGAAAAGAACAGAACAAAAAGATTTATTGTCATTGTCACAGAGTACAGTGAAAGTATGTTTGGAGTGGCCTCCGGGCCGCTGCACCTTTCGTGCGCCGCCACTATAACCTAAAACTAGGGATGTCAAGATTATTAGATTATTGATAATTGTGATAATTCAAGTCAAAATATAATCGTAAAAACAAAAGAACAATAATGGTACTAATTTTAAGAAGCACAGTTCTTTTTTGTTGTTGTTGTTCATAGAAGGGATTAACAATATATTGGTTCCAGTTTTGACTAAATTATATGCAAAGACTTGTGATTATGTGAGTCTTCTTATGAATTTAAAATTCCAAATATTGGTACAAACAAGAAGTCTACAACAGATTTGGGCCCTTCCCTAAATTAGAAGCAAATTTACACTCTTTAGTTTATAGAAAAAATCCAATTTTGCAGGCAAAATGTTGTTCTTCTCAACAGAAAATTAATTTTTTGAAGCAAATGCATGTTGTTGTCATATCAAGGTTTTTACATTAATTAAGTTTCACTTCATAAAATCGGTCACAAACTTGAAGTAGCCTAAATTTAAAAACAAATCACCGTTTGGTTGTGGTGTTTATAATCGTGAATCATCTCTAAATCGTGATATTTTGTCTGGCAATAATCGCAACACTAAAATCAGATATCATGACATCCCCTAAAACACAAAGTTAGTTGGTACTTGGAGTGTGAGACAAAATAAGGGCGTACTCGTGTGTAATTTAAATCCAAAGAACAGACAAAACGACACAAAGACAGTCCAAGTTCTCACTAGAGCTAGTTTATTATCACTGTTATTGTTTTTTCTTCAATCAGTGAACAATGAACCCCTAAAACAATACAAACCACTACAAGGGTCTATTTCGCCTTTGTACACATATCCATACGCACATACAGTACACTTAGTATATGTGGATATGCATACACATTTCAATTTTGACACATTGGTCTCAAACAAAGTGTACAAACTCAATGTAATTCAACATACAGTGGTCCCTGACAATGCTCTAGATAGAAAGCTTCATTAGCGTCTCATAGTTTGGACCTGAATTGGAAACGGGAAATGGATTTTTTTTATTTTTTTTTTTTTAGGAGGCAGTGACCCCAGTAGACAAACACGGAGAAGAAGAAGAAGAAGAAGTGACGAGAAAAGGCGTGACAAATGGACAGAACAAGTTTGTGCTGTTTGGAAATGGAAAAGCAGATGGAGGTGATGAAAGTTGGACATGTATGTGTTTTGGTATCAGACTGGCACCATGTTTATACCCTGCAGACATTTACAGAACAGCACTGCATAGATAAAGAGAGTGTGAACGCTAAGGTAATGACTGTACTGAAAATAAGCATAATCCACTCTGGCCTTGTGTTGTCACTTATTTAAAATGTCCAATGTTATATTTTATGTTTTTGATAAGAGCCTAAAAAGCTAGTAAAGACTGGTAGATATTATATTTATAGTACAGAACTGCAAATTTAAATTAGTAGTTGGGTAACTTTATTATACCATGGTCATTGAGAACGCTAATGCTAACTGCCGTGTGTTAACAGGTTCAGTGCCCACTTTGTACCATTTAGCTCGAAATTACGTCTTTTAAACACATTATTTGTAAGTGCAAAGTTAATACAATTTATTTATATTGATATTTATGAATGTATCTTACAAAAGCTTGTCAATATAAAGCCCAAAATGGCACATTTAATTATTGTCGTTTTAAGCTAGCAGATAGCAGCCGGAACTAGCTTAATCAGGTGTTTACGACTTTAAACAGTAATAATCTAATTTTACAATCATTTGCTTTGTTAAAATCTGTAAGAGAATTTTGCGTTTAACAGTTTAGTTTTGTCTGTGTTTAATTAAAATTTCAATACGAATAAAACAAAGTAAACGAAGTAAAGCTAAAGGTATGAAGTGTGCAATGATAAACAGGTTAATACACATGTAGCCCCGGCAACGGTCAAATCACATGATCAACTGCTGAGAGGGAACTAGCTTTGCTTAAAACACAGAAATAACTTTTATTTTAGATATTTCAGACCTTAAGCAAGATTTTAAGATTCACAAGTGAGCCTTTTCAGTTTGTAGCCGTAGTAAAAGCGCAATAAACAACTTGGAGCTGTGCGTTAAGCAGTTTTAGGACACTTTGTGAAAGGACATCACTCTTGGCCTTATAAACCATTTCATTCATTAGTTTCTCATTTGTTCCTGATAAGTAATCCATAATTCAATCCTTAATAAAAGTTTAAAAGGCTAAGCAAGACGTAGTTACTATAAAGTGTTATCAATTGATCTAAAACAGCTTTAGAAATATATTCAGGTTAATTAACTTCCTGTTCAGAACTAATAAGCTCCGCCTCTACCGGGAATCTGAATACCCACAAGCAAAACTAGACAAGTGGGTGAGCATTGAATAGGCCTACATAAATCAATCCAAATGCAACAATGAGTAAAATAGTGATAAGAGAACAGTTACATGACAAAAAACTCAGAAAAGTGGATTTTACAGATGTCTCATTTGTTGAAGCCTGGACAAAGACTTTTAATTTACACTGAACAAAAGGTTTAATTAAGACGATTTAGATGGTTAAGCAGTCTGAATCACTCTAAATGAACATATGTGTGAATTCAGTCTTTGTCCACTTTGAAGTTAATAAATAAATTAAGAAAGAAGTATATTTGTATCCCTAATTGTCTTGTTTATGGAAAATAAGGTTTAGGATCCAGCACCGTGATGAAATGGCAAACCTTTTAACACTTTGACTGACTGTGTTAAATGTCAAACACCTTTTAGCTGCTCCTGATGTGGTTCTATAATCACACCATATCATTTTAATACAACACCATTTATCTCTCCAATTTAGAATACAATTTATCAGTACAGATCAACCACAGGAAACGGCAGACGCTGCTGCTTTTACAGACCTAATATCAGATCATTCTGTTAGTCTTCCTGGTTTGGAGAGGACAAAAAACAGTGAAACAACTTTGATTTGTTAAATACCTCAGTCAATATAGATTTTCTTTTGCTGCAACATGTAAGTAAAAGTTATTTATGAAGAGTTATTTTTACGACCCATTTTAGTACCACTTTACAATAAATACAGCTTACTTAGCCATAGAAAAGCCTTACTAAAGCATGAACAAATGATCAACTAATGAATGAAAATGTTTATTAAGGCTTAATAACTACTTACTTAAGAAGCTACAATTAGGATTTAAGGTTTAGTGTAGGACTTTGGGTGATTAAGCAGTTGCTAAGCCTTAATAAACGTTTTCATCCATTAATTTGACATTTGTTCATGTTTTATTGCGAGTTTATTAAGGTGTAGTTTTATATAAAGCGTTGCCAAAACTAACTTTGTTCAGATACATTGAAAATTGGGCACAGCCTCTCTAATTGTCATTTGTGGTTGAACACAAAGACATAATAAGTTTTGCTAACACTGCAGTTTGACCTTGCAGGTGTCGACTCATTTTAATGGCTTTTATAATCCAAATAAAGATATAGCAGTAAGATTAACAACACAAGGCGAGAGCAGGTTTGCCCAATTGCTTTCAGCGAACAATGAACTTCCTTTGTCAGGACTACAGCTCACCGACAATAGCTTAACATTTAGATTTAAGACACAGGTGCGACGTAAGTGTGTTGTTTTGATGGATCGAACAAACAGATGAGCGAAGAAGTGACGGCATCAATATGGGGCAGACGTTCTCCTGAAGCAATGAGGAAAATGAACGCGAGCTGTCAGCTGTTTTAAAGTTAACAGGTTATACTCCTCCTCCCCCGCCCGCCGCAGAAGAGAAGCTCAGGTGGACATGACATGTGGATGAGGATGGACTGATCATCGCACGGGCGGAAGGGGGGGGGGCAGAACGGATCGAGATTTGTCAAACCCAGAGGTCGCCGAAGCCATTTTCATCAATACATCAAGTTAGATCGACTGACAATGTTGGACAGCACCATCTATAGCACCATATTGAGATCACATCAACATTAGTTTTGCAGTTAACTGGCTAAATATCACAGTGTTACCATCACAAGTCCAATAATGATTTTTTTTTTTTTCAAAGATTACATTAGCTTTCTCATGCAGATCTACTGTAGGGGATTTCACGTCCTACTTTTTAAATACAAGGAGGTCAATCTGCGTTCTCGGACAAATCTAACAATAATACTGATCTCCAACATAAAGTTATACAATGACAATTAATCACGTTTTTGACAAGAGCATAAAATAGTCGGGTAAAACGCGGGCGTCAGCGTTATTTGACATTGACAGTGGAGTCGTGTGTAGTGAAAGATTAATGCATCAGAAATGTAATCAGCGTACATCAATGGTCGTTCGGTGCCACGATGATCAATAGCACGTAATGTAATGTGGGACTTGCACGAGGGCTGAGGAGTGTTAATGGAAAACACCACTGAGTTTAGCTGCTTCTGTTACAATAGAAAACGAACTGTGTGTTACAGACTGAAGACAAAGTTAACGCAAACTGTTCTCACTATTACCAAAGGATGAAGGCCGTTTTGTCCGTTTGAAGAAGACAATTTAGAAGAAGATACAAAGTTTAACCCAAAACCCAAGTGTAACCCAAATTTAAAACCACTTAAATTGAAGTTTGACATAGAAATTGACCCAATGAGTTATAAAAGTGACTAGAGAGAGTGTGGGTTCTGTAGCCGTGGCAGTTGCGGCAGCCATCTTGCAACTGGAGCAGCAGCGGTTACGTTCTAATTGAATGTAATGTGAAAACAAAGGCATAAAATAACAGGTTAAAGGGAGTAAATTACATTTTAATCGAATGCAGCGTCACTTCGCAATATGAACACAACCACTGATCATTACTGTGTCTGCTTTGTTCATTTTACAATTAAGCTAAAATTGTATACTGTTTTGAGATTTTTTTAATAAGCTAGTAGAGCATGAGTGAAATAAAAATAAATAATTTAAAAGTCCAGCTTCCTATAGGTTTGTATGAGATATTAGGAGAATTTTCAACATTGAGCTAGCACTAGGATGTTCTGCTGCATTCATGTGGTCTTGGGATGCTTGTGTTTCTGAGATAAGATGTCGAGGTTCCTACATAGTTTGCATTCATGTGCTTTTTACCTCAGAAAGTCAGGATTTTGTTGCTAACCATAATAATAATAAAATAATAACAGACCCAACAGTGAGATCTGGTGATAGCCTGTCCTTAACATTAAAGGGTGTTAAGAAAAAAGTAAGAAAAAAATGTAAAACTGACAAATATTGATAAATGTTTTAATAGTTTAGATCCTTTTAGAACTAATCAATAGATTTGAACCATGATTTGACAAGTGCCTCAGAGAACTTGGCAACTCTGGTCCAAAAACACATCACTAAAATGTATTTGTCCTCACTATTGAATTGACAACTGTATTTTTGACTTCACAACTGCATTGGCACCTCGTCACTTCTCCACAAGCCAATATCCTTGAACGGTTTTAGTGAGAACAGTTTGGTTACGAAGATGCATACACAAAAAGCTCCAAGAAATACCAGCAGACGGAGCCATGCTTTGGAGAAACGTGAGATCAAACCGGCGGATAAGTTTGTTCTGTTACAACCTGAGAGTGTATCCACTAAGAAGTACAAAGAACAGAGTAAAATATAGAGGTATCGTTTCTCGCGACGGCCTTAAAAATCCAGCAGCACTAAAGGCCGTAAAAACTGTACAGAAAATTGCACTCGATAAAGTTGAGCATTTATTTCCACTTCTTTACAACTGTATCGATGACGAAGAACCCTGAAGGAGACGGACTTGTAAAACGTTGGAGGCCGACAGACATATAACATTGAAGTGTGTCCCTGAGCACTTCCCGTTCACTGGGCGGAGAGAGCTGACTGACAGAAGAGCACGACTCACTCAAGGCTGCCAATGAACAGTATTGTGCAAGTTTAATGGATTGGTAGAGATGTATAAAGTTTAATGTAGTAGCCCAGAGCCTCTGCAAAGGCACTAGACCTGCCCTGCAATGGCAACATGGGCTCAAAGCATCTCCTACATTCTCTCATATCGCACAAGAACAGCAAAAACTAAAGCTCATTGGACTTTGGTTTGTGTCTAATATCAGTGGTTCTAATGTAAAACTTTAATAAAGCATGAACTACTTAGTACTGAACGTCTATTATTAATAGTTTAATAGTCATCTTTTGTTAAACATGAGGTAAGTGACACGATTAAGGTTTTAAATCTGATAACTTCCTTTCATAAATCCTTCGACAAATCTTTAATATTTTTATGTACTCATTGTTGGTTGCAATTTTGGATTAAACCTGTCTTTATACAAAAACTGAAGAGAACCACGTAAGCACAGCCAATCAGAGAACTGCTTTGGCTCCTGATGAGAACTAAAACTTCTTTGTTATTCAATTTAGAAAGTGCTAGATTTAATATACTTTTTAGTGGAAAACACAAAGTTTACAACTAAAAAAGTTAGTAACCTCACATTTAAATCACTTTAGCACCAGCACAAATATAATGTTAAAACGTCTATTCTGGTGAAAACTAGTTTGCAGTTTCCTGTCTGTCTAATAATAGAGCATTTTTGTTCTGTAACACAAAGAAGAGTTTTGTTTTCAGATTTAACTTGAGCTGGGTTGTTACAGTTGTAAAAAGCACATCTAAGCTCAATGTGGTGAAGAAGAGGCTGAAAATAGAATATTAAGTATTAGCCTGAATCATGTTTGTCATTATGAAGTCTCTGTTCATGTTTTATTAGAGTTAGGTAAGCTTTATAATAACTATCCCTTAATGACATAACCAACAAATGACAGATTATGAAAGAAAAAGTTTGTTAAGGCTTACTTTCTGAACGAGCTAAGTTAGGATCGGGTTGAAGGGTTGGTTAGTCTTAATAAACTTTTTCTTTTATTAATACAGTATGTTGTTTGTTGATGATGAGTTAAGTCATTATTTCTGCTTTGTTAAGAGTTTATTCAGGTTAATTAAGGTGTAGTTATTCTAAAGTGTTAACCAATGCTTTAATCATAATGTTTAAGATTTTACAAAGTGCTTTTAGAAATAATTAGGCGACTGATGGTGGACAGAAGACTTTAACAATGCCACTATTTTCAAATCACTTAAAAATTATTGAACCAAAAGAGTGATTGTTTTCATTGCAAACTAAGAATTGTAACACTCAGAATCATAATTTGTTTAGATGAAAACTGGAATTTTGAACCTCAAGACGAAACAAGATTACTATAGTTTCATTTTAAACCACTGAGAGTGTAGAAATCCCAAACAAAGCCAGGGATATGTTTTTCCTACTTCTTTCCAAGACTTTTGCACAATACTGTTACAGAAAACCCCACTTCTTAGCCAGCTCTTTGCGGCGTGCTGTTGTAATGAGATAAGAGAGTTACTGCATCTGTCAGTCAGCTTGACCCGGCCCTTAAATCACACTTGACTTTCTAATGTACAGCAATAGGAACAAGGCGGCCTGTCAAAGCACTGGTAAACAAGATCGTCGCAGCACCAAGTGAATCAGGTTCAACAGTATGGCACTAAAACCTGTCACATCTAACTGAGAGGTTGTGGGCAATTTCCTGTCTGTCGGAGATTAACCCTTAATTACACTGAGGAAGTCAGGTGAGGAAGAAAATAAGGTAGATATATCACTTTTTCCCCTGTAAAACACTGGCAATAGTGAAGCAGCCCTGGAGAGCTAACACCAGCAGTAAGTCATAAATATATACTGAAGACATTTGTTCTTCTGATAATATCCACAAGTACCATAGTTTTCCAAATGTTTCGTGGTATTTACACCATATATAGGAAATGGGTGCAATGGGGACATTTCAGACATTATAATCATATGCAAAAGGTACAGGGCGAAGGGTGTGCAGGGACATACAAGTGCGGGAGACTCACAAAATGGCAGGTAATTACAGAAACTCCAGCAGGGGACATGTACCACTCCAGACAGACACATACTGTCGAAAGCTAGAAGTAAGCAATTTTTACTTTTTGGTGACAATTTTTATGTTGGTTAAACCATTTGAAGCCTGATAGACAGATTTGCAGGATGAACCAAATGACTGTGTCTTGTGTGTGTTGTGCTGGAGAGGTAAAAGTCCCCCACTTACATCTAGATGTTCCCATTTAGTCCATTCACAACTATACTCTCCACAGTCAATATAAAGTTAAACAGCACTGAACATGAGAAACTTAAGTTACATGAGCACAATGTGGAAATGTCTGAAGATGAACAGGCGTTAGTGCATGAGAAAGGTCCTGAAAGAAGCCCCTTATGTTTCAACTCTGTCCAGTTTAAGTGAAAAACAACGCGTCATAGAATATCTTTCTGAGTGTACTCTGTTGTAATTCTCTGTGTCCTTCATTAGACCTGAGGTCAAAGGCAGGATCTGAGGTAGAGGTGAGGTAGTTACCCATAATGCATCTGCAAACTCCTGTATAAGTGTGAGACAGAGAGCTCTGTCCGAATGAGAGAAGCACTTGGTCAGTGGAGAGGCTCAAAGTGTGAATTGAAAGACCACACCTTCTTTTTAAAGGCGGAAGAAAGATGAGGTGAAAGCTAAAACACTGCAGCGCCAAATCACAGGGCGCAGACAATTTAGTTTAGGGATAAGCTCATATTTTTGGATATAGTTTTAGTCTTATTTTTAAAAAATAAAATCTTTTCTTTATTTCTCATTGGACCAATATGAATAGAATAGTATTTAGAATATTTTGGTAGAATTTGTGCTTGGTTTGTTGCATATGACATACAGTGTATGTATAAGAGCAATCACACAGCCGCACACGCACACATATACACACACAGATACATACACAGATACATACACTGTATGATGCTGGTACATTATCTCATCTGTCCAATTGAACACTATGGGGCACGTCTCATTTAGCAGTAAATAGCCCTGACAATGCAGTGTTTCTCCTCTGGTCTCAAAGACTAAAAGAGGATGTTATGTTGTTCAAATGAAGAAAACTATTCAAAGGCGTATAACATGGAACAGGATAATTAATTTTCAACAAATTCCTACCATACTATAATTCATACAACAGTGTTATCTGTCGACTTGCATGAGGTACTGACAATGTATCTACAAACACCACGTCATCACCAGCGCATTCACAAAAGGTGAAGAGGGTTTTCATTATGCAATAAACAGACAAACAACAACAACAGCGACAATATTAACATTGTTATCTGAGGTAGAACATTAAAATTCAGCATTTGGAAGTGCTTTATGTTGGACACTCATTTTGCTTCGACGAGCAGGAGAAGAGAGACATTTCTGACATCTGAGGTAGTACGGTACCTGGTCTTGTAACTTTTCATAGTCGAACCGAACTGTTCCTCTGTATTTTAAAATAACCGTATAAGCAACAAGGGGAGCCATCGTTCCCCACAAGCTCCCCACAAACACATTCATTCCGGCTGAGGTAGGTTTTTGTCGGAGCGTAAGGTTCACACAGCCAAGTCTATTCCCTGTATGAAGGCCGAGAACTCATAGAAAATGCTGATATTTCGCTGAAGAAATGAAGTCCTGAGAGAAGAGAGTTATTTTTGAATCCCTGGTAAAGGTGAGGTCTCCTGTGAGCACGAAGAAGTCATCATTGGTAGGTGAGAGCAGGCAGCAGGGTCTTTGACATCCATGTAAGAAGACCAATAACTTATGACATAATGTTGATAAAGATATATATAAACTGTATATATATATTTCATAAACTTAAACAAAATTAAATCAATGTATAAACAAGGACATTCTGGGGCGTCTCTACAGTGTGCTGCCCGAAACCAGAAAATAAAAAAAACAAAACTGTCCAGCTGCAAACCCCAGATCATCTTCGTCACACAGTCCTTGATCCTCTTTAAATTACCATTAAAAAAATCTTTGCACAAAAAAAAACTTCTCGAAAAGAAAACGTGTCAACCTGAGAGTCTAAAGGGGCGCCGGGTGAGCACCGTGTGAGTTGGCCTTCATACGCGGTTAGCCTTGGTCCTGCCGCTCCGCCGGAGCCGCAGGGGGCTGGTGGAACAGGGTCTCCGCCTCGCGCTCCACCGAAAACTCGTCCAGGAGGATGGTGGAGAGCTGGGTGTCGTTCAGGGCCGACGAGGCTGTGTGGTTCAACTGCAAACACGGATTTTGATCAAATGTGTAAGAAATGTGTAAGAAATGTCAAGCCATTGTCTAAAATATCTGAAAGGAGAAGCTAATTATAATGAGTCTATTTTGTTAGGTAAGACTAAAATGATAGTATGAGTCATGTCATTGTAGTTAGTTCCTCCATTCAGACATATTTAAAGCAGTGACTTGTCAGACCTTGCTAGATGTACTGACTTGGATAAGCAAAAGTAGCCTACAATTTGCACATAAACAGACGACTGAAGAACTACACAGACACTTTGACCTTGGAACATTGGGCGGGGTAATATTGACAAAAACAGATATTTCGTCACAATATTCAGACGATATTATATCATGTCTTTAAATATACTGATTCTAGTTTAAGCTTATTTATCAGAGATGACTGTATTACACACATTGTACTGATCAATTAGTCGATTTAAAGGACACGCCCCTTTTCAAAGTAGTGTGAAAGTCTGCAATACATTTATTAACATGTATTTTTAACCAACTCTTTGTGAGGCATGTTTTTAAAGGTTCGCTGTGTAACTTTTTGACCAAAAATAGACTTGAAAAAAGCGTGTTTTTGTCATTTAGATTTCTGTGTTCCACTATATAATGTTAAAAATATGCGTCTTTATGATTTTGGAAGATGATCATTCATCTATGTTTTTTTTCATCTTTAATACCTTTTTATCTCCAATCAGAATGTCCCAAAGTATGTCTTTAACTTTCTATTTTTACAAAATCGTGTAGTTGACTTCCAGAAAGTTACATAGAACACCTTTAAACTATATACTCGATACCAAGTTTTGCCAAACACTGAAACATAATATCTAAAATTGATATATTGTTCAGCTCGACTTGTACCGTACAAAAATAGCAAGTAATTTGGTGTGAAGACTTCTTATGACAGGAAGACGAGAGTATAGACCAAATGCTAAACACTGCTAATAGTCACACGGTTTTGTCTGCACAGCTTCTGCACTCACCATATGTGTGTCCTGCCCGTTGGTTTGGTTGAAAAGTCTCTCTAACTCGTTGCTGTCGAGCGGCTTCTTCCCCGCTGCGCTGCCATTGACCTCCACTTCCCTTCTGGTGGCGCCGTTCAGCCCCACGGCCCCCTGGGAAGAGGATGAGGACTCCATGACAGCGCCATGTCCAGCCTGGGGGGTGGCCTGCACTGTCTTGCACATCATTAACCTGGGAGACCACATGCAAGCACAGACACTCAGCGACAACAACTACACAAGTTCTATTCTTTGCATTTCATGTGTTTGATTTGTCCTGCTGCAAAGGTGCAATATAAACTTAAGATACGACTGATGCAAGACAAATTATTCACAATATTCACAATTACAACCAAACAACAGAAAAACCTTTCATTTTTTTCCATTTCATTGTCTAACACGTCACAGTTGCTTGAGTTTCATCAAATCAAACTCTTTTGCAGCTAAAAAGGACACATTTGGGGATGGGTTGATATTTGAACTCATATTGTCAATGCCATCCAAGTTTCATATCCATAATAAGCTTAACAAAAACAAAAAAAGTACTTATCACTAGTAAAAAATTAAAAAAATGTTTGCACTGATGAAGGCAAAGGCTGAAATGCCTTGGCGATATTTTATTATTTTTTGCCATGTAATAATAAAGGACTTCTTCATTTTTTGAGTGCTTCAGTATTCTCAAGTCCACATTTTCAAAGAGTACCTACACTAAAGAGCACCAAAAAACTACAATATCTTTTTTACTTTATGTAAATCCAAGTAGATTGTAGCTTTCAGAGATTGTACAGTATAATTACCACATCTGCAAAGTATATATAGGCATTTTTTTTAATAAACTGGACCAGTTAAAACACTGGATTATCCTTTTGTTCTTCCAATTATAAGTAAGCAGTAAATAACAAGGACCAAGTTGTTTACTGAGCTTACACCGCGTCTATAAACTGAAATACTGAACGTTTGAATCTTAAAATCTTGTTTACAGTCTGAAAAAATCTAAGATATTAGCTATTTCTGTGTTTTAGCTAAAACTAGTTCCTTCACTGCAGTTGATCACTTTTTTACCCGTTGTTATGGCGACAGAGCAGTGGGTAAAAGCTAGATAGTCAGGTTCGGAGGGACGATGATGAAGTTTAGGAGAACTTAGTTTAGGAAAAGGGTTAGGGTAATAGGTAAGGTTAGGAAAAAGTTTGGGTAAAGGTTAAAATAAAAAATGTACACTTTCAGACCTGATTACCATAGCAACCAGGTCACTTTTGTCCCTCCGGATCAGACTATCTAGCATCAACCATTTAGAATATGGCTTAACTGTCGCGAGAGCAACCTGTGCATTAGTATTTTTAACGCACAGCAGTTAGCATTGTCATTCTCACTGACCGTAGTATAATGTGACTTGAAATATAATAATTATGGATAAATGAATACTCCTGACACGCCTACCTGCCGCGATAGCTGAAGACCAGGAAAAGCACACAGAAGATGATACAGGTGACTCCGATGTGGATGCCGATGATGATTCCCGTGGTGGACGTTCTCCCGTGTTCATCCTTCACACAGTCGCATGGGTCGTCCAGCACTAACAGGACAAAACAAATTGGTCACACACACACACACACACACACACAGTTGGAGAGAGACAGAGAGGCTGGCGTGGGAACAGTATAGACAATGCAGTGAGGAGACATTTGACTGGCAGCCCACTATAGGCCAAGACAGTCGCCCCTTTTATAGTGGGATAACTCTATTATTTAGCAACCGCAGGTATGTGCAGGGTTGTGTCATGTCACAGCACACAGAAGGTCTAATGAATTTATTACAACTGGTTGGACTCATGAGTATTGCGTTGGCAGGGTTCTCACATTTTGATCGGAATATTTAAAAGTTTTTTCAACTAACTTTGCAGGATGTTTTAAAAGCTGATCATGTGTTCTATAATTAGCTACAATATTTTTTTGTATTTAGTTTTTTTAAATAAAGGTGAAGCTAACCAAAAGCGAGGGTTGCACTAACAAGAGATGCCTTGGTGTGACGATAAGTAATGTTATGTAAGTGACATTAGGTGTTTGGGGGTCCTCTTAAAAATTATGTATATAATCAAGATTTAATTTTCCATATTTTGGTGAGTTTAAAGGAATGACTGCTGTCTACTGTGATGACTCTAATAGTTTGTAAAAGCAATGGAGAGAAATATACAAATAAAACAGAAATGTAGGAACTGTGTTGTTAATTATATACAGTAATAACAGACTGTGTATAGAGAGGACTAAAGCTTTAAAAAGTTTTTTTTTAACCTTTATTTTACAGATCCTTGAGATAAATCTCTTTTTCAAGGGAGACCTGGCCAAGAGGCACACTGTACAAAATCAGTGAAACATTAATAAAACACATAATAGTAAAATGTCCAGATCAAGTATGACATTTGCAACTTTCAGAGAAGACTTTTTAGAAGAAACTTAAAAAAATGATTCCAGAAGTTTAAAGATTTCTAATATTGTTCCAAGGCCAGGGTGCTGTGTACGAGAACTGCCCAGTTCGAGTTAATCCTGGGCAATATGAACAGAAGCCACTGTGAGGAATGCAAGCTATTCTCACTGTTTATCACAATAAATCCAGCATAGATTGGTTTGTGAGTGTCAAATAATTCACATTGTGTATTATAATAACGAATCTCGTGAATTCCGGATCATGTCCCTACTGTGCGACCTACACTGTCTCGTGAACCATGTCATGAAGTATCGGCAGCCATAGTAAATCTTCTTCACACACTAAGAAAACGTGATAAAGTAATTATAATAGGCCGCACTTGTTAATAGTAAAGTCCTATGAGAAAATCTATAATTTTGCTGCAATGTTTTATAGCCGCAAAGTTAACAAAGCTTAATGAAAAAAGTAGCAGCTTTAGAGTCCAGAAATTACGGCTCGTCACATGTGTTGTAGTTTGTATACTTGTATATAAAAAACAATACAGTTTGGCTGATCTTTTGGCTTTAAGTATCTGCCAAAAACAGATATCGATGAACACAAGTGAGCAGTTAAGTCTCACTGTATCCAATTAACTTCCCAACCAGGATACCAGCTATCATGGGACTGATAACCGATACAGCAACATTTCTTGTATCTGCCCCGATATTCGATCTCATGTCATGCATCACAGCTTTGTTTATAAAGCTCCGATTCCTGTTGTTAGATGAGTTCATGTTGAGCTCTGTGCTTTATGACCCTCGGCTACAGGATGATGTAATACCTCACTGTGCACTACAATAGACAAATGTATTCTCAAACAGTACCTCCTTTTGTAAATTCACATTAGATTTCTTTATTGCGGGCCTCACCCTTTTTGCATTAATAGGAAGCAAGCACACACACACAGAGGAGATAACAGGGGGGCAAATTACCTCAAATCTCCCATAAAGGGGCTTAAAGGGGGTTAGTGTGCGGTTGTGTTTTGTGCAAAGGGAGTACCAGATTTCTCCAAGGCTTCCCGGAGCGAAACAAATCGAACAGTGGCGTTCCCATCCCCGTGTTGGTTGTACGCGAGCAGTTTTATCTCGTAGACGAGGGAGGAATCTGGATGAAAGCAAAGCAAGATTATCAGATGCAAGCTTTTTATACCAAAAAGATCACAGCGCACGATGTCGAGGGCTTTGAAGTGAAATTACCCTGAACATTAAACAAAACAAGCTCAGTTGGAAGTAACAAAGGAGGATATTGTGCGAGTTGCAGTTTGTTGGACACTGACCAAGCTGAGTGATGCTGAATTGGGTGACGTTGCGCGGGAAGCTTATGGGGCCGGTGAAGGCGGGAGAATGGGCGCGTCTGTAGAAGAGTTTGTAGCCCTGGTGTTGCCCCATTTTGAAGGAGGGGTCCCAGGAGGCTTGGACCACGCTGCTGTTTAGGACCTTGGTGTAGAGGACGGAGGCCCAGGCACTGAGACAAACACAGGAAAAGCAATATAAGCACACATGGATTTATTCTCTAGAGATGAATAAATAAAACCAATGTGGGGAAAACAACAATGAATAGCAAAGTTTAACAAAAAAATATATGTACTGTGTATTATTTTTGATAATTATGATAAACAGAGAAAAAAAAAAATAATGCACATTTTATTTTTATAGAAAAATTTGATTGTTCAATTAATTAATCATGAAGTTTCTTGGTTCAGATTTCAAAACGTAAGAATGTATTCAATATGTTATTGTTCTGACATATCAAGCAAAAGACTGACCTATATGCCATTGGATTAATTAGGGTTACAGGTTAATTGCGACTTTGCAGGAAGAAATTAGATTATTTTTTAGAGCTAAATTGCACAGAGTTAAGGTTTGTGTAGTTTGTGTTCATAAAATCATTTGTAAATGCAAGTTTTTTTGTTTTTTTTTTTTTTTGACATGTCTCTATTTTAAGTCTAAGTTCTATGACTAACTGTACAAATGTTTGCCTAAGAAAGTAAAATTAAATAAATAAAAAGATTAACAATTGCGACAGAAATAAAGTTCTATTGCCTTTTAAGAAAGGCTACAAAATAAACGTATGACACAATCATATCCTGCTTAAAATAGAAATCTGCCAGTGTTTTCAAATTGAGCAAAATAAAAAATAAAAAGTATAATTAAATTGTGAAAACGCTATGTTTCTTCTAAATATGGAAAACAATGTTGAATCTTTGTGTCAGTTTGCAATAAAATAAAAAAACACTAAAATACTTTGCATGGCAGATATTTCTCAAATTGGATGGACAAACCCAAATCTCTGTGAATGAAAACTGAGAAAGTCCATGAATAATTTCCGTCCTGGCTGCATGAACCAAACGTAGCTGATAAAACAACACGACGACGAGACGCTAACAGCAAACGTGGGAGCTATTATCTCCCCCCCGAAGCTGGAATTACGACTACTTTGACTCAATGTTGCATATAAACCGCAACAAACTGCTTTACGCAATGGTCGGTGAGCGTATAAATGGTGATGGGGGGATATAGGTTGTGCAGATAGACATGTTTGTGGCTTACCCTCCCCGTGCGTGCTCTGGGTGACACTGTCGGATGGTTTGCTGGCCCCATGGGAGGTGTAGGCCTTGACGTAGAAGGTGTAGCTGGTGGAGGGCTCCAGATCCCTGATGATCTGCTGAAGCGTCACCTTGCTGACCGCCTCCTCGTACTCCATCTCGGCCGGGTCTGACGGAGAGATGATGGAGGAGGAGGAGAGATGGGATGAAGTTAGAAAGAGGGCAAGGTATGAAATAAAAATGGAAAACAGGTTGTAGGGGAAGGGTACCGCCTCGAGCTGCGAGAAGCCGCATGAAGGGTAAAGCCAATATATACGATCGGTTTCTGTCATTATTTTATGGTTATGGCCTATTCCAGTAGTTTTATCGGAGCATCTCTCTTAGGTAATAGCTAATCCAGTTTGGCCCTGGGAGCAGATCTGTGACTGTGGAGGAAGATGAAGGTGGTAAAAATGGGAGTAACACTGAATGCATTAGATCATTTTATTGCTCTTAATCCAAGGACCCTCAACCATAACTACCATCTTTCTCCAGCTCTAAAGGCATTGGGCCATGGCATCTTGGAAAGGTAATTACAGCAGATCCTATTGGTCGCCCCCTCGGGTCCTTAATTAGCCATCTGACAGAAGTACAGAGGAGAAAAGCAGCTGGCTCGCAGGGACTGTTCTGTCACACTCTCTCCACTGAAGCAAACATCCTGCTGCTGCAACAACAGGCTTTCTTTGGGAAAAGGGTTCAATAAATACAGTTTCATTTCAACATTATACCAGAACTTCTTTTGCTTCCAGTACTGTTGGTTTTTAGCTTCTTTTTGCGTTGCAACATCTGTTTACTAGTTTAACTGATCAAATGTTTGCATTGATAGAACAGAGAATCAACATTTCATGACTAAAAAGGCAGTATGCTTCATAATTTTAGCATTTATCTCCTAGAAGTACTTATATTATGCACTCAAAAGAGATTGACTGTCATGGATGTCAGACTCTTAAAACACTTAGTTCTGTTGAATTCACTCTCAGCTGATTTATAGCTGGCAAATGGCTCTGAAGTTATTATCCTTCTGAGCATTCCATTGGTAAAAGGAATATATAACCTAATGCGTTATTAAATGTACTGTCTTGATAATTTTTTCTATTTTTTCATAGTGCACAGCTGATGAATAAAGGTGTGTCTTGTTATTTTAAGTTTTGGAGCAAGACCACAAGCTGTTTAAGCTTCCTGAACTTTGGTTCCTTATCTTTGAGCTTGTTCTTTTAATGTTTTTCTCTGCTTTGTCTCCAAACTCCAGGTTCTGATAAGTTTCAGTATCTTGAAAATTTCTAAACTCAACTGTGCTAGCAGTTCTATAAAATATACAGAAAGGTATCAGTTTGATAATGGTTATGTTCAAACCTCTCTATTTACTGGACAGTATTTCAAATGACCAACCGCGCCAAAAAGGCTGGAACAATACGCTTTTGATACGATCACAATCTACAAAGCATACAACATGTAGTGTGATATGGCAATACACAATATATTGCAATAAAAAAAAGTATTTTGTAGTTTTTGTTCAATACTATTAGGAACTACAATATTGTAGAATTAATTCTAAGAGATTTAAAAGTGAAGTTGATTGAAATAATCGAGGTCATCAGATGAACTACTGTTAGTCCACTTTGGTATTGATTGATTCTGATGTTGACACCAGCTTTGACTGATATTTGTAAATGGAACAGAGGCTAAAAGTCAAATTTAATGCCACAGATAAGTCATAGAAGCTAAATTTCTCGCTTCTTTCCATTAGATTCAATGGTAGCGTCACTGCCGTAATGGTGGCGCAGCGAATTTAGTCACATGGGTGCAGGAGCTCTATACAGTTTCTGCTATGACACAACAGAACTGTGTGATAATATATTGCAAAACGATACATTGTACTCCCGCCTCAACTGCCTCTTCAGAAGCTAACCCCATTTTTTCAAGTAGTGTGGGACAATCTTTATCTTTATAGAGGTGCACATCTTGGTCCTTATACAGTTGAAACCAGAGTTCAGGTCAGAGCGGTACATAACTAAGCCCGCATTAATGTTTCACCTCATCTCTTACACATTCACTTACAAAACCTGTCCGTCAGAGACACTACAGCAGCTGGGCTTTTACCTGACGTCCTGCGGATGTGGAGCACGTAGCCTATGATGTCCTGAGTGTTCTGCTCAGGCTCCCTCCACGACACCAAGATGGAGGAGGGTGACAGCGCCTCCGCCTGGACCTCGCTGGGCACGCCTGGCAGCCCATCCGCCCACAGCACCGTCAAGCGCGCGCTGGCCTGAGTGGATCCCGCGCTGTTCTCGGCAATGCATTGGTAGATGGCCTCGTCCTCCTGGCTGATGCTATAAATGCTCAACGTGCTGTGGAGGAAGAAGAGTGAGAAGAAAAGGACAACACTGGGTTAGATCTTGTGATGTGAGGAACATGCCGTACAGCGCTCGCTCGTGTGTTACATGCACATGGAGTCATAAAATATTCACCGCTCACAATATTACATTGAATTAAATATGCAAAAACCCCTCAGGGAACATCAGCGGTTCGATTGCAGTAAAGTTACATCCCCGCTTCTGTCTCCTTTAACCCTGAAGTAGTCAAGGCCGGGTGAAGTGTTATATAATGAGAAAAAAAGAGGTTATGCGCTTTCACACGTTCAAGAAATGCAATCTGACAGAATAAATGACAAATGTGGAGGAAAAAACCCTAAAGAGAATGACGTTAGATTTGCAGTACAGTAAGTAATAGGATATAGAGGGAATAGATGAAGCTAATTTCATCTGATTGCAACAGCATTCAATTATATCGATGTACCGGACTTGGATTGTTATAATATAAAAAAACATGTTCAGAAAATGACACTGTAGATAATAGAGATATTTATCTTCTATCATGGGAAACACAGAGCCTTTCTCCACTACTGTAATTTCTGCACTATGACGCACTAATATAAGGAACAGATTAAGCATGATGACTTATAGCACGAACTATTTTTTGTGCATTCCTATAAGCCATAGTCAAAGCTCATGAAAAAGTAGAGGCTTATGAATCGAATTAGTAAAGTATCGTACTGATATACATACACCAAAGCATGTATGTTAGTTAAAGCAGTAAAAACTACAAAATTATAGTAGAAATGTGTGAAAATGTAAACAATAATCTCAAGTGGCCTCTTTTTAGCTTTATCTAGGTCAAATACGCAAAAAAAAACTTCACAAGTCTTTGGTGAACCAAACAACTAATCAAGGAATCAAAGAAAATGAGAAATATTGCTCCATAGTCTGGTGATAAAATGATAATGCGCTTTCATTGTGCTGGAAAAATGGCAAACTCAGTTGCTGTGTTCAATGAACCCATCTTTGGAGAAACATAGATAGTCATAGTGCTTACAATGACCATGTTAATTAGTAAATAATTATGAATTTTGGTTGATGCAGGTGCGACAATTGGTCTGTCACTACATCAGCTGGCTTGTTTTTGTTCAAAACCTCATAGAATATGCTATTGGTGCAGGAAACACTGGCTTGGTAAGTAAGTCTTAAATCTTGAACATAAACCATAGGCAATCTGGAAGTTCTGTGGACAGATAATTAATTTCTTTGGGTTTAACGGTAAATCTTAACCTACACCAAACCCCAGCGTCTGCCATGTCATATTCCAGGCGGTAAAATAACTTGAAACAAGCGAAAACCTTTGATATTCTTCATTTGTGATTCTTTTGGCACTGTCTGCCATATTGAGAGGTCAAAAGTTATGTTCAACTCGGCAACTCAAGCAATTCAATTATTTCACAGTTTCACCAGTAGTAATTACGACATGAGGAGTCTTCTTTTGATATTTCCCATTGATATATACAGCATAATTCTCACACCAAATGAAGAGTGTTTTTGAGGCCTGAAGAAGAGAAACTTACTAAACAAGATTCATCAAACAAGCATGAATGAAGCTAAATACAGCTGCAGGCATGTTTTGATGAGATAACAGTGTCACAACATGATTAAAAAGTACATTTTCCTTAATACGTGTCCTTGAAGTCTGAGTTTGTGTCGAGTATTTTCACACGATTTGAGGCAAGTGTCAGTCATCTGCTTTAAAATACATTAATTCAGAGGAAATAGCTGCAATTTCAGCCTCCCACTCAAAAATAACACTTTCTTGAGCCTTTTCTCTGACTTAAGAGAGAGACTGCAACTCCACACTTTGTCCCCATTTACCTAGCTTCTGCTTTGCCTCCCACATCTGTCTGCATCGAAACAACAAACAACAACCCGAGCACTGTATATAAATAAATATATACGTGTCTAGATATACGTGTGTGTTTTGAGTAGGAGTTAATAGAAGGGAATATAAGCCTCTTCCTCTCACAGTTTTCAACCTAAGGCAAAAGGAAAAATAAAACATTTAACATACTATGAAAATGAAGCCCCACGGTGCAGAACACTTTTTCATGCCATTTTGCAAGCCAAGGCCGTGTCTCCTGAATTTTAAGTGCACAAAATATGCAACATAAACATAATGAACACCTTGGGAATTATGGCCCTATCTTAGCACAGAGAGCCAGGCCAGAGACCTTGTATTTCGAAATCTTATGCAAAGCGGAGGTGCACAGTCAATTGCCCCAGGAGTTAAGTGTATCCCGCAGCATTAGGCTAATCTGTCACAAGCCATTTTTACAAAACCCGTCAAAGGGATTGCCATTTTCTCTGACTGACAGCTCCAATCTGCGCTGAATTAAATCAAAATGCATTAAGAGACGTCAGAATCAGCCGGCCGGAAAAAGCAGGCATTGTTGAGGCGAGAGTCCACCTTCTACCCCTGTGAAAATGGGACATGAGAAAGCGGCGAATCAACACGGACAGCCGGAGTGACCCCGTGACAAGCGACAACCCGGTTTGTTAGAGCGCATTTGCACGGACAGTTGGGGGGCAGTCTTCAACCCGGGTCAGGAAGCAGGACACTGGAGTGAATCATTCCATTTCCTTTTCGCAAAATTGATGCGCTATAGGTTACAATTACCCCATCTGTAATCTGGGTCAGCGTCCAGGCAAAGCGAATAGGTTGGAGGAAGCCATTTTACTCGATATACAGTAGGCCAGGTGGATTCAATCTGGGTAATTATCGGCTCTCTCTGTCTCCCAAGAGCCGACCTGAACTTTGACATTTGAGGTGGCTGCGGCGTGGCCCTCTTAGCTCACTCACTGCAGCGTGGATCTTCTGACAGCCTTTCAGGATCGGGATGGATGGAGTGTTTGCAGGCAGGCGGGCAGGTAGCCGTTACGGACACTCACCGCGCACAAAAGCGACCCTTGGGGGATAAAGCGGCCCCCGATGCCCCTGGGCCTCATCACAGGAACAGGAAGCGCTCTGGAGGAATTCCACAGGACAGTGTTTCAGCACGTGGACGCACACACACGCACACACGGGGGGGACATTATATGAGATTTCACAGCTGCTGTCAAGGCTCCAGGAAAGACACAGTGAAGCTTTTGAGGACAGCGCAGACAGAGAGGAGGCAACGTGTGACAGAAGAGAATATTGTTTATGGATATCCCACGGTTCAACCAGAGTGCCGCCTTGTCACTAAAACTTCAACCGTGAGTGAAGTAGAAACAAAGTAAAATCTATTTTTAATCAGGAGAAGTACATTTGATACATTAAAAAATTAAAAACATATATACTTTTTAATGATTTATGTAGCCCAGTCTTTCTTATGGGATTTACTTTTGCTGGTGATTCTCTTAATATTGACCATTAAAAGTGAGTAAAACTGAGTACTTTTGTTTACCTTTTAAGCCACTATGACGCAATATGCAGTATTACACTCATTTACACATCACTAAGACTACAGAAAATTGTATTATAACAACACGAGCTACTGCTAACAATATTGATTTCAATACCAAAATAATATCAAAGAGAAATACAATAAAACCTAATTTTAAAAACAACTTGATAGGTTTCTTTTACTATGTGGTTTTAAAATAGTATATCAACCAGATTACAGTATTTTAAAATGAAATGTTTATGTCAAATTAGTCCGTATAAAGAGATTATTGGTCGACATCACTTTCCGCTCTACTGCACATGTCGCCTGCAGAAAGATACGCTGTCCATTTAGTTGGTTTAGATAAAAACAGGCACTAAAGCTTGAGACAGTGTTTTACTTATCGTTTTTTTCACTGTGTATGAGTTGTAGGGCTATATTCAACCAAAGAACTCTTGGTCGACTAAAAAGTATGTTTTAATCTATTTATCTGACCTAAACGAACAGACTAAAAAGCCAATGAACTTCATGCAAAAACAACAATTTAGACACACAATGATTAAGAAACATGTTTTGGTATACAACGGCCAATGATTCCGTCCCATATCCTCAACTACTGTAAATCACTACTTTTTGTCCCTGTTCAAATTAAAACCTTTTATTCCATCTACAAAATTAGTCGACTAGACAAATTTCATTCACAGTGATAAACTCCTGTAGTCAGCTGACAACAGTGCTGGCGAGTGTTGCTGCTACAGCTTGTGTCAATCAGCCGCGGTTCTCTCTGCTGTCAGGCTGCACGTGCATCCCCCTCTTGATAAACAAATAGTTCCTCTGTAAATACTTTCAAATGAGCATCGAATGTCAATACTGAGACTTAGTATCAATTAGTGCATGATTTTTGGTACTTTGGGGTTAGAGTATGTAAAGTGAGATAAGATGTAAAGCTCACAGGAGTTAAAAGATGAAATGTATGGGGCTTTGTGCCAAATCAAGTTGCCAATATTCCAACTGAAAGTACTTTTATTAGAAATCAAATTCAAAGTATGTGCACCTGGCTTAGTCGAACCTTGAATGTATTTGATACACTCACAATTAACTAATTATTTTAACTTAAGTACAAGTGAGATAAAAAGACAAGAAATGGATATATCTATGTTATTTGAAAAAACCCTTTATGATTGTGAAGAAACTTTCTTTGAGCATGTATGGTGAATTAGCTCTTTGTGAAAGCTTATTTAATTCAAAGTGTTCTCATGTTATCTACTTTGATAGTGTATATGTGTCTCTTACACTAGAAACACTGGAAATATAAGTCACATCATAATATCTAATGAAAAGAAGTTATTTTAAGAGCGCACATACATACAAGGACAAAAGTACAATATGGCTTCCTCTTTCTGATCCTCTGAGAGAAAAACTCTTCTTGTATCTTTGTGAGTGCATACCGAGCGGATTTACAAAGACTTTGATTTAACTTTTTTGAAAGTCCCAGAAGCCCTGATCGCGGTCGTCAGATAAGTGCGCGTCCTGCTGCTCTGCTTTTTGTCAAAACTCTTAACAACGCTTTCAAATGTGTGCACACAATCTCTTACATACGTGCTGCCTGTTTTTGTTTCACAGAGGTAAATCCTTGGAGATAAGGCATCCTCGCCAGTTTGGTGCATAAATTCCCTTTAAGAGATTAAAAAAAATGACACAGAAGCGCACAGACCTCACACAGCGCTCTTTAAACAGACAGTGTGTTCCTGAGAGATAGTGTGCTGCGCGGAGAAAACCTTGCAGCGGGGTATTATTTCGTTCATTCTACATAAATATTTAACAGCTGAACGTGGCCACCAAAGATCTATACAACGGGCATGTGCGAACAAAGGGGGAAGAGTGTGAATAGGAAGAGAAATTGAAATTTGGGGAGGTAGTAGCTTGTGTATGGGGATTCTTTGCTGTTTTTAAAAGCGTCAGGTCAAGCTGTCCGGCGCTGACAGGTTGACACCATCATTTAGTCATCAGTTCAAGGTCATTTGCCAGATTGATGGATAGGGCCCAGGGCCAGGGGAGTGGCTCTCTCAGGGGCCGCTGGTCTGTTGTTCAGCTGCCGACACTCTGTTTACACGCTGTCGTCTCGGGGTTAGAACCAGAAACCCCCTCTGCTGCCAACCTGAGCCAGCCGGGCCATCCGGGTGTGCAGATCCCAGAGAACAGAGACAGAATCCAGCAGGACAAAGGAGGGGAGAGAGGGGAGCTGTCTGTGGCCTGAGAGGAGGGACGGGCCCAGGGATATGACTGATTACTGCAGGGGTCACAGGTCAAGGCCAATGCCCAGGCGAGGCGGGCAGGACGGGGGATATGGGGCACCCACAGAGGGGCAGTGCGCAAAGAAAGGAAAAGGAACAAAAACAAGGGCTTTTGAAATGCATGAAATGTCTAGTTTTGCCGTAGCTTCAGATGTAGCCCATTAATTACAAAACACCCCGCAAAGCTGCACACAGACGACACTGTTGGTTTCCTCTTTTTCAACAGAAAGATTAATTGTTAACGCACAATGAAAAATAATTTAGGATTTTTTGTTAATGACCGACTATATTCTCATAATGTTTTCAGTTTTCTAATTTTGACTAAGTTCACTGTTACAGTCTTGGTGGTAAACATTTATCATAGTTTTACAGCAGTTAAGTTGGTATTTATGAAGAAATTGACAACTAAAAGTAGAAAATTACACAAAGTAATTGTAGTTCTAAAATTGTATTTATAGTTTTCCCCATGTGTTGTCAAATATGGCAAAAATTCAAAGACAATTTACACACAACTGACAGTTTTCTGGAGTTTAAGCAATCATTTAACACAATTAAAGTGTCACAAGTTATATTAATTTGTCACATTGTCATACCTGTGTTATTTAGGTTGATTTTGTCCCAGATTTACGATGTGGTTGCTAGGTAACATTTGTGGATTCCCCTCCACGTATGTCATATTTACTGGACAAAATACAATAATGATCTTCACCAAAACAACCAAACTGGGTAAAAAAAGCTACATGTTTAGAGAAATCTTAATCAAAATCATGTTTTAACCATGTTTTACTAAAAATGCAATTTAAACTGTCACATGCACTTTACTCTGATCTGTAATCTGGCTTCAATCTGATCTTCAGTCACAATAATTTGAGTTATTCTGCTCTTTAGACTGCACACAATTCTAAATTAAAACATTCTGCCCCAACTTGTATGCAATTAGGTAGTAGCAGGTTTAGGTTTAATCTTGGCTGCTTTTATTGAGTCTAAATTGAAATTCTTTAAGCAGTCAAAGTTGGCAAATGCTTCAAGCCAATATGTAATGAGTTTAAAAATACAAACAAACACTTCTTGTATTATCTCTTAATGACATCACAAGGTAAGCTGAGTGTTTTTAGAAGAACTCAGCTTAATATGCAAGATAAATGAAGGAAATCACAAAAATGGCTGTGTTTTGATAAGAAAACTATATTAAAATAGGACCAAAAACAGCGTACGAAATGCCCTCTAAAGATTAATTCATGTGCAATAAAAATAATTTGGGTTTTTTCATTGCTTTTCTCTAACATTCATCTCTTTTAAGCTTAAGCCAATGATACAGCACAGCGTCTTTCTTTCTTATTTACCCCAATCCTCTTGTGCCTCCATATCAAGGCTCATACATGTTTTATTGTTTGGTCTAAATTAGAAAAATGCTCATTAAATGCTTAGCGCGAGTCACCACAGGGACATTTTAATTCTCATAAAACAATTAATCTGCAGCAGCGCCACATTAAAAATAATACACACGGCTTCTATTCTTACAATTACAAGCGTAAGATCAGAGCAGCCTGATTACACATGCTTGTTTTTTAACTCCGGCAGTCCAAACGTAGTCAGCCTCCTTGATACGCCACCAAAGCATGTTCCCCGCAAGTCGCCGGCTCAGCAAAAAGCACAACAAATGGCCTAACAATAACGCCAACAGGGTGCGCGGTGAGTGTGTCGGTATTGGCTGGAGACGTACCGACATCTAGAAGGAGCCACATGTGTTTATCTGAGCGGCCAATCAGCTCATCTCTGCCGCTGTTACCAGGTGAATAAGTGTCCTGGACTCGCGCCACGTGCAGACCTGCTGCTGCTAACGATGTGTGCGCTGGGACAAAGGGAGACCACGAGGCTGCTCTCACACTACTACTGCTACTACTGCTCTGAGCATTAGTGTTGGGGAAAAAGCTATAAGTGGTACAGTCACATTTTCATATCATAGAAAGGCATTATGGTTGTGTTTATCAAAATATGATACATGTCAAAAGCATTACTGGGGGTCATGTGATTCATTTACACAAGGGTGTTCAAACTTTTTCACAGTGGTCCACATTTTGAAACGTATAGAGCGGAGCGCCATATAAGTCATGTAAAATGTTGTATTTAACCTAATTTTTATGAAGCACCACACTTTTAATAAGGCGTTTAACATTAATTTTAGCTTTCAAAGGCATCAAAATGTTTGTTTTTTTCCGACTACGATAGAAGAATTGCTCAAAAGTGACAATAAAAACTTTTTGTAATTTGGGCCAATCTTACCGGTAGTGTGAGGGGCACAACAAACTAGTCCAAGAGCCGCATTTGTCCTCTGGGCTGCAGTTTGGCCTGATTTAGGGGTCTTTTTACTTTTTCACATATCCCCACAAACTTGTTTGTATTTACTCACAATTACTCCTACAAATGTGATTTGAGCAAACATGAAAGGTAGTAAATAGGCATATTACCACTTTTCAACAACAAGTAAGTTACAGTAAAAACTGCTGCTTGTTTTACATTAATTTTACAATGAAGAGTAGAGCTATCACTTAGTTAAAGGACCTATTTATATTTATAAGACATTGTAAATAGATTTTGTGTTTTACAATGGATAAAATGTAAATTACTAATCTTCTTGTCACAGTTATTACTAAATACATAAAACACTGTAGGGTCTCCTTTAAGAACTAACTTGTCTACAGTGTACTTTTAATATAAAATTAGTTTAGTCACACTTAAAGCATGTTAAGATGAAAATTAGATGTGTGACTGGACTACAGTCATAGATTTGGTGGTACTCTGAGAAATATTACACTGTTTTAGGGGATCCTTGATATGAATAATTTGAGACTTATTTCTATGTTATTTTAGCATAAAATTTAGATTTCGAACTGCACTAAATCAGTGAGAACATGGGCTTCTAGTGAATACTTAAACTGTTTTTCTTATCGAAATGAATGTATAACAGACAAAACAAAACTGTTTTAGCCTTTTCCTGCTTTTTTACACTATCTACAGTAATAGATAGTGTAAAAACTAAAATACCTCATCTGAAGGTATTTTAAGTTTTCACAATACAGTACTTTAAATATTACAAAGCACAACTTGATGCAGGTGTTCCGTATTCTGTAACTAAATGCATTTTCTATCTATGTGTACTTTGGTTCTGTTGTTGGTTTAGTCCAAATTTAACTCTGGGTTTTGTCACAATTTTAAAGTAATTTGTGTGAAAATAAAAACAGACAATGAGAGCTAATGAGGTCAGTGTGTTCTTCTATTTCCAAGCCAGATTAATCAAGTCTACACGTGCTAAGGATACGGACAACATCTTATCTAAGTCTTTTATGAAGATCACTGGCTGTGGTTGCATCATGTGCACCAAAATCTGATTATAATCTCATTTCTGGAGTTATCAGATTATTGAAATGTCATGTAAACAGTTTAATCTGAGCGATATGGTTTCTTTCTGATTGATTGTGTCTACATGAGTAGGTTTTAATAACAGATGTGGTAAAGCCAGAACATGTTTAAGAGTTAAGAGTTTTTTTTGTTTGGTTTTTTATGTAAACACACACAAATCTTCCTAAATGTATATACGTTAACTTTATTCAGATGTGAGATAGTTTATAAATGTATCACTGAGACACAGAGAAACTTTGATGTGCAACGTAGAGTGAGTGATGTTTATTTATTGTATTTGTTAAGGAAGCTGAATATCTGGTAGGAACTATGATTCATAGAACGTTTATAGCTGCAGAGCTAAAAACAAAAACCCAGATGATGCAACTTAAATGAACTATAGCCAATATTTACAATAAAACTACTTTAAATCAAATTCCTCTCAGCATAGATATCTTGTTAATATATCTATTCAAGTGGAAATTACTCTGACTGCATGTTCTGACTACAACTAATAATGCTTTGTTTGTTCACCAACCGTCTGTTGTTGTTGTTGTTAGCATTGTGGGTATCTGCTGTTAGCATACGGCATATCTCGCTCGTAACAGCTTTGAAAAAGCTTAAAACTAGATTATGAGCTTTTATTGTGTGGGATTCACTGAAGTGTTAGTTAGAACTACGGAGTTTACAGCGAATTAGCGAAGCCAAAAGTAGAACTTCGAAAGTTTTGCCGAATTTTGAAAGACTACGCTGGATATTGGATATTTTCAACAACTTGAGTGGACAAACATTGCATCTAGGACACGAACTGAGACTTTATCGAGACACGGAAAGATAGAAACACGTATTGAGCCTTGAGGAACAGTCTCCTCCTCATCCGCTGATCGAACTGCACGTGGACTAAGCCGAGGTAAACAAACACATCTCGCTCAGACAGTGGTGCGACCGAGTGGAAACGTTACCAAAGTCTACAAAAGTGAGCCAGCATAGCCTTGTCTAGGACTATTTCTGCTTGTGCTCTGTTTTTCTATGAACCTCGCATCATTGGAGCGCTTGAATGTTCTAAAAAAGCATGCTATTAATTTGCGTAAAAAAAAAAAGATCCCCGGCAAAATAGATTTGCGTTAACGCGATAAAACTGACAGTCCTACCTAAAACACACTGTGATGAACAATTCAGAGACATAGAATGCACTTGATAAGTGAACAAAACAAGTAGACTGAAGTAGGAAGCTTAATTTTTTTTTTGTTTGCTTCCAGTTTTAATGAAGCTAAAATTAAGTCTAGGACCTTTAAGGAAGACAGAATAGTTAGTGAAATGAATTTCTGGCAGCAACTATGACCCTTGGAAAGTTAATAGTTGCAAAGCTCCAAAAACAGATAATGCAACTTATGTGGAGTTGTGAATAATTGTAAGTTGGGATGTATTGTGGACACTGGGAAACTATTGGCTGGACGTTAGAAATGGTCTGAAAGTGAAATAAAATATGGTGCACTGCTGACAATATGTTTTGACAGTGTAATGTGCCTCTGCATGCATAAATGTATGAAAATAATCAAAACAAATGGGTCACAAAAAGGCAGCCCCTTCACTTTATTCGTGCGTGTATATGGTGTGGTGCATTTATGTAAAAACAGTGCTCTTTTTCAGTGTATTTCATATTTGATTATGTGCGCTCACTAAATGAATGATGGCCTGTTTGCCAGAGCCCGAGTAGCTTTGTGATTAATGCGTGTGCATGCGTGTGCGAGAATGAAATGTACAATCGATCCCCTGCTTCCTTCCTGCCCCTGTCCGATGTGCTCTTGAAGGTCAGCTCTGTGAGAGATGACCACTTCCACCAACCTGTGTGGTGCGCGCTACACACAAACTGATTAGCATCCAACCACACCTTTATGTATGTATTTTTAAAAGCAGAATTATTGTGCTGCCGGGAGCTGCCTGAATATTATTAGCATGTCATTATGCTTGTTTTGGCTTGGTTCAGGAGGTGAAAAGCACCTCACGCCATTCTATATATTTCACATCCTAAGCCACATTTAAATACCATTAAAATAAAAGGCTATCTCTGCTTTCTAGACTATAAAGTGAGGTTCATTATAGCCACTAACTCAAAAGAACGTCTGCTTCTGCTGGGATTTATTTAGTTGCCAGAAAAACAGCTGCAAGTATCTAAGAAAGATTGGTACGCCTAGTGTCGGCTCTAAGGCGTTTGGTGGTGCTAAGCAAGATTTTTGATCTGGTTTAAACAAATTCATACATACCAATACATTTCAATGAAACACGTACAAAAAATAAGAGCAGACAAGGTAAACAAATGACTCAGATGTCTAGAAAAGCAAACAATTATTGCATTAGCACTAGTGTGTGGCAAAAACACTCAAACTAGTTAAGCATGTTTTTGGTTTGCCCAAGTATCAGAACTAAACTGTGCTCAAAAAGTCTACAAAGACAGAAAAGTTCATGTCGGTGTAATCTTTCATTCTTCCAGGAGTGATTTGACTCCAAAAGTCAAATGGAAAATTAGAGCCAAAACATCTCTATCTTCGAAAATGCTGTCCAGATGACAACTTTGAAGCATTTTTCTACAAAAGAGCTTATGCAACAAAGATCAGAAGCAAACGTCTGTACTTCTAAGTCTGATTACTTTAATGTTTCAATCTCATATCTTAAACTAACTCATTCCTTTATGCTAATGTTTTATGTTAACCCTATAATCCAAATAAAAATAAACTACAAATTTCAACTAAGAGCTTTAATCAGATTCTATTTTTTTGTACGTGATTGATAGATATGTAAAGGTGGGTTTGGGGGTTGTCCTCCAAGAAAATTTTAAAGCTAATCTTATAAATCGTGTGTTGAATGGATAATGCAACATGCCATTATTTATTTGCCCATGCCTTTCACTGTCAGACAAGTTTTAGAGCGGTACATACACTCTAAAACAGTACAATTAAAGTAGTGCTAAGTTATTGTGCTCCTAACAATCCCTTAGTTTGTTCATACGGCTGGTTCTGTGAACAACATTTTACTTATTGACTGGCCTTGACATTTTCACTCTTTAATCAAATCTAAGCCCCGCCCAGCTGCGTGTATCATGGTAAACAAATCCTCACAACAATAGCTCTGAACACAATACATTTATCACAACGCAAATGCCTCATGGCTCGGAAAAATATGAAAATGGATCATCTTGATAGACCTTTCAAAAGTGCCCATCAGTCTGTGGTGTCAGCTTTTGAATAACAGCTATCAGCCAACCCTATACAGCTATACAAATCAAACTATATGCAGCCAGCCATCAACAAGAAGAATTATTTCACTGTGTATACAAAGAAGGAACCTTTGAACTCAATTCAGTAGGATAATAGATCAGGGTTGATTCTCTTCAACAACAAAACCAGCATTGACTGTATTGATTGAATGAATGAAAAAATATATTTCAAGCAAGCATAGTACTATGAGCATAACTTGTATAACAGAACATAATATCAACATAACAATTAAGCCAATCTGTTTTACACAAAAAGACCTGATGCTCGCTTGAAAGGGAGTGAGAAGAAGTAAAAATACTTATACTAGTTACTCTCACCCCCGTTAAACATAACTACTACATACTGTATCTGTGAATGCCATCCTAACATTCCACTATAATACTAGTTCTTTTCAGTTTGTGCATTGTTATACAGTGATCACTTTAATTCACCAACAGTTTTCCCATTTCTTTTACACAACCAACATCACACTTGCAACAACATTTACATAAATTCCCCTGAATCATATTTCAAAAGTACCATTGCTTTATATTTTGCTTATTAATATCCATCCATCTTTTTATTTTGTCTAATTCATTATTTACTATATTTATGAATGTGCTATAGTTGTCATGGGAATAAAAGATATTTGTATATTTGATATTTGTCTGCAAATAATATCATTTTAAAGCATTAGTTACATTATCATTATTAATAAAATAAATAATTTTGGACCAACTCTGGACCCTCCTGGACTCTTCAAAAGCAATGTCTCGACTCTCAGACTCATATTCACCCTTCTTAACAAACTGTTAAATAACTCTTGCCACTCCCCTAATGCCAATGATTAATTGTGTCAAAAGCCTTCTTTAAATCAACAAATATTCCAGCTGCACATTGAAAAGAGCAGAAAATGTGTCCACAATTAGTCCAAGTTGTGTCCAAATTGGGCTTTTTGAGTGTTTTGAGTATTTTTTCAGACAATCCTTAGGTTTGTGTCATCTATTTTTTTCCGTTTCCAGAATAAAGCTCCAAATAATTTTCAGAGAGCAAAAAAAAAAAAGCCCAAAACAAGCGACCTCAACCCTGAAGGAAAAAGTAATTAATATATTCACTTAATTAAACATGCATAACAACAAAACAATGTTAATGATTTTGACCTATTTTAAATTATAATTGATCATTAATAAACACTTGGAAACATGAAAACATTCTAAAAGTCCATTTCTGTCATTAGTGGGTTTATTTTTGTAAATCAAGTTTGGAAAAACTTAAAAAAATCACCTTGTTTATGACATCAAAATACTGCTCAGGAGCAAACTAGAAAAAGGTTACATATGCAGGAGCTGCATATATAACTTTTCTCAATGAGGAAAGGCCACGTGTTTGTTTCCAACTGGGATCTTGCATTTATTCTCTGCAGATCTGACTTGTAAATGCCATCAGTGTTTGGGTCCTTTACTTGTATCCATGGAGACAGATAAGCTTAAAACGTGACATTTTGTGGTCCTCCATTGAGCTACAGTACATACAGTATGTTCCCATTATTCATCTGTCAAAACTAAACTCACCTGTGACTCTTCAGATCATGAATGCATTTATACAGCTTAAATATTAACTAAAGAAATCTTGCTGAAAGCTTTTAATAAAACTACACCTTCATACCTTCATCACCTTTATTCTAATCGTGGCATGCACATAATAAAACATTTATATCGGACAAATCAAATGCTGCTTCCATCGCACAAATATATCATTTATTGGACAGTTCATATATAGTATATGTCTTTCTCTTTATTCTGCCCTACATGGCACAAATGTTTACAACAGCAGTCCTTTGCACTAGCTTTATACATTTCAGAATAAATAATTGTTGTTGGTCTTTAAAGATTTGAAGCTTACTTCATCCAAATGTATTTGTTATTTACTGTGGTTCTTATTAGCTTTGCTTTTTTCCTCAAAGGCTCAACGTGTAACTAAGGCTGGGAAAAACAGTATTCTTATTTATTCCCCTCACACTGATCAAACTCAGTTTTTGATTAGTCTTTGTTAAAGCCCGTAAGACAAACACATTTTTCTAATTTTGACTTATTTTGGTGGGACAATCCTTGTAGTGAATATTGGTCATATAAATGTTGAAAATTGCACGACGTAATCTGAGTTTTAATACAAAATCTCTCCACATGTGTCATCAAAAAGCATCAAAATGCAAAGACAATTTACACAAAACTGACACAGCTTTCTGGGAGTTTAAATAATTATTTAACACAATTTAAGTGTTGCAAAATACTGTCATCTTTGTCTTTTATATGGTAAATGACACAGATGGTAATATAAGTTAACAGTAGTGGGTTTAGGTCTACATGTGTCATTTACAAAAAACAACTAAACTTGTAAAAATAGCCAATTTAGATGAAAACAAGCAAATTGTTTGATGAAATCAAATACAATAATGTTCAATGTGCTTTACTGATAACATGGTCTAACCTGTCATAAGCTTTTCAAAAACAAAATAAAAATTGCTCTTAGTAATGATTTTATGAACATAAACTAAACAAACGTTCAGTATGATCCATTTTACACAAAAAGCAATATAATTTATAGATATATTCTGCCTCAAAGTTTAGCTTTTGCTCCAAACCATGTTATTGATCTTTTGCTTGAAAACCACCAACCAAATAATTAACGATTTGACATGACTGAATCTTAATCTCTTGATTTTTTTTGATTGCCCAAAGACAAAAAAGTGTCAACCTAACGTAAAGCATGTTGTAATTTATGTGTTTTGTGAAAAGAACAAAATGTTGTCCTTTCTTTGAGCAGGCTTGCAAGTCAATAGGGACTCTTCAATGACCAAAAAGAGTCTTGCATGCTCCTTTCTATTACTATTACAAAAACACATCATCAGTGGGGTAAAACTAACCTGTCTCACATTATTATTAACAATCCAACGTCTGATGAATACATAAACATGCAGAAATATGCTTGTTACTTTCTATTTTAATTAAATTGTGCAGTTGGTTCTTCACCCAGAAAGTTACACGGTGTCCCTTTAATAAAAACTGGGTGGACTTAACAGAAAATGTTTTATTCCAAGTGAAGTGAACTGCTGAGATGAACTTTGTAAATTGCATGTATGTGCTCTAGAACAATGTGAGTTTGGACTTGCATTGTGCTTCTGTTTAACCGTTGAATGTTTAAGCACCTTCGACCCCACAGATAATCAGAGATAATGCATCCAAAGCTGTGATAATGAATCACACTGTAATGTCCACCATTCTCTTCTCCAAACTGCTTTTGCTCAACAACTGTAGCCCGGTTTATGAGCTAATTAGCTAATGGTAGATCCTCGTGCCGGTGGCCTGCCTCTTAAACCAATCACAGCCCGCGATTCTTGATGCATGAGGTTCATATTATTATAACGGGTTGCACCGCTTTAATGGCCCGGAGTGGAAGCGCTGTGATGTCCCGATAACTCACTTTATCTTTCTCCTATACGCTTGTTTGTCAATCCCGCAGACTCATCATTTCTATTTGAATGTATTTTTCTTTCTGTTTTTAATAGCTGCGTCTGGCCCCTCATTTGTTTTGTCTGTGGCTTTGTTAGCGCATCACTCCATCTCTCCAACTAATCTGAAGCAGCAGCAGTGGGAGTGTGAGTGATGTAGGTGTCTCCCTTCCCTTCACTCAGAGCGCTCCACTGCAGATATTGATTTGCAAGTGCA
The DNA here is from genome assembly GCA_038363315.1 of Mugilogobius chulae. Classification (NCBI taxonomy): domain Eukaryota; kingdom Metazoa; phylum Chordata; class Actinopteri; order Gobiiformes; family Gobiidae; genus Mugilogobius; species Mugilogobius chulae. Next base: position 29,232,477 of record CM076403.1, read on the forward strand.
TAATTTAATATATCTACTTCATATCTCGCTTTTATGAATAATAACAACATGCATGGATAGTTTACTGCTCGGGTCAAGGGGAAAACTACTTAAGCAGCTCTGTAATGCGCTGGGGAGTTTACTCAAAAATACATTTGCTGGAGTTTGTGTAGTGATTTTACAAGATAAGATTGAAATTAAGAGATGTACAAGCCACATGCTAAAGTCAGCCTCAAGCCAAGATAAAAGAGGGAGAGGAAAAAGGAAGGGCATCTGGTGTAGGGCACGGTGGCAGAGCAGATAACGCTCTCACCTCACAGCGAGAAGATTGCGAGTTTGACTCTCGCGCGACCCGGACCTTTCTGCTTGGAGTTTGCATGTTTCTCCCCGTGTCTGGTTAGTTTCCTGCAGGCCAGTAACATGCATGTTAGTGAACTCTCAGTGTTGGTCAGAGGTTGAGATGCCAGATGTTTAGGTGAATCGCCTCTGCTGAGCTGCAACTGTGTGAAGCACTTTGGCAGAAGACATCTGCCTGTGTAAATGTGCTTTATAAGTGCGATAAGCTAGGTCCTCCACAGGATCTACTTTTAGGCAACTATAGAAATAATGTAGTAAAATTTTAGACTTTGTTCAGTCCTAGTTAAGACTTGGACAGCCCTGTCTGCAAAAAAAAAAACAACTTATATATAAACGTGCGATAAGCATATTTCCATAGTTTTTAATGTAAATATGCTACAAAAACCCCAACTGTAAAATTACCATGAATTTTGGTTGAAGCCATGTGGCGACATTTTCTTTGGATTTAACGGGTAAATCTAAACCTACCCCAAGCTCTAGTCCTATAATAACAATAACAATAGAAACACAGAGCAACAATGCAACGTGAAGTCCGGAAATAAGCTATATATGACAAATGAGCAATAAATCACAAAAGGCATTCTGTGTAAAGTCGTTCAAGTGTAGCCACACATTGCACAACTACCGCGACACAATCTTAACACTATATATCTATTAAAAAAGGTGCTGGTTTTCTGGCCCTTGTCACATTCTTGTCGACTGTCATGGGAAAGCATCCAACCGCTGGTCAATAGCCAAGCGTGGTTTACAAAGGCACAAATAAACAGGGCCTCACATCTTGGCAACATTATAACTGCAGCCTATTACTGCAGCCGCTCTGCCGTGTTTGAGCGTGTTCAGAGGAAGCAGGAAAAAGAAGAAATTGAACATGGATGATGCCAATGAAGAGATCAAGGCTGCAGCGATTGACCCTGACACCATATCAGTGGCAGAGGTCCAGGCCTGCTACAGGAGGAGGAAAGAAGTGCGCTAATGATGTGGAAATGTCTGCGGTTAAATCATAAAAGTCTTCTTTAAAGTAAACCTCTGCTCTGTTTAACATGCAAGATGTGAATTATGGCACGATAGACCAAATATGACCTCACTCATCATTATTCATTCACTTTTACTACTTTTTTTGAGTCCAATTTTGTACCGATGTTGACATGGGTTGATTCTGTTCTAGTCTTGGTTTAGTTTTTGTCAATTCTAGAAAATTTCCAAATATAATCCCAGTTTAATAGGTCACTTATAGGTTCAATATGCAGCTTCTATCTTCTATGTGCTTGTCTAATAGTATGAGTAAAACCGTTTAGAATGAGACTCTGATTCATTTTTAGTCAGTTGAATCACAGATGTTTGTATTTCTAAAACATCTAAAACACTGCATTTAGAATGAGGTCTAATGTGCAACATCGACAGTGGATCTGCTTAAAGTAAATAATGCTACACTATAAGTAAATAATGCTACACTATGGAACATTATACACATAAATATAACAAAGATACAACACATCATCATAAAAATTGCCCAACTTATTTACCAATTTATCACTAAAGAGCAAAGAAAAAATATTGTTGCTAAAACTTTTCTGCTGCAAAACTGAGATTTGCTGTTGTGATTGACTGTATTATAGAAACTCATGCAACTTGATAAAAAGTACTCAACTAAGCATATTTCAGAATAATGTCAATATACAGTAACTATGCCCATTTCCACACCAAGTTCAAAACAGTCTCTTCAAGAGACTGAACTGACCTCCTGTATAGAAAAAACTGTAACTTGCAGCCTAAGCCCAACCCTTATCCAAATCTTCACCAAATTTCTGAAGTTAATATAACTTAAGCCACCAATGCCAGGTTTAGCATTCCCCAATTTGAGTCAGTGCTGACTTTGAGTTAAAAGTTGATGTGTGCATACCCATTTACTTTTTAAATATGCTTCTTTTAGGGTAAATATTAGCTTGTTTGTGAAATCACAATATTTAACTGCTAATGAACTTTAGCAACAAGGTTAGAGCATTGACACATCAAAGTCATCTGAGTGTTAAATTGAAGGTTTTTTATGTCTAAGGAAACTCTAAGTTAGTCAGACTTTAATCATTATGAAACTTTCTTAACAGACTTTATTGATCTCACATGATCAAAGGCTACAACTGACAGAGAACATTTTTAGCCATTTTTGGCAGTTTAAAAAATAAAAATATAGTATAACAACTATCACGACTGACTCTTTCAAAAAAACGACTCCAGTTGGGGAATGACAAGCAGTGTGGCATAACAGGGCTGGGAAAAAACAAGTCAGGTGTTGGTGAAATGTTTGCATTTTAATTATAAACACACCAGCAGGTATTCTGTGCACAGAGGGAATTCCTAGAGTAAAGAGAGAATCTTTACCTTAAACCTCAAGAGGTTTTCAAGGCTCTTTAAATCTCGCTTACAATGAATAAAAACACCACAGAATGCTTCTAGTCTACTCTATGCAAAACCATTAGTTTTAGTGACTTTAGTGCTCTTACCTGTTGTTGTTCCTGAGTTTGACGTGTCCGCCCGGCTCCAGGATCTGTCCGTTCTTGAGCCAGGTGAGCTGAGGTTCGGGTTCGCCCTGGGCCTGGCAGGTGAAGATGGCGGTGGTGCCCACAGGCCGAGCGACGGACTGAGGCGGCTGGATGAACTCTGCTGGAGCTGGAGAGACAAGAAACACAGATCACTTTACTTTATTACACTATCACTAAATAATCCCAACACATATGACCAATGCTCTTTGTGTCTTAGTGCTAAATGCCTATTACTGTGTAGTTTTACAGAGACTTGTATTTTAGTGATGTGTGAAAGTGCTCCAAAATATGCATTTTGCTGAGAGACAAAGCAAAATGAAATGTTTTCAGTAAACAGTAAGGGAGAAAAATCATTTTAGTATGTGCTGTATAACCATCAAATGTTCAAAAATGTAAAACTTTTATATCAATGCATGTTTCACAATCTAAACAAGAAGGTTATTCTTAAGATGAAATAAAAAGGAAAATATCTGATAAAAGATACTGGAGGTTGAAATGATTTCTGGGGTCCCTCAGGAAAAAAAACAACAACTTTGATTGATATCTTAAATCAAATCTGACAGCTTTGAAATGTGGTGCTGATGTAGATTCCTCTTTGCCGGCCTACAGATGATTTATTCTAGGCTTATGACTTCAAAGTGAAGACACACCTAAGACTACTGTAGTTTATCACTTTGCAAGTAACATTTTGTGTTTGGAGGTCGCGGATGGCTGCAGTTGAAATTTTGGTGATCGTTGAGAGGTTGAGAAACACTGATCTAATGAATATCAAAAGTGACAATATTAAGACAAAATAAACACCAACAGAAATGTATTCAAACTAGAATGACCATATTTTCAAAATTAAAAACTGGGACACACTTAGGTTTTTGTGGAGGGTAATGAATATTCGGTTAAACAAGTGGGTAAATAAGTATATTCTTATGCACTTAGTCAATTCATGGCTCATTGGTGCATTTTTTCCAACGTGTTTTGGTAATTTTCAAACACGGTTTTCTCTATTTTGATTTCCTTCCTTCACTGTTGAAAAGTGTCAGTTGTCAAAAATCAGGACAAATGGAACATGTCTTGAGTAAAACTGGGACAAATACGTGGATTTGGATACTTTTGCTGGGACATGGGACACAGGGCTCACAATAGGACTGTCCCAGGTAAATAGGGACGTCTGGTCACCCTAATTAAAACGTGCTTCTAAATGTCTTGGTTGAAGTATAAATATCATACAAAACAAAGTGAACAGTAAATCTTATCTGAAAGATTACATTGCCAGCTGCATATACAAACTAACGTTACAGATATTGTTCAAAAAGGAAAAGTGTGATTTTACTCCTTTCTCAAGATATCTCCCTCCTCTGTTTCAAATCAATGCTTTCCATTGAAGTAAAGCAGAAAGAGAAAATACTTAGCAGTTTGTAGGTGTCTAAATGTTAGGAAACAAAAGCTAAAAAAGAGGAGAACATCCATACCTGATGAGACTCACAGCTGCGTTCGATTAGCCGCATTAGCTCATTCTTAAGAAAAGGTTCAGAACAGCAGGTACTTAAATGCAGAGATACAAGCATTGACAAAGTAATTAGAGCTACATCAGATGAAGTTTAATTCCTGGTTCTCCGCCTTCATTCAAGCTGACGGACAAAAGACCAACTGTATCATCTTCTCGGTCCTCATTATTGTCCCAGAGGTTATCAGTGATTTGATAAGCTGAATTATGCATGGCCACATTAGCTGAGGAAATATGTTATGTTAATTAAGATATCTCTAAAATAATCGCCACTGGAGGGCAGGGAGAGGAGGAGCTGGCACTGTCAGACACTATGAAGCGGCGCGGCCAAAAGCTTGTGAATGTAGTCATTGGAGACCAGCCAGTCAGCCAGAACATCTCCGGGCTAATTGTGAAATCACTGCTTCAACACAGATGCTGCTGGGAAAATGCGCTTTCCGAGGGCGGTTTAGATTAACCAGGAAGGAGAGTAATATCTTTGGATGTGTTTGCAACGCGCTAACAACAGGTGTCAGGAGAATAGCTTTTCTGTCGTGTTGAAATGGAATGTTATTTCGCGTAAAGGTAAATATACGGTTTGAATTATCGCTGACGCAGGGATGTTTGTGTCCTAGATTGATGTCTTTGTTGTGCCTGCCTACACATGTCCTTTTGGTCGTTCACTTTGAGCTCTGTCCTTCAAAGCTTAATTGACATTTCTTTCTATGATGACCTACGACCTTTAAATACCTGTTATGCAATGTATTCTCAGTAGTTACGTTCCAAAGAAGAAAAAACATCACCTACAATACTACATACAGCAGAGAGTATTCAAGGCAGGAAAACACAGGTCTGGCAAAAGTCTGAATTGACAATTATCATTTGTTGTAATAATCAAATATCTGTTTGAAGTCATGTTCATATATAATAATAGTTTGTTTCTGTATTATATAAATGTAATTCTCCTAAAGCTGGAGCACAAATCTTGTCATTTAGTAAACATTTATTTCCAAGGGTAAACATATATTGTAAACGCAGCACTGAAGGAAATAATTAAGTGGCTTATTTCTCAAAAAGAGCTTGAAGTAGTGTTCTGATTGGCTATACTTGGTTTGTTCACTCCAGTTTAACTTTACTGTCTGAAAAAAAGATTTTCTTCCACGATATATAGGCAGCGAACATGTATGCATGTGAAGAGGAAGTAGTGGGACAATTTCAAATATTTCTTTACTGTTTTGCAGTGTGAAAATCACATGAGTAAGAATTTATGAAAAGACAAAATGAACATAATCTGTTGCACACTAACATTGAATATGAGGTAAAGTGTATGCTATAATTTGGTGCTTTGGCTTTCAAAAGATTATTTTGCTAATCGATTAGTGGGGCGATTCATTTTTCAATTAATTATTAGTTGTTTAGAACATAAGAGTCACTTGAAAACTAAATTTTTGCCAAATTTTAAGGTAAGGTGCTCTAGAAGAATCTGAGTGCTTGAAACTTTAATCTTGTTTTGAGCAGGTTTTGACTGTCTAAAGATACAATTTGCAGATGGAACAAGATATATAAAACATAGTTTTACTTAGAATAAGAGGAGTAGTAAGAAGTATTTCTCACTGGAAAACAGACAAAAAAGTCATTTCATTTAAAAAAGAATACAATTTGCATGTTCTGTTAGCAAATCATAGCATGAGAAAGTCAAATTATGCCTAAAACAAAATACAGTTTACCTGATTCAGGCACTTTTTTTTATCAGTTTATTTAATTTTTTTCCCTGTAACACCGTTTGAGAACATTCTGGAGAAGTAAAAACTATGTTAAATCACAAAAACTTTATATAAACACAGTTTCATTGCTCATCATCATCAATTCTATTCAGTCTGAGGTTTTGTCAGTACATGGCATGTTTTGAAAACTAAATAAAAGCAGTTAACGATTATTGGCGATTATTTCAATAAACGATTAGTTGTGATTATTCGCTAAACTTTCAAAGCAATTATTTAAATCAAATGAGCCCCATATGAGTTTCTCATTTGGGTTGCCAGGACCAATGATGACTAAACTCAGTTCACTTAAATCAATCCTGCCTGCAGTGCAGTTCAATCAGCGAAAGCCCTGGATGTGTCTTTATCAGCAGGTTAAAGCCGTAGAAACACTGGGATTGTATTGACTTCGTAAAGCGGCAGCAGTTGTCTACACACAGTTCATTTAAAACAATTTTCTATTCCCTCAACTTGGACTTAATAACTTTCTCGTTTGATTTTCAATATGCAAAATACACAGTTTGCCAAATACGCGCATACTACACACAGCCACTGCTATCAAAGCTTCCAAATACTTCATAAAGATTCAGAAAACACTATAATATTTACACAATGTTCGAAAAGTTGTCCTTGGACTATATTGTGACTGACAGATCTTTATTTTCCAAACCAACCAATGCGATCGTATCTCTCAAATAAGTTTCTTTTATGGACAGCTTGATCAATTCATCACATGATTTCTTGTTTGCTTCTATGTCCCTTTTCATCCACCGCACCCTAAAGACAAAATGGCCCCTGACACTTTTCCGATGTAAGCGTTTGGGCTGTCCCGTGAAGCCAGTGCTGCGGCCCTGAGGCGGGTGAAAGGAGGCTGCTGACACCGTCTGATGGCTCCTTCATTTATCTCTCTTCTTTATTCTCATTTTCTCTGCGTGTCTTTCTGTTCTTTGAGGCCTGTCTCAAAGGTGAAGGTCACGGGTAGCTAGGGGAGGATATTGATTTGCACCTGTAAGGCTCTGGGTTAGATCAGCAGACCAGTCCATCCATCTTGCTCTTGTTTTTTTCTCTTTTGGTGCAAACACACAACTCAACTCCTCCCAGTGCTTTTGTTTCACTCGTCTGGCTCTGCTACCCCTTAGGAACAGAAATGAATCTAATTGATTTACTGTAGCATTGCATCTAAGGTTGATGTTTGATGGTTTCATAAGTCTGTCTAGTTTTAACACATAATTTTGTGTCTTTTTATGGCTGACAGTGACCATATGCCACATATCTACAGGCTGTTAAATCCATTATGATGTCTCCCTGGTTTTGAATAGAGCAAAATGTGTAAGTCTGGTCACACATTCGTTTCTCCAAGTTCGGAAAAGAGCTACAACTAACAATTATTTTGGTAATCAATTAGCTAGGAGATTATTCTTTAAATTAATCGGTTAGTTTTAGACTGCAAAAGTCCCAAGAATACACATTTTTGCAAAGTTTGAGCTGAGGTAGTGTCGCTTGAAGACAATCCAAGGACAAGGATTTTCAGATAAATTAGTGTTTACCGCAAAAATTCTAAGTTTACACAATTTTCGCATCATTGCTGTTTAATCTGCTCAGGGCAGGTTTTAAAGCCTGTATACCAGGGCTATTAACAAAATTTTGCGACTCTCCATGAGTTTTTAAGTCAATTTGGGGTCGCACAAAATATTCCCAATACTAAATCGGCTTCAATATTTACAAAATACAAATGTCTTTACCGATATTTCTTTAGAAAATTTACAATCCAATACAGAACCTAACTTCTCATATTTGGAAATTGAGTTTTGGGCCATATTTAATCAGTTGGAGGATCAGATTTGGCCCCCGGGTCTTAGGGTGAATGGCCTGCAGTATACTGTAAACACCAGCTAATAATTATATGATTATTGATTATTTGACTAAAATATTTGATAATTGCTTCAATAATGGATTAGCTGTGATTAAACAAAAAACTTTTTTGCAGCCTTAATTCAAAGTGAGTGATTGACAGATGTATTAGCCAATCAGGACCAGAACCAGCAGGATCAGATTGTATCCACAAGAAAAAGCTGCTAAAGAAAAAAATGTCCCAGGCAGCTGAAAAACAGCGCAGATTTTTGCAGAATTAAAAATAAAGCTTATTTAACTGTTTAAAGTCATGTGAGGCAAGTTTGTTCTGAAGAACAGAAGGTCAATGAGATCCTTTGTTTCATGTGGATCACACGATTAAATAACTGTGATTGACACTGTGCTAAATTCAATTATATACAGTATATTTGTTGTTGGAATCCTTGTGCAATCATTGGAAAAATAACTCTTATAAGTTGTGTTCTTGACGCATTTCTAGCTGCTTTTGCACTTGAAAATTATATCTAAAAACAATAGACGACGTTTGTTCCTAGTGAGTTCTGCGTGAAAAAAATATAGTTTACACTTATTTGTTTTATTAACGCTTCACATAATGTTTTTTTTCCGTCGTGACTTTCATTGTGTGAGTTAACAGTACAACCTCTGTCTGGGAACGTCAATAACAAAAACAAAGACATTAGCACTTAATTAACATCGGTGGCGTGTCTTCTTTGTGGTGGCTTCAGAAAGAGGGTCCTCTCGGTGAGTTGATGGGCAGATAAAATGAAGTATTGATCAGGACCACTGCCGCTCTGGGCCCAGGCAAACTGTGGCCTGTCTGATCAATATGAGAGAAAATCAGTCGCCAGAGATTTCCTTTTTGGTGACAATTAATGCAGAGGGCCACCCACAGCTGAGCCCCAGCACATGTCAGACCCAATCAGTCTGTTCGTAGTGATTCATCAAAGATCAAGTCGACGTGTGGGAGAAGTCACAAGAGGAAGAGCTGTGGGATTTAATGCAGAAGCCAATAATATAAGGCTGGGATCATAAGGCTGCTCTAAGAAAGACATTTGGTGATCAATGAGATGGTTTTATTTCAGAATATGTGCGCAAAAAGAGCCAAAAGTCAACTTTATCCATAGATTTTTCTGTTAAAACATAGATTTAGCTATATTTTTGGGACTTAATTTTGACTGAAAGTGTGTTTTCTTGTCATTAATGGGACATGTTTATGATTTTTGTGCAATATAAAAAATATTGAGCAATAAAAACACACAGTTAATGCATTTGAAGCATCTCTCAAATGCCTCATCTGCCTCCTGCTTCAAATACGGCACAAGACTCTGAACCACACATACCCGACCCGAATTGCTCTTCTTTGATTTTTTTTCTTTATTTAGCAGTGTAAAATGTGTTTAGATGTGTTTTTGATGCATCTTTTCACTACAAAAGATACACAAAATAGAGAAAATAAAAATAATGCTTAGTTTCGATTTAATATGCTAGACTCTAGCCGCTAGAGTAATTACACAAGAGAGTTGTAGGGGGAGCACTATCACTGAAGTTGCTTAATTCTGCTTAAAATCAATTCTAGTGTGGAAAACTTGTGATTGAGTAACAATAATCAGTAACACATTTTAAATAACGTCCTACTATAAAGCATTAACAAATGTTCAAACTGTGGTCAGTGGATGAACACACAAGTACAGTAACTTTAACAATAATTTACCTGGGCCTATAGCATTTTTAAATGGAGACATATCAAGTATTTTTCTGAGATGTTAGGCTTTATTTAACCAGTCTCTCATTATTAGATTACTCAAACAATTGTATTTAGATTGTTACATGTTTGAACAATCTTTAATATTGTCAGCTGATGCACAAGTGGTCAGAAAATTCCTGTTTTCACTTTCCATCTATCCTGCCCTACGTTTTTGTGTTTTACAATGAACAAAATCTTAATTACTGATAGTGCTGGGTGATCTGGAAAAATTATACTCGTGATTTTATCCATTATAATGATCAATTAAAACAATAAAACACATTTTTAGTAATGATTTTATGAACATAAACGTAACAAATGCTAACGTTTTTAGTTGTAACTTAGCAAATTGTGTTTCTCACTAAAATGTCTATGATAAATGCAGCTTTTTGTGAAAAAATGACACCACTGAGTTGAATAATAAAGAATTTTAGTTCCCATCAGGAGTCGATTGCTGTGTTCTGATTGGCTGAGATTCGATGGTCCTCCCCAGTTTCACTTTGTTTATGAGTCATAACTGCAACCGAAATCAGTACATGTCAAAACTAACCATTTTTTGAAGGATTTACTGTATGAGAGGGAGCTGTCAGATTTAAAACCTAAATTGTGTTTATAATGTGAAAATTAGCTACCACACTTTTAATATGTTCCATTTCACTATATGATCCAAAGATATTAATTTATATCAATATTCTGCCTCAAAATTTGGCTTTTGCTCTAAACCACAACTTTTTACAGAGAAAGGTTTGGTTATTGATCTTTCAATTCAAAACCCCCAACCAAACAATCTCGATCTGTCAATTTTTTAATTAATTGCCCATCTCCAATTACTGTTGGACAAAGAAAAAGCACAGTATCTCTCTTTTAGGTAATATCTTAATTGGCTTTCCTAGTGGCCTGGGAGTTAAACATAATGCAGTCGCTGCCAGTGCCTGGAGTCAGAAGGTGCAGTGTTTGTTTATTAAAGTCTGTTGTCACAAATAATCAACTGCGGCTTTATGCTGTGTAGATAGAACGAGAGTATTTGCAATTTGTCTGTTAAAGTTGTGTTATCCTTCTGGCCTTAAACTATCAGTTATATTAAGATGATTTCACACTGACCTTTACAACACTGGCTAGAGGCATTCCCAAAGCATGAGAAGCAACGCTGCTTCCAAACCTACGTTATTTTAATATCCTGCCCTTTTGTCGGCAGTAATTCAGAGAAGACATAAAGCAGGTTAAATTTATGCAAAACCTTTAAGTCCGTCAGATCTGCACTTCCCACTACTTTCCAGTTAAAGTGAGTGTAATCACCGCCCACATGAGCAAAATGTGCCATGAAAAGTTGCCAAGTTTGCCAAAAAAGATTCGGATAAAAAGTTAATTCAACTAATATGTGCACTTGAGGAAAGATTTTGGCGGCGTGGGTGTTTTTGCTTTTAGAAAAAACTCTCCTGAATAGTTTAGTTTTGAAGTATCAAGAACAGAGAATTATTTGGGTTTATAGACGGTAAGTAAGAAGTAGTAGTAATCTTTATTTATATACAGCTAGTAGAGCTGCAACAAGTTTTCGATTATTCGCAACTAATCAATTATTGAATTAATCATCAACTAATTTAGCAATCGAAAAATCATTAACTGGCATGCGTTATGCAGAAAGGCTCGCTCTCAGTCTGTTTACATGGGAAAACTTCTTTGAATAAAACCTCGAAAGGGATGAGAGCTAGCTGTTTTGATCAGGTCTGAACCGGTCTGACAGACGTCTGTCTCTCAAGCTTGAGAATGTTTTTCTCGTAGTTTTTTCACTCACCTGAATGGGTCAGATTTCACTCACAAATACTGACTTAGCACATGCATGAATGAAAACAATAGGTTTTGTAATTTCAATTGAGCATCAATGACATCGAACATGTACATTTAATTGACCTTTATTTAACCAGGGAAGTCCCAGTGGATTCAGAATCTCTTTTGCAGGGAGCCCTGGTGGAAGGTCAGGGGAGGCATAAATGGATATGTTTTTAGTTGTAGGAGAAATACCGGACTACGCAGACACGAGGAGAACATGCAAACTCCACATAGAGCCCGGGAGTCGAACCCAGGACCTTCTATGAGGCCGCTGCGCCACCGTGTTTACTGTTTTACTAGAAAAAATCAAAAACATACAAAATAACTAAAAGGTAGTTTCACAAATTTTAAGTCGACAAGAAACTAGGGCGGCTCGATTATGATGAAAATAATAATCACGATTATTTAAAGAATAATTTAAATCACAATACATTTGTTTTGAAACAAATGTATCCTCCTGAATTGTAGAAATGAGTTATGATTAATAATCACAATTACTTGATTACATAATTTTTGTAAACAATTACAGCAAAAATCCTAATTTAAACTGAAATTTGATTCATTGCACAAACATTACCTTCATGTACAACAAGAAAAAACAACATTTAATATTAATTTTAGCTGCTCTTCTTCTGTATTATTATTGAGCTAGAATGTTCTGTTGTGACATGAAAAAAAAAACATTGATATTTTACATTTAGAAAAAAGCAACATTATAGTAAGATGTGCACCTATAGGCAGGCACAAATTCAATTTTGGCACTGTATCCATGTTCACATAATTTCTGTTTATGGTTCTGTCTATGAAGTAGTTTTAGTAGTTGAGCTCATTCTGGTCTGCTTTTGGTATGAGCTCTGGGACCAAGTGGGCAATTTAATCCCATCTCCGACTTCCATGTGCCTCTGTGAGCTGCCGATTGGGAGATAGGACATATTGGGCAGGCGTTTATGTCCCCTGTGTAATTCATGATAATATGGCTACATGTATGGTGTGCAATGTGTTGAGAAGATACTAAAGTTGTGATATTACACTATGTGCTGGGCTGGACTATACATTGATGAAAACCAGAAGTGTGATTTCATCCCTGTGGTGATTTTTGGTGAAACTGTCAAATTGTGATTCACCAGTTCCTTTTAAACTGCTTCTTCTATTCGGCTCGATTTATCAAACAAAGTGAAGTGATGTGAATTTTCTGATGATGCAGACAGTTTTATTTAACTCAAAACTGTTCGTGGGTTTTGGGTAAAAAATGTCTTCCAGATTTGAAGATTTACACTGTGTCTGAACGTCCACACTGTTCCCTAACCACTCAATCACTACACAGTCCTGCACTGTTCAGTGGACTAGTCAGCGCACTCATTCATGCGGTCTTTTGGGTACGAAGTGCACTATTTTTAGCTAACTGACTTTCCCTGTTGACGGTTGGAAAAAGTACCATAAAAATTAACTTTTGTAATAAATACTGATCAAGTACATTTGCGCATATTTAAGGACTACTAATCATAATACAAGTTTGGTTTAACTTGGCCCACATTAAGCAGTTAACGGACTGGATAATTCAACTTTTACAGCCCAAACTAAGGTAAGCTACTAACGTTAGCATCTTTGTGGCTAACGACTTTCAGTAACGAGTGTTTTTGTTTATTTTCTGACTCAACAGTGCGCACAAGTGGGTTTTCATCATCTTTCATTCAGTCGTGTTGTTTCCTGAAGCAGTACACTTTGTTTTTCAGATTTTCGCAATGCATTGTGGTCTATATTGACCATTCTAGAGACCATCAATGCTCACTAGTTTTCAAGATGCATTGTAAGAAATTTTGAGTGCACTTACCTTTTGACCTACTGGACATTTGGACACCACTACAAAATGGCGTGACCTCTACATTAGGTGTTTTCCCACATGAAAGTACCAAGAGCTAGTCCCAACATTCCTCCAATCCCTGTTTAGTCAGGGGAACTACCCTGTCCCCATGTCTGTGTTCACACAGTAACTGTTTCTGAAAGTGGGTCTGACTGGCTTTAACATAAGAATCTGTAAAGTCTGGAACATTTTAATAAGAATTTAAGTGGTGTTGGGAAAACAAAAGTTGTCTTTTTCATCTACACATAAAACTATGATTTACAAAACCTAAAAACATTACTAAAATAACAACAAAACAAATTAATGGTATTTACTGTACTATTTACAAATTAAATAACTGTAATTACTGCTTTAATCATTGCTCAAACATATAAAACATGTTTCTAACAAAGTTCACATTGTATGTGCTTGTGTCACCAAATGGTCCTTGGTCTGACTGACCTGCCTCAGAGCAGGAGCTAAAAAAGTACCTAAAGTCTGGCCCCAGTCTATAGGTCTTGCTCTGTGTGAACGCTCCCAAAAGATGACTTTTGCCATGGAAATAACAGAAATCTTTGGCCATTTTTGCGGCAGCTGTGCTAAAATTTTGTCGCATTAAACAATAAAAAGCCTAAACAATAAAAAAAAACTTAAACAAAAGAGCAGCAGAACAACCCAATAAAGTACTAAATCACTATTGGTACTGTAAATATATCTTTCACTCTGTACTGTCAGTGTAGGTTCTATTGAGCATTTCATTCAGTATTGTGCATTTTAAAATCTCTATTGGTTTAACATCAGGCCAAGTGAAAATTCTACTGATGTGTGTCATATTGAATTGTAATACGTATATGTTTTGCCTTAACTATTTGTATGCTTTCTGTTAAATCTGCAGAACACTTTAAATTTGATAATCATTTAAATTATCACCCATCTTCATGTACATTTCATATGAACTGTAACCGCTTTCATAATAAACCTGTTTTGCTGAACTCACCTTGAACCACCAGTCGTCCCTGAGCGGTGCGGCGGACTCTGGTTCCGGGTTTATTGGCAGCGCACACGTACACCCCTGAGTGCTGCACGCCCACGTCCGAAATCATCAGGTTGCCCGTACCCAGCACCTGGATCCCCTCCACGCCGATGGGACGCCCGTCTGCCCCGGGACACACAGAAATGCAATGTGAGATTGGCAACAGGACAACACAAGGGCACAGAGCGTGTTTCTGAGAGCTACAAGAAAGTATAGAGTCAGAGCTGCAAAATTAATCAGAACTGAAAAAGAAATAGCTGTTTAAATGGACACGAGATACTTTTAAGAACCATAATTATTTCTACAACTGATTATCTAGCTTTGTTTTGCATAGTCAGATACAAAATTATTACATTATTTTATAACATTAAAAATACACTATATGACTTTCTTCTATACTGTGGGACATTCTTAACAAAGTAATTGCAATCTTGGTGCAGAAAATCCAGTGGCAAACACAATAAAGATTAAGTTTACAACCTGGGTATTGATGAGTGTGGTTATAAAATTATTTCTGATCTGATCTGATTAGCAACTGGATGTATTTGAGTGAGTCTAACAAGGGAAACTTAAGATGCAATTGTCAGATAATCTAAAATATCATTAGGTCAATATAGACTAGTAATGAGCTATGTGAATGTCTAATGTTTCTCAATAGCACTTGTCAAGTTTAATAGCATTCGAATAAAAGGTGTTCTTTGTAGGAAACTTTACAGCCACGAAAAGTGCTTCTGTTTGACATAACTATAACAAAAAGGATAAACACTAACAGGGATTAATATAATTGTTATGATATACACTTAGGGCTGGACAATATTGACAAAAATGATCATCTCAATATTTTTGGTGAATCTCGATTATGATATTTGGACATTATTCCTTCAGTCCAACATAAATGTGTTAAAATCTGTGTTCAAATTAGTTGTTGCCAATTAGGTTCAAACCAATCAAAATCTGCTCAAAAATGTAAATTACTACTAATTCTATGCACACATAATCCCTTGCTTTTTAATTTTTCTAGTGTGTTTAATTATCAAACAATTATTTGTCAAATTAATCACAAAAGTGCAGCAATCTCCCATTATAAACACATTTTTGGTACAGTACATATTTAAACTTAACTTGTTTTTAAAAAAGAACATCATTACTGTTATCCTTTTTATTGTAAATTCACTTTTTAAAGCATGTTTTTATTGCACAGTATACTCAACTTTTGCATATCTTTAAAACAACGATATCATATAAAATTTGATATGCCCAGCTCTAAATACACTAAACTGATTTTGACAGACGCAGCACAAAGCCATGAAGCTTGTATGTAGGGCTACAGGTCTGTAGTAGTTAATTGATTAATTGGTTAATAGTGTCATTATCGCCAAATTATTTGATTTAGACTATGATGGTTCATACAGTATGTGAGAGAAGCAGAAAGGATATGGAGAGATCTATGATTTGCGAGTGAATAATGAGTTTATTCTGCTTTTTTTTTTTACATATACTAATACAACCCTATCATTTTCCGGTTGTTTTGGGGTAAACCGGTTCTTAGTTGTTGTCTTTTGTTATCATTTTTGGTCGTCTTAATAATGAAATCACAAAATACTTAAAAGTTTCAAGAGCTTTTGTCACGCCTTGTTTTTTCATTCGACTAATCATTCAAAAATCAGTGTTTATGATACATCTTTGATCAACTACAGCCCAAGATGTGTGCGCATGTCTTCTAAGATAACACTTTGGGAAAAACTGAACTGAACAATCACAAACAAACAAATATTACTGGAAAAAAGAAACTCTCCTTCCTATCGTGAAGCCGCGTCGAGCTAAACCCCAAAACAAACAGAGTGTGGAGGCAGATTGCTTTCATCCAGTTACTGTACGCCGGAGATGCTTGAGCAGCCCTCGGAGACCACAAACTATAACCGCTACTCCTAATCTCTTATCTCCTCACGCAATCCTGGCTGCGTCTGTACTTACATGATAAACTCACACTTTCCTCTGCCTCCTATCTGCCATCGCACGCCCAACAATGACTTGGGTCTGCTTTTGATATTAGCTGTGGGGCCAAGGGGGCAATTTAATCCCATCTCTGACTTCCATGTGCGCGGCTGAGCTGTGGGCTTTCGATTGGGCGTGTGAGAATGAGCAGATTTCTGGACATAGAGGCTGGGCAAGCTTTTATGTCCTGCACTGTAATTCCGAATAATATAGCTTTATGTATGGGGTGCACTGGGTTGAACTGGTGCCAAAACATTATGTATGCTTTCTGATATTGGCCTAAGAGGAGAAACAGAACAGAAGGACACATGCGCTTATTGATTGCAGTTCTCGTGTTTCCAAACAAAGAAAGCAGAACATTATAGTGTATTAAAGTTGTTAAAAGTGTCAAAAATCACATGCTAATCGATATTTGTTCAGGCAAGTATTGATACAAACAATATATGCATGCATAATTAAGAGAAAATGTCAAGTTTTAGAATAGTTTTAAGCTTTACTGTAACTATGGTAACATAAAGAAAGTGTATCAGCCTGAGTATTGAGCTTATTCCTATCACATTTATATTTGAATTTGTGATGACTGAGATGTCAAGATTATTTGATTAATGGATCATTGTGATTGTGCAGTCACAGTATAATTTCACTAGAATACAAAACTATTTTAAAAATGACCACTTATTTGAGTTAATTACCTCTCTCCAAGGAAGTAAACTTGAACATTATAAGACCTTTGTATCCGGCAGTTTAAGTTAACTCACATAATTTTATACATCAGGGTTTCTGCAGGGTTAAAATGGTAAAATTTAAAACTTTTTAAGACAGCAAAACACAAAATTAAGACCTATTTGCAAGTCGTGACCTAAAGTATTTTACAATGCTGCTTTTTCCAGAAGGTTTCTTAAGATACAATTTTAGATTTGGTAACAGTTATGAAACATCTAATGCATTAACAAAAAAGACTGCAATTTACAAAGCAACTGACCATTACATCCACTAAACAACAGTAGAAGAAATGCAATAATTGTTGTATATTATTGAGGACTTTCCAACAGAAAAAGGTGCTACAGTGTGAAGTAGATTGGGAAATTTTGCAAAAACAGCAAATTTAAGTCATGCACATTTAAAGCAAGTTAAGTTGAGCCACAAGACATACTATATTTAGGCTTGAACTGCAAAAGTTTAGCACAAAGCTTAATATTAGCTTAAAAAGGTAATTTTTTTATATTCTGTGCAATATTATCACTTATTTTTGTTTGGGCCACTTCCGGAGATTTCAGGGCCAAAAAAACTGCGTTATTGACAGGCTTTAATTCTTAAATTAATTCAAACATTTCTATTAAGAATTTTTAAACCTGAAAAATTCTGATAAGACTAATACATTGAAAAAAAAAAAAGAAAAATTAAAGTTGGGGTTTAGTGCAGCACTTTATGGAAAAATAGACCACTGAGTACAGTATGTATGAATAATAAAGATTCGAATGCTGCGCTCTGATTGGCTGTGTTTGGGTGGTCCTCTCCATTTTCACTTTGTTGGCTGATCTATCAGCCGTAATTGCAACCAAAACGAACACATGTCGATACTAACCATGTGTCGAAGGATTTATGAGAGGAAGTTTACACCTAAATTGTGTTTGCAGTGTGAAAATCAGCTACCCAACCTTTAAGTATTTTAGTGTTATGTGTCTTGGTAAGTAATCATGAATATTCATCATAAAACTTCAAACTGACACTTCTAATTGTGACAAGACTACTAATTAAGTCCAGGTTTATCAACTGAAATCACAACAAACGTTGCATATCTCTTATTTGGTTTTAACTAAAAGCAGATCAAAACCAAAGATAAAAGACCTTATCAGATCTATTTGCAGCGTGATTCACAAAGCACCCATTAAATCCTTAAGACATAATCAATAAAGGTGAATGTCAGACCCTGCTCTGGAGCCCAGAGCTTTTGTCTTTGTGAAAAATATGGCAGTTTGGTTGGACAGCTTGTAATCTACAATGATAGATTGTGAAGAGGCACATATTCATAATTAATCTTGACAAATTATTGAGATGAAATAAATCACGTCTTGTTGGCGGCAAAGTGGCTTTCATTGTCTGCCATGCTTGTGTTTTATTGAAATGTATGCGTTTTCCATTATCTCTGACACGAACCGGAGCAGAAAAGGGGACTCTCTGGTAGAACAAAAGCGGATTTGTTCTGTGCTTGCCTTTTTAGGAACATTTTCTCATTCTTCTTTAAGCTTTTTCTGCTTGTTTCTCAGAGTCGGGCCCTGCTAATTAACTTAGTGTCAGAAAAGAGAGAGCGCGAGCTAGCAGGCGGCTGCGCTACTCAATGAATAGCAGCAAACAAACTCTGGCATTAAGAAGTGACTGATGTGAAACTATCAGATTCATTATGCAGCTTATCCCAGCCTCCCTGCCGTAATCTAATTCATACAAATCCCATCGTGTTAGCTTTTCATTCTAGCAACATTGTGTAAGGCAATACCCCCAATCTGATTACGCTTTACCGTGCGGGGGAGGGGCGGCAATTTGCATCCGGAGCAGCAAATAAGATTGGATAATAGGTAAAGAAAATAGCAGATTGAGAAATTGGTCACGACAGACTATGAGTGATAGTCAGGGGAGGAAACGCAGCAAAGTCGATCGTAGCATCTCTGTTTCTCGTGGCAATTACTCAGCAGTTGCTTTAACTTTGCGAGAAAACGAAGCATGAATTTATCAGCGAACACTGTTGAGCCCCGAGGCGCAATGTTGGATCCAATGTATACACAATTGGATGTCTGAGTGCGGGAGCATTTTGGGAGCAGTGCATTAAGCCAAGTCGATAAAATTTGTGTTGCTAAGAAGCATTGGCGGCACGTGAGAACTGTAGTGTATATGCCCCTGACTGTGGCTCGGACCTCTCATTAATCAAACGCTCTAAATGTAAAATTGATTGGTGTAGCGACATAACTTTAGTATAGTTTGATTTAGATCAACACTTGGCAATAGTTCAAACATCTTTGCATTATGAAAAGCTTTTTTCCATTAAGCCGACTACTTTAGAAGCATTATGACAAGCTTTCAACCATGGCCAATCATAGCCCATTCATTTGGCATACACGCAGCAAATTCTCAGGGCTGATTACAGTTAATGACTTAATTGTATATGCTTCAAGGAAAAAAGTGAGTTTTATGCAATAACTTTGTCGATTTGTAAAGATGTTTATATTGACCTATAAAGACAGCAAAGAAAAAATAGAAACATCTAAGAATCTATTACTTTAATAATGTGCAAATGATTAAACAGATCATAATGTGTTTGTGAGTGCCATCGTTATCTTCTTAGTTCATGCAGCAGTAATTTCTTGGGTGCTTATGTTGAATTATAAAGTAATAAACATTCTTTATTTCATGTTCACTTAACTTAACCAGGCTATTAAGCTAACTCTTCAAAGGAATGTTTTATGTAATGACTAGTAACTAAATTGTAGAGACACAAAATAAACAAATCTATCTAGAAGAAAATGACAGTAGTGTTTCCTCTCTGCATTTAACAGGGTGCATTCATTTTCCAAGAATATGGATGATAGTGGGCCATCTTAATACTTGTACTTTGTTTTGAATTATCTACAGATCATTTAACCTTCTTTATTTTAGCTGCCCTTCATCTGTATTAAATATTATCGTCTTGCTGTGATGTCCTGCTAACTGAATGTTATAAAATCTTTCATTTATTTCATTTATATTTTTTAGCAGTACAATGTGCAGTTTCATAATGCCATGAAAAAAGATGCTTACACCAGATTATAGTTTGAAAACTAATTTCCATCTACAATTGTTAAAAGAAGCAAGAAAAGGAGCATTGTACACAGTGCACAAACATACTTGCACCAGCTCTCGATTAGAAACTCTCTCATTATCTATTCATCCTTGTCATACTGTAGATTGTGTTACATAGGAGAGACTGCTCACATTACAATTACAAAATACACAAGAGAAATATATGTTAATTATTATTATTGTTTTTTTCAAGAAGCTATACAGTGTTAATTACATTTTTTTTTTTTTTTAAACATCATTACATACTACGTATCTGACCAAGCAGAAAAGATCTGGAGATGGGTCCCTAATGGGTCAAATGCAGAGGACAAATTTCCCTATAGGGACAGTATGTTATGTACTGTAATCTTAACCTTAAAGTGCGTATGACAGGTTTGAATGTTTTTCAAATTTTTATTTTGTTTGGTAGATTAATACCTGTTGTAATTATAAATTATAGTTTTACATTAATAAAGAACAAGTTGTGGAGAAAAATGTGAAAATATTGTATGTTGAAATTACCAGGAAGTAGAGCAGAGTTCTAAACTGATCACACTAGGGAGACAAAGACATTTTCAATTTACTCACAAGAAACTGATTTTTATGGCCCTAGAAACACACACAACAAAAAAGTGAGTTATAGTATATTTTTATGGCTCAAGTAAAAAAAAAAAGTTACATTTAATGAGTTTGGGCCCAATCTATTAAATGGTCGCTAGGCACGTACATTTTTAATGCTAAAAAATGGCCAAACTGGAATGAAATTTGAAAAATGTTTAGTAAAACCTTAAATATATTGATCTTAACTATATCTTTGTGAAATTAGTTCAACCTGTCATGGGCACTTTAACAGCTATGGTGCCAGTGTGTGCATCTCTGGTTTAAGCTACAAAAGTTATTTTTCATTTATCAGCTCAATGGCTTTCATTCTACAAAACCAGAAAGTGCACTTTTACCATGCTATGTTATTGTTGCTTTACCTAGATGGCAAACTCGCTCTGGTCAGTAAAAGTTGTGAAAAGTGCTGATAAATTCTTCGCATTGAAGAGCTTGGATGCTAAAAAATGCATTAAGGTTAGTGCAAAACACACGTAGACTGTAAACTAAATACAGTAGTTTGGTCGTTTATGTTTTAAGATGCGAAAAATCAAGTACTGTGACTTTTGCAAAATAATAATCTAACTTTATTTTCACTTAACCATGCTATTAGGCTAACACTAACCCTTAATGACAGGCACTATTGTTTTGCCCCAGGATTTTAGCAGTGCGTGGTGATGACCCCCCACTGCGAGGCCTTTAAGACACTGATTCGTCCTCCAAACAGACAGTGGACAGGACAATACTGAGCATACCTAGTCTGCTCCAGGACACGATGGGCCGAGGGTATCCCGTGGCGATGCACTCCAAAATGGCCGTCTGGTGCACGGTGAGGGTGAGGTTCTCCGGGCCGACCAGGATCATGGGCTCTTTGTAAACGGAGGACTGTGAGGCTGCAGACAGGAGAGACAGTGGACAGCAGCGGTGAGTTTGGTGCAGGGCATGCTCTAATTGGATTTCTCCACAGAGCATTAACTCGGTGCACAGTATCTGCACCATCGGACAGTCCCGACAATGAAAAGCTGAAAAAATGCTGTAGCAGATAAAGCGAGAAGAATGGGCCAGGCTGTATTCTTGTGATGACAGTAAGAAAACAGGAGCGTTTCAAGGCTGATTCACACTATTAACTGTAAATGAAGTGCTATGTATGTATGCAGTGCGCAGCTTTTATTACCTGAAATAGTGAGGAGTGCTTCTGTGCTGTGTTTGACTCCAGCACTGTTATGGGCCACGCAGCAGAACCTCCCCCTGTCCTCCTCGCGCACCCCAGTGATCTGCAGTACGCCTGTGGGCAACAGCGTGTACCTGCACAAACACAACACATTTATTACAAAGGCGATGTTCGTGAAATAAACACAAAAAAGGGAAGTAGAATTGCTGTATTGCAGATATGTTTAAAGGTCAACCCTGGTACTCTACAGGT
The DNA here is from genome assembly GCA_038363315.1 of Mugilogobius chulae. Lineage (NCBI taxonomy): Eukaryota > Metazoa > Chordata > Actinopteri > Gobiiformes > Gobiidae > Mugilogobius > Mugilogobius chulae. Next base: position 29,254,731 of record CM076403.1, read on the forward strand.
GAGGCGGTAAGAAAAACATGTTTGCATGACTGATGGTAAAATGATTATGTTTTCAGGGCTAACACAAGTAACTAACTGTCATATGTTACATACATACTTCATCATCTAGATTGTGAGAGTGCAGAATTAAGAATAGAGCACAAGATTGTGACAACCATAAGTAGAATTTAAGGTTAACTCTATGGAATTTTAAAGTTATAAACAAAGAGAAAAAATACAGAAGCTTATCATGTTGTTCTGTAGTTGTTTTGCTTTTTACACTTGTTTTTGCTCACATTTAGTACACCTGTAACAAACACAGTGGCTTTTCATATTAACAGCCTTTTTCATCCCAAGCTCTATGCCATAGATAACAAAGAGAATAACAAATTCAACAGGTTAATTATTGTGCTAGGGATGTATGTTATCAGACAGAAAACCATAATAAATATTTTGCTCTAGCAATACATTGCTAGAATTCACAGAGTACAACAGTGACCTCAAGGCCTGAGTTATTCAGCACAACGTAACCTGGCATCTATTCACATATTAACTGTAATATAGTCAGACATAGACAGACTGCTACTGCTGGACTGACTCAATTAAAAGACAATGTCAAAATCAACATCTTGAGGTAGTGATGCACTGATCCAGCTTTTTCAGTTCTGATACCGATCCTGATACTTTGGAATGTCAATATGCAAGTCACTATAAATGATATGAATCTGAATAAAAAGCTAAACATTACGAGATGTTCTGTTAAAACCCCTTATGAGGTGGAGGGCCCGCCCACGGGCCCGCCCACTTTTTCTTAATTAATTCATTTTTGCCCACCATGTTATAAAAATCAACTCTCAAGCTCCCTGGCATGTTATAGATAAAAATCTAATTGAAACCCTGTTATTCACAGTCAAATCAACCATTCTGGGATGGATCAGTTTTTACTCTAAACTTACAAATAAAAAAATACCTAAAAAATTCTCCACAATTTAATAGGAATTTTTAATGAGCTCCGCCTAAACTTTTTAAGTTAATACAGGTCCCTAAAACTATTTTTTTGTGAAAATAGCTTCAGCTTTTGAAGAGGAATTGTCCAAACCCAAAATAAACCAAATCTAGTGTCATTCTGTCCATGGCTAGTGACACCAGCTATACTGATTCTTAAATTTACACAAAAATTTTAGGCGGACTTTAAAACTTGATGTTCTTTTGTCCAGAGCTGCTTCTCACTTAAACTAGAGTCAGTCAGACACCAGAGGCTAAAACTACAGAACCTCAGCTTCACAAAGAGTCCAGCCAATTGTTTGTGCTCCAAAGGGTTTAGAAGCAGTTAACATTTGAATTTTAGACGATTTTAGTCAGGCGTTTTAGCAAAAATGGCCCCCCTCTTAAGGGGTTAAAGGCACAACAAGGTCCTAGTATCAAATCAATAAAGACGGAATGAAGTCAATGTTTTGCAAGTCTCAAAACTGGCCTCAAGTCCAAGTCAAGTCCCAATTAAGTGTCCCACAATTCCAAGTCCAGTCCAAGTCTTCTGATTGTATTTGCAAGTCTTTCTGTTACCAAAAACATATTGCATTTAGTATACATTCTCATTTAGTTTTATCAAATATCCCATTTAAAATAATTCTGTTTATAAAAAAAGAAGAGGACACTTTTTTTCGGAGAAGCATCAAGTCCAAGTCAAGTCCCAAGTCAAGTTGCTAGTCTTCAAAATAGCGATTCAAGTGTGACTCAAGTCCAAGTCTTGAGCTGCAGAGTTCACATCTCTGCTTTTAATTTTAGTCTTATCCTTTACAATATGAAAGTATTTGAGTGTAATTTACTAATTTATTTAATTAAAAGAAAACAAAAATAATGAGTAGAAAGTTGCTTAGTTCTCCTTGATCATCCAGGATTAGTCTAAAAACATCTTTTGGCTGTATGTGCTTCAGTGTAGTGACTTAATGCAGTTTGATAAGACCCTTGAACCCACCTCTTGTCGTTGGTGTCCACAGGAAGCCCGTCTTTCTCCCAGCTGATGACCGGTTCTGGCAGTCCGTGGATCTGGCACTGAAACCGCGCCACTCCTGCCTCTTCTGCCTGCACCGACTCTGGCTGGACATGGAATTCTGCCATGGCTGCAAGAACAAAAAAAAAGAAAAGAGAAGTAGTTTTTAGGTCAAAATATCCCAATACAGCTTCAACAACCTGGTGAGTTCAAAGCCTGGCTGCTCATGCAAAACAATCTAAAAATATATGCCTAAAACATTCAACACAGCCAAAGACCCTGACAAGTTTATTTTGCCCTCAAACATATATTAATTTAGCCAGCAGGGTGCTAGTAAAATTGCTTCTCTTGGACACAGTTTGACGTGTGCGTGGATGCATTTATTAACATATATTACACAGGCCGTGGAGATAAGGGATGATGATTCCCAGCATGTGAATACTGACTGGCTAAAATGAGCTTGGTTAAAAATTGCTGTATAGACGGCTCGTGCGGGGCTCCGGTAATGGTTCTTGAAATAAAGTGTGACTCTCATCTCTGAAAGTGCAGGCTGCTCTCTTAACTCCACACAACACTCACAGACAAATGAGTTTACACAGAGCAGCGCCAATGAGAACATACTGCAGCCACCGTAAAGTTATTGCCTGTAAAAAAATAGTACATTTATAGCCCGCAAATAAAACTTTCCCTAAATAACCTCTTGATAGCACGGTGTAATCTTAGAAAGAAATCCAATCTCCCCAGATGGAGTGGAACCACATTAGCTGTTCTGTTTGTCGGCTTGTATTTTTCCAGATAGAAAGCTATATCGGGTTTAACTATCTCTGCTGGAAAGTGTATTTGTTGTGGCAGCAAGTGATGCTCTGAAACAATGCATATAAATGTGACAGAGATCAAGATCAAAACAAGAAAAGATGATACAGTGAGAGGAACTTTGCTCAGACTAGCTTATCTCATGCTTGTTATTATAACAGCAAAAGACAAAATATAAAATAATAACAACTTAAAGAAAAAGACTGCACTGATACTTTACATAGAACAATAAAACAGAGTAATTTGTCATAAAATCAAATGTTTTTTAATGATTGTGTAATTATGCTGTATCTCTTTGGCTTCAAGTCTCTTATATTTCTAGTTGTATGTGAGAAATACAAATACAAAACCACTCTCCACACATTTACCTACCCTATTTTAGCCTGATTTATGCATATCTGAATGCTAATGATTCTACTGCATCCAATTTTTTTCTCTTAATGATCATACTGAGAGGATTCAGCACCACTGACTTGCCTTTTTGGCACAATTGAAAAGAAATCTACTGCTTGTGCCTGTGAAGTGCAGCTATCCAAAGATGGAGCCATCAGGATGATCCAGTTGTGATCATGTTTATGGTGATGTACCTTAAAGCGGCTGAAGATTTCACCTGGAAGTGATTTTATATAGTTTGCCATTTCAAGAGTCTAAAAAGTAAAGTGAGGGTCCTTAGATGCCTTGCAAGGAACGTTTTTAAAATAAAATAATAATAATACAAATCTCCACATTGCGTCAATACTGATATCAGCAAGGAATTGCACATTCCAGAGAAAATGATTCAAAACTTGACTATACTGAATGACAGATATCAAACCCCAGGAGGCTATATAATTCCCAGAGGAAAATGAAAGCAAAGCATGAGGAGATTCTCAATGCATGTTTCCAGAACAGAGGACACATTCAAAGCAAGCACCTGTGTCCAGATGAGCACAATGTAGTGTTCCGTGATTCTATAGGCAGGGCTGCCCTCCTCACAAACAGCACCCATCCCCTGACTATCTGAGTATTTTTTTTTCAGTTTATCCTATAAATATCTTAACATAATCTTTAAATAGCCTTACAGTAAGTCACCAAATATCACAAATAATTATACATTCGTAATATAAAGCATAGCGTGCATAGGCGGCCAAACCAGCCCGCTAAGCCAATAAACCTAAAGGAAACACAGCTATGTTCCTTGGAATTGGAATAGCAGGTTTGTCAATAACAAATCCCATCTGACCTTGACCACAACAACATCCTTCTGAAATTATTACGTCCGTCCAACGCAATAAAAATGCATCACTACAGGTGAAAAGCAGCAGCGTACACTATTTGTTTCCCAAAGCTGGTTTCATTTGGTCCCTGTAGCAACCTGGTCTTTAAAGCTGATTTTTCAAAGGGAAGTAGGTATAAACCTTTCTAACATAGCTCTCGCGGATATTTTTTTTAACACTAGCACAGTGTTATGACCACCCTCTGCATAGCCAATCAGCTCTCATTCCAAAGAGTCTTATGGGTTTGACTTACAAGTTTGAAAAGATAAAATACTAAATATTTAGATGAAGACAGCATAAAGTTCTACCTTCCTTTTGTGGAAAACTGAAATATTTGTGGAAAATTACCCCAACTTAAAATAACCCAACTTTAATAAAGAGAGTAATAAGAAAAAAAATACAGTTTATGAGTACACATTTTGAACTGAAACTACATTGTGACTGAGCCCAACAATCTCATTTGCACGCTGACTTGAGAATCTTCACGTCAGTCTTACAACATTGCCTATTATTTTGCTTTCAGCAGAGCATAATATAGTAGAGCTGAATGTTGTCCTTGGCTGGATGTAGTTACAATGCATGGACACATATACATGCCGTCACTAACAATGACTAACAATAGAGAGTCGTATTTGAAATGCTAACTCACTGTCCACACAGGTATGCACACAACACGGTATCTATATCTGTGTAGGAGTATTTGTAATAGAAATGCGAGCCTCATTCAGCTGCACTTCACATACTATCCAACCCCTGTGCAACAAAGGCTGCATCCGAGGTGGAGTCCACGACAAACTCAATTAGTGAAAGGGCTTTTCTTCCAGCGTAGTTCCCGTACACCTTCTTCAACACAAGTGTGCTTATTTAAATGTCAGCCATAATTAAATGAACGAACGAGGACTTATCTGAACACAGTTAGCATAACAAGAGGGAAGGGCCCCTTATTATTTCGTAACCTCCTGTTCTTCCCAGTGCTATGCATACAGTGAGTTGATGCTTACAAAACATTTCTGTCCTTGCTGTTCTTCCATAGCTTTCAATTTCTATGCACTTGCTCATTATATTATAGTCAACTTGTCTTTTGTTTAGTGAGATATTGCCGTTTTATTGAATAGTCATTAATGTTGTGATTTGATATAGATTTGTAAACACAGTTTAAGCAATTATATTAACATGCATAAAAGTACGTTGAAAGGATGTAATACTTGCAATAGAGTGTCATTACTTCTTTAGAACAGGAAGATGTCCCTGCCTAACACTGCCATTAGGTCACTGTATGTCTTAATGAGAAGCAAGGCATTCAGCAACACGGCATGACCTTAGCCTTGACTGCATTTGAAGCGATGTGATGAAAATTTAACTGCGCTAATTTACCATTCTTTCATGCTTCCTTTTACTCACTTAATATCATACATGCATATATCCTAACATGTAGCATCTTCTGAAACCATCTTAAATCTAGTCCATGTATTTTCTGATTGGTGGCCAAACTTTATACGTCTCACTGGAACACTTCAGATTAAGTGCTGATCTCAAGGGCCCCGTTCTTCCACATGGGACCGAGCTCCCCCATAAAGTGTTTTAGGCCGCAGACAGAACACTTGTGGAAACAGTACAAAGTACACCGTATTTTATCAAGTTAACCAGCACATCCTGAATGTGACATGAGAAGTGCTTCCCTGCTGCAATGAACCCAAAAACCCCAAACCACAACTTTGCAGATTGTGAATATATTCAGGCACGAGCATAATAGGAGGAAGACGATCCTTTGGCTGTTTTTCTGTGCTACTGTAGGTGTTGGCAGGGATCCTCTCGGTCTTGCAGCAGCACAAAGCCTCGGGCAGACACTTGCCGAGTTGAAGCCCTGAAGGCATCCAAGGAATCTTCTATTAGAAAATGTACAGAAACCAGCGGCTCACAGTGACTAATGTCATCAAAGCACAGCGCTGTCCTGGAATACAGCCGTAAATGAAGACACACACATGCATGAGCAGGCACTTGCGAGGCTGTGTCCGCTGCTGTTTGTACAGCCCAGTCAAAGAAGCACTGGGGACAAGCAGCGAGAGGCACAAATGCACTTGAATGCTGTAGAACAAAGGAGTTAAAAAGAGGACCAGTACCCACAGGAGCTTTCTTAAGCATCTTTGCCAAGTAGTCATGGTGTCCATCGACAGCCCCCCTAACGGGCCCCACCCCTGGCACTCATGCATAAAACATGTCTCCTCTAAGAGGCCCACACCCTGCTCCTATCGACATACACATCCAAAGAGACAATTGAAAAAATAACAAAGAGCTTACTTATGCAGATAAACACATAGAGAGGCTGCTGAAGTTGTAAAGCAGCATGTAAAGGAAAATAGCTTTTAGTAATCTGCATTGTGCACCTGCTTTTTACAGTTAAGGGGTTGCAGGGTTTAAAGTGATGACCAGAGCTCATGCACATACAAACACATTCAAAGAGCTGCTTCAACAGAAACACGGCTCTAAATCGATGCAGCGTGCGGCTGTGGAGAAGGTGGACACACATGAGGCTCTATCACTCATCCACACAGCACTGCAACACTGCTTTCCTATTGTTTTTCATTCTTCCTTTGCGAGCCGTTGACAGACAATCACACATGATTAAAGACTGTCCACTAGCAGCATGACGCTGCTGGCTTAAATGGAGCAGGTCTAATTACTGCAATAAGGGAGCGAAAGGCTGGGGTGCATACTAAAAAGAAATCCATACACAAGTGCACAGCGAGGAGATGGCTGTGCAGCACATGTTTGATGCTTCCACTGTGACAAGCACAAAAGAAGAATGAGCGATGTAGTAATATGAGGGAAGGTCAGAGACAGTCAATGTGCTGCGTGGTGATTTAGACAGAGAGCTCCGCTGTAAATCAGACTCAACTCTAGGCGTTTAATAAGAACCAACAAGTGAGATGCACTTCCCATTATGTGCAACCAAAACACTGACAAAACAACTCCCACTCTCATGTACTGTACACAGGCACGTCTCACCCCGGGGACACACAGACTGAAATATTAATGCGGGTACACATTTACAATTACTGATTATTGGATTTGAGGCCAGTCAATATTGATGAATCTTCCCATCCTTCAATTCCACACCACTGCTCATGTACAACAACCTCGTGCTCTTCTTCAGTCTCAACCACTCACACGTGTCTAATGAAGAAGTGTAGATTATACGGTGATTATTTGAATGACCCTCTCCGAATTATTTTTTGCCTAATAGCTCCAAAGTAATGATCCTTTGCTTTATAGCTTTGTTAAATACACCCCCCGCACACACACAGACACGAATAATTAACAATCAAGATAATGTCTGTGACAACTCTGCCTTGTCAGATGAAACCAGTTTTGTGATGAGAGCCTTTTTTTAAAAATTTTCCTCCTCAAAGTGCACTCACACGCTTATGTTGTTCTGGGCTGTGGTTGATTCATTGATATGACAGAGGTAATGATGGCAGGAGAAGGGCCACACATCCCGCAGCACCATTCAAACCTGCTGCTATTGCGGATAGCTCCAGAAACCTCATGTTCTCATGTCATTGCCCTCCCGCACTCCTTTAGGACACCACCCCCCTGCACCCACCCCCCCTGAGTGCATTTCAACCGTTTTCTCGCTTTACCCCTCAGGCCCCGCCCCCCTGTGAGCGCTCTCAAGCCTGTGACATCATTAAGCACATGTTGTTCAAACAGCGGTGATGATTGCCGAGACCACCCACCCCCAGCTCCCTTCCACCTTCCCCTGTGTCGCGGTAAACTAGTAAAACAGAGATAGTGGCCCATAAATAATAAAGATCCCCTGCACGATGCTATACGCTGTCCTAGTGTGGAGAGCGCGCACTTCAACAGGCTTTAAACAGGCATCACCCTAAAATAGCGAGCTCTGTACCGGGACCCTTGAGATGGCATTTTAATGCAGATGTGATATTTTATTGGCTCCTTGCTCGCTTCTATTCTCCCCACCCCTCCACCAACCTCTTTATACCCCCCACTCAACAACCAGCCCATATCCAAGCCATGGGCACTTGTGTGATCAATCTCCTGCTTGGTGGTGCGTGATGCTTATTACCTACGGAAAGAGAAGGGCTTCAAATGCATACGGCAGGCTCTGTCTTTCCCTCAACGCTCTCATTCTCCTCTTTTAATGCTTTGGCACATCAACACCTCACTGTGTCACTGTCTTAGCGCCACTGGAGAGGCGCACATCTGGGGCGCACAGGACTCAGGTGGCTGACGCACGCATGGAAATAAGGACAGTATGGGACTCGTCAAGCAGCTCCAGTGATCATTTAGATTGAAAGATGCACAGCCAATCTGGGGAGTATAGTAAGGTCTACTACAGTATATAGATATATGTTTAAAAGCACCAAGCATATATATGGTCCCAAAAGGCCAAAACCCTTTTCACTGAGACTAACAGACCAGTGCAGAATAGAGTGCATTCTTTGCCAGAAGCAACAGTGGAAGCACAACCATTTCTTTCCAATAACACATCAAGGTCTTTGCCATTATAACAAAGACAAAATGAAGAGGTAAATGCTTATATAGATTATCTGCATTGTGTGTGCTGAATGGAAAATATTTCTTTATATTAGAACCATGTATAGTGGACAATAGCGGTTTGGGAGCTGGTTAAACCTGGACAATACTGACAAATATAAAAATCTCTATAGTATCCTGAAAAAGCTAGTCAGACAATATTAAATTCATCCAACTGAAAAGTGCAGCATGATTTGGGGAAAAATACATCAAATTGTGAGTTTTCTACTGTTGTGATTACAGTTAAAAATACTGTATGTTTAAACAAGAGAATTCTGATAAAAGTTTTTGTATTTTAAATATACTGAATTTGAAAACTTGGGGCTTAAACTATTAGGAATAAAATTTTTACGCAGAAAACCACTAGACATTTTGCAGTATGTGTAGGAAGTTATGGTACTTCAAAAACAGCAGCCTTTATCATTTGCTAATCCCGCAAGAATTTAAGACTTAGGTGGGGTAGCCTATTTTCACGCCCCAAAACCTAAAGCAAGGTCCAACTAGTTCCTCTAACAAATCCTTCAGCACAAGGCAATAGCCACGTACATTATTTTCTGTCTGCAATTAAAACTTAAAAACATATTTTTACTAATGGCGAAATTAGACTGGAGGTGACCACTCACTTACAGCCAATCAGAGCACTGCATTTGGCTCTAAAAAACAAATAAAAAGCCTTTTATTTTAATTTCGACAGTACACAGTGAACTGATTTTGTCACAATCTGCTGCTTTTGCACAAGACTTTTTGGTAGAAAAGATAAAGTTTAATCATTTACAACAGGGGTCCCCAACCACCGGTCTGGGGCCCAAAACCGGTCCATCTGCTAGCGGGCCCCAGAGGATCTTTTAAAATGTATTTTATTTTTTATTTTATAATTTATCACTACTTCCTTGTGCTTTACAATGAAAATATTGTGCCGTTCAACCAAATAAACAGCAAATTCAAGCAAAAAAGAGCTAAAAAATATGCACAACAATCAGTTGTATGCATTTTACGTTGCTGTTATTGGCGCGACCCAACCTCTACCAGTCCCTGGAAAAGAAAATTGTAACTGTACCGGTCCTTACAAGAAAAAAGGTTGGGGACCACTGATTTACAACTTAAAAAGTGAATTACCCCACCTTTATTTTTATTCTTACTGAAATTTAGTCAACTCGTTTTGTAGCAATTTTAGTATGAACTATAAATATAATTTTTGACAACATTATGATCTAAATCTGATATATTGCCCACCTCTAGAACTTGCCCTACAGTATCTTCAGCATTCAGAGTTTACTTAAAAGGCAAAAAGAAGAGTGAATTTTCTACATTTCTACAATTTATAGCACATTTTCTCTACGACTCAATGGCACTCCCTATAGCGGCCTTCCACAAGTGAGAATCCGCCTTTAGTATCCGTATCTGAATCAATAAAAGTTGCAGCTTGCCTGATGTGGGTTTAAAAATAACGCGCTGTGAAGAAGAGCGCTCCATAGGACATTACTCCAATGCATATTTCATGTATTCTCAGAAATGGTATTCACAAACACATCGGCACGGCGGACCCAAACGTCACTGCGGTGATCTTTCCGCGTTGTAACAAATGGCATATTATCCCACACAGATCAGCTAAATGTCAACCAAAGGACACGGACAATCTGTCGACTTCAATTAATAGCTTGGTTCTTCTTTTGAATACATTTCCCTCGTATTCCTAAATCCTTTCTGCCCTTTGGCCCTGGGCAGAGATTTCACTTTCCTATCAAGACAATTTCACAAGGCTATTGGTTTAACAGGGTCTTTTGTTCAGGCTGGTTTGCATTAGGCTTTCTGGCAATGTGACTGTCCTTAGTCTATCGAGTTGATCAATACGAGAGACACTGTGCACTAAGTTAAATATAGGAAGATTGATGGCCACTATTAGAGCGCGAAGGCAAGGGAAGCAACAGCGCTACACTCACTGCTCACTAAAATGCGACGTATTTTTTATTTATTTACATGTGCGGAAAAGAATAGTGTCCTTTGAGCACCATTAAAAGCATTACTTCCTGACTGTCAAAACATTTAGCTTATTCTTCATTTAAATTGTATACTGGAGAAGCTACAAGTTGACAATTGCCTCCCAGCGAAGATTTAGACACACCTGGGCGTGCTTCTAATTATAAAGACATTCTGAAAAGTAATTGCTTTTATAAAATATTGCCTAAGGCTGTAGTCGATAGAAACAATTTGCCCTCTATTGTAGAAATGTGAATCTTACAATCTGAAAACAGGCCCTTAAGAGCTGTTGAATCGGTATTGTGTTTTGAAGCATGCCATACAAATCACACCCCTTGCTAAAAACATCAAAGCTAAATTGCTGAATTAATTTGGATTATGCACATTCTGCGTATTAACAGTCTAGTTAGCATGCATAGGAATCTAGAGAGTGAGATTATTATTTCTGGAATCTTACTTAAAATGTATTTCAAACCAGTCTATCTGTACGCACGATGAAAGATTTGTTTTGGGTCCATGAAAGAAAGTTATCATTTTAAGAAAGCCGGGGTATAGACCTTTTTCTAGTAATAATCCTACCTAACCCTTCTCCAACATCATTTGAGTCTGGAATCTTAGTGAAGTTGAGTTTTTGTAGTTTAAGCCTCTGATTGACTCTCTAGTTTTAAGTGAGAATAAGCTCACCACAAAAAACCATCAGGTTTGAAGTCCAACTAAAATGCTTTTGGTAAATGTAAGAAGCACTACACTGCAAAAGAATATTTTCAAGACAAGTTAATGTTGCTTGATTCTAGGATTTCAAGCATTTTGACTAATTTAATTAATTAATTTATTTGAAAGGGATAATGCACATTATTGAACACTAGTACAGAAAATACACGTGTAAATGTGCCGAAGTTACAGCTAATTTACATTTGTAGTCCCTTTACATTTAGGACAGTACAAGACAACACAACAAGTCAACAAGGCCACACTCATTCGAATTTCTAAAGTGCAAATGCGGTTAAGGTGCATTAAGTAATTTTAAAGTGCTTGATTTATTGTAGAGACATAGATTATTTCACTTGTTTCAAAGTGTTTCAAACCAATTTTGTTCTTATTTTAAGCCAAATGTTAAATCTGATAAAATTGTGATATTTTTGAATAGTAATGATGAGAACTACTTTATACAAGCTCCTGTCGTTACAATTAATCTAAATTGAATTAATATTAGTGCTCAAATAGATTGAAAAAAATTGTAATCGAGTAATCATTATTATTCTCATTAACTTGACTTACTTTTAAGTTAGTTTATTTGCACATAGAAAGCACTATTTACAACATTTACCATCAACATTCAATAGAAAAGCAGATTTCAACAGACTTACTTTCAATGTATCTGTTCATTCTTATAATTCAAGACTCTGATACTCTGCATTCTGTCTAAGCAAATAATCATCTAATTAATCTTGATTTCTATTATTATTTTAACTATCATGATGAATATTTCTTCCATAAGTGAGCAGCCTTAACCCCAGGGAATCCTCTGAGAATCTTTGGGTCCCGATCCCCAGACTGAGAATAAATGGTTTTGTCAATTGGTCGATTTAATAGCCAACTAATTGTTTAACTTAAACCTAAGACAATAAAAGAACTCTGAAGTGAGAACCTTTGAGATTTGAGCGCAACTTATGAGTGTGTAATGTGCAGTTTTACAGATAACACAGTTTACTAGTAGTTTTCTGTATTAAAGCCTATTTATGACAGCATGAACTTCTGCTATGGTCTTGTTAGGGAACTTTAGATCAGAGAAATACATAAATCTAAGTTTTAGCAGCACAAATGTGGCCCTCTTTCAAGCGACACACGGGACTACTTAGTCATTCAAGAACTACTTTAGTCAATTACAACCCTACAAGAAAGTATTCCTCATGGGGAAAGAGAAATAATGTAGTTTCTCTTAAGCGCATCCATATTTTAGCATGACTAACAAGTACACAGCTTTCACCATGCATCAAAGTAGATCTACTAAGTTAATTACACACATGTAAATACTATTAAATCAACAACATAGTAAGCAGCATTCACTTTAGAGACATGTGCAACAGCGCCCCCAAATGCCCCTCTGCAAATCCCTCCCACCCACTTCCTCTCACCTCGCCCCTCTCCACCCCTCCTGTCCCTCTGTCCCTCTCCCCTCACAGGACTCTGCTCTGCTCCGGCCGCCGTGCCCCACATCTCGACACTAAGCCCCAGACAGTCACTTCAGCGTGCACACCCTAATTAAAGAGGGGGCTATTTAAGCACAACAGATGCTAAAAATTAAGGGATTATTTAAATCACTCACAGCCAGGGATTGTGGGTAAGATTAGGGAAAGTGTAAGATTGGAGTGTGGACAAAAGAGGCAGGGCATGCTAAAATAACAGACAAATAGCTGACAAAATATACCAGTTTTATTTAGAGACTATTGGAAGGGTATTAGGTTGTGTATGCCTGTTTAATGAGCAAAAATGTAGCAAGTAAAAGAGGATTTAATGTGCAAGAAAACTGCTGAGGATTTTCTTTTAATATGCAACAAAGCATTTAAAAGTATTCATTAAACAACTTCAAACTTTCACTATTATATAAACTAGAGTAATGTCTGAATGAAGTGCTCTCTTCTTTACCTTTTGGGACAGTGAGTTTCTTAAATGTCTTGTCAGATCTTTTGCCCCGGTGAGAGACACAGATGTCTTTCTTTTGGACAGCAGGTGTGCCTGGATTTTAAGTGCTAGGGAGGATACCGTGCTTTTGTTTCCAGCCTGCTCACATATCCAGCCCTTTGGCCCATCGCGGTCTCACGAGGGTTCATCCTGCGCATAATGTGGTTCCCCTTAAGAACCCACCCGAAGGACAACTGTACAAGTACCAGAGCACAGTAAGCTAATGTTATACTTACAAACCACAAACAACCAGGAGGTCAACGTACGGCTGCTATAGGTGTTCGTGAAAATACTGGAATTCAACCAAAAGTGCGCCCAGTCTGCCAAAGGGGGCCGCCCTGTTGCACAAAAGTCATTAACATTGAAAAGGTGAAAAGGAACAAGTTCATCATTCTTCTTGTAACATTAACAACTTTATAATGAGCAAGCTTTAGTCAATGATCTGCAAACCACCTACAAGAGTCGACAAGGTAATGCTAGCCCCAAGCGTGAAAAAATGGAAAGATATGAATAAGCAACCACAATAAGTTCAATGGTATGTACAAACTCAAGCATCAACTGGAGATAAATACTGTTATAGAAAGCTGTAGCATGGTTTAAAAGCTTAACTATGCAAAAAGTAAGAAGATTAATGCATAAAAAATCAGTTGGAAAAGAGACAATTAAAATTTAAGTGTCAAAGATGAACTAGACACTAAATAATCTTGTATATACAGTAGCTCTTAAACTGCATGTCTACAGTTCCAAGTAATTTACCGGGCAAATATGTAGCTTTCATAACAAAATATTACAAAACTGGCTGTGTGCTACCTGCAATGACATTTCTAGTTCATATGACATCATGCTGGACTGTTAGACTGAACTTGAACCCAATTTCACCCTAGCACAGACATATTGTTAATGTATCTATGCAGGTTAAAACCAGTCCACAATGTACTGTCTTCATCTAATAATGTCTCGCTTATTCACCAAAATTCACAAAGTTTATCTATTATTGTTGTTTAGCTATAGCTAAAACACATCGCGAACAATGGCGAATATAACACAGATAATGGTACCAGTTATATCGATTCTACAGCAAACAATTGTCTTAAACAGCCATAGAAAATTGTATTTGCATGGCAAGATACTGTATTATTACTCTCACAAGTCATTTGTAGGCCTGACAAAACAGTCTAGTCTGGATGACACATTTGGTACAAGGTTCCTGACATCTTTCATTTTCTCGCCCGCGACTCCCTCCCGACCCACAATGCCGTGTTCCGGTTGCCCAGGAGTCAGAAATCTAATTAATATCACAAATACCTCTGCATGCATTCAAATGAGTCTCTGTTCCCATTACATTACATGAGCCTATATCAACCTAAATTATGTTCCTTCACTGTAAAGACAAAGACGAGCCTCCCGCCATGCCACTTCGTCCTGAAATATATATGAATGCTCAGCGACATCTGGGGTTAAATCAAAACATGTATATTCAAATGGAAATGCTATTAAATACTTGTCGTACAGGTCTCCGCCTCTTGTTTTGTTAGTGCTAAACTAACGGAGGCCCGCAGACAGAAGTGACACTGAAAAACAACCGCGACGGACATTTGGCATCACAATTCTCTGCACATTACTTCCCCCTCATTAACGGACGACTGTTTGGAGGAGGCCACTTTAAGTACCTCGTAAAAAGTCAGGATTTTTGTGTTTTTTGGGAGAAATTTTGCGCTAAGAAATACAAACGTTATCAGTACATTTGCATCCTTCAACAGTTTTGAAGGTTGTCTGGAGCTTGACTTTGACCGCAGCTCTGAGCAGGTTTAGGGAGATCCCCAACGAGATGGATGACCCCACATCTGGCACTCCCATGGGACAAGTGAAAGCCGCGAGGCGGGACGGTGCGCTCCAGTGCACCTCACAGCACCCAGAAAACAGGACGCTCCAAATGTCCCAAACGGCTGTGTAAATCTCTGCTCAGTCTGGCCCACATGTGAGCGGAGAGAGGGTGGTCCTCAGATGGGACGGACAGACGCTTCTACTCTGAGGGAAAACCCAGATACAAGGTCAAAGTCAAGTTACATTTTGAGCTGACAGATAATAACTTAGAATAAGCCAAACACAACAGTCTGCTCATACATCACAACTACTACTGTTACAAGTTCTTCTGCACTCGGCTGGTAATATTACAAGGCTGTGGCTAATCTGGAATTTGAAGCCGTCTGCACGATCTAAAATCATTCTGCACATAAAGCATGGTCACAGTGGCAAGTTACTCACTTACTTACACTTTGATATCAGAAAGTAACTGCAAATACAATATAAAGGATACAAATTATGCTACATAGATGCGATAAAGTTTAAGTTTTAACATGACTTCTTCCACATCAAAAACACAGCTGGAGTTCTATGTATGCGATATACTATTCTTTCCCCTCTGAAAACACTGTTCTGAATGTTCCAGAGCTTTGATGTAATATCTCTTAAATCTTCTCCACTGTTTTAAGTTCATTAACCAATCCAGAACCAGTTTGAGCAGTTCTGCAGCATTAGCTTATCAGGCAAAGTTCTAATTCAAGTCCTGCTGTGAGAAACACTTGAATTCATGTCACTTTAGACATTTTATTTTGAGGCATACGACAAAAATATCAACTCATAATGTTTATCCTATAGGGCTGAGACCAAGAATTTTTTTGGTGATCAAAATCTTGTCCCATTGTCTGATTAATCGACTAAAAGAGGGTGTGTCAATGCTCTGAAGCAAAAAACTATCTTTTGATCAGACCAAACTGTGCTCAAAAAGACTAAAATTGTTTTGAACTACATGTAAAAAAAAAATGTGATTTGGTCTTAAAATCTTTTAGTTGCTGCTCAACACTCAACACACACTGGAAAAATACAAACTTATAATCCTAATAAGTTAAAAAAAAAAAAAAAGAAAGAAAAAAAGAAAGAGCCCCTAAATTTAGTTCTTATTAAGCATTTTTACGGATTTCAAGTTAGAATATGTGTGTATTTTTAATATTTTAAGAAAAACTAGCTTGCTCTTTTTTTTATCCAGTCAAAATCTACTCAAAATCTGTTAAATATCGCTTATTTCAGACATCAAACATTTGGCGTAGCTGACTTTTTTCTTTCACACAGACACTAAAGATGCAGAATTTGAGGTGGTGCATATCTGTTTCATGTAATATGTACATCTTCCATATTAAAGTTTGTTAAATTGCTTGCAAAAAACATGTTTGTTTTTTTTACATTGTACCCGCAATTTAGCACTGGCTTGATAAATCCATAAGGCACATAAACATTTGTTTAGTCATTTAGGATGATTATATTTTTTCAGTGCTTATTCTTATCATGCACAGTAAATAAAGGAAAAATGTACTAATAAAAATGTTGGTCAACTAAGAATGCATGACCGATTAATCAACTAAACGAATAAAGGTTTACAGCACTAACACCCGATCCATTTTCAGCTTTATAAAACCATCTAAATCATGCAAAATCACAAAATATGTCTATAAATTATGACAGTCTGTCCGCCTCTAGTTCAGAACATGTACAGTATAGGAAATAAAAGTTTATGGCAGTGTCAACTCACATGTTAAGACATATAGGAGGTCAGAGAGGTCAGGCAAAGAGCTGCTGTTTCAAATTCTTTTCACCTTTTCGCAGATGTACAGTGCAGTTGTGGCTGACATTATTATGCATCTGGTGTCAAAGTTTGGCCTTAAACAGCTGGGCGTATGTTTGATTTACATACAGCGCCCTGTCACGCATAAATCTATTGTGGAAAGCTCTGAATAGACTATAATTACTATTTTATACAATCCATGTCTATTGAATCAAACAGTGCAGCAGAGTCCCATTCGCTGGTTCTCAAATGTTGGGAGTAAATGCAGATAGCTATCTCCACTGAATAGCACTGTTCTCTGCTTATCCGTTTCAAGCAGGCCAACTGTCATTTTAGCCTGCTTTCCCCGGTCCCTCTTTGTCCTCTGGCCCCTGCACCCCGATCCTAATCTGAAATAAGAACGAGCTGTCAATTACTGCCTTTAAAATGAGAATGTTTCCATTAGTGAGGCGTGTGTGAATGGTCTTTTACATAAGACCTTGGAAACAGTGCGGACCTGCTTTATACTACTGCAGGCACACATCAATAGTGCGGACAAGATAAATTATTTTATTATTCAGAGAGCATAATGCATCTATAATATGGATTAGCACAAAACACACTCGGAAAAATTTCTTGGTGTGAACTGAATCTATATCCAGGTGCTTCATAAATCATCATAAAATACAATGTTTGGAATAAGTCAATGCTTTGCCTAAATCAAACTCAAGCTCATTCATTATGTAGATTCAGCTCACTGCGCAGAGTACTCATGATCAAATTCAATAAAACAAGAAAGTTCACTGTATAAATGACTTTATATACACGATATGGCTTTTATTCAAATAACAAAATTACACTTTATAAATGTCAATATTTTTTGTTTTTGCTTATTCCTAATAGGTTTGCGTTTGTATTATAGAATTTGATGATATTTGGCCAAGAACCTTTTTTTTTCCTATTAATGGGATTAGTGATGCACCGATTCGATACTTTGATCGACCTCGCGCCAATCTATAAAAATCAGGTATTGGTAGGGCTGGGCGATCTGGGAAAAAAATATAATCACATTAACATTAAAAAAAAAAAACATACATGAACCTAAACAAAACAAAAACTTTAATGTGTCCCATACTTTATATTTTTTTGAAACTATGTAATATTCTGAATCAAAGTTTGGCTTTTGCTCCAAACTATAAAATTTTTACTGACAAAAGATTGGTTTTCGATTTTCAATTCAAAACCCACCCCAAATTCGATTCATTCGAACGATCTCGACCTCTCAATTTTTCGATTAATGGCCAGCCCTTTCGGTCGCATAATATCTGTTCAGCCTATTTCTTTATTTAGCTTAAAAAGAATATTTACAGGTCACCATCTAATAACATTTGAAACTCTATTCACATAAAGTAAAATTGTCTTTTATACAACAAAAAACAGCTTTTTTTTTTTTTTAAGTTTTAAGAATGAGAAAAATATTTTCAGTCTCTAAACATTTGGGGCTCATATCAGTTGATATCGAGTATTGGTAGATTACCTAATGCCAAAAAGAAACTTTGCCATGAAATATCTGAATCTAGTGATTTCTATTAGTGACTAAACTCATTTGTCTTTTTACAATACAACAAAAAATGACCTTTAAATAATCATTTTAACTGCTCTCTATGTAACAATTATTGGCTTTGACATGAACACAAACAATTCAAAACCACTGAACATGATGGTCAAGTGGTGGATGTTTTCCTTTGTTGTCATTTTGGCAGAATAAGCCTCACACGAGTCTCTCTGTCCTGTTGCCAGTTCCTGTGCCAAAATCTAGTTCGATATCCTCTCTGATCTGAATGCTCACTACCTAAAGTTATCAACATGAATCATGAATCGGAGCTAGTGCTGGCTCTGTAGTGCACCTACAGAGCGCAGGATAGAATGTCAAAAAATAACACTTACCAATTTAGAGAAAAAAAGGAAAGAAACCATAGAGATCCACCATTTTTGCAACAAGTATGCTAAACTTTCATAGCCAAAACTGCGTCAAAAAGTAAAAAAAACAGCCACTGAACAACCTGATAAACTGCTGAAATGTAAATATATCAATCACTCTGAATCAGCTTTAATGAACGCTAACCTATTTATTTAAAATGTCTATTCGTTTTAGAGGGGGTATTTGCAAAGACAATCGAACTGACAATATATTTCCAAGATTGACTAAACATGGCATTTATAAAATCAGTTTTTACAGTCTTTAAGCTCTGTTTCACTCCTCACATCTTCTCTTGTTCATTTTGTTCAGTTTTTAGTCTCTACAGACAGTTTTAAAGGGAACCCTGACTCTGAAGATAATTATGGATATAATGCTAGTACTGGTCATGTTTACTAAACTAAATTGCAAACATAGTGGATAACTGCTTTCTATCTTTTATAAAATTTTCATATTTTGTGTTGTTTTCAATCCACTGGCGCTGCCATATTGGTTGATGACATAAATAAAACAAATAAGTGTTTTTGGTTGTTGCCATGGTTGCTCCTGCTGTTTCCATCAGTGAACAGTTGCCACAAAAACACCACTGACAGTGTCCCGTTCTTGTAGGGCTGGGCGATATGGCAAAAAATGTATATCCCGATTTTCCTGGAGCCAGATCATGATTTCAATTTTATCACGATTCTTGTAAACCATTTATTTTCCTTTAGTCTTTGAGGTAAACACATTTCACTATCAACAGCTAAATCCAGCTGCCAAAAGCTGACCAGTGTTGCCAGGTTTTTAGAGAGAAACAAGCAACCTCACTCTTCAATAAACAGTTAATAAAAGAATTTGTTGTGTTTTTGCCATATAATGTGTTTTTCTTACGTTAACAACTTTTAGACATGATATTATACGTGTTTTAGGGTAAACATGTGATTATAGCCAGGGTTCGCTTTAAAGTCACTAAATTCTCAGTTTTGGATGTATTTGGCCAAAGTTTCTGTCCCACATTCAGCTGCTGTGTATGCACAATTATCATAATATTCCAAACTGTACATCATTCCCAAGTTTACTGCAATATTATCACAAACGATACACTATTGATAGTTGAGATTTCATTTTTAAACCAATAAAAGTAGACCTACTATATACCCAACGCTCCATGGAAATATAGCTTCAGGGCTTAAGGAATCTGCTTAAAGAGGAGAGAAGAAAAATCCCCTTAGGGTGGAATAAAAGTAATTCTGTTTCTGAAACCAGCTTTTGTATATAATAGCCTTAAGATAAATTGAACCGCTAAATTCAATATTCTGATTAATGACATGCTTTTCCTGAATATCTGATGTGGAGAATAAACATAACTGACAGTTAAGGGAGGCGAGTGTGGTCACTGAGCTACACTGCACGTTAAATTGGATAGAGCTTAATTCATTTTTTAAAGAAATGATCCGTGCCACTCTGGAAAGCAGTCACCAATCAGACACATGGACACACTTATTCACGCTCCGCAGCTCAAACATGGCACAGGTATGGACCACCACACCGACACCACTGACATGTACAAAAATGAGTTTCGCTCCATCCCATCCACCACTCGGAGGATCACTCAGGGCCCTCTCTGCCCCATCAGCTCCTCTGACAGCAGTAATGAGTTTCTTCTCTGTGCAAGCCAACTGGCACCCACTCAAGGGAATTTTTCAGCCTGAATTGCGGCCATTAATCACAATCCCGGGCAACGCAGTGCCATCACATGTGTGGCAAACCGACACTGGTTCATGGGGGCAATGGGGAGAGTAGCACAGTGAAGCAGAGTAAGTCTACACCGTGTACTGATGAGCAAGGTCTGTGAAGAACCATAAAATGCAATAAGGCTTAATAAAGCTTCTTACTGGGAGGTTACTATAGGAGTGGGATCACGGTGCCGACGAGCAGAAAGGGAAAACTGCAGCAGATGCTCTAATCTGTAAATATGAGCTTAGTTAGTGTGAAGAGAGCGGCTGGGGCATCAATCACCAGCAATGAGATGGAGATGTGGCTGCCAGTGGAGAAGCATCATCATGAAACTGCATTTTTATATACAGACTGTCCACATTAAAGGCTCTGTGCATGATTTTCTACTGTCTTCATAATCGGTTCAAATCTGTGAGAATCATAATCAACAAAACTATTTCATTTTAAGCTCCACACGTTTTGCTCACTTAAAAATACAACTTGAGTCCAGAATTATTCACTATTCAAAAGTGCTTTTCACAACTTTCAGAACCCTAAGTGAGTTTTGACATCACATTAAAGCAAACAACATAACCACACTTTTCTCATATCAGAAAAACACACTCTATAGAGGGATTTTTTGGTTATCAACACAGCAGATGTAGAAGAAGCTGCCGATGATTGACCAAGCACAACAAGTCGAGGCAGAGCTGTTGTCAACAAACTACAAGAGTTTATCAATGTGCGAAAAACAAAAGTTGTGTTGCTAAATCAACATTTGTGATTGAAATTCGACCATATGACCTCTTCCCATTCAGGTGAGTGAAAAAACACCAAGAAAAACACTGTTTCAAGCTTCAGGAGCCAGACGTCTGTCAGTCATACCGGCTCAGATCTGATCGAAACAGCTGCTCTTGTCCTGTTTTGTTGTTTTTATCAAAGATGTTTCCCCAGCCAACTGGACGGACAGTATCTCCTTCTGCATGGGGCATGAGCAGCAGAGCGGAAAGTGACGTAGACCGATAATCCTTCTATAGAAAGGCAAAGCAAACTAACTTACTTCTGAATAGAGGTGTTTACAATACAGCTGTACAGGCAAAGAAGATAAAACATAAAAAATCTTTAATAGATTTCGTCTGATTCAATTTATTTCTAAAATTCACAACATTCAGTATCAAAGGTATTCTACAAATGTTTTCTGAATGCATCATCGGTTTGTTTTATCATGTGTTATATGACTGTCTGACTGAAATAAATACTGGACTGAATATTAGAATAATGCAGATTGTATTTGACACTGACATAACATTTACCTTCACATGTAGACCTCAAAACTCCTGCTATGGGCACAGTTAAATGGATACTTTCTGACAATACTTCTGACAGCCCGGAAGAATAAATATGAACCCACATTAAGGCTCCAGATCGTGACGTCACACATCAGAAGAATGTTCAGTCAGCCTATTGGGCTGTTCCATGGCTGTTTTGTTTACTTATTTTACATTGTCCCTATGAAAGTTCTGCAAACCTGACAAGAAATATGTCAGATTTGCCATTATTTCCATGGAAACCATTGTCACTTCCCGAGCCTTATAGGACTAGACACAAATAAATAATACCTGAAAATTACAGAACTAAGCGGCTTTCTAAATAATCTGTGGATGTCTTGCTTTTTTGTTCTCTCTCTGTGTCATGTTCACATATTGAAAAGTAAATATCTGCAAACTAAGTTCAAAATCAACTTCAAATGTGACTTTCACCACGTAATTGACAAAACAACGTGGTCGTTCTAGCCTCGTTCCCACATCTCTACTGCTTTTTAGCATAGCAAGCAGGCCCAGCACAATAGTGACTGGACGACCATAGAAATGACTAATGCAGTTATGAGAAAATTAACAGCTAAACAATACTGCGATGTCAGAGGGCAAAATCTGCCTTAATTCCAGACAGAACATTGTTTGGTGGACGTCCCATCTTTTGACAGCTGGAGCGCCCCTTTTCTTTCCCCAACTCATTCCCTCCATTGATTCAACCAGCTGACTGTGGTCACCAGGGATATTACTGCCCCTTACCCAGCGCTCAGACCCCCTCCTCAACACCCCGCCCTTTGCCCCAATCATGATAATATGCAGCACGCAGCGACCCCCATCTTCTTTTGTAGGCACATGTGCACTCTCCTCAGCCACGCCCACCGCTACGACAGTCTTCGCACCAACGTAGGAGCAAATAAAGCCGCAGCAGGAGAAGATAGGGGAGGCCATGTCACAAGCACTTAGCGTTACATGACAGTGGGTGAGAAATGAAAGGCCTTTGTCTCAGCTGCCTTTACCTACACCGCACTGGAGGACAAAGAATGCACTGTTTACTAAAATACATCAGATAACAGAGCAAGCACTGCGTAGGATTTGAGTAAACTGGGATAAGAATCTGCATGTGTTTCTTAAAGGACAACAGAATAGTTTATTCAGAGGTGACTTGTTAAATATATACAGTAGATACACATTGAAGACATATCTGGCTTTCTATCTCAAATATATAATGCACAAACACGATGTATGTTTGCTAGATACATTTGGGCATCGCACTAAAATAAAACTGTGGAGGGCATAACATTAGGTCAATAAGTTACTTTTCCATTGTCCATTAAAATTCAACCAGCTGTATAGAGCCAAAAGTCAAGATTTGTTTTAAATATTAACACCCTGGGTTAGCTGATGTACTTATTAGGTCAAGTAAGAGCAAGAAAAACCCGCTTCCAGGCACCACAGGAATTGTCGGCTAGAACAGTGTTTGGGAGGAATATAATTAGATATTTAAATTGAATGCATGTTATTTCCACAAAACTTTTCCTGGAGAGACCCAGTGCAAGTGCAACTAGTGCAAAACTTTCATATCATAATTCAAATGTAGTCATTAATGTCCTTTTTTGGTTTTGTTGAAGAAGATAAATATTAGCAAACAACTGGTTCAAACTGATCTCAGACAGCACCGAGAGAGCAAAGAAAATCAGATTTAACAAAATTGTGCCTATGTTAAAGGGCTTGTGCCAATTAAAAACATGAAACAACTTAAAATGATATACTATCACAAATAATATTAAAGTACTGTAAGTATTAGCAAGTATTACTAATAAACATAAGCAAACTATTAGGATTATTATTAATATTATCTATTTGAGTGAAAATTTGTTCCGTGTATGTGTAATAACAGAAGTACGCTTGTTATTGTTTTTAGCAAAGTGTTGGCTTCTGAAAATGTGTAAAAAAAACCGCTCTAAACATAACGTCATTAGACAAAATATGAGGCTCTGAATTTTTTAAAGGACACATATTGTGCATTTTTTGTGTTGTTTTTTTCTTTAAAACCTGCTCCAAAGTACTTCCACTTTGGAATCTCATGCACCAGAAATAACAAAAAAGTCTAGTAAAGTCACACAAGGGTTGTGTGTGTTTTCTACATCAAAAGTTGAATTAGAACACTATTTATTCACTTGCAAATTGCAGAGGTTATGCAATCACATTAATCTTGCCTGATTTGCTAATTCTGCAGAAATGCTCAAAACAAGTCTGGAACAATTTATGGACTTAAAAACAGAGCAGAATATCTCAGAGATCCATCTATGACATCACAGATCAGGTACATTCAGAACAGTGTTTTTGGGCGAACGAAAGACAAACAAAACTTCAGCAGCATTTTTGGCGAGGAGGCAACTTTACAATAGAATTAAAAACTCAAAAAAGTTGATTTTGCATAATATGTGTCCTTTAATGTCTCATCTCATCATAGACTCCAGCACATTTGGACTCGGTCTTGCCTTGGACACTGAGATCACATTTTTATTATCATCACGCTCTGTTAAACTTGCGCCAGGAGTGCAGGGACTTGTCACGCACAGTTTGTAAGAATCACTGTACATTAAGATCACGTCAACACTGATATTTTGTGTGAATTACAACGATGGTCTTGATTTGGTCTCGATGGACTACGGTCTTGGTGTTGTCTTTGTCGCGACCAATAAAAGTCTCAGTATTGGAACTCTGTGGTGTCAGAAATTTCTTGTATTCGATTAGTGTGGTTTGACTACTACACTACTAAGACTGCATTAGATAAGGAGCAAAAGATTACAATTTTCATATTGTTTCATCTACAGGCGGTGTGTCTTTAATGTACAATTTGACCGAAGAAGTAAAAGGAACTGTACTAAAAATGAAAACCTTTGTATTCAAACTACGGTTAATGTAATGAACTAAAGGTAAAAAAAAGCTTTCTATTAGGAATGGACTCTACATAGTTACCATCAGTACCAGTAGCATATTTTCTAGACTCTTTCTCTCTCTCATTTATGTTGTACTAAAGAGAAAAGTAAATTTGGGCACTTGTGAGCAGAGATATTTTAATATAAAATATCAGTATCTGCAAATATCAGTTATTGGCCACAGTGGGAGGACAAATACGCATGTCGATGTTGGCTACAAAAAACCATCAGTCCATCTCTACTTTCCATCCTCATCCAAACTACAAATCTTGACCAAATGTAGAGACAAGCCTGTGTCCAACAGTGTTCAAAATATTAACATGACAGCTGAATTAGGGCGCAATCTTGTGACATATACTTTAGAAATCGCAGTCTGTTTGCTTTTATAACTGTAAATGTGCTGGGTAAAAGTTACATTACACCCCTAACCTGTACTTTGAGTTAAAATGGCCCTTATCCTTGACTCTGTTCTCTGTCAGACCTGTACTTCCCCTGTCAGTTCATCTCTTTTCGAGGGAGGAGCAGCACTACACACTGTCAGACACAAGCACATATCACACGCTGCTCCAACCTGCCATCAGCCCGCTAACCCTCTAAAACTGTCTCCTCGCTCACAAATAATGCCTACGCCGACAAATGGAGAGCCCTATTACACTACTCGCATCATGTTTCATCTTTTCACGCCCGGGCAATGAAATGGTACGCCTTATACGACTTACTAACACAAGCGCGTCCATAAAAAAACACACATAAAAGTGATACAAGACCGCGGCGAGACGGATGTTGCAAATTTTTTATATGATTATCAAATAAACAGATCTCTGCGGCTTTGGGGGAAAAAAGCGGTGAGATGAACCACAAGCACTAACGCTCTAACTGTGCAGCCAATAACACAGTGAATCAGACTAGTGCTTTGTAAGCTCTGCACCACATCATGGAATTACACCACATCAAGACAGTTCAGGAAATTACTAAACAAGCAAGGCCCATATCGTTTAACCATTTATAAACCACAATGCAGTATGACAAAGACAATCAGCCTATAGACTTTCTAACAACCAATGTGTTTAGGTTTGTAGCACAAAACGACCAATCACATCAGCTTTGAGGAGGCCGAAACATGAAAACATGAATTCTGATGTTTGGAAGATGAGTTGTGATCAAAACATTTGCACACCTTTTGAAAGACAAGTTTGCAACCATAAGTAAAGAATGTAAATGTATGGTTGAAAAGAAGAATGTGTACTAGGAATGGAAAATTGTTTGGAGACTTTGATAATTGTTTGAAGTTTGCAGCGAATTGAAAAGGCCATGATCGTTCAGTTTTGCCCATGCAGCCACTAACTTAGACACACTTTGTAGTTGTATAATACACACAATAATACAGCCACAATATTTGACTGACTGAATGTGCATTATTATGTTGCATTAACAACTGATGGTGAATCTCTAAATATAGATACAAAATATTACTGTTTACTAGGGCTGGGTATTATCAAGAGCCTTTGGATACGATACGATAAATCCCGATATACTTTCCTCAATATGTCACGTATCAAGACATATTTTAGAAAACAAAATCATAAAAATTTTATCCACAATGTAGAAAAAAAAAAAAGTATTGTATCTTAGCTGAAAAAAAAAATGTTTTTGAGAATAATCGTCTCTAAAATCAGTGTCAAAAATGTACATTTGATTATGTAGAATAACAAATGCAGAGGAAGTGTATTGTCAAACTGCTCTTTATGTTATAAGCCATAGTTCAGCTCAATAGTTTCAGCCTCCAGTTTCATAGTAAAATTATATGAGTTTAAGTATCCCAATACACCTCCCTGTAACGATACACGTATTGCCAAGGAGTTTGTCACAATATATATATATATCCCTGTATCGATTGAGTACAGCCCTACTGTTTACTATTCAAATATTCATTAAAAATACTAGTTCTGACCACTAACAATGTTGACTTTGTTTAAATGTAATTTATTATAGTTTAATTTGTGTCTTAAGATAAAAAAAAATTGTATATTGATAAACTAACAAAATGGAACAAAATTAAAATTTGTGGCTGCAAAATCGAAAACTGATTCAAATCGTACTTAAGTGAAACATCCCAACCTTAATGCGTACAGTTTGTGACAAATGGTGTGTAATGGTTTATACAATTATATAAAATGTATAGGGTGCACGGTAGCAGAGTGGTTAGAGCTCTGGCTTCCCAATAAGGAGGTCGTGGGTTCGACTCCCGGGTTGGACCATATCAACATCTCACGATCTCTCTGGGTGGAGTTTGCATGTTCTCCCCGTGTCACCGTGGGTTTTCTCCGGGTACTCCGGTTTCCTCCCACCTCCAAAAACATGTATGTTTAGGTTAATTGGGCATCACTGTAAATTTCCCTTAGTGAGTGAATGAGAGACTGAATGTTTGTCTGTCTAACCCTGCGGCAAGTTGGCCACTGTCCAGGGTGTTCCCCGCCAAAGGCCCAAAGTCACTGGGATAGGCTCCAGTCACCCGCGACCCCTAACGGGATTAAGCGGTAGAAAATGAATGAATGAATGAATGAATGAATAAAATGTATATATGTACAATTTCAAGGTCAAGAAATAGTTTTCATTTAGATCTGCCCCGGGTCGACAGGCAGAATTTGGCATTTTTTGCTTTAACCTGGTCCAGAGCACTTTTCCTCTGTTTATTGTGGAATGTCCCTAAACTATTTCATAACATTCCATCTATTCTATTTATCCCGTCCGTCTATCCATTCATTCATTGATCTCTCTCTCTATATTGCAACTATATCTGACAACGGATTTTGTAGCACTTGATGAATTAAAGCTAAACTTTGTGGCCTACTGTATTTTTTATGTAATTTGTCTAACACTATGTTAAAGATGTTTGAAAAATGTTTATTAGACTACTCAGTCATTAGAATTTATGTTAATTTAATGCTAATTGCTATGTCAATAAATGTTGTTTTCTAATGAGATTGTGAATGTTGCGTGTGGTCGAGTGGGTGTCAGCTGAAAAAACAGCTCTGATGATTGGTAGTTAATGCCACATCTCCAAGTTAAAATAAATGATATCCAGTGTACATTTACTACTCAGTCACGTGTAAACCCAGGGTGAGGGCAGGACAAAAGCAGCACTACAGTGGAGGCCAGAGCAGTAGATCAATAAGCTACTTTTCCATTGTCTATTAAAATTTTACCTGTTGTGTAAAGACATAAGTCAAGATCTGAAGGACTATAGACTATACATATGTTCCGCCTTAAATTGATCACTCTCCATTTCTAGATAGCATTTCATTTTTCCTGTAAAAACAAATAAAATTGCTTTCAATATTGATCTCAAGAACACAGACAAGACAAACTCTGAATCTGTGACATTTACGACAAAAAACGATCAATTTCTACCTCCACAGACTCAACTCTGCTGCAAACCACAAGCTTTTTACGCGCAGGTGATGAACAAACAATCACAAAACAAAATAGGACAACGCCAGTGTTCATCTCAATCACAAGTCGGAAGATAAAGGACAAATATTATGCATTGTTTGCACTCTTTTTTCTTTAAGTTAAGTTAAGTAAAGTTTATTTGCCAATTGCAGTATTAAAACCACATGGAAAAAAGGTGAGAAGCTCAAAGTGCACAACATTCAGCATACATTCAAAGCCTCATTAAAAAACAAAAAGGAGTTTAGGAAGCACAAACCACATAAAAAAAACAGCAAATCCACACTACAAAGTAGATTAACACACAACAAATGACCTGTTTTATGAACAGGCTAAAGTGCATTATTAAAGTCATCACTGCCTGTGGAAAAAACTTCTACTGTGTCGAGATGTTGTGCATTTGATGGCACGATAACGCCGACCAGATGGAAGAAGTTCAAATATGTCCCTGGCTGGATGATTTGATGGTCATTATAAGTGATAATGCCCGTGAAGAAGTCTCTGTTTGTAAATGTCCTCCAAGACGGTCAGCTCCACACCTATTGTCCTACTGCCGAATGGTGAATTACCAAACACACTGTTATTCCATATGTGAGACGCTTTCAATTGCACATCGATAAAAGTTTAAGAGGATTTGCTTTTGGAGTCAAAACTTTCACCTGCTCTCGAGTACTCTTTCAAATGGATAAAAGGCACATACTGTATGAGAGTCATGTCAGGAAATCCCACATCAGGAATTGAGTTAGAACTCAATCTATTAGCTGCAAAGGAAACTACAAAGGGAAATAATCAAAAGAATTGTAACTGGTGTGCTAAAGCTGCAGAAAAGCTCAAAACAAGGTCTAGTTAATTTGTGAACTTAAAGAGCAAATATTACGCTAAATTTACTTTTTTTAAAGTTTTCTTTCTATTCTAAAATTGCTTCCTCATCAAAAACACTGTTAAAGTTTTATCTGTGTGTTATAAGTAGATTTCTGAGATCTTCTGCACTGTTTTTAAGTCCATAAATCATCCAGACACGCTTTGAGAATTTCTGCAGCATTAGTACATCGGGCTAAATCTATTTGATTGCACACAGAGTGAAATTTACTTTTCAATCAGTAAATGGAGCTCTAACTCGATTCCTGATGTGGGAAACACATGACTCTTTTAAGTCTAATAACAAAGTGGTTGAACTTAGGAGCATGCTTGAAGGAAGAAAACTACACTAAAATGCATCATATTTATCTTTTAAAACGGTCACATCAAAAAATGGGAAAGTCTGTCTGTTCTGAAGCCGACATAACAACTCAAAAAGTAAGTTTAGCACATTGTGTCTTTTAAAATCATATACATATATATATGAAATCAGCCGTCCTAAAACAAAACACCAGGGCTCTCTGTCAACACAAAAATCCCAAAAGCCTGTCTAGTATCCGCAGCACAGTCTGATCCTTTGACTTATATTATGCTTCCTCAAAGGTCTTCGCAGTGAGATGTGTCTTGGGACATAGTGGCAGTTTTACCAGCAGCTTGTACAGTCAGTGACCGAGCGGGGGCTAAAGTCTGCGTCTGTCCGGGCTTATTTGATGTTAACCGTGGGTAATGTTCATGTTACAGTGATGAATTACGAGGCGCGGGTCATGGGAGCACTTTTCTGTCAGGTCCTAATGGCAGAGGCGTGCTTCTTGGAGCCCAGCAAGTCCCGGGCCGCGGCGTCACTTTCCGCATTCGGAGCTGCCTGTCGAAAAAGCTGCCCTTGAAACAAAGCCTGCGGGGTCACGAGGTCAGAGCACAGCATCGGAATGGAATGTTCCTTCCTGGTTCAAGGTCCAGCCTCCA
The DNA here is from genome assembly GCA_038363315.1 of Mugilogobius chulae. NCBI lineage: Eukaryota > Metazoa > Chordata > Actinopteri > Gobiiformes > Gobiidae > Mugilogobius > Mugilogobius chulae. The sequence goes on from CM076403.1 coordinate 29,284,782, forward strand.
GAGCCGGAGAGGCCCAGAGATCACAAGAGACCACCGCCACATGCTCCACAGCTCTGCATAGCCCTGCCCCTGTGCGTTTAACCCTGCTAAACTTTACTTACTGCGCAGCGCTACTCCAGCCTAAAAGCAGCTCTAATCGACTTAGGCCCACATCAGATGTTAGGAAGACCTTATCTGACCCATATTCCAAATATAACAAACATAACTCCTCCTTACTGGCTCAAAACAGAGTTAGTACTAGATTAGACCCAGTTGGTATCTAATTCTTAAATTCTCATTTAGTACTTGGCATTTTTGCATAATATTTTGGGTCACTTTTGTTTGCATTTTTAATTCTATCTTTATCCAAATATTTAACTCTGTAGTAGTTTTTTTTATCATCACTGTTGAAACTACCCAGTGTTGTAGATATTTTGTACAACCACAAATTGTCAATGTCAACTTTATTTAAACAGCTAGTTAGTTTAGTCTATGCCAAGGATCGTGTACAAAATGAATTCATCTCTATGAAAGGCTGCCCCTGTAGAGCCACTTTCTATCTGCAGCCCCTGCGCAGACACACAATTACAAAACATTTACAAATTACATTACGTTAAAGCTACCCTAGCTCAGTAAAAATGCGCATAAAACATCACCATTTCAACTACTATAAATAATTTTGTAAAATGACAGCTATTGATACAGATAAAAAAAAGTTTTCCAATAAAAAAAAATTTAAGTTTACTTTAAATTGAATAAAAAAGTGCTTTGTTAAGGTTGACGTTAAGTTATTAAGGTCTACAGACTGTCTAACACTGCCCAAAGAGTTTCACATGCAAAGTAAATGGTAATTACATAAATGAGGAAGAAATATAAACCCAATGGAAAAAAAACTGATTTAAAAGACTCCAGTGTTGTTAAAAGTCGTGGCGCATCATGCTAATTAGGTTGAATAAAAAGCTTGATACTGTTTACCGCAGTGCACTTCGTTTTATGACTCCTGATCATTTCTATACTCATCTCTGTGACTTATACAGTAAGTTTGGCTGGACGTCTTTGCTGAACTGCAGACTAACACACTCACATTCACACTCACAAAGCTATACTGTCAAAATTCACAAAATACTTAAATTATCTGATTGATCATCATCACTGCACGAGCTCCAGGAGAGAGATAGTACACACACTGAACTAAAACTAGTGTAGTGTCTTTAAAGTTGGGGTAACTAACAAGTTTAGTTCTAAATGAATAACCTTTGTGTTTTCCACTAAAAGTATATGGACAATGGAGCACTGTGTACTTTCTGAAAAGAATAGCCACAATTTTTTTGTTCTAATCAGGAGGCGAATGATGTGCTCTGATTGGCTGTGCTTGGGCGGTCCTCTCGAGTTTCACTTTGTTGTTTGTAAGATGTGGTTTTAAGCTATAATTGCTACCAAATATGAATACATGTTGATATCAACTATGGCTTGAAGAATGTAGAGAAAGTTTTCAGATTTAAAGCCTCCAATCTTTAAGTGAATTTAAACACACCTTATTTTTAATCTTTTCAGATCACTGCAAGTGTTTTGATTGAAAATGTGTCTGTGTAATCTTCGGTGTAGCTACGTCTTATTAATTTTTATGCTTTTAGCCAATATCTCATGCTTTAATTGTGTTGTACTTAGGGCTCTCTCAAAAATGAGATGCTGATCTCAATGGGACCATCTGACAAAACAAAATAGAATAAATTAAAAATACATTTTAAAAATTAGCTCTGTGCTACAAGGTCATTAGAATTGAGACTATGACATTAAAAACAATTCAAGAATTTAAATTTAATGAACAAAATGAGCAAATAATTAAGGCTACTACATCATGTGCTCTACGGACAACAAAACAGCCAGTCTATGTATCAAACAGCAAATCTAGCAGCTTAAAACCTCTTCAAATATGTTCTGAAATGTGATTCTTCATTAGTTTAGCAGGCCATATTTCAGTCTGTCCTCAATGTAGACACTCCTAGACATGTTTAAACTGAACTATAAGCGCTGTAAATCGTAATTGTTAAGCTTGGCAGAAAAATGACAAACCCTTCTGGAATTAACTGAGTAAGCAAATGTTACCTCTCATGCAATCTAATCATACAATTATACATTTTCCTAAATATGTGTAATTGTGGTGAAGCTGCCACATTGTGAGGGGATTCTCAGTTGAAGCTCGGAGCACATGTTGGCACAGAGCAGTGACAAATGTGTTACTACTAGAGTCCGGGCCATTATGTGCATCCTGGCATAGAGTCAACAACCTCTTCTGCAGGGTCAACTCTGCTCTTTCAAAGGGATTCCTCTTCATTAAGTGTTTTCAAATATGCTGAGTGGTCATGTTTCAAGAAGGTTATTAAAGCATTCATCACCTCATCTCATTCCACAAAGATGAGCTGAAAATACCAATTTCTAAACTATTACAGTCCCGGGTTTGTCAAGTGAAAATAGATGACAGTAGAAAGCGCAGTTAGTTGGAGGTGTGTTACATTGCAGAGTGACGAATGTGTGAATATATAATCTCTTTCACACAGTTTTACATTCCTCTTAATTGGTTATGCGTATATCATTTTTGCTAACGATTTACACCTTTTAACTGTAGATAGATGACTGTTACATGAAACTACTACAATGTGCAAACTGATTCATGGCACTGGTAAAATTCAGACTATGACTTTTCTAACTTTAGAAAGGTTAGGAGGGCAACATGTAAAATATACTAAGTGCTACGATTTGAGTTTCTTCAAAATAATCAAAGTTATTAGTGATAGATCAATATATCTGCTATCGACCTCAATTTCGTTATCTGATCAGGCAGTTGTTTGGGATTTTCCTAGGTGGAAAAGCTGCACTCACAGTGATCAGCTGAGCTCTTAGTTGGTTTGGAAAGAAATTATAAGACTTCCTACATTTCTCTCCATTTCTAAGTCTGCGGTTTTGATTTTATCAGCAACATGTCTTTAAGTTTTATTCTTGCTCTATAACTTGGCTGCAGCACAAGCTTTAATAAGTGTTTGTTTGTTTGTCAGTATGAACAATATGAGTGTCTTTCATGATGTTATGAAATTTTTGTTTCTTGGGCTAAAAACAATCAAGCGTCATTACATTGTGTGAAAGAAACGCACATGTACTCTGATGGATGATAGCTTAGGTTGAAGGGTTTTTTTGGTTATCACCCCAGCTAATGCTTTTAAAACTAAAAAAAGAAAATTGACCTTAAAAACTGGCCACTGATATCGGCTGACAAAGTTTTTAAATAACTGTATCAGCCAAAGAAAAACCCATATTGGTCGATCTCTAAGTCATGGCATCAAAATTGTTACCATTATTTTGAGAGGACCACAAGTTAATGAATATTCACAATGGTTGGCACATGACCAAACAACAGTAAATTACACATTTTTCTCTAATAAAACCAGATTTACAGTTCCTCTGGCATGTCACACTTTATATAGAATCAATGGATCAGTATGTTTTATGATCAAGTAATGTAAAAAATATGTATATTCTATAGAACTTTTTCTTTACATTAATTTCTTACATTCAGGAGAATGAACTGAAAAACATTCCTGATTATGAATATATTGTTATCTGTTTCGCTAATTATCAAATCACCAAATGTTGATGATGATTTAATTATGTTGGCTTTATTAGGGAAAAAAGTTTGAAGCATTTTTATTCTTAAACTGTTGTGCAGGTTGGATTTCATAAATAGCTTTAGGTAAACTTAAACGAAAGAATCTCATTTGAATATTTGTTTTATTTTTAGAAATGTCACAGTTAGCGACGGCACTTGTTACACTGCATTGTGACAATTGTGTCATAGCATTATGTGCAATTTGGCAGAGAGTCAACAAGACTGTCAGAGCTGTCGCCTCTCAAAGGGCACGTCCTCATTCAATGTTATAAATGTATTCATAAACAGTGAGGATCAAAAAGGACTGCAGCAAAGTTGGTTAGCCAGTATTGTTGACTTCACAGAACACGGCAGCTCCAGTTCAACATACAACAGCCTTAACGCACTGTAATCCGAGCGCATCGCGAAAGAAGAACAAGTGGCTGTTTGTCCTGGTTTTGGAGGCAGAATTGTTCAAATAGGAGAAGAATTGGTATCCCTAACTATGGACATTGCACACAGGTTGTCAGGAGGAAATTGGTCTTCCACGAGATGTTTTATCCAACGCCAAGAGCAACCTCTTCTAATTGGTTCCAGTGGAAGTTATTTCATCCCCAGAGGCTCCCACCACATACACACCGTTAGACCAATAACCTCAGAAAGACAAGCTTCTATCTGACAGCCAGAGAAAAAAATAAGTCGCAATTAATTTCAACTTTTGTGTATTGTTATTAATTGATGATACAGTAGGTCTAATAGGATTTTAGTCACTGGAGAAAAGCAGGCCTGGGCAGTGCTCGTTAGTCATAGGATTTCATGCATGACATTTGTACAAACTTGAACCAGTATTGAGGTCGCCCACTTATTTACATTTTATTTACATATTTAACTTTAGGCAAAATGCGATACACAAGCCCCACACTGTACAGAGCTTGGGGAAGCCTTGAAAAGAATCCGATTTGACAGAGATAAATTCCTGTCCTCGGTGAGCGACTCAAAATGTGCTTATTTGGCTCTTGTGCTGTAACTTGCTGCGTGGCGCGTTTGGAAAAGGGCAGGTTGTAGCGCTACCTTATTTCACTGTGAAAGCCAAGGTCACTGCCACTGCCCCGGGGCCAACCGACCGAGGGGAGGGGGGCAGGGGTCCCACCAAGAAACAACGCAGGGGGTGGGGCGCTCGCAGAGAGGGGCTTAAAACAAGGGGAGTGGTATTCTGCCCTAATGCACACAGAAAGGTCAACGTTTCCCAGATAAGCCAGGCTCTTCCATCAATGAGCCACTGTGACCTATGACCCTGGTATTTTGAAGTTAGTGCGGGTTAGGGAACACATGCAGTCACATGCGATGACAAAAAACAGGGGCCCCTACCCGGACGAGACGAGCAGGTCAGGAAGAACAAACGCTACAGGCCACAGTCACAAAACAGAGCCACCAGATTGTGTACATCCCCACAGCCCCTGCCTGTTCCCAGCCACTCCACCGACCGCATTTCACCACTAACAATAGGCTGGGAGAGAGAGAGACCCCGGCGCATAAACACACACAGAGCAAAGAGAGGCGAGAGGTGGCTGGGGGCCCAACGGACCACTGCTGCCTGCCCATCACTGACTGCTCTTTGTCTCTGACTCTTCTGCTTATTGGCCACCAGAGAAAGATTTCCTGATCCCGGCTTAAACAAAATGGAAAACTGGACACCCACACAGAGGCCCAGTGTGTGACTGGGAATAACTTTGCACAGAATAACATAATCCCAAATCTCATTTCTGCTAGCTATCGCGGTATATATGATCTATGCGTGAATAAATGTTTGTTTGTAGTGACATCCCTAACCTTGAAAGATGTATGTGCAAAGGAAAAACATAACAAGTGCAGTACTATTGGTAAAACAGACCATGTTTTATATAGGTAAATAGTAACCTAACTTGCATTTTAGCATTGGTCAATATAGTAAACAATCCCAAAGGCTTCTGTGCTCAGAAAGTCAGTAGACTTGTTTATTCTTTTTGTATAAAATTGTTACTAACTTTCTCTTGACTCTAACTTTCTACCTCTTAACTATTTCTATTCAACTACTTTTAATAAGGTTTCACTGTCAGCAAATTATTAAATAGAATCAGACTGTGAACTGTGGCAGAAAAGATGTTAAAAACTTTACAAACAACAGCTCAGCACAGTCAGTCTTCATGGTTGATTGATTTTAGCATGTCCATGTACACTTTGTATTTTTCTAGTGGTTTAAGAGGTAAATAAAGTCATGTACTTCTACTACTCTATAATATTCAGTCTGAACAATGATTAACGTAACCGACACTCATTCAAAATTGTTGTGTTGATGGAAGAATTGGATGTGGAAAGCCATGTGTTTGTCACAATTGGATTTTTTTTTTTAGCTTTTCACCCAACCCCACTGCAAATCTGTTTTGTTTTCTCAAATTTGCTTTCTCAAATACTAATTCATCCTTGCTCAAATTGTACAGTTATCTAGCACAGTTGCATAACTCAAATGTTAAAGCTTCTGGACAATAAACTCTCGAGCAATAAACTGTGATTGTTTAATGCTTGTCACAAATATGCTTGTCGCCCTGGAGACCTTTACAAACATGTTCTGAAAAGCATCACATTTTTATATTAGCTAAGCTACCAATGTTTCAGTAACAATCTCTCAATTCTTTGACACACAAGGCCAAACAGCAAAGGACAAGGGCAACAAATGATTCAAACCATACACCATACATAAAAAGCAATCCTTAAATCTAACAATCAATACGGAATTCCCAACAAAATTCCCTCAAATCCAGCTGCTGGCTATTGGTCTCTTTTCAACGTGTTCAACAGGAGAAGACAGGAAGTGGTGGGTTTTTGGTGTATTTTTACTGGTGGACGGTGCGGACCCCGTAAAGGCTTTTAACTGCACAATCTGGTCATAAAGGCTGTGTTAAGCTTAGTGAAGCGCGGTGACGGGGCATCGCCAAGCTCTGCAGCCAAGCCACAACACAAGCTCCTGCCATAGGAACACACAACATGCACACAAACATTCAAATCCTCCATGTTTCTATTGAGCTGGAGCTTAACTTATACCCTGTGATACTTTATAGTCCATGTTGTATGTACACATTACTAATCCTCTAGAAGACGAAGGGATAATTGCAATAGTAAAACATGTGACTAACTAAATACATGGCATTTTGGATTTGTGTAAAGCAGTCTGGTTATTAGGAGAGTGAATTGTAAAGCCAGACTCCAGACTGGTCCGCCCCATCCCACCTTTGGTCTTGGCCTCTGCTCTGGCTCCTTTCACCTTTCCCCTCTATTACTGAAGAATTCCTCCCAGGAGTCCTAAAAAGAGGCACTAGGAATTTTTGGCCCCCTTTTCATTTGTTTGTTGGAGAATAGCTCGGGTGGTCCAGTGACATCCGGAGGACCAGCTCACAAGAACTCTCAGACTTCATTATTAGTACTTTGGCCCAAATTCACTTTGGTTACACACTGTCCGTGTGTGTTTCTAAGAACACTCTATGTTTAAGTAGTGCTGCTAATTGATTGCAATGTTTGTGCTTAATGAATAACTTGTATTTCACAAAGACATACAGTACAGTTTCACATACAGTGTAAAAATGCTGAGTCGACTCATGTTGATAGTATGTTCACGGATTACATTCTGGATATCAGCCAGATGCCAGTTGTTTGTTTTGGGCAACTGCACACATGCATGTTTCTGCCAGATAATGCAAACACTATATGTAATCATGTGCATGTTGGTTTATTCTAAGTGTGAAGCACATATCTGACTCAGACACATGTAAGCCTAATGCTACTTGTTATTCCTCACTAAAAGATTTAAAGCACAACAAAGCAGATTATGAGCATGTTTGGCATGAAGTCTGTGGCCTAGAGGAAAAAAGAAAAAACACCATCATTGAGATGGCTGTCCCTCCTTCATCGTCTCCTCAGCTCAGTTTAGCTGCTTGATTTGCCTCCGTTTCGCTGTTTACACAACAGATATTTTTAGTATAATGATGCCTGTTCTGGTTGGAGCTACAACATCACCTTATGTGAAGGCTCTCTATGGATGGCAGCTGCCTGTTGGAGCGAGGCACATGGCTCATGTCCTGTCATTATAGTCAGATCTGCAGCAAAGCACTTTGCTTTCAATTCAACTTTGATTTTCTGATGAAGCAATGCAGTTAGAGAGATCAAAGAGTAAACAGGAATCTTTTTACCTATCATGAGCATCAACAATGCAGCATAGAGCGTGCTAATATATGGTAATGCTATTATAAATTAATGAAGAGCCAGTTCATCCATCAGTTACTTACATAATGAGGACTCCTCAGTGTGTCTGAATGGAGCTCCATTAAACAATGCAAGTGAAAGCCATTGTGACAGTGTAATAAGAATAATCAGTAATGTAAGACAAAAGACCCACTATGAGAAGCCCTCAGTGCCTTTCCATGGCTTCAAGGTCAATTACATGTCAGCATCAGGATAAACAGACAGCACACACCACGTATCCACAGGAGACGGGGCATGTGCACCGTTTGTCAAGGCAAATATGCAGAGCTTTCATTAGGGATTTCTCTGTGTTTATTCAGCTCTTTTTGCACCAGTATAAACAGTGGCAATGAGAAACGAGTCTTCATTTACTTAAACATAGAAATCAGATGAACACCTTTTTGTCTTTGTCCTTCAAAATAAGGCACAACATGTGTATGTAAGAAGTAATGTGATGATTAGTTGGACAGATGTTCAATAATTATTCCACACAGCTTCTGTGGGACCTGAAGATGAAAAAATAAATATATAATGCATTTAAAAAAATAAACCCCTTCAGCAGGTCAACAGATGGAGGTTGTGACCACACAGCAGGCCGCAAAACATAAATACTCACTGGAAATACATATGAGTTAATCTCAATGATTATTGGTACAAGTCAAACATACTCTACGGATTTTATGTGAACTTTAAGAGATTAAAATGTAGAAATAAGATGTGATGTGTAAATGTCAGCTTATATTAAGTGGAGGAGCTGGAGAAGTGGGTGGGGAACATGCAAAAGGCGGGGCTTGGCTTGCAGACAAAGGGAGGCACAAGGAGATGTGAAGATGCGAGAGCAGTGCCCCGGCATGAGGCCATGTGGCTGGGGGTGGTCCCAGAGGGGTCACAGAGGGTAAAGCACTACGACTGTAACCAAATGTACAGTACACACTATGAGAGGCTAGAGACATTCTATAAGCATACAGATTAGGGCTGTAATAGTTTAGTTAAATTAGCTTTAGTCGTTTAATTGGCCAGTGGTTTCATAGTACATGTACATACTTATCTTCTTGTTATATTAACAATATAAGCGTGTACTGTAAATGGTGCACAGCAGAGAGAAGAAAGCGTGGAAAGAGTTAGCTGAAGTTACCATTTTTTACCTTTACAACTACTTTAAAATTATATTTTGTAATTAAATTATACTACCTACTTTGGGGTGGAATCTTAATTATCTTGAGATATTTTGATGATCCAACTTCCTATTTAGTTGATTATTTACGTAATATTTTTTTTCTAATTCAAGTTTAGGTATACTTTATTGTCCTTTCTACTACACTTGACCATTTCGTCCTTCAGTAGCACAGTCCGTGAGCGACCACAGTGTAGCACCTGGGCACCACCTCCAGATCTTTAAATTGGAGGATTACCCATGTAATTACTTTCAAACAATTCCTAAATTATCTAAAAGTCTGCATGCCACTGCTCTATGAGTATTGATCTGAATAAAAGAGTGGGTTATGTCAGCAACAGCTCAAAAGCTATGTAAAGAAAAAAAAAGAAAATGACTTTACGCTAAAGAGCTGACATTCTGCCTGTAATGGAAGAGTTATATGAAAAAGCCATTTACCAAATAAAACAAGCGTTCCTCAGTCTCATTTTATGCATTAAACGGCTGTCATTTCCATTAAGACCCGTGAGAGGAGTTAAATTCACACAAGAGAGAGAGGCATGTGTTTATGGTCAGACATTTTTACAGGCATCCTCCATCTTCCTCCTGTTCCATCCCTTACAGCCCCCTGGGTCCCTCTATTTCATTAAAGTCTCATTCAGAAGCTCGCCATTATAACACTGTACAATTTGCCGTGACAACATGAAGCCCAAACAAGGAGGCAATCATCATTCATCTGCCTCCATACTGATACAGAGGAAACGGCTGGACCGAGGCGCGCACAATAAGCCCCGGGTACACCTTTTGGAATCTCTCTTCATCTCATGTTTGAAAATCTTTTATTTTTGCTCTTGAAGGGGTCTCTGGGGTCAATTGCTGTCGTCCCTTTATAAACAGCAGAAAACAGATTATTTATTAACAAACCATCAACTCTTTCCAATTAATTGAAGACAAAAAGACAAAAGCAAGTCATTTCAATTGATCCTAAAAAGCTATTTTGTAACAGGGGGCCTTTGTGGAGCGTTGCTGGGTGACGCCGCTGTAGTGAACGGAGGGGGGAGGGGAGAGGGAGAGCCCTAGCTGGGTCCACAGTAGCCTTGTCATTCACCCGCATGATGAAAAGCTTCCTGAACCTAAGCTAATAAGAAGATTGGAGCGAAAGTGAGCTGGGTAACGGGAAGAAAACGCCAAAGAGAAAATATTTAGCAGAAAAAAAGCTCATTCTCGGACAGACCATTGACTCACCAGGTCAACACGGAGTCGAGCACAATTTACAAAAAAGGTGAATCAGGCTTAATGAAGGACAATAGAAAGGCTCTGTCATCACACACCACACTGCAAATTTATAAGAAATACAATTTGGACATAAACTAACACTGGCACATGCATTAGTTACAGTAATCTTGAGGAAATCATCACGGTTTTATGTTTTTTTTATCAAATGCAAGTTGATTCAGAATTATTTATGTTCATCTGTGAGTTTTAGGCCCAGTGGTGCACCCAGAAAGATAAAACAAGACACAAATTGGCCAAACACCATGAGCTTATTTATAAAACAAAGCTGTTCAAAGGGTAATATGAAAAACTTTGCTGCTGTGGCTTCAGGGTGATAGTATTTCAAATGGACAGCTTAAATCTGCTCAAAATAATAAGACAAGCATGAGAGGAGCATAACAAATAGTTCTCAAATCAAACAAGGTTTATCATTAGTGCAGGCAACCCCAGTAATGTCACAACCAAGCAAACAGAGTCAATACAGCGACATTTCACAGCTCCAAGTTATTTTCTTGTGACTTCCTTTGAAAGGTCTCTGGAGGACAGCTCCACAGTGAGAGCTCCTCTGCCCAGACTTCATTAAGAAAAACACTGTATCATTACAGCAAGAGATTCTCGCTCAATGCACCTCCAAAACTACTACTTGCACGCTTCCAAAGGTCAAAGGACAAGGGTCAAACTGTGATCTTCAGTAATCTGTCAGCCTTTGCTAATCAATAAGGAGCTCAGAGGATCTATAGGAGCAGCCAAACATAATCATTACAACATGGATGAGTTGAACTTGGCCAAAGAGTCAAGAAACACAATATTCTATTAATCTGACACATTTATATTGGGCATTGCTTCTATTAAACCCTTTCTGACAACCCTAAGGACTGAAAACTAGTATAGACTTACACATACACTTCAGATATATACACTATACTCTATGCATGGAACATAATGGAGTTCTATATTGATTGAGCATGAACACAAATGTGTAAAAGTAGAGGATAGTGCTGACCTTTGAGAGAAAGACCCTTCAGGGGGTCCTAAAAGGTTGCATGTGTTTGACAGCAGCAGCCACTGAACACAAGTGACTTCTCCCCTCGGTCAGTGAGGCGTCGTGCTAACCTCTCTTCCCACTGGGTGGAAAAGCGGTATTGGCTACAACAGCACAGCAGTGTGCTGACTGCACACAGCTCAGGAATCAACAGGCTTCACTGAACCATTGTCCATCACTGAGTAAGAAAATATATAAAACGGAGGCTCTACAAAGTCTTAAGTCAGCACTGCACGCAACAGCCTGATATCAATAAAGCAGAGCTGCGGAGCGCAGCATGTCCACAGAGGGCTGTGAGTCCATGATGACTTTAATTTAGAGAACGCTGAGACAGCCTCTGCATGTGTGTGCCATGACAAAAGAGACACTAACGCTCTGAGTGAACTGAGGAAGAGCAACAGACAGATTGTCTCCTACAGCAGGAGAAACCCAGCATAATAATTACCCTTGGCAACAACGCTGAAATAGAGCGACTTCAAACTGCAGACTTGTTGGTCAGGTCACAAAATATTTGTCTTGATGCCTTTGATAATAGCTACTGGGTTTCTAAGAGTTTAATGCCCTCATACATAACATAACTCAGTGTGAGCTTTTGTTAATGTTCAGAGGCCAGAGCAGCTTTGTAGTGGAACATTACAAGTGCAATATACAGTATCAAAGGATTTTAATTAAGCATTCTTCTGAATACATTGCCAAACAATTTACACAAATTCAACCAGACAACAAGATGAATTTCATCCTTAAAGCTACCAGTTACTTTGTTGGCAAAACAATAACATCACCTGAGGAGTTTTTACTTACTTGCTGCCTGTACTCGAGCTTTGCGGCTCACTACAAGCCCAAAGGAGTTCTGGGCCACGCATTCGTAGTCCCCCTCGTCGGACGTCCCGTCGGATTTGGTCTTGAGAAAGTGGGTGATGAGCAGAGAGCCGTTGATAAAGGTGGTGTGGTGCTGGTTCTGAGAAAGCAGCAGGCCGTTGTGCCTCCACTGAGTGGTGATGGGGGGGATGCCCACCACCTGACAGTGCAGCATCAGAGGCTGCTCCTGCACCGCGATGATGTCACTGGGCTCCAGCGTGAAGGACAGCTCCGCTTCACATGTCACGCCTGCAACACACAAACAAATCAGTCTTTGTTCATAGAATGTGATTGAATTAATGTAATTAACTATGACAAACTGAGCAGCTACATTTTCTAGATGAACTGTTATTAAAATATTTAAATTTAATATGGGAAACCCATACGGAGGGTAAAGTAAACATTTCAATGCATTTCTTGGTGGGGGTCAAGAAAAGGAAAAAAAAAATTGAGCTATGTTTGATCACCCATGTCTTTATGAAGCAAAGCATGACAAACGCACATTTCCTTTGCTTACCTCTGAACAAATGGTTCCATGTCATATCACAGTGCGCTAGCCCTTGTGGCTAATGAATTAAAAGGCCTGACTGAGCTACCTCCAGGCTACAGTCATCGGGGAATACATGGTCTATAGATCTATGCACCATGAGTATACTAATGTACCTATATAAACGCACGTATGCATGGCCTTGTCTAACAGTAACATCCACCTGGGATTGTGTATTTGAACAAAGCAGCACTCAAGAGCTTTTAAGCGCTCAAACTCGTGCATTTCTAATGGTCTAATTTTCTTATTTCTGGTTTCAGGGGAGCCCAAGACAATAAATAGTGAATGTAAACACGTTGACCTAGCTAAGTTGGAACTATAAAAGAGAGGCTTAGTGGGTTGTGTGCATATCATGTTACATGTGCTGATGGACTAAGCACTACCAGTCGCTGCCCCAGGCCCAGGAATCTGGTGGGACGGGGGCCAAGGGGAGCAGGGGTCAGAAAAAGGACCTCCCGCTCCATCCCTCAAATTCCTGCCCCAGAAAGACTTCCCCGCTGTAGGTGAGGACAAGAGTGCATTGACACACTCCCCTGGATCATTCAGAAATAGTCTCTAATGCAAAGAAACATTTGCACTCTTCTCGTTTTGATCTGTATCCCTTTATTAGCCTCTCCATTTTCCTCTTCTCTTCACTCAGCGAGCAGCAGAGCAGCCAGGGGACTGAGGGGGAAAAAATCAGGGCTACCACTTAAACGCGAGAGGTATTTAACCCTTAAGCCACTGGCTACACAGCAGAATATTTCTACAATTTCTTCTTTTGGCTTTTAAATGAAGTTGTCAAACCTCCATCTCAAGCAAAACTTACAATGGGTCAAGTTTTGTCGACTCTTAACATCCAGTAATATTTCTTTAAGCTGTGAATGGTCATTTATCAGTTTATCGGAGCAACGTTGCTGATTATAATCGACTCCATGGAGTGTGATGTATGGAGCAACAAATTAATATACTTTTTGTGTCCGAACCAAGCTTGGGAAAATGAGAATGGTGATGACAGGAGACCATCTTGAGTCGAACCTATGACAAATTAATTATGCTAATTGATGACTGATGGGGGGCAGATGGTTTGCTATGAGAAAATGCCATGAAGAGAAAGGCAGGTCCACAAAAAAGGAAATGAAACATAATGATATTGCTAAAATTTACAATCAAAATGAAATAATTAGTGTTACGCTAAAAGATGCAGATACATCTAGATCATATAATAATGATATATATGTAACAAACTGGCTTTCTGCATGCACTGGATGACTGATAGTCATCCATTTGTGTTCTTCCAGCTATTTTACATTTTACATAACCTCATAACAGGATACAAAGTGAAGGTTAAACAAATAAGCAATAATTGTATCTATAACTTCTTTCACTCATGGGAAAAAGAGAGAAAACAACAAGAAAAAAGAAGATAACACTTATTTAATTAACATATTTTTCTGTGAATGGTGAGAATTTGATGTCACAGAGCTGTGAGAAGACGCCTTGCTGTAGAAAAGTGTCATAGAGGTGTACATCTACTGCTATATCTTAAGTAGCCTAGTTAGTACTTAACTGTAAACAGTCACTTAAGTCATTTATACGCAAATGCATAAATTAATCTGCAAACTAGGGCGGTAAATGACAGAAGAAATTCTAAGTTGTGGTCAACTCAAGGGGATATTGGTATGAGACTAGCAAAAGCTTTCAAAACTACAATCTCAGCAAGTTTCTGACCCAAACTGTACAAAAAAGATAAAAGAGTTGATTCAGAAGCAACTATTTACATGAAAATACTTGGAATCAGTGTTTGTATTAAATTATCTTGTGAAAAGAAATTACAATTATAACTACAGTATAACTATAACTAACTATTTTGTCAATTGGGCAGGACAATAAGGCCTAAAACAGGGGTGTCAAACATGCTGTCAGCATGATTTCTGATGATTATTTACAGTGGCCCTCTGATAAAAGCTTGTAACCATTTGAGCTACAGATCCCAGAAAACACTGCAGTCTATCTCTGTCCTGTGTATGAAGTGTAAAAGAAAAATAGAGTATGGAAATAAACCTACAAAAATATTCTTGGAAATACACTCTGCACAATAAAATTAAAATACAAAATTATGAATTTTGAATTGACAATATCTCATATTTATCATTCAATATAAATATGGACATACAGTATTGGAATATTTGAATATAGGTAGTAGTGGGGCTATATTTTAAACCAACTCTGACTTTGAGCAATTCGGCCCCAGCTTCATTTGAGGTTGACACCCTTGGAATAAAATGTTTTATCACAATATAAAAGCAAAATTATATAATTGACAATTCATGTAATGTGTGTTTGCCCTCTTCACACTGAGAGAAATGAGCTGCATGCACAGGCAATAATTCCACAATACTCAAAACTGTGTAATATACAATATATTTCCCAGGTTTATTAGCCAATTTTTGTAAAGACTAAAACATTGTAGTCCAACTGATCGCCTTACTACAAACGACTAAATAAAACTTGCAAAAATGTTTCAATCCCTATAAGATAAAAGTGATCACTCAAACAGGGACAGTCCCTCTTGTCTCCCATGTCCCAACAGCCTTGTGCAAAAGCATTAGTTTGTCCCAGTTTTACAAGACATGTCCTAACCTGATAAGTTAAAATAGAGGAAACCATTCTAAACACAAAAAACTCATAGTGTGAATGAACTGATTCAACAGACTGACTAAATTCAGTTTTTACAGTAATTTTGAAGCTGTGGTTGAGATAAATTCTATTCTATTTGTAGTAAAAGTTCTTCTAGCTCCTTCCCTCACTGTTCCCATGTGCTGCCTACATGTTGTGGAGTTCCCTGGCTGATTAGGGCAGTCCAGAGAAACACATGGGGCTAAATGTGGCCCATGCCCTGGCTTACTCTGCAGGAGAGGTGTGACTGGTCGCCTGTCGCCCTGGTTTTGAGGTTTACTGCTGCTGTGCTGTTGTAAAGCAGGGCTCACTCAGAACAGAAGCTCCTCAGAGACAGACACATGTAGTTAGCCAGGGGCATCTGACAAGAGCAAGTGCAAGAATAGAGTGACTGACACAAGGTGATAATCCAAGGATCAGGTGGTGAAAATAACGTCAGGCTGGAACACAGTTATTAAAGCAACTATACATTATAACACTCAAAAATAATTCTTTCACTGATGATAGAAGTATAAGGAAACTCAGTAGCCAGATACAAATAAATATTAAAGCTATAACAAAAATGGGTACTTTTGATGCATCACAATGGATTCGGACAATATTGGAGTTTGTGTCTTTGGATTTTTTAACAAACAGGATGCATGACAGAGAAACTGTTTTCCATGAGACATGCATGGGACCTTTTATGGCATGCATTGGTGTAGATATCTCAGCATTTTCTCTAGGAGTTTTATAAAGTAAATGTTGATTTTTCTGCTCTTTGTCAGTGTTGGGTGTAAATTACAGTTACTAACTAAATACTCGTAGCTTTTATGTAAAAAAAATAATCTACAAAAGTGACTTATTGTGTGAGATAAAACGGTTCAGAGGCACAGATAAGCAGGGCTCAGAACCTTTTTTTTTTTCTGATTTTACTGAATTTGAGCCTATTTAAGCAACTCCTTTGTTGTTTCAGTATAAATGCCAAAAATATCATTCCAATTTTTGATTGATGTTTGCAATAATACACACAAAGTAAATGTAAATAAATTAATTTCTTGGAGCAGTAACTAAGTAGTGTAACTAATTAAAAAAAAAGAAGTAAGAAGTAATTAATAACTAATTGCTTTTTCAATACTTTTACCCCAACACTGCTCTTTGTATGGTACTGATGTAACTTTAAAGGAGCTGGAATGTTCCCTGTTTTTTTTTTGTTTGTTTTCTGTCTGTGTGAAAAGCAAGAAAAGCCATAAACATATTGTTAAAATATATATGTATATATGTCTATAACAACAATTTTCTGAATAGTTTTTGAATGGTTTTGAAAATAAAAAAAGATTTTAACTAACCAAAAATAACCAAGTGCGATTATTCTGACAAGTACTGCAATTGCTTAGATTTGCGATTTATGTTTAGATAATAGAATTGTATCTAAAGGTTAGGGTTATGCATTCAGGAGAATAGTAAATGTACAGAAGGAACATGTTTGAACAGATTTAACATTTTTATACAGAAAATCACAGAATGTTGTTGAAAAAAAAATTTGCCATTTGCTAATTGCGTTCATTAAAATTGCGATTTGGTTTCGATAAATTGTGCAGACCCATTTGTCTTCATTGTTGTATTGTATTGTAATGTTCTATTGTTGTATTAAAAGTATTCTTCATTAGTATTCTTAGTCAGTATTGTGCATAAAACATTTAATTGAGTTTGAATTGTTTGCATTGTTACATCAATCAGTCCTAGTTCTATATTTGAGGTAGCACTGGAAATTACTTGTGTTAAATGAAGTCAGACATTGTTCCCTCTTTAATTACTTCTATTTTCCACGTAATTGATTTATTATAGGTTTGTTTGTCGCTCAGCAAAAGACAGATGCAACTGACCAAGAGGAAAATGTGGGTACAGTTTTCAATTACAAGACCAACAACATAAAGACAAGAATAGAAAAAGAACAGAAGGAATCAACATTTCTATTCTTTATTCAACTAGCAATCAATTCAAGTTGAAAAGGTTGCGTTAATGTGACAGTACAACATTATAAGAGCTAATTAAGATTTAAAAGACAGGAGGGCAGCTAAAATGTTTAAATGCAGTTTTGGTTGTAAGACATAAAGTGAATGATTGTAAATTAGGGGTGTCAAATTGGCGACCCAGGAGCCAAATACGGTTCTCATGATGATTTATCGGTAGATGATTATTGATAATGTCCCCCCTGATAAAAGTATGCAACAGTTGACTACAGGTCCAGAATGGATAATAAATCTAGGGCTGGACGATATTGACAAAAATGAATACCTCGATATTTTTTGTGCATATCTCAATAACGATATTCAGACGATTATTACGTCAATAGGTTGCGTTCAAGTTGTAGAAGGCAATGATGTCATAAACCTAGTTGGTGAACAAGATTTGTGATTAATAACATTGTACTTTGTCATAAAATATCTAAAAGATCATTTCAAACTGTTTCAATCTGGTGATTTCCATAAGTGACTAGACCCGATCACTTTGTCAATCACACGAAACTGACTTTGAACAAGATTTATTTGTGCTGCAAACATCTGTGTGAAGTATTAATGGTCTGAAAAATGCTGAAATGTCACATGAACAATGTGAAATGTTTGCAAATGAATCACAGAAGTGCAACATATCACATTTATATCCTAAGTTGAAAGTTACTAGCATCATTTTCTCTGTTTTCTATTCATACAGGGTTCTTTTTGTTGCAATTTTAACTATAACGATATACTCGATATTCAATTTTTGGACATCCTAAAAATCACATTCATGATATTATCTAAAAATCATATACTGTACAGCTCTAAACAAATCTATGGAAATATCAAGGCTTTTGTTACTCAGATTATATTAAGATTTATATAGCCCAGTTGCCATGTTTGAATACAACACAGAAGGTTTTATATTTTAAAATGCAGCCCTCGACCAACTTTGACTTCGATCACTTTGGCCCCAGCTCCATTTGAGTTTTACACCTCGGGTCTAGACTGACAGAAACATGGGAAATTGCCTTTTAAATAGAGCTGGACAACATATCAAATTTTAGATAATGTAGTGAATGTTTTGAAGATATGCAAAAATTTAATATCAAGTATATTGTGCAGTAAAAATGTGTAATAAATGGTAGTTAACAATAAAAATGTGTATACCAAATATTCAAAGTTCTTCACAAAACAGAAAAATAGTAACCTGGCCAGCCAGATGGCGGTATTTGTGAATTCACAAACATGAGATAAACCATCTGGCCTTCGTCCGGCTCGATTGGTTTAGGGAGTCCGAACCAAGCGATGACCAGCCCAATCACATCACAGCAGCGTGGTTTTGAACCAATCACATTGTAGCAGGCGGGCTAACACGGGCCGTTAGCTCCCCGGTGCCGCAGCCGAGTCTGATTCAAGCTAAACAAAGATGGCGGCTCCCGTGATGTACGTGTTTCTGCTGCTTTTGATGCGGTTTCAGCAGAAATACGGAGTAATTTCTTTTTGAAAGAAGAGCAGTATGTGTGACATGTACTTGTTCTATCTCACGCGGACATTGATACACCATTACGAGTTGTTGCTGTGATTGGCTAGCTCAAATAAGGTAGGCCCCACACCCAATCAGCTCGAAGTATTTCACTAAACGCCCCGCCTTTTCTCGAACGCTTTCAGTGAGTCAAGTCCCAGATGGATATAGTGAGAACTCAGATAGGAGTTCAACACATATCCATCTGGCGTGAGCCAGGTTAGAAAAATAGGGAATAATAAAAAAATCCCACACTTTTTTGTAGTATTTGTCTGATAAATAAATACAAAAAAAAGACCATTATAAATTAGATAACAAGGGAAAATGTGCTTGGAATAATTAGCAGGCTATTTTACATGTTTGAGGAGATTTTTATAGGCTTGAACTAAGATTGCAAAAGGAACCAGCATAAAATATCTTGTTTTACATAAAACAAAATTTTAATAAAAGCTTCTGTTCTTAAATAAGAACTAAACCCTAACCCTCTACTTACTGGCAAATCTGTATTTAAGAAAGTCAAACATCACAACTCAAATCACAATAAACACTACGTCATTCAACCCATTTTAAGCTTTTTGTCATTTTTAAGATTATCATTTTTCAGAGTAGTAACAAATTTGAAGCAAGATTTTAATTGTACTGACTATATCGTTCAATTTTTGATCGGGATATGCTAAAAAATGATAGAGATATTCAGTTTTGAGAAAATATCGCCCAGCCCTACTTTTAAATATTTCATTGTACGATGTTTTTAATAGAAAGAACTGGCTTTTTCCCACCATCTTGTCTGAAGATATCATCACCCTCTAGAAAATAAATACAACATATTATTGAAGACTTGAAAGACTCCATCTGATCTACATGAAGAAGACTGATTTGTTTGATAGCTCTCTTTCATAATGCATACGTGTCTGTGAAAGAGATGACGACAAAACTTCGTATAATATATTCAAAACTTTCTGAAACTTAGAAGAAGAAAATCACACTTATACTTTTCTTCCAAGGGCATAAAACAGAAAGTGTGGCAATGGAGTCAAAGCAGGAACACTTATCATTTCAATACAGTGCATCCAGCATCTTTTCAAAGAGCTGCGGCTTGAAGTCTGAGCCTGATGTATGAGTATCAAATAGAAACCTACTGCTCTACACACAACATGAGTAATGACTATTTAGAGGGCAAAGGCGAGACAGTCAGGCAGGGATTACCAAGAAGCCCTCAAAAAAAGAGCATCTTCAGAGCATTTGCACACACAGATAAAGTTGCAAATTTCTCCTCACATCAAATGCCCATGGATCACTGTCACCAATATCAATGTGCTCTGGAGTGGAGCTGCAATCCTCTTTTTATCAACCCCAGACGTCAACTTAAAAAGCAATCTGAGTTCGATCGGGGGCAGATAAAGGCTTCTGTTTGACGAATGATCCGCCAGGTAAATACTTAAAAACATTAAACGCACGTGATTTGGATTGGAAATGGGATCAAAGCATTCAAAAATGTCAATCACAAAAGTTTTCAGACAAAGGGTTTCAAACTCTGCGTCTAGGGATGATCAAGCGTAACATTATGACCGTGTCTGTTTTAGGATGTCTCATTGTAATGTATGTAAATGTGATCAAACGAAGCCTGTAACTTTTATAAAAGACAAGCTTTTCTGTGTGAAGATGTCATTACTTTGTCTGGAGTTAAAGGTGGACGATGTAACTTTTCTGGTGGTTGTGATGTCTCCATGGAGATGCTATTATTCTGTGTGATGTTAGACAGTATGGCAGGCCTATTCAACCTAATATTCACAAATATTCACAAATGTTACTCTTGTTTGTAGATTTCTGGGTTATTATTCGGGTTTTTACTCAAGAAATATGGCAACTTAAGTTTTGTAATATATCAATAAGTGTCTGAAAATATGATTTGAATGTAGTGTTTTCCAGCTGTATTTTTTGACTAATTTCCAGGAGAAAATGCTGTATTTTTCATATTTTTAGTCAAACAATCCAAGTTGCTCTTGTTTTATGGGCAAATCTTAATTGAAGACAGTTAAAATATGCTCAAACAAAGATAAATATGACTTATTTTAGGCGATTATTCTCTAATTATCCACTTGAGATCGTAATTTTTACGGTGCATGATTAAGTCTTGATTTAATTCCGCTTTAGACCTGGTTTACTCCTGGTTTAGATTTGGTTTAATGCTGGGAAGCTCCTGGTTCAGATTTGATTATGTGGAGTAACGCTGATTTGAACAATTTGTAGACCAATAATAATGAATTGCAGCATTAGTTGGTATCACTATTGAAATAAATCAAGTCCTGTGAATGTTTGGTGCAACTTCATGTCAAAAACTGTGATTTATTGTGCAACTTTCGGCCCAGAAGCCATGATCCTCGGTAAAATCTGGCCCTCTGGAATATATAGCTCTGCAGTATGGAAATAAACTGATATTTTTAATCCAGTCAATAACGAATCATTTATCACATGCATTCTTTCTGTGAGTGGGGTCGAATTTCTCCAAAGATCTAAATAGACTTTAGGGCAAAAAGCTGATGGATCCTTCACTAGATAAGTTCTGTAGTGCACATTTTAACTTATCTATCGCTATAGAAACAAGTATATGACGCTACGAGGCTCAACTGTCACACCTGCAGAGAGACCGCTTCATTCACAGTAAGAATATAGGTTTTCCACTGTAATATTTTAGCAAAAAAGACAAAATACTAGGTCTATGCTTTATATCTACACGTGGAACATTTCAAACAGAGCAAAAAGAAGGTGGCTGAACCTTCCATCACAAATGTTACATAATGCACCTTTAAAGGACAAAAAAAAAGTACTTTTTTGAGTGTTTAATCATGTGAGTTACTATTCGTTTACCTCTGAGCCTCAGAAAGACTGTTTACAACCTAATAGTGGAGGATTACTCAAACATTTGTGAATGAAACAAAGGTCTGGGGAATGTTCTTCAATTAGGTAAAAAAATATGAACATGGCTAAAATCTCACATGAGTCAGTTTTGCATACAGAAGCCATAATTCAGATTCTTATTTACAACAGCACAGCAATACATACAACTTGTCCCATCTTGTGTGATAATTAACTAAAGAAATGTTTTGAAATCAATAAGAACAAATTAGTCTATTTAGTTAACATTGATGAAAGGCTTAGCTGAGATACAAACTTAAAACATCCTCAAACCAAAGTAAAATAGAGAACAAAGTGATTCATAGTGAAGCTGTGAAAACCTTTGAAGCTATAGATAATACAGTAGTGTCCATTTGCAGATGCTTTGACACTAAAGCCCGGTCATTGAAAGCACACAGTCCCCTCAGAAGAGCGATTTTCTCTCAGATTCCTCTGCGATCTAGTGCACTTTGACGAGATTGAACTCTTGAGCGTGAGAGATCTTAATGCCGATATAGTCCCGCTCTTATTCTCACTAACTCAGACTTGAATGTCATAAAAGTGGTATTATCTTCACTGGATCTAATCTCTGCGGAAGATGGGCACTTAAAGAGATTCATTTTATAAAAGGAGGCTCGTCACAAAGCGGTGCGCCTCGAAACATGTTATGGGCCACTGTGTACCATCCTTTATGAGGCCGGTGGGGGCTTTTGTCAGTCTCTGCGGGCTATACTCTTTTGCAAATACCCAATACTCTCCTCTGCCTTTCAATTCAAGGGGCCACAAACAGACAGAGAAAATATCCTACGCTCGGAATAAAAGATGAAAAATAGTGCTGGACAAAAGAGCCAGTGTTGACATTTCATCTGCACAGATATACGCCCCAGCAGGCAATATGAAAGTACTTAGATTAACAAGAACTGTCATCTCCAACAGCTGTGCACTGGTGACAGAATTCCCATAGTCGAATGTACGCGAAACCAATGCATCATCTCCAATATTGCACATGAAAGCAGACGCCACTACACTAGAATTGGTTTTAGAGTAATATGTTGGGCTATAAAGTTTTGAAAAGATAGACTTATGGATATAGGATGTACAAGTGCACACAACTTGTATTACTCACTTAGTAAGTCAGATTTTATTTGGTCACAGTAATATTTAGACATTAGCACCCCAGGCTGAACCAAATATAAACGTTTGTGTCAAAAATATAAGGGTAAAAAATTCATAATTTGTTCTATTGTCACAATATAGGCTATACATCGTTGCATTGGACACGGACTTCATTTGTATATAATTGTAAAAAGCATCATACGTTTAAAGTTTAAAGTCAATAAATTGCATCTCAAAGTTGGTCCTAATGCATCAATTTATTTAACAATTCGTTTAGTGTAAGATAATTTTGCAGCAGCCTATCTCAATCTCTATCCTGCTTTTGTTTTGGCAAAGTAAGGTAGTTTAATCGTCACGAGGATGTGTTTTGTCAATGTGCCTTTTGCAAATGAGCATTCAAGATAAGATAAGCCTATCACCTTAAATAACTTAAGGCGAGAAAACCACAACTCTATTTGACAACATTGCACATGCCAGTGATGTGTTTACTGCCAAAAAAATAAAAGTAGCACTACAGACCCACGTGTGAGTATTCTGATACGCCCCCTTTACAAACCTTATCTCTCCTACATCCAATTCAACACTAACTAAACCACTTTCCCCTTTCCCAATGTCCACAGAACAGTGGCCCACACACTTCAAACGCACCGCTCAGACTATAGGCAGCAGAGGGGCCAAGTTCAGGTTATAGTGGTCAGCGACGCACACTTTTGTTCCCCCGCAGCGTGCACCAAGCTCCGGGAGAGAGAGACCACCAATCTCACTGCGGTGCACCATTACGCATCGCCCCACTTTGCACTAAGTTAAACGCACTGTTCCACTCACCTATTAAGGCGTTCAGGAGTATTCCCCAAAAGCATAACACAAGGCGGCTGTGCCTTGTGGATGCCATTTACGCAAAAACACCTCGCCGTAGAAATATCCAAGCAAAACAACGTGAGGTGGGGAAACGTGTAGTAAAAAGGAGTGAGGAAAAGCAGCACGTATCCAGCTTTGAAAATCACATTTCCGAGCTAACGCGCTACAGTTTGGAGGTTCATTGGGGTCGCGCAAGCTTTCGCCATTTTAGCCATCTATCAGGAATTTGTCAGCATCCCGCTCTGCTCTCGGTCTCCTTCTCACTCTGCTGGTTCCCAAAGCCAGCCTCCACATCCGTCCCCCTCTCCCTCTCTCCTCCTCTCTCTCTCTCTCTCTAGCCCTCAAAACGCGCACCGAACAAAAGAGCCGACTTCTGCTGCTGACTACTTGTACCTTTACGCATGAGAAGCCTACAAAAACATTTCATCGTGTCAATAACAAACTAGACTTCTCAGCTTATGGAAAAGGTGTTACTCATTTAGTTTTCACTCTACAATAAAACGCGATTACATTTCATAATAGTGAACCAGTGTACTATGTAAACACGCGGTTTTGTTTATGTTTTGGATATGATATGATGTAATATCCACCAAACGATGCAATCTGGGCCGTGCGTAAAGTGATAGTGTGCCAAATGACGCATAGTATTAGATATACAGGCTCGAGTCATGTCTGTAATTGCAAACTTAACAGTCCTTCTTTTAATGTTACTTAAACGTGATCATAAAATATAGCTTAACTTTGAAGAATGTATGTTGAAACAAATCGTTGCAAATGTAGCGTGAAATCTTAGCAGCGTGTATATAAAGTACCAGAGACAAACGCAAATAACATACGTGTTTATTTAAAGCTAATGGTTCAGAACAAGTGAACCTGTTATGATAAACAAGTCAAACCCCCAACTCTCATTTACAACAAAGCCTCGCTGCTTTAGCTGTACCAGAGCGCCCCGTAGCGGTCCACGCGTACTGTTTTAATCGCGTCTATTAACTAATCATCAATTAAGATCATAATTGAGGTAATATGCGGTACAAATCCAAGTGTAATTAGCGACGGTTGATGCCAAGTCTCCAAGTAAGCGCCCGCAGCACTGGTTAGCTGATTAATCCAGAGTTGTAACAGGAGTCTTGGGATTTTCGACAGACTTTGACGGAAACGAACATGGGAAAACCACGAGAGGAAGAAGAGGAGGAAGGGCAATGATGGTGATGGGTCTAGGTTAGAGACTGACTGTGGTCTGTCACTGATCACAGCGTAAATGGGCGCAAATAAAATTAAAAATATAAATATTAGGTAATTATGTGAAGTATCACAAAAGCCCCCCAAAATAAAACCCTATTGTTAAAGGTAACAGCAATGTCGACCTTTATTGAACTGGTTTACTGAACAGTTCTATAATCTACAAAGACTAGACCAGCCTAAAAAATTGCACAATACCCTACAATCATTTTTCACACTCAATTCAAAAGAATGTTTTTACCTCCAGATTAAAATGCATAAAAACAAAATTATAATCTCAATTTTGACTCATGGTGTGGACAACTTTTAAAGGGAGCCTTTTAGCCCACCTCACAGAATTTGGTGTCATTTAAAAACGGAGTGGAACATGTTCTTTATTACACTTAATGAGATCATAAGGTACTAAAGAGGCAGTTTTTATTTAGTTGAACTAGTGTCAATAAGACAAAATGCAAGTTGAGGTTTGTTTTGATGGTAAATGACATGATAAAATGGGTAATGGTCAATTGGTAATCATGTTCAAACTATATTTGCCTAAATCGAAACATTCATACAACGCCAGGAAAACTACTGGGTATTTTAAGGACATGAGGTAAAAGTGTAATTTCCAAAAGCTGTCAAACTGTAAGTGTAGATAAGATTTACTGTAGGAGATCTCCCTCTAGTGGAATGAACTGTTAAGCGCATCAACACTGTCCCACTGCAACACAACAACTTTTTAGGCTATTAAACTGAGCATGTGGTATTTCAATAAAAATGCCAACTATTCTGAGTCATTTTTTAGATTTTTGTGCAAACTGAGCAAATTTCAGGTAAAAACTCATTTCTAGACTCTGTGACACTGCCCACTCAAATATGTGTGTCAATCACAAACCCTACTGTCAAACCAGTCACACTGCTGCTCTCCAGTCTCAGCTCCTCCTTTCATCTTCTCCTCTTGCTTTTCAAAATATATTTGTGGTGGAGAGATAGGGTGTGAGCTTCACTTTAAGTAAATAACTTTGTATCAGATATATATGTAACCGGTTCATTTATTTACTATTATTATAAACAAATAGTCTTTTGCTATTTCAGTTCTATGTACCTGGTGATTGGTCTGCGTTGTTGTGGTCCGCCTTGTTCTGCTTTGTGTATTCTTAGGTATAAATTGTGGTGTCGTAATTTCTCTTCCTTTTACATACTCCTGTGATGAGAAAAGGTTAAAAATCCATTATAATCCTTTATTTCAGTATCTTTTATTTTGTTATTTCACCATTACTTTCATTTTAACACAGTTATAGTTGTATTTAAGTTAATATTGAGCACTTATGCTAATTTTTGCTTTATTTATTACGTTATCTGGGGAGACACTAATACTGTTCATTGTCTCTTGTAGTTTGGGCCGACAGTTAGACATGTTGAAGCTGTTGGATTTTGTTGTGGTCCAGATTAAAGGAGAGTGTACCAAATGTTTGGCGGAGTCCCATGATTGATTCCTAGTACCTACACAAATAATCATAAGCCAACGCCCACACCACCGCAGAGAGATTAACACCAGTCACATATAAAATAAATCAGTGAAAATGCAAGCACCTCTTTTTATGAATTTACAGGTCATATATTTGACTTAGCGAAGGAAAGATAGCAGTGTTCTTACTCTTATTGTCCCTCTGGGTTTCCTAAAACCCCTGACAAAATTGAGTCCCAATTCCTGATCCTTTGCATATAAACAAATGACTGGACTCTTTGTGAAGCTGGACTCAGTAGTTTTGGCTCTGATGTGATGTTTACTTTTACTGTGGTTCACGTATTGGCGGAACAATTTGGTATTTGTTGGGTTTTGATATTTCAAAATGAAGTTATCCTTAAGCTACGAGCTAAAAAATAGTTTTAGGGACTGGTAATAAAGAAAAATTAAAGTCCAGATGGAATATTAAAAATGTACATTTACTCAATACTTGAGAAACATTTAGCTTGAAGTAACAGAACTCTTGAATAAGCGCTGTTTCACAGTAAAAAAAAAAAAAAAAAAAATCACATGTGTTTTTTGCACTTCTTTCAGATAATATCTGTATTTATTTATTTATGTTTTTATTTTGAGTCTTTGCTATTTGAGTCCAATCTTTGAAATGCAAGATTTTGTACATTTAATAATGTTTGCTTTCCAAGTATTAGGAGCTATTTGTCTATTATATTTTATGGTTATTTAGATTTGTATTTTTGTCTAATTTCCAAATTCTTAATTTAATTTATTCATTATCTTTTCTTTTGTATAATAAGTTGAGCACTGGTTATATACTGTAGGTGGCGGTGTAATAGAGCCAAGCGTGCACCTGGGTGAGCCCGGTGGAGAGGAGAAGAGAGGCAGCATGCAGGCCTTGACCTATAAACTTGTTGACTGCCATCCATGTGGAATAAAACCTTGTTGATTGCATTTTTTGAATTGACATTTATTTTGTACATAGAGGAACAGAACCATGGTCCTCCAAAGTGATTACATGGGTTATATTTGAGTTATTTATGGTCTTAAGTTTGGTCACGTTTACTTTTGTTAGATTACAGTCACTACAAAGAACATTAACTTCAAATTATAACACCAGGCAGTTTCTCTTAAAGCTATGCCTAATTGAATACTAGTTTACTTTATACACTTTTTTTCTTTTACTTATTGTATCTCTACACATTAACTTGATTCGAGTAATATCAAATAGTAATTTTATTTTAATACAAATTTTGACCACAATGTTCAACTCTGAATATTGGTAAATCTTGGAGTAGTTATTTACGAGCTGTCATATCCAAAATTTGCCAGAAGAGGTCCTCATGCAAACAGTGTCTGCTCCAGAATCTATGAATGAATAGAAATCTATTTCAAACCACAGACACCACAGAACATTTAAAATTGTGATATTTTTTTAGCCTGACAAAGTAAAAAATCTGCTCCACGTTTCACGACACACATATAAGGCCACTATGCATCAATTAGTCTAATGAAAACCCTCTCTGCGTTACATTTGGCCGACGTAAATCGCTGCGGACCGCCCTCCCCTTTATGTGAGCTCTGCTGTGGCACCAGCTCTGGGGCACTTGGGCTCCTATGTGGATCGTCGCTGCTGCTGCTGATGTAAATATATCATATCTCACCATGAATACCACATATCCGGACCCATGACCCACAGCCCGGACGCCTCGGACCTCTCAGCGCCAGCCGCATCCTCGCATCCATCAGCACGAGGTTTTTATCCAGGCAAAGGTGAAAGAAAGGAGGCGTGCTCAGTCTGTCCAGCAGCGCAATGAGGCGAATAACGGGAAAGGCGAGAGATGAAACTTTGATCGAGCTTCAAGGCACCACCGATCACAAGCGACAGGTAAGACAGTCAATATTTATGTAATTGACAGCGGGGATTTACTCCGGTGGATATATTTTCATTGATTTGTCATGTCATCTCGTCTCACTGTGGTAACAAAGCAGCTCATACAGCAGCAGCAGCAGCCTATAATTTTGACCCCAATTTATGACTACAATCCCAGGGGAGTTTTCAGTTTCATTGTCATCAAATATTAATAAAAACAACTAATGTAACAATATACTAGGCATTTCACATTACACACACGTCCAGTAACTATAAATATATCTCATGTGATGTAGCTATTATTTATTGCTACTTTGTGAAGTTGTATCATGCGTTTGTGGCACTGAGGCTGCGTGGTGACGTAATGATGGGAGGATAACACTGTTTGAGGCAGACAGAAGACATTTAGGTTAATTGGTGTCGTGATTTAATTTGAGGGCCAACAGTGACGAAATGTAATTTATAAACACCCTTTAAAAGATGGTTTTACAATGTTTAAAATTCTGGGAAGCAGGATCAAAAGAGATAAAATACACATGCAAATTATTTCAAAGAGACATTGTGTTTTTCCTCATTAGAAAAGTTTATCTAAAACGTCTTAAGAGATATAACAGGTCCACAGACTTCCTGTTTAAACTGTAACACTGATAAGCTCCGCCTCTTCGTGGTCAAAATTAACTGTATTGAAATCAGCAGTATTGAAATTAGTTTAAATTACAGTCTTAAACCCTTCATGTTATACTCGAAATCTGTATCTTTTAGTAATTATAAGGGGTTAAATACAGACAAGCGGGTGGCGATGGGTGAAAACAGGAATTTTCTGAGCATTCA
The DNA here is from genome assembly GCA_038363315.1 of Mugilogobius chulae. Lineage (NCBI taxonomy): Eukaryota > Metazoa > Chordata > Actinopteri > Gobiiformes > Gobiidae > Mugilogobius > Mugilogobius chulae. The sequence goes on from CM076403.1 coordinate 29,313,981, forward strand.
AGAATCAGCTGCAGAACAACACAAGGTTACTTAAACATGCAACAACTCAGAAATTTTTACATAATAAGCCTTTATATAATATAATTAGAGCTGGGCGATTCTAACAAAAATAGATATCTCTATAATTTTTTGGTTTATCTCTACAATATTCAGACAATATATTATGTCAACATGTTCAAATGTGTCTTTAAACAAATTGGTTGAAGCCTATAATGACCAGACGACTTACGACAACTTTTGTCTCAATAATTTGACCGAAACTGCACCGGCAAAACCACAAGCTCAGAGGTTTGCATGCAACAAAACTATTCTCAAAGAAAAAATCAATCCCCAATGAATGTGAAAATGAATGTTACACTACACATTATTTCCGGGTATATTTTAATTTGCGCTTTCTGAAGCAGTGTTTACAATGAACGATATACTCGACAATATCATCTAAAATTAAATTCCCAACCTCTACTTGTAATATTAAAGATTAAGTGAAAGTCAGTTAGTTTGCTTTTCTATGGCGTTGGAATGTGTCTAGTTGCGGCTTGGAAGTTGGGTCAGTTGGCATGTTAGTTATTTTTAATGCATAAAACAACATTGTGCTGGTCGTGAACTCACTGTACACACAGTGAGTTCATAACAACACAAATCAGTGTTGGCTTTGAGAGATTATGTGATAGTGGGGTTGGTGGCCACACAATGTAATAATAAACCATCATTATAAGTGAAACTGAAAGCACAGTTATCATAAGTATGTCATGTGCCTCCAGTTTACAAATGCTCTTGTGTGTTTGTACCATACACACAAACTGTAGCCCTGATCGACCTATGTACAGTCACAGAAAGACAGAGACTAAAACATATTCAAACACACCTCATGTCCAGCTCCAGACCAAACTGACTCAGGGTGCATCCGAATGTGAAGTTGAATCCTTTTCCAAACGTGTAAACCTGTAAACAAAACAGAGACGTTTATTTGATCAGTTTGCTTTACTGACTCTACCCTTATACCAAGTGTAAGAAAACCAAATTAAGGCTATCCGGAAGAAATAAGGAAACACCATTAAACCTAGTAGAAGTAAAAATGCATAGACTTTTAGAAGTAATGGTAAATCCAAAGAGGTTAAGAGGCAATTTTGACATAAAAAGAGCATTGTTTTAGATCGGGGTGTCAAACATACAGCCCTTTTACTGATTATTATACAAAGTGTCCCTCTGTGTAAAAGGTGCAGAAGAGGAGCCATATAAGCGAGAATGAAAAATAATCCTATTGGAAAAATAAAGCTTCTATTGATGAGATATGACTATAAAACCAAAAGACACTGGAATTACAACACAAAATAATGTAATGTAATCTAAAGTAATCCAATATAAATGTGGTCACTGGGTATTAAGCTTTTCTAGCTTAATTGTCATATATGAATTATCATAGCTAGGCCTATATTTTAAAATACAGCCCTCAACCAACTCTGACTCCAATCAATTCGGTCCCAGCTCCATTTGAGTTTGCCCTGTAAAGAGTATTTACAATATTAAAAAGATATGGCACCAGAAATGTGTTGACACAAGTATTTAAATTATGCATAGTGCTCTTATGCATAGTGCTCAAGGGCTCAACATCAAATAAATGTTTAAGGACAGCATATTATTTTTCCACAAAATAACAGAAATATCACATTCTACACATTGTTTATAGTGCAGGTTTGTTCCACTTTAAAGGGCATCAAAAATAAAATTTTTTGTTTACTTTTAGTCTTGTTTAAATAATGCTTCCCCATCAAAATCCTATTCTTTAACCTCCTAGCCTCAGAAAACACCAATACAAAGTCATTCAGCCTTGTTTTAAGCATTTCTGCAGCATTAGCATATCAGGAAAGACTAGCTTGTTTTCTTTGCTGCCCATAGATAGAACTCTAACTCAATTAATGATGTGGAAAAACATACACATAACACTCAAAAGCATGTTTAAAAGATTAAAACTACATGCAAAAATTACAACTTATTTGTCAATTAAGATATTTAAAATTGCCCATTGTCTCGCTTCTGTAGGTCTTTAGGAATAGTCAGTCTATAGCAGTGCTTAGTTTATAATAGATTTTCCTTATAAAATATCATCTGTCAGTCTAATTTAATTTTCATCCATCACATAACCTTTGGAGGAGCGTGGGCAGATCTCTGTTGTTTAATATCAGGCATGACTCGGGGTAAAGGCCTTGCACTTCAGGTATTAGTTGTTTTTATGGATTCTCCGGAGAGACACCCAATGAAGATGAATAGGCAGCAGTTCTACCCTTCTCCTGTTTGTTGTTTTGATGGTCTTTGAGAAGTGCATTAAGCCTCCCACAGGTCTGCTAACACAACAGATTGTGATAATGCTGTTGAAGTGAAGCTTGTACCTGCGCCGTGGGAGAGTGATTCATTAGGGACAGCTCTACAGACTTGTATTATGTAACCAAGTTGTTTTGTCTTGTTTTCATACTGCAGTGTAGATTAAACCGTTTTTCTTGTCGAAATCAGTCTTCACTAAATACATTGACAATACAGTTTGTTAACAGTTTGAACTTTGGCCTAGTTACATTAAGTAGTGTCTATAAGTATTGTATTATATTACATTGATTGTTCAGTTCTTGAGGTGGTTCCTGTGGCCTTTTCATAGACCCAGACCTCATGGTTAACGATAATTGACATAAATCAATTTGCTTATGAAAATGAATGCCTGTAGCAATTACACAAGGAAAATACTATAATAAAGATGTTATTTTTAATGTAAAATATGATACATATAGTAAATAAACGATTGACTAATTAACACTTGAAAATATGCACTGTTAGTCCTTAATGCAAAGGGCAAACTGAAAAAAAAAGGAAAAAAAAATAGCCAATAATAATACATGATTTTTAAATGAAAGTGCTTCAACTCTTGTATATTTTACTGTTACTATTATTGAAGTTTCTAAAATAAGATCTTAAAACTAGTATTGCAACTACTCACTCATTTAAACAAGTATCAACAGTTGAAAATGTTGTAAACAGGACAAAATCTGAAATTTTTCTATAATTTTATTTATTAAAAGTAGTTCTGAAGCACTTTTTTTTTTAAAGAAAGTACAATTATTTTGGAAACTCCAGTGCCACAGTGGAGCGCTACAAGGAGAAATTGTTGTGTATTTAGACATCCACGTTACCTATAGATCTCATGTGAGTTGAATGATTGAATGGTTGGTGGTGGTCAGAGGGGCAGATGTTGCAAAATGGCAGCCTTGCTTCTATCAATCTGCCCCAGGGCAGCTGTGGCTACAAAAGTCACTCTATAGCCTGTCCGTCTATGAGAGTGGATCTCTTCTTCACTTTTTAGTTTTTCCTGCCTGAGAAGGCAGGTCTAAGGACAGGGGATGCTCTGGACAATTGTTTACAGAGCTCATAATCTGCTTTGACATGCTTGATCAATCACTGTTTCTGAATGTTTATTGTTTTATTTTTTACCATTCATCTTCGCTAAATTAACAATCTTGAGAAGTCTTCAGAGACGATTGTTGTTGTGGTGTTGTTGTGGTTATACAAAAATAAATAGATTTGATTAGTAGCTTACCATCATTGTGTGTGGTGTGAATGAATAATGCAAAATGTGCAGCATCTTGAGTCTCGAAAGGGCTATATAAATCAAATATATTATTATATTTATGAATTTGTGCTAAACATGTCAGCTTCAGTTTAGTAACTATCATTGTTTATCAAAATTGGTATTGTGAATGGAATCCTTAGTATCAAAATCTAAATTTTAGTATTGTGACAAAAGGTATCACTAATGTCATGTAAATATACAACATATATATGTCTTAAGTTTCTGCTGAAAAGACACAATGTCTCTTTAACTGTCACTTGTTGTGAGATGTAAGCTTACAGACTCTGCGGTGTGCATATACAGTATATGGTTCATCAGGCTCTTATCTGCTTTGCCCTGTGACTCTGCTACAAAGAGGAGGAAGCATTGACACTCGAGGAAAAGGTCTTTCCTCACCTCATTATATTAGGGCCAAGTATTGTTTCCAGCTGCTCAAACACTGATTTATGCACCGTCTGCACCAGCCCATGAAGAGCTAGCTTCCACAGATGGACAGAAGTGGTGTTTTTATAGCTTACATTTGGTGATTTGTGTCTGGCTTCAGGAAACAGCCACAGGTACTCTGGCTGGATATCTTCAGATGTAATTTAATAAGACTGTCTCCATTTAAGGCGATATCGCTTCGGTGTCCGCAGATTGTGAAGTCATCTTTCACTGAGTTGAACTGGAGCCAGCGGGTTTCTATGGAGACACAGATCACATGATGCCATTAGTGCTCTGATAGAGGCGTTATACTCTGATCTGCAGGGCAGAGATTTTCCCTCAACACAGGATAACATTGTTTTTTTTTTTTTTTAAATGAAAGATTTAGATTCTTAAAAACAGGGCCGAGGGCTAGTAAGGATCACAACACACTCTGACATTGCATGTTTTATTAATGTGTTACATGACCAGTGGCTATGGCCTCACCCAGCACAGCAGACTGCAGCAGCACAACACCTCTTGAAGAAAAAATAAAAAACTACAAATGTTCAGTATTGACAAAATCAATCTACAACAATAGGCCTTCTGCTTACTCATCGTAATCAGTAGACTTGACTAAATAACAATCTACAACAATAGGCCTTCTGCTTACTCATGCTTATCAGTAGACTGACTAAATTCTGATTATGACAACCAGCAGGAGTATATATTACTTTTGTGCTTAGTACAACACCTTGGATTGATCAAATTGTATTATTTAGAGCTTATATAGAATTATACATAGTTAATTTTAAACACATTCAAAACAGAACATGAATTTAGTTATTCTTTACACTCCAATCTTAAAATACATGTTTACTAGTGATAGAAAAAGCATTTAGCCTTGAAATAGCTCGAGACTGAAAGTCCAAATCTGGACTCTTTATCTGAAACATTACAAGATAAGACCTGGGTTTTGCAGAGGTCTACATTCATAACACGCTCTCATTTTGCCTGTTTTTTACTTGTAGCTTTTATTGTTTAAAAAGAAAAAGTGCGTTGGTTCTTTAATGGGTATGTTCACATCAACATTTTGTTACGGATCATCTCATTCATTACTGAACCTACCTCATATGAGTCACTCCAAAACTGTCAGAAAGATAATTATTTTTTCACAGTACTGGTGCGATTATTCAGGTTGAGATGTTAGTGAAAGAAATTAGCCATAAGATTGAAATTATCTATGGAATGTTTTTTTTTTTTTTTTTTTATTATTCCACAGTAAATCTGTTTTAGAGTTTCACAACTCTGCCTTGTATCTGAAATCATGGCATAATCAATTTCTTGAATATGTGCACATTTAATATTCCTACTGAAATATTAAGTCTACATAACTTTTTTTTTTTTTTGTGTTAACCTTCCATTGACTTGTCACAGCTGTTTCCTCTTATATCCAGATGACAGGGAAGAAACTGTCATTTTTTTGTGGCACTTTGTCCCCATTGTAAACATTGTGTATGCCGGAGATTAAATGTCTGTGTTTGAGTGCAAACTGCAAACTGTAGATTTGTAGCTCACTGTGTCTGAGTCTTTACAGGAAGCAAGATAGAAGCACCAACATGCACTGATGACAAACACACGTCGAGTTCAGGATGTTGTGTCACAATGTCATAAAGAGACAACTTAAATTGGAGCATATGCATAACTGTTAAATGTACCTTATTTTTAGCATTTACACTCTGATACAAAGTTACATTACTGTATAGAGATTATTGGAGTGAAACAAAAAGTCATGTGTCACTGGGAAAGTTTTGAAGGAGACTTTTGTAAAGCCACATTTGTTTCACATTGTTGCAGCTCAAACTAACTTTGTTGGTGTAGAAGCAAATGAACAGAACATAAGAGCATTTCAAGTCCAAGTCAAAACAACTTTACAGATAAAATGTGGGTTTTGATTAAAGGTATTAGATATAAGTATTAAAGCAAATGTATTATATTAACAGTACTGATTTGTAGACACCAAAAGCTGTATAAAAGTTTCAAAACAAACTTTGGATGCATTTTCAGTCAACAATACAGTATGATCCCTCCAGAATGTATAGTTGTTAAAATAGTTTTTCTGTGTGTTTTCAAGTAGGGATGACAGACACAGGTTGTGCTGTGGTCACTTCTGTGTAATTCTGATGGCAAGTGTTTGCAAGCTTGCAAGCTTATCACTTACTTTAATCGTTCCAATCTGCCTGCATGAATCTCCTCTGCTTGTCTGGCTTGCAAAATGTGGCCTTTATGTCAAGGTATGTGACACTCATAGATGAGGAGCAATGCTGGTGCATCTGTTACAACATGACAGGCATGTGCGTTGCTATCTGAGATTTTGCCACAGTATTTTGTCACTGTGGTCAACCATAAGAAACCTTTCAGTGTTTGTCTGAGATATTTACCTGACTTTGAATGTAACCTGCTTGTAAATAAAGTTATAAAAACGAATTTGACCCGACAAACACAAAACAAATACATGTTTTTGTGGTTGCATCAGGTTGAACTATTGGCCTAAGTAAGTCTTGGGCTGTTTTTGTCATCACAGGCAGCAGCTGGTGTAGGTAATGGAAATCTCACACATTTAATGTGGCTCTCTCAATTGGCTTGACACACTGTAGTTTTGTCATTACTATCAGAATAATACTGTGTACTAACAGTGTCTGTTTAGCTGGAAACATCATCCAATAAAGAAAAGCTTATCTATTGAGACGAGCTGACACTGTCCAGCTAAAGCACAAAGCCTCGACTATGAAAAATGTGAGAACACAGACACATAATCAATAGCCATAAACTCTAGTTCAAGACTGTCGAAGGTTTCATTTAATTTCTCTGATGCTAAAAAGCACATGGGGGTTTTCTTTTATACTGAGGCCAAAAACTGAACAACAAGCTGCTTTAGATGGAATCGCAGCAATTGTGTAACGTATAGGCTGAACAGAAGTGAACAAAAGGTCAAACCTAATCTCTCTACCATATGGAGTAAAACCTCTGATCACCAACAACTAATAATCACTAGAAGATTTGCTTGAAGGGGAAGGACACAGTCTTTGTGATTATATTACTTCCATCAGACCATAATACTAAGTCAGTTTGAATGCTGATGTTTGATGCTAAACAAGTAAGTAACTAAAACATGAAAAACTCTGAGCTGCCTCAAATCTACTCTTTTGTGTCCTAGTGGAGCCTCCTCTTGCTAGATTAAAAAAAAAATCTATACTATAATATAACAGTCTGCCATCAAACTGTTGTATATTGATGAAGAATGTCCTAAACTAATATTCTAAATCTTTATTTCAGTGGGAGTATGCATTTGATTTTTCTCTCATAGAAAGATCATGTTACTTAAAGCAGGGGTTCTCAAACTTTTTAAAGTCAGGGACCCCCTATCAATTCAGAAATTTTCCAAGGACCCTTATCGTTTTTCGCATTGGCATCACAGAATAGTTCTGAAAATCAAGCCAAGTTTATATCAAACTTTGAATAAAAAGTTTTGTTATTTTTTCTGGTGTAGGCTACTTGTTTCCATCCAAAACATTACATATTTAGTTATATATCATAAGAAATTGTAATGTTGAAGAAATTACCAATGTTTTAAAAAGATTTGGATGACCCCCTAAACATGGCCCACTTTGAGAACCACTGCTTAAAAGGTCCCATTTTACGCAAAATTGACTTCACTGAGCGTTATAATGTAGTTGTGATTTTTTTTTTTTTTTTTTCACGAATGTCTGCGTAATCCTGCTGTCTCTGTCTGCAAAGCTCAAAATGCTTTGCTCCACTTTGTGAATGTCATAAGGTGGTACTTTAAGAGCTATTTTAGCCTCATTTAACTGATTTATGCTTCAATACATCAAAGTTGTTTTTTCCTTTTTAGTTTAGTTGAGATGACCGGTAAAAAAGTCTTCAATATTTTCCTATTGCACTGAGCAATCGGCCTACATTAGCTGTAGACAGAAAATAGTCAATTTTAGACTGGAATGATTCAAATGATTATAGTGAGACTTATGTGAAGTTTAAAGCACAGATTACTACCAGTTAGTGACATCACAAGGTAGAACAGCATGTTTTTAGTTTGACAAAAAAATTCAGCCTTTATACTGTGCAGGATTTGTATTAAATAAGGTTAAATTAAACAAAAAGTAACTCAGTGTTTTTGAGGAGGAAACAGCTTATGACATGGGAAAGAACATGCATAATATAAGCCCTCTAACATGTCCAGCCCAAATAGTACATGCTTGAAAAAAATATATTTTAAGTAATATTAGTAACTAAGCTTGAATAGAAACAGCAGTAGTTGATAACACTCCTGCATGTTTAAGATGGAGGAGCCATCGTTAGATACGGATGGTCAGTCAGGTCATTGGCCTCAGGTGGAGGAAGTGGGGCACAAGTGCATAAGCAATTGTATTTGTTTCACAGCAGTTTATAGGATTTTCAATAGATCGTTGTCGCTGTAGTAACTATTGGTTACTGACCATAAAACATGTTAAAGTGAGCTCTTTAAGTTTAATGAGCAGAACTAATTAACAGACATAAACAGATACAAGCAGGTGAAATTATGCTGTGATTTTTTATATTCCCGATCTCCAAGTATTTTTAAAAGGGCAAAATCTAAATATAGTAGAAACTAACAAAAATATATTTGTTCATTATTAACAGATCAGTGCTGGGCAATATTAACAAAAAGCAATATCTCCATCTCTGGAGGATACATAACAATATTCTAACAGTTAAGAGTGAAAACAACAAGTCTTTAGTTTAAGTTTGATAGTCAGGCCATTGAGAATAATCTGTTAAAAGAGAAGATATATTACACGTATGCCCTTATTGAAAGTTTACGGCTTAACTTGTTTAATTGTAATAGTTTCTTGTAAACGTTTACCAGAGACAACCTACTCTATACATTTTTTCTTTTTTTTTTAAGTCTTAAAAACAACATCTTAAGGCGATTTCGCACATGAAAGTACCAAGAACTAAGTTCCACATTCCTTAGCACTTGTTTAGTCAAAAGAACTACAAGGTCCCCATGTTTGTGTTCACACAGCAACAGTTAGTGAAAGTGGGGCTAAAGTTAACAGTAGTATCTGTATAATCTGGAACATTTAGGCCATTAAGTTGTCCTAGGAAAACAAAAGTTGTTTTCCTTACACTTAACTATGATGTACAAAAATGTACATGATGTACAAAAAATATCACTGAAGTTAACAATAAAATGCAATTATTCACTGTTACTCCTAAAAATAGTTACTATTTACAAATGTAAACGTTTGTTTATTTTTAGAGCTACAAATTTTAAGTAATTTTTCTCAAGGATAAGGACAGTTTATCTAATTGTGAGAACATATAAAACAAGTTTCCACACAAAGTTAGTGTTGTAAATGTGTTGTGTCACCAAAAGATTCCTGGTCTGACTGTAAAGTACCTGCTCCAGGTACTTTCCCTAAAGTGTGGCCCCAGTCCATAGTTCCTGCTCTGAGTGAACACGTCTAAATGGGGGCTGAACTAGTACTAGGAACTGCAGTGGTAAAAGGCATATTATCTAAAATTCAGTATTATGGCCACCCCTATACCACGTTCTAATTTGCCAGCTCTCTCTCTGTCTCTTTTTTCCCCTTTGGACCGCCTCTGACTGCAGGCCTTTTGCTGCTGTTTGCTCAACCCTTGCTGTGATAACCAACTATTTACACATTCAGCAAGTCAAAATAGACTCAGAGAGAACTGCGGAGAGGCGACGCACACGCAGCTTTGCATTCACTGACTCTTCCCACGATCCCAGTGGAAAAATTACTCAGAGATCTCTCTCCTGAGATTCCTCCGCTCTGATACAGCACTTTGAAATTCCTCTTCAGTGACTGTTCAAGCATAACCCGGATTCTCCAGAGCTGCTCTACGATTGGTTAACGCGGCTGTCTGTTGAATGTACTGTGTAATTAGACTTGCCCAAGTCCATTGTAAATATAAGAGTGCTTTGAAGGCTCACTTGTGGAAATTAAAGCATTAAATCTCGACCTTGCCAAAAACTATATTTTCACTGCAGTATGTCAAGAACAGGTCAGTGATCAAAATGTGAAAACATGATGTAATCGCTATACAAAACAGTCTAAACTGCTTTTCTGGCTTTCTGTGATAAAAGTATAATTTTACTTTTTGAACTTTGATTTATAAAATGTTTTGTTATGGCTCTTGATGAACACAGATTCACATAGCTCAAGTATTAATCCAATAAAAGTGAGTTCAGAAGGCAGTGAACTTTCTGTACACTTTGTCAGATTTACAAGACAGTCTGATTTCACTCGTAGATAGAGCTGGGCACATAATGGCTTTTAGAGATGTTGTTTTGGAGATTAAATTAAATAAGTGATGTATATTTTCTAGAAGACAAGGCAAGTTTATATTGTATATGAAGTAATTCAAAGTGCTTCACAAAAGAGGACAATTCATTTGACAGATATCTGTCTTATAATTAAACATACTGGAGGAAGAAATGGCCATCTTAATTATATAACAGAAGTTGTGCCTGGAATAAGTAATATTTATATTTTTGAGTACATTTTGATTGGTTTAAAATTGCCAATAGAACAAGTATAGAATATATTGTTTTACTTAAAATAAGAAAATACACACAAACTTGAAATTATACGAAAAGAAAAAAATTCTGTTCTTGAAATAAGGACCAAAAGGACTTCTTCTATTGGCAAATTTTATTTAAGGAAGTCAAAGCCTGTTCAACTCACTATAACACCAAGTAATTCAACCAATTTTAACTTATTGGCATATTTAAGGTTGTCGTTTTTCAAGTGTGGTAACTGTGGAAGACATTTTAACACTTTTAGGTTAGACTGACAGAAAATCATCCAAACATTGTTATCGAGATGCACCAAAATGTATCGAGAGATTCATTTTTGTCAATATCGCCCATTTGCTTCTACGGTTGAATTGTTTGTATTACATTAAATAAAAGATGAGCTGTTATTTTTCACAAGGGCTATAATCGAATTCAGAATATTGGCAGAAGACTGGGTTGTAACATTTTTGTAGCAAATATTAATGCAAGCACATTTCTCTATTTCAATTGGCTATTTAATCTGTTATCTTGTCAGTTTATTTTGGTGTTTATTAAGACGCATGCATCAAAGCTAAGCCAGTCCAAAAAGACTTACCTGGCCCCAAAACTGATTCTTAATTGGAGAAGGGCTTCCTCCTTCTCATTTCCATGAAAAAGTGCCTATTTAAAAGTGTTTTGCATAAAATATATTTTTTCTCATAATTTTAGTTTTCTGTTGTTGACTTTCCAAACCAAGAAGTCACACAATGTCACTTTAAATATCAGTGTCACAAAATGATAAGAAAATTGTCTTTGCTTAACTAGCATTGTATAAACAAAATAATTTGGGATTTTTGCCTTGAAAATAAAAAAATATCCAATAACAAACAATACATCTACATACTGTACCATGATAGTCCAATAATACCAGTTGTTGCAAATTGAATCAATGTTGCTATTTCTCTTCTCAATAATTATTAATCAAGATAAATACTGTATATCATTTATTAGTTATTTTAACCTCTGTCTTTGAAGCTCAGACTCCAGCTCTTGGCCCCGCCCCTTTTCCTCCTTCACTCCTGTCTGCAGCGGTCGCAGCCTCCCCCACAGGAAGTGCCTTTCTCCCACCATTCACGAATAAAAGAGCGAGCATTGCACTGCACATTCTATTTGGCAGAGCTCGGCATGCTGGGAAAAAGGAATGCTGTCTGTCGTTTTGTAGCGGCTTTTTTCTCTCTCAGATTCAATTACCAGTGCTGAGATCTGCTGGTGAACAGAAGGGCTTTACTGGCCCCAAGTTGGCTTTGGTCTAAAAAGCATGTGGTCACAACAGCGCTGCTTTGGTAGTTACTCTTAAAGGACAGTGTCTTTGCAAACCTGATTATTACAGAGCATACCACACATATTCTGCCTTTGGGCCTGACTGATCTTTAGCTGTTTCCAAGAGTGAATCTGCTGCTCTTGACATCAGAGGAGTGCTTAGGTATAGAAGTTATGCACAGATAATCTCTAATTTAAAAAAGCTCCTCATTTCGAGTGAGTGACAAAATAATAGGCAAAAACAATAAACGTTATTATACCCCGCCCACTTTTTTAGCTTGTGTACTTCCATTTTAGTGCTGTTAGCTTTTAGAATTCAGTCGCTGGGTTTATTTTAAACTGTCTTTATATCTTTTGAGATGGCCCCACAAGACAAACAGCTAGCATGTTAGCTACCTTAAAAGAGCTAAACAGGAAGTGCACTGCCAAGAAAAGTGGGCAGGGCAGAATAAAGTGAATAGAAAGGTTAGAAAAAAACAAAAAAATAAAATAGAGTTTGTTTTGTTTTTTACACAAATTTCTTTATGTGGTAACATGTAAACTGACAATATTTTTTTGTCATGGCAACAGTGCAGAGTTTCACATCAATGACAGTTGGTAATTTTTAACAAAAATGTAGTACAGACTCAAAAAAAAAAAACATTTCCAAATGGAAAAATGTGTGCCAAAAGTTGGTGATAAATGTTAATGAGTGTATTTCTTCTCAGTGTAGTGTTTTGTTTTTTTCCTATTTTAGCAATGTTTGAGCTCTTACAGGAGAAAGTCTCTTTCTCTTCAATGCCTCTCATGCATTTTTGCCATTCTGTGCAAATATTTAGAATGCAGTTAAGTTCATCTGCTTAACCTCAATGCAGGACAAAAAAAACATTTGTCTGTATTGAGGTTACAATCTTATTAATGGGCAAAAAGATTTATCAGTACTGTGTTTAGTTGAGTTCAGGAATAATACTTACCATTTCTAATGTATTGTAAATACATACTGATAATTAGGTTTACACAAGTTCGTCATAAGTGATCTATTGTACATGTCTATAATTTTCTATCTTATTCTTAGACTATTAAAACAATGCTGAATGTAACCCTATCTTATTTCGGCTTTGTGCTTATTGAAGGACAGAAAGTAGCCCTCAGTTTACATGTTTCAACTTCCTTTAGCCCAAAGCAAGCTAAACACAAGCCCAAAACACTTAGTTAACAGTCACAGCATCTGCTCATGTCTTCAGTGCCAAAACCTTTGGGCAAAAGACCACGAAATGTGGTGCCTTTCCCACACTTACGACACAACATGTACTTTGTTTACCCAGAAGACAGATCTAAACAAATTGAAGACTTGTAGTACTATGAATTAAACATCACTGTAGCAAAGACTGTGGGTCATCTGCTAAAACAATTTCCTCAAAGACACATTTTGAATCTTGCTTGGATAAATCCCATTGACTCTACTCAGTCACGGTTTCTGTCTGTCTGCAAAAGCAAATACTAAGACTTTGAGCTATATATGAGGCATTATTTACAGGATATGCAAAACTATAATATCAGGTTATTGACTAAGCTAAATACATGATAAAAAAGATGAATTGTTCAAATGAAAGTATGTTATGTGCACTTATGCGACCACAATTAGAGTGCATATGATTACTTTAACTAAACTTTTTTGCTTGTTTTTACCCAGTTTGGCTAATTTAATTGTATTTTGGCCTAAAAACATGACATAGGCTGATGTATTTGCATTACCGACCAACCATATTTAAACCCCGGCCAAAAGTCATGTAAATTACACAATACTTATGATTCGACAAATTATAATATCTGATAGCATATCTTAACAAACTGAATTTTACTGATGCAAATATGATTTACCTTAAGGATTAAAGGAATAAACAAAATCATAATTAGACAAAAATATGAAAATCCGTCATATGGGCTTAATTGAAGCTCTCACTCTTTACAGGAACAGATAAACACATTTAATAAGGATTTTATAGCGATCTTTGTCTTTAAATATGTTTTCTGAGCTCTAATTAAGTTTCATTTTGATGCACATGGAACCTGGCACACCTTCTCAAAGATGGCTGACACTGATTTCAATGTCAGAAATTCAGTAATAAAAGAAGGGGTCCCGCACGCTGCCAATCCTTGTATGTATTTACAGTGCAACGTTTCGGCCTGCGGCCTCTTCAGGCGGTGAAAGGTATAAGGAGCCATCTTAAATAGGGTGTTTTTAGGATTGGCAGTGTGCGGGACCCCTTCTTTTATTACAGTTTCAGGGTTATCCCATTATCCTACGCACTGTCTCATCATTGATGTGCAGAGTATTTGCCTTTTTCTGAATGTCAGAAATTGTTTGTGGCCATGAACCCTGACCATGTTAAAAGGTTAGTGTTAGGTTAGGTTAGGTTAGGTTAGTGTGTTGTTACCAGATGTAGACACCTGATGGCTCCTCATCTCCTCTGAGGAAAAACATGCTGTTTCTCTCATAAAACTCACAGTGCAGCTTGTAAAACTGCCTCAAGGTGCTAGCTAATGGGTCAGGAGGAGATCTGTGTTCCTTCCTTAACCTCACAACTTATAGTTCCTAATATGAATGCTAAAATGAAAAATAGCTCATCTTAGACTTATGATTAGTAAAACAATGATGTGATTGTGTTTGAGATGCTTTGACTTACCTGACAAAGCAGCTGTTATTGCCCTGAAGTTGGCCTCTTGTTCCCTCCGTCACTGTGTTTTACATTTCCTGTAGTGGTTAACCTAAAAACGATACAGAGCATGCTTCAAATGACTGAATAAACAACATATTTTTTGGTGTTTGTTTCTTTTGCAGAAGAAAACAATGGAAACGGCCTCAGCTCGATGTCGGACCGGACGCTGCCTGGAGAGGTAAATGTTACTGATAATTATGTCACTGGCAATAACTGACCTTAACATAAATTATGATAGACTTTGTTTATTATTATGTGTTCACAGTACAGTACACAGCCCTGATCATTCTGTTCATGTTAAATGCTGTGTGTGGAAGGTGCACTGTGTAACTTTCTGGATATAAAAAGTCATCTACGGTACACATTTGAGTAGCAATAGCAAGTGAAAACCATACTTTGAAACACTGTTAATAGTGATAAATGTGTGTTATGCCACAAAGTGAAAAAAAATATAGCCAAGGGAACATCTTTTCCATGGTAACAAGCCTCTTTCTGGCCTAACAGTAGTCCATTTTGTGGTCATGCAAGCCCACTCGGACGTAAAGACAGAGATTTAAATTATTTACAATCAATGCATCTTCAACCACAACACATCCAATAACCTCAGCAAAATGACCATAGTTGTAGATCAATACATGTGACTTTTTAATAGATAAAAGTCTAGAGAAAGTTTACTGAACTGTCATAGCACCAGAGAGGATCTACTTCACTATCCTTACCACCAAATTTGGGCCACTTTCCTCTCATTTAGCCTGAAAAAGCTAACGCAAACACAGGACATATGGTACTTGAATGGTGGAGTCTGATAAACCTAGTGGGTGGAGCTTAGTAAACGGCCACAAAATACTCATATTTAGGAAAAACTGTACTTTGACAATAGCTTTAAGAAGGTTAAACTTAACCCCTAACCCTAACCCTAAGCAATGTTGTTTGTTGTAGTTAGGTGGGTATAGTGAAGTGAAAGGAATGTTTTTACAGTTTGCAATTAGTTTTGGCCGTGTAAATTGTTGGTTCTGAATGGATTGCTTTCACTTCCCACATCTAATGAAACAATTTTGTTCACAGACAGAAAACCTCCGACCAAATAAAGACACAGTGTTCTTCAGGGACGGGCTGAGGAGAATCGATTTTGTTTTGTCTTACGTGGACGATAAAGACGGAGAGAAGAAACAGGTTTGTAAAAAAAACAACAACACAAAAATAATGCACTTAGTCAGCATTTCTCTGTGTGAAATAGATGAACACTGGCCATTATTACGCAACAGAAATCCACAATACGTATGAGCTATTAAAAAGAGGAAATGAGAGAAAATATCCTTCCACAAAAGCGGGGAACTTGGTGCAACAGTGCTTATTTAAGTGCTTTTCTCATCCCCTGTAGTTTTGATTTTTGTGACAGGTCACTGTGACAACCCGGTTTGAGTGTAGTTCTAGTCGGGCCATTACACGAGGGTATAATGGCCTGAATACCCTCATGACTGCAGACTAGAAACATTTGAGGAGAGCATTGTCTTGTATTACAGTTTTGGCCCTTGTCAGATCCACTCAGATCTTTCATTTGGCAATTTTCCTGCTTCAACAACATTCAGTTTAGAGATAAAAAAAAAGGTTCTCTTGTTGCTTCTTAATCCAACCTCAAGAGATAAACTGTGATTTTCACCTGACCTGTCAGTGATTATGCATGCTCTATGGATCTGTGACTCATAACACAATTAGATTTCAGACTATTCTATTACATTTGCTCACTAAAAGTTAATTTTTATACTTTTTGATTCATGATTTCCTAAAACCTTTACATTTTCCTTTATTCAAAGTGACAGACTGAGCTTAAGTTAGAGAACTCCTAATACAAAATCTGTCCACCTCTTTTCTTTCACAAATCCTTGGGCCCATGGTTAAATTCCATATGCACTGATTTTTCACTGCAGTTTTGAGATAAATTGGCGCCGCCAATCAGAGCACTGCTTTTAGTTACATATGGTAAATAAAATACTTTATTATTCAATTCAGGCAGTACAGAGCAATTTATAATATTTATGTTTATGGTAGAAAGCAGCAATTTATTCATTTATTATTAAAAAACGCACAAAATGTCAGTTGGTTTGCTAACGTTTTACTGACATGTTCATTTTCTGTTTGAGGGGGTGAGGGTTCATAAAAAAAAGAGTAATGACTAAGTTATGAGGGGATTTCTATTCACAAATCAGAAGAATACTTCACCAAAGGGCACTTGATTATTCACCTTATTCTGCCACACCCACTTTTCTTGGCAACGTACTTCTGGTTTAGCTGTGGTTAGCCTGTAGAATTTCATCGCTGAGTTTATTTTAATTCATTATGTTTATTAACTACAAAACTGCACTTGCACGGCTGGGTAAGGTCAGGCTAGCATTGGACAAATGTCCTAGTTACAGCTCACAGCAAAACAGCATTTTAATGCTGATAAAATGTTTTTTTTGCTGCCAGTTGAAAAGGGTCCATAACAATAAAAAAAAATCTACCATGCACAGTCACACATGTGTTACTATGGAAGCAGTTACTAAGGGAAAGTAACCAGGAAATACCTATTGTTTTGGTTAATGCTAAATAGTCAGGTTCGGAGGGATGTT
Source organism: Mugilogobius chulae (assembly GCA_038363315.1). Classification (NCBI taxonomy): domain Eukaryota; kingdom Metazoa; phylum Chordata; class Actinopteri; order Gobiiformes; family Gobiidae; genus Mugilogobius; species Mugilogobius chulae. Next base: position 29,331,207 of record CM076403.1, read on the forward strand.
GATTAAATGGGGACGTTTAGGAAAGGGGTTTGGATAAAGGTTAAGATAAAAAAGATGATATTTTGGGCCAGTTTTTGAAACTCATTACCATAACAACCAGCTCACTCTCAGAATCTGTTTTCTAGCTTTAACATATTGTCTTTGTCTTTACTTTTAACCTAAATGGCTAAATTAATGAATGTATTTTTTTTTTCTTTTATTATTAATTTGGTCTAAATTAGTAATGATATTTATATCATTACTGGTTCCATGAAGTCTGGTGGTATTATTATTTTGGATTAATACCTTATGTGGGCATTTCTAAATTTAGCTGTGATGCCATTGTGCCCACCGCCACACCTACTTCACTCTCTGTACTGCGCCATTACTTCATGTATTTACTTATCTGTTTCTCTGGAGCCTGTACTTTTTGTCTTAAAATAGATTTGAATCAGTTAAAAGGTGATTTCTGCTTGAAATCACGGTGTTATCAGCAAGTTTTGCCAGATTTACTAGTTTACTGATTATGTTGGCTGTTCTTTGATGAAGGCGTAATGGTGTTGTGTATATTTTCCCAGGAAAGAAGGAAAGAGTTTGAAGCAAACCTCGAGAAAATCGGCCTTGAGCTGGAAACCGAAGACAAGGCTGTAAGTAATTATAAAGACCTACACCGCCATCTAGTGGGTTTTATTTGTAATCACAGCATGTTCCCTAAAACCCTCTTAAAGGGATGGGCTGTCACAAGAGCATGACTGATGTTTTCCAATAACAACACAGGTGAAAAGGGAAGAAAACTAAAATTAAAGCTATGAATTTGGGACTTCCCTTGTAGTTTTTTTTATCATGTAATGTTTCCAAATAGAAATAAGGCAATATTTGGGGCAGCCAAGTAAAATGACAGCCAGTAAAACGGACAAAGCCAGGTCTAAATTTAGTTTATTTGTTCGTTTTGTTCACATATTAGGTTTCACCTTTAAATGTGTTGGCGTTTAAGTTGTGAAACCCCTATACATTTTGAATAGTTTCAACTATTTTTTGGGGTTTAGCACTCAACTGAGGATGAGCAATCTTTACTAATTGACGAGAATTTATAGTGGGGGTTTATGAGCTCTAGCTGAAAAGTTGACCTTAATATTTCAAGTTTGGACATATTTTAGATATCAAATTTGAATAAATCAGGCTTAGATATAGAAAAATATATATATAAATATAATATTAATATATTAATATAATATTACAAATATTTTATTCTAAATCTTGTTCTGTCCAAGTTCAAGGGTAATTTTAATGCCACAGGGTAGGGAAGTTACACTGTCTCATATAACTGTAGATTAATAATACATGTTTAGAAGCAGATTGAAACCCTATATGTTGAATGAAGAATAATAGTTTTACCTAAAGTGTCTGGTCTTAAAAGTCCAACAAATATGATCATTATAACTAATTATGTCTTTTTCAGGAGTCAAAAGACCATAAAACCTACTTCTTAAAGGTTCACGCGCCTTGGGAAGTGCTGGCGAAGTATGCGGACATATTAAAAATCAAAGTTCCCTTCAAAGCGAGTGACATCCCTCACGGATATGACGGCTTCGACTGGCTGTCCCATCCTTTCCGACTTCCAGAGAACATTATGCACCCGGTCCCAGATTACTTCACCTACCCCTTTAACAAAGACAAGACAGACTTCTTCCTCATTGAAGACAGAGACACTTTCTTCACGCCTTCAACAAGAAACAGAATTGTACGTGTTTCAGTCTTTTTTTCCTCAACACTAGATTAAAAACTAAAATATGCAGCATTGTAAACACAACAGAATTTTCTTTGTGCACCTGAACACACCGAGAAAAAAAAATCTTAAATAAGGTAACAAGTTTATAAGTGCTTGAAAAAAGTGGTATTAACTTTGTTTTCAGTGTGTTTTGACTGTCTTACATTATGATTTGCCAGTAGAAAGAGCAAAAAAATATAAAAAATAACCACTTCAGTTTTAATCAGAACACAACATTCTTGCTCCAAAGTTAAATCTAATATAAATCTAATATAATCTATAAATCTAATATTAATTAAAATAGTGTTTAAATCAAGATAAATGTGACTTCATTCAAGCACTTGTTAACCTTTAACTTGCTTAGATTTGTAATTTTTCCAGTGACAAAGATTGTGCACTGATATAATTTTATTTGAAAAAAAACCCTGCAGTCTTGAGTGGCAAAACTATAAGAAGAACACTTGATTAAAGAGGGGTTTCTTCCATTTTTTGTCGAGCTTATGTGTTTAGCAAAATGAAGATGACAGCCTTTTCTGTTGTAGTGGCTGCAAAGTTTAGGTAACTTGTCTGCTAACAACACATGTAGTTTGGATTTCAATTGTCGCACAACAAATACTGTAATCTACTCATCAGATGGATTCTAAAACATATTGTTTAAAGACAGAAAAGCTATAGTCCAACTTTGTGTGATCTCAAAGTCTGTCATCGTGAAAAATGTGGGAGAAGCCTCTGTGTTCCTATTGTTTATCTGCTTTTCTACAACTGTTTTCTTGATTTTCTCTTTATATGTCAAGTACAAACTCAATATCCACCAGAGTTACAATAGTGTATATCAATCGTTTAGTTGAGGTTTGAGCTCTTACAGGAGAAAATGTTCTTTCTCACCACTGACTTTCATGCCATTTTGCCACTCACTGCTTACATTTAGAACGCTGTGTTTACACCTGCATCACCAATGAACAATACCAAAATTGTCTGCAAATTTGTTTAGAAGCTGAAAAAAAAAGGAAACCTGAGATGTATTAACAGATTGTTAATTGCTGCTGCACTGACTTGACTTTGTTGATGCTGATTCAAATTCAACTATAACTTGTACATACTGTATATTACAAATTTAACAGCTTATTATTTGTGTCATTAAAACAATTAATGAGAATTTGGGCCTGTCCTAGAAACTATATTACTATATATTCATGAATCTCTTTTCTCTTGTTTTTCCTGTAAGGTTTACTACATCTTGGCTCGATGTCCTTATTATAAAGAAGATAGAAAAGAAAAAGACAAAACAGGGATTAAACGACTGTTAAGTAATGGTACCTACACTGCAGCTTTCCCACTTCACGATGTAAGTCTAAAATAATGCTATAATATCAACTGGAATTTACTTCCAACCCTGCTAATAACAAAACTACACTGTTTTTTTAACATACTTTTAGTGCCGTTACTGGAAAAGGGGCAGAAATCCAGATACTGAGAGTGAACGATACAACTTGTACAAAAACTGGGCTAGGTTTCTCAGCTTTTACAAAGAGCAGCCCCTCAACCTCATCAGGTAAGAGTCCAATATTGAAAACACAAATAAGATTACCGATAATATGTAATCCTTCTTACAGAAAATACTATGGAGAGAAGATTGGGATCTACTTCGCGTGGCTCGGGTTTTACACAGAAATGCTGTTTTTTGCAGCTGTTATGGGAGTCATCTGTTTCGTCTACGGGCTCCTCAGTTATGACGACAACATAACAAGGTCAGTGGTGAACAAGTGGATCATCTCTGAGTATTTATTCATAGTGCAAAAAAAATGATTCATTTGACCTCATAGTAAAAGTTATTGGATAAACTAATACCTTTTTTGAGGAAAATAAAGGCTGTAAAAGTGGCTAAAATGCATTTTCTTTTTGTGTTTTTGTAGTAAAGAAATATGTGATCCTAATATTGGAGGCAGTATCCTCATGTGCCCACTGTGTGACAGAAAGTGTCCTTTCTGGAAGCTCAACTCAACGTGTTTATCTTCTTGGGTAAGTCCAGCATTACATTTTGTAAAGCTGGTAAAGTATTATGCACTAGTCCAAAAATAAAGACTTCATTCCTTCGTTTCATCAACCTGAAATATGTCACTTCCTTTTTTAATTGTTTCTTGCAGCAATCACATCTCTTTGACAATGAGGGGACTGTTTTCTTTGCCATATTTATGGGGATCTGGGGTAAGTGTATATGATGTGTTTCAGTCAAAAAAAAAAAAAAAAAAAACAACTTAGGAACATAAGTAAAAATGATACATGATACAATCTTATGGCTCATGTTAATCTCAAAGGAACCTTATACCATTTCTGTATGATTTAAGCCATTCTTTTTTGTATATCAGTCTTTAATATCCGTAGACTTACCTTAGCATGTGTTTGCAGTGACTCTGTTCTTGGAGTTTTGGAAGCGGCGTCAGGCCCGGCTGGAGTACGAGTGGGACCTGGTGGACTTCGAGGAGGACCAGCAGCAGCTTCAGACCAGGCCCGAGTTTGAGATCCAGTGCACTGGACGCAGACTGAACAAGATCACACAGGTACAACTATGAAATACCAATTCATATAGATAACAATGATAATCTATTGTTTGTAATTGTAGCTACATTATACTATAAACCTCAAAAACACAAGTAAAAATCAAACAGCAGTAAATGTATAAACACATGCAGAATATTATTTGGATAAAGTATTTACAGTCTTAAAAACTTCATTGATTTAATGTTAGGTAACTGAAAATTCAATGATATGGCACAATTTATAGAACTATTTTATGTTTGTTGTGGTTATTATCATTTATTAGTTTTTCTTTATCGGTCAGAAAGAAATGAGCCTTTATTTTTATTTGTAGGAAATGGAGCCGTATCTTCCTATCACTACAAGGTGCGCTCGTTTCTGCCTCTCCGGTGCGACTGTTCTCTTTTGGGTAATTATCATTTACTGGTATAAACATTGTATTGTATAAGCTTGCTGACTACAATTGAATTTGTACACAGATGTCGTTGATAGTGGCGTGTATAATTGGGGTCATAGCCTATCGTCTGGCCGTGTATGCTGCCTTTGCCAGTATCATCAAAGACCCCATGAGGAAGATCCAGTTTGTGGGCAGATTTATTACGCCGCAACTCGCCACGTCTGTCACTGCCTCCTGTATCAACTTTGTCATCATCATGATCCTCAACTTTCTGTACGAGAGGGTGGCTGTGTGGATCACTGACATGGGTAAAGACTATTACAAGTTAATGTTTACCTATTTTGAGGCGTGTTTATGCCAAGCTGTCAGTGCAGAAAGATAAGCTACAACATACTTTATTTGCCCCACCATGGTGAAATTAGTTAAAAAACAACAGGCAAAAAAAAAAAAATAAAAAAAAATAAGCTCATTCTTTAAAAAAAAAAAAGGACTGACGTGGAAGTGGTTTGCAAAATACTGTTTGTTGCAACAACAAAAAAAGACACAAAATGTTGAACACTGAATAAAGAACAAGCTACAACTTCTTAAAATAACTCTGTATTTAAATCACAAAGGGTCTAAGGGTCTCATTTATCAATCTAGATGCTAAATTACTGACAAAAAGTCTGACAAAAAATGCATGTAATTTATGTGAGCGTTTTGCACTAAATTTACTATTGAAAGCAGCACATACAACATATTACAAACAGATATGAACCACCTCAAATTTTGCCTTTATAGTGTTTGTGTGAGAGTTTTTTGCTCACTACAAAAAATGAATTTCAAAAGTCAAAGTTGCTTGACTCTAGGATTTAACTTCAAACATTTTGACAAAATAACCTTGATTTATTGTAGAGAGATTTTTTTCATTGTTTCCAAGTGTTTCGAACTGATTTTAAGACGCTGCTTCTTATTTCAAGGCAAATTATTTGCCAATGGGTTAAGATAACTGTTCTTACCCTTTTGGCAAAGTTTTTGTTCTTATTTTAAGCCAAATTTTCCTATAACCAGTTAAACTACACAAGCAAATAAATCGTATCCAGTTAAAACAGCTCAAATCTGGATTAAAATTCTGATTCCAAGTCATTTTAAGCAAGTCTAAATTAATAGTTTTTGCAATGAGGTTGTTACTGTTTTTGTCTCTCAGTTACATTTTTACTGTATATTATAGTTTCCAATGCTAGTAGTCTTCATGTTCAACGTGTTTCAGATGCTACTACAACATTTTACAGGCCTATTATACTGTATTTAATAAAAATGAGGGATGGCAAAAGTACTATTTTGTTGTACAGTTACCTTAACCCTGTACCACGTTTCATGTCATGCTGTTGCTTTACGTCAAATCTCACAAACTGTGTCTACTTTTCCAGAAATCCCAAAGACTCATCTGGAGTATGAGAACCGCCTCACTACAAAAATGTTCCTGTTTCAGTTTGTGAACTACTACTCGTCCTGCTTCTATGTGGCCTTCTTTAAGGGCAAGTTTGTGGGATATCCTGGACACTACACGTACATGTTTGGCAGGAGCAGCAAACTGAGAAATGAGGAGGTGAGGGACTGTCTTTAGTGGAGTCCTTACAGTTTAATCATAATTTATGTTGTTTTAATCTTGCATTTCGTGTAACAGTGTGACCCTGGAGGCTGCCTGATCGAGCTCACAACTCAGCTGGTAATTGTCATGGCAGGAAAACAAATGTGTGGGAACATTCAGGAGGCTCTTCTGCCGTAAGTCAAAGTTATTATACTATGATTATTAAATAAGTTACAAATTGTATTTGCAAAAGATTAGCTCAGAGCCTTGAAGTGCATGTGACAGGTTTTTACAAATGTCACTGTTGTAAATATAAATTTTTGTTTTACATGAATCAAGAAAAAGCTTACAAAATAGTAGAGCAGAAATCTAAACCAGGGACATCACACTAGGGAGACATTTTAATTTTTGGCATAAGAAACACGTTTTTATGACCCTGTAAACATGAATTTAACAAAATGACTGTGACTTTTAGTATAGTTTTTGTCTCAAGTAAAAAAAAAGCTACCTTGTTTGCTACCTAGCATGATGTCATCATTTATGAACAGGAATTTTAATCCTAAAAATGATCAGACGGGGAGGAAATTTGTTTAATGTTTAATATCTTAAAGCAGTGATCCCCAAAGTGGGGTGCAAGCCTCAGGATTATTTATTTATTTTTTATTTATTTAATTGTTTATTTAAAACAAGGACAGTGCACAGATACATTAATCTCACAAAAAGAAGAGATGCTCTGCACCAGATTTAGCTATGAAGCTAATTTCCATCTGTAGGATCTCTGCAGGGGGGCTTCCAAAGCTTGTCCACAACAAGCATGGCAGAAAACTGTGTTAAAAACTAACTTTAATATTTTAATTTTATTAATTTACTCCTTTAAATCCAGACTTTAAGTCCACAGGCATTATTATTTTGCGGTTTTGGCATCTTAATATGAGAGTATATACATTCTACTTAATTTTGAATGGAGTGTGAAATATTACTGAGGAACCTCAGGCAGTCTATGGGCCAATAGGGGGCCGCGGCTCCGAAAAGTTTGGAAACGGCTGTCTTAAAGTATAATTTCCTTAACTTAATTTTAGTGAAATTAGTTGTTCAACCTGTCATGCGCACTTAATCTCTGCAAAGTGTATTTTTTATAAATTTATAGTATACTGTATGTTTTATATATATACAGAGCAACTACAAAGTATTATGCAACAGTGTGCTTAAATCAACTGTTCTCCCTTCCCAGAGTTTGTTTAAAAAGCTACAGCAAAAACATACGTAAATATGGGTAAATATTTTGTTGTTTTTTCTTTTTTTTTTTAGGGTGATGAGAAACTGGTGGAACAGCCGCAAGACCCGGCGTCACCCTGAGACACACTACAGTCGATGGGAGCAGGACCACGTGCTCCTAAACTTCAGTCAACTCGGCCTGTTCTATGAGTATCTGGAAATGGGTCAGAAACAAACCTCTTTTATTCTAATTTACTTTAACTACTGATAATATTTTCACAAAAATAACCTTGACTCTGTCCCTGCAGTTATTCAGTTCGGCTTCATCACTCTATTTGTGGCGTCTTTCCCTTTGGCTCCTCTCCTCGCTCTTTTCAACAACATCCTGGAGATCCGAGTAGACGCGTGGAAATTTACCACTCAGTTTAAACGGCCAGTCGCTACAAAGGCCAGAAACATTGGATCCTGGCAAGAGATACTAAACGCAGTGGCCATTTTGTCTGTTGTCACTAATGTAAGTACGATCATTAGTGATGAGTTAAATGCTCTCAGTGGTCTGTTATTGTGGTGTGATTTCCGAGATGTTTCATAACTGCTTTATCCCCTATTAAGCACTGTTCATTCTAACAGAAAAATGAAAGATGTACGTATTGTACCAGATGACTATAAACCTCATCTTGAATCTTTTTGTGGCGAGCTAAAGTAAATGTCATATAATATTATATTACCACAAAATATTTGGAAAGACAAAAGATTTTAGATTATATACGATATTTACACAAAACTGCTAAATATGGAGGCAAATTGGATGCCTATTTCTAATGGCCTTCAAAATAGGAATTTCTTAAACATAGTCACACTCACTTTCAAAAATGAATAAATAAAGGTACATTTAAACACTCACATAGCAGTTGTTAGGTTGAAACCCAATTCTATTGTTGCTTGAATAGAATCCAGTTCCACTTGAATCTATGAGAGAGATAATAAGTTATTAAATAGAAATAAAACTCTTTTGATCAATTGTATTGAAATTTGAAGTTAACATTCAACATCTGATACCTTCTTCCGTACCAACGTTTTACACTAACATCAAAAAATGGTTATATGCTATTTTATGGCAATTTAACTGCTTTATTTAACAAAAAATACGACCAAATAGTTCCATTAATAAATAACTTATATACTGTATAGGCCCACTGTTCCCCCTGGAGCTGGTGCTTGGACAAACCCACACTGCCAGACTAATAAACCTGGGGGCAAATACTTCTGCACATTATCAAACTGAATGCTTAAAATACTGTTGTGTTTTTATATATATAAAAATATGTTCTTTTCCCCCAGGCCTTCATCATGGCGTTCACGTCTGACATGATTCCGCGGATGGTCTACCTGTATGCCTACAGCGGAGAGGCCTCCATGAGGGGCTACATCAACAACAGTCTGTCTGTGTATCAGGTTTCTGGGATTCCAGATCGCAACATGCCAGAGGAGCGCACTGGCTGGTTTGACAACTCCACCAACTGCAGGTACAAAAACACAATTAGAAATGTTTTTTATCTACACATTTATGTAAAAATTGTAGTTCCAATTTTATAAACAGGACTTACATGTCCCAAGATACATAGCATTCATGTTCAAATCAAATCTTGATTTTATTGAAAACAATTTCAGAAAAGATTTATTGATCTTAATTAGAAAAACACTGGACACCCTGGGAAAGTTAATGATTTTATAACTTGCTGTCTTGGTTCTTCAGACAATTATTGAATATAAAAACAGAGTCTCACATGAGTTGCCAAATGGCACGGCTGAAACCAGTTTTGAAATAAACCTAAAATGTCTCACTTTGATCTATTTGATGATTAAAATGTGTGTATGTTGTAATAAGTTTGTGCAGGAAAAAAGTGATTATAATGTATATAAATCTGATAAAATGTGATCAAATGTTGAACATAATGTGCAGTATATCAATAATTGCAAGTATTGTAACGTATATTGTCAAAATTTCTGATTCCTAGTGTTTTCTGTCTGCAGGTAAAGCGCAAATCGTAAAGGCTGCAACTTTTGAAGGATACTTTCATCCTCTGTACAAACATGTTTTAAAATGAATTAGATTTTTTTTTTTTTAGTTGGCCATTTTTATCAATTCTCCCAGACACATTTAATAAGTTGAGACCTGATTTTAAGATTAAGATTAGATATTTTCTCCAAATCGTGCAGCAATACTAGAGACAAGTTCAGTTATGAATGGAGTTTCTTTTCAACCAAAAGCACTTATCTATCCTATCTTAAGTTTTTCTCAAGAATAGTGCAAATATTTGTTACTGTTGTCTACATTTTTATGTGATCATGTGATGTTTTTTTTGTCCAGATACCGAGATTACCGATACCCCCCTGGTCACGAGAAAGAGTACACCCACACAATGCAGTTCTGGCATATTCTTGCAGCTAAAATGGCCTTTATCATCATCATGGAGGTTTGTTTTATACCTTTAATACGGATATTTTGATACGCTTTTTAGGATTTTTCTAATATACTCTTGTCCCTGCAGCATATCGTGTTTGTAGTCAAGTTCTTTGTGGCCTGGATGATCCCGGACGTCCCATCGGATGTGAAAGCTCGTATCAAAAGGGAGCGCTACCTGGTCCAAGAATACCTCCATGACTACGAAGTGGAGAGACTCAAAATCCAGCTCAGTGCCAGCTTCGTCACAGAGCCTCCGTCGGAAACGTCGCCAGTAGACAAACACGAAATGCTGTCAGAGTGCCTGTAGCCTCTCACTCACTAACAAACTATTGACTTAAATTATTGGATTCTTCATAACTAACTGCCATGGTCATAATCCTATATTAGGATGTGAAGGTAGACATCTAAAGTAATCATCATATGTGAAGGTGAGACATCTCAAAATCATCATCAAGATTTCATTTTTATTTGCTAAACTAGCATATTTCTGGACTTATTGCTTTGTTTTGTTGAGAAAATTCAGAAATATAGTCACATTTTTACATCAAACAACAAAATGTAGCTGATCCTTAGAACTTGAGCCACAGAAATCTGTCAGATACTTTTATCCGTATTAAGTTTGTTGTTGTGCGTTGTTCCTTGCATGCAGTTGCTTTAAGTGCTTATCAAATGAAGAACGTAACTGCTGAAAATGAAGCTATACTGTATGTACATGTACGTGTGAACTTGTCCGAATGCTGGATACGCTGCATATCGTTGTGAAGATTGATGCTTAAAATACTGTAACATGCAACATATTTTTGTTTAAATTATGAATGTAGAAAACTTTTAAACCTTTAAAACATATTTCCGCAGATTCTCTAGTTCCTGTTTGCCATAAAAACAGCCATTTTAAAGCTGCTAATATACCTCAAAATTAATAATTACCAAAAAGGTCTGCCATGATGAGCAAGTTACTTACAGTACTGTTAACACAAAAAAGAGAGATCTGTAACTTCATTTTGTTTATTATTTCATTTAACATTCGGTTGACGACATTGTGTGAGACAGAAGCAGCTAATTTGCAGGTCAGATCTTGTAGCTGACTATAAGTGTTCATGTAAATGTTCTAATTCATTTACTAAACTGTTAAACACTTGAATTGAAAGTAATTTGAAATTGTCTGTCTTGTACTTTTTGTTTTTGCGTTGAAGTAGGGCTGGGCAATATTGTGATAAAAATCGAATTGTGAGCTCATCTCTGTATCAATCTGCTTTTCCGATGAAATCATAGTTTTCCATTTCTCTACTTTATGCATCTGTCTGTTCAAATACAGACTATTTTATCCAACCTAAGCTTCTCCAAGCCAAAGAGCTGCCAAGTCTGCCTCTTTAAAACGACTTTGGGCTTCTTTTTTTAAAGTCTTATGAATTTTGTAGGTCTTTTGGGCTGCACTTTCAAGTCATACAAGAATGAATTTTAGTCATTTTTCAGGTTTGATTTACAATAAGTCGTTATTAATGTTAAAAATACTGTTAAAACTTGTTTTGAGGCAACATACAATGTTCTAATTTTAATGATTTTTTTAATCAAAGCTTGGTTGCTTGTTTCTTTCTGAAATCTGGCAACACTGGTCAGCCTTTGTCCTGCTCTATCTGAGTGACGGCTGGATTTAGCTAATTGCAGTAAAGCAGGAACTTTCTGAAAAAGCAGATAATTAACCTCAAAGACAAAAAGAAAATTCACAGTCTAAATAATTGTGATAAAATTGAAATTGTGATATACATTTTTTTGCCATATTGCCCAGCCTTATGTTGAGGATGACTGTCTAAACTCATAATGCCAAGTTAAAAGTGCTGGAGACTCACAGGGGCTTCCTCATTCTCAGCCCTGACATCTGACAGCCTTGTGTTGTTTGTTGTGGTTGTTGGAGCGTAACATTGTGGTTGTAGTAGATTTGACATTAACCTGTCAGTGTGAACGCGCCTGTCTGCTTGTATAAAGGCTTCACTGTGCAAGCTTTTTATTATCAAAGTATGGGGCTAATTTGATACTGTTTTTATGCTACAAATACCACAAATATGCCACCGATTTAGACTGATCCGTCACAACTCAGGTCATGACTGATGGATAAATCAAATTCTCCAACAAATGCCTTAAATGTCTATGTTTACTTGTATTTATATCATTTTGTATGGACAACTTTGAAATGTGCATTTTATCAAGGGTTGTAGGTCATTTTTGAGGAATTTTGCCCTATCAAAATGAAATATGTTTCGTTGTGAATTGTTAATTGTCAATTGTCGTGGCAATGGTACTAGAATTGAAGCCCGTGGATAAAAGCTTTATTGGATGTTGCAGCTGCTACATTGCAATGTAGTCTTTTGTGTTGAGCATGAAGAAACTGTGTGTACTGTCAAAAGTAATCCTCACTGCTGCCAAGTGCAATGTACATGTGAACATATTATAATAAAATTATCATCAAAAAAGGTGATTATTTTAATTATTTATACAAGAAAACAGTTGTCACAAGAACACACATTTACAACTACCTGGTTCCTAATTTGTATTATGTATTACGTGAAGAAATTATGTTTTTATTTCTTTATTACATAACATAGGGTAAAGACAATGTTTCAAAGTATTTTCAGAGCTGAGCTACTGTATTTGAACTGAAAATAAAAAGCCCTAATAATTATGTATGTAAAGGTTGTTGTTTGAGTAATCTTGTATTGTCCTGGAGCTGATGCTCCAGTGCTCAGAAAATCCTTGTCTTCACCTACCACCTATCTCCGCCCACTTGCCTGTATTTACTTACAGTCTTCCTGAAGACAGGCCTCCACTGTGACAATGTTTAAATCTAAGCTCAAAATAATTATTTTTATCTGTGCATATAAAATGCTTTGTCTGTACTCTTTATTAGTTTACTTCTTTTAGGGACTGCAGATGGAAACTAGCTATCTAGCTATAATCTGGTGCAGAACATCTCTGTTTTTTAACTTAATGTCTCTGTACATTGTCCCTTCAAATAAAGACTAAACTAACTAAACTTTTAAAGTAAATTTTATGCTGATTATTTAATACTGTTGTCTTGTTTTGTATTGTAGTTTTGATGCTTTTTCCTGCCTTATAAAGCACTTTGAATTGCTTGTGTATGAATTGTGCGATACAAATGCATTTGCCTTGCCTTTACTTGTGATTAGTCAAAAGTTAGAATGGCGAGTAAAACATGTAAGGTTTAAAATTATCATGTAGCCAGGTTCCAAAGACAAACAAAAAAAGTTTTTTTTTAATTATTTGTGACTTAGTAAATAACATTTTACAAATAAGAGGCAGGGCTTATCAGTTCTGCAGTTTTGAGGAAGTTAGTAGACCCATTTTGATTTTGAAGCCGTTTTAGATCTTATTTGTGTTTTGCAGTGAACAAAATGTAAATTATTGATGTGGATCTGCCATATAGTTTCTTCCTAAATTTACAGAACAATCACAATAGGTCTCCTTTAAGATTTCACAACCTTCGTGTTGTTCTTCTTCTGGCCACCAGATGGCATCCGGAACCCACAAATGAAAGGTGACAGCAAAAGCTTTTTCTTTTTTTCTCCAAATTGATATAGTATCAATAAAAGCAGTGATATTATTATCTATATATTGATATTATCATTATTATTATTAATATTATTATTATTACTACTACTAAAATCATTATTATTACAGCAGGAACATTGTGAAAATTAAAAGACAGCGGATAGATTTAACCAACAATGCTAAATTACTATAAATGGTCACGTGCTTATATCCTAAATTTCTAGACGTAGAAGGGGGGTAAAAAATGCACGAGGCAGCCCGTGTGAGGATGCGGTTGCCAGGGGGATGGAGACTGGGGAGACGTGAATTATTGATGGATTCCTGCGTTGGGGAAAGGAGCTGGATGTTGAAGGAGGAATCCACTCCCGCTCATTTGGTTTCCATAGCACCACCCTCCCGAGATCAGGATCTTTTACATCTGTCTATAATACTATATTTATGTACTGAAAAAAATGCATAGCGACAATTCAGAATAAACTGTGTCCAAAATACCCTAAATATGTTAATGTAGACAGAAACATAAAATAATACTTTGAAATAGTCATCTTAATTTGAATGTTTTTCGGATGACAGATTAGCAAAAGAAAAAAAGAAAAAAATGCGGGCTATTTATTAAAGATAGGGTGTCCGTGACCTGCATTGGCGCGTGCAGCAGTACAGATGTGGCACGCGGAGCTGACCTCGGTGCTGAACACGACGTCAGATAAACCTGCGCGCGCCACGGGAGACACAAGCCCGCCTCACTCCCTCTTTGATTTATTCACGCTTCTCCAAACACCACCGTCTGCTCTGTAAAATTGGCCTTTTCTTTACGTCAATTTTTTTCGCCTTCCATTTCTTTTACAGTGCCTTTATCACATCGACGTTAAGTTTGACTGCTTTTGGTTTCGGTGCGCCTGTGATGCTTACTGTACGCCACGCACGAGATGGGCTGCTGCTGCTGGACGGACGCACGCATCTCGTTTGATTCGCGCTGATCCGAGGGCTTTTTTTTACTTTGCAGATCATCCAGTCATTGTGTCCTCTTGGATTCGCGTTTTATTTTCAAATTAGGGTCGTAGTTTTAGTCGGCCGTCCTGCGTCGGAACATGACCAACAGGCTTTAGACATTTAAGACGAGGCCTGACCCACAGCATCTGGACATGGAGTCCGTGAAGAGCCGAGCCGCGGCGGGGGTGAAGGAGTTCGCGGGGAAGACCCTCGGCCATGTGTACAGGTAAGAACACGGGGTTCTGTGCTCTCCTCAGCTGACCTCTGTTTGTTGCTGCAGTGACAATCATTTATAATAGGCTACTGTGAAACTTAATCACATGTCAGTGGTTTCAGGGTAAAGCTGGCACGGGGTAAAACTCAAACATATTTATTAACATAAGGGCATAGACTACACAGCGCTAGAAGTGAATTATGCAATCCTATGCGCACTGGCCTTGGTGCGTGCTTGTGTGCGTGGCGTGCATGCAGTGCGTGTACGTAGACATGTGCGTGATGCTTTGGCACGGTTCCGTTCAGATGGCTCGAGAGTAACAGGGCTATTCACAGCCATGTCCAGAAGCGGGCCTCGTGGGTCTGCTCAAGGCACGGGACTTGAAGGCCACACGAGAATGTCATAGCCTCGAGCCATGTCCAGCCACCGTTTATTTAAGAGCACCTCATGTGCTGAGGCAGACTTGATTTAAATAAACCACTGCAGACTGACTGCACAAAGCCTGCTTTTTATTTGGAACGTTCTCTTTAATCTAGGGAATACAATTTAGAGCTATGGACTTCATCCCCTATAGTCTGGTATCGGGGCTCATCATCCATCTTCTAGGGCGTTACCACTTTCCTCTGCTCTATTTTTAGCTTGAAAAACAGATAGATTTTGTTTTATGATCAAATCAACGTCGTACGAATTCAGCCAATGTTGGTGGAATATTAGGCTTGATGCATTTTACAGCTTAGTCTATAATTCTGTCGAAATATTTTGGAGCAATTGTGTGAAATGTTGTGTGGAGACATCTGATACTCACGCATATCTATTTCACTCTGTACAAATCTGTTGAGCTCGTATGCTGGCGGTATGGTCAGATCGAGTGACTTTCCTAACCGGGGGAAGACGGTGAGGAAAGCCCAGAACGTCTGAAGCCCAGAGCAGCTCAGAGTGTGAATGTTAATGAGCGGCCGAGATGCTGCTGCAATGCGGTACAGCAACACGGAGAAATATGTTTTAGGTGCTTTGTGCATAAAATACAAGAAAAAGGGCCTAGTGTGAGGAGTTACTCCAAATGCAGAAATGGAAAAAAAGACGCACGGTGTTAGTCGTTGTTCTGGATGTTATCTGCGAGCAGTCCTTAGGCCTTTAGTTTTACAAAGGATTGTGTTTTAGAATCACTGTATTATCATTAGCCTACTGTTTTTTTCTATTCAAAACAGATGATGCCTGTAAACACAGAGAAAGCATTTCGGCCTCCTGTGTTGACAGGCCTATAATAAAACAGGTGAAGGCCATGCATGGACATCTCATTCACAAATGTGACTCCAGACACACAGGCTTTTCCTCTGTCCACAGGGCGATGGAGAAGAAGCAGAACACTGGAGATGTTATAGAGCTCACAGAAGATGGCCGGCCTAAAGAGGCCGCGGAGAAGAAGCCTCCCATCTTTGACTGCAGCTGCTTCGGTTTGCCTCGGCGCTACATCATCGCCATGATGAGCGGCCTGGGCTTCTGCATCTCCTTCGGTATCCGGTGTAACTTGGGCGTGGCCATAGTGAGCATGGTTAACAACAGCACCATCCATCAAAATGGAAAGATCATCGTCAAAGAGGTGTGGCCCAGCTCTGCGCTGCTGACGCACACAGCACGTACAGCATGCCTGCACTCTCACGTGCACTCTGTCAAAGGAGTAGAAAAGCTCAAATGCTTCAGATCAGATTCACCGGGCTCAGAGTGATGAGGCCTAAACATATCAGGCAAATAAACCACATTTCTAATTTTTCACTAATCTGTCCAAAACGAAGACAGGAAAATATAAGTTATAGATGAGCAGACTAGAACTGTAAAGTAAAAAACACAAAAATTAACATTTTATAAAAAAAAAAAAAAATGTCTAAATAACGGGCTACAAAACACTAAATCACAAAGACAGGTTGAGGAGCAGTTTGTTTTGGGAAGCAAGAAAAAAGTCCTTACAGGATGTAGCCGTCAGTCTGTTTAACCAGTTTATGGGGCAATTAAAGTTTTTTTGTCGTTTGTCTTAGGCCCATATAGGCCCAAACATGCATTTGCATTAATATTTCGAACAATCTTAAACACATTTAGCTATGTCTGTGGTAATCAATGAATGTGGTAATTTGATACAAGATTTGAATAATGGAAAAAGAACTAGAATATACATATTGAATAAATTTGCCTTCTGAACGAAGTAGGCCAATCAAACTATTAGCCGCCATAAAATAAAAATGCACAATTTGAACGGTCTGATTTTGTTGTAAATAGAAAGCCAAGTTCAGCTGGGACCCGGAGACAGTGGGCATGATCCACGGCTCGTTCTTCTGGGGTTACATCGTGACGCAGATCCCGGGAGGATATATATGCTCTCGGCTGGCAGCAAACAGGTACCGTATCATAATATCTGGCACACTCGTTTAGTCAAACCAAATGAGAGAAAAGGGAACTGATCTTAAATGAAAATGCTTGCATTCTTCTCATTTATTCTTCCTTGTGGTGTGAGTAGTAAACACTAGGCCCACAAAGGCTGTCCATGTCTCAGCCTCTTCGCTGAGGTGTGGGGCTGGAGCCTCGGCGGGGCCCCGGGACCGGGCTTTGTGCCACCTGTTAATGAGTTCCCGGGGGACACTGTCTGTCTGTCCCGCTCTCAGGGCACAAGGACACCACCATGGGCCTTGTGCTGTCGCCAAGGCAATTTATTCACATTTAAATCCACCGGCGCCTCTCTCCTTTAGAGTGTGGGCACTGCATTCGTATAGAAAGTATATGTTGTATTTATTTATTCGCTCGTCCCAGGCCTACAAATACAGTCAGTTAAAAAAGAAAAAGGTGGCCATGAGAGGCCGCAGATAGATGTAAATTGAAAGCTAAACGACTGAAATTGGGGAATGAAAGGGGATGGCCACGGCACAGCCTCTAAACAATAACGAAATAATATGGCTAATTTAAAGCTACAGCCTTTGACACAAATGCGCATAAGAGCACACTTGGCCTTCACATCAGTTGCTTTTCAGTGTAAAAGACAAGTCAGAGAAATTTACCTGGGCTGAAGGCGGGAGATAAAAATATTGTGGCTAAAATAAAGGCTTTGTTAAGGCAATGCAGGGCAGATAAATCCACAGTATTTTTCCTGGTTTGTCAGGATGGTTGTTGTTTTAACATAAATTCGTGACAAAGCATTTATTTTTGCAGGGTTTTTGGTGCAGCCATCTTCTTAACTTCAACCCTCAACATGTTCATTCCCTCTGCTGCTCGAGTCCATTATGGCTGTGTCATTTTTGTCAGAATATTACAAGGGTTGGTGGAGGTATGTCCTGTTTGCTGTGATTTTGTTGTTTTAGTTGATTTGATTAAAAAAAAAAAAAAAAAAGTGAAACCTGCTTGTAGAGATTGAAATAGAAGGCTGTCTTAATTACTATGAGTACGATCACCACAAAAGATTTTTGTTGGCAAACAAGAGTTGCCTATCAAACAAAAAAGATTCAACATATTACATATTAATTAGTCACTTAAGAATCATAGGCTGCTTTTCTTCAAGAAAAGCACAGAGAGAGTCTTTGTTGTAGCTAAAACATGTATATTCATGTTTTATTTTCAGGGAGTGACATACCCAGCGTGCCATGGCATCTGGAGTAAATGGGCTCCTCCACTGGAGAGAAGTCGTCTTGCCACCATATCTTTCTGTGGTAAATACTCATAATGCCCCACATACTGCATGTCTAAGCAGTCGGTTTAAATCTCAGTGTGTGAGAGACTGTGTCTGTCTCCTGCAGGTTCTTACGCTGGTGCTGTGATCGCCATGCCTCTGGCTGGGATCCTGGTTCAGTATACAGGCTGGTCCTCAGTCTTCTATGTTTATGGTAGGAATATGTTACATATGTGTCTAGTGCATTAAAGTGCTCTGAAGCTTGCTTTGGTTTAAATTGTCCAGTGAAAGTCAAATGGATTTATCAAGGGAGAGAGACCATATTGATTTTTTTGCTGGCAATAATTACAGCATCTATTGGTTCTCTGTGGACAGGATCATGTTAGCTTTCCTGCCTGGCTTTAATTTGGCATTCATATGAAAGATGAGTTGTATTTATATGGCAGAGACAAATTAAAAATGAATATTGTCTTTTTTTTTATTAGATTTGCATTGTATGAACACAAAACAAGAAGTATTTATGTTGGAGAATTATGAAGTGAACTACTAAATTATTATTATTAAGTTATATCCTTTTTCAGATTTCATAATAATGGAATATTCTGTTAGAACAATAGATTCTGATTTGATTTTGGTGATTACTTTTTCTGTTTTGTAGCTGATCACAAACTGTCTTCTTTGTAGGATGCTTTGGCATGTTCTGGTATTGTTTCTGGATCTTTGTGTCTTATGAGAGCCCTGCTGACCATCCAACTATTAGTGATGAGGAACGCTGCTACATAGAGGAGAGTATTGGAGAAAGTGCCAAGCTGATGGGGGCTGCTGAGGTGAGACCAGGAGGTCCTTAACTGTCCAAAGCACTCGCTTCAGCCAGATCTTACATATTTTGTTCTCTTTGTAGAAATTCAAGACCCCATGGAGAAAGTTCTTCACCTCTATGCCCGTCTATGCAATTATTGTGGCCAACTTCTGTAGGAGCTGGACATTTTACCTGCTGCTTATCAGTCAGCCTGCCTACTTTGAGGAAGTCTTTGGATTTGAGATCAGCAAGGTAAACAATTGGAGACATTTTATTTAAGAATGAAGATCTTTTAAACTTTTGTGTGCTGCTTGTGTTTAGGTTGGCGTGCTGTCTGCTCTGCCACATTTGGTCATGACCATTATAGTGCCCATTGGCGGCCAACTGGCTGACCACCTGCGCAGCAAGAACATCCTGTCGACCACCACTGTCAGGAAAATGATGAACTGTGGAGGTGAGAGCCTGGACTCCAGATCAAGTCACATTTCCACACCTCTCATTTTGCCCAGCCGAAAGGTGTAAAAATCCATACTGTTTTTGTTTGGTAAAAAAAACCTTTAACAGTGTGAAGGCTTTGTTCCACACCCGAACAGGATTTTAGAAACAAATGTGTTTTCAAAATGTGTTCAATAATAGCTCTGTGATTGTGAGTGAGCATTGATCTTGTATCTGACACTTATGTAATTGAGTGCGGTCTACGAATCATCTCTAATTCAATTGGCACTGAGCTATGGCCAACAGCCGTGGGCCTTTGTGCTGCACTGTGCTTGTGTCTGTGACCTTCTGTCTGTCTCCGGCAGGATTTGGCATGGAGGCCACGCTGCTGCTGGTGGTCGGATATTCACACAGCAAAGGGGTGGCCATCTCTTTCCTGGTGTTAGCTGTGGGCTTCAGCGGATTTGCTATATCAGGTCAGAAAAAACATCTGTTTAGATATGAGCGGTAAACTGTATTTTGGTAAGAGTATCAACTTTTTATCTTCAGTTTTACAAGCCATGTAGTATTGCTGGCCAAGATTTACCATTTTTCACTTTTTTAATCCAGTAAACACAAGATTTTTACAATCCATATACTGTTGAAGTCCCCTTCATTCAACAGATAGATGACTGAGTTGTTGAAAGGCACAGTGCCGCTGCTATCAGGCAGGGATCATGTCTGTCCTCCAAATCCTATTTCCTATTGTCCCTGTGCTTTCTTGTGGAGTGTTTAATAATTCAGTGCTGGCTGTCTCGAGGGACTTGCCAGCAGGCAGCTAGCAGCCGCAGCCAGTGAGGGCACTCCTCATTCAGGCTGTCAGAGGCAGAGTGGGGGAGGAGAACTGAGCTGGAATATGGCTTGCACTCATGTTGCTTTCATGAGCTTCGATAAATAAGTGGAAATAACACACTGCATACAGACAGTCGTATAATTATGTTTTTGTTTGTTGTAGGTTTCAATGTGAATCACCTGGACATTGCACCTCGCTATGCCAGTATCCTGATGGGAATATCCAATGGTGTGGGCACCCTGTCTGGGATGGTGTGTCCTCTCATTGTTGGTGCTATGACAAAAAACAAGGTACATCACTGCAGACATTTATTTGGAATATTATGCATTTTCGTCTAATATTATAACTGAATTCAAAGGATACTTGTTTAGTTTTTTACCCACCTGACAGCTTTCCTCTTCCTGTCTCAGACTCGAGAGGAATGGCAGTATGTGTTCCTGATAGCCTCCCTGGTGCATTATGGAGGCGTGATTTTCTATGGGATCTTTGCTTCGGGAGAAAAGCAGCCCTGGGCCGACCCAGAGCAGACCAGTGAGGAAAAATGTGGCTTCATCGATGAGGATGAGCTGGCCGAGGAGACTGGTGACATCACCCAGAACTACGGCGCCTTCGGAGGAGCTGCGGGAAAGTCGTACGGAGCCACCACACAGGTGAACGGAGGCTGGCAGGCCAACTGGGAGAAGACCGAGGAATATGTCCAGGAGGGAGCACAGGAAGGAGGCTACGGCTACCGCCAGGACGAAGGATACTCCTAGACCAAAACATCAAAGCACACATCACTAGCACAAAAGTAGACTTTTTCCATGAGTGTGTACTAATTTAGTTGTACATCAACAAACGAAAAGTACAAACTACAATCCATTTTTGTGTTCTTTGCACAAACTAAAAAAAAAAAAACACACAAAAAATGATCAACTTGATGTAAAATGGCTAATCATTTAAAAAGATATACAAGTTCATGGCAGTATAATGCATATCCGATTGGCAGTCTGTAAATGTATTAATATGCATATTGATAATAGGTATAATTAACTGGAGTGCAGTTGTGTGTAAATGTGAATCTTTCCACATCATCAGCGTGGCAGTGAAGCCTGGAGGTTAGATAAATACAGTTCATATGCGCCAAACCGTACAGAGATGTGGTTCTTGTGCCAGCTAATCCAATGTATAATACTAAATATGTCACTGCACAGCATTGTAAAGAGAAACTAGACACTGTTGTCGTAGATTCTACTGTACTCCTGAATGCACTGGAGTCGTGTCCTTTAAATGCACAATATGACCTTTTCTTTGACTTATCACTAGCTTTTGTGTACAGACCTCAGACATGTACGAGTGTGGAGGTTTGGACAGTTTGATCATGCCTTGTTTTGAACAATGTTTAAATGTTGAGAAGAGCATCAAAAGCAAAACAGAGGTCTCACAAATATCTGCTACATGGTGTAACACAGTTGTGAGTGAGTCTGCCATCTGCATCCATCACATGTGTAGTGCTGGAGAAAAGCCATTCAGTCCACCTACCACCCAGCTGTACCAATGCATTGTAAAATCTAAGATATTATATATATGAAGCAACTATAAAGATAGAAAGCACATAATATATGACATGAATTATATAGATTTATAGATGAATCCTTGTTATTTCTCACACAACACCTTACAAGGGGACTGTGCAATTCACATTTGACAGAGAAACCACACAGTATCAAAATCCAAGAGACATTTAAACTATTTAAAAAAGATAGTCTTTATATTGTGATTTGAGCAACTTTATTTATCAATCAATGTTTTCCAAACAATCCAGTTGGAATTAAAAATAGATTTTAAATTCAAAATGTTTATGGCAGCTTAGCTTTCAGTGAAAATAGTAGAAAATAGCCATTCAAGGTGCACATTGTAATCTTTCTGTTTGAGTGCTACTTCCTTGTTTCCCTTAAAATGTTATGGAATTGTCTGAAATGTTTGATTTAAGTGGATTTAAGTTTATCTTCTGTTTATGAATTTACAATTGTTTTTATTGCTAAATACCACTTTAAAAACAATTCTACTGTGAGCTTGCTTCTTCATCTGTAACTTGCCATTTGCTTGTTTATTGTGGATGAATTTAATGCCATATTGTGGAACACTGCAGTTAAAACAATAATATCTGTATGGAAACAATCAAGTGGCAGACCAATCGAAAAGTTACATAGTGCACTTTTAAAGTAGAGATTCTAAAATAAAGATTGTTTTATTGTGTATGATTTTTATATGCAAAAGTGATGCAGAACACATAAATAACATTGCTTCAGATTTAAAACAAAAAGAAAAGTATGAAGTGAACATTCCCCAGAAGTATTTGAATGTTTACATGTGTCTCTGTCGGTGATGTTCATGACCAGGGGAGTTGTCTTCAGAGACGCGAGCACAAAGGGCAATCAGAACAGTTTGGAGACAAGCTTATTTAGAGCGCAGCCGTGGGTTTGTGAAGTCCCAGCTTCACAAGTTTGAATCAGATTGTGCACTTAAGGTCTAAAGGGGCCAAATGTCATTTTCACTTGTCTCTGGAGACATTCATTCAGCACTTCACAATATAAATGTGTGTATTTATGCATGGAACAAAGTGAAATGTGTCTTTTATGTTTCTTTTTTTAACATATTTTTTATTATTCTTATTTTTTCCATAATGTTTTTGTTGATGTTTGTCTCAGAAACTGTTACTTATGCTTCAATTCCTTTGCACAATTTACCAAAGGTGTAGAGTACAGGTGGTTTGAACAGGACGTCCAACAGCCAGGGGTCCACAATGGCAGACGACTCCAAAATTACTCAATGTACAAAGCAATAAACTAAAGTAACAGTTCTGGTCAAAAATCATGAATGATTCTAATGTCTTTGACGCATTTGTTCAAATGTGGTGTTTTTGTGATAAACAATGTAGACACTTGTAAAAATAAAACTCTATGTAAAATATCTAGTAATAGAGCCCTAGACAAAGATCTCAGACTGTGTCTTTGACTTTGCAACAGGGCTGCTCACCAGATGAGAATGATAAAAAGAGCGCTGTTTGAAAACGGCAGCTCTTCTTCATGTTCTTGTTTTTATGTTTCATGTCCCTCTCACTTGTCCCTCACCTCCTCCAGCATCCCATCCCACTTTGGGTTTCTTCATCTCAAGCTCCTGACGTAACCAAATGTACCCACCACTCCCCTTCCACAACCTTCACACAATCCTCAAACCGGCCATTGTCCATTTTCAACAATTGTGCAACTTAAAAGTAGTTTCCTGTTTTGTGCCTCTGGAGTTACAGTGTGATTTTATGGCTTCTGTTGCTGTGTAAATTGAGAGGTTTGTTGATGTCAAAATGAAATACTCTATAACCTTTTTTTTTATATAAAAAAAAAAAGAGAGCGAGAAAAGAAACACTTTGTTTGGCTGTTTTGTTGATTCAATGTGTCACTTAACAAGAAATAGCGACTATTGAAAGTGCAAACTACTTCGACTTGAGAAACTCAACAAGGAGCAGAGGAAATGCACAGTTAATAGTGGCCCTCCTTTGCTGTCAGTGAGATCAATAAGATTAGTTTCCAGGATTGGGCAGGACCTATTGGCTTCTCTAACCTCTTAATGGAGATGAGGGGAGGAGGAGCACTTATCGAGCTATTTGGAGGTGTAATTTTGATTTAGGAGTCAGCTTTAAATGTCTGGTGTAGAGCATGAAGATTATCAGAGAGATATAAAGGGCATAACAATATGGATTAGGGTTGTCCAAAGGATTGAACGCACTATTCAAGCACCAATGGCTTTCCATGTATCAGGGAATCAAGCATCAGCTAACACAGACATCAAAAAGATTAATTACCTGAACCAAGAGCATACTTTCTCCTGCGCTTTAGAAAATAAAATAAACAAATTAATTAATTAATTAGAAAATTATGTTTAGTATAATATGTAAACTAAAAATTGCCCATTCTGTCTCTCAGTTTTATATTTCAGAGTTAAATTTTTTTTTACTTCTTATCCAGTGGCAAAGACGCAAAAATGTTAATGACTGAAAAACGTATTTAGGCATTCATTCTACTTTGTCCTTCACTCCGCAAAAAATCAATTGAAAAGCAAACATGCACACTGACATCAAAAAGGGCCAGTGAAAGCCAAGGTGACATACAGCACAATTTGATGGATGCCTGACTTATAGATGTGGTGTTGCAAACATGTTTTCTCCCCCGCCTTTCTCCACGCTTGTTATGTTGACTCTTGTCTCGGCTCAGCTCATTGCCTTTGTTAATTTGACAGGCTCAATAAACGTGTCCCGAGTCTGCCCCTAAATGCTATTTTCTCACAATCAACCAGCCATAACCAGCATCCCAATCCAGAGCAACCGAGGGAGGCGACCCGTAGCCCTCCCTGTGACCACCAGCCTGCTTTTTACATCA
Source organism: Mugilogobius chulae (assembly GCA_038363315.1). Classification (NCBI taxonomy): domain Eukaryota; kingdom Metazoa; phylum Chordata; class Actinopteri; order Gobiiformes; family Gobiidae; genus Mugilogobius; species Mugilogobius chulae. The sequence goes on from CM076403.1 coordinate 29,356,036, forward strand.
ATGAACCTGCGCCTACCCGACAGCCCCTCCTCAAACTGTGCAAAGACGTCACTAATCTCTTAAACACTATTTACCGTTTGAATTTGCATCAGCGATGACAAATATAGCATGTGGACGTGTGACGAAGACAAAATTGAGTGAGTACGTGCACATACGTTTGTGGTCTTAGACGGAGATGTGGGTGTGGGGCAGGTGTGTCACAGCCTGTGGGGAGTAAAAGGGGAAAGACGGATAAAACCGCTCACTAATGACTCGGGGCTGGGCTGCTGGTGTTGTGTTTGGTCCCACAGGACACATATGGCTTGTAAATAAGGTCCTGATTTGCACAGTGCCCCCTCCTCTCTCCTTCAGAACAGTGTCTGAAGGCGAGGGGAAACACTCATTAAAAATACATAGACCAAAATTTGCATCAATAAATGTGAAGTCATGTTTTTTAACTTACTAGAAGTAACATCATTGTGCATAAGCCCAAATTCTAAACATGTTCCTACTGTTATTCTCCTAATAATCCATTAAGGCCAATTTTGACAATGATTAATTAAGTACATTCTGTGTGATTAAATTATGCATATGAGCTGGATATTATTTTTTTGCAGCCAAATCTAATACAGGCCTATTCTTGGGCTTCACAGAGATGGAAATCTAGCACTGGTGCCATAGCAATAAAAAACAACTCGAACTAAATGCTCTGGATGGCAAAAAAAATCCTCAAAAGATCCTCTATAAACAACAGCCAGAACTCTTTGCAGTGCACAGCTAGTCATTTTTAAATAATTGTCATTACCAAAAATACAGTCAGTGCATGCAGTGGACATCATGTTATTCTATTATTTTTGTAAATCATGTTAAAGTCTTCTAAGAACAAACAGTGGAAATATTGTTTTTGCAGCCTCTGTGCAGTCACACAGCTCCACACGTGAGCTGTCCATGGTACTCATTGAACATTCGCTGCGTAACACGAACGTGACAACATGTACAGAAGCACCGCCCAGATGTACAACAAATGCAGCCCTCAAGAAGAAAACTACCAACATCATTTTAGAGCTTCATTATTATGGAGCAATCAAATCCAGATTGTTTGGCTCCTAAATGTGCACACTGTTACTAACTATGGAACTTGTGTTTGCACCTGTGTCCTTAATAAAGACTAATAATAATAATAATAATAGAATGCATGGTCTAAGAATAATTTATAATAAATGCATTTTAAGTCAAGTGGATTTATAGTGGCTTGATCCAGCTTTAAAAGCAGAACAATATTTGAAAATATTGTAGTTTTATCAATCATTTAATCTAATTTGTAACTGCTTGGAACATTGCACAGTCCTATAACGTACCTCGATACACAGCAGCTCCACTTCACAACAAGCTCTGGGATGACTGTGACTGGCTAAGCCCGAGCAGCAGGTTCCTCCTCCAATACGAGACAAGAAGCACAATTGGCTGCACATGCTAGCTCTTAGCACTATTCGTGTGGCTGGTGTAAATTTAGCATCTCTCCTTCTCACATCCTCACCTCCCTCCTTGTGTGTAGCAATAAGCATCCCACCTTCTCGACAGGAAGTGCGTCAGACATCGTCAAGGGGAGCCTCTGGGACAAGACTACCTGCAATCAGGAAGTCACAAGGCCCATTATAAAGAAAACAAATGTGCAAGACAATACATATAATCAATACCTTTACTTACTGTATTTTCAAACATCAAAAACACCTTTAAGGGTGCACATCTTTCTTCCTGTTTTTATGCCATTTAATAGAACATTCCAAGCAAAACATTCCCATGTAATTTTGGACCATTGACCTAAAACAAAACCAAATAAAACTTTTTACAGGCACTTTGAGTTGCTGAGTATAAATTGTGCTATACAAATAAATTTGCCTTGCCTTTACAGGTAAAAAAAATGTGATCAAAACTCAGTTCACAGAGCATGTTTTGATCCCTGTGCAATAAAACTGAATTATGAGGCGTGCTTAACTGACACAATATAGCTTGAATAAATAAATTAATAAATAAAATATCTTGCAACTGTGAGTTTCTGACCTTTTTGCCACAACTTTCAATAAGATTCTAATTACAATGAGACTCCTGGTTAAATAAAGGTTAAATAAACAATAGTTTCTTAGTTATATATTGCTAACTTCACGCTTTATTTTGCATATTTGATTCAGAAGAGCAAATTGTGATGACAGCCCTAGTCTTAGCCCACTAAAATATATTAAAATATAAGAACATGAGAACAGAGCGATGCACCTGAGGCACCTGTGAGTGCTGAGGCTGTGTGGATACATGTACAATAAGTGTGTGTGTCCTTCGGTGCTTTCAGCCTCCTGATGGTAGAGTCCAGATGGGAGCGCGTGTGAGAGGGTGCATGCTCGTGTGCCTTGGCAGAGGAGGGGGTATTCTCCAAAAGCCACGCACCGGGCCTGCTTTTGTCCTCTGCTCTGTCACCGATGGCTTCACAGTGGGGCGACACATGCACTCCAAATCTCATTAAAACGCAAGACATGGGGGGCTGGGAGAGGGAGAGTGGAACTAGAAAGCATAAATAGTAGTATCATGTTGAAATGAATTTTGCATTAATACAGTAAGTAAATCCAAACACACAAAATGTCCTTCTTTGCTAAACATGTATACTATTTTCTTCTCACCTTATTGATTTTGTGCAGTGGACCATACTATGTCTATTTGATTTCTTGAGTGCGGTGACAGGTCTGATAGAGAGGTCCCAAAGCCACGAGACAATACAAGGACAACCCTATCGCTGTCAGCTCTTTTGTCCAGCGTTTAGAGACAGAAGCTGGCTGCCACTGCTGATCAAGATAAACCAATTATCTACAACAAAGTGTTAAACAGTTTGGATCTAAAAACAGCCCTTTATTTTGTCCGGTTAGACCATTTACGGTAATTGCTGTATGAATGGTACAACATCCAGCCCTCTGCAACAACCTGCAATTTACCCATTAAGGTTCAAATTGCCCAGAAATTACAGGCAGTTGCTCTCCATCCACCGCATTGACTATAATGGCCTCTCAATTTGGGAAAAATAGCCAAAGCAGCTTTTCACCTTTGAGTATTATGCTGTTGTGAACATTGCCAAAGTGCATTGTAAATTGATTTTGCTTAGCGTCATGGAAGTGGAAAAAATCACTGTCGCTTTAAGAGCCTAGACCTTGAGGTGAGAGGAGGCACATGTGTGTGTGTAAACCTCGGCGCCATTTCTCTTTACATTTTAGATGATAACCAGAATGATTTTAGTTTTCTGAGATATAACTAATATAATTGTCTATGCACTTTGCTTCTACCTTTCATGGATGGTCCACTCTGTGACTAGTGCTGTTTGTATATGAAATATATATGTTATATAAATGCAGCCCTCAAACTATTTTCAATCTTTTTTTTTTTTTTTTTTTTAATCCGGCACGTTTTTGAGAATAAGTGCTACTCTTTATATTTCTTTTATTTGATTGATTTAGCTATGGAGCATGTGTCTTTGCTTAGTGTCCTAATATTTATCATAATAAATGGTGAAAATAGTAGACTTAACCCTAACCCTGTTTTGCAAAAAATGTGCTTACAATAATGATAACAATGACTGCCTTTCAGCCCTTTACCACTTGTTCAGATTCGAATATGCCCCAAACCTTTGTTAAAAACTGGTTGAACTAAGTTTTAACTTGGAACATGGAACTAAAGTCAAAAATAGAAAACATACCGTATCCAGGGCTATGCCAAAAATCAAAAAGTTGCTAGATTGCAATTCTGACTTTGCTCAAACTCAATCATTGACCTGCACATTTTAATCAACAGGTTTTTCAGGCAATAAAGTGGCAGTAATAGCATGAGGACAAGCAAGACTAGATATTGTTTAAAAAAAACGACTAGTCCTACACACGATGTGTAAAACTGTCATCATCCTGACACAATTCTATGTACCTGATGTTCAGGCATCTGTCTCGGTACATATGTCTGTTTGTCCAAGGATGTAGTCATGCAGCGATTCTCAAATTATGGTACAGGAGCTTGTTTAGTAACCAGTATTGTCATAGCTATGTAATGCAGATCTGAGTTGAGAACCACAAACAAAGATCATACATTAGCTAGCAATCACTTTTCTTAGTCAATTACTTTATTTTTATTGTATGCTAAAATGTATAAATGCATTAAAAAAACAATTACAGATAACCATTACAGACATCAAACCAAGACTATAAATACATTTTAAAGTAAGTTATAATCAAATAATCATTGCAGTCATGTAGGTAATTGTACCCCCCATCTACCTTAATATTATCTACCATTACCAGCCCATATAATGACACATCCCAGCATACATACAGCGTTTGAAAACACACACATGATAAACCACCTGCTGCACTGTGCCTGAATACTAACACAAGTACAGTACTGCAGACGAGATGAACTTTTCACTCCCTCATAAAGGCTTCCCCCTGTCAGCGTCCCACACAGATAGTGAGTGAGTGACGGCTAACTTGATCAGGCCGATAAGATAATGTCACCATCTTTCTTTTATCAGCGCTCTCTGCTCGCTCACTCAAACCATACGTGCACTCTGCCCCCCACTCGGCCCCTCCCCCCTCGTGCTTCAGCCTGTCACTGCTGCATGGTGAGTCAGACACTGCAGAGACGCTCAATCTGAATGATATATCACGCGTATCCAGCACAGTCCAGCTTTTTTAAACTTCTATACAACCTCTAGGCACGACAGTACCGCACCAAACACAGCCAGTCATTTGCACAAGCACGGCTTAGAGAGAGACCTGTCAGATTTCCTGGCTTTTCACCTCTCGCCTTTGCTCCGAACTGAACAAACAAGCAGATTTTAATGGTGTCTTGACCACTGCTGCCCAAGAAGTGTGTAGACTGGCAGTAAACCTGTCAATCCAGCTGTCCACAGAGGGCACGCTCATTCTTCTGCTTGTTCTGTCTGTCAGTCTGTCTCCACCGTGGTATTTAAGCCCTTAAATCACTTCTCAAACACAACAGCACAGCTCAGTGCCCAAAAACTGACTGCGAGTCAAAAGAGGCAAAACAGCAGTCTACTTGAGATATAATCCACTTTTTTGCATGCAAAACTAAACACTGTGATACAACAAAGACAATAATGTTAAAGGTTGTAAAACATTTTCGGTCTAAATAGCTCTCTGACCTACTCACTCCTATTCAGAAGTAAATTGGACGACTGTTTTCGAGCGCTCACAATCTTACCTGCAGTTAACATGACCTTGTTGAAACTTCATCACAAAGAACATTTTGAGGGGCCTACTTCAGGTGAGTGATGTCAGAGTGACGACCAAACCTCTCCATGACGTTCATGCGCCATTCTTCAGTGTCTGAAGTGATAAACAGAAGAAAAAATGATGAAACCTTGAGCAGCATTTGCAAAGTTTGGAATATTGAGAAAGATAGATAGCACTTTAATAGCTGGTCTTGATCTGATTCTATGAAAAAAAAATGTTGCAAATAATTACACTTTAGGTTAACTATACAGTACGGCTGGGCAAATAATTGAAAAATCAAGAGATCACAATCCAGTCGTGTCAAATTATCAGTTTTTTAGGGGCGCTCAGGAGCTCCACAGGTAATCCTCTGAAAAGAAGCCAGACTTAACAAGAAGACATTTAATCATTTTCTATGTTAAATGGCTTATGTTCCAGAAATCCTGACCAAAAGTCATTTTTATTTTGTTTTTAAAAACACTGTGTGATGAATTTGTTACCTAAATTGCCAAACCCTACTATGCAGTGTTTTAACGATGGCGAATAAATTGGAAACAACTTCCATTGTCTGAAAAAGATATAGCTATTATTTTGTAACTAGGTCTTCGTTTCACCTGATCATAGCAGTCATTTTGCTCTGATACTACAGTGCAGGTCTATTCATTAATGTGTGCCGACATGTATTATATTTGTGTTTTGTCCTTGGGATCTTTTGTCACTGCCTCTAAAACTCAGATCAGTTGCTATGGAGACAGAATGGATGCTTAGAAAAAAAAGTGTCAAAAGAGAGAAATGTGGTTGTCAAGAGATACTCTGGAGCAAAGGGCGGAGGCTGAAAGAGCAGAGAAAATCTACCAAGACTTATATTTGTTCTGCTTTGTAAATGCATAAATTGTGCATTGAATATAAAGATAATTAGTTACACACAATATGAATTAAGTAATGTTCAGATAAAGGGCAAGGACAAATCTAAATCTATGTGAGAAGTTTTTGAAGCAAAAAAAATGGCTTCTAAAATTCAAAACTCTTTGCTTGAAGTTGTCTTTGGGCTAAAAAAAAATATATCACAATATTGAACTTGTAGCATTTCTTAGCTGCAGCCTCAGTCTTACCTGCCCTCCAGCTCAGACATAAGTGAACACAGCCTTAAGCCTAAGGGAAGAAGCGTGTTTCCTACATTGTATACATATGACATTCACCCAACACATACTGAGTCTTTGTTCGTCATCACAGATTCACTGGGGCAGCGATCCCTCATGTGATGACAGGGGTTAAGCGACTGACCAGTGATAATACAGCTGTTGGGGCACTCCATCACATGATAATTACATTACAGCACTACTCCATTGCTTGCACTCGCTCCCAGTAATCTTGTTAAAATCACAGTGATTGGAGGCGCAGTGACAGAGAGACGAATGGGTCTGCAATTCTTCTTTTCAGAGCTGTCGAGGAGCTTCTTGTGCCTGATTCAAGGTTTTTATGTGCATTACGCTTTTGTTTGGTCGCCAGGCAGCACATAATGGTGCACACAGGTAATGGCTGTGCTCGAGACTCAACTGTTTTAATCTTATTTACATCAAATATCTCCACATTTCTCCCTTCCTGTCATATTTTACAAGAAATTGTGAGCTTAGGATGCTTTGCTTTATAATAATGTTTTATTAAGAAAACTGACTCTGCATGATGCACCATCAAAAGTGAAAATGGTTTTCATTTCAGACAAAATGTTCATATGATAAAAAGCAGCCATAATGCCCTCTGGTGGACAATTGTTATAATCCAAATTCAGCTCTCAGAATGAATACAATCTACAGTAAGGTAATCTGGCAAAAATAAAAACCTAAGTAACATATAATTAAATGACTGATAGAAGATTTGCACACCTTATTGTGGTGTTACATATAATGCTCTGTCCAAGAGGTGTAATCGGCAGGAAGTTTAATTAAAAAAGGCAAGCCCTGCAGCCACTGACCCCCTGCTCTGCCAGCCTGGCTCAGTGACAGCAAACATCAGTCATGAAGGAAAACTACTGAAGTATTATTTATTACTCTTTTATATGAATGCCTCAAAGGCACTCTCCCACTGACAAGCAGTGACTGAAGGGGCATGTTAACTGGAGATTATTTTAATAATCACATTACTTCCCCAGAGTACTGTATTGTACTAAATATAAAGATTGTTATAGAAATATGAACATGAGCACTAAAATAATGTAAATGTATAAAAAATTATATTCTTCAAAATATATTGTGATACAAATTAAAAAATATTACCCATTTAAGTTAGTCTGCAGTCTTTGTAAACAGCACCTTAAAAAAACACTTATGCGTTCCTAATAAGTGTGTCCCCCTCTGATGTGCCGGGGTCTCTCTGACCCTGGGGACTCATTTGAGTGGTACACAGCACATGGTGCCCAATGCTGAATTTCGATTCCTCACCACTGATGAGGGGAGCAGGAGGAGGTGACGGATTAAGGTTTAGTTGTCTTGGCAACCAGCGACGCCATCTGTCATCTGTGTACTGAACCAAATCGTGTCACTGAGACATAGTTTTAATTTAATCATTTTCTCATTGCCAGACCTCCTGCTAAAATGAATGCAGTCAGCAAGGGCTTAACAAGGAAGGCGGCGTCAGGTGAATAAATACAAGCCCCTTCACAGAATGAATCCTGACATTTGGCCATGTGAAAAACAGTGTTGAGTAGGGTTGTGCTTTACAGTGGTGCCACACTATTTATTATCTCAGTAGGGGCCTGTGAGTCATTGTTAAAGGAGTTTAACAGGTCTTTAAATTGTCATCAGTATGTCCGCTATAGCATACCTGCTCAAAGGCACATTGTTTCAGCTGCAGAAACAGGAAATCATTTACCTTCTCTTTACGTAAAACTTCAAAGATCTCATACACATCTTGGCTCTATATTACACATTTACACAAATTATTACATGCAGACTTTGAAATAGCCTAACCTATACCACAGGAACAATATACTGTATGGATAACACATGCATATGAATACACACGTTACAAAAATTGACAGCAATTTACAAACACTAACCAGTGCAAATAGGTGAAAGGCCAGCACAGAGGCATAGGGCCAGCAGAGGTGCTCCATGGGATGAGAAGGGTGTGTCTGATAGAGTAGTGACTTATCCCAGGAGACAGGGCTGCAAAATGAACCAGCATCAGCACCTGCGACTGGACACATGAAGACAACACAAATGCATAGAGGTCAGCTGGTGGCTGTCACCAATTCCCACGGGAAAAGGATTTTAATACCTTAGATCTAAACATATGCAGTCGATTTCATTTTTAATTTGAAACCGTTTGCCAATTATTTAAAAAGTTTTCCATAAGTTAGATGTTTTAAACAGTTTACGGTACAGGTGCAGTCCTATTTTAGATTAGAGACTTTTAAACGGCAAAACACGTTTGTTGGTCATGATTATGCTTTTTAGAGATAAAACACCATTTCAGTATTTTATAAGGCTAACAAGTTAATCAAAATATGTGTTGACGCTAAGCTAGCTAGCTACTATCAAGATGTGTAAGCTAGTTAGCTAACGTTAACTTAGTAAAATAGAGCAAAAACATAGTTTTACTAAGTAATCAAGTTAAACAGTTTGCTTAATTAAGACAGATATTTTTCTACATCTTCATTAATACCCTACTGACTTATACCTTTGGCAAAAACAAAGCACGGTCAAAAAGGAACAAAGAAACTAACAGCTAGCTAACTTTTTTTGTTTCTAACATGAAGGGCGGGTCTTAACTTGCGTTGCTAGGTTACTACAATTAAGCAAATTTTACTTCCTGTAGCCTTTGTTGCTAGTTATTTGTTGTTAATTTGCATTTCTACAGGTCATTTGCAAACGCAGATAAGTGCTATTTGGATGGAAAAAAGGCTTAAGTTTTAGCGATTGCTAAATCTTCTAGAGCATGTAAAATATGTTAGCTAACAGCTAGCGTTAATTGTTTTCATTCTTGCAACGTGTACAGTATGCTATCAATGAGACGTTGATAATGATAATCTATCTGTTTTTGCAAATAATTTTTTTTAATCAGCTAGCATGTACGTTAACCATTACATTTACCAGCTTTTCTCCTACCCCAGCACAGGTCATGATGAATGGCACAAAGTTTTAAGACTCCCCTTTGACTCAAGGCTGGAGGAGTGTAAGCTGACACCACAAAGTTACAGCAGGCGCCCGGTTCAGAGGAGAGAGTTGGATTTGTAGAGACGTGAGCAGCAGCAGTCTGTAGACTTGTGTTTGCTGTGAAATTACATGTGTCCAACCTGCACGGGACCAGCATCTGGACTGAGAGAGATGTACAGCTCCTGCACCAAGCCAGCGATCCGTGTGTGAAGAAATCTGGGGGAAACCGCCTGAAATAGTAAGTTTTTGCATTTTCACTCAAATAGCCAAGGATGCATTGTGTGTGTCTGTATTGTGTAGCCTACTGTAAAGTTGGTAGATTTTTTGGCAAACTGTTGTCTGAGAGCTGTGCAACTGGGTTTCATCAATTCTCATTCATTTTTACATTTAACGCTAGCACTGAATTCAAACATTGTAAAAGCAATGTCTTAAATGTCTTAAAACAGCTTGCAATCATGCATTTTGTTCAGAATTTGTTTTCAGGGCTTCACTTCAGTTTCACATGTGAAGCTTTGTGCTGGTGGTCACACAACACAGCAGGTAATAAACCTTTCATTCCAGGTTTATTTTGTCTGGAAGAGACAGAGGAAAAGCCACAGAGTGATAGTAGCCTATAGACATGCCCCAAATGTTCGACTCAATTCATGTTTTGTCTTTCAAACATTTTTAAATAGGCCTAATAAAACAAAATTTGTTCAGGACCAGGTGCAAAAGTTTAGGATCGAAGTTGCATGATACATTTGAGTGTGCACCAAGCAGCCAGACTTTTTGATCTGGAAATTCTGCAGTCAAAATACTTGCATAAAGATAGTTGTCAATCCCACATGTGTTGACATTTTTTAGGTAGGTTGGGCTGTAATTTTTTAGCCATTCTCCATAATCGCCAGTTAGACTGTAAAGATGTTCCAGTTTATTGGGATGACAATTAAAGGCTGTGAAATACCACTGAAGCAAATCTGACTTTGTAGACATTAAAGTAAATGAGGTGAGAAACCAAAGATACATGCTTGGGCCTGTGCCTGTTCCTGTGTGTTTACAGACAGAACCTACACTCTGCAGCAGCATAAAGGCAGCTAGTGTCTGAGAGCGAGGCCACTGTACGACCTTTGGCTTTTCTTCCCAGCAGTGCCGTCCTGTAGCAGAAGTGTGAATATTGCACCTGGATGTTTTGTTGGAAACAGAGGCACTCGTGCCCTGCTGGTCAACCTGTAAACCCAGCTTAAAGTTGACAGGCAGCCCCTCTCCCAAGTCCCTGTCTCCATCATGTGTTTACAAAAGGGCCCTTCTTCCTACATGCCATCACAGTCGGACAGCAGCCTCGGACATCTCTGCAGTCAGATCCAAAAACAGATGTGTGCTACATTCACACTGGCCTCAAACCCCAGAGCAGATCAAATTTTGTCCCGTCATATGTCAGTGCAAACAAGACAGACCACACTCGCTCTGACCTGTCTGACACAGATCATCCAGACCACTTGAACACACCAGAATCAGGTGGGCAGTTGTGGAATGGCTAAATGTAAGGTTTTATAGAACAGTAAAAGCTTAGACTAAGATGATAAGATTACAGCACAAATGTGACATTTGTGTAACTTTTTTCGTATTTTAGTAATATTGAGTAATTTTAGACTTTCTGCCTATGATTACTTGCAAATTGTTGGAAATTGTTAACTACTTATTTATTTGTTTATCCTTATTCATATATAGTGAGACCAACTTTTATTTCAGTTTTATCTCTGCTCTGCCTTGGTTGGAAAATGCCTTCACAGCTACAAACAACTCTGACCCAGGTGGTCTTGTCTGTTGCTAGTTTCCAGGTCCTCCAAACCTAGCTCATGTGTTGAAGATTAAGCTCAACTTACCCTGGACTTAATGTGGTTCATGTTAAATGAACATGAGTTTCCTTTCCCATAGTGCCATGGTGTGTCCTACTTCCGCTGTCTTCACGCTGTTTGGGATTTATAATAGCCTTGTTGTTCATTATCTACAGTTGTTCATGAAGAGTATAAAAGTGCACTGTACATGCCAGCTGTGATGCTGCCAGTCTGGATCCAAAACATCTGTTCACCAGGTGGGATTTTACTTTACCTGATTATGATACAGTGCTGCAGTGACGAAGGCTGAAGAGATCTGCCTCATCAGTATATCATTTAGAAAGACTGAAAAATTTTGTTTGTATTTTATTACAAGTCATGGCTGGTGATAAAACTACAATATAATACAGTTTAAATGTAAGAAGCAGTCAACAAAACACATAGGAGTAAAAAGAATAAAATAATGATTTTGTATTTAGGTGCAGAATACAAAATACTTTCTTTGTAAACTTTTCCATTATTTAGTCTTACTTACTGAGCCATTTGTTCTGAACACTGGGATTGCTTTCATGCTGAATTGCAATATATTTATAGTGTTAATTTAAAACATGACCATGAACATCTTTTGATTTTAGGTTTGCAGCTTGTTTTGCCATTGCGTATAAGATAAAAATACCTTAATCATTAATTAGAGAGGGAAATATTGCACTTTCCCTCTCTATTTGTCTTGTTTTTTCAGATAGTTTGATTTTATATAGTGACTGGTAACCTGTTAAGATTTATCAAGGATTTCGGTAACTATTGTGTGGTCATAGTGCCAACAGTTGTGAATAGCTGTAAATAAGTGATGTTATTTCACAATTATTATAACATTAACAATAGAAATCATGACATTCAGTGTAGACAGTACGAAAAGTGAAAAGAGAATAAAAGTAGACTGAACTTTACAATGTTTATATTGTATTGTCAGTTGTTATATTTGTTATATGTTTTAGCTCAAGCATTGACCCAGGGCTAATGTTGTCATAACTCCACTTGATTAGCAGCACATATTACAAACCAAGCATGTCTCCACATGGGGCTGAAGCTTCACAATGAAGCTTGCTTTGGGAGCAGAACAAATGAGCCATGGAGGTACCAGGAGACCGTCGAAACTGTGGGTCTTATTAAGCCCAAGTCTCCAGTCACTAAGTCTAATCCCTTTGATTAATGTTACTGTTGTTGGGGTGCAGTCATAGACGCATGAGTGTAAAATGGGCTTTCATGGTCTGTGCTAAGGATTTTGAGCTGGTTGGATCAGAAATCTTAAAGTGATGGTGTATTGTACAAGCATAATCTAGGAATACTTTCTAAATGTCAGTATATTACAGCTACTTTTTTTGTCTTTTAAAAGTCTACATCATTTTGTGCTGAATCAGCAGTAATGTCTTGTTCAAGTATTGTAATATTGTACGAGTTGCCTGCCTAAAAGAATTTTAAGTAATTGCTTTAATACATAGTAAAGCAATAGTAAGAGTTGCTTTAAATATGTACTATATAACTTTTCCTGAGGGTCCACAACCTGCTTCAAGGTTTTTTTATTCTCTGTCTCCTTGTGGAAAAATTTAGATTCTGCTTGGCCCCATAAAGATCTTACTGTGTTGCCTCGAATGTTGTATGGCATTAGCAAAACACCTACTGGTAAATAATAAATATTTCGAGACATCCGTAAAAAAATGCATAATGAGAACAACTGTGTTTGAATAACTGTTTAGCAATAACACCCACAGCAACAGTTGTGTGGCACACTCCAACAGAAATGTTACAAAGTTTACCTATTAAATATACTGCTGGCATTGTAACTAGAACTCTGTAGTCTTGCATGTCCAAATGCCTGGAGATGTTAAGTTGAATGCTTGTGCTTCCGCAGGAGCTGAATCATGGAGAGTGAGGTGGAAGTGAGTTTTGACAGAGCCGAGAGCCCGAGGCAGCTGACAGGGCTGGGAATGAACAGTGTAGGTGGCCAAAGATTCAGGTACTGCGGTCCGGGCCTCACCAGCCCTCAGGAGTACAACCAGTGGCTCCCCTTTCGACATGACGCCAGCCTGCTGCCCATGAAGGAGGACCTGGCTCTGTGGCTGAACACCATCATGGGTGAGCAGTTTTATATTCTTATCACATTAACTACTCGTTTGTTTTTGTTTTTTTGCACTTATGGAACCACAAACCACTACAGCTAATTAGCTTCGCTCCTTCAGCATGTTGTGTTGTGTCTTTTCTTGTACTGTGTTGTGATTCAACCATACACCAACAAGTTATCACATCAACATCGATTGCTCAGTTTATGAAAAAAAAATAGTGTTTGTCAGTCATAACACAATTAACACACACTTTGAAACAATGATTAGGTTATTAACATTATTTATTTTACGTACACTTTAAGTTACCCTAAATGTATTAAAGCTGGGGTACCTAATTTTCGCACTACGAAACAGGAAGTCGGTATGAATTACTTCCTTGTTCTCAAAAATCTCTCAGCACATGGATAATGTCCACATTCATTCATTTTTGTTTTGAATTTTTGCTTGAAAATACATTTTTACAGAGAGCTAATTGAAACTGAAGAAGACCACTCAAGCAGAGCCAATCAGAGTGCTGGTTTTGTCTATTCAGGAGAAGTAGAATACTTTATTATTCAATGCAGGCAGTACACAGAGCGGTCTGATTTTGTTACAAAGTGCTGCATGTACAATATACTTTTGGGTGGTAGGGACAAGGTTTACTAATTTAGAACTTAAAAGGTCAGGTACCCCAGCTTTAACTGCCCAAATCAAGACTGTTTTGCTTTGTTTTGTCTTAAGCTAAACTTTAAGATGCTCACAGGGGTTTTTTTTTTGAGTTACAAATGTTCTGCTAAAACAGGTTTGAGGGATTCTCTTACATTTGAGTGATTGTGTCAGTGGCATTACCATTTAATTTACTTATTTCATCATTATTATTTTTTTCAATATTATTATAACACTTTAATATGTGTTACTGCGACAGGCCAAAAATACTGCAGTCAAATGAGGCACAGAGGCACATTAACCTACTTATTATCCCGGAGCTTTAAAACGCGTGTCCCCAGGAGAGCTTGGAGAACTTCACGGAAAGGGGACGTTCCCGCACCAGTTTAGCGCACGCTGAGGTTAAATCTAAGTGGCGGTTACATGCCTGGACCTGCGAGGTGGGACGAGGTTTTAAGACGTCGGATTTCTGACTGATTGTTTGTTTTTACAATCACAATTATTTCCAGACAGCTTGCGCATCACAGACACCTGACGATTTAACGATATGGGAGGTGATCGCTTCATAAAAAAACTGCAAGATCATTGAATGTTTGCATACACTTGCTTTGCTGTTTGAGGTTTTTGACATTCCTGTGGTTGTGTATCTATAAATCAAATGCTTTACTGGTGTTGTCACGGTAGTAAAATGTTAAATGTTACAGTAAAGAAAAGGCTTGATAGCAATTTCAGAACCATTCATACATTTCAATACAATTTTCACAAAATCATGCATAAACTGTAGTAATTTGATATCATCATGTCATTGTAAACTAGCTCTGATTTTAAATCTAGTGAGACGGGGCGAAACTTTTGAACTATATGTGTGAGTTTCTTCAGTATCAATACTTACCAGAGGTGCGAACTTACGATTTGTGACTTGGAGTTGAGTCACTATTTTGATAACTTGAGACTTGATAAAATGGATTAAGATTTGGAACTTGACTTGGACTTCAAGGTCAGTGAGTTGGGACGTGACTTGAATTTGAGGCCTTGAGACTTGAGACGACTTAATGATTTGTCTGAAAAATAAATTGTATAATTTTACATTACACACATGTCCCTCCTCACTTCTTTTTTGTGACTAGAAATTTTAAATGGCATAATTTATAAAACTCTTTAAAATTGAGAAAAACAAAATGTATTCAGTAATTTGATCTAAAGACTTTATTCTGATTTTTATTCTCATTTTTTGTATTATCTCATTTTGTATCTGCTTACCTATAATACTATAATCTTTAGTTGTTGTTGTTGTTGTTTTTGAGTGATTTTCTTTGATCATTTGTAACTTTATAAAAGATACCATACATATTTCAGCTTATCTTTCCTAAAATGTAAAACAAAAGGTGACATTTTTGAGTGAGAGCCCCTTCCTGTCTGACGCCCCTGCAAGCAAGTATCACCGTTTGAGACTTGCAAAATAGTGAATTGGTCCCATCTCTGATACTTGCTAATACTACTAATGTTTGTATCTTATTTCTTCTAAAGAAAAAATGCTGAGTACCATTTTACAATAATATTGATAATGTAATGCCATTGACAAAAGCTCTACTATTATCAAAGTGGTATTATTTTAAAGTAAGATTATTTGAGTAGTTCTTGGCCACTCTGTCCACCTCTGCTACTAATAAACAACATTATTTGAATTTGTTATCTGCAGACGTGGACCTCACTTCGGACAATCTGATGGATCGGCTGGACAACGGCATTATCCTCTGTCAACTCGCACAGACGCTGCAGGATAAAATGATGCAGGCAAACAACAGCAAGGTAATTATTTATACAGGAACTAAGCTAATATACTGTAAATCTCCTCGTGCTATCTAAAAAATTTAATCTAAATCATCAACTGTTTTAACAAAGTAAGTTTATCTGACTCTTGTGAACCTTTCGAGTTGAGCTTGCTCATAAAAATGAGGAGAGTGCAGCAGGTGAAGCGTGTGATCTGTTTTACAAGAACATGTCTATTGACGTCACAGTGAAAGCCTGTGGAGAGGGGCGAGGCTCACACCATTGAACAGGTCAGGTCTGAGGACATTGGATTGAGCTTTGTTTAAATGCTTTCATGTTCCTCTGTGACGCTTCCCTCAGACCACATTGTGTCTGAAAAGTCTGCTCCAAAGTGGTAGCGTGAATGGTTTTCCTGTAGTTTCCCACAGCACAGAAACAGTACATGGCAGTGTACATTAGGACTGGGCAATTTGTCCAGTGTTAATGTAATTGTGGTCTAATTGTTTGAAGATCGCAATGATAGGTTTGGTGTTGCTAAGTCGACAGGCAATCTATAGCTGCAATAGTACAGTACATTAAAGTTTAATTTGGAGTCATATTTGGAGTTTTAGAAGTAGACGGAATCATTTTCAGTGTTAAATGAACTGGAGTGCAAAGTAATAATTTATTCTTTTAGCTGATGTTTATTTTAAATTGTGCCTTTTCTATGTTCACGATTGTGTTTGCTTTCTAATGATGGATACAGTCACATTTCTGGCCTAAAATCTAATACAGGCTCGGTAATTTGTTGATATTTATCTTATAGTTTTTGCTTGTTTTATTATTATAAATAGGAAGCGTAACTCTAATGTTACTTTTAACATTATCCTTTTTGATTAGTTGAAGCACAAAGAAATATATTTACTCCGCATTTGCATCACATAAAGTTATAAAATTGAAATTACCTGTACCTGTGCTAACCCTAAACTATTGTTTTGTATAAACTCCTTTGAAACAGGGAACCTTGTTATTTAGAGATTTTTATTTTTTAGTTACAAACCAATAAAATTTGCTCATGTATTTGTGTATTCTTGGATTTATTAACACTCAGCTTTGCTTTCATAGTCTGTGTTGTGAACATCTTCATCCACAGCACTTCATCCGGAGGGTCATCCACTGGAGGTCCGACGCAACTTCTGGGTCATTTTTTGCTAGAGACAACACAGCCAACTTCCTTTACTGGTGTCGAAAAATTGGTGTGGATGAAGCTTATCTTTTTGAGTCTGAGGATTTGGGTAAGTTCAGGCTTTAGCAACACTACAAGACAAATTTGTAGTTCTCCATAAGTACTATTAATACCTCCTAAAATGAAGACTTACTAAATCTGTATATAGTTAAATAAACATTGTGTATTTTTCCCCTTCTTTTGTTAGTGCAGCCATAAAGGATGTTTAACGCAGGTGAATATTCTACGTGTGGTTATTGTCTGTTGTCGGTTATTCATTGTTTAGTGCAAGACATTGTGTTGTGATTTTTGACTCTACAAAAATGAAATAACTAAAAGAAAATAGTTTGAAATATTATGCTTATTTACACTAAACAAGAATAATGATAATTTCATTCTATTTGTTGATAATAATGTCCCGATTTAAATTTAATATGAACAGGGATAATACTTAACTTTCGGGGGCCTCATTTATCAAGCATTTATGCAAAAGATCTAATAATGCTAAAAGAGGAGCAAAAGCCTGACATAAGTGATATTTACTATATGTCTCACACAGACACTAAAAATGATAAGTCTCAGGTAGTGCACATTGATTTTGTGGAAACGTTAGCATTTTCAAATAGTAAACTGGTTGCAATACATTTACAAAAGCCTTTTTACCTAGAACCTGTATTGATAAATGAGGTCTATAGTGTAATTTCATGTGTATCCAGCTTCTACTATCACTGAGTCTTGTTATGATGTTGAGAGCGCAGTGTCTGGCTCTGCTCTGATGCGTAGATACAGGCCTGACACTGGCGCCCTCATGCCCTCAGCTGTTCACCCAGAGCCCACACAAGCTTCATCTCAGCTTCAAAGGCAGATGCACAATAGCCACAGCGAGCATCATGAAACTTGCCCTTTATTCAGACAGTGGCTTCTTTTCAGGGAGACATACTTTTATCTCCGGAAACATCTTTTTTTCTATGAGGATGACTCACTTTGTATGTCTCGCCTCCTCCACCACCCCCTCCCTTATTTGTTTGTACGACACACGTTTTGTGGGAAGTCCTGCAGAAGCAGCCTCGGGAAGTGTGTCTCTGTCTGATAGAGCTGGGCCGGATCGCTGCCAGGTAAAGATCTATGTACTAAGGTTGCCAAATATGTGAAAACTTAGATTCTAATTCATAAAAAGAAACTCGAAACAACACTGAATAAAAATAAAAGCTGTCAAATGTGACTGCCAAATTTTCTGAATTGCCTTCTTAGACAGTTTAACAATCAGTGGGCAGCTATAGCTCTGGTGGACACATTTTAAAGTGTCCTTTTACTGTGGCCCACCTAAGGCTTACTATGGAATATCATGCTGTCTACACATGATTTTGGGATAGATTATCTTAGCAAAGATAAGTGCTCACTGACACAGATGTCGATTGATTTGAGAACATTTCTTTTATATTTTTGAGTTCAGCTCGTGAAATATTAGAGCAAAACAAAAGTGATTACTCTTTTGATCTGTATCAATACCAAAAATACATTCACAGGACATATTAGAAGGATATTGCTTTTGTCAAAACTAGACAATTTTGAATTATCATGATTATTTAGTGGTGGCGCTCACTGAAGCAGCGGCCCAGAGATTCCAAATGTAATTTTGCTGTACGCTGTGACAATGACAAATAAATCTGATTCTTTTGAAATATTGGGAATCAAGTGTAGGCTATTTCTTTGGATCAAAATTGATGATAGTATTGTGACAACACTACCAGTTACCAGTATGTCCAGAGTCAGAATCAATCAGCTGTTGTAGATTATATTAGGCCTGGATATATTATGATGATATATCGAAATGTGAGCTCATGCCTGTGACAATCTGCTCTTTTGGTGATTGTCAATTTAATGCAGCTGTTTGTTGTTAAAGACCATTTTTCACATTTAGTTCTCTTATGAGTTAGCCTTTGTTAAATTTTGAAGTGAGCACATTATTTTATTTACTCAAAATATACACCGATGTGAATCATGATCAAATTGAAACTGCGATCTAGTTTTTTTTCGCCCACCCATAGATTATATATTGTAAAGCTGCTGTCTTTTGCCTGAAATTTGCAGATACGGCGTGGAACCTCCAGGTTTGGTGAAGTTGGAGAGAGAGATCGAGAGAGAGGAGGCCGGTTTGTCGCCATTGTCTCCATTGTCTCTGTCTTTTTTCCCTTCTCCTCCCTTCAGTCCACCTCCAGCTCCATCACCTCCACCCACACCTCCAACTGCACCTTCTCCACCCCGTGCCCCACTGCCTGTCGCCATCACTAGCCCACCTGAACCTGCCCCTAAACCTGCCAGTCCGCCTCCTCCTGCTCCTCCTCTCCCCCTCCCAGTCCGCTACAACTTCCAGTGCCACACAAACCCCAGTCTTCATCCCTCTGAGCACCACCATCACGCCTGCTCCACCTCCTCTGCCAGCACCAGCTCCATGTCAAATCCCTGTGCCCGCTGCCAGAGTCTCAGCACTGATCATCCAGTCTGCCCCCGTAACACCGCCCAGCCCTCCATCCACGGCCCCAAGAACCTCCAAGAAATCTATAAAAAGACGCAGTGCAAACACCAACAATCTTTTGGATGATATTGTATGAATTGTGTTATTTTTATTATATCAGTATTATACACAAAACTGTAGTTATATTTACCATTTGTCTTTGTGACTTCTAGGTTCGAAACATTGTGGAGAACCCTCCTGTGCATGTCCCACCAGGTTTCCTGTTGAAAAGCAGCCAAAAGGTTGTTATCGTATTGGAGAAAAAGTTCTCTACATTCGTGTAAGTGTCTTCACTTTGTAAACCAATCACAAACTCATTACCTCATTATGCTAATAGGTAATTTCCCCAAATGTAATTATACAGTACTTCTGCTGGATGTATTAGGTACTGCATAAAACAAAATAAACAACCAGGTTGTTATTAGTTGAGGCAGCAACAAGTGCCTGATGGGAGCCGTATGGGATGCTGCCTCTCTCGAGTCGTGCACCACCCATATGTGTGGTACAAAGGCTCGAGAAATGGCCATCTGGGAGGCTGGGTTGCCTGGCAACCAATGGACAGGATAAGACTGTGCTCACAATGATTTTATTCAGTACTGAGACCTTCAACTCCGAGTTCAGACCTGAAGGCAAAACAAACATGTCACTGTAAAGATGGTTTCTCAAAGATAAGAGTGCTGGAAATGGCAGTTCTTCTGGGATTTGAACTGGTTCAAGATGAGGCTTGTGAAACTGTTTGCTATAATAATATACATACATAACAATATGTATTATTATGTATAATATACATATCGAACATGGTGGAATGATTAGTTGCTTGTAAGATACAGAGGTCTGTTAAGTAAGTAGTTCAACTAGCTCAGCAGTAATCAATGTGTCAGTGTGGGTTAGCTTGTGAAACAGTAGCAGCTCCATTCACCTGACTGACAGACGTCTTGTTTTGGAGGTTGGTTTAGGGTCAAACAACACCTGCTTCTGCAAAGATAAGTCGAACATAACAAGTCTGAACAGAACAGGGGAACAACCAAGTACAAGATCACATGTAAAACATCCTCGTCGTGTTAGCTAAACAACTACAATCAGACCTTTTGTTCACATTTTTGGCTTTAACCTAAATGTTTGTATGTATTTTATGTTGTACAAAAGTTACAAAGTATTATTATGTCATGGCACATTGTAAACCTACCCTACAAATCACTCACTGAGGGTTGTGGAGTTTCCCCATATTAACCTATGCACAAATCCATCTATTGCCTAGTTGCGTACACCTCCCTGCCTCACGAAAAGCAATATGGCATGATCCTCAATTACCATGGTGCGTGATTAGCAGCGCGTCGCTCCCAGGGAAATGTGTAAACCTTTCTAAAGAGCACATACTATTGATTACACAGAAGTCATTAGCCAGAGGTTTTTAATAAGACAGCTTGTTAATGAGTGACCCAAGCACGAGGACCCACCCGCGCCCCTCCCCTTCTGTCCCTCCAGTCTCCCCCATGTGCACTGGAGACTATTCAATATGGCCAGCTCTGGAGTGCACCTCTATTATTTGTGTTAAAAAGGGAAGGCTTTTCTTTCTTCTCGTGCTCAATTAGGCTCTCCTCTGGTATTGTGTGAAGAGTCTGGCTATGTCAATAGAGGGAAATACATTAGACAACTCCAAAATTTCTCAATGATTATCAGGTAATTTGAAAAACATAACACTCACATTGTTGATAATAGTATTAGACCTTAATGTGCATCTTGTTACATGTTTTACAGCGGCACTTTATAATGTCCTAATGATCTGGACATGGTCTGAGCTGATCTTATTGTGTAGAAGCTGGAAAATCTTTTAGTGCAAACATTATATTGCATTACATCTGAACTGATTGATATAATTAAAGAACAAATATGATTGTATTATCTTTTAAAAATAATCTTGTGTTCTTTTATTTTTTTATTTTAATATTAGAAAAGTATAGCAACGTACACTTGGCAGGCATGTGTTTCCCGTGTCAGGAATTGAGTTAGCTCTATCTACTGGCTGCAAAGAAATGACACAGGGAAAAAAATTATCACATCAGTACATTTTTGAGACTCGGAAGAGAAAGAATAGTATCTCACAGACAGAACCCCAGCTGTTTTATCAATGTTAGAACATAATTAAATATTCAGAAAGGTACATTTTGCATATTTGTCCTACAAATTCATTTGTTTATGTATGTTCTGATGATTTAAAACACATGCTGTAAATAAACCTAACTTTGACATATTTGGAAAGCTTAAAAAAGAAATGCACTATAAATGTAGGCACAAACAAAAAAGATGTAAACATGGTTCCAAAACCGCTGTAACAGTACTAAGGAAACCCTGTGTGTACATCTTTCTTACTGCCTAAACCCAGTGGACCTAAGTCATCTGTTTTACTGTGATGCTGCTGTTTTTTATGCTTTTCAGAATGTACTGTATTGTTGAATCACTGGTGGCTGCAGCTAAACTCTGCCCCCTACTGGCAGCTCCTTGTCTCTCTTTATACAGTAGTACTCATGTATTTTCAAACAGAAACTTGAGCTGGAATCAATGGGAGCTGGGGGAGACACAGGGGAATCCAGCCTCTGTTTTACAGACTGCAGACGTAGGACAGTCCTATGGAGACATGCTCCGGAGGTTTGCTTCTCTCATAACAGTCTATAAACAGAGATATCTCGACAAGAGTACGTATTGTCCTCTACAAATTTATTTTCATTGTGAATGATCATCTTCACAATATAAAGGTGGATGGTTAAAATCTCTTTCCCGAAACTAGCTCAGACTGGCATAGTGACTCACAAGCTGGGAGTCTTGATCCAGTTTCCACAGACACACACTGCCATTGTGTCCTCGAGCAAGACTCCTAATTTGCCTTACCCCCAGTGTCAGTGTACACTGGCATTAGAATCTGTGTCTGCTATGTAAACTGCTTGGATTGCTCATTGAAGGAAGATAAATGACACGGAAATGTGGGTTAGGGTTGAGATTTGTAGACTTTGTTATTTTAAAACTTTTTATTTTGTGTCAACTAGTTCTAATAGTGTCGTTACACTGCAATCACACATACAAAGTGGTAGGAAACAACAACATTTTGAACTGGTTATTGGTTGATTCTTACCCCAACTGATAGTAAAATTATCACTGAATCTATATGATTCAAATACTACCACAACCTATAAAATTGCAACCTTTCCAGGGACACAAACATTTTGTAATTTTATAAATCCACTGGGATTTTCCTTTTTTCAGTGAAATCTGCAATTAAGATTCAGAACGTGTCTGACAGGCGCCTGGTGTATCCGGATGTCAGGCTTGACCTCTGTTCGCCTTAACATTTTAATCTGTGCGATGACAGCTGAGATGGGGTTTCCTCCTTTGTCGCTGACTGTGAGTGATTGACCCCCTCCTCGTGGTCCGTCCCGCGCACACGCCACCTCTGCTGTATTCCTGTATTATCACTTCCTTAATGGCTCTATAATGAAGGCTTTATTGGTGATAAGGCTGGAAAAGGGGGCGGGGCCTAAGCTGACAGGGGCAACCACAAGCTTAGCAATGCCCTCGGGGAATTCTCATGTCCACTGGGAGTTGACAAACCCATCTCAATTTCAGGCTTTCATATTGTGGTTGCCATGGCAGCAGTTGGTTTTCCCTTTGTGTAGAAATATCGTGTGAATATTTGTTGATGTGTAGATGCAGACTATTGCTGACTACTGTTACCAGATAAACATATAGAGGATTTAGTATTTGAAAGTAGTGTTTATAAGAGCCTTTGTAAGCGTATAATTGCAGTCTTTGTGAGTGAGTGACTGAGTGCTTGATGTGTGCTCAGCTGGTGCCGTGAGCTGTTGTTTCATTTGCTTTAATGAGATTTTGACAAAGCCTTCCAAGAAACCACTTGCCGTTCACTGCTAGCACCAATGCAGGAGAATCTTGCATGAATATTACATGAACGTGTAGTGGGAGCAAATTGTACCGGGCTAAATGTGTCTGCAAGATGCTGAATAAACAAACAGCCTGTCTATAGTATTTTAACAACTGTTGTTACAGTGTGAGGTACATCAGGGGTGAACTCTAACTATTATTGTGTGGCTAGAACTGATGATTACTTTGTCGAATTGTTCAGTAATTATTTTTTATTGCGGATTTAACACATTCTTAAAGAAAATTAGTGTGAAATAATTTTCTGTTCAAGTTATTATAGTTTTAATCGCTGATTTGTCACAGTTATCCCAACTTAATCATTGAATTTGTGATTTACTGTAAAAGGTCTGTCCCATTATTAGAGTCTAGAGGCTGGCTTCAATGTCTATAATTTTACCTATTTGTATAAAAAACTATCTACATGGTATGCTGCTGTTGTTTTTTACGGTCATAGCATACAGATATAATCCACAAATTGCTGGGCTTTCAATTATTTTAGTACACATTTGTACTGCGTAGTGTTGACAGAATTATTATTTCCATACCTTGATTGTAATCTTTATATTAAGCCAACAGAAATGCATTAAAATTAAAACTTTTCATGTTTTTATTTTTGATAACTTTTTAATAACACCTTTATTCTAAAAGATACAGTATAATTTAGTTTAGTCCATTTTTGCAACATTCACAATACTGTTTTATTTGTTACATTGCCCACTACTTGTGTTACTATTTCTACTTGTGCTGGTAATTTAACAATCACTTCCTGTTACCACTGTGGCTTCTTCCGATACCCAGTTCCTGGTACTTTTTTGTTGTAGTTGCTATTTGAAGAACAGACTCTGAACTTTGGGCTGTGCAATTAATCAATCATGATTATTGCTGTAATCGTTTACAAAAATTGTGTAATCGTGTTTGTGATTGTGATTATTAACCGTAACTCATAAGTGAGTTTGTAAGCGCTCAGATTTTTCCTTGAGTTGTAAAAGTATGTCCCAGATTGTTTCTTTACAGTTGCAGAATGCATTTACCATTTACCCATTTTTTATGAGATAACTCACTCATTTGACCTCTTCACTCTCTGCATTTAATGCTCTGCACTCTTTCTAAGAAAATAATCGTTTAAATAATCGTGATTTCAAAATATTGTTT
Source organism: Mugilogobius chulae (assembly GCA_038363315.1). NCBI lineage: Eukaryota > Metazoa > Chordata > Actinopteri > Gobiiformes > Gobiidae > Mugilogobius > Mugilogobius chulae. The sequence continues at coordinate 29,380,577 of CM076403.1, forward strand.
AATTAATCGTGATTCTTATTGTCATCATATTCGAGCAGCCCTACAAGGAACTATAAGCTGGGGTCACTTTTTAAGGTATTTTTTTCTACTTCCTGCTCAGGAATAGATACCTTCAGTCAGACCAGGAACTTTTTGGTAACATAAACACATTTACAGCACAATATTTGTTGGGAAACAATTTTTATTCTCTCTCAGACTTGGACAAACTTTTTTAAACCTCAAGTTAAATTACTCTCCCTCCAGAAATACAATTACAATTTAATGTGCAGCAGCAGAAATTTGAAGGAACTGTATTTAATTGTTATTATAAAGACTTCTTTGAGTTTTGTGTTGATCAATGTTATGATTAAATAGCTCAAAAAAGTAGCATGGATGGTAAAAGACTATACAATGCATTTACACTATTATGTTACATATGCTAATTTTAAAGTCAGTTACAGCCACTTTTAGGCTGGATGGACTAAACAGGGACTGTGGAAGACTTAGTTCTTAGTACTATCATGTGCAAAAACGCAGACAATGCTAAATTTTCCTGCTACCTTGACTTTGTCTTTCTCAGATGCTGAACGAGCGTCACGTGATGGTGCGAGTCGGAGGCGGCTGGGAGACCTTTCTGAGTTACCTGCAGAAACACGACCCATGCAGAGGAACGCTGAGCAGGTCTGAGGTCAGAGTGTGTCGGGACAGGGTCAAAACTGCACCTCTACAGATGTCTCCAGACAGCTACATGGTGGTGGGAGCCCATTACCGAAATAAGAAGTAGGAGCAGAGGTACTGGGTCAGACTGTAGCTGTAGAGAAGAAACTTAGAGAAAAGATGTTATTTTATTACCTCAAGGTTATATTTTTTGTACTGAAAATGTTAGAGCCTGAAAAGCTGCCTTTATACTGTATATTCTGAATGATGTTTAGACAAATATTGTATCTATTATGTAGTCATGTCTTTTTTTTACACAATAATTGACTAGAGTAAGACTAAAGGAAGATAAAAAAAGTGGATAAAATCTACACTAAATGAAGTAAATACTTCAACTGAAAAGGTGACCACAGTTTGAGAAACATTTTTCTAAATCAACTTTGGCAATTGCAAGATTATTCAATATATGCTGCTCGTGGAGAACAGTTAAATAGCCAATCTTTGCTATCTTAATATAGTTAAATTTTGATTATTGTATAATCTGGATTATACAAACTCTAAAACCCTTGAAGAAGGATCTTTGGTAACACTTTAGAATAACTACTAAAAATTAGGCTTAATAAATCATTAATAAAGACTTAATTTATCATGAACAAATTATTAATTAACAGATGAAAAAGTTTATTAATGCTTAGTAACTACTTAATTACTCCGAATCCTGCGCCCTAACCCTAAATCCTAACCTTAGGTCCTTAGTTTAGTATTTACCAAGCATTAATAATTTTATTAATTATTATATTATAATAATTTATGCTTTATTCATGGTTTATTAAGGTCAATTAAGGTGTAGTTAATATAAAGTGGTACCAGATCTTTTAACAGAGATTGTGGCATTACTAAACTAAAAATGTAAAAAAGACAAAACTTTTTCTGTTTTTCATCAATAAAACACTTTACTTGTAACTGTTATCTGTCTAAATCAAGCCCTGTCGATCAATTAGTCAGATTAGTGTATTAATGTGTAGGGCTGGGCGATATTGACAAAAATTGATATCTCGATAATTTTTTGGTCACATCTCAATTACAATATTCAGACGATATTATTGCAAACTAACCGGAAAATGTTCAAACACATACAGTATTTAAGTGTATTTGTTTAAGTTTAGTGATCAGAAAAATTACATTGTAGTTGACTGAAAACATTTTTGGTCGACTTAGGACATGGTAGCAATCAATTAGTCGACTAATAGGTTCCCCTTTCTCAAAACCAGTGTGTCCCAATTTTCTGTTCAAATATTTGCCACAAACTGCCTTCACAAAACCACAAACTTTGATTTTCATGCTAATTTACTATTCATAAACAAAAAATACAGCTATTATGTTAAAACTTCTGAATAAATTTGGCAACTAAGACACTATAATGTGATTAATTGACTAAAGTATCACCCTCTATTTGATCTATTACAATGTTGTAACTTTCTTCATTTGTGTCTTTAAACAATTATTTTTGAAGCATTTTTACCATTTTTGCTTATCTTCAAAACAATTATCGCGATAAAATTTAATATATTGGCCAGCTCTATCAGTGTGTGACAAAAAGCTCGCTAAACTATTTGATATTTCTATGATCTGATCTGATCAAGTAATAGAGACACTGTAAAAATGACAATTAAATTCAGAAAACTTTAACCCACTTACTATAAATTGCTACAAACCTAGATAAGCTAAGATAAGTTTTAACAATCGATTAACAACATTTTGATTTCCAAAGACACCATCAACCGAATAATGTGCGATGACAGACTAAAGAGGTAGACCTATAACTTTAAATGTACAGTAAAATCATCAATAGGTTGCTTTCACCTAACATCACAACATTCTACCGGCCAATAATATTAAAGACAGATAGTTAACAGGTAAAAATAATATTGTTTGAATGCAGTTTTTGTTGTAATACAAAAAAAGGAATGAGTCAGAAATCAACAAAGTGAAAATGTGTGAAAATACCTTTAAGATATTTAAGGGCAGAGTACAATGTTAATAATGGGAAAAACTGGCTCCAGTGTGTAATGTGATTTTATGGCATAATCATATTGTAGAACTAGACACAATCTACCGATCATTGGTTCTCAACCCGGGTGTTCACTAATCAAACCTTTCACATGTGGTGGTAGAGACAGATTTCCAACCAAATTAATTTATCTAAGCTTATGTCTTCAAAATAAAATAAAAACATACTACTTTATCACTCTGTGGGAAGCATGCATGTGTTTGGGGGACACAAATGCATTTGGTTGTAATTTTTGGGGTCACGACTGAAAAAGGTTGAGAACCACAGGACTAGTCGACTGTCTTATCTTAAAATTATCATTAGTTGTAGCCTTATACTAGTGGGAAATCATAACAATATTTATCTTCATACTTCCAAACTGTATGTCTTTCAAATAACTATATAATGCCATTTTAACATATTTCACTTTCAAGACAAAATAATAAAAACTATAATAGGGCTCGCAAAAGTTAATCAATTAAACTAATTTAGTAATCGAATAATTGTTAACTGGTTTTCATACAGGTTCCAAATATCCATGAGCTGTTGAAAAGCGTAAACATGTAACGGAAATTATATGAAAATTGTGTAAATTTAGTGTTTTTTGTAAAAAATAGTTTGCCTGAGCCTAGTGTTGTTATGATACTAAAGTTCAAACTCTATTAACTCTATGATACCACAATGATCATTAAAAATGCTCTCTTTACGTCAAGTTTCAACAGAAAATACAAATACTTAAAACTTTAATTAAACATGTTGGTTTTAAGCTAGTTTTGATAAAACTATTATTCTAAAACTCATCAGAAAATATCAGATTTTTTCATGCCAACGGTATTTTTTATCAATACTGTTAGGATGGATGACTATCTACTTTTGATACTAGTTTTAGTTTTGGTTACTGTCAAGACTTTCGGATACTTTTGAAAACCTTAAAATCTACAGGACGTCCTCAAGCAACGTTAACTCAGCTTAAAATTGGCAAAAAATCTTGTATTCTAGTCACTTTTGCGTTCTAAACAACTAGTTGATTAATCGAAACACTAATCAATTACCAAAATAGTAGTTAGTTGCAGCCCTAAACTATACTGTATGTATAATATTGCCTGAACAACTCTTTGTGTGTCCTCTGGGTGGCACTGTGGGCTCAGGGACCAAATCTTATCTCGCGCGGTCACGTTTTGCTCATGACACTGTAAATGAGCTAAAGGAATAATTACACGCAATGTTAACGAATAAAAAAAAATCACCAAACAATAATAATTAGATATTTTATTTCAATAAAATAAATTAATTAAAAATTGACACAGGTTTAAATATACAGAAAGAAACTAATTGTCATGAGATCATCATCATGCAAGACTCTGTCGCCTCTGTCCTCCCCAAATACTGCCTGCACTGGTCCGGTACAAATGAGTTAGAAAACAGTTGTGCTACTAACACAAGAGACACTTTGAATAGAGGGCGTTTCGTAATACAATTCTCAAATTCTGAAGCTGAAGAGGGAAGTTTGTTTTTAGATCTGATTAACAATGACTTCAAGAGAAAACTGCTGACTTTTCTGTAAATTATTCCTATTTTTTTAAAACTGTGCGCTACTATTTTTGTATTCAAACATGATTTACCAGTAATGTTAATTTGTGGTGTCTCATGCATCATTCTCGGTCTTGCCTTTTAACCGGGACAAAGATGTGTGCTTTTTACTTTATCTTTTGTCAATACATTTTTGTAATTTGCATCTGAAAAAAAGTCAGATTAAAACAAAAGAAATACACAAAAACACCGACCTGTGCATTTGTGCTTTAAGTCTCAACAACACATTTTACTTGCACAATGTACTTTTACTTACAGTTTACTGCTCAGAGTAATACTTCTATTACTGTTAATCAGTTTTGAGTGTGAACTTAAGTCGTTAGAAAAACCAAAACACCAAACAGCATTGCATTATGTGAAATGTCGGACATCTGAAAAATACAGCGACTCAAGCGTCCATGTGAAGTGACCATAGATATAAAACCAGGTTATTTCTATGGCAGCTGTATTTTCAATTATGTCCATATAACTGGCATAATATCATCACACTAAGAGCATGAACTGACTGACCCTAAACGCACAATATTATTTAACCCAAAGTCTTTGTAAACGTCACAAATAGTGTGCTTATGACATGCTCTGCTCCTCTTCTCTCTACACATGTGGCTTTTAGCTCTGTTTTTCTTCTTCTTTTTTTTGTAGAAATACATGACCGGCGCTCAGATTTCATTATCCAACGAGACCAAACTGTCAAAAATCATGCCTCCATTGTTATTCTCTTCACTACGAGGAGCCTGCTTTTATGACTTTGACTACAAACGTTATCACCTTCTAATCAAGTGACTCATCGTGGGTCCGCTGACGTCACTGCCGTTTTCTCACCGCATAAAACACATTTCCTTTCGTCAATTATAAGACATTAAAAATAAATGTCACGTTGTTTCCAGTGCCACTACACTTGGGTTCATTCAGTTGTGCTTTGCGTCGAGCTTCAGTAGATTCTGTTAAATCTATATTAAACAATCAGACAAATCATAGTCGCTTCAATATCTTTTGCGATGTAAACACAAGACAATATAAAAGTCTATTTTCATAATCATTGGAACGTCTTTTTTCTTTTTGTTTTGTAATTTTACTGTTATGGCAACGTTTTAAGTTGCTAAATCGCAGACAGAGCCTTGCGAGTTTAAGTTTTTAGGTATACTGTACTGATTGCCTATAAACACCTGGACACATGCTACAAGCTGAACCTAGCCTAACTAGAACGAAAGTGAGCTAGCGCATTAATCTTTTGTCTGGTCTGTTTAACACTGAAACTTCCTGCTTTGCCCTCTTTGCCTCTGACACTGTGGAGAGGCTCGTAGTGACTGTGTGCGTGTCAAAGTTTGGATGTGGCTTGTGCTTTTACTGAAGGTGGGCACATCAACACTAAATACTATTATTTATTACTGTTTTCTGAAGTTGTTTGTAGCTTGAGTTCTGAGGTATTCTCTGAGGCTATGCAAACAGTCCACATGTGTTTTGAGTCAGATTGAGGCAGTAATGGCTCTGTCAGAGCTGTGGCTCTTCACTGATTGTGATTGAATGCCTTCTCTTCATTTGGTTCAGAAACATCTTGAGATTGGTAGATCCTAGACTCGCACTGTAACACTGTCATAAGTCTCTTTCCACTGCACACACACACATTCTTACTCAAAGTCTACTGTACACGAACATTGATGTGGTCTACATGGAGATGTGTCTGTACATACTGAGGCCTGTCCACTCGGATCCTCCCAGTGCTCTGCTGTGCAGGCAGACATTCACCCGGGGGCTTTGTCTCTTATCAATGTATGCTACACTAAAGATAAGCAATGGCCAACGCCAGAGTATTTTTTCTTTATGAACAGTAACACAGCACACAGCACTTGACTGAAAGAGGAATGCTGACAGAAAGCTTTGGCCTGCTTCACGTCTCGAGTTCAGAGGATTACTCCCTGATCCTCCATAGTGGTGTGTATGTATGTGTGTGTGCGCTGTGTGTCAGTGGAATATGAAATACAGCACCATTTTAAGACATAGTCTTCAGTGAAGACAGTTTCCATGTCCATTCAAGTCTTGTGCTTTGACAGCCTTGTCCCAGCGGTGGTCAGACCTCCTTCTCTGTCAGGCACGCTGAGCACTGGTGGATGACGATGAGGTGGTGCAGACAGTGATGAGACACAAACTGCTTCAGTTACACGGGGTCGCGGGGTCCGGGGTGGAGTTTGTGCGTTCAGTGGTCAGTCACTGCACCAGCCGTCACACGGTGCCGTTCTCCTGCCTTGGCTTATGGGGCGTTGTGCGAGCAGGCGTGCTTAGGGAGGGGGCCAAGGTACAGAGGAAGCCAGCTAGCAACGTGAGGCCCAAACCCCCCCAGGCACAAAACATGGACCAGCCATAGCCATGGCTAATGTCCTCAGGAAGGCCATACATGTAGCGGGGGTAGCGCGACAACTCAAAGTTGATTCCTGCCACGCATGTGCAGAGGGAGATGATACAGCATGTTCCTGTGAGCAGACAGCAGTGATTCAGACAGCATCCGTATCATTAATTATGTATGTGCTGAGTGCAGATCGTGAGGCATATGAATAGTAGATGGGTCGTTTTCACTAATGGGAAGCCCCCGATTAAATGAATCATGTATATTGATATTTCAGACCACAGTATCATGCTGCTGTGTTTGTACTTCCTCAGATCAGATTCCAGAGCATATATGTTCATGTTTATTGTGTGAACATGGACTTACAGGACACACACTGGAGAGAACCTTAGAGCCAGATATGAATCTGACATTCACAACGCAGTGTCACCAATTTTAGACTGTAATAAATTCGTTTTTGCACCAGATCTTCGAGAACAAACCCTATTATGTGCCAGCATGAAGCATTAGCCTCATTTGGCTTTCTCATTTGTGGGTTAACGTGAAAAAAAAAACAGTTTTAACAGAAGTGTGTATAAATAAACATAAAAACAATATTATAAACAATGTTTCACATTATTTAAACATATTGCCCTAATAGCTAAAGACACACAGCTCAAAGTTATGACAGTGTTATAACTCCATGGTGGTATGATACTATTCACTACCTTACAGTAAGTGTGTTTGTGTGTTTGTATGTTTTTACCTCCCATGAGAAAGAGTAGCCCAGCTACATATTGCATGAGGTCATGCTGTTGGCAGCAGCCCAACACTCCAATGATCCAGCCGAACAGGATGATGGACACGGCCATGCCCACGAAGCCTGCTGTCATCCTCCTCAGGTCTGCACACAAAATACACACACGTGAAGGAGCTTCTACACAGCCACAAACCCTGCTTCAAATGACTTCACAATATTCTATAGCTCAATAATATTTAATACTGGAGTAGAGCAGATAAACTAAAAGGAGCACAAACTCCACACTATCACAAGCTTGATTTCCTTACAATAAATGTACACTTACATGAGATAAATAAAGTTATTGATTTCCTCAGAAGTGTTGAAATTTACTATGACTAGTTAAACTCTACTGTCACTCACTCAAGTAAAACTAAAACTGACCAAAGGGGAAAATGAGTGTGTGAAATCATTTATTTTTTAGCACAAAACTGCAAACATTAAAATAAAAATTAAACTGTGTCAATCGCAATATGACTATTTCAAGAGATTGTCACAGAGATTAGATCACACTTCAGTTTACCATCATCTCGTCCAGCTGTAAGTCTGACGCAGATACATTTAATCACAGAAAACAGACTTTCAGCGCACTGCTACAACTACTACATTCTCAACTTTAACACGGATCAATTTCGAGGTTCATATGACAGTCACGTCTGAAGCGCTGAGAGCACTCCTGTATTACTTATTGAAAATCACTAATGACATAATCCAAGGTCAGTGTTTTGCCCTGTGAGTGAAGACGCCTGTCCACGCGTCCCGAGTGCGCAAGGAGGAGACATTGATTTGTGAAACTTGTACTCAGATAACCCAGGGACCAGAGGCAGCCAATCTCTGAGAGGGATGACCTGATAACCTTTGGTCTAGACATCAAAACGTGGCGTGTGTAAACTGTACGTGATCCGCTTTTGAGGCTGTTACCAGTTTAAAGAGACGTGAGTTCAGTCAAGACTCAAGATACTTTTATAAAATGTTACGAGTTATTAATTACTTTGATATCTGAAAGTAATTTACACCCAATGCTCTTCCAAATGCAAACCCTTTCATGTTGCTTAGAACAGTTAAAACTACTAAAATTAACCTTGATGGTTTTTCATGACTTATATCAATATTTTAGACTTTCTTTTTTTAACACAGACCTGATATTTTAGACAAATACACTGAACAATCTTATAAATGCAACACTTTTGCTCTCACAAACTGAATTCAAAAGTATAAAACATTTTCTATATCAAAACAACCTTTTCTCTCAAACAGGACTGGACAATTAATTGAAAAAAAAAGTCTTTAACGTCAAATTGTCATTATTTGGTTGGGTTAGATATTTGAATCGATTGATAACTAATTCTTTTCTCAGTAAAAAGTATGGAGCAGAAGTCAAACTTTGAGAATAGTGATATAGCAGAATAGTGATATATAATTTTTTGATACCACTATAATACATATGAGCAAAGACTTAATTATTCATGAACACATGATAAGTAACAACTTGTTTAAGGAGCTCAGGTTAGGATTTAGGGTTGAGGGGTAGGGCTTGTGTTAACTAAGAAGTTATTAAGCCTTAATAAACTTTTTGATTAATTAGTTATGTATTCATAATGATTTAAGTGTCTGTTTTTGCTTAGTTAAGGTTTTATTAAGAAAGTGTAGTCATTATAAAAGAAAAGGAAAGTGAAAAAGATCATATTAAACATATGCGTCATTTATGTTCATAAAATCATTACTAAAAGCATTTCTTTATTTTGTTTTTGAAAAAGCTAAACAAGATCGGTTCGAAAATTGAAATCAAGGATCAAGGAATAAAATAAGGGATACATTTATTATATTTCTTTACAGATCACCCAGCCCTAAGCATTATTCAAAAATCTGAGTCTAGGTCTGTTTCAGTGAGCACTTTCCCAAAACAATCCATCACAGCTCACAGATGTTGTCTGTCATTATCACGATGCAGATTAGACGCATGAATACTACACAGGAGTCACAATAAAAGGACACTCTAAATGTTCAGTTTAAACACACAAGCAGCACAAAGACAGAGATGTGAGTTTTAAGGAAGTTTCCAGCTAATACACTGACGACAGGAATGTTCAACCAAAACTGTAGCCTGTACTGGATGGTCAATTTAGTGATGCGCATATCGATATTGAAGTATCAATAGTTTGATTTATCAATATCAATACTCATATGCAAATATCAGTACTAACTAGGGCTTGGCCATTAATAGAAAAATCGAGAGATCGAATTGAAACAAATCGTCAGTTATTTGGTGGTGGGTTTTGAATTGAAAGATTGAAAACCAGTCTTTTGTCAGTAAAAATGTGTGGTTTGGAGAAAAAGTCAAACTTTGAGGCAGAATATTGATATTTAATTTAAAAAAAATCGAATAAATGGAACATATTAAAAGTTTTTGTTTTGTTTATGTTCATGAATGGCATTTTTCATTTGTTTAAACAAAATCCAATCGAAAATCGAGATCGATCAATATCAGAAAAAAAATAGTGATTGGGATGGGCCAGTTCTAACTTGTGTTTACAAATGTTAAGGGAAGGCATTCATTTTATTTTTATTGTGATTGTTTATTCTCCTCTTAACTACCTGTTACTGCTGCCTGTTTGTCCTTTTATCGTGTGTTAATATTATTTTCATACATACTTTTTTAAATGCTTTCCTCTGTAAGGTCGTACTAGTATCGAGTATCAGCATAAAAAAGAATTCCTCAAATACGTTAAAATACCTTAATATCTTACCGATACCAAAAATTGTGGTATTGACTCAAAACTAGTTAATGTCTCTATCACAAGTTGTCTCCAAAAGTATTTCAGAGAATTTGGCAGTCCGTCCAACCGGGTGTAAGCGTTGAAATTATGTTCTTGTTCAGTCAGTGTTCGTCTGATTTTCATAAGTTTCTCCAAAGCATATTCAAATTTGTCTCCAAACTCAGTTACTGTCCATACAATGCACTGCTCTGCATAATAATAGGATAAAGAAGAAATGTTTTACTACAAAAGGAGATGTTTAATCACATTTTCTGCAGAGTCCTCTCCACATTAAAGTGCTACAATAAAACGTGATGTCTTTCTTTGAGCAGTTACTTAAACCGAGCTAAATATTGGACTGGAGATTTAAGGCAAAAAGTCAAAAAGTGTATATATCAGTTTGTGCAAATTAGATCCAAGACTGCAGACCTTTACAATACTTTACAAAGACATATTTATTAATCAATCAGACAAACAAACGATCAACTGTTTGTGTGATAAATGTGAACAAACTAAATAAAAGATTAGATTAAAGACATAGATTTCAAAAAAGTAGGTTTCAACAAACTAAGCACATTTACATTTATGGTAAGTATAGATTTTGTTCTCAATGATGACATTATTTGAAAGACAACCCAGTAGGGCTTCTTGGTTCAAAAAACCCATGCCCCATCGATTGCTTAATTGACCTAAAACAGGGCATGGCTAAAGCTCGAACGCTAAAAAGAATCTTTTGATCTAAACATTTGACTTGAGCCAAACTGGTGTCGAAAAGACTAAAAATTACTTAACACCAAAACAATTTGTACAGAAAATAAAGAAAAAAAACGTATGTTTGCACATAAAAAGGCAGATTAGATCAATGATTCAATCTCCAATCTTCAGTTAATTATATATAATTATAATAGAAATAAAATAATTTGTTGACTAATACAACATTTTGGTCGACTAAGACTCTATGGATAGACTAAAACAATAAGCGACTAAAGCAGTGATTTTCAACCAGTGTGCCTTGAGATACTCTTAAATGTGCCTTGTAAAAATGAATCAGTTTTCAAAATCCAATTTGTGAAACAAACTCAAGCTGATTTAACTGAATCATTTACCATTGTGGAATTCTTATATCGCTTTTCAAACAAGAGATTCTGGCATTATGAAGAACTGACTACTTTGGAATTTTCCAAAGTAAAATATTACACCCGTTTTTGATAGGTTATAGGATAATTTTGAAATGTATTTATTTATTTAGGGAGTACCTCTTGAGATGTGGCATCTCATTTGGGAGGGGGTCCCTCAAAATAGCTAGGAATTTTTTTTTTTTGCTGACCTGTACTACCTGGTTTTGTTGCGTTACATGCTTCTCTAGTAAAATTGAAGGAACATTCCAAGCACGAATATCCACAAAAGTAGGCACAGTCACTCCACCAGAAAAGTGACATAGTTTCCTTTAAAGAAATGGACAGTATTCATAAAATTAAATAATGTTGTTTTCCAAAATAGTTTGATTTGGTATTATTTGAGTAGGAGGTGTGTCAATCAAAAAAGTGTGCCACGGCTTAAAAAAGGTTGGGAAAGACTGGACTAAAAGACTACAGCACTACAGCCTATTATTCGCTCATACAATTATATTAAAATCCCACCATATTTGGTCTTTAGTGAAAACGTGTTGTAAAGTTCTCTTCTAAAATGTCCCTCAGAGTTAAAGCAGACGTGACCAGAGACTTACGGAGCGCGTGCCACTCGTCCTGCCGAATGGTTTTGGTGATGTTCACGGGTAAATTTCTCGGGAGGATGGACGAAGTGTAGTGATATTTGACTGGAGTACATCTCTGAATAATCCCTGGAAGAAACAAAGAAACAAATAATTAAACGACATAAACAAATGTATTTATGATGTGTTTATTATGGCTCCAGGTCGGCAGAGATACAGTACTTCACATTAGTCATAAGATTTTCTTGGTTTTGGGCTTAAAATCTGTAGATAAATATTTAAATTATGATTTATTTTACTTGTGTGCAAATTATCAGTGTTTTCCAAGCTCAATGAACATTATAAAGTCACTATTTGAGGCTCTGTCTTAATCTGGACTCATAAACTAGAGCTGGAATCCAGAGATTAGGATCAGACACAGGATAAAATCTGAATTAATATGACTAGGGATGGGATGATGTCTGACAAAAAAAGACTGTGGTACGATGGTTTACCACGGTGTTACGCATTTTATAATATTTAACAAAAACAAAAGGGTTTCTGAGATGAAAAGCACTTGATCCAGACTCTCAGTTCTCAGGCCTAGAATAAATAGAACTGAAACAGACTTTATATCATAGTGTCACATCTGAACAACTCTAATCAGGAAACCTATAGGCTTTTGGAATGGAATAAAATAAGATCAAATCTAATCTTTGATCTTATTTCTCCAGAATCAATGGAGTTTTGATGGCAACTTGAGCCAGTGATTTACATTAATATTGCCACAACCATTGAGACATAACAACAACAACATTTGAGCAGTTTGGAAAAAAAAAGAAAACTTGCAGAAGAGCAGAGAGGACAAGCATGCAAGAAGTTAACTTAGACAAAACCACGTGTTATTTAGATCGGCAGATATTTAGTAAACTTTGTGCCTTCTACTAACAATTATACGATAAATGCAGTGCTTTGTGAAGAAAGGAGATGGCCGTGTACTGTCTGATTTGAATAATAAAGAGTTCTCGTTCTAGTCAGGACCTGAAAGCAGCTCTCTGATTGGCTGTGCTTGAGTGGTCCTCTCTAGTTTCACTTTGTTGTTTGTAAAACATTTATTGATCATAACTGTAACCAAAGTGAATACATGTCGATATTAACAAAGTGTTGAAGGTTTTATGACAGGAAGACTTAATTTTAAACTTGAATTGTGTTTGCAGTGTAAAAATGAGATACCTCACCTTTTCTTAAAAAAAAAAACTGTGTAACTTTTTTCGACAGGGCCTCAGTCCTGCTGTGTCAATGTTGTCAGAAGAAGATCTTGGCGGTACTGATACTGTAGCATTTTAATACTGCTGTATATTGACAGATGACTAACTTCATGTTTGTTAAATTAATAATCTTGTGAAGCCCGCTGAGGCGACTGATGCTGTGACTTTTGAGCTTTACAGAAATAAATCATAGGGCTGTAGTCGACCAAAGAAATTCTTGGTCAACTAAAATTTTGTCCCATCAACCAATTAATCGACAAAAAGGAGGTGTGGTCAATGCTCTGAAGCAATCACATTCTTTGGATTTGACTAAACTGTGATCAAAAACACTAAAATTGCTTTGGAGTAAATATTCATTTTCTGTACAAAAACAATTTATACAGAAAATAAATATGACTGTGATTTGGTCCCAAAATCTTTAGCCAATTCACTATCTTTAGTTGCTGTTCAACATACTCTGGGAAATTACAAATTTATAATCCTAACAAGTTAGAAAAAAGGGGGCTGAAGTAGTATCTTCTATGATTTATAAGAGTGTTGATTTTTTTTGACGATTTGCCAAAAGAGCACCTACATTTAGTTCTTATTTCAATAGATTTCCAACAGATTTCAAGTAAGAATCTTTGTGTATTTTTCATATTTTAAGAAAAACTAAAAATCCATTCAAAATCTGTTAAATCCTGCTTATTTCAGGCACATAGTCATTTGTTATCTAATTTAAGATGATTATATTTTTCAGTGTAAGTCCTTATCATGTAAGAAATTAGTCGACTAATAAAAATGTTGCTCGACTAAGAATGCATCAACTGATTAATCTTAACGAATAATAGATTGCAGCACTAATAATTTTAACTGAATTGAAAATGATTGTTGATAAAATGTAATAACATCACTTTGCTCATGTTTACTGAAGTAATTTTCTCATTAATTTAAGACAACACTACTAAGTACTATATTAAACAGATTTATGACAACAGACTGACAATATCGGGACAACACAACTTTATTAAACCCTGGCTGTGGTCTTATAGTGGTTCTGACATGGTAACGTGATTATTTTTAGTAAGGTCACTAATATAAATAGCTAAATTTAATACTAGTTTTATCAATTAGAACAAGCCTACAACAGAATATGACACTAAAAACATAGATATTTTGCAAGTATTCAAATATTCCACTGAAAATCATCAGACAAATGAGCACAAAACAAAGCGTAGACTTTCTTTCTTCGAATCTTTCACAACACGGAGTAACTGTGCATCACAAATTAGCAGCGTCTTTACCACTTGAAACTGAAACAAAAACAGACATTTCCGTACAAAGAGCTGCTGTCACAACACGGGGGCATCAGCTGCGATCAGAGCCGGGATGAAAGAGCAAAAAATCAACCAAATTCAGCTGCTCCGGCGTCTATAGCAGAGAAACACAGACATAAAACGCTGTGATTTCTCTATAGTTTTACACTCTCTGATCACTCATTTGTACAACTGTTATGTCCGATGTTTTGTGTCACTTTGCGTCGACAATCACAGTCTGAGATCTGCTTGTCTGACTGTCTTTTCTTCTTAATCCGTCACTTTCAGTTTACAACACGACAGCTAAAGCCACGTTCAATGTTTAAAGCATAGTTTATATTACGACAGGTCAATAGAGACCAATATATTAAATTCTATTGTCAAAATAAAGGTTAAGTGGATAAATTGGTCTGCGTACATTTCCTCTGGTGTTCTGGTTTCCCCTACTCTCCCGAGGACTACAAATGGAAGTTGGCTATAAAGTTAGAATCTGTACAAGTATCTCTGCCATTGTGCTTAATGTAACTGTACATTGTCCTTAATAAACATTACTTTTATTTTAAGGAAAATTGTTTTAAGTGATTTATTGTCTACTGTATTTTTGTTAGTAATATTTAAAGTAGGGTAGGTGACAACTTTCTCTCATAAATTCTTCAACGCATTGTTAATATCAATATGTATTACGGTAAGTTTTGGTTGCAATTTTTGACATAAACCCTCTGGAGAGGACCACTCAAGCTCAGCCAATCAGAACGCTGCATTCTGCTCCTGACTAGAACTAAAATTCTTTATGATTTGATTCAAAGAGTACTTTCACAAAGTGCTACATTTATCAGAGACTTTTTGGTGGAAAACACAAAGTTTACTTATTTACAACAACAAAACGTTAGCTACCCCAACTTTAAATTTAAATCAATTAAAAAAATATTCAAAATTTACTCCAAAGGTACACTGTACAACTTTGAGGCAAAAAATAAGCGTAAACTAAAGCATGTTTTACAAGTTTAGATGCATTAGTGACATTAAATAATAAAATGTGGATTTTACTCTGAGTGGCTTGCATGGCCACAAAGGCCCTCATATTTTAGCAAAAGAGGACCTCCTCCTGTTTGTTTCCATGGAAAAGCAGCTCATTTAGCCATATCTTTCACATTATAGCATAAACTCTATTTATAATTATTATAAGAATATTCTAAAGAATGATTTTATCTTTCTATTATTATTTAATGGTGAGGTTGACTTTTTACATCCAGAAAGTCACAAGGTGCACCATTAAATGACCTTTTTTAAGGAGACCTATTACTGTATGTCAAATTCACTTTTCTAAGTTTTTAACCTTGTTATAATGGCCTTCCTTCATCATTAGTTTACTCAGTTATATTTGAATTGATTCATACATGTAATCTTGTATTGATGTTCAGCTGGAGCTCAAGTTTCAGAAAATCCCTGTTCTCACCTACCACCTATCCCCTCCCACTTGTCTGTATTTACTTGTTATAATTCAAAAGATTAATACACAAAATGAAGTTTATATGGTTCAAAACTGTCCCATATAAACTTTCCAACAATAAATTTATTATTTTTTTTTAAATCTGTTGCATTTTACAGTTACATTTTAAAATGAAGAGCTTATCAATCTGCAGTTTTGAACAGGAAGTCAATAGAGCTGTCCCTATTTTTTAAGTTATTTTAGATCAACTTTAATGCAGTTCTATCTGAAGTCATTAAAAAGTATCCCCTGGTCTGGACCTTCGATGCCCAGAATCCTCCCCACTGAACCTCTCAACGATTTGTGGCGTACTCTGAGGTTGCAATTTTGGGCTACACAAAAATAAAATGAATTGAACTGAATGGTAAATGTTTGAGTACCCCCACTGGAACTGTACCCCAGGCTGGAAAACACTGTCTCAGGACCAAAAATAGTAAGTTGACTATTATTAGTTTTTACTAATGACACAGATTTATATTAAGAGAGAAGCAAAAATAAGTAAAAGTACAGTTAACAGCCCGAATATTTGGGAGGTTTGTACTTTTTTGTTGGTTAGTTTGTAGTAGAAAGTGCAGTTTCTTTGCAGTGTTGTTTTAGAAAGCATTTGTCAAGCTCTCTTTAAGTCAACTCACTAGTCAGAAGAGATTATCATTAGTTGTACAAGTATTTCTTTGGTCGATGCAGACCGACAAACAACACTTACATTTTATATCACTGTCTAATAAAGTCGCAGTTCGTCTTTATGTGACACGCTTTATGAAATCAAACTTTATAATCAAGACATTATGAAGTAAAGTCAAATTATATCAGCATTATAAACAGACAAGTAAATGATAAACGCTCAGGTGTACTTTGTAAGTTTGTTGAGAATTGAACTGAAATAACACTTTCTGTCAGGGCTGAAACAAGACAAAGGGGACGTATTATGCAAAACCAAATTTCATGAGCTTGTAATTCAGTTATAGCAGTGTTTCCTCATCATTAGTTTTCTTAAAGTTGTATTTGTGTAGATTCCTGTGTGTTTGAGTAATACTGTACTGTCCATAAACTAAGGCTTAAGTGCTCATGGTTTCACTTACCACCTTTCCACGCCCATATGCTATCCTGAGAGTCTATAGGACTACTAGCGAAACATGGAGGGTTGTTCTGCTGCTTGTTGCATTAAAATATGAAGAGGCGGAGCTTATCAGTTTTGTAGTTTTAAACAGGAAGTCAGTGAACTAGATTTTAACTGTGTTCTATATAGGGCTGTAGTTCTTTAGTCGTTTAGTCCAGTGGTCCCCAACCTTTTTTCTTGTAAGGACCGGTACAGTCACAAATTTCTTTTCCAGGGACCGGTCGAGGTTGGGTAGCGCTGATAACAATGTAAAATGTCAAAAAACAACTATTGTGTATATTTTTAGCTCACTTATTGCTTGAATTTGCTGTTTATTGGATTAAGTGGAACTATATTGTCATAGTAAAGCACAAATAAGTAGTGATAGACCATAAAATAGCAAAAAATAAATATTACAAAATTATCTAAGGACCGGTAGCTGATGGCCCGCGGACCGGTTTTGGGCCCCGGACCGGTGGTTGGGGACCCCTGGTTTAGTCGATTAATCGGTCGATGGAGTCTTGATCGACCAAAATCTTATTAGTCGACTAATTCTTTTATTTAGGTTATAAAGAATTTGTATTCAACAGTAACAGAATCATTGTTCTGAACTGACTTTTTTATACAAACACACTGCTTCCTCTTCATTTTCTACATAAACTACAGTTTTTGCATAAACTACATAATAATATTATTCTTTTTGAGCAAAGTTTCTTGCAGACTTGTCACAATACTAACATTTCCAAACCAAGTTTGATACAAAGGAATAAACTTGATTCTCGACACCACAATGACAATTAGAATGAAAGTATATGATATATTGCATAAAATATAAAATTTTGTTCAAATGTTTGTCCTGTTATTGTTATCTTATTTGTTCAAATGAGAATCTAATTTCTACATCAGTTTTAGCCTTGATTTGCAATATTTTGACAACTCTACTACTTCAGAGCCTTTGCCACGCCCCCTTTTAGTTGATTAATGGTGATGGGACATGTTTTTGTCAACCAAGAATTTCTTTGGTCGACTACCGCCCTAGTTCTATAACAAACTAAATGTAAAATGATGATCTACAAACTGTCTGGAAAAAGCACAGTATGTCTCCTTTAATCGATTAATCAACCAATTAAAGCATTTATTGTAATAACTGTCAACCTCTTTAGTCATCAAATGATCATTTACTTGAATCTATACAGTCCAAAGATAAAAGTTACCTGCCTAGAGACAGTGGATGTAAATTAGCTTTGTAGCTATAATCCGGCATATTTACATTTGCTCTCAACAGATGTTCATTTGTGTGCATTGTCCCTAACAAATAAATAAATAAAAAATAGTGCTGAGAAAAGAGTTTTTGTGACAAAGCAGTAATTTACTCCAAGATTATACTAGAAACGCACACAAATGAGCAAAGAATATAAAAAAAAAAGCATTTCCTTTGCTTTACATTGGCCAGTTTGTGTACAAATCACATCCGTGGGTGTTTTTGATAAAGAAATATCATGATTAATTGGAAGTCAGATGACAGATTGTCTATTACCAAAATTATTAGTAGCTGCAGTCACGATTTTTATTTTTAGGTAATAGAATTATGCTGTGACAATCTTCAGACTCTACATTTCCACATTTGTGAGTTCCTAAAATTTGATTGGGCTTAGGAACAAAAAAAGTCAAATGTGGGTGAGTTACACATTTTGGAAAGTTGTAGTTCCAAAAAGCAATCATAAAAATATAGAAAATCAAACAATGAACTCTATTGCAACCTGTAGAATTTATGAATGACTGTAAATTAGGACAAAGTGTCTTCTTGTCTCCTTCTCATCGACCCAGTCTCTCCCCCAGAGCTCAATATAACCTTTTTGTTATGAGTTTGTCGTGGCTTCTTGTCTCCTTTCAGATGTATCTCTTCTGCCTGAACACTTTTGCAGTTTTGCACTAAACTTTTTTGTTTTACTAAATTAGTTTTAGTTAAAGAAAAAAGAACAGTCGCCTCTTCACAGAGTTTTACTTTGACATAACTGAGTATGTTTAGGCGACTATTCCTCACATTTCACTTGGTGTTGTTTTCTCAGTGCAGTCACTTCACTGCTTCAAGACCTTTTATAAAGATACAACAGACAGAGTGAGACCAAAGTGTTGCACAGAAATTGCTTCTAAAGGACAAATGATCGGTTAAGTTCTGTGGACTTGACTTTAAAGGTGAAGTAGATTTTCACACAGCAAACATGATTTAGGTTTTAAATCTGACAACTTCCTCTCATAAATCCTTCAACACATGGTTAATATCAACATGTATTCATTTTTGGTTGCAATTATGGCTTAAAACCATTTGTTACAAACAGCAAAAGGAAACTTGAGAGAACCACCAAAGCACAGCCAATCAGAGCGCTGCTTTCAGCTCCTGATGAGAACTAAAATTATTTATTATTCCATTCAGACAATAGACAGTGGTCTCATTCTTTCACATTCAAGCATATACTTTTTAGTGGAAACACAAAGTTTACAAATTAACAACAAAAAAACGTAGTTACCCTAACTTTAAGTCGTTGTAGCAACTTTAGCAGCTTCTGATGCGTCATGACAATTTCCAATTTTTTTTAAACAAGCCCAGATTATCATTGCACATTTTGGGACTGTAAATGTTTTTTCTAGGGATAAAACATTTAGTTTTGGATCAGTTCTGAGGATGAACTGAGTGAGCACAGGTGTCTCACACAAGATTTTTTGCACACTGGTCTGCCGGGGTGAGGAGTTTGTTGTGTGCTGGAGGGAATGAATTTGAATTCAAAATAATAGTCCACTATCATTCAAGGTTTTGTTGAATGTCAGTGCCCACTCTTCACCCAGATTCCACAGATTCTCTGTGTCTGTCCATTAAACCTTAAACAGGTAAAATCATTTAAATTAAGTGTCACAATGTGCATGTTTACTGCTGATATCTAACAGTTCGTAAATTATATGTACAGTATCCAAAAGAGGTACTGTAGCTTGCACCTCACATGCCCCACTAAGGCCTTTACTGATTCAAACAAGCAGAAACTATATTGTGAATAAATTGTGAAAAACATTTGAAGATTGTCAGTTATATGAATAGTATGAAGAATGCTGATACATGATAATGTATCTGTGCATTGTTACAGTTTTATCAAAGACAAATATAAACAAAACTCAATAAGAACACATTTAGTAAGAGGCCGTACAGTTAGAGCCAGTCTTAATGTGACAATTTGTCACACAGAGTGAGGCCTGGGCTGTGAAAAGAGCAGCTGCACAGTTCTTGTCTGTGGAGACTAAATATTAGAAGTATTCTGTGAAAGCCTTTTAGCCACCACTTCACTGTCATTCACATTGACAGGATATGGCTGGGAGCAGCCACAAAACATATGGAGGAGACCAGCCATTATGTCACAGTGTGGAGGACTCCCGGCCGCTTCAGACAGAAGAAGAGAAATGTGCTCAGGAGGACAAAAACATCTCTATGAAAAATGTATATGAACAAACAGGCGGATGCACAAGTCAGATTAGCCTATGGACTATAGGACAAAGTGCACTGGGTTGGTAGAAATATTTAGTCATTCACTGAAAGTTCAAGGTCTTATATCACAGCCAAATAAGATTCTAACAGGACCAAATGTAAAGAAAGGCACAAATATGGAGTTTGTGAGCTCCTTAATCCAGCTGTAATACCCATATGCTAATGAGGGAGACAGACTAATGTCATGACAGATACAGCCTCCTTTATATGACAGAGCATAAGGAAGGTTTTTTCCTTGACAACCCAACCACAAGCTTTAATCCCTGCAGTGAAATGATCAGAGCTAATGCTGGTGTTTTGGGAGGCCCTGTAGGTGAGCATCGTGGCCTGCTGTCTGGCTGCTATCAGCCTGTTTACCTTTGTAGATCAGGTCTTCTGTCTCCAGGTCGAAGCCTTCCCGGTGACACTTTCTCCACAGCCCAGAGACGGTGGAGTTGAACTGGCGGCTGCAGTGAGACTCCATGGCGGATGCTGCTGGCACAAAGTGTCGCTTAACCCTGCGGAGAGGAGCCACATCTGGGCCTGGCCTTTCCTCTCCAGCGCGCTCTTTGGGGGCATCTTGAGGGGGAGGTTGGGGTTGGAGATGTAGATGTATCCCGGGTCGTATCGCTTGTTGGCATAGTTTTTACATCTCTCCCGGTGTCGCCTGGCGTCTGTCTCGTACCAATAGTCGGTGCAGATTGCCATGGCGAGCAGCCCCAGCGCGCACATCGCCAAGAAGAGCCCCGCGCTGGTTAACATTTTCATAGCGGCCATCTTCCTTCCCCACTCGATGGAGAGCCCAAACAGTCGCAAGAAGCAGAAGCAGGTTTCGTCTCCGTGGCCGTGCTCGTGGTACCGCGTGAAGTCAATCACGACGGCACTCACAGCCTGTCGCAGCTGCGGGCTGGAGACATGGTTGAGGCGAGCCAGCGTCGTCTTTTGTTGTGGTGAGCCTCTGGATGCTATGTTGTTGCCACCATCTGTTATGGTACAGGAGCAGAGCGCGCGCGGGGGAGGGGTGAGGATGCTGAGGAGGACTGTCTCTCCTCCGGATGATGCTGCGGCCCAGGACCAGGCTGCGAGGGGAGTGGTCATTTGTCAAGCCTCACTGATCACTTTGGGACGGCCACAGCACGGAGCACGTCAGGACATATTCATTAATGTTATTAACGAGTTCACTCAGAGAAGTTGACTTTCTGAATGAGCTCAGTTTAGCCAACTGTCTGTCTGCAGGTGCAAAACTGTACCTGTCCTTTTTGGTTAATCTGAACAGATATTTTGGCCCTTGTCACACTTTTTTAGAGCAGGAGTTCTCAGACTTTGTCAAGCCATGGACAGATTATCAGTTCGAAAATCCCCCATATCATTTTTTACACTGGCAACACAGGATAGTTCTGAATATAAACGTTTATATACAGTTTTGAATAAAATATCGTTTCTTTTTCTTATTGTCATTTTTACTGGTTTACTTGTTTCTATCCAAAGCACTCCATGTTCCTTATGGTATATGAAATAGTAATAGTAAAGAAGTGACACAACAGTTTTGGAAGACCCTCTCCACATTGCCCAAGGACCCCCTTTTTGAAAAGCACTGATTTAGAGTAGCCTATGTACCACTTGTTTAATCCCAAATAAATAAAAAAGCATCTATTGTTTCCAGTAGGTTATGTTAAACTGAAGTCATTTTGTGTTTTTGCAGTTATAAAGCAAGTAGAATCAGACCAATCAGCCTCAAAACAGTGTAGAGGTATTTGCATTACACTTAATTTTTATTCTAGCCTCAATCACTTATAAAATATTTACGAGTGCTAAAGTATTAGTTTATCGTACAATAAGAGGAAGACAGACGAAGAATCCAACCTAGTTTTAAGACACGATCCAGGGCCGTTTCTGTCTCCTTTGTCCCATGTGACACTTTAGTCCAGGTCAAAATGTTTCCCGATGGAGGACAGGATTAGGACCTGCCTCAGCACCTTTTGTGATCAATATCTCACTGTCCTAATGATCAGTGACCTGGAGCAGCGGTGTCCAACTCACGTGCACTTTAATACACTTAGGGTCATTAATACAGAAGCAGAGCCAACAAACAAAAACAGAATTGTGTTTCTATTGTGTTTATTTATTTTAAAGCTGAAGATAATAAGGCAATGCCACAACCGCATTAGTGTTATGGTTAGTTTTATTCTGGGAACATTTTCTACACAAATATACATCAAATAAAAATGTTATTTCTAGATTTCTTTTAACTTAACTCTATTTAAACAATGTTAATCTTTATAAAAAATATAACGCTATTGCTTAAGAAACTGTGAAAGCCTTTACTGTATATAATACAGCCTCTGTCAATGGAAACTAAACCTGACACAAGTAGGACAGATTCTAGTGTTTTGGCACTTATTTTGTAACATGAAACGGGTGAACAAATTATGAATGAAGGGCAAAACAATGCAATGATCGTCTCAGTTTCAATAAATACAGCAGCAGAATAGAAATAAGATATATTTTAAATAGCTCAAATATAAAAGGAGGAAGTCACAGAGAGCTGCAGTAACAAACCAAATACCCACTGGATATGACGTGCAAAACATGGGTTTTTGGTAAAAGTCATTCTTGAATTCCCTTGGTTTTAAATGAGGCACATTATTAGTGTCCATAAAGTTCATAAGGTGCCATCTTCAGTCATGTCAGTAACAAGCTGTGATTGTGGAGTGTATCATATGTTATATTAAATACTGCGTCTGTACCAGATGAATGTAGAGCGAGAGAGATGGTTAAACAATGGCTGACAGAAAAGCCATCACAGCCACGCCGGAGAAAATGAGGAAGATCTGGAGCAAAGACTGCCTGGAAAATAAGAGATCAGATTTAGACTAACATTCAGACATTCTGGAACTTATCTGCTTGAGAAAAGTTAATTCTGTAAACAATTTATTATGAATGGCTAATAAGAATAGCTCAACTACAAGCATTAACAAGCAGTGTGGGCAAATACCTGTGTTGAACATAACTCATTGGTAAAAAATAATCATTATGTGGTTGTACTTACTTATAAATAATAAGCACTAAAACCCTTTTTTAAGTTATTGTTATTAATATTAGCTGATTTATGAGAAAGCTTACATAAAAAACATTCCTTTCCCATATAATAGTGCAAGGTACACACCCAGCTCTGTCCCAGTTATGTTTTAAAACAATCCGAACATAATCTTACATTTTTTTCCCCACATAGCATTTTCTAAAACAGTGACAGAATACTAAAGACAGCACATATACGATATTGCTAAAATACCTTAAATTGGACTCCTGTAGCAGATCTGGGACAACATTCACCAATGCAATGTAGAGAAATCCTCCGGAGGTGAAAGGTAATATCCAGGAGGCTGTATCTTCTGTAACACAAGTGAGATTTAGAGACACTAAGAAGCTTAAAGTCTTCCTGTAAACACGTCTAAAATGTACCTGTTCCTTTCTGCGCATAGAGAGCCGCACAAGCCCCCAGGACCCCGACCATGGCTGTGGACAGCTGCATGCGCGCCGCACTCCAGCGATCAAACCCAGCACGCAGCAAAATGGCAAAGTCTCCCACCTGCGGATCATGACATTTATCACAACACAGGACTAGATACACACAGCTTATGTTTACACAACGGTGAACAAGCACAAACTTTTACTCCCAGTCAAACTATGTCAACATTAAAGCCAGAGAAATGCGATAAAGCATTCGTCAGACTCACCTCATGGGGGATTTCATGGAGCAGGATGGCAAAGGTGGTGAGGAGGCCAACCTGCAAGAGCATCATTAAAATGAAAATGTATGCAAATGCAGGCAGTCAGTGTCAGCGTTAAACGGGGAGTGCATGAGGACGCTCAACAAGCCTTAAATACAGCAATAAACTGAGCTCATTACAGTCAATACATTTTGCTTCAAATTACTGCAACAAAAACTGAGCAGTAGAATATTTTTGAAACATGTACACATATGTATAGATTAGAAAAAAAAACACAGAATTTCACTATGTTTTTTTCTTAAACTTATTTCAATTTAAACTCCTCAGCTTAACATAATTAACAAGCTATTTGTTATCTCTAAAGGGTAACGTTTTGCTAAAACCAGTACTTTAAGTGAGTAATAAGAAGTGCTGGAACTGAAATTTTCCTGGTCCTGTATCATGTTGAGAATGGGGCATTTTTGGAAGTAAAGTACACATGCATAATAGCCCACTTAAAGCACTGGTTAAATTGTAGAATAAAAGCATGTTTTTTAATTGCGTAATTGTGTAAGCATGAAAAAAGATATTTATTAGCACATTTTTCCAAGATTGTCTGTGAGTAATATTTTGAATTCTAGTAGGTTTACATTCCAGCTTCTAAAGTTAATTTCATTGGCTCGTTTATATTAAAAATAGCTAACTTCTTATGAGCATTTCCTGTTCAATTGCAGCATGAATAAATACGATCAGACAGTGAACAGTGAGTTGTGGTGGAAGTCTTAGAGAACAGGAGAATATTTCACCAAACGACATTATTTTGTTTATGCAGAGGTGTGTTCATGTCTACATGCGCTACAACACTAAAAAATACTCATAAGCACAGAAGTTAGCTATTTTGAATATAAACAAGCCAACTGACATCCTGCGCACAGATCCTATTGCTACAGCTGCTGTCCATTCACAAAATTCCTCAAGACACAATGTCAAACAGCGCATTTGTGTCTTTTGTGTGAAACCTTGGGTAGTTTAATGCCTGCGCTGAGCTTGAGTAGGAGCAGCTGAACATGAAAGACTGGTGTGAGGTCTTGTACACTAGTTATAGACATGTGCGTCGATAACTTCCTCTCTGGCACGTGCGCGAACACTTCACGCTGCTAGCCTTATGTCTCTCCAGCTGGACTCTTGTTGGCCACGCCACCATAAAACAACAATCCACCAAAGTAAGGCATTACTCTGCACTTTTTACAACATTTGCACACTGTATTTGAAGGATCACATTTAGAACGCAAGATGATTACTAATTAAGAATATTAACATTAAGCCTGGTGGTTACCCACTTAAAAATGGCTGTATCCAGGAACTAAAAATACAAATACAACTGGTCTACTTCACTCTGCCAAATGCTCCGAATGTGCTGCCAACATGGGAGGCGTTACTTCTGCACGTTTCCATCTTACACATGGATGCACTGTCTCAATGCTTGGTTTGCATAAATATAATTCTTGAATCAAGTGGAGGGTCAAACGCATTACTACGAGTGCCTACTGTTGCTATGCTAACGTACATCACAATTCAATATAATGGCTGGTTAAAGACACTGGAAAGAGACAAGTGTTTGCTTATGTAGCTTGCCTTTTTTGGCAAAATTGTTCACAAATATTCCTTGAAAGTCATTTGCTTTTTCACAGGACACTTAGTGCAAATATCAGGGCTTCTGAACAGCTTTTCCCTGGCTTTACAGACATGTAATTGGAAAAAAATGATTATCAATGTAGGTAAAACAACTCAAAGTTACTTAAACGTAATCAGCATTTAGTCCAGCACAAAACTCACACACAGACTTAAGAACTTGAGGTGATAAGCTAATAATCACCAATGCTAATCCTTGACTAACTCACTGCAAAATAAAGCTAAATTTGTGTCTTAAATTTCAGCAATGTCTCTTGTGAAAAAAAAGCATCACAGCTGACAAACAATCCTAAGTTAACAACAAGCTTTAGGTAACATGTTTTAATTATTTTCTTACCTTTTTGCTAACCAGGAAGCTTCCTCCCACTGCCAGGCCATGGGTGAAGTTGTCTATGCAGTTAGCCAACAGGTTTAAATACCCACTTGTCTGAATGAAAAATACAAACGTAAATAATAAAAACATTACACGGTAGGGACAAAATATACACATTTCCAAGTCATTTGGCTTTCACAGTAATGTCATATTTATTAACCGTTGCTTGTTGAATTAAATATGAAGCCGTGTGAGTGATCAAGCATTCCTAACCAGCTCACACTCAACCGTGTCACGTTTTCCCTCCACAGTCTCTTTTGTTAGTCTGAAATGTTCTGCATGTACCTTGATTTTCTGAGACGTTTGCTGCAGACTCTTTTGTTTGGATGATTTCCATGAGTCAGTCTGATGCCCGTTTTGGAGTGACACTTCTGTCTTTCCGCTGAAAACTGAAATAGACTGTTTCTGTGAATAAAAAAAGACAGAAAACAGGTTACTTGAATATGGATCAGAAAAAGGCTTTAAAGTATGTCTCTGAAACTTTCCAAAATCTATATATTTCATACATAATACATTTGTTCATTAACTGCATTAACACAATGGGCAGTCTCTGTGAACAGTTCAGTCCAGTCGACACTCAGCCGGTCAAAACCGCTGCTTCAGAGACTAAAAATAGTGACACGAAAGAGGTGGATTCCTCAGAGGAAGGAAAAAGATGACTTTAAAAATAACCAGCCATTATAAGACACTGATGATAGTTACAGTTGCTAAAATATTAAATTTCACTTTAGAACTGAACAATTATATATGGATTTTTATAAATATTTTTTGGGGGTCATACTGAACTGTACATGTAAAAAACAATCTGTTAAATAACAGAAAAGTGCAAAGACTAAGCTATGTTGAGGCAAGTTTTGACAAGTTATTCTGCTTCAGGACTTGAGTGACCTCGACTTATTAAAAAGGCCATTTCAAACACTTACTGAGTTGAAATTTAAATCCGCATGTGTTGTGGCACCTTCATGGCTGTTCTCATCTGGAAACATCTTCTCCAACAGTAAAAAGGCCAGCAAACCAGCAATTACCCACAAGCCCTGGGTTGTGTAGTGGTTTTGTTTACCCACTGCAAAAGCAATGATGAAATGTTACAACACGGCACAAAACTTTCTTTACTAAAAACATGCACTACTACTACCACTACTATAGATATTGATAATGATAATGATAAAGATAATAAGAGTAAAATAAAAACTACAGCAAATAAAGACAAATTTGGGTAATAAAGGTTGAATTGCTGAAAGTTGTACCTGAGGCAGACAAAGCCCAAGCTTCAGGCAGAAGATGAAGGAAAACATCTCCAAGAAGACCACCGATGGCAAAGCTCAAGAGCTGCTTCAGTCTCTGAGATCCAGCTGCAACAAGCATACGACATACTTAATCTTTAAATAAAACTTTTGCTCTCACATTCACACAGAATGCTACAATTTAACTTAGATGATATATAGATGTACACATCAGCAGATTATGTATTCTGAAGTAGTGTTTACCTTCAGTTTTGAGGGCTGCACCTGCCTCAATGGGAATAATCAGTAATGGAAAGATCCCACTGAGCCCCACAGCGATGGAGCCAAGCAGAGCCAGGAGCAGGACATGAGCCTCCTCAGAGCAGAGGAATTCAGCTGCAGTCTGCAGGCCCTGCAGCAGGTCTGTGGAGCTGGGCCTGCAGCGGTGGCTGTGGCCTGAGCCATCACAGTTTGATCATCCTCTGACTGCTGGACGCCCCTCTGGAGGTCACCGTCAGCAACAACACTGGGACCAACAGCACAGCCAGAGCCCAGCTGGGCTTACTACTGCTTTTGTCTTTCATCCAGCCCATGGTCCAAAATGTACCAGCAACCAGCAATGCTGTTTGTAAAATACAGACTGGTCAGTATACAGTGTAGCAGCAATAATTATGGTAACCTTTGCATCCCTTGGTAACAATGTAGATAATTATAGACTATTGCAGATAATTACAATTTAATTTATGTATAACAGAAAAATACAGTTTATAATAATATATAAACTGTATGGAGCCTAAAGCATAAAATTAGCCTACAGGATGTGTGATGTTAAAATAGGCCTACTGTAGGCCTAAGTCTGTGTGAAATTGTCATTGCACAGAACTCCTGTTTAATTGCAAACCTTTATCTGACAACAGTGTATTCTCTATGTGTATTCTCCATGTTGTGAAAGTTATCTGCACAATTAAACATTTAGTCTAGCTTTAGTGTTTAGACTACAGTGTAAATTTTAAGGTTAATGCTGTAGCCATCTAATGATGAGACAGTTAGGGATGTAACAGTGTCATTAGTACACAGAAGAATAGTACATACAACGCCAAACGCGTTTATTAATGTTTATAATTACAGCTTAACGATCAATTCTATCTAAAAAGATTAATTGACATGATTAATATAAAGCCAGCAAGCTACACATATTTAAATGAGCGACAAGTCTACTTCCCAGAGACGGTAAATAACATTTCCTCTACATATTTTGTAATTTTTAATGCTTTTGTGTCCTTGGAGAAGAAGAGAGGTAAGATATGAAGTAATAAAACTCCAGAGTACTAGCTTTGCACTTTTCTTGCCACAGAAACGTCAGAATGCGGCAATGTAAATTTTGCAACAATTAATAAAATGTGGCTTAGCATTTTCTTGTAAGATTTATAGGCACGTTTTGCAGATAAACAGAGCTATGGCACACATTTAACAAAGTTAGCGAGCTACCGTTAGCCCGTGCGCAAGCACGTAGGCACGCATGGCTAACGTTAGCACGTAAGCACTGCAGATCGAAGCTATGCTCTCGCATCATAGCAATGTAAAACTTACAGCTGCAGGGCTACACAAACTACAACTAAAGCGTTACTCATAGTGAAAGGTGCATTTACCTTGTGTTTTCGACAATTCCCGCACCAGAGTGTCCCTGCCATCCAGGCCTGATGATGAAACGAGGCTTGGCGGAGGAGTTTGAGCAGGAATGATCCAGGCGGAATCACAGCTGCACACAGGGCTTTCCCAAACAGCCACGTATCAAGGATCATGGAGGAAAACCAAAACAGGAGCGGAGCAGAGCCCGCCCCACAAACGCCCGGAAGGGCTTTTCTAGAAAGAGCAACACGCTGCTGCTGTCAGTAGTCGGTCTACTTTAGACTATTCTAGTATATTCCGTGGTGGGCTCTTCTCCTAAACAGCCTGCATAAGCTCGGAAGCTGTGAAGCTTTGTTGTGCTCTAAAGCTGTTGTTATAATGGTATAGTAATATAACAAAGTTTTTTCTCAATTTAATTTTTAATTTGTTAGAAGATTAGACGAACCTCACTAGAATAAGTTGCTGGCCGCTATTTGATTTGTATTGGAAAGATAAAGCCAGCTAACTAATATAATCACACAATTTTTTGTAATCATAACAATAAAATGCAATCTTTTTTTTTTTTTTTTTTTTTAAAGGAAAATTTTCAAATGTTGATGGGACAAGAAAGGTACCACTTTGGTGACAACAGTTGCTGTATATTTCAGAAAAAGTCTTTATAAGTATATCATTTTGTTTGATATAATAATTGGTGAACAACAGAAAGTTCAACATCTGTGACCTGACAAGATCATTATCAACAGTGTTGGGAGTAACTAGTTACTGTAATATTCCACTTTTCAGTGCTAACTAAGTAGTGTAATTCA
Organism: Mugilogobius chulae; assembly: GCA_038363315.1. Taxonomy (NCBI): domain Eukaryota; kingdom Metazoa; phylum Chordata; class Actinopteri; order Gobiiformes; family Gobiidae; genus Mugilogobius; species Mugilogobius chulae. The sequence continues at coordinate 29,410,510 of CM076403.1, forward strand.
TTACTCCTAAAAATGTTACTGAAAACGACACTTCAGGACCAAAACACCACTAAAATACTGTCTGTTGACTTAAAGGTGAATAAAACATATGAGGAAAATGTGTTGTGACGTCACATTTCCATAAATTAATCAGTATCAAGTGTAAAAGTAACAGGATTAGTGTTGTACAATGTCTTAACAAATGTGTGTAACTCAAAGTAGTGTAACTCATTACATTTTGATACAGTAATATTGTTGAGGAGGAGCTCCGCAACCGAGGGCGACAGGTGTGTAAGAACGTGTAACTTGTAGAAAAAAGGAAATCCGCAACGTTACTTTTTTTGCAAAATATTATTGCATACACGTTCGGTGACTGATTTCAGGTATAGACGAAGTCAGTCGACGAAACGTTGTCATGCAATAAATATTTTGCAAAAAAGATGAACGGTGTGCGGGATTTTTTTTCTACAGTGATACAGTAATATTGTATTACATTTTTCTCCTTGTAACTAGTAATATATAATGTATTACAATTTTAAAGTAACTTACCCAACACTGATTATCAAGAGGATTTGGCCTCTATGTTCCAGTGTATTAAAATGGTTAAAAGATGTGTTGGATGGCTGGGAAGTTTTCAAAATGTTTTGTAAAAAGTTTGGTATGGCATCGTAAGGTATAGTACGGTCTATTTTAATGGTAGATAGCTTGAAAATGATTTAAGATCCTCAATGTTCATGTTTTTCCCAAACCAGGCATGCATCCTTATGTATCCAAATATAAAATGTATTTTATTTGTAATCTCTATCACTGTGGCCTCAGTTACAACGATCAAAATGTTAGATTTAACAGTTTAAACTAATGAATAGCAATTCTTCACCAATCATGCAAGCTCTCTGTCTCCAGACTTCAGGTTTATAAAAAAAACATTGGAAATGGTTGTATAAATAGACAAGAGATATTCTCAACTTTCTATATTTACTGGAGTGGTTTACAAATAAAAAAATAATAATAATATAACTTAAGAATTTATACCACTACATTTCAAATACACTAGGAAGTGTTGTGTATAATTCTGTATTACACAAGCCATATAATACAACTGTCCCTCCATTACATCCTAAACTATTTCTTGTCTCTTTGAATCTAAAATAAGAATCAGATAATTAATTTGCAAAAATAAAGCACTAAATTGCGCTCTTTTGATACATTTATATTTTTAAATTTTATGTTCACAAAACATATGGTTTATGCATTATTAACTGCACTCAGCACAGGGAAACACATTTAACTTATATGATATAGATGTTTACACCAGCAGATTACATATTCTGAAGTCCACAATACACATTGTGTAGAGTGGACTCTCATGATTGGCGTTTGTTGTGTGAACCCAGAGTCAGTCTGGTCAGTCTTTTTGTGAAGTGAGGAGTCTCCACTAGATTATAAATCTGTCACAACTGTAAAGTTGTGTAGTGTGGCCCCGGCATTAGTTCCGTAACCTCAGCAAACTTTGATGTGGGCGGGACTGTTGGGCTCCATTATTGTTAAACATCAGTTTGCTTTTATGTTAGAAACCTTATCACATTTCACACATGTTCTATAAAAGTCTAGTCGTGGTCAAGAGCAGTGTTGAAGCTAGATGTGAGGCTAGATAATAACAAAAGCATGATTCATTTTTGCACCGACTCATCCTTGCCTCACTTGAGCAATACACTAAAAGAGGAACAAAGCTCTTTAGCAGGATACAGGGACCTTGTATGGTTGGCATAATGTGCATTGTATTATATGTAATTTGGTTAACATGGTAGTTTTTTACATGACTACATGATAAAAGCTACAGTACCTGCTGTAAAAGCAGGGATCGTAACTATGGAACAATTTCCAAAGTTGTAACGCTTGCAAGCGCACTCATCCATGCACCAGTGCTCTTCAACACTGGAAATAAAGTGGGAAAGTGTCTTGCTTAAGGACACAACAAGAGGGTGCATTTCTCTTGTGATTCTAATACAGAGCCCGCATTCACCTGGCATTCTCTGCAGTCTCCTACCCAAGACTATGGTCCAACTAGTTTAGCTTCAGCACTAATATATAAGAGTGCCTGTTATTATAGTAGCATATTGTTATTGTCTGTTTGTCCTAAATAAAGTCTCGCCCAAACCTGAAATTTACAGAACAATTCTACAACTTAAGTCAATTTATCCTGTTTCACGTTAAATACATGCTTTGAATTTGTTTGCAATTAAACATGTTTTGAGGTTTTCAAACTTTGGAGTCCAGAGAAAATGAGGAATCAGGAACAAGAAGTGAAAAGGCTGGATGTGATGTGTGGCTGCTCCCTGTGAAGCACAAGATGACCACCACATGTATAGTATTTTACTTTCTCCCCACAATTAAATATAACATGTGGTAACATTGGCCTTTTTAACAGAACATACACATATAATAATTGCATTACTAATTTAAAAAACAGGAAGCACTGCAGCTTAGAGTATATTTCCAAAAACTACTCTTTTTATCAGACAGATTGTTTATTTGATCCCACGATGTAGAGGAAATCCAAACAAATAGATGAACTGAGCATGTCTTTCTATGTAAGAGGTAAAATTATTTGCTTTTATTTAGAATACTTATGTTTTGTGGTTTGATCTTTTTTTTAATGCAAGTTTAATTCTGAATTACAGAAACTGAACAAATGTCTATTAGGCCACTAAAATATTCTAATAATGTTTTTGAGGAATTTTAAAAACAAAAATAGATCATTTAAAATGCATTGCACTCTCAAAGACGCTCTCTTAGTGCACAACAAATAGGAAGTTTTGGTCACCTTCTTGTTTTAATGGGGAAGGAGCAGAAGGAGAAGAAGCCTTATGGCACTAGCCTAAATTGGTAGAATTAAGGAAGTTTTTAGTTCCCCTGTTAATTCAGAGATACATACAAAGCCTGAAAATGTTCAACCACCTTTGTCGATTGTCTTTGAGTAGAACAACAGCTCCTGTGTGGATGATGATGCTCTTCACTGATGCCACAACACGGTAGGACCAAAGCCTTTTACGTCTGCTCTTAACTGTGGGCGTTTCCCTCTTTCCACCGACTCTCAATGCGACTATATGCTACAGTTTATGATTAGATTGTTTACTTGTAGAGTTTTTTAAACAAATGCTAAAAAGACTAGAAAATGTATAAAAACAGAAGATATTTATGTGTGTATGTGACGTGTTCATGTTTGTAGTAATTTACTTAGAAGCTTTGTTGGGTGTAAGCATTTAGGCACTGTCAAAACTGATGAAGTGTTGTTTTTTATGATTTTGTAATTACACAGAGAAAACAGATTAGGAATACATTTTATTTTAGTTTTCAAAAAAAAAAAAATAGATTTGATTGAATAATTTGAACAAAATGAGGCTCATGGAGAGGATACATTTCGGTCAATATTGTTTATTTAGAATTTAATTTTCAATTCTTAGTCTGAGTTACTCAACCGTCTTATAAGAAATAGAGTGCAAATGATTTCGAAATGTGTGCGCTGCCGCAGGAGTTTCAGAGTGTGGACATCGCTGCAGTCACTCTGGTCAAACTGATGTTGTGCAGAGGATGAGCGCAAGACTTCCTGTTGCAACGTAGCCTGTATCCTGTTTTCCACAGTCAGTGGTCATGCGTGACATTCCCCTTCTCAGAGCCGCGTGGGCACCATCTCGTGACCCTGCTGTCACCACCAAACCACCAGACATGGGGACTGTCCACAGTCTGGAAATAAGTCTCTGTCAGCAAAATGGCTTTTATTATAATAGGAAAAAACAGCCAAGCATGTGTAGCTTAGCAGAAGAGGAAAATTATATCTTGTGTTTTAATATATCAGTGGACCTTTTAGTCAGTTCTTAAAATGAGGCCTAAAGTGTTGAGGAAATTGACACCTCTGGGTGCTGCAGGGCTGAAGCCAGAGGCCAGAGGCTGTCGCTTCACAGATACAGATCGTGTGACTGGTTTAGACCAAAAACTGTCGAAAGCAGTTACACCCTGTGGTGGAACAAACCCAAAAGCAGCCACTGGTCACAGCTACTGCATGTTACACATGTGTCTCTTCACAGGGACACATAATTATAAACCCATATATTTATTTTATTTAACACCCAAACTTTTCCGGTGCGAAGTACAAAGTTGTTTGCAGAACTTATTTTGCAAACACTTTTATGCTTTCAAATCCAAAGACCTGCAGAGACCTGAGAAATTTAAAGTAGCACAAAATGTTTTGTGGTGATAGTCCCACAATATGGCATTGTAATGCCATCTTTCCTAAATTTAATACAGGTGTTTTATTGCAGGATAACAAACCCGTCTCTTGCTTGTTTCCATGGAAATATAGACAAGTTTAACACCTTGTGGAACATTCTACGAAAACAATTACATTTCCAAAAAGTGTGAAGCTGAACTTTCACAGTGATAGTCAGTTATCGAAAGTACCTTTGATTTAGATAAAAGTTTAGACGTCTATTTTAAGAATGACACTTAGTATGAGTCATAATCCTTAGCTTTGGCTCGTTTTAATAAAGGACTGATTTTAGTTTCCACTATTTGAAATATGCACTACTGTAGAAAAAGCAATATACAGTATTTTAGTTGTAGTGAAGGTTTTTGTTTGGATGTGACAGTTGTTGCAAATAATGTTTCAAGAGGCTGTAATAATGCTTAAAGAAATAACTGGTTCTGTAACAAAGAGGTCAAATAAATGCTCTATTGAACCCTGTGATTCATGTGATTTATGTTTTAAATAGTTCAGGCGACTGCCTGTTGACTTGTTTGCATTTGTTGCATGTGATAAATATAAACATTTGGAAAACCCATGTGATTTTTGTTGTAATGGTGGTGTTTTTATAATGGTGCAATGCGAGTGTCTGCAGAAAGTCAGGTTGTGTAGGAAGCAAGCAGTTTTCACAATATTTGTAGCTTGAAATAAAAAGCAAATTTGAAAAGATGATTATGATTATGCTTTACTAAGTCAGTTGTTGTTGGTAATGTAATGATGATTTTAACACCATCTATATTTGAGAGGTTCTGAAATTGTGCAAAAAAGTATTGCTCAACTTTGCATGACTTTGCATATCCAAGTTACACATTCTATTTTGAAGACTTTTGACCTGTGACATGATAAATATGTTGTTCACAATCAACTGCTATAACATCAGTTATTATCACGTTCACAAGGGACACAAACTCCAAGTGGGCAACCTAAATGAACACAATAAGTTGCACTGATCGACTAAAGATAATGTTGTATCAACATTCGACTAAAGAGAAGTAAAAAGGGTCTCTTTGATCTGACCATGCATAAGACCCAAGTAGTTTAAAAATCTAATAATGCAATGGAGTTCATGCCAAAACAACAACAACAACAACAACAACAACAACAACAACGTATACAGAGAATGAATAGGAAAGGCTTCATGATGATTTAATGATTCAAATCTTCACTTAATTCGTTCATTTTTGTTGTTCCATTAAAATCCTTAGAATGTAAATGCAATCATTTGGCTACACTCCAAAAACTGTATTTTAAAATAAGTAAAAAAAAAAACAAAACTTAAAATCTAAATATTCATCTTATTTTTTGTTCAGTTTCTCTGGGCAAGATACATTTTTCCTTGATGGACCAAGAATATTTGAATCAATAAATTTGATCTCCTTTCAAACCAAAATATTTGCAAATGGAGTGAGACATTTCTTCTTACCTTATTTGCTTTAAGCTGAAATTTCTTATAAAAGACTAGAAATGAACTTTTTGTGTAATACATATTTTGGTAGACAACGACTGTATCTTGTAACTATGGTAGATTTACTGTTATTTGGAAAAAATTTCCAAAATATAAATTCACAAATATGTGACAACAAACACATTTTTGAAGTTGAATAACAAATAATTTGTGCTACATTTTACTTACTGCTGATGGACAAAGTGTTGAACCTTGTTTTAGTTTCATAAAGATCGAACCGTTAATGACCTGAGTTAAGGAGATGTGAACCGTGAGGTAAACAAATTCACAATCTGACAATTAAACAGCAAGTTCTACACATGGAATTCAAATGTTGTGTTGTCACATGAATGCAACCTCATTTGTTACAAATCAATAAAGTGAGTATTCAAAAACACAAAGAGTATTTAGTTCATTTACTTTGCATTATTATAAATGCATATCCAACGGTCGAACAAGGCAGCAGACCTATTGTGTTTTGTCTGTGTATTTAGTAATAAACTAGAACATATGCAGATCAGTAATTTACATTTTGTTCACTGTACAGCTTAAAATTGTTCTGAAATGGCTTGGAATTAAAAACAGATTAAGACTTCCTGTTCAAAACTGTTGAAATGATAAGCCTCGCCGCTTCACAGTAAAACTTTACTTTAATAAGCTGCAAATTTTGAATGACAAATTTCAGGGGCGTAGAAATGTGTCTAAACGACAATTGTGAACCCATATGTTGTACTTGGAATTGGATTGTTTTGACTAATCGCAAGTAAATACTGACAAATGGGTGGGGATAGGTGGTAGGTGAAGACAGGGATTTTCTGAGCACTCCACCATCAGCTGAACAACATAAGATTACTCAAACATGCAGGAATCAACAGTACTACAACTTTGGGTAAACTAATGTTGAGAAAACACTGTTATAACATTCAATACTTAGTGCAGGACTCTACATACATATTCAGACACTTACAAGCTACATGTTTCAGTTGCTTGAAGATTTCTTGAAATTCCATTATATTTGAGATGCTATGTATGTATGTTAATCACCAGGGCTAATAACTGACTGCAGGTTTGCACAGTTCTGCAAAAACTATTCATTAAGTCTTCAATTTCTAGACTTTGCAACAACTTGTACTTGACCCTGAAAGTATTAAAAAGAGCACATTTATAACAAGCTCAAGCTAAATCCGAACAAAGCTGTCTGCAGATAAAAGCCTATAATTACATGTTTAATTCTTAATATTCCTTATCAGCAGAGCACATCCGAGTGCTTGAGTCCAGGCCTCAAGAGAAACATCCATTTCAGTCCAGCTTCAGGGAACTGAATCTGACAGGCAGGTTGTCACTTCCCCTTTTCATCAATAGGTCACAGTTTCTGGACTGTTTCACTAAAGAATTTCTTGTCTACTGTGGCAGAAACAAGATTTACACAACCAAAGAACTTAAACCAATATAATAGAGCCGATGCACAACTTATTGGCTCTTGTTTTGTTTTAGTGCACCCCTGTCCATAAATGTTGCATGTTTTGAAGTTTGGTGGGAGGAACGTGCATGGAAGTATTGAGCATATTTATGCACAAGAAATTTAAAGATTCATTAACAAAAAAGCAACATTTTCATTAGTTCAAAATAACAGTTGCACGAATTACTTGATATTTGTTCCTTGTCAATGAGTCGCTACAGTTGCCATGGCTCGTTAAACCTAAAACAGCTCCCTGCTGCTCAAGAACTTAAGACATAATGGTTTGTTCCAGTGGCACTCGAAGTTCCAACTTGAAAGATTCGAGCTTCGATTCCACTGGAACAGATCTCAAACTAAAAGTTCAGTGACTCAAGTCAAATGCATCATTTGTTCATTGTAATGTTTGTTTCAGCCATCTGCAGTAATAGCATTTCTGTTTTCACGTGGTTTTCTAATAACATGTAGCTCTTCAAACTTGCATCCGTCTAGTTACATCTTTGTTCACAGTTTGTCTGCTTTGGCAGCAGTTAGGTTGTCCAGTATCTGCCCTTGTCCAGTTAGGAAGTAAAATTATGAACGTCATCTAAATGCTCCATTAGGGAACTTCTTAAATACAGATGTAATCAATATTGACAAAATTGAAACCTTGATATTTTGTTTTGCAACACGGTGGTGCAGCGGTTAATGCTTTGACCTTGTAACATAACTAGAAATCCTGGGTTTGGCTTCCATGTGACCTGGGGCTTTTTTATGTGGAGTTTGCATGTTCTTCCTGTGTCGGCAAAGGTTTCCTCTGGGTGCTTCGGTTTCCCTGACGACTAAAACATGTCCAGTAGCCCCTCCCCCAGGATTACAGATGGAAGTTAGCTGTAAAAGCTAGAATCTGGTACAAGCATGTCTGACATTGTGCTCAACATAACTGTGCATTGTCCTAATAATAAAACTTAACCTTGTGGTTATCATCCAGCTAACAATATTCAGATGATCGTTGTCAACCCAGAAGAAACATTAGTTGAGATTTTTATTTCAGATAAATGTGAGTGATAAGCCCATTTTGTAGCATTTCATTATAAATAAAAATAAAATGTTTGCATGTCTTTGAATACAGTTCATTAACTACATTTTAATGAACTGAGTATTCTACTAACCTGTCATTTAGATTTTAAACATGGGCATTACAGATTTTTCAACTGCTTTGGGGAGGAAAAAAAAACCTTAATGCTGTAAATATTGTCTGACCACAAGTCGATAGGAGATTTTGACCTAAACAAAAAAAGTTCGGAGGAATGAAAAATAAAACCAATGTATTTTGATTTTAAGAAGTGTTCTTATCACAGAGCTGCAGTCTTCCTCTTAGACCAGCGACAAACTCAATAACATTATCTTACAGGACAGTCATTTGACTCTTAAATGTGACGCAGGACTGTGGCATAAAGGTGGGCCAATAGTAGCCCCTCATACACATTCTTGTATCTAACTTTCTCCGACTATTATTTTTTAGTTTTTATCATTTTAATTAGGATCCTAATGTTTCTTTTCTTGTTATTTAAAGCTTTTTGAAATACTTTCTTTGTGCTAAACAATTGCCCTGCCTTGCATATGTTGTATTTATTAATTCATTTACTTTTCTCTTTCACTATTGGAATAACATCCACTCAGTACTTTCTATCTACTGTATATCTCATTCAATTACATTAGCATCTTTTTAAAGCAGCAAATGTTACTGTATGTTTAATTCTGTTTAGTGAGCAAAAGTACAGAAACCAAATCTATTTCACAATGTTTTTTCTTATATTATTTATTTATTTATTATTTCAGTCAAACCAAAAAGCAGTTGCCACCTTGCTTTGAGGGCCTGTACCTGCCATGGTCCCGGAGGAAACGATTGCCCTTTGACCCCCTCCACTCCAACACCCCTGAGCAGCAAATTCACGGCTTCACAGTGTTTGGTTTGAGTCGACAATGATTCATGGATGTGCCTCAGTTAATCTCCTGTTTACCTTGAACTGTCCTGTCAACAAGGGCACAAATATTATACTACATATAGAGTACTGACTTACTGCTTGCTTTTGGAACAAAATATTTGTGGCAAAAATACTCTAAAATTAAATACTTAGGTAGTGAGTAATAGTTGTAACTTATGTAGATTCACATTTTACATTCATTGCAAACTGCTTTTTCAAAACAGCAGAACTGATCATATTTTCACTAGTAAGTACTGCGTAGTATTCATTTAGTTGATTTATCGAGTCTTGGACGACCAAAAATGCTGTAGTAGACAAATTGTTAAATTTAGATTTGAAGGATTTATACAGAATAGCAACAAAAATAATAAATATAAAAATAATTAAAAGAATATTTGTGACCAAAATACTGTCTAATCTGCCTTTTTAGATAAACACAATTAAATTGTGTGTTTTTTGTTTTTGCATTTCTGAGCACAGTTGGGTCAAACGAAACTAAAAAAAAAACAATTTTTAGTCTCAGAGTTTTTGCCATGTTGCGTTTTTTTCTTACATTGCTTACACCCATTCAATTGTGGACAAATCAAGATATTTGGAACACAACATTATTTAATTTGACATAGAACATATGTATTTCTTTAAACTATTCTTTAAATGCCTAAATTGTGACTAATTTGCGTTCTTTTGTGCTGTAAAAGTTGTTCCAACACTCCCAAATTGTAAATTATTTCATTAAAGGTGGGGTAGCTAACTTTTTTAGTTGTAATTAAGTAAACTTTGTGATTTCTATTAAAAGTATATGGAAATAGCAGCGTAAAAAGACTAATGAGCACTTTCTGAGCCGAACAATAAAGAATTTTAGTTCTAACTAGGAGCCAAATGCTGTGCCTGATTGGCTGTGCTTGAGTCTCATTTGTTGTTTGTAAAAAGATAATTTTAAGCCAAAATTGCAAACAAAAATTAATACATATATATTAACCATGTCAAAGGATTTAGGAGAAGTCAGATTTAAAATCTAATAGTGTATGTAGTGTGAAAATAAGTCACCCCACCTTTAAATCTGATAGATTGAATATTGAAAACTGACACACAGCAACTCTAGGCACACTAGTGTTCCCAGCACGCAGTTTAAAAAATGCTTTAGTCGACCATAATTTCTCTGGTCATTTACAGCCCTAGTAGCAATCTGTTAATTTCATTCTGGTTTTTATTGTTGAAATATAGTTTGTGGCATTTTTTTTACCCAATATGTATTACCCAGCTCTTTCAATAATCACAAAAAGTGGAGAGAAGCAGGCGGGCAGGGGGCAGGTGAAAAGTATGTTTTTTGTTCTTAAGCTTCAAATGCAGAACAATAAACGATTACACAAACATGAATGAGTCTGTGAGCAAACATTATAACACTTTTTCACTAATTAGATCATCTTTAACTAATATTACAAGATTCAGATCAAACCAGCAGTAATAGAAAAGCCAGAGTCAAATAAATATGGCATTATTCAATGACAAAATACTTTTTCTGTCGTCACTGCTTCATTTAACAATGCAAGCCTATAGTTCAGGGCTATTCAAATAGCGGCCCGCGGGCAGGAAGGACTATGATGTGGCCCACTAAAATTGTAAAGAAGCCAGGGAAACAATCCGAATCTGATTTACAGTGAACAGGGGTGGATACAGCAACATAATGCTTTGAATAGACTGGCCCATCATAATAAAGTGGGCCAGGGACTGGGCCACATTTCTTAGTTAGATCTGTTTTCAGTCGCCTGCAGTACTTTTAAATCAACTTCATCAGCTAAAATGCCACTGATATTTGTTTTGTTCACTTTTGTTCTGGTTCATAAATTGTTCTCTAGTCTTGTTCCAAATTGAGGTTCACCCTTGAAGTAGCAAATATGCAGACCTAGAGTCATAGGTTGGATTAACTGTAGTTTAGCCTAGTCCTTTATCTGTGTTCTGTTTTCTCATTTCTAGTTTTCATTTATCTCTGCTAGTGTAAGTCTGTTATAGGACAGAGCAATTTAGACTATTTTTCAATTACTAAACATAACTTCTTGGTGCAGTTTTGTTATTCAGCCCATAGACCATAGTCCTTTGCAGGCTGTAAAATATAATTGAATAGCCTGCTGTAGAGCAATAAAAACAAAGCAGCATTAGTTATTATCACTATAGAAACAACTCTGGTCTTGGGCACAATCTTGTCAAAAACTGCGATGGTCCTCGATAAAATCTGGCCCTCTTAAACATAAAGTTGAATAGCCCTGCTATAGTTGGTCACACTGATCCGATGTCACAATTTTAGAGAGAGAAGAGAAACTTTGCAATTTCATTATTATTCATCATGACTATTGACACGACCAAACGAGCGTAATTTTCTTTCATTTCCAGTGACAATACAGTTTAATTTCTAGATGTGATCAGTTTTAAAGTGACACCGTGTATTTTTCCAGAGGTTGTAATACAGCATACACTACAAAAAGTGAATTTTAAGACAATCTAAAATCTTGATTTAAGGATTTTAACCTTAATTTCAGACAGTTTGACAAATTTAAGATTATTTTTAACAGACCTGGATTCTTTCAAAAATATTCCTTACACCAGGGCTATTCAAATGGCGGCCCGGGGGCCAAATTTGGCCCACTAAGATGTACGTTTTGGCCCAGCTTGATAAAACAACACCAATCTGTGTAGCTTTTGCACAATTTTAAATATTATTTTATTGCTATTGTTGTGAGAATTAAGACGTTTCGAATGTTGCCAAACAAATAATTTCCTCAAAAAAACTAAATAAAAAAACATTCTATTTCAGAACAGAAAGGTAAAGAGTTGAACTGTGAGTGATTCTAAAACCTGTCAATGAAAAGTGCGAGAGAAGCCTCAGTGTTCCTTTTGTTTATCTGGTTATTTTTAAGGTTGTATTTTTATTTACATTAGCAATAAAATCTTATGCAGCTAAAATAACTGAATTTTAATGATATTAAAATTCAGAATCCAAGTCATTTTAAGCAAAGCTATTTGTCTATTTTTTGCTCAGTACAAAACTAAATGTTCTGAATGATGATAGAATGTATAACATGAGTAAATTAAGAGCATTACATTAAAGGTGCACTGTGACACTTTTTGGCCAAAAATAAACTTAGGGTGCATTCACAATACACTTTTGATTCGGATCAGGATTCGTTTGTCTGGATAGTTCGATTGGGTAATTGTGAACGCGAACCGAGCCAGTTTACAGAAAGATGCAATGTTGCAAACTTGGTACTCAATCGAGCCGAGCCCGGTTCGGTTTGTATTGTGAATGCAGCTTAGAAATAATAAATGCATATTTTTGTCTTTTATGTGTTTTAGTTACAATAATTAATAAAAAACTGCGTTTTTACTTTGAGCAGGCTTGCATGGCCACAAAATAGTTTATTATTTGGCCTGGAGGAGCCCGAACACGTCTGTTTTTGCAGAAAAGCAGTTTCTTTCGTTGATTGTTTTCATATTATGGCAAAAAATGTATTCATCTCCAGTCAGAAAGTACAATGTATAGTTTTAACTTTCTAATTCTACTGAAATGTGTAGATGACTTTTCACCTTCAGAAAGTTACACCAGTGCACCTTTAAGATTTACTTTGCAAACAATAAATAGAATTAAACTCTTTAGGTGTCAAAGTAGCAATTCTGTCATTTCAGCCTCTGTTTCCAAACTCCAGATTCTATTTCTAATAAGTTGGAGAAGTTTGGAAAATTCAAGTTTCAACTCTGTACCATGCTTGTATAAAAAAAAACAGAAATATATATTAATACATGATTGATATAATGCATAAAAAGTATTAATCAGAAATTATATATATTTTTTTTTTAAGTTTACAGTTTTTATTTATTGGTTTGGATATTAAGAGAAAAACCTGGCGCACCTAAAGGATTAATTTTAATTTTTGCTTCTAAAAACGTGTATAGTGATGCATGTTTATCTCCCCGCCAGCAGATCCACAGAAAAAGAAAGTTGTAATTCTATGAACTGAACAAAGGCTTTTAGAGTGAACAGATTGTGAAACTCTTCTAAGTAGCTTCCTCAGTTTTTCTTATTATATTGTGACATAAAATATAACGAATATCGATAAAAAACAACAATGCTGACGTAGCTGCAGACGAGTCCTGCTCTGCTAAATGGATTGAGTAATCACACAAGATGGTTTATCCTGCTCCCATAGAGATGCTGCTGCGGCTGCCATCTTTACAGTTTGATAATCAGGACTCATCTGACGACACAGATACAGGCCTCATCTTATCAAACAGCTGCGCCCCGCAGTTACAGTACATTTAACTACAGCCCGGCAGTCTAATCAAGGCTTTATGATTACACCAGAAGGGCTAAAGATGAGTGAGTGGTGTATTTAAGTTACAAATCATACAATTATATTAAGAACAAAGCAAATTAAATAATACAGATACTGCACATAAGCCATAAGCATTTTCCAAACTTTTTTAGTTCATTAATAGTTTCTCTTTGTGAACGCACCTAAAATGTGAACTGGAGCCAGACTTTAGGGACTCTTTAGCTCCTGGTCTGGGGCAGGTAGTTTATGCAGAAACAAGAGCATTTACAACGCTAACTTTACACTAAAATATTAAATCAATAAATAAATATTCCAGACTTTACAGATGCTTATGTAGTGAGACCAACTTTGAGAAACTCTTGCAGTGTGAACACAAGCATGGGGACAGGGGAGTTCCTCTGACTAAACATGGGCTGGAGAAATGTACTGTGCTAAAACGCCTTGTAAGTTCACATATAAAACTTATTTAACCCCACCCCTTTTCCTAACTATAATTTAATAATTTTCTTAATTTCCTGTTGCAAAAAATCTTGGAAAGTACAAAAACTCCACTGTCGAGGTAAAGGACAATTTTAGACAAACTCTGCAGAATTATAGAGTCATTTCTTGAACATTTCTTTGCTACGATGAAAACAGATTTGTTCACAAGAAACAATGTCCAAGTACAATGTGTATTTGCTTAAGAGAGAGAAAACTCGATACTTGAGGCAAACTACAGAACAGTTAAATGAGACTTGAGTCTACATTTCGAAATAGAAATTTTCATAGGAATACAGATATTTTTAATTGATAATTACGGGTTCCACCTCTGCCATTCAAGACCAATGATGGGAGCTATGATGTTGAGTCAAGAAGCATCGCAATTATTATTTTAAATATAATTTTATACTTTTGTTGTGGGGATATCTCAGATTGTTTTTTGTGAAGAAATAATTTGTACAAACATCAAAACCCTTTTAACGTGCCGATGCAAAAAGTCAAATAAAATATTGAATTATCTTTTGATTGATAGATAAATAAACAAACAAACAAATGTATGTACAAAAAAATTTTTTATATAAACAATAAAATTATCCGACAAAGGCATTTAGGTTGTTGTTCTAAAGTTCTAAAATAAAAATAATTTGAGATTGGCAACCTAGAGTGCAATGTTTTATTTAAAGGTGCACTGTGTAACTTTCTACACAATTCAGTAGAATTAGAAAGTTAACACTATACTTTGGAATTTCTGAATGAAGATGAATACATTTTCATAAACTGAAAAACATATCAGCAAAGAACCCTTTCTACAGAAACAGACTGTTTGGGCTCCTCTAAGACAAATAATACACTATTTTGATAATGATAAAAATATGCGTTTATTCAAGTTTAGTGTTGGTCAAAAAGTTGGGCAGTGCATCTTTAAATTTTGAAGAAAAAAAATGAACAAAATACATAAGATAAATCTGTAAAAACACAAATGCAGAAAGCGTATTTTCTTGATTAATTGCCCCCCTGTTCTTCCTCAGGGGGGATTGCTCTGCTCAGCTGGGATTGGCTGATTGAGGAGGGCGCAGCATTAAGACCCTGATAAAAGTTTCATCAATGACCAAAAGCAGACGCACTCCAATGCTCCCACCCACACGCTTTTTTACAGAAGTCACAAGTTCCCCGTTGCCTTGCCAGTCCAGCTTTGGCCCGGGGTAATTTCTTTGACTTCAAACGCACCTTTACTTTAGGCCTCCGAGTCAACACTGCAGATCCAACACTGCACAGACGATTTTGGGTTGTTTTTTTTACGTTGACTGAGAGGAAATTTTGAAATATTGTGCAATGGTGCCGCAAAAGTTTTGAAAGATTGTGAGAGAGAGAGAGACAGCAATTTGCCTGAGCATCTTGTGAGTGGTGTCGTCGGACTAAAGGTCTCCATGTTGCACCCGTACAGAATGGAGAGCTACCTCATCCCCCCTGTAAGTACAATTCTGAATTTACTTAAGTTTCACGAAATACTTTAAGTTTTAAATTGGGTTCATTCTCCACAACAACTCCAAAACTTCTAAAATGTTGCTCCTTCTGGTCTTATACTGCAGTGTGCTCCGTTTGGCTTAAGTCTTCTTGTGTCTTGGTTTCTGGTAAAAAAAAAACGTCTTTATATACGAACATGCAGAGCAAACATGAAATTGAAACTACTACAGAGTTTGGGTTTCAAAAGTGTCAACCTGAAAAACAGTAATGACTTTTGGAACATGAAGATTACAAAACTTTATTCATTTAGAAGATTATTTAGTGGCAAAAAAAGACATTTTATAAATAATAATACACATTTTACTGCCTTATATGACTGCTTGATTATGTGAAACTTAAATATGCAAATGTGTCGTTTTTCAGCCCTCCGAAGAAATGTACGACCCAGAGATTTACAGGCATCAAATGGCTGAATATTACAACCCTTATGTGCTGGAAACAGACATCCAGTCAGGTAAGACTTACAAAAACTGCTTTGCATTTTTGATACTTAAAACTAAAATAATTTCATAGATTGTGAAAAGATGTTGTGTGTTTTTTACTCCTATTGTTGCGGCTGGTTACTGGTCTTCTGGTTTTGATCTCTAAATATATTGTGGGCTGATTGTGATAAGAGTATTTTCGATATTAAAACGCACGCAGCTGAACCGCACGCGGGAGCACAGGAAACAGATGCCATTTCTTTTTCGCCCGAGAGACACATTTAAGACGTCTTTCCCCAAGGGTTTATTTGACACGAGAAAGGTGCTTTACTTTCTCGACTAATCAACGGCTTTGTGTATTAATAAACCTAAAGGCCACATTCAAATATTACAGACGTGTTTTTATTTTTAACATCTTTTGTAAAAATCGGTGTACACAAATTTGCCTCCATTTGATGTGGCTGATTAAAAATACACTAATCTTCATTAAGGCTTGCAAGTTAATCGATTAATCGCCATTGTTTCAACTAATAAAGGTCATTATTAGTTGAAATGATCGTGAACTAATTTAATAATCAAATAATCATGAACTGGTCTTTATACTAGTGTTGCCACCATTGTATTTCAAACTTGACAATTGAATCAAAAATGCTGTCTGTTAGTCATTTTCAACACAGTAATATTAGTTTTTGGGTTATTAAGAACTGATGTTTTGTTCTGCACTGCAAACACTATAAATCTAGACATGCTTAAAATTACTTGGAATCAGAATTTTAATCCAGTTTTTAGCTGTTTTAACTGGATAAGATTTAAATGCATGTGTAATGTAGACTATTTCATTGTTTTTTAAGGGATTTTGGCTTAAAATAAGAACAAAAAATTGCCAATGGGTAAAGAAAAATGTTAATCATCTGGCTTGAAATAAAAGCAACGTCTTGAAATCCGTTTGAAACACTTTGAAACTAGGAAAATATTCTATGTCTCCACAATAAATCGAGGTTAAATCTGTCAAAATGATTGAAATTAAGCTTAAATCTTAGAATCAGGCAATTTTAACTCGTCTTGAAATTCATTTTTTGCAGTGTAGTCATTTTATATTTGTAGTAGATAATTTTAAAACTTCAGAAAATGCCAAATTGTCATTTTTTAGTACTGATACTTGCTCAAATGACAATAGATTTAATATTAGGTTATGTGAGTTTTAATACTTTCGACAATCCCACTTTTATAAAGGTTTCAAAACTTAGAAAAGCCTCAGACTGAAAACCGATGATGATAAGCCATGCAAATTTAATGGTTTATGATGCTAACACTAGTTTTCCTGTGAATCTACACTTCTAGAATGTTCTTAAGCGACATTACCTTGGGTCAAAATTAGCTAAATCTTGTATTCAAGTGACTTTCTCTTCTAAACTACTAATCGATTAATCAGAAGAATAATCACCCAACTAATTGATTACCAAAATAATCTTTAGTTGCAGCTCTTCTATTCATCCACTGCTTAAAACAAAAATAGTGTTTTTAAGGGTTCATATTTCTTTATCTAATAAGTTGTGACACATTTGGAAAAAAAAGTCACTGTGGTAAAACGAGTGTGGAAACAAACAGGAAAGAGATTCATGCTGACTTCAGTGTTGTTCAGTCATGACCAGGCGAACGTTCTGCATCACCAAATATAAATAACTGTGTCAAAAGTCAATTAAATGATTTTATTTAGACCTACATTTTGTGCGTTCCTAACAAAGTTGTAGTGTTCATCAATACAAATTATGTTATTGTTATTTATATGACATTAGCTTTAGTACTAGGGAAGTCAAGATCAAAAAACATGATTACTTAGACAAGTCTTTCCCAACAATGGGTTTTCCGACATTAAAAGAAGACCAAAATAAATGGTATATATAGTATGTAAGAGTGTTTGGTGAAGTTTGGTCTTCAACATTATTAAAACAAGACAAAAAGTCACTGACAATATATCACTAGCAAGCCCATAGATTTGTCTTTTATCTGGATTAGGGAGTAGTTATGGCAAAAACCTTGTATTTAAGTCACTTTTGCGTTCTAAGCAACTAATCGATTAATCAAAAGAATAATCACCCAACTAATCGATCACCAAAATAATCGTTAGTTGCAGCCATACTATAGCATTTACCCTTTCAGAGGCCCCAGCAAGTTTAAACGTCCTGGTAACGCTCACAACAGCATAGCACACTTCCTGGTTTTGGAGAATAAAAGTATGTATAATTAAATTTAGACTGAGTAACAAATGGATAGTGTTTACAATGCATAAGACAAAATATTTATAACTGCATGCAGCCACTTTAAAATTCCCGAGGTAAAATAGTTCATAAGCCACTGCAGCTTGTCCTCGCTGTGCCTCTGCGGGTCTCATTTTTAGGTTGAAACAATCGACAAAAGTGTATTGTTGTTCTGTGTGCAGATCACTGGGAGTACCACTCTCACCCTCCGGTTCATTCAGTGGAGTTTGAAAACCTCCCAGAGACCAATTTCACAGAGTTACAGAGCGTCCAGCCCCTTCACCCGACCCTCATCAGGCACGACGCCATCCGCTACGACCCCGACACCCTGCTCGACCCCAATCTGGGAGCGCACCCTCACGTCCTACAGCAGCCGGTCAGTATCCTGCTCTACGTTTGCTCAATATTAAGTGTGAATGCAACCTGCAACTGCATAACTGTCAGAGGTTTGTCTTAAAGGAGACTTATTAACAAAGATTGACTTTATAACAAGCTGCTTTTAACCATTTTAGTTGTTCTTTCTTCTCATTTAAAGATGGGGTATATAACTTTTGTGTGTAAAAAGTAGATTTTAGTAGAAATTAACACTTTGTGACAAAATCAGACTGGCTTAAGCTAATAATAAACTGTCTTGTTAATAAAAGCTAAAAGCAGTGTTCTGATTGGCTGTGCTTGGGTGGTCCAGCACAATTTCACTTTACGATCTAAAAAACAGTTTTTAAGCCATGATGGCAAACAATAACAAATGTTTGAAGATATTAACCATGTGCTGATTTTTTTTTTAAAGAGCTAGGAGCTAGTTAGACCGATTTAAATTCTCTCATTTAGTCAACAAAAAATCAGGTACCCTGTCTTTAACCTCTTGTTGTTCATTCATGTTTGCACAAAAGTATATTTTTATCCTCAAACCTAAACTACAGCTCTCCAGAAAGTTTCGTTGGGATTTTCAATGCAGACAGAAGCAGACTTGTTTTTATTGCAAGTTGTAGTTTAAAGTTGTACATTTTAAATGTTAAACATGTAACAAAGAGATTGGAACTGTGCAGGTTTTATGGACTTAAAACTGGACAGAAGATCTCAGAGCTCTACCTATGACATCACAGATCAGGGACATTCAGAACAGTGAGGGAACTAAAGGTATCTCATAGACAAAACTTCAGCAGTGTATTTGATAAAGAAGCCATTTTAAAAGTGGATTCAAAACTCAAAAGCCAATTTTGAATGTTCTCTTTAAGTTTGTATTCAATTTGATTCATGTTTGTTTGAGTAAGCTTGTATTGTTCTGCCGCTGATGCTCGAGTGCTCAGAAAATCCCTGTTTTCACCTACCACTTATCCCCACTCCCACTTGTCTGTATTACTTGCGATTTGTCAAAAAACTAAAATCAGGGGTGTCGAACTCATTTTGACAAAGGGCTACATTGGCATTGTGGTTGTCCTCGAAGGGCCGGCGTGGTGTCGAGATTGGACTCCCGTCAAGAAGGGTCCCCCTCACTACCTTTTGTTACAGTTCGTGACGTACCAAGCTTTCTGCGGTAAATAGTTTACAATTAATTTGGCACAGATTAGGCATAAATCGATGGCTAAGTTAAGGATTGGGGCTTGGGTGAGGGGTAACAGAAGTCATTTGAACAAGGGGGTCCAATCTCGACAGAACACCGGTTGTAACTAAAATTAACCGTAACTAAAATTAATCGTACTAATGACATAATAGCTTCTGGGGGCCGCATAAAATGAGGTGGCGAGCCGCATCCGGCCCTTGGGCTTTGAGTTTGACATACTAGTAGTAAATCATGTAGGGTTCAAATTTAGCACATAGCCACATGCCAATAGTGCTGCAGTCCTTTAGTCATTTAGTCGATTAATCTGTCGATGCATTCTTAGTCGACCAACATTTTTATTAGTCAACTAAATCCATTAATTAAACAATAAGGATTTACACAAAAAAAATAAGATCTTAAATTATATAATAAATGACTTTGTGCCTAAAAAAGCAGTATTTAACACATGTTGAGTAGATTTTGACTTGCTTCAAATACAATTTTGCTTAAAATATGAAAAATACACATTTATTTTAACTTCACAAATCAGCAAAAATGCTTCAACACATGGAATAAAAACTAAACTTATGTGATATTTTGGCAAATCGTCATACAATTTTCCCATTTATAATAATAGCTATTACTTAATTCAACCCATTTTTTTACTTAAGTTGAAAAAGTAATGGATTAGCACACGGTCTGTTCATTTTCTGTATAAATTGTTGTTTTGCATGTTCTCCAAAACAACTTTAGTTTGGTCACACCCCCTTTTAGTAGATTAATCGGTCGATGGGACAGGATTTTAGATGTTTTTTTGTTGACTACAGCCCTACCAACAATAAAAACACGTAAGTACGTTGGAAAGAGAGGGCTTATTAACATGTCAATAAACCTGTTACTATTTCTAAGCCGTTATAGGTCAATTTTGTGTTTTACAATGAACATTATGCAAATTACTGACCTAGATCTCCTTTAATCAAGTTTGTAATTACTGAGTTGCCAAATGTGGTTAAAACAAAGTGAGTACAAATACTGCCACTGTTGCATTTGTCGAAATCAGCTTTAAACTGTGCAAACCGCCACTCGCACTGAAATTCACATGTTTCCACCAATAATGTGTTGCCCACCCAGGCATACAGCGACCACACATCACAGCCCATGCAGAAACATACAACTGTTACTGTAACTGGATAAATTTAGTCCAGCCCACACACAACTGCGAATAACTGCCACCCAAAAGTGTTTTTAAATGGTGCGTGCCACGACTGCTGCATGTTTATTTACGACGTTTTTCTTAACATGTCATAAAAATATACGCTTTAGATTACCGCCAAGCCGTCAACAGTCAATTAAATTTACCGGCCGTGAAATAATGATGGAGAAATAGTTATGAGTCATGTTTCATCTGCGATTTAAATAACTTCTCCATGGAAACAGACGTTCGCAGTAATGCACTCAAGCGTTGGTTAATCTCAAATGATTTTTTTTTTTTTTTTATCAAGCCTTATGCACCAGTCACCTAAAAAGAGGTCACAAAAGAAGTTACAAAAGAAAAGTGAAGAAATAGTTTGTGTTTCTAAAACTCTTTGCAGTTTCAATAGATAATTTCCCTGAACTTATTTACTTAAAGAAACAGTATGCAGTCTGCGCTTTTGATGGTTTCATACAGGAACTACAACAGAAGCTAAGCACAGACATTCGGTTATTTGACTAATTCTCCTTGAGTGGCAAAAATATGAAAAGAACACCTGATAAAATGTGTTTCTTAGCTTTTTTAGTCAAAATTTTCATCCTGATAGCATTTGTTTGGCAGTTTTATAAAATGTTTTTTCTGTTGCTAAGGAAACGGTGTAGACTTTAGCTTGTTTGCTAATGGAAGCTGGAAATTTAGGACATTTTTACGAACAACAAAAGATTAACTCATCAAAAAGACTTAAAACTTCTTATTTAAACATATAAAGGTATGCGTGTGATCCTAAAGTTTGTGTGAGTGAGAAATCCAAGAGAAGAAGAGGTGTTGCAGTTTTTCTGCTTTTCTGCCACTGTTTACCTGATTTTCTTCTTTTACATGTCACTTAAAAAACTAAACATACAGCAGTAGTTATGGTCGCTTATATTTATTATCAGTCTGTAGCTGCTTTTTTCTATTTTACTAGTTCAGTAGATGCAATTATAAGTAAAGAACATTCACATCAGACAAAAGCATTTTAAACAAACTGGATTTTGTCATAAGAACTGGGCTGCAACAATTAATTGACTAATAGTAACAAGTCAAATACAAAAAATTATTGCTACCACACTCATGTAAAAGTACATTTTTATTGCTAAATACCAATGGATTAATTTTGCATTATGAATAGTTTTATTTGCCATTATTCTCTGTATATGAGTTGTTTGTTGCCATATTTCAACATTTGGCTGATTAAAATGTCCTCAAAAACTGATAAAGTTCAATAGGCATAGAAGTTTCCTTACTGCATTATCAAAAAATAATTATTGATTACCTGACTACTGAAAACATCATCATTGAAAGCCCCAGTAGCAATGGGGATATTGTATGCCTATGTTGAGCCTTTTGACCGGGTTACAAACTACAAACAAACACCAAATGAAAGCATCGATGACATGGCCATCATGAACAATATTTTTGTGATTTCAGTATTTGAAAGACAGATTATATTGATAATTTTTTTAAACACAGCTATGACACACTATCCCTTTAAGAAGAGTTAAAAGAAGTGGATATCTTATTGTATCTGTTTAACTATTATTGTAGGAAAGTTAAAAGTATGCTTAGCTGAAATTTAGATCCGATAAAGTCATAAG
This sequence comes from Mugilogobius chulae, assembly GCA_038363315.1. Lineage (NCBI taxonomy): Eukaryota > Metazoa > Chordata > Actinopteri > Gobiiformes > Gobiidae > Mugilogobius > Mugilogobius chulae. The sequence continues at coordinate 29,433,031 of CM076403.1, forward strand.
CTTTGATCTGGAGGTACTTAGAGAAAGTCAATTATCATACTTGGTGGTACTTGGTGTGAAATGATTAAAAACTAATGATTGAGTGTAATGTTGTTGTTACTTCTGTCAATAATAGTCAACACTTGAATTAAAAACAACCTCAGAAACATGAAGATGTTTTGTGTGTCGCAGGTGGCCTACTATTCTCGAGCGGTTTACCCTCAGATCTCACAGCGCAGCTCCGACGATGAGGACAGAACTCTGGAGGTGTCTGATGAAGAGTGTCACAGAGACCGGTTGTCTTACATCCCCGGAGACCTCGGTACGGGCTCAGGTTTGGGGGATAAAACTAAATACATAATGTCAGGTTATTTATTATGGGTTTCAAAAGAATAGAATGAGAGAAAATGTCGAGTAAGAAGAGAAAAGAGGCGGAGTCTAGATCACCTAATAGCCTGACTTTAAGCTCCGCCTCTGCAGGTATCTCCCTCAACGAGACGTGCAATGTCATAAAAAACAATGGTCACAATTTAACTATTGGTGGCAGCACATGCTTGGTGTTTTTTTCAGTTACAGACAATATTGCAAAAATCAGAATCAGAAAAGTTTTATAACCAGTGTCAGTGAACAAAATTCACAAACTAGAAACTTGCTTTAATTCTAATATCGTAAGCACAGAATACCAATGTTAATAATAAAAGAATAAAATATCAACTATGATAAAGTTATTAAAATCATAACAAATTCAAAATATGTGAAATTATGTAAATAAAATAAATAGGCTTAAGTACAATGAAACTATATATAAAATAATCAGATGATAAACCTAGATGAACAAAAAATGAGCCTAGTTTGCACTGAGATATAAAAAAAAAATGTAGAGAATCCCTGAAAATGCCATGTACACAGTTAAGATGTAAGGTTTATTTCCTTATATTTTGCTTATCAAGCTAGCTGATATTCCTTTTTTGTTTTAACAGCTATATTATGGTCTAATACTTTTCACACATTTTTAATACAGGACCTATTGTGTTTTCTCTGTGTGTTTAGGAATAAATAACATTATAAGTATTTCAGTAATTGCATTTTGATTTTTGCAAAACACAAAATTGATGTAAAACAGGTTAGAAAAAGAAAATGGTTCATTTACATCCTGTGCAAAACTGCAGAAATGATAAGCCCCACCACCATTGTAATATTTTAATGTAACAAGCAGCAGATTTTGAATTTGTCTGTTTTCTTGTTGTAAAGTGGCTATGTGACTATTTTGAACCATACATGCTTTACTATGAATCAGAATATTTTGAATAATCCAATTAAATACAGACAAGTGGGTGAGGATAGGTGGTAGGTGAGGACAGGGTTTTTTGAGCACTCAATCATCCGCTGCAGACAATACAAGATTACTCAACATGCAGAAATCATTCATAATAAAACTTTGATTAAACTAATGTTGAGAGAAGGCAAAATGGAAAAATATGTTTTACACAATAAGTCTCTTTTAAACATACGCATTACATGTGTTTAAATATGAAATTTGACATTTTCTCTCTTCATCTATTGTCCAGCTGTCTGTAATGAGACACAATAATGTATTAGCACGAACAAAAAGAATATAAGGAACGTATATTGAGAGAGAAAAAAACATGAGTCACCGGACTTGACGACAATGGCTGATTAAGACGCAGACAGATGATTTATGTTCTCACACACTTTGACTAAAACTATTCTTTTTTTCACTCTAGGCAACAAAAAGAAGATTCGCCTGTACCAGTTTCTTTTGGACCTCTTGCGAAACGGCGACATGAAGGACAGTATTTGGTGGGTGGACCGGGACAAGGGCACGTTCCAGTTCTCGTCCAAGCACAAAGAGGCCCTGGCCCACCGCTGGGGCATCCAGAAGGGCAACCGCAAAAAAATGACATATCAGAAAATGGCACGAGCTTTGCGTAACTACGGCAAAACTGGAGAGGTGAAGAAGATCAAGAAGAAGCTGACGTATCAGTTCAGCGACGAGGTGTTGGGAAAGAGCCATCTGGACAGGAAACATTAGACACCAAAGAGCCAAAGACAGAGTTTTAAAGAAGTAGGATTATATATACTGTTACATGTTAAAATTACTTCTATTTAGAGAGGTTGATTTGAGTAGTTTTGATCGGTTACAATCTTTTGTAAGGTACCCTAGTTCAATATTTATAAAGGCATTAACCCCATAAGGAACCAGCATTTTTCCCACTAAAACACCTGACAAAAACAATCTAAAATTCAAACAGAATTTGTTTCTGAACCCTTTGGAGCACAAACAAATGGCTGGGGTCTTTTGAAACTGAGGCTCTACAGTTTTGGCTTCTGATGTCTATTGACTCTAATTATAAAGGAGAACAATACCTGTACAAAAGAAAGTCAGAAATGATTTTTACCAAAACATTTTTATAAACAGCTATAGCTAGTGGCATAGGCTTTTCTGGCTGGGGCCAGAAAAACACAAGTTTGAGCAAATTAGGGATTTTTACAATTCTGATTTAAAATGAGTTTTATGGACTTAAAACAAGTTCAAAAGTTTAGGCAGGCTTACAAGTCCTATTAAATTTTAATCATTTTTTTTTAACTTATTTATACTTATTTTCTTCGAATTATTAGAAAGTAAAGAGATTATTTTAGGAAAAAACTAACAACAAGGGAAAAATAAGGGGAAAAGTGGGAGGTACTGCACATGTTCCCTTGGTTCCGTAAAGGTTAATAAAATTTATCATTGATTTAAAGCACAGATAAGGCATTTACAAGCATGTATTACTTGTTTTTAAAAACGTTATATGGCGCTTATTAAGGGACTGTACTGATTTTTGCATCCTAAAATGTAACAAACAGAAATAATTAATTTAACTTTTTCCTTCAGGTACATGATTCCTCAGTAGCTAATGCATTCTGAGCTTCAGAAGTTCATCATGATGTGTTTAATGTTTTTCACAGCTTTAACAGCGAGGTGAGTCACTATGCTAACAACAGTTAGCCACAATGCTAAAAAAAAAACAGAAAAGCTGCACACAAACAGGATTTTATTAGACATAGACAGACTTTGGGATATTTACCTATTGATACATTAACAAGGCATAGTGCTAGGGGAAATTGCTTTAAGTATCTTGTGAAAAATCGAGTACAGTCTTAATGCTCACAAATGCAAATAAGTGCTTAATAGGTAACTAGGACCTGATTTAACAGCTAATTGCATTTGAACCATTCATACTTATTTAATCCAGACCAATATTTCTTTTTTTTTTTTTTTAGCTTTTTGAGAATTTATGAATTCATAGATATATTTTCTTATTTTCAGATTTCTTGTTAAGTTTAATTTACAGTACTGTCAGATAAGTTGTTTCTAGTGAATTATAGCCTAAAACAGTTCTAGTTTTAAGATTTTGCAGTGTAACATATTTTTGTTTCTTATCTAAACTACACAAACTTCATTATCTTATTTAAAGTACTTTCTTATTATAAAATCCTTTCATATTTGCTGCGCAGCTACAGCATTATGTACATAGCATTATTCTGTACAGTGACAATTTCAGAGTGGAGCATTTTAAAAAGTGAAACATACATGTTAAGGTTCTGAAAACTTTTAAGTGCTACAAAGCTTGCCCTGTCTCAATGAGCTGGAGACATGTAAAATGTGTTGTACATAAATCTTTTTAGTGTGTGTCCTGTAGTTTTGTCTGTATAAAGTTTTATTTACGCAATGTCACCGCCTTAGGCCCAAAGTCGCTGAAGTAACTCCTGATGGGAAGAAAATGGACTGAAATCAACAAAACCAATCAAGTGTGACTTGTAACAAAAGTGTTGTATTAAAACATTGTGTTATTATTAAGGTAGCAAGTTTATTAAAGTTTTAAACAAAGAATGTCTGTTGTGAATTTATTTAACTTAAAATCGCAATGTACTGCTGGTTCATTTAAGGTGAAAAGTATTTTCAACATGGCACTGGAATCATCTTAAGGTTTCAGATTTTTACCATTGTTCATTAGCCTTTACATCCATTTAAATGACAAAGATTCCTTAACCAAAAGCCTGATTCAAAGAGGATCCTCCAGGGAGAGAGAGTGCTAACTTGCCAAAGGTTTTAAAATACAGAAGCATGTGGCGTTCCTGCAGAGCCAACAGCTCCCCTCAGTGGGCGAGGTGTCACTGATCTGCACAGACAGGTGAAAGCAGCAGCTCTCAAAGTCAATGATGTCAAAGACCAAGAAGCAAGAACAACCAACTGCAACTAAAAGGATTATGCATGTACTGATAAAAACACCAAGAAGTATTAAGAAGATACAGTTTCAGCTCTTTATACAATGAAATCAAGGTTAACTCTTTAGATGTTGATTCATTTGAAAATACAATCCAATACATTTAGTGACTTTAGCAGAATCCAATCTGACATTGCTCAGGATTTTTAGGGACAGGCAATAAATTTTGAATTATTTAATATATGTTGTATGCAATGAGTTATAATGACTAGAGAGAGCGTGGGGCCTGTTGCTGTGGCAGTTGCATCGGCCATCTTGCGAGGGGAAAGGTAGCAAGGTTCTAATAGAAAATAATGTAAAAACAAGGTCAGATAATTCATAGATGAAAGGGAATAGTTGAACATAAAATTAGTCTGTGTCCTCTGAATTCCTCTGAATTGTGAATATAAATATTCAGGGCAAAAACACTGCACTGACCTGGATTTGATGCAGAATAAAGTATTTTTGTGTGGCATTACATCATAGAAGCACTAACACTCATCATTATTGTGTTTACTTCACTGCTTTTCCTGTAAAAGAAGATGTTTTTCAACATTTTTTCACATTTGTTTGGTTATACAGAAGCATAAATAAATGGACAAATACATAAAAGTTCAATTATCAAAGTATTTAAGTGAAAAAATCATTTATAAGTTCAGCTTTCTATTAGTCTTTAACATCTTTTAACACAAGACGGCTGCCAGAACTGGACATTTGTTGCTATAGATTACCATGGCTACGCTCTCTCTAGTCATTATAATAACTCATTGGTTGTATGTGGTTCTGAAGTCACACAAAACATTTATACCAAGCATGTTGTTTATAGTAAAAGATGCTACAAAAATGTGTAGTTGTAAACTTTAATTTTATTTATTTTTTTATTTGCTTCTTTTGTAAACTATTTCTACTAGATCTCAACTAATAAGTTTAAAATCATGCTTCAGTACATTTATGTTGGGCTGACAGAACACCTTCTGAATATTGTAATCTAGATATTACAATATGGAGTGCTCTATTAAACCCATTATCATCATCATCATTACTTCAGCAGCAGCCAAAAAGTTTTGAAGTAAGTATTTTCCAAGATACTGAAGCTGGAGTTTGATATTTTGAACAAAATCTCAAAATAAACAACTAAAACAAAAAAAAAAACAACGAATAAAGAAATGTATTTTTGAGCAACACTTTTTGAGAGCACAATTATTATTTTCTTTTTGTATTTTGCACAAATACTGCCCTCTGTATAATGTTTCTACTTTGCGTGGGGTAAATAGTACCTGTCCTAGCAGCAGGAGCACCTGTTACAGTGAGACTTTGGCCCGAGACGTCGTCAATTCACTTCAGCCAACCATTCACACTCTCTAATGAGCAATCTGTAAACAACGTGAGAAGCAAGTGGGGCCTGCCAGGAGTCACAGGTCATAAGTCTTAATTTGGTGCATGAAAACTTAATAGTTAAATCTACAAAGGTCAAGTCTAAACTTGTCATAAACAAAGGAAATTTATTTTCATTCAAGGAACTGAGCAATAATGAGAAGGAGAAAAATGGCAAAAATGTATTAAATGTAAATGTAATGATGTTAAGATGTATGCCAAAGACTATTTTCTATTTATATTAGGGCTGGGCGATCTGGAAAGAATATATTCACATTTTTTTTCTCATACTGATCTCGATTTGATTTTGCTTAACCTTTTCAAAACCAAACGAAAATGTCATTCATAATACATTTTTTGATTATGTTGAAACTCAATATCAAAATTCTACCTCAAAGTTTGACTTTTGCTCCAAACTACACATTTTTATTGACAAAGATTGGTTTCGATTAATGGCCCAGCCCTAATTTCTATTAAAAGTAAAAAAAAACAATACATAACTGCCATCTTTATGTTACAATCCTTTGTCAAATTGTCACTCCTGTGTTATTTATGTAGATTTTGGCCCATATTTTTAATGTGGTTGCTTATAACTCATGTTTGCTGGACAATTGACATTAAAAAACTTCATCAAACCAACCGAATTGAGTGAAAGCAAGCAAAATTGGTTTAGTGAAATCTTAAATATTATCATGTTCACTGTGTTTTGCTAAAACTGTAGTTAAACTAATTACTAGAACTTAATGGTCATCCTAGCTCTCATCTACAACAGTTTGAGAAACACTGGGCTATTATTTAAGGTGAACGTTTGGGTTTTAGTGTAATATTTTGGGACGTGCAGACAGGAGCCAGACAGGAAGTAAGTTGTTGTACTGAAGATAAAGATAACAGAGGAAATCCCTAATGTGGTTACAACACTTGCGTCCTGCCATAAACTTTGTGATATAACATGTTAGAAATAAGATAAGATTCTGGTGTATGAATTTTCCGCTGGTTCATTATGTAAAATATTGACCGTGACATTTATTCTCACAATCTGTCCGAAACAAGCCTATAAATACACGCCTGCACTTGCATGTGGTCTAACTGTATTTAAAGGGTGACAGACGGTGATTCAGGCTGGAGCACAGATGTGGGACTTGTTTAAACCAATGGTCTAAATTTAATCCCGCCTCACATAGACTCACTCTTCGGGCCTGTCGTTGGGCCGAGGTGTCGGAAGAGAGGATGGTGAATATAGGCTGAGGTCAGGCGGGACAGTGAGAGGTGAGGGCCACTGTGCCGCTCCTGGAATGACTTCAGAAGCTCCGAGGGGTGCTACGTGTTGACACAATTACGACTGTGGTTGACTAAGGAAAATTCTTGGTTGACTGTAAAGATATTCTGCCATCAGTTAGTTGACTAGAAGCTGACATGGCAGTGTGTTGGTAAACAAGGTTTAAGAAGAATGTTTTTTAAACTTTGGCACGTGTACCATTGGTGGTACGAAGGCAGCCTCTGTTGATACTTGAAACCCTCTGCAGTTTAATTTTAATTTGTTTAATTTTCAGTCACGGTAGCAGAGTGGTTTGAGTTCTGGCTTCCCAATAAGGAGGTCGTGGGTTTGACTTCCATATCAACATCTCACGATCTCTCTGGGTGGAGTTTGCATGTTCTCCCCGTGTCACTGTGGGTTTTCGCCGGGTACTTCGGTTTCCTCCCACCTCCAAAAACATGCATGTTTAGGTTAATTGGACATCACAGTAAATTTCCCCTGTGAATGAATGGGAGAGTAAATGGTTGTCTATCTAACCTTGCGATGAGTCACTGGCCACTGTCCAGGGTGTTCCCCCGCCTAAGGCCCAAAGTTACTGGGATAGGCTCTAGTCACCCAGCGACCCCTAACGAGATTAAACAGTAGAAAATGAATGAATATTTTCAGTCAAATCTATGACATGTCTATTTGTAGGGCTGGGCCATTAATCGAAAAATTGAAGACTGAATTCAATCTCTCAATTCAGTCAATTCAGTCAATTATTTAGTGGTGGGTTTTGAATCAAAAGATAAAAAAATATATCTTTTGTCAGTAAAAATGTGTGTTTGAAGCAAAAGTCAAACTTTGAGGCAGAATATTGATCGTAGTTTCAAAAAATCAATAAAAATGGGACATATTAAGTTTTCATGAATGTTTTTTTTTTTTTAAAAGGTTAAACAAAATTGAAAATTGAAATTGATCAATATAAGAAAAAAATATTATATTATTTTTTTTTCCAGATCACCCAGCACTACTTTACTGGATAAACTGTCATTAAGAACTGACTTACCTTTTATTTTAGGTAAAAACTTAGAACTTGTTTAGACAAAATTAATTCAATTTCTTTGTATAGCCCAAAATCACAGCAGCAAAGATCTCAGAGGACTTCACATAATTGTTGATTTAGCAAACGAAATACCAGAAAATGAAACAAAGAAAAATTTGGTCATTACCAACAGAACATTAAAAAATCAGAAACAGTCATTATTCAGAAATACAGAGGCAGATTGTTCAATACAAACCGGCCAATGGATTATTGTTCAAGAGCATCCACAGTTGGGACCTTAGACCTTCCTTCTCGCCAAGAAAAACTTAAAAAACGTAAATAATAATAACAAAAAAAGTGGGAAAAGAGAAACCTTGAGAAGAACCTATAGACTTGACTATAGACTTGACCAGGACTGACACAAGTCAGTGAAGCCAAAAACCTATGGCAGAAGAAAACAATTCATCTAGTAGGACGAGGATAGCCTAGATCAAGGACCTAAACTGAGAGGGGGAGGTCAGCCGGAGGGTCCAAGTCTACTTTCGAGCAAAATTACCTGAAATTTTACCTGAATTTAAAAGAGTCTGATTAGATTTGGTGGTACTCTGAAAGATATATTTTAGGTGGTACTTAGTGTAAAAAAAAGCTCTTAACAAAACTAAAATTGCTGACAGATTGTATTTAAATTTGTCAATATCAGACACTGCAAATGCATAACCATGTAAAGAAAACAACAAATGCAAAAGATGAGACGAGGGAGCTTGCCAACCCTCCAGTACATGTTATTCTCCACCAGCCGCCTGGGGGTGTGGTCAGTTTGGTAGGTTTGATCACGTCCAGGAACAACAGCTGATAATAAATGTCACGCAAGTCGTCATGTGATTCTTTTTATGAAAACGAAAGCTTATGTTTAATTATCACATTGAAGCATTTAACATGAAGCCAGTCAACATCTAGCTGTAGCGCTTGTTGTCCGCTTTGAGTCAATGAAATGTAAGGAAGTGAAATTATGAAAAGGCCAAAAGGTTTTATTTGTATTGCAATGTGACGCTTTTTAATCTACTAGTTCTATTAAGTGCATGAGACAGGTTAGACTACATTTTGAGTAAAACCAATGAGTTATTATAATGATTAGGGAGCGTAGCGATGGTAACCTATAGAAACAAATGTCTAGTTCTTGTGTGGGGAGGAGAGTCTATTAAAGATCTCATACATACTAATCGGAAGCTAAGCTTTACTTTTTTTACTTAAATACTTTGATAATTGAACTTTTTCATATTTGTACATTTATATGTGTTCAACTAGACTAATAGGAAAAAATCTTGAAAAAAAAAAAGTTTTTTCAGCTAAAAAAAGAGACAAAAAACGGTATTTGTATTTTTTGGACCAGAAATATAGAGGGCTTTTCGGTCGACGTCACTTTCTGTCCCACTGCGCATGCGTTACGCAAAAAGAGCTCCTCTCCATCTGCCGTTTCGATCAGGTATGAACTGGTCTGACAGACGTCTGTCTCCTGAAGCTTGAGACAGTGTTTTTCTCGCTGTTTTTTCACTCACCTGAATGTAACTTAAGGGTCGTAGGGTCGAATTTCATTCACAAATGTTGATTTAGCAGCATACCTTTTGTTTTTTCACAGTGATAAACTCATGCAGTTAGCTGACAAGGGTGCTTTTTCGACCTGTTTCCACTGTTGCTCTTTCTGGAGGGGGGGTGTGCGCACATTACCCGTGATGATAAACAAAAAATCCCTCTATACAATTATATGGTAATTATTCCCTTTAATCTAAGAATTATATAAACATTATTTTCAGGAACAATTTTGTCGACAATCTCCTCGCAAGATGGCCACCACGACTGCCACGGCAACAGGCGCCATGTTCTCTCTAGTCATTATAATAACTTTTTGAATAAAACATAATGTGCTTGCTACAGTTTCTTAAAATTTTATATTGGTTAAACCATTATTAGGTTTAACATCTTACTTCCTGATTGAAAACGACTTCACATAGGAAATCTATAAGTGTTACCTAGCAACCATATGTTCACACTGGGTCAAAACCAATCTATACCAAAAAAATTATACTTTGACAAATAAAAACACTTTTATTCTGTAAACATGATGCTAAAAGATTAGAAATGTGTGTTTGTCATCATTTTATAGTTCTGCCAAACTTCGTGTTATTTTGAAGCATACTGTATATTTATAGTTTTGTTTTGTTTTTTCCATAAATTAACAATTGCTTTTATTTACAACAGAAGATATCCAACCCAGTGAAGTAAAAAAAATAGCAACATGCCATCCTGTTTGTGATGGTTTTCAAGCATTAAATGAGTCTATCTAGTTCTAAGTTGCAGTGTCTGATTTGGGATCCCGTTGACAGCCTCAGTGGGTGGGCGGAGGTCTTAGATTTAGGAAAGGGAAAAGGTGGGATGGTTTGTAGAAGGAGGGAGTGTTGTTTGGATGAGCTGCTATTAAAGGCTCAGGGCCAGTGTGGCAGATCTGTTTAGGACGTCCCGTTGTGGAGGAGCGGAGACAGCTCAGGATGCCAGAGCCGGTGAAGAAAGCAGGTAAGAGCCGGGAATCGATGTTAGCTACTGTCACACTGTCGCTTAGCTTGTACAAATATATACAAAAAATGTCCCTACAGTTTAGTTTTCTTCAAACATTGGCACACAAATGATTGTTAGTGACCACTGCATACTTTCTATTATAATTTTTTTATGTATTTTGATTTATAATTGCAACTTTATTACTGATGTGAGGAGTGGTCTTAGGAAATGATCTGTGTCCTCTTTCGTCTATTTAAGATATAAGAATTAAATGATAATAGTTAAATAGATTACAGTAACGTTTTTCTTTTCTCATATTGATCTAACACATTTTTGATTGGTTGCATTTGTCCTATTAAACATGTAAATGTATTCCAAACATACTTATCTCAACATAATCATCTCCTTTTTACCACGCACACACACAAAAAAAAAAACAATTAAATGCATTTTAACAAAGTCCACTGATGTGACATTGGCAAGATAGGTACTCATTTAAGAACATATCAATGCTTTAAAAATCACCTAAACAGGACATGATTTCAACAGTTTTATCATAACTAGCTCAAGACAGAAATATTTTGTTAATAGGAGCTATTATTAATGTAATGTTTAGATTGTCAGTCTATTGACCTTGACCTCCAAATAGCATTCTATTATCATTGTGGTATCATAATTAACTCTGAGAATAGAACACACTTCTTGGTCTCAAAATCAAGTTTGAAATTTCATCAAGAGTCAGCAAGAGTCACTTTTTCCTATTAATACAATTGTTTCTGTAATTAAATATTTAAAGGGGACCCATTATGTAAAATGTATGTTTTTAACCGTGTCATTCATCATTAGTTTACCCAGTTGTATTTGGATTGTTTCATGCACGTTTAAGTAATCTTGTATTGTCCTGCTGCTGATGCTCCAGTGCTCAGAAAGGACTGTCTTCACCTACCACCTCGCCCCACCCACTTGTCTGTATTTACTTGAGATTACTCAAAAATTAGGATTGCGCGCAAAACATGTAGGGTTCAGAATTGTTATGCAGATATTTTCCAACAACAAAAAGAGTTATTTTTATATCTGTGGCTTCTTAAAGTAAAGAGTTCTGCAGTTTTGAACAGGAAGTGAATAGACCTGTTTCTAATTCTAGGTCATTTTAACTCATTTCTGTGTTTTGCAATGAACAAAATGGGAATTATTGATCTGTACATGCCATAGTTTCTACCTAAATATACAGAAAAATCTGTCTCCTTTAAAAATTAATGCCACAAATCTGATAGTTTTGTATTACTAGAACAAATTCACTTAATGTAATACAACAGAAACTGCATTTACCGAATATTCGTCCTATCTGCCCACCATCTGTATATTTGACTAGAAGGTTGTGACTTGAACAGTAGATATTCAGTTCACTGATCAAAGCTAAAAGTATTGTGAGCAGCATATGTCCCACATTTAAATGTCCAGTACCTATATGTAGTAAATGTAATGTCCACTCCTGTACATGAGCGGTTGGTGTGAAAGTTCTTCTAAATCCTTCTGGCAGTGAGGGACAGACTCATGAGTCCCATTTGGAAACATTGTCTGACGTATATTTGATCCCGGAGCATTTGAAGCATCACAACATTGAAGAAATCTGAAGCATCACAACATTGAAGAAATCTGAAGAACGTGACAATGAGTTTCAACAGGTTTTTCCTCCACGGTCAGCAGCAGTAATAATGGATTGTGCGGGAGCTAAAGTTCAGCCTATCAGGTAACACAATGCAGTTCAGGTATCTGCTGAGGGACAGTGTCAAGGATTTGTGAAGCATATCCCAGTTAGCCCACCTAAGCCTAAATTATCCTTAGCGCCTGGACAATGTGTGGTAGAGGCTTAATTAAATAAATTAAATTATATTACAGTTGGCTACATAACTTTGTAGTAATATAGTATTCTTGTTTACAGTTTGTCAGATGTTCAATTAACTCTTTTTTTTCTATAGAACACTTAACAATAGGAAACAGTAAGGTCCCACTTAATAATAACTACATCTATAATTAGCCTTAATAAATTAACAAGGCATGAAAAACACTTTTTATTTATGAATAAATGACAAATAAAAAAGGTTTATTAGGAGGCTAAGGTTAGGATTTTGGATTAAGAGGTAGGACTTACGGTTATCAAGTAGTTACTAAGACTTCAAAAAAATTTTTTTTCATTACTATACCATTTATTCACGATGAATTAAGTCATTATACATGCATTATTAAGGGTTTATTAAGGCCTTAATCAAGGTGTTGCTAGTAATACTAAGAAATAGATTCAAATGTTTCCCATTAACGATGGTGATTTATTATAGTAGTATAGTCTAATTTTGCCCTCATAGTCTTAAAACAAGCTGGACAATACACTGATGATACAAACTAGTGATGCACCGATCCGATACTGGGATTGGATCGGGTATCGGCCTTTAATTGGACATAAAGAGACTAATTTGTTGGCTGGTGTTGATCTAGAACGTCTCATATTATTGGACATTTTATTCAGTTGTGACTTGCACTAAAAATAACAGCTACATTTATTGTTTATTGCACTAGCACTACGTGCCCAAGACAAATTTCCCCCTAGTGGGACAATAAAGTTTATCTTATCTTATCTTACATAAAACAATATGACAAAATATCGTAATTGATATCAGAACTGAAAAAGCTGGCTCGGTGCATCCCTAATACAAATGATAGATTTTGCTTGTCATAGAAATTATAATTTTTCTGTATTCAATGCTTTTTGATCATATGAAGCAATAAGAAATAGTTATATTTCACTACAGTCTCTTAGGAGAAGAGCGAAATATTGATGCAGACTAATACTAAGAAATGAGAATAGATAGACCTAATATATAATTTCAAGTGATTTGTGGTCATTATATTCAAACCGTTGTAGCTGAACAAGTTTTGGTATATTGTTACAAACTTTTTTTTATTATATTTCTGAATGGGTGTGTGACAGATTTAGCAGCTGTGAAGGTGAAACTGGGTGATTGATTGACAGCTGGTGGTGTAACAGTAGAAAGCGGTGAGTGCAGACAGACAGAGCACATCATTCTTGTGTGTCTCCAGAGGAACTAAAATAGAGCCGAGATAATCCCACGACGAGGATACCTGAGGCGCTTTATACGGCCGGTACATATAGAGCCTAATTTTAAACATGTGTCCTGGACTTTTTGATTAGTTTTTTTATTAGGCTAGTGAAAAGATTATGTTTCTGTTATTTTATATGTTTCTAGAGCTCATTAGAGAGCAAATGTTTTGTCAACAGCTGGTGTAAAACAAGGGCTTGTTTAAAAGCAGTAAATACTTTTCAAATGTTGTCACTGTTTTATGGGAGCTGCTGTTGGAAATCTTACTAGCAGCACATGTTTAAAGTTATTAATTTCATATTATTTCCAAGAAGAAATTAAAGACCTTTAAAGACCTATTGTGATTTTTCTGTATAATTATAAAGAAGCTATGACAGATGCTGATCAATAATTCACAATTTGTTCTTTGCAAAACACAAAAATGATCTAAAACGCCTTAGACATAAAAACTGGTTCACTGACTTCAGAAATGATAAGTCCCGCCTCTTCTTTGTGAAATTAGCCACAGATTTAAATTTTTTTATTTTTTGTTGTTGGAAATTTCTTCATGACATTTTTGAAACCTGCATGTTTTGAATCCTTTTTTTTTTTTTGAGTAATTGCAAGTAAATACAGATAAGTGGGTGGGGATAGGTGGTAGGTGGAGACAGGGATTTTCTAAACTCTCAAGCATTAGCTGCAGGACAATACAAGATTACACTGTTGTGACATGGTTGAAAACTCAGAAAAGTAGATTTTACATAGTAGCTCGCTCCTCTTTTATGTTGATTGATTGACCAGTGTAAAGGACTTATCATGCTAAAATTAAGTTTTTAGCTTTCAGCCATGTTATATACACATGCATCTTTCCCACATCAAAAACAAATCTTCATTCACACTTGTTGGATGAATCTTGTTTAGTAAGTTTTTCAGTCATACCCAATGATCTTATGCACTGGTTTTATGTAGGGATGCACCGATCCAGCTTTTCTGGTACAATACTGTGGCTGTGGTTACAGAATATCCACTAACAGCTTTTTTTCTTCTCAAAACTCAGGTAACTTGATAGATGAGTTATACTGTAATATATTATGTAACTGTAATGTATTGTGCAAATAACAACTTAATGTAAATAGAACTTCTGGGAAAATATCAGCCAGTAAATAGTCTCATTAAACTGATATTATGAGAGCGATACTCAATCCAACAAAATTTCAGAGACTGGCTCCAATATTTTATCCTAGTATTAGATCGTGCATTACTAGTTTTATGCATAATTCACTGCCAGACTCAAATCACAGTTGCTGTGATGCTTACATTAGCTTTATATGGAAACTAGAAGTGTTTACTTTCACAATTTAATCCTCTCTGCAGCCAGCAGATCTAGCTTAAAGTTGATTGTTGTGGAAGAAAACACATGACTGATCTAAGGTCATGTTAGTCTTTGTAAACATATTTATATATTTTTTCCTAAAAAAGATTAGATACCAAAGTTAATGTATTCAAGCATGTTTAAAGAATTTCTTACATGCTTGATAGGTGTTTCCTCATAAAAAACTACCTAAAGTCTTGTTTTTTTAACTCAAAGATCTTACATTTTTCAACGGTCTTCTGTTATTGAATTAAAAATGCTCTATTCAACTTGTGAGTACTAATATTACATGGCCCATCTATATTCTATAGCAAACTCTACAGACTAAAAGATAAAACAAATGTTATCTTTGTACATTGTTGGTTAAATTTGCCACTTCATGACATCACAGGGTAGAACAGAGCATTTTAAATGTTTAAGATGTGAACACAATAATAATTCGGGATTACTCAAAAACCAATAATGTTTTATGGCAAAGAAGTCAGTCTTGAGTAAAATAGGGCCGTTAGAGTCCAGGCATAGTACTTGTCCTTAAATGACATCTTAACAAACTGTTGCCGAATCCATGACTCAGTTTCAGCGTTCGCCAAGAAACCAAAACCCCAGGAGGCAGCGGAGGGCTCCTCAGTGGTGTTCGAAGCAGAAACAGAGAAGCCTGACGCCAAAGTAAAATGGCAGTGCAACGCTAAGGACATTGTGGCCAGCGACAAACACATAATCACTGCAGATGGGAACAAACACTCGCTGACCATCAGAGATCTCACTAAAGAAGACGCCAGTGTCTACGCCGTGATCGCTGGGGGTTCAAAGGTCAAGTTTGAGCTGAAAGTTGTCGCAAAGCCAGGTGGGCTGTTTTGACCCTGGTGGGTTTTTTCACTCACAAAGTGTTGACAGCACAGAGCACAAAAATCACTTGAGCAATACATTCGACGAGTACCCACTCCCCTTTGCCACCACTGCCTGCTCACGACGTCCATCCTGAAAGAAACAACAAACCTAAAATGTCTTTGTGTTGTCACTCCCTTTAATCTATTAGTAGGGATGCCGCAATAAGAAATTTCTATGGTATAGTTATTGTGAGAAGAATACTAATGATTAAATGACTACGCAACACTGATTTTTGTGTTTTTTTCTAGTTTTCAACCATTCCCAGTCTAATCATCTTATATTCAACAAGTTTGTGACCAGTGTTATCAAAATGATTAATAAATTAAAGACTTATCATAATGTACTTTCATATCAATGCATATATAGACAGAAAGCTAACCGCTTAGATTAAACACAGAGATTAAATGCCACTTCATAAGACACTTTTAAGCGACTAATTTTTTCAGACACTTGTTGCTGATGGCTCATAATACCTTCTAAATTGTAATAGGCTCCTAATTAAAATATGTTTTGTTTTCAATGGGATAAATGCTTTGTAAGTGCGTATTAAAGTCATTAAATTTGTTTACAAAGGAACCTTTTTATAAAGTTGGCATTAAACACTGGGTTCCGAAAGTTTCTCCCTAAAGCTGACTGCACATTACAGGAGTTTTGGCCTGATTTTAAGCCCGACTGCTCCTTACCTCTACTTGCTCTCCTATCTCCTGTGACGTTTATAAACCTGGTTTAATCCACTCGCGTTTAATTGTTAACATTAAAACGCGCACATGAAAGAAAACACTCTGCTCGCACTGTTCTCCGCTCACTGCTGCGCTCTGTCTCTGTTCTTCCTGTGACATGCAACAAATAATCATTGTAAATGTCCTTATGTCTGTGGCCTCTTCTTTTTTGACGTGTCAAAAAAACAATCGCAAAAGATCCAAAACTCCTCTAGTGTGCAATTTTAAAGGAGACATGTTAATTGCCTCTTTGTTCCTGCACGGAATATTAATTATCTAGAAAAGAATTTAATTTTCTACATTAGAAAAGTAAGATATCAGTAACGGCCAACCGATATATCGGGCCGATATTCGAACGCTTTACAATATCGGCTATCGGCCTCAATTTTGGTCTTGAAGGCCGATTTTTTTTACATTTTTTTATTTCAGTTCTTTATAGTTATTCAGTTTCACATTTTTGTAATGAAAGAAACTAGAAAACATTAATTATCATAAAGAAAAAGTCAGTTTTTTGATCAGGCACCGCCTGGGCAGCCATAGCCAGAAGGACCTCTACACACACTAGAGCGGGGGAGGAGCACTAAGCGCCTCAGCACCAAAGTTGAACGGAGAGAAAAACATGGTAAGATTCTTTTCTCTCTCAACATACTTGTATATTTCTGCATTAACGCTGAAGCTTGTTTCATACTTGACGCATCCGCGAGGACCGCATGGGTCCGCGCGGCGGAAATACGTAATTTTGGAGACACGTCCCTCAAGCGCCGTCGCTTGACCAGGTTTTCCGCGTCGGCGTCAGGGAAAAATCTGTGACTACGCGGACGGTCCGCGCGGCAATCAACAGGCTTTCAATGGCAGCTCCCTACTGCCCTCTACAAGCAGCCGCTTGAAACACACAGAAACTATAACACTGTCAGCGTCTGCTCCCCTCTAGTCCATGCGTCTGATTTCCGCGCGGACTTCACGTGCGGAACCATAAACCAAGCTTTACCGGCAATAATTTTTCGAACATTTGCTTGCAAGTCCTCTGTAGAAGCCATCACCGGGTGTTTGTTTACAAGAACGCATGCACGTGCTTTCTTGCTTTCCTTTCGACGTGCTGTTGGCAGCACTCGGGAAAAGGGTGAAAACAACATGCAGAAAATTATCGGCCACTGAAATCGGCATCGGCTGGTCAAATCGGCATCCCAAAAACCCATATCGGTCGATCTCTAACTAAAAGGAAGTGTCACTTTATGAGCAAAACATGACTCAGAGAAAAATGTTTTTAGATTCAAAAGATTTAAATTACTTCTGAAATTGTGATGACAGATATTATACTCATTATTTATAGTTACAGTTCTAACAATTACATTGTGACCTAGTGTTGTCACAATACTAAAATTTAAAACTTGATTCGATACTTGAAAAAAAAACTCGATACCGATTTCGATACCACGGTGCCAACTTAAAATTTTTCTTTTCTTATGATAGTATTTTTATATTTTAATTATTATTTTTTATTTATTTATAAATAATATTAAAACAATAGTATTTAGGGCTTTGTTCTATGATCAGACATATTTGCTGTTTATGTATATAGGTTATATATACAGAATGATAGTTTCATCATTTCCATCTCCAATGAGAGAATGGGGGGGGGCTTAAAATATTGATACTTGTTCAAACAAGTATCGAGTGTCGATTTCGGTTTTAGTATAGATTAATATCGGGGAATCTATTTTTTGACAACCCTATTGTGACCTGAATATTAATGAATATAAATTTACTAATAATCTTGGCATCTCTATCCATCACAAATCCCACAATAGCCTCCTCCTCCTTGACTATGACTTGCTGAAAACACTTGTGCTGTTTAGACTTGATAAGGTGGAAACAAATGTCTGAGAAAGGCTCCAGACGAGTGGCCCAGAGAGCTCAGGAGACGGCCTGCAGCTGTCTGTGGCTCCTATCACTGCCACCCTCTGTCTGCACAACGACCTTGGGCCTCACACCAGCACATTATTTCCTCCTGAGTAACCACCATTCCACTGAAGGCTGCCGATAACGCATGGAAAATCAGTCAACAATCCGCTCACACCAGATAACGCACTTGTGATAAAAGCAAGTTTTTCACAGTAATGAGAGCACCTATCATGAATAATACGGGCATGTCACTTCAAACACTCACAAACAAAGGTCTATTTGGTTTAAACATGCTTAATTTCTGAGGTAGGGCCATACAAATATCAAGAGCGATGAATACAGATTACACAGAATCAGAAAGTATCTGTATTCATTTTTGTATTGGATATACAGTAGGTATGTTTCTAATAGCTGGTCAATTTGATTTTTGATATATCTTTTTCTTTGCTGTTCTTGAACTTTGAGTTGCAACATAAGAATTGTCCCTTTGTTGGACAAATAAAAGTTTATTTTATCTTATCTAAGTTGCTTTAGAGATGGGAGTATATAGGTAAACTGCTGTAAGAAAATGGCTCTAGTGCAGTACTGCATTAATGTTCTTTCAAAATTATCTTTTTCACAGACACCCTGTGGAAAAGGTATTTTAGATGAGTTGAGATTAGATTAGCCTTTTTGAAGGGACATCACACAGAGACATTAGGAGATGTTCACCAGATAAAAGACTGTAGTTAGATAGCTAGTTTCCATCTACATTCCTTGATTTACAGGAACAAATTATACATTGCATATTTTTTCACAGCTGTCCTACTGGCCTGTGTCGTGTCACACATTGGACAGAAAGTCTAAAAATGATTTTTAGTGTCCTTTTACATGCATTTTATGATTTTAGGCATAAACAAAGAGCAATAACTCAGGAATATTTAAGATGTCTATTGTTTTTTCAGCATTACAAAATATGAAGCTCTACAGTAGACAGTGCAACGAGGTATTTTGGGTCATGGTTATCATAATGCGGATATTTTAATCTGTTCTACCTCTGCTTTGAACAATGGCTAATTTTTAGTGTTTCTGTTCTCTCAAAGCCCCTGCTGAGCCCCCTGCCGAAGCCCCAGAAAAACCCCAACAAGACAAACCTGCAGAGACACCTGTTGAGACACCTGCAGACACACTTGCGCAGCCGAGCACAGGACCAGAGTCCACTGCTGCCTCCACGGACGAACCAAAGAAAGATGAGACTGCTGCTCCAACAGCTGATGCTCCCCCAGCTGAAGGTGAATTTATTAAACCTGAATAAAAAGAAAACATTTGAATAGTGTGTATATTTAAATATGGCTTGGCAAAAATTGAAAAAGTAAGCATTATATACAAATTGTATCGAGCTAACTTTTTGTATGTGTTATCTGTTGTCTCCCACCTTTCCCACAGATGGACAGGCTCCCGACACAAGGCAGGACTTGACTGGCCTCTTCACTGAGAAACCACAGTCTGGAGAGGTCACTGTGGGTGAGTAGACAAGCATCACAAACGTCACGATCAATTGACTAAATAGTTCATAAAATGTGTTACAGGAGGAAATATCACGTTTGTGGCCAAAGTGAATGCAACATCTCTGTTGAAGAAGCCCACAATCAAATGGTTCAAAGGAAAGTGGATGGACCTCGCCAGTAAATCAGGAAAACATCTGCAACTGAAGGAGACTTACGATCGTAACACAAAGGTATCCCAAATGTGCCAGACCTTAGATGGTTTTAAACGGACTTAACAGTTCCCTTTGATACTTTTTTGTTTCTTGGTAACAGATCTATACTTTTGAGATGCACATTACTGCAGCCAAGGCTAACTATGCTGGAGGTTACAGATGTGAAGTTTCATCCAGAGACAAGTTTGACAGCTGTAACTTTGACCTGAGTGTGCATGGTGAGTGATTTCATTTATACAGTATATAAAGATTAGAGGTTACCCCTTCACATTACTCTGAGCTTTACTTTGTTTTGGTTTTAGAGGCTCATGCATCTGATGGTTTGGACATAAGAGCAGCCTTTAGGCGAACGTAAGTCTCAGCATTTAATAGTTTGAAGTAAGGGCTAGTAACTATCTACGATATTTGTTTTTCTTAAGGGATATGAATTTTCTGAAACTACTGCTATAATTTGTGTTCTTATTAATTGCAATTTCAGTTTAAAAAATTTCAATACATTATCAGTGGTTCAAGCTGAACTTAAGGCGCAGGGCTTCTAATATTTATAAATTCTTTCTTTCTAAATGTCTTTCTAGATAACAAGTATGATATAAGAATAAAACTTCACAATATTTTTATTTACAACTGACAATCATTAGAACATTAATTGTTGATATAAATTAAAAAGGCAAATATGGACTGACAGGGCAAGGTCAAACAAAGGACTTTTTGTCAGTAATGTGTAAAAAATAATTGTAAACTGAAAAATGCTCAGGAATGATGGCGGTAAGAAGACAAGTGCAGCCTCCACAAGGTAGTGTGAGGCTTGATTCTTTAATGAGGATGGATCTGACTGTCGAAAGAGCAAAGAAATCTGGCTTACTTTTAAGCAACCAATTTCTTTCTTTCATCAAGTCAAACTGAGAAAATGCAGTTTTAAACAAAGTTTAAAATTCATGTTTTCATTTTGAAAATGCATGTGAAGTGAGATCACAATAGATCTTAAAAGGTAACTTATTTTAAAAATCCCTCTGCTATGATTTGCTCCTGAGTGTCAGGTTAAAAAACACAGTAGCATTAGAGGCACACAAACAATTTGTCATGCCATGCCAGCACATTATGTGCACAGAAGTCACACAATGTTTTCAAGAACTTTTCCCACAAGATTGCACCAGAGGAAATGCATCAGTGTGTGGTGTCAGTCACCAATCCAAATGACCTAAACCTACCTTTGCAATAACATACAACCATGCTGATCTGAAGCTGGGGCTTGTCTTTTAATATGAGAGGCCGTTCTCGAATTAAAAGACAATCGTACTTTTTGATTAAGTTAACCGCATGCTTAACCCGTTTTGCGTGCAAACAAAGTCAATTAACAATACAAAAGAGCTACATGCTAGTGTTTGCTTCTTGGGCGCAAAAACTAAACTAAATTACCAAAAACTAGTTTCTCTTGACTAACAATAAATTGTTAAAAATGCGTACAGCTTACCTTTACGGTTTGTTTACCATTCAGCATAGACATATAAATATATTGTTCAGCTAACTAAACTAACGTTAAATTACTTGTCTGGAGTTGGCTTGTTAACAGACTTACGGCTAACAGAGGCTAATATGCTAATCACTATGCTTTTTTTTTTTTTTTTTAATCTAATCACTATGCTAACGCTATAGGGATGTTCGCCGTGACGTCAAAATGGCGATCACGTGACGCGTTGGTTGGCAGAAGTAGTTAAAACGTATTGGCGGCAAGCTGAGCAAACACGAAAAAAGACTGTGTTTGTCTCTTGCTGTGTGACTCGGTGAGCTAACATGTTTGATAAGAGCAATCCATAGAGCTCCTCCCGTGTTCAGAAAAAGTCTACACCAAAAAGAAAGCATTTAATTTCTTCAATGGGAAAAGCAATAAGAGCTAGCCGGAAGCTAGCTGGTTTTGCCAACCAATTTGACGTCACATGTCGGCTCGGCGAACATCCTATACTTTATTTATCAGGTGGTTGTTGTCAAAACTGTTTTTGTGGTGTCTTTACAGTAGTGGAGATGGAAATGAAGACTCTGGAGAGCTGGACTTCAGCGCTTTGTTAAAAAAGAGGTGAATGAACAATAATTATGAACCATTATTAGTAACAGCAATGTGCTCATTTATGGTTATGTCTGTTGTTTCCTTTCTATTCTATTTGATCCAGAGAGTAAGCTCCTTTTATTCAACACCTCTAATGAGAATGGCTATGACTATAAAAATGAGTGACAAACATTGAACCAAAATAACCTATTATTTTATGATCTTGCTTTTTTCTGGAAGCTGGCTTGTGTGAAACATTTTTTCCACCTTATTCTTGCTATTTTGAAAAGCTATACTGACACCCTTTTATAGTAAATAGTCACTCACTGCATCTGCGTGTAAAAAGTCTGTGTGATGCTGCCTCAGAATGATTGTGCTGTCTCTGTAATTTGATTTTAATCTGATGCCATTGTTTTGCTGTGGTTTAATGCATTTGGTTTCTTTTGCATCTTGGATTCAACATCTGAACAAGCAGCAGTTTCTTAAAACCTTCAAATCGGTAAGCGCATGGAATAAAAATTCTTAATTTAAATATGTTCTTGCACATGTGACTATCTACGCAAAACATTGTTAAATACACCTTCGTAGCAGTCAGTCACTTTGTCATTTAGTTGATTATTGCCTATTTGGGAGCATCTAGTGGACAGGTGTGGCACTGCATGATTGTAACCTTTTTGGTGGAGTGTCTCCTCCTTGTCTCCATGGAAATAGAGTATTCTGCCTAGAATGATTTACTGTCTTGCATCAAACATTTCTCTATAGATTCACGAACAATATTTTTACCTCCAGCACATGCAGTTGCAAGTTAGATAGATAACTTAAATACAGAAAAATAAAAGTTATTTGGCACAAAGTTTAATGAAGAATGTGGCATTGTTAGCTTGTTTTCCTTTTAATACTTAGACAAATATATAATATATAAGCTATTTATTGAGTTTGACCGTTTAGAAAATCTGTTTTGTGCAGAGCTGTGCAGTGCATGCAGAGTCAGATGTGGATATTTGGGAAATTCTCAAAAATTCGCCTCCCTCCGAATATGAGAAGGTTGCGTTTCAGTACGGCATCACAGACCTCCGAGGACTGCTCAAGAGACTGAAGAAGATGAAGAAAAAGGAGGAAAAGAAAAGTGAAGGTTAGAAGAGAAAATTATTCAATATTGTGATCATAAACTTACGCCTGGTTTATTGTTATGAAAGCATTTCTTAAGAAGTTGGACCCTGCTTACCAAGTGACAAAGGGCCATAAAATTAAACTAGCTGTGGAAGTTGCCAATTCAGATGTGGAAGTGAAATGGCTGAAAAACGGGCAAGAAATACAACCCACCGGAAGGTACGAATAAATACAGCTCTGGAAGATTCTGTTTTGTGTTAGTGAGACATAGAAAGAGGTCATTTTCTCAGAAGGCTGTGATTCATCATGTCAATAACACGTTTCTGCTATTTCTGTGTTTATTGTGATCCTGCTTTCAATTGTGACTGAAATTACTTCCTTGACCTTTCTTTTCAGCAAGTAAGTGGAAAAAAACATACAATTCCCTAAATGTATATATTATTGCTTGATAAATTGGCTACCTATAGTTTCCAAGGTTGTTCTAAAGTGCTTTCATCAGTGTCTAATGAAATCTATTCTTTCTTAAGGTACATCTTTGAGAGCGTGGGCAACATGCGCTACCTCACCATCAACCACTGCTCTCTAGCTGATGATGCTGCTTACAGCTGTGTGGTGGGAGAGGAGAAGTGCACCACAGAGCTCTTTGTCAAAGGTAAGGCTGCAGTTTGTCTGAATTTAAAACTTTCTTAGGCTTACAAATGTTAATGTCACTTTTTCTTTTTTTGCACAGAGCCACCTGTCACAATAGTCAAGAATCTGGAGGATCAGATGGTGATGAAGGGTGATCGTGTTGAGTTGGAGTGTGTCGTCTCTGAAGAAGGCGCCAACGTCAAATGGTCAGAAAAGTGTCATTTTGCACTATGTCTGTGGTGAAGAACTACAAGCTCCAAACAAAAGACAGTTTCGTTTAAAAAGGGTTCTCACATCTATTGATGTCTGATAAGTTTATTAGAAGTCATGTCCAACTTCACAAACTTGCCACAAATACACGATGTTGTCACGATCAATGCTGTGACCAATCAGTAACTAGACTGTGGCATATCAATTAAACCTGATTTGCCTCAGTTATACATGGTTATTGCCTCAGTTATAAAAAAGTAGAAAACAAGCTCATAAATAACAATGTAGCACAGTTAGAGCAGTAAAACTGTACAATGTAGTCACAGGTGTTCACAGTGCTAATGTTACATTACAGAGCGAGCTAATCAACTAGCACAGTCACACCTGTCTGTTCAGGAGAATTGTGAGATGACATTTGTGCTCAGAGCTCTTTCAAACCCTTAAGGTCAACTCTTAACGTAATACCAAAATGAAAAGGTCAACATTTTAACCTTTTCCTACGACAAAAAAAATGTGTAACACAAAGTTTTTGTGAGTGTGTTGCTAACCTGTGTGTTATGAAGTTGTACTATTTGCCCTTTAAATTAACAGTATTCAACCCTAACTGTGCAGGGAGAAGGATGGTGTGGAGCTGACCAGAGATGAATCGTTCAAGTATCGCTTCAAAAAAGACGGCTGTAAACACGTCCTGATTATAATGAAGCTACCAAAGAAGACTGTGGCCTTTATAAGGTTAAGACAAATGGCGGCGAGTCTGTAGCTGAGCTCATAGTTCAGGGTGAGTGTCAGTCATGTGCTGACACACACACGACACACACATACGCTAAGCACGGAGCATTCTTCGATCTCCAGGACCAGCACTGACACTGCTGGCATGCTGCCTCTGTAAGACACATAGTCACTCATGGTGACTCATGCCTGAGTGACAGGCCTGCTGTATACTGAATCACTCATCTGTAATAGAGACATTTAGAACATATAGATCATCATAGAAAAGAACATGATATTTGTTTAAAAAGGGGTGGATACCATGACAAGGTTTTTTTTAACAGATTAGATTTTTTTTAATATACTATACATTTATCAATTCTTTGCCTTTTTTATGTAATCTGGTTATAATTATGACAGTAAACACATATCTCACAATATTTCTTACAATTTCAGATTTCAATGTTTTGTAAGTATTTGATTTGCAATATTTTTTCCCTCTGTTGGTAAAGTTAAAATTATGTGTGCTCAAAAAAATCTCAGGCGCTGACAAATATATTTGTGACTGCACTGCGGGGATCAACAAGCAGAGACTATTCAAAAGCAGGTCCCTTGTTATTTGATGAATGTGATTTTAAGCGAACTCGCATAAACACATTTTTTTATAACCTTTGTAAGTGGCAGAGACCTGTATTTGCTTTGATAGCAGATTGTCTGGTATAACTTAATATCTCAATGTATATTTTTTCTTGCAATATGCTGTGCGGTATCAGCTCAAGGCTCTCGCTGCATCTGGCATTCATATCCTCCTACTTTATTTTCTGCCATAAATCCAATTAACTACACCCCTTGTGTTGGTTGCTAAGAGACAACACACAAAGGTGCAGCAAAGATAATGAACACTTCTCAACAGAACATATTACTATCATTTCATCTCCACATACAATAATCTACATTAATCTCTTATTTCACATGAATAGTCCATATTGCGCATTATTATGTTATTATTCCTCCTCATGGTCTATAGAAAATATATTGTGTTTTTTCTACCATTTCAGAAAAGGATCTGGAGGTTTATCAGAGTATCGCCGACTTGACTGTGAAGGCAAAGGACCAAGCTGTTTTTAAATGTGAAGTCTCAGATGAGAATGTCAAAGGAACCTGGTTCAAAAATGGAGTGGAGGTCAAAGCCGATGCAAGAATTAACATTTCTCATATTGGCAGGTAGGTTTTGTTTGTTGTTAAACCCCTAATTTCTGCTCACAATCACATGTGAAAAGAGCTGTCTTAAATAGACAGGGCCTAAAGGGGACTAAAGGGGCGGAGTCTTGAGGTGTAAGGAGTTGTGTGATTGGTCAGACACAGAGATAGCTACAACAAAAATACCTGTTGTAATTAGGGTAGTCCAGGATGATGTATGTCACTAGAGGGAGCATTCAAACTCAGTTCTGCCTAAAAATCTACAAATTGCTTAGTATGCTTTAAAATTAATTTTAAAATAATTCAGAGCAGACGATGCTCATATCATATATAGATAGTTTAGTAGCAATTACTGTTTTAGTGACTTTGTGGCAAAGCATTTCTAAAAATTCAGTGATGTATTACATGTTTCTCTTGAAACACAAAGCAGAAATTGACAAAACACTAGGGCAGTGGTCACCAGCCTTTTTTCTTGTAAGGACCGGTAAAGTCACAAATTTCTTTTCCAGGGACCGGTCGAGGTTGGGTAGCGCCGATAACACAATTTAAAATGCAAACAACCAATGTGTATACTTCTAGGTCTCTTATTGCTTGAATTTGCTGTTTATAAGACTAAGTGGCACTATTTTGTCATAGTAAAGCACAAGGAAGTAGTGATATACTATAAAATGAAAATATAATAAATATTGAAGAATCCTCTGGGGCCCACTAGCCAATGGCCCGCGGACCGGTTTTGGGCCCCGGACCGGTGGTTGGGGACCCATGCACTAGGGCATAAATTAACAATAAATTAACAGAGATACTGTAGTTACACACTGAGACTATGCAACACAACAGTCCATAGACTTTAAAGCCATAGAGATTCAGAAAAATAAAAATGTTTGATCAGTTACAGTTGCTTTTAAACGTACTTGTATATCCACATGTGCTTCGCTTATAATGTCAAATGTGTGCATTTATTTGAAAGAATCCACAAACTCACCATTGATGATGTGAAACCTGAGGATGAGGGAGACTATACATTTGTGCCAGACGGCCACGCCTTCAACCTATCTGCCAAATTGAATTTCCTAGGTAATTAAGATTCATTTTTCATGTTTTTTTTTTTCTTTCAATTTCCTTAATGTACAAGCAAACCAATGGCCTAATTTCTTTCTTATAGAGGTGAAGATTGATTATGTGCCACGTCAAGGTAAACAAACCACATAAGTCTTGTTAAGATTGATTTGTCCTGTCATTCACTGCATTATTTATTTTTTTTCTTTTCAGATCCACCCAAGATTCATTTAGACACAATGGGACGCACCGCTGAGTCCACCATCATCGTCGTAGCAGGAAACAAACTACGACTGGACGTGCCCATCACAGGAGACCCAGCACCAACTGTCATCTGGACCAAGGGAGAAAAGGTAAAAAAACCAAACACTGTCGACATTTCAAACAACTTGAGTCACTATTCAATTCAAGTTTTTTTTTCTTTACCGTAAACACAAAATAGATATAAAGCAAAGCCACTGTTGTTAGTGCTCAGAACTTGTATTTTTTAATGAAAATTTGAACAGTAAACAGTCACATTTTGTGTCCATCTTTAGAGGTCTTCCATCAGTTGTTAACGCAACACAATAATGCACATTCAGTCAGGTCTGGCACAAGTTCACGCTCTGTTTCTTCATATTATTGTATTTTGTTTTCAATATTGCTTTTGTTGTATTATTATTTATATTCTGCAACTATAGTGTACTGTGCATGTCAGTCAGTGGCTGCATGAGCAAAACTGATCAATTCTGGCCCTTCGATTCAATCGCTGCATACTCCAAACGATTTTCCATCTTTAGTTGTGGCTTTATTTTATGTGACCTAATGTAAACAGATTCTTTGATTTGCAGTTGAAAGTTTACTTTAAAGTGTTTTATTTCTTTTAAGATTCAGCGTTTTAAAAATCTTAAAAGAGAATTTATAAAAGACTGAATAGATATGTCACATAGAAAGTACCAAGAGTGTGATTTGGTTCCCTCTTAAAGACTTTTTATTAAGCCTCATTTTTGGTAACCAGGGTCGCCCTTCTGCCCTTAAAATATTCTTATGCTAACAAATCGTCTACCTTAATCGATTTTTTATTTTGTTATTGAACAACTTGATCAACAGCTAGCGTTAGCATGGTCTGTTGTAAAGTGCCCACCTGAGGAAATCAGCAAAGCAGCGCAAAGGGACATGTAACATTGAGTTATTATAGGGGGAGTGGCGGAAAAATCTCACATAACTCATGGAATAAGAGAGGAATTTGGCATACACTGATATAGTCCAAATATTAGTAATGTTTTCTGTCTGTTCACCTTAAAACACTGAACTGGTTTGTATGAACAGAAGCTAAAATAAATGTATAAATGCAAGAAGGTTCAATTATCAAATGATTTAGTGAAAAGTAAATTTATTTCTTATTCCTACTAGTTACTATGAGATCTTTAGTAAATTCCCCACACACAATATGTAACCTGTCTTTTGGTTGGCTTTGTGGTTGCCATAGCACACACTCAAAACTCCAAATTTGGAACTGGACTCCAAATTACGTAACTAGCTAAGAAAGACTACAATGAGCCAAACTTATCTCCAACTGATAAAGTGTGAGAATATTCTAACCTTTTGTCCAATACGTAGGATTTTTTGTGTACGTTTTTGCTCAGCTGAGTGTCTAGTTTCGATACTAGTTTAAGTACAGATGAGTGTCTTGGGTATATGTTTGACCATTCCAGCAGATACACCTGTCCTGAGGATGACATCACAACTCATAAAATGTTTTCTTTAAAAGCTGAACTACTCTTTAGTCTGCATGTTGTCTGTTTGGAGCTGGCCAGTGCAATGCGACTAACTGCTTAAGACTTCGGCAAACTCGATGAGAGGATTCATGTCCTCTTTGTTGCTTCTGCTGCTTGTCTGCTCAAATGTAGGCTAGCTCTGTAAAACATGATGAAGAAGTGACAGCGGGCCAAACCACCTCTTGGACCGTGCAGGACGGGAAAGTAAGTGTGCACAGCCTTTTCAGTTAGAGCTTGCTTGGCACGTTTATGCATTTTGTACAAGTCAGTATATAAATATATATTTTTTATTAACATTTCATCACAAACAGTAGCACAAACAAACTAAAACATTTTAAAAACAGCATTTTGACAGATTGCTGCATGTTTTACACAGTAACACCTGCATGATGCCTTGTGAAAGATAGGAGCATGTCCTGACTGAGACTGGCTTCACACGCATCAAAGGAAAATGTAAGTATCATTTCTGTAGTGATCTTACATTATTTATGCAGTACAAAGTAGTTTATAGTGACAGATATAGTTGAGAGTAGAAACATGACATGTAGTTGTACTTGTATAATGCCTTTTTCTTCAGAAATTGTTTTTGCTAATCATATTTACATCAGAACAGATGTAAAGCGCCCTTGTGTCAGTGTGGTCTAAGCAGTTGTCTTACATTTCAAGACAGATAACGTGTTTTATGTTAATAAATCCTTTCAAATGTTTTAGGTTCTCACTGAAGGAGACGGCAGGGTTCATATTGAAACCACCAAAGGCCATTGTATCTTCACCATTGAAGGAGCTGAGAGACAGGACGAGGGCATCTACTCTGTGGTGGTCCGAAACCCAGCAGGAGAGGACACTGCTGACGTCCATGTCAAAGTGGTTGGTAAGGCAAAAATCAACTAGATAAGTATAGTTTGCACTGAATTTACTATTCGCACCACCTCAAAGTTTGCATGTTTAGTCTGTGTCAGAAGAAAGAAAATCCCGCACACTGACTTAACTTGCAAAGACGTGATTTATTCGGACATTAGACGACGTTTCGGCACTAGGCCTTCATCAGGCAAAATGTCTGTGTCAGACAAAAATGTCAGACATGTGAAGTTTTTGATCCCCTTATCCTATTTGCTTATGAGCAAATGCTTGATTAAAGAGTTTTTCTAAATCGAATATTTTCTACAGACGTACCAGATCCACCTCAGGCTCCCAGAATTCTTAGTGTTGGAGAAGACTCTTGTGTGGTTCAGTGGGATCCTCCTGCGTTTGATGGCGGACAACCTGTCACAGGTACAACATTTATAGATTAAAATGTATTTATAGCTTGTTAGGGCTTTTAGCTGAAATCATTTCTGTTTATTCACAGGTTATGTGCTGGAGAGAAAAAGACCAAGAGCTACAGGTGGATGAGACTGAACTTTGACCCTTACCCAGACACGACCTACGAGGCCAAGCGGATGATTGAAGGAGTAATGTACGAGATGAGAGTGTATGCTGTCAACAGCATTGGCATGTCGCGTCACAGCCCTGCTTCACAGCCGTTTGTACCTGTGGGTGAGTTTTACATTGCCACAATAACATTTAAATCATATCAGCTATATACTTTAAAAACTACAAGCTCTGCAAGAGAAGAAATACGATTGTATTATACAACCTCTGAGGTCATTTAAAGATGGATGGAGGTCTCTGTTGTGTTTGCGGTGTAAGGTTTCTGCAGGTCAGGGTTCAGGTGACTTGTCTCACCACAGAACAGGCTCAATATCACTGTTTGTTCTAATTTAAGAAGTGTGGTTAATGGGATTCAATCCAATATAGAAACATTCCCATCACTTGTCACAACTTACAAAAGCTTATTGAGGACATAAAAGTCATTATTTTGTCACATAATGACAAATAATGGCTTTACACAATTCTCAGGATAGAAAGGTCTGTTTTTTTCACAATCATTGAACCTTGCTCTGATTCATGTCAACATGTTGATAATAAATGGAACATGATTTGTCCAGATGGCCTTAGCTTTGTGTGATAGCAGATTAGGAAAGTATCTCTGGCATCTCTATTAATAATACAGGAGAAGTGCTGCAAGAGGGCCACCTACTTGAACTGGCTTTGGGTCTCTACACCAAACACGAGTTTTATTGTCACATTATTTAAGGCTTTTAACACCAAACAGCTACATAGGCCCTAATCTGTTTTTAGAGAAGAAAAAAACAATCTAGTAAATCAAAGTCAATTGTAGTCTTTTTCCTTATGGCAATCATGATCATTTCTGTTACTGTAACTTTAGTCGTGTTGCAGAGCATAAATGTTAATATGTGCACGCCGGTATGTGTTTTCTAATATTTGTTTGCTTCTTTAGTACAGACAAAGAGAAACTGACAGGTGCTTGAGATTAGTGGTTAATGTCGAGGTTGTTTTCTTTGACTCTCTCTGACCTCAGTTTTACAAGGTCAAAGTTTCATGTGGTCAGGAAGCTGTTCAAATGATTGACTGGTTCACTGTTGGAAGTTGTGAGCTGCTGCTGTCTGAATGATGCATTGTCTTCACTTGTTTGAATTGTGTTGCAATAAAAAGAGCATAAAAAGGTTTCATCTCCACCTATGCTATAATTTAGCAGAAAAGGGTATCATACTCAAATGTGCTCATACAATACTTTGTTTTCAATTAGTTTTCATGACTTAATAATAGGGCTGCAACTAACAATTCTTTTTAAAATCAATTAGTTGGGCGATTTATCCATTAGTTGCTTAGAACACAACAAAGACTTGAACTGAAATTTGAGCTAAAGTAGTGTCACTTGAGGACAACCTGGAGATGTAGATTTTAGGGTTGTCAAAAGTATCAAAAATCAGATAATCAATACTAAAATTGAATGAAAATGAAACTAGATACTCATTTGTCAGTGATACTTCTAAAATAACCTTAACAGGACAAATTGTCATAAGGAGTTTAAGAATAATCCAGAGCTTCATTAAAGCTTTAAAACCAAAATGTCTAATTATGAAAGTATTTGTATTTTGTTGAAAATCTTTTGCCTACAAATTTAACGATAAAAGAACATTAATTATTATTTTTAGTATCATAATTAGTATTAAGAATCAAGACTATTCGTTTTAATTTGACAATGCTAGACTCAGGCAGA
The DNA here is from genome assembly GCA_038363315.1 of Mugilogobius chulae. NCBI lineage: Eukaryota > Metazoa > Chordata > Actinopteri > Gobiiformes > Gobiidae > Mugilogobius > Mugilogobius chulae. The sequence goes on from CM076403.1 coordinate 29,464,992, forward strand.
CAAATTTTTACATCATTTTTTTGTAATTTCTGTTCAATCTGAAGCTTTTCCAGAGCTCATGGCCTTTTGGAACCTAAGGAAAGTCTAGTTGACAATTATTCGATTACTGTACTAAATTAGTTGGCATTTATTTCAATAATCGATTAGTTGCAATTAATTGATTGACTTGTTTCAGCCCTGCTTAATAATACATTCTTATGGTGATTCAAACCAAACTGGATTGATCGCAATGACGATCTTCTCATTGCAATATATAAAGCAATGATAAACACTTATACTATCATTCACAAACATGGAAAAGCAACAAGCGTGATTATTTAATGCTTAATGTAAATTTTCTAGAGGATGTGCAATCCAAGCTTAATTATAAACAATTTGTCTGCATCATAGTTTGGTTTCTGCACAAGTTTATGATTTTGTTGTTGTGGTAACATTTTAAAATCTCTCCCAGCACCGACCAGTGAGCCTGTGGGCCTGTGTGTGGATGATATCAGTGACACCTCCATCTCTCTGAAGTGGCGCCCGCCCGAGAGGATCGGAGCGGCTGAGCTGGAGGGATACAGGGTCGAGTACTGCAAGGAGGGCAGTAAGTGCTGTAGACAACCTCTGCCTGCTTTCCATCAAGAATTACTGCTGAAGCCTGAAAAGTGCTTTTCTCAAATCAATGCTAGCCCGAATAGAACAATCTTGTTGTATGTTTATACTGTATGTCTTAAAGTGAGGTTGGACAATATTGATAAAACTCAATCTTTTGGGGCATTTATATATGCATACCTTTACAAATATCAGTCAATGTCAATCCAACACAAAAGGGTTGAAATACTGTATGTGTCTTTAAACTGATCACATGAATGGAAAAGTTACAAAAAAAGAAATCAAAAGACGAATTGACACTGAAAAGGATCTTTTCACGAATGTCGACAGAAAAAAACAGCTATTTAGATCACATAATGAATTGCAATAGTTAAAAAAAATAAATAAAGGAGAAGGCAGGAAGAAGGAAGGATAGCAGGAAAAAGGGATAGAGGAAAACCACAGTAATGTGGACAGAAAACCTCAATAGATGAACTTAACACGGAAGATGCGCGCGCACCCGGAATGCATGATTGACACAAACTATATCAACAACACAAGTGAGTTTATCACTGTGCGAAAACAAAAACAAAAGTTATGCTGCAGTTTCAATATTTGGGAATGAAATTCGATCCTACGACCCATAAAAGTTACATTCAGGTGAGTTAAAAAACTGCAAGAAAAACACGTCTGTGACTCCGGTGCATACTTGTTTAAAAACAGCAAGCTCTCATTCTGTTTTGTTGTTTTAATCAAAAAAGTTTCCCCAGCCAACTAGATGGACAGCGTCTCTTTCTGCTTGAGGCATGCGCAGCAGAGCGGAAAGTGACAATGGCTGATAATCCCTCTATAGTGATGATGTAACTTATTATTTGACAGTTAAGTATCAAACACTCATGTGAAATGGCTGTAAATTAATCATATCAATATAGAAATATCAAAGTCAATGAAAGTTTTTTGTAGTATTTTTCTCTTCCAATTATGTACTTAGTAATGTACTTAATTTGACCTTCTCTTCAAAAACTTTAATATTATCTAAAATAACCATCATCTCCACTTATTGTAATTATGAAGCTCTTTTTACTATTCATTTACAGAAAAACAATACATGTATATTGTTTAAGAATTGTAGTTGAAAAGGGGTAACATTTACATAAGTTTTACTTCCACCTACTCCTTTTCGAATATCTTTTATTTTGTATTTTCTTTTAATTTGCCTTCGAAAATGTATTTGAAATAAAGATTTCAATCAATCAGTCAATTTTTATTATTTTTAGGTTGCTGTGTTTATTTCCTTGTCATCAAACAATAAATATTCATATTCATGAAAAACTTACATGAATATAAGCCACACCAACTAAAAAAAATTATAAAGTACATTCATACGCCGCACTTGTTAATAGTAAGTCTATGAGAATCTATATTTTTGTTGCATTGTTGTAAAAGCGGTAATTTGCACTGCACAGTTAAACTCACTGTTTGTCTCTGTGTCACTGTCCTTGTCTCGTGCTCCAGCTGACGAGTGGATACCGGCCTGTGAGGGTCTGACAGACAGGACATCCCTCAGCGTCCGGGGCCTAACCACCGGGGACAAGCTGCAGTTTCGAGTCCGGGCCTACAACATGGCCGGCCCCAGCGCTCCTGCCACTCTGGCTCAACCCGTCACCATCAGGGAGATAATGCGTCAGTATAGTGGACACATTTAAAGCTCCATGGTTCACTTTCTTATGTGTGATTTTTCTATTTGCAGAACGACCCAAAATTTGGCTTCCCAGATATCTCCGACAAGTTCTGATCAAGAAAGTTGACGAATGTGTCAATATCGTCATACCATTTCAGGTAAAGTGAAACCACAACTCACAACACTAGATTGGTCAATATGCCAATAATCGAACAAATATTTCCTGCTGTGTAAAAACAATGTACAACCCGCTGCTAGCTCCAATGTACCAATTTATAGAAACGACTCAATGCATTTTTACTACCAAATTACATTTTACTATGACCCAACCACCACATACAACTTGGTCTCATATTTGACCCTTGTTTGACCCTGGATTGAGCCCATTTTGAATACTAATGTTGATTTAGTATTATTTTCTACTAATCTGGTCCTAGTAAGACCCATTTTTATTACCTGTATCTTAACAAAGCATTGCATTGTGTGGTCGTCTGTGTTTGAAACTTTAGAAACTGCCTTGTTAATAAAATGTGCCATTAAAATAAAAATTTTTTTTTAGTCCTTTAGTGCACACTATGTCCCACTTTATTGGTGGTGTTTGCTACCTAAAGTAAATCTCTAGTAAACCTTGTGCCTTGTCCACACAAAGATAAACTCAGGCGTTTCAGAACAAATATTTGTTCTAAACCACACATCGTCCACACGAAGCAGGAATTTCAGGACAATGAAAACAAATCTTTCTGAAACCAGGTCCTAGAGAGAAAAGATTTCAAAACTCCAGTTTAGTGTCTCTGCAGTAACGCTGTATTCACAACTTTTTTTTTTTCATGATGACATAACTGTCACGTCTCATCTGCAGAATGTACTGACATTTATCATGTTTACTGTAAAAATCTGCGTCTCATTGCACAATAAACCACAGAAGACGTGGACAAATTTAATAAAACTACTTCAATCTCCATTAAATCCGTTTTGAAACTTTGTCAAAATATTCCAGAGACATCTGACAGATAAATCTACTTTCTGTGTCTCTTCTGTTGGTTTTAGATCCAAGTTGTTCATTCAGAAGATTTGTTGAAAAGAATTCTCCGCTAGATTTCTGTTTACGTTCAGCAACTTTTCTGCGCCGCTCAGTGACAAGTCTTGCTCTAGTTTTGTGACATTCTGTGTCAGTGTCACGGTGCCACACTCTGGTAAACAACAGGCATTACATCAGCTTCAGGCTGGTTTACTGATTCATGTGGACACTCAGCTCCATGTTTATGCAATTTGTTTTTAAAATTATTATCGTTTTGTTTTCGCGTGGACAAGGCCTTAAACTTTTACATCATACACCATATAGAGGGATTTTCAGTCGACGTCACTCTCCGCCCTACTGCGCTTGCGTCCTGCAGAAAGCGCGCCTCTCCATTTGTTTACATTGGGAAACTTGTTCCAATTAAACAACGAAAATGGACGACAGCTAGCTGTTTTCATCAGGTATGACCCAGTCTGACAGACGTCTGTCCCCTGAAGCTTGAGACAGCGTTTTTCTCGCCGTTTTTCTCACTTACCTGAATGTAACTTCTAAGGGTCGTAGGATCAAATTTCATCCATAAATGTTAACTTAGCAGCAGAACTTTTGTTTTCGCAAAGTGATAAACTCTTGACGTTAGCTGACAACGGAGCTTTTTTGACTTGTTTCCACTGTTTGTGTCTATGTGCGGAGGCTCTTTCTACAGGCGGGGTGCGCGCGCATCGCCCGTGTTGATAAACAAAAAATCCCTCTATATCAGATACAAAGCAGATATTTTTCCTGTTGCAATATTGACAATATTTACAAGTTTGTTTTCTCACTTTATTGATATTGATATCCTAATTACGTCAAAATATGCCATAAGACCCGTTCTGTTTAAATACCAACCGGTTTGACCTCCTTTTACACCTGATATGATTGCCCCTCTGTAACTGGCTTTTACCCCCGCTTGAGAAACACTGCAGTAAGTTACAGCATTGAAGGTTTATTTTGATTAAAGGTGATTTACTGATACTAACAAAATATTACCTTCCACACAGGGCAAACCCAGGCCTGCTGTCACATGGACAAAAGACGGAGAACCGCTGACTCAATCCATGGCCAGCATCAGAAACAGTGACACAGACACAATCTTCTTCATCCGTAAAACAGAGAGGAAACACTCTGGCAAATATGAACTCCAGGTGCAGATTGAAAATGTGCAGGACACAGCCAAAATCACTCTGCAGATAGTGGGTAAGAAACATCACATTTTGAGTATACAAAAGTTATTGAATTGAGCAATGTATATTTTATCTGCTCTATAGATCTCCCTGGACCTCCTGAAGCCTTAAAGATTGTGGATGTCTGGGGCTTTAACGTGGCTTTGGAGTGGAAGCCGCCGAAAGATGACGGCAACTGTGATATAACTGGCTACACTATTCAGAAAGCAGACAAAAAGACAATGGTAAGTTATCTGGAATGGCTTAGGTATTTGTCATGAATGGTCAGAATGAAACATTAATTAAAAAATTACTGAAACTGCATAACCTATATAACTCAAAAAGAATGTTTGTCTTTCATATTGTTCAACTTTAAGCCATCACTTCCAACTAAACTTTTAAGTCCACACTATTGACCTCAATGACATGGCCACTCGCTCAGATTTTCCAACTACATCTTGTCCATTTCTAGAATTTTTTATTTTTTTGCAAAAGTGCTCTAAAATCAATCCATCAACCCGTGAATAACAAGCACCAGGTGTAGATTATTTAAAATTTGAGATGGGACAAAAGGTATCACAGGATCTCGTGAGATAAAGTACACACATGTAGAAAATTATATGGTGAGATTTGACTTGGAAACACAAAAAGGGTTAAACGTGCACTGTGGAACCTTCCTGATAGAGTTTTAGGCCCCTGCTTGTCTCCATGATAGAACTATCACTGCTTTGCTTAGAATGCTAAATTTAATCTATTTTCATGGAAACAAGAAGAATCACGAGACACTCCTAGGTCAAGCGACATGTCAGGTTTGTGAACAGAGTTGATCCCACTTATAGTGAAAAAAAATACATGTATTTTAGTTGAACACACTTTTAAATAAACAAGTTTGTAAACAAGGGAGTAAGTGTAATGTCATACAGTAACACATTCTAGTGAGTTACGTAATTTGAGAAGTTTCAAAAATCACTCCTATAGAAGGATTATCAGTTGACGTCACATTCCGATCCACTGCTCATGTTGCCTGCAGAAAGATACGCTGTCCATCTAGTTGGCTGGGGAAACTTCTTTGATAAAAACAACAAAACAGGTCAAGAGCTCGCTGTTTCAATTAAGTATGAACCAGTATGTTGGACGTCTCGGGCCTGAAGCTTGAAACTGTATTTTTCTCTGTGTTTTTTCATTCACCTGAATGTAACGTAGATTAGTTAAAGACAAATTTCATTCACAAATGGTGATTTAGTGATACATTCTGTAGTGGCCATACCTGCATGTCAAAGCCTGATCCCGTCAGATCTCAAAATCTAAGCAAGTTGGGACCTGGTTAGTACTTGGATGGGGGACTGCTGGAACACCAGGTGCCACAGTGGGATGACAGGAGTAGATTGTCGCTGTGTCCTTGGGCAAGATTGCCTCAGTGTCTGTGGACACTGGGTGAGTGGATCCTAGATTGTAAAGCCTTTGAGTGCATTGGAAGATACTAAAGCGCTGCATAAATGGACGATTTAGTTCGCTGACAACAGCACTGGCTAGTGTTCTGCTGCAACTTGTGTTAATCAGCCACTGCTCTTTCTGCTATCCGGCTGCGCGTACATACCCCAAACAAATAATCCCTCTATATATGACAATTGTTTTCCATTTAGGTGTTTAATTTAATAAATAAGGTGGCATGTTAGAGCATCGATTAGTGCTCTTGTCACCTAACAAGAAAGTCCTACATGTACAATTAAGTTATTCTGATCTTAGCTGTACTTTTCTGGTTAAAAAAGTTAATAAAGGACCAATGGTGCTACTCTCTCTATAAAGAGAAACTAAGTTAATGCCATACAGTGGAGAAATCTAGGCAAAGCAATCAAATTTCAAAGGAGATACAATGTGAGAAACCCCCTCCAGTTACATATCAGTGCACTTTTTAATGTATTTGACACTGACAGTAGTCGCTCACTGTCTGTGTACTTTTATCACATGTGCAGCAGTGACCAAAGGCCCAGCGTCACTATGCAGCACCTCGAGCTGCCAAAGCGAAGCCGCCAAGAATGTGCTAATCTTATCCCGGGCCTTGGCTGCGTCCAGAGTTAGTGCACTTTGACGTGAGCCATTGTTCCTCCGCTCAGCACGACTCCTGCTCGAGTTCCACTGGCCTCCTCATTAGAGCTCATTAATCTCACGCACAGAAAACATTATCAAGTTACCAATTAAAAAGGAGATGACACTGTGTGGAAACCTGTCCATCTGTTCATAGCTTTTTAGTTTCACTTCTACTGGCATAACAAGCCTTTTTCTAATGATCACACAATGTAAATGAATCAGAAAATGTTTATTCCCATAGTGACTGGACAAATAAAAGTGACTGATTATGGTCATTCATATTTTTTGATAACCAAATATTTTGCCAAAGAGCTGTGTTTACATCTATTAGTGTTAGAAAATCAGTAATAAGATACTATTGAACTTTGTGCACAACAACAGTGTTAGCTCAATATAGCAGCAGTATTTCTTGTCTTTTTCTACTGAATAAATGCTATAAAATCAGGCAGTAAACAGTGAGTTGTGGTGAATATTTCTGACCTATAGAGAATTCTTTTACTGCTATTGAGACATTTAAAATAGAAAAAAGAAAAATAAAGTTATAGTTGACAACAAATTAATTAGACCAATTCACAAATATTCAACCAAAATTGTAATTGGTTATTTTGTTACATAGGCCTATTTTTTGTAAAGAGCAAAGAGAAAATTGATACTAAAACTAAATTCATAATAACAGGTCAACAGATAATTAAAAGATCAATAATTTGTTTTTTAACATTGTTTTAAATAATTTTTTATTGATTTTAGTCAAAATAGAAGAAACTATTATCCTTATTCTGCCCCGCCCACTTTTCTTGGCAGCACACTTCCTGTTTAGCTGTGATTTGTAAACAAAACAGCCATGGAACATTAGTACTGGTAAATTTATTTATCACTCTGTAGTGTTAGAAAATACTTCAATTCATTCTATTTTTGTTTTTTAACCATTTAAAATATCCATAATTTTAACATTAGAACAACTAAAAATTGTGTCACAATCCTCAGCTTTATTAACGTTTTTGATGGAAGATATATTTTTTTGGTTTGAAACTTTTGTTGCATAATATATATGTATACTGTAACTTTGTATATACTGCACTTCCTTTATGCACATTAACAGTAAACACAGCAGCATTTATTCGATGTGTATGTGACCTTGCTCCTTTGTGCTTACAGAACATCAATGTACCATCAACCACGTGGAAGCATATACAGGATATAAATGCAGAAAAGCAAAGTTAAGCTTGTACTTTTCTTTTGTTCAGGAGTGGTTCACTGTTTACGAGCAGTACAGGCGGACTCACTGTGTGGCGTCAGATCTTATTATGGGAAATGAATACATCTTTCGTGTTTATGCTGCCAACATCGTGGGCCTCAGTCCTGAGCCGTGCAACACAAAGGACAGCGCTTACATACAGAAAACAGGTTTGAGTTTCATTTTTTTGAGAATAAAAAGTGTCACTGTGTAACTTTCTGGAGGTTTAAAAGTCACCTGCATGATCTCATTAAAAAAGAAAGTTAAAACTAGACTTTAGAACATCCTTAATAGTGACAGCTCTATGCCATAATAACAATACAGCCAATGGAGCGTTTTATGGAAACATACAAAATGTGGCTGCTTCAGTACATATAAAGGTTAATTTGGGGGAGATGCAAGCTATAAAAGTAAGGAGATTTATTTCAGCACATTTACAAAAACGTAAATAAAACATGCTTTTAACCAAATCTAGTTTCTGGCAAAAATGTAGTGTATTTTAAAGTTGTGTATGTGAGGTAATATGTACATTCTGTACTGTTCGTAGTCCCTTTCTAGTACATTATTCTTACTATAGATCAGTTTGCAGCCTCATGGCCTAAAAAAAACTGTTGCTAACTTTGTTAGTAGAAAGGCTTCAAAGTTTCATCTGGACATTGTATTCGAAGATCAAGACGTTTCGATTGTCATCTTCTTAAAATCATTTTCAATCTGAAGATTGAAAGGATTTGGATCCTAAAAAGATTTATAAAAAATCTCTAAACGATTCAGATTAAATATGACTTGAGGATGAGAGTCGAAACGTCTCGATCTTCAAATACGCTGTCCAGATGAAACTTTGAAGCCTTTTTACTATGATCACTCCTGGACAAATGAGGGATTACACCGACCTGCTGCTAACTATTGTTAACTATGGTGTCACTCACCTATGTTGGAATTTAAAATATATCTACAGCAGCAACATGTAGTTAAGCACAACAAAAATGTATGACTTTTCAACTTTTAACACATATTTTAAAACAGTACTCTACACATAATACCTTAAAAATATATTGATTTAAACCAGAGATTCACAAACTTTACTCCCGACACTGAATAGAATACAATGATGCATTGCTTGCATCATTGTATTCATTGATTAGTGGCTCAACACCTCCTCAAGCCATTGTCTCATATAACATCACATTTAAACAGTGTTGAGGCTTAGAGTTTGGGTGTTAAGTCACACTTTAATCAGCTGATTCTTCTTCTCGTCTCCTCAGGTATTGTGTACAAGCCGCCCAGCTACAAGGACCACAACTTCACCGAGGCCCCGAAGTTCACCCGTCCTTTAGTGAACCGGTCTGTTATCGCAGGATACAACGCCACGCTCAGCTGTGCAGTCAGAGGGATTCCAAAGGTGGGTCGTCTGCTTCTGGAAATGAATGAATGAAAAGCTTTATTGCCCCTAGTGTAACCGTCTCAAATTTCAGATTTTCTTGATTTAATAGACTGATGCTGTCGTTACCCATGGTTAATTATTTATTGGCTGTTTCACATTTCAGCCTGTAATATCACACAAACAGGTGGTGAATTTGCATTATTACTTGTGTAATATGTAAAACGAAATATTATGAAGACATTATGAAACAGCTCATTTATTTGAGTCATTTTCTCAGGATGTCCTATCATAATTAACATAATGTTTATTTATATTTTTACTTATTAATATGGGAGTACCCACCATCAATGTATTTTATTTATTTATTGATATTTAACACAATGTGAATGCCAGTTTGTCTGTATGTGTGTTTGTTTATTATCATGGATGCCAAACTTGAATTTCCTGCACAACAAACGTAGCTATGGGTACAAATAGCTTTGTAGCTAAAACTGGCACATTTACAAAAATGTTCATTAATGTGCACCACTGTCCCTCTTCAAATAAATAAACAAATGAATGAAATGAAATAAAGTCAACTGAACTGTACGTACTGAATAATACGCCTTGAGGAGGAATACGACTATGAAAATTACAATTAATCATTATTCACTATTCATTACTGTCTAATTTATTTCCCTTGGTGAATTCATATCCTGATGCATCAGCTGGTTTCACTTTCACTTTGTGGAAACTGTCTCACATCGCATCACTGGGTTTGTTTGATTCACAGGAGGCGCCGGGACTTTTTAAAGTTGAAACAATCATTGCTTTTTGGTCGTTTTGTTGTCCAGGAAGTAGAGCATAAACATGTGTGTCAGTGATTGTTGCTATTCTATGTGGTAAATTAAAAGGTACAATATAATTTCTAAGTTGATATTTAACACAAGGTCAAAGGAGGAGAACATACGGTATACAGTCTGCTGTCTCAACTCAGGTTGGTTCTGGCTAACGCACCACTCTGCTCCTTCTCGCTGATTGGACGACTGTACTTCCTGCTTTTTGGAAACTGCCTGCAGTCCTGCGATACCTGACCTAGTAGAGGGAGAGAAATGTGGCACCAGCCTGTCTAGTGAATTCAGACTTTCTGGATGATAAAGTAAAGAAGATGAAAAATAACTTCACATTTTTGTTAACTTTTATGTGTAGACTGATTTGAAAATCTTTATTTAAATGCCAAATGCTCTGTTTTGATAAGTGTCTGTAGCTTGGACAACTCTGTACCATTGTTGTTCATAAAAAAATAACAAGAGATATCAATTTAGATTCTCCAGACTAAAGTTTCATGTGTATTTACTGTATGATATTTCAAATGAAATGGTATTTTAGTGGGCATTTGTGATTATTACATTGCTCCCTGCTAACATGAAATGCTTTAGAGACACATCACAAGTTTAAACAGTTGTCACCTCTCTTGTAAATCAGCTGTCTGTGCTCTCATTAACACATACAGCATTATCGTGTGCTTAAACTAGATCATGAAGGGTTGTAAATACCAAATGTAAAGCTTTTCACATCTCTGACATTTATATCGTCCCTCGTCAGCCTAAAGTCACCTGGTACAAAAACAAGATGACATCTCGAACGAGGCCAAGTACAGGTATGCTCAGTAAACAGGGCGTGTTGACTCTGGAGATCCGAAAACCCTGCCCTTCGACGGAGGAGTGTACATGTGCAAAGCCGTCAACGAGTGCGGAGAGGACATTGTGGAGTGCAAACTGGAAGTGCGAGGTGAGTAAAGCAGACATATTTTTACACACACAACAGGTTTTGAACGACTTAACATATGACAGGTTTATGATTATTATTTTATTTCTTGATCTACTTTGTTCTAACCTTAACTTCCTTGTTGGTTTTTGGCAGCAGATTTGACTCACGTACTAAAGGAATTTACATAGTTGATTATTGTTATGTTTTTTGTTTTTGTTTATCTTTTTTAAACCAAAAAAGTTCCACTGAAATTGGAATCTCTAGGCCAGGAGAAGGAGTCTATTGTAAATGTTTTAGTGGTAGACACAGTGACAACATGTAAGCTCCAAGTAAGGCGTTTTTGCACATGAAAGTACCAAGTCCCCAAATCCCCTAGCCCCTGTTTAGTCAGAGGAACTACACTGTCCATGTTTGCGTTCACAGAGCAACAGTTTGTGAAAGTGGGGCTAAGAGCTTGAATATTAGCATCTGTGTGGAACTTTAAAATAAGTAATTAAGTTGTGTTTGGAAAGCAAAAGTTGTTTTTTCTCCTACACATAACTATGATGTACAAAAGCTGAAAACATCACTGAAATTACCATTCAAATACATTATTAACTTTTTTTCTAATAATAGTTGCTCTTTACAATTTAAACATTTATTTTGGGTACTACTGCTTTTAAGTAATTGTTCTTGAGGAAAAGGAACGTTTGTCTAAATGCAATAACATGTAAAACATGTTTCCAAACAAAGTTAGTATTGTAAATTTACTTGTGTCACCTAAAGATCCTGGTCTAACTGTAAGTACCTGGACCAGAGCAGGTGCTAAAAAAAAAAAAGTGGCCCCAGTTCATAGTTCCTGCTTAGTGTGAACATGGCTAAAAATGGGGACTGGAACTAAAAAAAGTTTACCTATAAAAGATCTTTTCCTGCCCAAGAATTTAACCCAGGACCTTCTTGCTTTATATATAGAATAAAAAGCATTGATTACATATTAAATTTAACTACTTCTTGATGCTATGACAAGGTTAGAAGCATAAAGGGCCATTTGTGTCATCATCTTAAAGAACTTGTTTTTAGACTATTTTGACCACGTTTTAACTGGAAGCAACTGTCTTTTCTCAGGGTTTCCTAAACTGTTCAGACTAGAACATTTAAAATGATTATGAAACTGCCTCGCACACATTGCAGAATAAAATTAGTTACTGTAGTGTTGAACATAATTCACAAAAATATATGGTACAGTTTTATTATACTGTATATACCAAGACCTGCATGTAGTAAGTCAAGTTAAAATGAGCCACAAGACATTATTCTGGCTTAAAACCTCCATATTGTACACTGTAAAAAACATGATATTGACCAAAGAAGTAGATTTTTAAATGTAGTGTAAAATGCTTCTGTTTGATTGTTTTTGATGATTCTATTTGGGCGAATTCCTGAGGAGGTCTGAGGGCCAACAAAAATTTATCTGAGGGTTGCATTTGGCCCTAACTAAAGGATATCTTATCTTATTCCACAACCCCCATCTCACTGCCGTGTGTGACTACTTTAGATAATGATTTAGATAATGATTCTTAAACCTTTCTAGTTCCACCTAAGAAAACAGACCTATACCAGATCTAAAAGAAGACCAAGTCACAATCAAACCTGGGCTAAACCAGGGCTAAATTGTAGGGGCTTGTACCATTAGAAGAACTAATGGTGCACATACCACAGTTTGAGAAACAAAGGTTTAGATAAAGAGTCTTCAGCTGTTTTAACACACTTTCAGACCAAACATAATATTAGTTTACAATTTAAAAATCTATTGTTTACATTGCTTGTTGATTATTACAGCTCAAATCTTTAAAGAAGAGACTAAGTGAGTCACTGCTCCTCTGCTCGCTGCCACTGAGGACTCCTGATCATCTGTGATTGTTTTAGCTTCTGTTCTTTTGTTTTGTGTGTGAGATATGAGAGCAATGTGCTTTTCTGTGGTCTGTAAATCATTCACCATCACGGCTCTTCCCTCTGTAAATGTCTCACTAATTTAACAAAACCAAGCTAATAAAATGTCCTAAGTTATTAAATGTTTTTGTTCATGTTCTAATAAATAGAGAAATAATGTCTTCAACACTTAAGTTGCTTTGTTTTTTTGACAATATGCAACNGTTCAAAGTCGATTTCTGAAACTTTATAAACTACGTTTTCCTGAATTTAATTTTTTGGATGTGATTTTTGGACTGACAAAAACTGCTATATTGGATATCAGCTAGTTTAAACACCTAATGTTCAAATTTTTTTTTAATTTCTATAGATTTCTGAAACCACAGTGACCTTCAAAGGGGGCGGGATGTTGACCTCCATAAATATCAAAAAGATCATGTAAACATCACATCTGAGAGCTTAAAGTATCGTTTAACTAAAAAAAAAAAAATTGTTAACAGGTTAGTTTTGTTCGCTGTATTTATAGTAAACTCTCTGTGTCCAACCAGGAAGTGATATTATACATACAAATGTCTAAATAGGTTGGTTCCACATTCTAGAATTCTAGACAGGGCAAGAGGCAGTTTTTTCCAATTAATAACAATTTGACTTTGCCTTGAAATATTTTTAAAAACATTTAACTATTTTAAAAAGTGTTGATTATAGGATCATTAGTAGATCATCATTTGTATTTAAAAAATAAAGTGCATTTAAACATAGACATATCATTGATTATATGTCTTTGTCTATTAAAGCAGACAACAAGTTTAACATCATAATAATAAAAATATTCATTACGTTTAACTCAAAAGTGTTCTGTAATAAGCACTTAATAATCCTGCTTTATTTGGCAATTCTGACAATTATTGATTTGCTGAATGAACTGCTGATAGAAATATGGATGTAAATTATTAAATGAAAATATGAAATCTGGATGTGTTTAACTGTAATGTAAACTAAAAGCTTATCTAATTTCTGAACTTTTAAGATTATTTAAATGACTTGCAAACCACAAAAACTACATTGAGTTAACAAAGGTATTGTGCAGAAATAAATGATTATTTTCAGTGTTGTTGTTATCTGTTCAAACTGTAATTCATTGATTCGATAAGTCAATGAAAGAATAACTGTGACAAATGTAGTCCTACAGGCAAATTAGTTTTATCTTTCAGCAAATCAAATGTAGTTAAAGTCATATTGAAAGGAATGGAATTTTAAATAGTTCAGTAAAGTCTCTTACGCTGAGGTCCTTCTTGGTCCCGACTAGAAACAGTAAAACACTCGACGGGTCGTTTTCCTTCATGGAGTCCTCCAGCCACTGCCTGCTCACAAACGCACACTTTAATTTAACCCAAATGTCTTTTTAATGCCCCCGCCGCTCCTTAATGAGGTGATCCTTCTTACCTGGCGTGTGCTAAAGACGTACTGCTGCTCAAGTCGAACACCACGATAATGGCTGTAAAAATAGACATTAGTTAAGCTATATGTTGTGGAACCTTCCTCGCTAGAGTTTTTAGGCCCCTGCTCTGTCTCCATGATAGAACTATCACTGCTTTGCTTAGAATGCTAAATTTAATCTATTTTCATGGAAACAAGAAGAATCACGAGACACTCCTAGGTCAAGCGACATGTCAGGTTTGTGAACAGAGTTGATCCCACTTATAGTGAAAAAAAATACATGTATTTTAGTTGAACACACTTTTAAATAAACAAGTTTGTAAACAGGGAGTAAGTGTAATGTCATACAGTAACACATTCTAGTGAGTTACGTAATTTGAGAAGTTTCAAAAATCACTCCTATAGAAGGATTATCAGTTGACGTCACATTCCGATCCACTGCTCATGTTGCCTGCAGAAAGATACGCTGTCCATCTAGTTGGCTGGGGAAACTTCTTTGATAAAAACAACAAAACAGGTCAAGAGCTCGCTGTTTCAATTAAGTATGAACCAGTATGTTGGACGTCTCGGGCCTGAAGCTTGAAACTGTATTTTTCTCTGTGTTTTTTCATTCACCTGAATGTAACGTAGATTAGTTAAAGACAAATTTCATTCACAAATGGTGATTTAGTGATACATTCTGTAGTGGCCATACCTGCATGTCAAAGCCTGATCCCGTCAGATCTCAAATCTAAGCAAGTTGGGACCTGGTTAGTACTTGGATGGGGGACTGGCTGGAACACCAGGTGCCACAGTGGGATGACAGGAGTAGATTGTCGCTGTGTCCTTGGGCAAGATTGCCTCAGTGTCTGTGGACACTGGGTGAGTGGATCCTAGATTGTAAAAGCCTTTGAGTGCATTGGAAGATACTAAAGCGCTGCATAAATGGACGATTTAGTTCGCTGACAACAGCACTGGCTAGTGTTCTGCTGCAACTTGTGTTAATCAGCCACTGCTCTTTCTGCTATCCGGCTGCGCGTACATACCCCAAACAAATAATCCCTCTATATATGACAATTGTTTTCCATTTAGGTGTTTAATTTAATAAATAAGGTGGCATGTTAGAGCATCGATTAGTGCTCTTGTCACCTAACAAGAAAGTCCTACATGTACAATTAAGTTATTCTGATCTTAGCTGTACTTTTCTGGTTAAAAAGTTAATAAAGGACCAATGGTGCTACTCTCTCTATAAAGAGAAACTAAGTTAATGCCATACAGTGGAGAAATCTAGGCAAAGCAATCAAATTTCAAAGGAGATACAATGTGAGAAACCCCCTCCAGTTACATATCAGTGCACTTTTTAATGTATTTGACACTGACAGTAGTCGCTCACTGTCTGTGTACTTTTATCACATGTGCAGCAGTGACCAAGGCCCAGCGTCACTATGCAGCACCTCGAGCTGCCAAAGCGAAGCCGCCAAGAATGTGCTAATCTTATCCCGGGCCTTGGCTGCGTCCAGAGTTAGTGCACTTTGACGTGAGCCATTGTTCCTCCGCTCAGCACGACTCCTGCTCGAGTTCCACTGGCCTCCTCATTAGAGCTCATTAATCTCACGCACAGAAAACATTATCAAGTTACCAATTAAAAGGAGATGACACTGTGTGGAAACCTGTCCATCTGTTCATAGCTTTTTAGTTTTCACTTCTACTGGCATAACAAGCCTTTTTCTAATGATCACACAATGTAAATGAATCAAAAATGTTTATTCCCATAGTGACTGGACAAATAAAAGTGACTGATTATGGTCATTCATATTTTTTGATAACCAAATATTTTGCCAAAGAGCTGTGTTTACATCTATTAGTGTTAGAAAATCAGTAATAAGATACTATTGAACTTTGTGCACAACAACAGTGTTAGCTCAATATAGCAGCAGTATTTCTTGTCTTTTTCTACTGAATAAATGCTATAAAATCAGGCAGTAAACAGTGAGTTGTGGTGAATATTTCTGACCTATAGAGAATTCTTTTACTGCTATTGAGACATTTAAAATAGAAAAAAGAAAAATAAAGTTATAGTTGACAACAAATTAATTAGACCAATTCACAAATATTCAACCAAAATTGTAATTGGTTATTTTGTTACATAGGCCTATTTTTTGTAAAGAGCAAAGAGAAAATTGATACTAAAACTAAATTCATAATAACAGGTCAACAGATAATTAAAAGATCAATAATTTGTTTTTTAACATTGTTTTAAATAATTTTTTATTGATTTTAGTCAAAATAGAAGAAACTATTATCCTTATTCTGCCCCGCCCACTTTTCTTGGCAGCACACTTCCTGTTTAGCTGTGATTTGTAAACAAAACAGCCATGGAACATTAGTACTGGTAAATTTATTTATCACTCTGTAGTGTTAGAAAATACTTCAATTCATTCTATTTTTGTTTTTTAACCATTTAAAATATCCATAATTTTTAACATTAGAACAACTAAAAATTGTGTCACAATCCTCAGCTTTATTAACGTTTTTGATGGAAGATATATTTTTTTGGTTTGAAACTTTTGTTGCATAATATATATGTATACTGTAACTTTGTATATACTGCACTTCCTTTATGCACATTAACAGTAAACACAGCAGCATTTATTCGATGTGTATGTGACCTTGCTCCTTTGTGCTTACAGAACATCAATGTACCATCAACCACGTGGAAGCATATACAGGATATAAATGCAGAAAAGCAAAGTTAAGCTTGTACTTTTCTTTTGTTCAGGAGTGGTTCACTGTTTACGAGCAGTACAGGCGGACTCACTGTGTGGCGTCAGATCTTATTATGGGAAATGAATACATCTTTCGTGTTTATGCTGCCAACATCGTGGGCCTCAGTCCTGAGCCGTGCAACACAAAGGACAGCGCTTACATACAGAAAACAGGTTTGAGTTTCATTTTTTGAGAATAAAAAGTGTCACTGTGTAACTTTCTGGAGGTTTAAAAGTCACCTGCATGATCTCATTAAAAAGAAAGTTAAAACTAGACTTTAGAACATCCTTAATAGTGACAGCTCTATGCCATAATAACAATACAGCCAATGGAGCGTTTTATGGAAACATACAAAATGTGGCTGCTTCAGTACATATAAAGGTTAATTTGGGGGAGATGCAAGCTATAAAAGTAAGGAGATTTATTTCAGCACATTTACAAAAACGTAAATAAAACATGCTTTTAACCAAATCTAGTTTCTGGCAAAAATGTAGTGTATTTTAAAGTTGTGTATGTGAGGTAATATGTACATTCTGTACTGTTCGTAGTCCCTTTCTAGTACATTATTCTTACTATAGATCAGTTTGCAGCCTCATGGCCTAAAAAAAACTGTTGCTAACTTTGTTAGTAGAAAGGCTTCAAAGTTTCATCTGGACATTGTATTCGAAGATCAAGACGTTTCGATTGTCATCTTCTTAAAATCATTTTCAATCTGAAGATTGAAAGGATTTTGGATCCTAAAAGATTTATAAAAAATCTCTAAACGATTCAGATTAAATATGACTTGAGGATGAGAGTCGAAACGTCTCGATCTTCAAATACGCTGTCCAGATGAAACTTTGAAGCCTTTTTACTATGATCACTCCTGGACAAATGAGGGATTACACCGACCTGCTGCTAACTATTGTTAACTATGGTGTCACTCACCTATGTTGGAATTTAAAATATATCTACAGCAGCAACATGTAGTTAAGCACAACAAAAATGTATGACTTTTCAACTTTTAACACATATTTTAAAACAGTACTCTACACATAATACCTTAAAAATATATTGATTTAAACCAGAGATTCACAAACTTTACTCCCCGACACTGAATAGAATACAATGATGCATTGCTTGCATCATTGTATTCATTGATTAGTGGCTCAACACCTCCTCAAGCCATTGTCTCATATAACATCACATTTAAACAGTGTTGAGGCTTAGAGTTTGGGTGTTAAGTCACACTTTAATCAGCTGATTCTTCTTCTCGTCTCCTCAGGTATTGTGTACAAGCCGCCCAGCTACAAGGACCACAACTTCACCGAGGCCCCGAAGTTCACCCGTCCTTTAGTGAACCGGTCTGTTATCGCAGGATACAACGCCACGCTCAGCTGTGCAGTCAGAGGGATTCCAAAGGTGGGTCGTCTGCTTCTGGAAATGAATGAATGAAAAGCTTTATTGCCCCTAGTGTAACCGTCTCAAATTTCAGATTTTCTTGATTTAATAGACTGATGCTGTCGTTACCCCATGGTTAATTATTTATTGGCTGTTTCACATTTCAGCCTGTAATATCACACAAACAGGTGGTGAATTTGCATTATTACTTGTGTAATATGTAAAACGAAATATTATGAAGACATTATGAAACAGCTCATTTATTTGAGTCATTTTCTCAGGATGTCCTATCATAATTAACATAATGTTTATTTATATTTTTACTTATTAATATGGGAGTACCCACCATCAATGTATTTTATTTATTTATTGATATTTAACACAATGTGAATGCCAGTTTGTCTGTATGTGTGTTTGTTTATTATCATGGATGCCAAACTTGAATTTCCTGCACAACAAACGTAGCTATGGGTACAAATAGCTTTGTAGCTAAAACTGGCACATTTACAAAAATGTTCATTAATGTGCACCACTGTCCCTCTTCAAATAAATAAACAAATGAATGAAATGAAATAAAGTCAACTGAACTGTACGTACTGAATAATACGCCTTGAGGAGGAATACGACTATGAAAATTACAATTTAATCATTATTCACTATTCATTACTGTCTAATTTATTTCCCTTGGTGAATTCATATCCTGATGCATCAGCTGGTTTCACTTTCACTTTGTGGAAACTGTCTCACATCGCATCACTGGGGTTTGTTTGATTCACAGGAGGCGCCGGGGACTTTTTAAAGTTGAAACAATCATTGCTTTTTGGTCGTTTTGTTGTCCAGGAAGTAGAGCATAAACATGTGTGTCAGTGATTGTTGCTATTTCTATGTGGTAAATTAAAAGGTACAATATAATTTCTAAGTTGATATTTAACACAAGGTCAAAGGAGGAGAACATACGGTATACAGTCTGCTGTCTCAACTCAGGTTGGTTCTGGCTAACGCACCACTCTGCTCCTTCTCGCTGATTGGACGACTGTACTTCCTGCTTTTTGGAAACTGCCTGCAGTCCTGCGATACCTGACCTAGTAGAGGGAGAGAAATGTGGCACCAGCCTGTCTAGTGAATTCAGACTTTCTGGATGATAAAGTAAAGAAGATGAAAAATAACTTCACATTTTTGTTAACTTTTATGTGTAGACTGATTTGAAAATCTTTTATTTAAATGCCAAATGCTCTGTTTTTGATAAGTGTCTGTAGCTTGGACAACTCTGTACCATTGTTGTTCATAAAAAAATAACAAGAGATATCAATTTAGATTCTCCAGACTAAAGTTTCATGTGTATTTACTGTATGATATTTCAAATGAAATGGTATTTTAGTGGCATTTGTGATTATTACATTGCTCCCTGCTAACATGAAATGCTTTAGAGACACATCACAAGTTTAAACAGTTGTCACCTCTCTTGTAAATCAGCTGTCTGTGCTCTCATTAACACATACAGCATTATCGTGTGCTTAAACTAGATCATGAAGGGTTGTAAATACCAAAATGTAAAGCTTTTCACATCTCTGACATTTATATCGTCCCTCGTCAGCCTAAAGTCACCTGGTACAAAAACAAGATGGACATCTCGAACGAGGCCAAGTACAGGATGCTCAGTAAACAGGGCGTGTTGACTCTGGAGATCCGAAAACCCTGCCCCTTCGACGGAGGAGTGTACATGTGCAAAGCCGTCAACGAGTGCGGAGAGGACATTGTGGAGTGCAAACTGGAAGTGCGAGGTGAGTAAAGCAGACATATTTTTACACACACAACAGGTTTTGAACGACTTAACATATGACAGGTTTATGATTATTATTTTATTTCCTTGATCTACTTTGTTCTAACCTTAACTTCCTTGTTGGTTTTTGGCAGCAGATTTGACTCACGTACTAAAGGAATTTACATAGTTGATTATTGTTATGTTTTTTGTTTTTTGTTTATCTTTTTTAAACCAAAAAAGTTCCACTGAAATTGGAATCTCTAGGCCCAGGAGAAGGAGTCTATTGTAAATGTTTTAGTGGTAGACACAGTGACAACATGTAAGCTCCAAGTAAGGCGTTTTTGCACATGAAAGTACCAAGTCCCCAAATCCCCTAGCCCCTGTTTAGTCAGAGGAACTACACTGTCCCATGTTTGCGTTCACAGAGCAACAGTTTGTGAAAGTGGGGCTAAGAGCTTGAATATTAGCATCTGTGTGGAACTTTAAAATAAGTAATTAAGTTGTGTTTGGAAAGCAAAAGTTGTTTTTTCTCCTACACATAACTATGATGTACAAAAGCTGAAAACATCACTGAAATTACCATTCAAATACATTATTAACTTTTTTTTCTAATAATAGTTGCTCTTTACAAATTTAAACATTTATTTTGGGTACTACTGCTTTTAAGTAATTGTTCTTGAGGAAAAGGAACGTTTGTCTAAATGCAATAACATGTAAAACATGTTTCCAAACAAAGTTAGTATTGTAAATTTACTTGTGTCACCTAAAGATTCCTGGTCTAACTGTAAGTACCTGGACCAGAGCAGGTGCTAAAAAAAAAAAAGTGGCCCCAGTTCATAGTTCCTGCTTAGTGTGAACATGGCTAAAATGGGGACTGGAACTAAAAAAAGTTACCTATAAAAGATCTTTTCCTGCCCAAGAATTTAACCCAGGACCTTCTTGCTTTATATATAGAATAAAAAGCATTGATTACATATTAAATTTAACTACTTCTTGATGCTAATGACAAGGTTAGAAGCATAAAGGGCCATTTGTGTCATCATCTTAAAGAACTTGTTTTTAGACTATTTTGACCACGTTTTAACTGGAAGCAACTGTCTTTTCTCAGGGTTTCCTAAACTGTTCAGACTAGAACATTTAAAATGATTATGAAACTGCCTCGCACACATTGCAGAATAAAATTAGTTACTGTAGTGTTGAACATAATTTCACAAAAATATATGGTACAGTTTTATTATACTGTATATACCAAGACCTGCATGTAGTAAGTCAAGTTAAAATGAGCCACAAGACATTTATTCTGGCTTAAAACCTCCATATTGTACACTGTAAAAAACATGATATTGACCAAAGAAGTAGATTTTTAAATGTAGTGTAAAATGCTTCTGTTTGATTGTTTTTGATGATTCTATTTGGGCGAATTCCTGAGGAGGTCTGAGGGCCAACAAAAATTTATCTGAGGGTTGCATTTGGCCCCTAACTAAAGGATATCTTATCTTATTCCACAACCCCCATCTCACTGCCGTGTGTGACTACTTTAGATAATGATTTAGATAATGATTCTTAAACCTTTCTAGTTCCACCTAAGAAAACAGACCTATACCAGATCTAAAAGAAGACCAAGTCACAATCAAACCTGGGCTAAACCAGGGCTAAAATTGTAGGGGCTTGTACCATTAGAAGAAACTAATGGTGCACATACCACAGTTTGAGAAACCGTGGTTTAGATAAAAGAGTCTTCAGCTGTTTTAACACACTTTCAGACCAAACATAATATTAGTTTACATTTAAAAATCTATTGTTTACATTGCTTGTTGATTATTTACAGCTCAAATCTTTAAAGAAGAGACTAAGTGAGTCACTGCTCCTCTGCTCGCTGCCACTGAGGACTCCTGATCATCTGTGATTGTTTTAGCTTCTGTTCTTTTGTTTTGTGTGTGAGATATGAGAGCAATGTGCTTTTCTGTGGTCTGTAATCATTCACCATCACGGGCTCTTCCCTCTGTAAATGTCTCACTAATTTAACAAAACCAAGCTAATAAAATGTCCTAAGTTATTAAATGTTTTTGTTCATGTTCTAATAAATAGAGAAATAATGTCTTCAACACTTAAGTTGCTTTGTTTTTTTGACAATATGCAACCGAACAACTAGTTTTATTGCTTAAATGTGGACTATGTTAGACAAACAGTTTTATTGATTAGCCTTGAATATTTCAGCTTAGCCATTGTGTGGGATTGTTATCATCATTATTATTACAAATTAGCTAAACTTAGGGCTGTGATTTGGTTGTAATGGGAGCCTATGAGTGACTTTTCAAACTTCACACTGCTCATACACAAAAAAATACTGAATCGTCACAATTATATACTTCACACACTCATGAACTTAGAGTGCAGTAAAGTAAATAAACAAAAGTGCATTTTTTTAAGATGTGGGTTTTATAATTTAAAAAAGTTTATTTGTTTACATTGTTTACTGCAAACACTGTTCCAATGATCAGTGAAAACTATTACATTCAGCAAAGTAAGTTGTAAAATAAACAAATCAGTTATTTAGGTTAAAATTAAACAAGGAAGGTCACAAGGGTCAAAGTTAACTTTATTGTTTCCATGAGAACAACCCATTCTTCAATGCTGTTTCGCCATTTTAACCCCTTCTCATTCCGGCCTTTTTTCCCTCTCACGTCTGACTAAAATCAGTAAAAAATTTAAACTAAAACTGTTCCTGAACCTTTTGGAGCTCAGGCAAATGGCTGGGGTCTTTTTAAAGCTGTATCCCTGTAGTTTTTGCTTCTGATGTCCAACAGGCTCTCATCAGAAGTGAGAACTTTCTCCAAGCAAAAGAAAAACAAAATCTAAAACTCACCTAATTTTTTTTGTTAGATATAAGAAATGGTAAAGCTGGTGTTGATAGCCGAGACATAAATGACACTAGATTTGGCATATTTTGGGTTTTGACAGTTCCTCTGTAAAAGCTGAAGGTAATGAGGTAAAAATGAGTTTTAGAGACCCAAATTTACTTTAAAAAATCTAGGCGGAGCAAATGCAAAAGTCCTAAAATCTTTGAATTTTTGGGGACTTTTTTTTATTTGGAGGTTTACAATAGAAATCTGAGTCTGGATCATCCCAGAATGGCTGATTTTACTCTAAATAAAAGGGATACAATAGGATTTTTATATTTAACCTTTACAGGTTCTTCATAGTATGCATTTTTAAGACACTGAACAAAATAAAATTTTTGAAGAAAAAGTAGGAGGGCCCTTTCGAAGGGACGCCGGAATGTAAAGGGGCTAAGTATCTTACATTGTTCAGTTTGTTCTTAACATTTTCAATTATATTTTATAATTCTGTTCAATTTTACTAAATCTGTTTCATACAGGATAAACAAGAATCATATTCCTGATACTAGTCCAGTGAATTTGTCAATGGACTTTAGTTTTATTGAACAAAGCCCAACTCGTAAAGAATGTGTGATGTGAGAACAGGGTCTAAATAGCTCGAAGGAGAACCACATGGTGCGTTTCATCAAGCAGAAGCCTCACTATCACTCAGCACTCCTTTGATGCTTCACATGTAAATATTTCCCATAGTAGCTCCACATGCAGCTGCAAAGGATCTGTGCTGGGCCATGGACATGTCAGACGGCTGCTAATAACACACATAGTCACCGTGTCAGAGGAGGTCTATGTGTCTATGTTTACAGGTGTTTTGACACAGGCTATCCACAAAATCCACAAGCCGACAAGGTTCACCGCCTCATCAAGTTTCTTACTGCTCCTTAATGCAGACCTAAGGAGGCTATTTTTCACTCGATCAGTCTGCAAGGACACAGAGGTGCTACAGGAAGGTCAAAGACTCTGCTAAATGGGTTTGTCTATTGTTGTTTTCCTGAAAATGTAATACCTTCCCTGGGATTCTTCTCAGCATGGAACAGTCATACATACTTTCATTTGTTCAATTATAGAGTTGTTTATTTGCTTATACAAACTTGAGGTGGTTCTCCTTAATGTTATGGTTCTCCTTAATATAGTGGTCTGCAACAGTGGACTTAAAGCAAACTTTCAGACAATAAAATTAAAAAGTAGGTATTTAAACTACTTTCATCTGCCGTATAATGTAAGTTATTATAGCTCTTTTAAAACAAACAAAAATATAACCTAACAGACATTTCTCTTACAGTTCTATAGATTATTGTGCTAGTATTAATTTGTATTATATTGTAACTGAACAGTTTTTGCTGGGTAACACTGTTAAATAAGGAAGATTGAATGAGAAAGTGTTAAATGAAAAAAAAAAAAAAGGAAATTAAATTTAAAAATGAACTTTTTTTTTGTTTGTTTTGTTTGGAAGCGGGACTAAAGTATTACCCTTGAAAAATAGATTTTAAGGTTAAATGTTATATAAAGGTTAATGAAGAAACAAATAAATAAAATAACCAAAACATAAAAAAAATGTTGCCCCATTAGCTATACTTTTGCACATTAAGGCATAAAACTGACACAAATCCACAATGTTGCAAAGTATTTATTTAACTTTATATTCTACTGGAAATATGCACCTTCAGAAAGTTACAGGATGTCACTGTAACAAACTTCTGCAATAGGGAGAATCGTCTTAACCAGAGACGGTAAAAGTACTGAAGTTCATTACTCAAGTATAAGTAAAGTTAATTGTCTGAAAATTACTCTTTTGAAAGTAAATTTCTACTGAAAAAACTAAAAAAACAAAATTGGACTTGTGCATTGTAAAGTGAAATGTGCTGAAACTGTGGAATTATAACAAAAGTTAAATATATGTTGATAATGTAATGTAAACATGATAACTAAGCACAGGTGAAATGGAAATGTGTAAAAAGGGGCAGATAATCTTTTCTGCGCCTTTCTAATCACGATGATGTTCACTAAGTTGTGTTAAATAAGTAAACCTATTTTTTAGAAAGGAACAAATAAATAAATGAGAAAATAATATCTTGAATTGAACAAGTGCACTGATTTGATCATAGCGTGAAAGAAACGTACTGTATGTTTTTAGTTTCTCAGTTATGCAGCTATCCGGTTAGCATATCTTTCCCAAATCCTTAAACTTAACCAAATTTACCTAAACCTAGCCCTAACCCTAATCCCTTGAGTAAATATTTTAAAACATAAACTTGCAAAGTGATGTTGTATCAGGGTGACCAGATGTCCCTATTTTAAGCCCTGTGTCCCATGTCCCAGAAAATGTATCCAAAACAATTGTTTTGTCCCAGTTTTACACAAGACATGTCCCAGTTTCCTGATTTTTGACCATTTTGACACTTCCAACAGTGAAGGGAGGAATATACTGCTTTTTCTTTACTCAAAATAGACAAAAAATGTGCTTGAAAAAAACGAAACGCAAAAAAAAAAAAAAAGCAGATATTTTAAGACAATATACATGAGTGTAAAGGAGCCTCGAATTGATTAAATGCTTATGAATAAACCTTTTAATCCATTATTTTCACAAAAACCCGAGTGTGTCCCAGTTTTTCATTTTGAAAATCTGGTCACTCTATAATGGTATAACTTGGTTGGAGAAAAAAATCAAACTAATTTAACAAAACAAAGAGGGCAAAGCTGTCCTTGTCCTCTTTTGTCTAATGTGCCCTGTGAAAAATGTACAAAAACTGGACCAAGTGATGCATGTAAATAGAGCGTAGTCTGTGGTCATATTGTTTTCCACATGGGGCAAAAGAAAGAATACAACAACAGTACATACAAAAAACACAATGTATGCCATTTTTATTTATTCACAATTAGAACAAATGTTTTACTAAAACAACCTGGGGGTCTTTGACATGGAAGAAAACAGAACTAAAAACAATTACTCAGACTGAAATTTGTAAAACTTTGAATATGTTCCATCCGATCTATAAAAGACAAAAATAATAATTCATAGTTTATGTTTTGGCTAACAAAATAATCACAGTATACAGTACACAACCTCCCACATTTTGAATTAAAACAAAATGGAACAAAGACATGTATGGACATAAAGCTAACAGCCATGAAACAGAGCGCAGCCTATGCATTTATGGAGGTAGCTTCTGTAACTTAGCATCCCATTCTTGATTACATTTATTCTGTCAAAACATACATTTGTACTCCATTTACATACTCCATTTACAAGCACTCATTATGTCATCATCATCCTCATCACCATCATCATCATCACCATCATCATCATCACACATCCATAAGAATTCAGACCTGCAGAAAAACAGGAAACTTTATGCAATGCCTAAACAGGTCGTAAAAAGATTGAATTGAAGGAACTACAAATGCACATTGCCTAAATTCCTGAGCGTTCACATGACGTGCACTTGTGGATACATGCTCTAAGGGCGGACCCACCTTGATGTGTACAGTCACGCTCCAAACACCAGCCAAACCCAGTCACTGCACTGCAGCACAGCTCTGCACTACAGCTGCAGACACGACCAATCACAGGGAGAATTTACATCTGATAAAAGCATCTGCGTGTGGATATTTTCGCTAATTTTCACTGCATGGCATTTATCTGTGATTGGAGATTAGAAAAAAAAATTGGCCTGTTTGGTGTTGACTTAGCCGCCTGTTTGATGCACATAAATAAAATAAAAAAAGATTTGATGCTGTGATTTAATTAATTGGACAAAACAATATTTTGAAACTAACCGTTTACATTACTTTCTGTTTTGTGAAGCCTTTGGATTATTGGAATATTACTTGAGTTGTGAAGGCCACCTTTATTCAGCTGAACACTCAAAGGTTTTCCTGCTGCTCCAACAATAAATAATGTCCTGTGGAGAAAGAGAGCTGTGGCTTTAACAGTGAAATCTGCTACTTTAATCACATTCTTAGTCTTGGTTACACTAAACCTAAAGTGTTTATTCACGGACAAGGGCGTGGAGCTAAATCATTCTTCTGCTGATTATGATCACAGGCGCACAGAAGTTATTGCTGAAGCTACAGTATCCCCACCGAGGGCCAAAGAGGAAGACCACCTAAAAATACATTCACACAGAAACCAAGGAACAAGATACATGTGCTACATTTCACTTACAAAAAT
Source organism: Mugilogobius chulae (assembly GCA_038363315.1). Taxonomy (NCBI): domain Eukaryota; kingdom Metazoa; phylum Chordata; class Actinopteri; order Gobiiformes; family Gobiidae; genus Mugilogobius; species Mugilogobius chulae. The sequence continues at coordinate 29,492,215 of CM076403.1, forward strand.
CATACATCCAAATAAAATTTATTTTTGGGTGAAGAAGCTTAGGAATCAACAAGAAGCATAAAAATAAAACATTTGAAAAGCTTAGTCTTGACAAAGACAATGACATAAGATCTGAGGCAGGCACCAAAGCAGCAGATTCACTGCTGTTCAACAAGTCTGTAACGTGATGTGCTCACGTTTGTCTCTTAATACCGCTTCTCTGAGAGTTCCCTTTAAATAAATGGTTGCATTTCTGTTTACACAGTAAGTACATACCTAAGTGCTTTGCAGTCTTTTCGAACGGTAGTTGGCACATGAGTTTAAGTGTCTCTGTTGTGATAGTGCTCTGGACTTGTCAGTCTTTGACTCGAGGTATGTTGTATGAGTAGTGTACCAGCGGCAGTCCTCTGCTCTGACAGAAACAGGCCCTGCCACAGGCCTGCACCTGGTCTGAACTGTCCGACACAAAAGAGTCACCCTCGTCTGCGTACTCCGACTGGGCCAGAGGTGTGTCGCTGTCGGCCCAAAAGCCCTCTGTGCACACAGGCGCCCCTGAGAGGGTGGGACAGCTGTGAGCCTTCACAAAGTGTCTGCACACAGAGGCGCTGGAGGGGCAGGTCCGGGCCCGCATAGCCGCCTCACAGCGCTCACACACTTCTGTACACAGCTGAGAGTAAAGACCACACTCTGAGCCCAGTGAAGACGAGCCTCTGTCCGTCAGCTCCGAGCTCCCGCCCCCATCGTCACACGGCCCCTCACCTTTGACCTCTCGAGATGCTCCTCTGAGCCCACGCAGCCGGGACCAGTCCTCCCTGAAGGCTGGGCTGAAGAACACGTACAGAACAGGGTTCAAACAGGCGGGCAGTGGGAAGAAGATCAGTGTGACAGACTTGGCGATTTCGGGACCCCCAGCTGACCCCGTGAGGAGAGGGGCAAAGGAGAAGGCGGCAACGGGGCAGAAGAAGATACAGTTTGTAAAGATGAGCCAGGCCACATGTCGCAGGGCTCCAGACTGCTCGGGGTCAGCCAGTTCCTCTCGGCCCAGGTGGCAGTACAGCTGTGTGTAGACCGCAGCAGTGAAGAGATAGGCCAGAGCATTGAGCAGCACCAGCACCACAGTGACACTCAGAGCCGGACTGTCCACCCCCGCAAAGGGCAGGCAGAGGGGCGAGGCCTGGTCACTGGAGGTCAGGAGCGGGAGGCAGGCCCCAGCAACAGCCAACAGAGCCAGAAGCCCTGCAGCCACACTGAAGCGCCTGCTGCCCCTCCAACACCCCCCATGAGAGCTGTTCCTGCGAGGGGACAGCATGACCTTCCCCAAGATCACGCGGACTGACACACTCCGCTCCACTGCAGCCAGCGCCAGCAGCATTATAGACCACTCTGAGGAGAAAACTGCCAGCACCCCTGTGACCTGGCAACCGGGGCCCATCTCCCACCAAACCCCGAACTCTGCAAACGACCCCCATGTGGCAAGGTCCAGCGCGGTCAGGATGCCCACGTACAGTCCTGTCAGGAGGTTTGCCAGCGCCAGCAGCCCCATGAGCAGCCGGGCCGGGGGCAGGCTGGTGGACAGAGAGTAAGGGTGTCGTGCTGTGCGGTGAGTGGGTCCAAATGTGGCCACAAGAACCAAAGTGTTGAAGACCAGAGACACCAGACAAATGAACCACACTGTGAGACGGATCATCCAGTTCCCCAACAAGTGCTCACAGGGCTTAAATGCGCCTAAAATGGGAAAAACAATTGTTGAAAATCTGCAAATTATACATGATCATTTGAGTGTTTGAATGTTTACCTGGTGCAGGGGAACAGTGCATTAACATTGAGATTCTTTCCACTTCTTCTCCACCTACAATCAAGAAACAGTTTATTAAGAACAGATTTTTGTAATGAACTCAAAGAAAATAAATCCTTTTTGGCAAAACTAACTGCCTACAAGTCTATGATTATGTGTCATTGCTACAATAAATACAGTGATGATTTTTTTTTTTTTCATTTACAAAGTCATTATGCTTTAAGGCCAAAGATGGAATAGTCCAGAAAGAGACTTTTTTAGGACTGTAAAAATAAATAAAAAATACATAACTAATACAATTATTGTTGACTAGTCTATACATAGTTTCAAAAATATACCAATAAAAACTATTTGTGATTTAAACTGTGCAGCAGCTGAACAAAAACAAGGATAACTTCAGTAAATGTAATTTTTGATGAAAAAATATTTTGTCCACAAGAAAATTTTTCTAGCGGTCTCTTTTAAAGCAAATCATTTGTTAAAACTATTGTCTGACTTTCTCACCTGATTTCTTTGCCTCGTTCTCATCCACACTGGGCTGGTCACATCCCACAAAGGCGCAGCACTGGTAAGCGTAGGGCACCGAGATGGACCTACAAAAACACCATGAACCCTCATCAGAACATTGACATCCTGCTGTGTAACATCACAGTGTCTCAAGTCAGAAAAGCTCAAACATAATGAGTTTGAAACAGAATATTTATTTGAATGTTTTCACTGGTGGATTTAACTCAAGTCATTACCTGCCTTGCTCATTAAAAAAAGCAGGTGGTCTTAAGTAAAAACACATCTCAATAACATGGGACGTCATGGATCAAACTCTTTGGTAAGAATGTACCGATATCATACAATTCAGTATCTCTGTGGTAAATTGCATTGTTTTGCTGAATGATTCTGTGCTTCATTTTAAAGAGACAAAACCTTTTTCATATTTGTTGAAGTTAGTATAATTATCTGTCTATTGTAGTAGCAATTTTGACACCAAAAGGTTAAACTGGCTGAGGAATGGCAATTTAAAAGGATTACGAAATATTTAGTCAAACTGTGTATGTAGTTAATAATATATTTTCTACTACTTGTTCTCATTTGAGGTTGTGGGTGAGCCAAAAGCCTATTCCAGTAACGATGGGGAACACCCTGGACAATGGCTTGTTGCAAGGCACAGAGACAGACACAGACAATCTTTCATTTTCTCATCAATTCACTATGAGAATTTAACAGTGTTACCAGTTGACCTAGACTTGCACATTTTTGGAGGTTAGAGGAAGCTGGTGTATCTGGACAGGACCCACAATAACAATATACCAATATGTAGCGTAAAGTAATGTAATAAAAATGCGGTTGACTTAGACACTGACCAATAGATCAAGTAAAAGATTACAGTAACGTAAGAAGGAGCTCTTGTCCCTCACCTGAGTTTGGGCAGTGTTTTTGCAGGCAGCACATTCTTCATCTGTGGGTTTCCAGACAGTTTGAGTTGACTCAGTGAACTCAGTCCGCTCGTGGGAATCAGGGTGAGAGAGTTCATGCTCAGGTCTCTGCAAGATGAATTTAAAACACAGACAAGCTATTTTAATGTTCATTCAAAGGAAATAAAAATGACACTGCTCTGCTGTTAACTTCTTTTTTCCGTATCACAACATTTATTCAACATACTGAAGGAAATGGAAGAATTATGCAGTAGTTAGAATTAAGATAAATTTTACTGTATTTCATCATTTATCATCACTGCTAGTTCTAAGGAAGACATGAGATTAAATCCTCAAGAACAAGGAAAGACATGTTAATTTACCATCACATATAAAGTGCTGTCTTAGGGTTCTACAGCTTCGCAAAAGATGGTACTAAGCAATGTTAACCTCCTTCACTTTTCTGCACAACCTTCTAGCAATTATTATCCTAACCCAGGGGTCTGCAACCTACGGCTCTTTAAAGACTCCACTGTGGCTCTTTGGGCTCTCACTGACAATAAAAAAATACAATGTTAAGAGAAAAAGAAAGAACATTCTAGTAAATGGTATTAATGTCATCAAGGCTTACAAGTGTGCTCTTCTACTGTTATTTCACACTCATTGTGATAATTGCCTGATAAATCATACACATTTAGTATACGTCTTGTGTGAGGTCACATATGACACTAAAGCAGGGGCAGGGAACACAAACTCACAGTCTGGAGCCTCTAATATTAACTTGCAATATTCTCATCTTGGACAATCTCATCTGCAGTCCAAGCATTATAGGAATACACAGTTATTTTGGAGGTTGTCAACTTTTTCCCATCAGTCTAGGATCTAAAATGCACCAGAATGCAGAAAGTGACAAATCAAGCACAATAGACTTTGTAAAACGAGTGAATATTCATCTTTTGTATATTTTTATCGAACTATAGATGCTGCTCTTTCTGACTTTAATTTTCTTTGAATTGGGCCATAGAGGCTCCTTTCCAGTAAAGGTTGCAGACCCCTATCCTAACCCATCCACCAAAAACATTTTATACAACGCTTTTAATGCACATTTACATTAGAAAATACTACTGTCATTCTTAATTATTGAATTATTTCACCACCACAGCAACATCTATCATAACAAATTTTGCTCCAACATTTGTAACTAACATTGCTCCAAGTAGGAAAAATAAAACTTTCAAATATTCACACATTAAAATATTACTGTATCAATCACTTGAACGTACCCAAATTAGCCTCAATAAATAAAGAACAAAGACTTAATTTTTAAAGACAAATTAGGAATTTTTGGATGACAGTTTTTTAAGCTTAGCAACTTGATTAAGGGGTTAAGGTTAGAATTTACTGTTGAAATATCATTCATCAAGTAGTAGAAGTAGTTGTAGTGTGTGATTAAAAAAGTCTCAATTCATGGTTTATTAAAGTTAATTAAGGTCTATTATAAAGTGTAATCTAATCATTTTGTCAATATTCTCAGTGTATTATTAGTAACACTCACAGGTTGGTGAGCGCCGACAGAGTGAGGAAAGCATCTTTGTGAATGACTCGGATTTCATTTCTGCTCAGGTCTCTGTAAAAACAACCAAACACGGTTTAAACTTTGGTTTGTAAACATGAGAGACTGAGAGGTTTTGTGATGTTTGACTCACAGCAAACGCAGAGAAGACAGACTCTGGAAAGTGCCTCTGTCGATCTGATGGATGGAGTTGTGCTGAAAGCTTCTGCAAAAAAGAAAAAAATAATAATGTTTTAAAGTGCTTAAAGTGCTTTATGGTCTTATTTATATATAATTTGTTCTTTTATGTTGTCCTTACATTCTTGGAGTCGGATACAGCCCTGCAGAGAAGGTAACTCCACAATGTTGTTGTAAGAGAGGTCACTGTGTGAATCAAAATATGTATATTTTATGCTTTGTTGTAAGTAATTTCACAAATTATTCACAGCAAGTTCAGGTCAATGGATCTACTAAAGATAAACAATCTGTGTTCATAATTAAGTCTATATTTAAACAATTAACATTAAGAGTACAACTTGTAACTGATGTTCTGTTTTCAAAGAGATGACATTGTGATGAAGCTGTAAATTCAGCTTGGAAGACTGTCTGTTGCCCCACCTAACAAGCTCAGCTGCTCCCTGTCCCTCATCAGCAGCCACAGCTTCTCCAGCAGCAGCTCTGCTCCTGATCAGCACCTTGACTACAACATATAGGCCCCACTTGTGCTGCACACCCCACCTCCTCCCGTAATAGCTGTTGTCATCCTGCCAGACGAGTCGTTTTTCCACTGCCGATGGACTCTGCGTCTATAGACTTAAACTCTAACTGCTGTGTCAGTCCAGCCACATCTACAGCCTGTCCGTCCATAGGAGTGGATTTCTCCTTCCCTGTGGTTCTCCTCGAGCTTTCTCATTTTCCCTACTGGGTTTGGAGTTTTTCCTTGCCGAAAAGGAGGGTCTTAGGACAGGAAATGTCATCATCATCGAACACTCTTTGATTGATCATCATCACCCCTGTCCTCTCTCTGGATCATAATCATCGCCCCTGTTTTATTATCTACAACCACCAGTGTGCAGCCCCGAGGGAAGACATATTCCAGACCTAATCTAAATAATCTGTCTGTGCTAATCATCGCCATGTCTTCTGCTGGGGTCTAAGTGCCAAAGTTATGCATTCAATGAAGAATCTTCTAACATACTTTTGTTGTCTGTGTCTTTCCAAGGTTTCACAATATGGCATTAGCTACATTACACTTTTGTACTTTGGAATTACAAGTTTTTTTCCTCAAAAAAAAAAAAAAAAAAAATCCAGTGATGTGCTTTTCCATTCTACATACATAGTAAGATGACCTGGAGAAAAGCAAGGTTAATGCCATACTGTGGAACATTATAAACTAAGTAGAAACATTTCTATGGAGACATGAATGCAGTTAACCTCACTACTTTATTGGGAATGGAAAGTATATTACATTATTTCAAAACATCACTGTGGTATTTCTGAAGCTACTTTTTTTTATTTATTTGGTATATTTAGGACACAGTATCTAAACGAATCCAAAGTGTGTAGTTTCTTACAGAGTCCTGAGGAGCTTGAGGTCGTCGCACAGATCTGCAGGGATGGAGGATATTTTGGTACCTGACAGCGTCCTGAAAATACAAACACAGCATGAGTCATTCCTAAATACTCGTGCAAAAAAAGCAAAGCTGTGTTTATGATCCTTACAAACTCTCCAGGTTGTTTGTGTTGCTGAGAATGGGAAAGGTCTCCATTTTACTGGCTCCACGCAGCATCCTGAACAAAACAGTCATTATTTATCAACATAAACAGAGACATAGTTTAACATTGTGATGAGGAATATGGCCAATTATGTGGTAAAAATTAGCTTTTTCCAACATCGATAAATCTCCAGATACATAATATTGGCCAATACCAGTGTAAGGACGGAAAACAACTTTTTTTTCACTAAACTCAGTTAACTTAGAAATCATATATTGCTATGTAACTGTTTTTAATGAGCAGATAACAGATAAACAAACATTATTTCAAACATTATGAACATTTTGGGTCACTTGAGCCCTTAAATTTTTGTATTATGGCCAATTAAAAGCACAACCAGGATATCTGTTGAACAGATAACTGATGCTACAAAATGTATCCTTGGAAATTTTATCCCAGTATTGTATCAATACATCACTAGTAGAGACTAAACTATAAGTTACTAAACAATAAAAATGTTTTGATCAAATTGCAGCCTAGGGGCCAAATGCGGCCCACTAACGTGCACATTTTGGCCCTGCTTGATAAAAAAGACAATGAAGTGGAATATATACTGTATATAACCTGTGTGTTCTTTGCACTGAGTTTGTATTGTTATTCAATAGCCCAGTGTATAATACATCACTTGAGCCAGTTAAATTATCTTTCATGCAAGGAAAATTGCTTATTTGCTTTTTTAAATACATTTGTATACTTTTTGTTGTTGCTGTTGTTTTTTGTTTTTTTGCAAACAACAGCTGGAGATTTAAGACTTTTCAATTTTTATTTAAGAAAGATAATGAATTGAACTGTGTGTGATTCAAAGTCTGGTAATGAAAAATGTGACGGAAGCCTCAGTGTTCATGTTGCTTATTTGGTCATTTTAAATGTTTTATTGTTGTATCTTATTTATCCCAGTGATAGTAGTATATTTTAGTAAACAGTATCATTTGGAGTTGTTTGTGGATAATGAATGTAAAACACATTTGTTGATCAGTTTTGTAGTCCAGCCCTCAGACCATAGCACAAATAAAATTGAATAGCCCGTTTTTGTACCTTTCAACATTAAAGTAAAATATTCTCGACAGAGGTACATAGTTGTAAATAGGTGAGTAAGATTACATGTTATATGTATGTAATCCGTATTTTTTTTAAAGAAACTATACTTTTCAGAGTCCTTCCAACATTTGCAGTTGTGATTCAAAGTTTGTGGTGTTTATCTTTTGAAAATGGCAAAAGTTGTGCCTTTGTTCTGTTCTGTGTGTTTTAACCTTTTAATTACATGCACTAATAACAATAATAATATAATAATCAGACGCTACACCCAGAAAAGTTACTCTTGTTTGAGTAACTTCTTGGACTACGACTTTGTACTTTTTCTTTGTCATTTTGAATTTTACTCTTACTTGAGTAAAAGCCAATCTACCAGCTTTTGAGGATAAATAAGTGAAAATTATTAATGATTAATACAGCTAGTTTGATAGTTTAAAGGTGCACTATGTAACTTTCTGGGGGTGAAAAGTCAACTTCGCAATTCAATAGAACTAGGAAAATAAAATAATTCTCTAGAACATTCTTATTATAGGCATAATTTGAGAAAAAATAGCAAAACAAGCTGTTTTTTCATGAAAATAAACAAGAGGAGGCCTCTATGCCAAATAATAGTACATTTTGTGGCCCTGCAAACTCTCTCATACTAAAATTACACATTTTTATTATTTATGTAGTGTCACAAACTAGAACAACGTGCTTTTACTTTTAAGTTTATTTTTGGCCAAAAAGTTACACGGTGCACCTTTAAATAGAGTTAGTATATTTCCATAGCAATAAAATGAACTGAATCTAAGTGTTATCCAATAGTATCATGTTTATATGTTTGTGAATCCAGTGGGACTTACAGTGAGTGCAGGTCGGACAGGTTTTGGAAAGCCGAGGCCCCCACAGAGGACAGAGGGTTGTCGTACAAATGTCTGTGACACAAAGAGAACCAGAGGTCAACCTGCTGAAGTTTACAAAGCTAAAATGGCACCATCTTCTGGACACTGGGCGAGCTTCTGACTGAGCAAGTTCCACAAACTTTTGGAGAGTGAGTGAACTTTATGAGACGTGAGATGAAGTGAACGATCAAATTGTTAAATATACTGTGAATATAAGAAGCATCAAGTAGGTTTTAAGAAGAAAAAAAAATACATATGTAGGCCAGACTTGTTTATTGTAAATCTTAAAAAATCTATAATTTAGTCATATCATTGTAATGGCTGCAGAGTTCAAAGTTTCTGATAAAAGTAGCAGTTCATAGTCTAAAAATATTGTATATTTATGATGAAGCACTGATCACACGTGTAATTGTTTCTATCTTCTTACTAAATAGAAGTAAAGAAAAAATATTTAATACTTTGTTAAGCACAGACAGTAGCTCTTTGTGAAGGAAAACTGATCTAGACCATATAAAGTTAACAGTTTTTTATCCAGATAATCAAAAAAGGACAGATAAAGATAATGTAACTAGGAAGGTACAATGAACTTAAAATGTCATACTTGATTTGGATACTAAGGAAAATACCTGATTGAACACCAAAAAGCAAAATTGCACTTCTTCAGGTCAAGGTTTTCAAAAATGCTAAAATAGTCTTAGTATCAATGAGAATCTGATTTTGTGGCAACTCTAATCTCTTTTATAACACAGTACAGTACAGGAGTTACAAAATAATACATTGTTTAAATTAATGGCATCTCTAAACTAACACTTCCCAGTCACCACAAATATTTATTTATTTTTTACCTTTCAAGTGACACATTTAATTAACATAGATTACATAAATTTTTAGTGTCATAATAATAATAATAATGTTAGAGTTGGGAAATATGACACTAACTAGTATCTGGAGAACTATTAAATGAAAACAAATTAGCCTGTGTTTTGCTGTTTAATTGTCTTCAAAAAAAGCAAAAATAAATAAATAAAATAAAATACGCTATTGTTCAATGTACAATAAATGTTACTTGCTGTAACATAAAATTGTTATTTCCGGATTATAAAACTTATTTTAATCCTATTATATACCATTTAAGTGTTATAGAAATCTATATTTTTAGTTTAAATCTGGTTCATCATTGCAGTGTTTTACTCTATCTCTTATTAAGAAGTAAAAAGACTACTCTTGTGACATCTAGTGTTGTTTCACTTTTAAATGGTACTGTCTTTAGTGGTAAATAGTAATAAATTAATACAAGCATTACTTAATAAAGTATTAAATAATTCATTTATTTACTCTATGATACATTATATTAATTAGAAATATCTTTATTATTCAGATTGTCACAAAAAATTAAGTTATTTTCAATATTGTTTTATTTTTTTTCTGCATCACCTTGAACAATGTACATTTTATTGTTTTTTTTTTTTTTTTCATATCAAGTCAATAGTCTCAAGCAAAGTCACTGTTTTGGGCAATTTCCAAGCTATTTATTACTTGATTGACTCATTACTGTTAAAGTAACTTGACTTGACCACTGGATACACACAACACTAAGAGAAAACATTACATCGAGGTCCGAGTTCTGACCTCCGAGGACGACTGGAACGCACTATAAGTCATGAAAAGTGTGCTTGAGTCAAGTTAAGTCTACTGCCTCTGGATTTTTTTTCACTTTTTGAACTCTCCAGCCTATATAACAATGCAGCTAAGTGATAGATTACCTTACACTTACGATAAACAAGTACTTTTTAAATCCAGTTGGTACAGCTTACATTCAGGTGCGCTCAACAGTGCGAACATTACTGTAATTATATCTACCAATGTCAAGATCTTAACAGGCTAATGCTAGAATGCCGGGTCTGGAGAGATGATTATCAAGTTTAGGGGAAAGGATCAGTGTAAAAAAACATTTGGGTAAAGGTAAAAGTAAAAAATATAGCAGTTCAGGCCAGTTTAACAACAGAAATCAACTTATTACCATAGCAACCAGCTCACTTCCGTCCTTCCAGACCTGACTTTCTAGCACTATAACCATCTCTGCGTTTGTTGAGAAGCAAATCAAACTCTTAGCGTCCCACATGAGAGTCACACAGAGGTGGAGCTGGTGTCTGTCCCGCTCATTAGTGCGTCTGCGTGTGTTTGAGCGCAGTATTTGAGCGCAGTATTAGTGGATCAGGCGAGTGACCTTACATGGTTCGTAGCAGGGGGTTGTTATGGAAGGCCCCTTCAGGTATGGAAGCAATGTCGTTGCTGTGAAAGCCGCTGCGGGAAGAGGTCAAAGAGACAGTCAGGACTTTGGGCTGAACAGGGCACACACAACACTAAACATCATCAATGAGAATAAAGTAGATATTTCATTGTAATTAAATGCAGCTAGGGTCGGGCGATATGAACAAAAATGTATACTTCGATACATTTTTATAAATCTCGATACACGATATATATCTCGATATCTTTGAAATTACTTTTTTTGAGCTAAATATTTTTTGTTTAAGCTTGTAGTCTGCTGATTATAAAGTAGGAATCTAACTTTACATTGAATAATTAAATTTTGGTTTTATCTTTTGATGAGTAAAACTAAATAAAACAAAATTTAGATACCACAAGTTTATAATTTGATTATTATAACAAATAGAAAATGTCACTGATCTTCTCATTCTCTTTGTCACTTTTCTTTGTAACTGTAACTGCTTTTCATTAGTTTTATTAGTACTTTTTACTCAGAATGAAAATATCGAAATTAGGGCTGGGCGATATTGATAAAAGTAGATATCCCGATAATTTTTTGTCATATCTTGATCACGATATATTGACGATATTATGTCAAACAAACAGAAAAATGTTCAAACATGTCTTTAAATGTATTATTTTAAGTGTAATGATCAAACTAATAAGGCTGTAGTCGACGTGTGTTTAAATGACCCAAACTGCACTCACAACACCACTTTTCATTTTAAATAACTATTTGTAAAGAAAAAATGCAGTTAAGCAAGATTGTCAAGTATAAAAAGTCAGACTAATACAAATTTTGGTCAATGAAGGCCCAAAAGTGCGAATAATTGATTTATTTATTTGAAAGTTCGCTATGTAACTTTCTTCATTTGCAATAATAAATAATAATAAACTCGATATTCAATTTTTGGATGTCTTCAAAACAACAATCACGATATTACTTAAAATTCGATGCATTGCACATCTCTATATACGATATGGCAAAATTCATATCTTATTCAGTAAATATCTTGATATACAATATATTGATATATCGTCCAGCCCTTAATGCAGACTTCACAGTCAACCAATTATCAAATCCGTATTAGAGTATTTAGTTAGAAACCTTGTAATAGTAGCTTATATCTCATCCTAAGCAAAGATAACTGCATTGTGGGGACGTTATCAATGATTATTTGGGACAGTAGTCAACTTTATAAGTTCTTGTTCGACCGAAGCCTTGAAAATTAATTTGTCGACAAAAACTGTTCCTTTCTTTATGATTTACTCATGTTTCATACCTATGCTAGACTCAAAAACTATAATTGTAGGGAAAATTCATAGCTTTTGAACTACTTTTGAATTCAAGACAGAAAATATTTAATAATAAAATGTCTTCTTTTTTTTAATTTTCTATTCATTTTTTATTAATAAAACAAAACACCTTTTATAATTTATAAAAGGTGTTTTGACAACCACGTTTTAGAGTTAAAGATTAAAGTAACACTATGCAACTTTCTAGAATTTAGTAAGTAAGTAAGTAAGTAATCTTTATTTGTATAGCGCATTTCAGAGTCACAAAGCGCTTCACAGTGAGATGAACCCCTCCCCTCCCCACTCAGTGACAGTAAGCTGCCCTGGGGCAACTCAGCGGAGGCGATTCACCTAACACCTGGCGCCTCAACCTCCGACCACCACCAAGTGTTCCCTAACCTGCATGTTATCAGTTTAATAATAATAATAAATAAAAATAATAAATAATTTAAAAATTATCTGCATAGTTCTAGGGGGAAAAAAACCTTAAAAATAAAAAAAGTTACATAGTGGGCTTTCATTAGCAAAATATAATGTTTTTTATAGTTTACATTTTACAGAGTTGATTAACCATTGTATTAAAAAAAAATATTTGTAACTTTTTAAAAAGTTGTCATACACTGTAAAAATGATAAATCTAGACTTGCAGAATTTTAATCAAGTTTGAGTTGTTTTAACTGGATAAGATTTAATTGCTTGTATAATGTAGAATATTTTAACATTTTTCAAAGGTTATAAGACAATTTGGCTTAACATAAGTACAAAAATTTGCCAATGAGGTAAGAACAATTTTATTAACCCACTTGCAAATAATTTGGCTTGAAATAAGAAGCAATGTCTTGAAATCAGTTTTAAACCTTTTGAAACAAGGAAAATAATCTGTTTCTACAATAAATCGAAGTTAAATTGTTGAAAATTAAGTATAAATCGTAGAATCAAACAACTTTTACTTGTCTTGATATTCAGTTTTTGCAGTGTAAACATCGTATCTGATTATTTTTTCTTCTCATTTGACGCCACATAAGGGTAAATTAATTTTATACTGTGCCACAATTGAGAGAAGACATCTGTGCTCTAAATGAGGCTCATGTCCACATAATGAATGAATTGTTTGGCTAATTTTACTGCGTGCCCCACTTAGCCAGTGCATCTGAGTCTCTTTATGTGCAGTGACAGGACCTCTTTATGTCCAGATGAAGCCCCCTGTCCCATAACAAAACGCCCCCCTCAGGGAGCGCCAACAGGACCACATACTCACAGCTCTTTAAGTTTGGGCAGGGCCTCGATCGCTCGGGGAAAAGCCATCAAGTTATTGAAGTTAAGATCTCTGCAACACAAATTATAGGAACGGAAAGTCACAAAAATGTTTACAATATGAGAAGCCTGTATTTCCGTCAGTAAAAAACAATATACTATATTATTCTCTGTGGATTTACTTCAGTAACTGGCCTGAATAATACATATAAAAGGTTCTATGCAGGTATGTGGCTCTGTTGCCACTTGCTAGACGTTTACACAGAGCTTTGTGGGAGATTAAAGAAAGATAAAATTGGGACTGTTGTTTTAAAGATTAAAATATTGAGTAAATAGTCTATGAAGATCATCTCTGAAATTAAAGATAACACAAATAGCTGATCGACAGTATAAATCATCATTACTTTATTTATCCCTGAGGGGAAATTCAGCAATACGACAGCTTAATCTTCCAAAAAAAGGAAAGGATAATATTTCTAGCAGTTGTTGGTTAATTATATCATTAGTTTACTCTGTAATTCTTAAAGCTTAAAAAAAATTACAGGCACATTTTAAATCTAATATGAATTCATTCAACGGGCTGACATTGTTAGAAAACACAGAAATTACATTAAAACTGCTCACAGCCAAGTTATTTAATTGAACAGTTCACTTGTGAATCTGAAAGGCTAGTTATTTTTGAGTTTACAAATGTTTTAGGGACTCATTTATGTGTTATTTGTGAGTATTTTTTTTTCTGGATTTAATATTGGAACATGCAGATGTACTGTATTACAAAAAAATACCCCAAATTTAGCTTTTTTAATGTGTGAGACAAAGACATCATGTGCCAAGATTTGTCTCTCCTTAAGCCATTTTGCACATGATCAAATGCTTGATAAACTAATAGTGGAAACTGCACTTATAACATTACAAAAAAACTCATAAATCCCCTCAAATTATTAATTTTTTTATGTCTGTGTTAGACAAAAACATCAGCTGTGTCAAGATTTAGCTTCCCTAAACCCATTTTGAGCAAAAGCTTACTAAATTTGCCACTTAGGGCCAGACTTGTCAAGCATTTGCTCATGTGCAAAACAAGTTAGGGGGGGCAAAAACTTGGTGTACCTGACATTTTTCTTTCACACAAACACTAAAGATGCAGAATTTGAGGTGGTGCATATCTGTTTGGTGTAATATGTAATATGTACATCTTCCAATATTAAAGTTTGCATAAATTGTTCCCAAATAACATATATATATATTTTTTTTTTTCAGTTTACACCCGCAATTTAGCACCTGGCTTGATATATCAGGCCCTTAATGTTTTATTTTAGCTCAAAATAAGCTTGTAAAACTGCCATTTAAGCTAACAACTAACAATGTTAAGCGGATTTATTTTGGTTTGTTAGAATCTAATGACCACAAAACCACAAAATGACTTTTTTTAGTGATAGAAGCAAACAAATGGTATAAATATCACGAATACGTCTCTGTTCATGTGTATGGTTAGCATTGGCTAGCCCAGTGATCAGTCAGAGATAAAACATTTTAATGATTGTCTCTGGACGGCCGCACTTTTTGTTAGTTCTTAATACTTGACTTTGCCATATTATTGCTACAAAAGGCCAGAGATGTAACAGATGCGTATGTAACTACTAAAATGACTTCAAAACCGTCAAAATGTGAGGTTAAGACAGTGGCTAAGGCGCGTCAGACTGTTTCCAGCCGGAGGAAGTGAGCAGTGGGAGGGCAGTGTGGATAAGCATCGTGTACTTTGCTCTATTTATCCTGGAGCAATTAAAGTCGGAAGTGGACACAATGATGTCTGGAGGAGTGGAGCAGCGGAGGGCGGAGAGCTGTTAATGTACACAAACACACAGCTATTACAAACATTACTTACAGAGTCTCCAGATTCACCAGGCCAGCAAAACACTTCGCTCCAATGGTCCTAATGCGGTTGTTATGGAGATGCCTGGAAAAAGACAGAAACATTCTTATACTTTTCAAGAAAAATCTGTACTTTTCTTTTCTCAAGTAATGAATTTTAACAGATCTCTAAGTGTACTTTTACTAGCATATTATTTTGAAGTAGAAGAAGTAGTAGTTTACATTAGATCAATAGGTAAAAGTAGAGTTAAATCTACTCAAGGCTCAACTAAAACTCTTTTCTTAGACTATTACGAGTGCCTTGTAAGATTATCTTCTGGTTTTGTGCTTACAGGACAAAAGCCAAGTTACTTTCAGAGGAGGTTTGTAAATCAGGTGTGTGTATGAAGTGTGTGTGAGGTGTGTGTAGTGTGTGTGTGCTTCTCTGTCTAATAGATCCAGGCTTTTCTTCCTGTTTATCCAGATGAGTTTACACTGAGCCTGTAGCTAAAGCACCTCTGTTTACATGTGTCTACATGCATAAAGAAGACGTGAGCGTTCATTAGTGACTAACTTGTGCCATTACCCAACACAGATAATTATATGTACATCAGGATTTATTTAATCCACATATTGTTTAGCTAATGAGGCTCAGTGTTTATCACTTATTTCTGTCACACATTCATTTTTCAAGAAGAGTGAATATAAATACTGAATAAGTGCTTCCTTGTGAAATTTATTATCTGTGCTTCATATTTCATTTACAGTTCTAGAAAACTTATGATCTATCAGACAATGAAAAAAAAAAATAATGCTTCAATAATTGTACAAAATATGTATCAATCTAGACAAATTATATTTATGTTTCTTAAATGTGCACTGTACACATTTCAGTAGAATTAGAAAGTTAAAACCAGCCTTTAGTACATTCTCGATATAATAGGGATAAATATGTTTTATGTTGTAGTATGAAAAAATGTAGCTAAAGGAACAACTTTTCTATGAAAACATACAAGAGCCCTTCTACAGGCAATGTAAGTCCACCTAAAGCCCTTATGAAAGATTATAAAATTGTTCTAAATTTTACTTACTTTGGTGTGAAAGTCTTTGTGGAAATATTTATCATTGTTATACAGCAGTTAATTGCAAATCATGAAGAAATTTACAACTAAAAGTAAAAAACTACATTTAATTTAAACAGAACCCCTCCACGTGAATGTGTCATTAAAAAACGCCAAAATACAAAAACAATTTATACACAACTGACACAGTTTCCTAAAGTTTAAGCAATTGTTTAACACAATTAAAATTTTTTAAGTTATAATAATTTGTCACATTGGCACTCTTGTGTCATTTATGTTGATTTTGTTGTTGATGCTAGGTAACATTTGTGGATTCCCCGCCACATCTTTACTGGACAAAAGATGATAATGAACTTCACCAAAACAACCAGATTGGTTAAAAACAAGCTAAATGTTTAGAGAAATCATAATCCTATTCATGTCGCTAAAAATGTAGTCTAGTTGTTTAGCTTGTTTTACTTTGTTGCTTAGACTAAATGTTTTAATTTATTTTTGTATTGATCAATACCTGGATATGATTCACTATTTCTAGATTTCTTGATTTCTCTAGATGCTTTAGCAGAATAATTTCAGCTATTTTCTCGATGTTTATTTTGATACTATGCTCTATAGAGACAATTATATGATGATATTGAAAAAGCAGAATAATATGTTTTAGCTGTCTGCTGCCACATCAAAACAGCTGAATCCTTGTCGTGTTTTACAGTCTATTAAATAATATTTATATGTCCTCTCCTCTACACAGATGACCTCCCTGACACTGCTCTCCTTTTATCCAGACGTGGGACTTGGAAAGGCACAACAGGTACTTGTGACCCCTGTGGCTGTCTTAAATGTGCAGTTATAAATATCCTAAAGTGGGTTAATGTTTATACCAGAAATGCCCTTAAATCAGACCCTCCAACACTGCGATAACACAGCTGTGGTGGAGTTTATGTAGGTCTGAACTGGAGAATCACTCAGTGCTCCATGATTTCGACTCCCACTTCTTCTCCCTCGAGTCATTTTTGTAAACATGAAGTGTTCTAACAGTGTGCCTCTTTAATTAAGCCTAGAAACTCTACCAGCAGGTTGGTCCTGCTGAGTTATGTAGGATATGGGCCTACGAGGGCCACTATCTCAGCTATTGTGGAGGACGTTCACATTAATTAATCGTACTACTGAAACTCAGTCCAACATGACTGAGGCACAAACTCAACACTGTAGATCAGACCTGGGCAAACTGCGGCCTGGGGGCCAGATACGGCCCTCCACTTGTTTTAATCAGGCCCGCAGCATGTTTTTGAGAATAAGCATTCCTCTTTCTCCCTGCTAGATATATAATCTAGTCTAGGTTAAAACTTCTAGAATTCAAAATATTTACCTTAATGTTAGTTATTTTAGCCAGATTTTAAACATTTTTTTATATCTTGTAGCATATTTTACTTGTTTGAAAACATTTCTGACTGTTTCCAAGATATTTTAGCTTGAATCAAGTTTGCAAATCTATTTAAACAAGACACAAACACTTTGAATCAAGCGAAATAATCCAAGTCTATCAACTAAAAGCATCTTAACCACAAAAAGATTAAAATCCAAATTTCAGACGTTTTAGCAAATTTAGAATTACATTTTTTGCAGTGTTTATTTCTTTTATTTGATTGACTTGGCCATGTGTTTGCACCTGTGATTAATAAGTGCAATAATAATAAATAAGTAGCCTATTTTTTATATAAAATGTGCTTGCAATAATAACAAATTCTTCCAATAATTGTGGTCTGGCCCTTTGTCACTTGTCTGGATTCAAATATGGCCCTCGTAAAAAAATAATTGCCCACTCCTGCAGCTTTTATATTCAATTCTCTGAAAAGTTGCCATGTTCACCTGTACACAGAGCAGCCTGAACCTCAGAAAGTAACTTTTATTAGGGCTGTGGGTTTCATGGTTGTGTAATCGAATAATCAATCAATAGTGTCTTAATTGAATAAAATTGTGTTCATTGTAAAATGCAAAAATTATTGAAAACAGCTTTAAAACAGAAACAGGTCTGTGATGCCTGTTCAAAACATTAAAACTAACAACTAATTTGTAATGTTCAAAAGTGTCTTAATTTTGAATCTAATTTGTACTTTATTTTGTTGTTATTTTTAGCAAATACAGACAATTGGGCGAGGGTAAATGGGAGGTGAAAACAGACATTCTTTGAGCACTTGAAACCAAGGTTAAACATGCATGAATCACTTTAGTCAACATGTACTGTACATAAACAAGGCCGCAGAGTGCAGACACTAACTTTCTTTTTCAAAGCAGTTTCATCTACTATCTTGTCACTAAATAAAAGAAATAAATTATAACTGAAATTGTTCTAAAAGTTAGATTCACATACGATAAACTGTAGCACAAATGTTTCTGTTGATAGGGAAAAACCAAAACTGTTTAAAATCGCTCAGTGACATTGAAAAGGAACAACTTCTCATTTACAAGGACTGGCACTGACACTGATAAGAAACTGAAATGTTGAGACAGAGCACGTGAGTCTGTATAAAAGCACATATCTCAACTGATTACTCCTCAGCACAAATCTAACACAAAACACAAAACAACAGATACAGCAAACTACAAAACCCACATGAATGGATTTAGATTTTCTGGGATTTTTAAAAACGTAAATATACACCTTTTTTTAAATAAAATAACCTAAAATATATTTCCCCTGGCACAGATGTCTTGTTAAAGCAATTAGTTTTGTCTCTGTCTAATAATCTACCGTTTGTTCACTAAAATCTATCTAGTTTGTCTGTTATTGTTGTAGCATTGTGGTTAGTGGTTGTTACCAAACCAACATGTCTCGAACAGCTGTTAAAAAAGCCTATATTTGGATATACTTTGGGAAGGTTTATTTTATTTCAAATATATAAATATTTTATCGCTATTATCTTTAAGTATTATTAATCTTTGTTAACAGGTTGGGCGGCACAGTGGCAGAGCGGATAATGTCTGGCCTCACAGCAAGAAGGTCGCAGGTTCGACTCCCGCACGACCTGGGCCTTTCTGTGTGGAGTTTGCAGTTTCTCCCCGTGTCTGGGTGGATTTCACTCCGGGCACGTTAGGGTAATATCCTCAGCTACGGTAGTCCTGACCAAGCCTAGCAAGAACATCTGGAGATCACTGCTCCTGAGGAGATGCCCCAGAAGCATTGAAGTATGGGTCAAATGCAGAGGACAAATTTCCCAAGGGGACAATAAAGTATACCTTAACCTAAACCTAAACCTAAAGGTGGAGCAAGCTGCAAAGCACAGTTTAAGTTTGTGAATGTTGTTCCCTGACATTGGCACTAAATTGTTTCTAACTTTGACAAAAACAACGTACAGCACGACTAATTCTGAAACTGCAAAATCACATGAATGGATTTGGCGCTTTTAAATTAAATAACTTAAAATATTTTTTTCCCTAGCACAGGCTTTTATTTTTTGTCCTTTTGCCTTTTTGAGACCGTGTCTTGTGTTTTTGTTGTTGTTGTTGTTTTTTATTTTTTGTAGTTTTTGTTATTACATTTTTGTTAACTTTTTTCCTTTCCTTATTTATTATTTTATTAATTATTTTGTGTGTGTTATTTTGTTGTCTTATCTAGATATATGTAAAAAAGTACAGTAACTGCTACACTGATGATGAGTAAAAAGGGAAAAATAAAAGGTTTCTCTAACTTTGACAGTAATCACTTACAGCACATGTTAAACTCAAGGCCCAGGGGCCAGATGCGGCCCTCCGCCTCATTTCATGTGGCCCTCAAGGTCTTATGAGGTTTACTTTAATTTTTATTATTAGTGCCTGGACTAATCTGGGTCTTTCAATCTAATGAAATGATTTGTCTGAAACTTAAAGAGTAAATAATTTTTCAGACTAATGCAGATGTATATTCTGTAATTGTCGCCTGTATAATATAATATAAACAATCAAATACTATTATTAGGAGTTTGTCAAAGATTAGTAAGGTTGATTTTAGTTACAACTGGCCCTTCGAGGACATGCCTCTTTGTCAAAATGAGTTCGACACTCCTGATTTACAGTAGAGCATCAGCAGAGCTCGCTCAGACAGAACAACATCTGCATATTTGGAAGCGTCACAGGTGATTAATAGTGGATGCTTTCGATGCAGAAGTGATGTTACACGGCACTGACAGGCATGACTCAAACTCGCCCATCAAAGCCGTTTAGACAGTGACACTCACAGCACAACGAGACTGGTCAGGTTGGCGAAGGCGTTGTCTGGTATGTGTGAGATGTGGTTCAAAGCCAGAGTCAGCGCCTGCAGATTGGCCTGGTGTCTCAGCGAGCCGACCGGGACCTGCGTCAGGTTATTGTCGTCCAACCAAAGATGACGGAGCTGCTGCAGGCCTTCGAAGCTGTCGTCCGGGACAGTGGTGATGTGGTTTGCATCCAGGCGCCTGTGGAACAACAAAGAATAGGGAATGTGTGTTGTTAGAAAAATAAATGCTAAGTTGTGGTAACAAAGCTGATATTACTAAAGCGGCTGCACACTAGAGGAGTTTAGAATTTTTTGTGATTGTTAGACACGTCTAAAAAGGAACAGGCCACAGACATAAGCACATTTCCAACAATTATTTGTCTCACAGTCACATCACGTTGCAGGAAGAACAGAGACAACAGACTTGGGGAGCAAAGCAGCGAGCAGAGAACAGTGGGTGCGTAGGTGATTGTGTGTTTTGTTTCACGCGTGTGGTTGAGAAAGTAAAACAACAACAATGAAACGCGAGTGGATAAATCAGGTTTATAAACATCACAAGAGAACGAGCAGTTGTTAGAGGTAAGGAGCTGATACAAAGACGCATTGTGGGATGAAAAAGTTCCAACAAACTCCGTGTTGGCTATGTTCTATAGTCTAGTAAAGTAAGTGCTTCACACATCAATGCTTGTTAAAATATGATATAAAGAAGAATCTGCACTTTGACTAAGTGCAGAAAGCAAAAAGTCTTCCAGTGACCCACAGACATAAAGAGAGAAACAACAAAAAATCTCTTATAAAAATTTTTACTTGACCGCACCTTCCCAAACTCATAGAGAGACACATCAAGTTTAAAAATCGCACCAAACTCCTGTAGTGTGCAGCCGGCATGAGCTGATACGGCAGTGCAAGATTGTAAACCTAAATGGACAAAGATGCCAACTTATAAGCAGTTCAGAAGTTGCGCCGGTCCAATGCGCTGTGTTACACGGCCATGGAGATCGGCATCTATGAGCAAGAACCACACAGTGGCCAGAGCTACATGGTGGTAGAGTGGATACTAGCGCTCTGGCTTCACAGCAAGAAGGTCGCGGGTTCGCGCATGGCCCAGACTTTTATGTGTGGAGTTTGCATGTTCCTCCCCGTGTCTGGGTGGTTTCCTCCGGACACTACGATTTCCCCACCAACATATAACATGCATGTTAGGGAACAGTTGTGTTGGTAAGAGGCTGAGGCGCCGGATGAACTGCCTCTGCTTAAGTGAAGCACTTTGGAAGACATCTGTAAAATGTGTGATATAAATAAATCATTCATTCATTCATTATATAAGTTCAGGGTTGGGATGACTTTGCCCTGCCTCTCCGTGCAGCATGTTGTCTTGTATTGTAATTTTATCTAACTCCAACCTTTGAAGAATGGCTGATTATGTATTTCTAAGACAATAAAGTATCATTATGAAGTTGCAAAAGATGTTTCAATTTTAAATCCTTAAAATTCTCTTGCAGTGGCGCCATTCAGGATAACTTAGTCTGAAAAATCTATTTTTAGCCACAATTATGAGAAAACTAGTCGAGTAGTTACCTGCAATTATGAGCTCAGGACATTGGTGCACATAGTTGGCCGATTTCCAGCAGAGCGTAACACGTATAATTACAATGGAGCCGTCTTGTGTTTGTCCTTGGATTCCCACAGTAAACATTGTGAAAGAACTCACAGTATTTAATATTTTCTGCAATGTCAACAAAAGTCTAACTAATAATAGTGGAAGGTGAAACAAAAAACCTTCAGAGGAAACTGTTGACACATTAGTAAAACTTATTTATTTTGGACAATGTAAATCCATGTTAATTTCTACATAAAATATTAGTAGCTCATTAATATATTACCATGTGGTCCTTTTTAAATTAATTAATTTTAACATTGACAATAGTTTCAACTTGAAAAACTTGTATTATCAGCTTTATTATAAGTCCTTTAGTCAATTAATCAATCTATGTAGTCAAAGTCACCCAAAATTTGTATTAATTGACTAAATCTTTAACTTAAATTATAATAATTTTCAATTTATAAACAACAGTAACAAAAAAGTAGCTGAAGTTTTGAGATAACAACCCGGTTTTGCTAACCAAGAATTTCTTGGGCCGATTAAGCTCTAAAATACATTTACAGGAGTCCATTTTGTGAGATGCAGAATGTTACCTATTTCATTTTATCTCAAGTCTTCACTAAATAATTGTAACTATTATTTGTCTCATAATCGAGCAGCCCTACTTCAAACATAATTTTAACTTTTTGAACTGTTCACTTTCACTGTAGCTCAAATTCTCCTTCTCACACTCCCTCAAAATTCCACAAGTGTCTGGGCTGGAAGAGAAACATTCATGATTGACATGAAGCGTTCACTTTTTTATAAATATTTTTCTGATGAATAGGGCTTGTTGAGCCATCTGTTAAACGCAGAGAGATTTCTGTGCACTGATGCACTATAATGGCCAGGGAGGGAGTTTTTCAGCTGATACAGGTGTTAGTCAGGTTTAAAATATAGTTTGATAAAACAGAGAAGCCTTGCAATGAGTGAAAAAGTGACTTACAATTAAGTTAAGTGTAGTTACTGTTTTTGCCTTCTCTAATAGTGTGGATGTGATGTGTGTGTCGAAGGAGCTGATGGGGCGGATTGGCAGCTCTGCCCCAGGGCAGCTGTGGCTACAGACCAGTCAGTGTGGAAACACTGAATAATCCAATGTAAAGTGTTTTGAGCATCTCAAAAGGCACTTACAAAAAATAGTGATTCATTATTTCATAAAAGTTAAGACAAGAATCAAAGTCAGTAACAGATGATATGGTTTGAAATGTTTAACAAAAGAGAACATTTGCCAAAAACAATATATTAAATGATACTTATATAGTATTTACAATATTAATCTATGTATTATTTTTAGTATCAAAATCTGAGTATTTTTTTTTAAAAACATTACTCTTGTGCCATTATACAAACATCCACAGAGCACAGTCGTTTCAGACTAAATTAAGGCATTTATAAGTGTTTTTTTTTTAAATAAAGTTGTTAGTCATTTCCGTCTTTCTGCACTTGTCTTGATGTTGAACAGGGCACAGAAATGACCCGAAGGAAACATATATTTCACTCATGTCGACAGATCTTTAAACACTGTCATTCACAGTGCAAAAGTTTCTCTTTGACTTTAGTCCAACTCCAAGTTGACCTTACACTTGTAAACTTGCATACATTTGCTAAGCAAATACTTGATCTCTGAAGGCTTTTCTTTATAGTTATGTATGTAAAACCACACTTGAGCTTTCTTTTATAGGGTCCACCAACATGGAAAAAACAACCGTCATTTTACTGATTTGAAGTTCCTTTTATTAGGCTTGTTTTAGTATTCTCTTTTAATATATTTAATTTAATTTTAATTCACTATGTGGAGCATTTTGAAAACAATTTCTGTTTAAAATAGTTCACAGAATTTCAGTCAGACTAATGTTAAAATAATTGAGATTTTAAGATGCTAAGATGCTGCACTGAAGTTTAACATTCAATAGGGCAATGATATTTTATTAACAGCAGCTGCTAAAATCATTTTTGTTGCATTAGAAAAAGGTAATGAGTTTAGTTAATTGTCACCAGAAAAAAAATGTGTGAAATTCCTTTTTATATATTCGAACACGTGTCCTAATGATATCATCACATCCCTAGCACACAGTTATCGAGTGTTTCCACAGCTCCTTTGTTTACTTGTTTAGTTTTTGCTGATGTATTGCCATGGAAACGTCTGGCTGCACATGCTTCGATTTTAGGACTCTTGCCCGAGCTTTGTAAATATAAAGTGGATTGTGTTGTGACTCACAGAGACTGGAGAGAGTGAAGGTTCTTCAGGGCAGCACTCGGGACAGTCCTCAGCTGGTTGTTCTGGAGCATCCTTCAGAACAAACACAAGTGTTCACATCAGTTACAAACAAACACGAACAAACAACAGTCTCTCACAGATGAAACTCCGGCTGTGTTTCTGATGGAAAAGCAAAGTTATACCACAAACACTAATGCTGATTTATGACTCTGATTTGTATGTTTGTTTTTTTTATTTTTTTGGCAATCCCTCATTCATCCAGGAGTGATCCATAGTAGAAGTCTTCAAAGTAGTCATCTGGACAGTGTTTCCGAAGATCAAGACGTTTTGACTCTCATCCGAAAGTCATATGCCATCTTTCAGGAAAACTCACAGAGACAGATGGAGACCCTAAACAGTATTTTTTCATTATTGTTCTAAAGATGGAGTAAGCAGATCACACCATACATCATCTCCAAAAAACTGTCCTCACATAGAGATTGAGGGAAATGGGTTATTGCAGGTGTTAGTGTAAATTGAAGTTGTTGTGTAAGAGGAGGAATTAGTCAAATTAGTTTTTGAGAACTGGGGCTCTCCATCGCCTTATGATGAATCCTGGGTATCTTAGGTGAGCTGGGACATGCAGATTTAATACCTCAACCTCTCGCAAACATTGTTTTACTGAAGCTGACGTTGTAGCCTTGAAGTCTGCTTACGCCTTCTATTACGATTCTTGCTTTTCAGAGATGGGGCTCCTCCTCCACCTCCCTTGACTGTCTTTGCTTAAAGAACTGTTCAAATAAAGCTTCCTGACTTGTTTGATAATCTTGAATCCAGATTTGTAAAAACAGCTGTCTCTCTTTGGGTTGCACTGAACGTTCACTCAGAAATTCAATTATCTGCCTCGTTTTAAGGAAGTCTGGAACTTACACTCATAAACTTGTTCAAAGGGTACGGTGAGTTGGGACATTTTGTTGTTTGGTTCATCACCTGAGTACTTGCGACCACTGTTTGGCTGAAGCTGACTCAGGTGATGCCGTAGCCTCAAAGTATCCTTAACAGTTCTATTACAGATCTAGTTTTTTGGAGTTGGGAGCTCTTCTTCTGGTTCTTCCACAGGTGTGAGGGCCTTGAATGACGAAGGTACCAGATTACGAGCTTGATCAACTACAGAAACATGAAGAATTGTTCAAACTAAGCTTGCTGGGTTGTCAGATAATCTTGAATTCTCATTTGTAAAGACAATCATCTCCTGTATTTTTATTTTTGAGCTTTGCTTTCTTCTTTTTGGGTCGCACTGAAGGTTCACGCAGTAAGTCAGCTTAATTGTTTTCTGTCTTCAAGGAAATTAGACTCATAACCTTGTCCAGGGCAAATCTTGATCTCCAGTTGTTCACAAGGGATTTCCAACGAAAAGCACTCGTTATTCTTTTGGGTATCAGGCTCACATTCATTAAATCACAATGAGATGTTTCTTGAGACTTATGAGCAGAATCTGCTCCCATTTTCTTGTTTTTGTTGGGGTCTCTTCACTAATTGAAGACTTGTCCAAGAGAAGCTTGGACAGAGACCTTTTCGCGACTTGTTACTTGTTATCAATAATGTGATTTTCAACAAACAAAATGTAAAATGTCAATCTACAAACAACTTGAAACAAGCACAATATGTCTCCTTTAAACATACAGTGTGAGAACTCAAATACAATGAATTCTTTGTCTCAGCCGTTACAAAATGCCTGTTCTTGTCTTGTTTATCATCACATACTTATTGTAAAGTTACAAAAATGTTTTCTTATACAAAGTTTCAACTGCAGGTCAACAGCACTCTGCCATGTTAACTCAAGGCAGGAACGACATGCAGCTGCTTTGTGTTTTTAGTGTAGACATTGTCGATATTAACCAAGAAAACTGTTGTGTGTCATTTTAACAACTAAGAGCGCAATGAGAAATAGCTTTACAATTGTAATCAGTCATTGGTAGATAGAATTGTGTAGCAGTTTTCTGACAGGAGCCAAGTGTTGCCCAGTGGAAGACTAATATTTACTCTCTGATGTGAGTGGAAAGGTTCACAGGGCTGGTGTAAGTGGGGCTCTTTGTGCAGGTTTTTTAGGTGGAGGAGGCGACACTCACAGGACTTTGAGCTGATGGAGTCCAGACAGAGCCTCGGGGTGGATGAATGACAAGTCGTTTCCCGCCAACCGCCTGAAAGACACACATCAGACTTAGAAAATATACTCTGGATATGTTTGTGTAACTGTGGTGAGAGCAGCAGCGAAAGAGAGAAAATATGACATTCTATAAGGATAGGGGTGGGTATCGATAAGATTTTATCGATATCGATGCCATTATCGATTCCTCTTATCGATCCGATTCCTTATCAATTCTCTTATCGATTCTTAAAATTATGTGTTTTATGTATCTAGATTTAAAAAATGTATTTTAACTAATTTCAATACATTTAGACAATGATGTGGACTATATTATGATGATTACTAATTAAATATAGGCTAAATGAAGAGCAGAAATAATATTTCAGAGCTAGAGGCATAAACTATTTTGATATTGATAACACTAATAACGCTATGTAAGGGTGTAACTTTGGCCACGTGAAGTCCTGGTTCTACACACATCACACTCTCCCTGCGCTCACCAGGCCTTTCTCTTTCTCCGTGTCCCACAAACTGTGCTACAGTAGCCTAGTTGTTTTATTCAGAAAGTCCGCTCCAGGTGACGGTCTGCGCTTGGAGAAGGCGGAACAGCGCGCTTCAGTCCGAAGCGAACGCACGTGTCTCCCAGACCGGCTGTGTGTGCGCTGGTCAGGACGCAGGCACGGCACAGCACAACGGACAGTCCGTATACACGGGACACAGCTCGCTTAGAGACTGATAATTCGTGCGCTCCGAGGCGCGGACACAATTTACTTCGGGGCTGACACTGCTGACAGTTGACCCGTCTACGGAGACGGAGGAGAGAAAGTGAGAGAGAGGTCGCCCAGGCTCGAAGAAAACGCACACAAAGTGTACATTAGGAGCGCGGAAAGAAAGAGTTTATACTCCCCCAGCTGACGGTAGATGCACGCGCCTATCCTTCAAACATTCATATTAATGGAGGAAGCTTGCCTGTCACGGCGCTGGTGTGTGAGCCGCATGTGCGCCACATGTACATATTGTCTCCGTTTCTTCTCTCTTTTCCTGTGCGCGCTGTACGTAAACGCGCTGTATCCACGTGAATTGGTGAGAGACTTAGGCTTTGCCAAAGCTAAAACTTGTGCTTGTAATAATGAAACAGCCCAGCGTGAGGTTGAAGTTCGCGCAGTACTTAAAGGCACAGCGGCCCAAAGCGGCATCAATAAGAAGAATCGATAAGAGAGGAGACTAACGAATCCAGTGGATTGCTAAAAATAGAACCGGTTCCCAAGTAGAACCGCTCTCGATACCCATCCCTATATAAGGATGTAGGAGTCTTTTTATCACTTAGAACTGTATACCTTTATTTGTTATCAGTCGATGTTATCTAGTCGACTAAACTTTTAATAGCTGACTAAGAATTTTGTTGCGAATATTCAGGACAGAAGCAGAAATTAGTCAAGGCGGTATTTTGGTGATCACGGGATTTCAAAGTCTTATTTATTTTGTATCACAATAAAATGTTTCTTGTTTTAGGTCAAAGTTTTAGAAAATGCAATACTTTCTTTGTGGTTTGAACTTGAACATATTTTTCTAGTCTATAAGAATAATAAGTTAAAAGTCACATAGGCACAGGCTCTGTTAGCCTGTACTTTTTGTATAAATCATTGTTTTGTGAGTAAGATCATATATGGTTGTAGTTTTCTGAGTGTCCAGTGCTTGATTAGGTCAAAAACAAATGTTGCTACACGGCCTTTCAACTAATCAATCGTTTAGGCCAGTGTTTCTCAACCTTTTCAGTTACGACCCCCTAAAAACATCTGTAGCCATTCCCGACTCCCAAACACAAAATGTTGGCAAGCTATCTGTGTTTGACTTTAATTTGAAGACATGATCAAAGATAAATCGATCTTCATCACCCAGCAAATAGATATACAGTATATATACCAATCACTTTATTTAAAGCTGTCAAGTCTTTTTTAAGATCTTAAATGTAAAATTTTTCACATGATCAGGGGACGCCTAGAAATCCTTTCGTGACCCCCGAGTTGAGAACCACTGGTTTAGGCAACTCAGAATTTCTTTGATCAACTTCAGCTCTAGTAAGTTTCTTTGGGTAGTCACAAAACTGATATTTTCCTCCTTTGTTTTTTGTTGTGTCTCTCCCAGTCTGTGACAGTGTCTGTGTGAATGCAGGTCAACTGAATTGAAAAGGTGCACACCAGCCAATCAAGCTTGGTTGTAGCTTCAGAAGCAATAATGCCTATATTTTATGCAAAGCCTTTTAGTCTAACTTTTCAAATCGGTAGGGCATATTATTGTTTAAAAGAGACCTATTATGCAAAATCTACTTTTCTGATTTTTTAACTGTTTTACAGCAGTGTTCTAGCACCATTTGTTAACCCAAAGTTAAGTTAGTGTTTGAGTAATCTTGTTTTGTCCAGCTGATGCTCCAGTGCTCAGAAAATCCCTGTCTTCAGCTACCACCTATCCCTGCCCACTTGTCTTGTATTTACCTGCGATTACTCAAACATAAGGATTTTGAGTAAAACATGTAGGGTTCAAAATAGTCATGTCACTTTCCAGCTACAAAAAAATTGTCATTTTTAAGTCTGTTTTATAAAATTAAATTAAGAGACAGAGCTTATCAGTTCTGCAGTTTTGAACAGGAAGTCAGTGGACATACAGTATTTCTAAACCATTTTAGGCCATTTTTGTGTTTTGCAGTGAACAAAATGTGAATTATGGATCTACTTACTCCATTCTTTCTTTCTAAATATACGGAAAAATCCCAATAGGTCTTCAATATTTTCCATAGTTAATATTTTACAATCATTGCAAAATGTCATGCTTATCAGAAAAAGCACTTATATAGTAAAGATCAAGTTGAAATCACAAAATCAAACAGGAAAAAAAATCTCTATACATTTTTTTTTCAGTCTACAAATCAACACTAAATCTAGTATTCTAAATCTGCATATTCATTTGAGAAAGTATCATTGCTAAAAAATTACATCAATGGAACACAATTTGGTCTCATTAACATTTTGAGAACCATCTACAACAAATAATAAAGAATTATTGTGTACTAGACTACCCTCTTTAATAAAGCTCACAATTATATTTTCTGTTAAACTTTATGGATTATGTATCTTTGACTTGAAGAATTACATTTTTTATTCGTCATGGTATAGATAATTGAGTATTTTCTTTGGTACCAAAATCGAGTGTGTAATTTTAGCATTGTGGCAACAGTAAAGTTTATATTTATTTGTTCCCAGCGACAGTGTGTGTGCCGCTCTCTGCTGCACAGCCCGAGGTGTGAAAGACATATGTGTTTGCCACGGCCTGTTGTCACTTCGTCCGTCACCTCCTGCAGATTAGGCCGGTCCTGGCGATCCCCCCTCCGCTCATATCGCCTTATGACCTTCTCACACTCACTATTCACGGATCCCAGGGGCCGCATAAACCACGTGTCTATAGCGGATATGATTTTAATAATGTTCTTTAATACCCGCGCTGCATCTACTCAGTCAGCACAGTGGACGTTTAAAGCCGGTGCTCCCCGCCCTTTCCTGGAGGGTGCAGAGGAAGTGCATAGGAAACAGGGGTGTAAATAAGGAGGGGCAGGCTGAGCAGAGCACATATCCTCAGTATATTATCTGGCCTGGGAGATTAGCAACAGATTTATCACTCTGCAACTTGAGTCCGGGCTGAATTCTCTGCAACGAGAGCCGCTGGGTGTGAAGCAGAACCCGCAGCAGCATTTGGAGTCCAGATGCCCCTCTCAAGCCGGCAGAAGGGGTTGGTCTGTGCAGGTACAGGGCGCAAAATACTGTAAATAAACAAGCGATTCAAGATTTGCATGTGGGGCTGTGCGATATGACAAAAATTACAATCTTAATATTTTTTTATGTATCTCGATAACAATATTAAAATGATTATAAGTCAGTCCAACAAAAAGTGTGTTCAAACATGTCTCCAAAATATAACCATCTTAATAAGACAACATGTTCATCAATGAATGCAGTCAGTGATTTTGTTGTTTATTTTGACCGTTTTATAATGTGATTGACCAATAAAGCATTTTCTAACTTGAAATACAGAAAAAAACATACAGTCAGAAAATCATTTAGAGTAATTTAATCTGCATTTCCCATTAGTTACTAATAAGTAACTACAAAAGACGCTTTTAACACATTTTTGTTGGACTGACTCAATATTGTTTTTACTGCAGCAGTAATTTTACTCCACTGTCAGCAATAAAAATGATATTGAACATTATTGAACAATTACCAAAATCACGCTAACAGTCTTGAATAATCGTTCAAGGACTGTTTAGCGTGATTATTGGTAAATGTTTGATTATTGAAATGTTAGTAAACTAATCTCAAAAGTGCTGATGACTTCTGTAATGACTTCTGTTTTACTACATTTTTTGTTCCCAAGTAAACAATATACTCGATATTTAATTTTTGCATATCTCCAAAACAACATCGGCAATATTATCTAAAATTCGATATATTGCACAGCTGTATTTGCATGTCATCGGTTTGAAATGACAGTGAGGCTGCCAGTCTGCGCCCACGCCACGGCTCCAACCATTAATCATGCTCTCACGATCACTAACATGGACTAAAGGTGTTGCACAATGTCACTACACGAAAATCTACACTAGAGATGAACTGGTGCCAAGATCGAAGCAGTGTTGTTTAAGAAATAGCCTGTTTTATATTGTAATAGAACTCGATTTGTATTGCCCCAGTGTAAATAAATTTAAAGGTCTATTTGGGAGAAAATTAGTTTGCTTTGCCTTGTCTGTAGGGCTGCAACCTGATAATTGTCAACTAATTTTGTAAACTACCAAAAATTCAATGAGCTGAGAAAATATAGAACTTTCAAGTGATGTATCTTCAGCTTTGTTTAGGTCAAAATGAGTAAAATCTCCTACTTATATAAGTAGTTTTATTAAAACTAGTAATTATAATTAAATGAATATATAGTCAGTATTTTACATTCAATGCAAGTAATTTCTCATAAAGTGCCAGCCCTACTTTTCTACATCTAGTTATAGAACAGTTTATTACAAAACCATGATTCCACATTAAAATATATATATATATAAGTTATAAGATTATCAAAAAAAATGACATGTAAACAGCAAAATCTGATGTAAATAATTTGACTTCTCTTTGATCATGGTTCTTGATCTGATTTTGTGGTTTGTATATAATTCAAACAATATATATGTCCAGAAGAGTCTATCTTGATTGCACTTTATTCTAGCGGGCACTTATTAAAGTGACTATATTTGATTTTTTTTACAATAAAATAAGCACACCTAGCACATATATCTTATTAATGTATCTATTCAGGTGAAAATTAGTCTGCAATGTCTTGTTTCCTTCTAATAATGTCCCGTTTGTTCACCCTTCGTTGCTAAGTTTGTCTGTTGTTGTCGTTAGCATCGTGGCTAACTTTGCATAACTAAACCCATCGCATTATGGTATTATTCCTGCGTGTTACAATGATGTTGGGGCATTGCACATTTATGTAAAAACTGTATTTCTTGTTTATTCGCCCTAAACAACCCGTTTACTACCAAAACGTCATAATCCATGTACAACAATGTCCAATAATAATATTAGTTCACTAAGAAAAGGTTCACAAAGAGTAGTAATTAACAAAGTAAACTTATGCAGAGAGAAAGCAAACTAAGTACTAGTTAAAATCAAATTAAGCATCTATATTTATCCAAATAAACAGATTAATAAGCTACCCTTGAATTAAATGATGTTTACATTTCTCTGCTTTTTGCCATTTTGTTGTGTTTGTATCAATAGATGTTCAAAGCTCAATCGAATATAAGATAATTTGAGATGGGTGCATACATTTTTGTGTCTGTGGACAAACATCTACAACTTGGAGAAAGTGATTGTATATTAACCAAACAAAAATCAATAAAACTCCAAAGTCTTTAAGAGATAAGTAAATTTCTTGAAGAGTAGCCATGCCGGAAGCTGGCACATCTATTAAAAATCGTCTGTTCACACGTCACACTGTCCAACCTTATCATTATCACTGCTTCATAATCCGAGAACAGAACAACTTTAGTGTGTGCCTAACCTTTTCAGTCGTTAAATGTCGTTTCCATTGTATTTGCATGTGGAAAATATGCCAGAAAAACGTGCTAAACTATCAATTAAAACACAAATGAGGTCACATGTAAATAAGAGGCATAAATCAAAGCGGCGACCAGGGTGACATAAATCTTGCCTGGAGCTGTTGAATCATGTTTGTTTTTCGGCAGCCAATAACGTCGCACTGTTGATATGACCTCAGAGTTTGGGAACTTAAATAACCCACAGAGCGAAGCCACTGTCACACGCTACCAGCCACGCAACGCCGAAATCCAACAGAAGCTTGAAACAGGCACACAAAAGAGCAGCGTTATGCCAGATGCCCTCCCTGAAGATTCAATTGTTTTAAGTTGTCAGTGATCAGGCTTTTTGTCGAGAGCTGCACAGCCAAAACTCTGACTGATTGTAAAAGTATGTGGATTAAATCAAGTTTTAAAGCAGTGGTACCTAAAGTGTGGCTCAGGGGCCAAACTCGGTCCTTCAGAGAGTTTACTTTGGCCCATGAAGAGGTGGTGAGATTTGTTAAGAGTGTTTGTCTGGTTACATTTTGAGTTGAACTGTCAAAGTAAACCAAATCAAGTTCATACTGCTAAAATACGTTAAATATAAATATTCCAAAATTGGGTTTGGCCCTCGGCATGTGGGAAAAAAATATTGGCTTGTCCAGGAAAAAATAATAATAATAATTTTGGCTGTAAGGAAAAAAGTTTGGCCACCCCTGGTTTAGAGGAATGAATTAAATGGTGTGTTAGAGTTGCAGTGTTAAATGGTAACTAATGATCATTTGTTTAATTGACTAATCAAAAAATAATCTTGAAAAATCTGTTTAGA
This sequence comes from Mugilogobius chulae, assembly GCA_038363315.1. Taxonomy (NCBI): domain Eukaryota; kingdom Metazoa; phylum Chordata; class Actinopteri; order Gobiiformes; family Gobiidae; genus Mugilogobius; species Mugilogobius chulae. The sequence continues at coordinate 29,525,553 of CM076403.1, forward strand.
TCATACAATGTCCTTACTCCTTAGATGATCATTTTTCACTGGATTGACCCAAATGCAGCTGAAGTGAAGCTGTATGACCTGATGGAAAATGTCCACAGATAAAATTGAAAACATGAATGGGTTGTGTTTATATTGCAGAATATGATGATGTCATAGGGCCAAATAGTGGGCAAGAGCCAATTTTTTCTCAAATATAACAATATACTTTGCCATAAAATATTGAAAACGTTATTTTTTCAGTTAATAGACTATATCCGCATGCTGGGCGACATCGACAAAAATTTCTATCTCAATATATTATTTTATCTCGATGTACGATATATGTAAAGTATGTCTCGATACCTCCAAAATGATTTTTTTTTTTTTTTTTTTTGAGAGAAATAATTTTTTTCTTAGCCTGAAACCTGCTGATTTAAAAGTAGAAATGTTATGCATTTTGTGACTAAAATACGCAATTCCATGAATAGCACAAATTTCTATTTTGACTTTTCCGAAAAATAGCATATGAATTGATTTTTTCATTGTCTGTTGTCTCTGTAAACTGTGACCAACTGGTGTTTTCATCCGTTGTACAGTATCACCTCCAGTTACACAAAATTAAATTATCTCAATAGGGACAAATATGAACAAATTTATATCTTGTCCAGAAAAATTCTCTATATACAATATTTATTGATTTTTTGTTAAGTCCGAGTAGATCTATTAACTTTTGTATTACAACAAAAATGTATCCTTCCTGTACTGATCAGAAAATTTTTGAGCTTTATCAGAATCAATACAAAACCATGTTGTAACATAAAGAAAGTATTGTTATTTTGTGTTGAAAATGACACAACTACAGCAAAAAAACAAACAAACAAATGATAATAGATAAATAAATAAATGAATGAATTGCGATCATAATACAGCAAGGAATGAATATTTAAAAGAATAAAACATAGTTTTGTTGCTTGTTTGGATATTTGAAAATGGCTAAATTTGGTATACGACTGTTAAATTTACTTATTTGTACAGTTAAAAGCATAAAAACTTCATTTTCTTTTAGTTTAATAATATTAACTTCAGATCCAGAAGAAGGATGTTTATCTGATTTGCATTTTTTTATTTACATTTTCCCAATAGAGGTTGTGATCTAAACCCAGAGCCGTCCTGTAAGTTTCCCAACATAAAGATGCGTCTTTCATCAGGCTCAGGACGCGTCGCCTCAGGGACCCACCAGACCCAAGAATGTGCTAAATCTCAGGAAGGAGAAAAGCCTAAATCCTCTCCTTGTGCAACACCACTCCCACATGTCTACCTTTGTCAAGAGGAACGCACACAACCCTCCCAGTGCCTCTGCTCCACACTCAAACTCAGACTGTCTAAAGCTGCAATCTGGAACTTTTCTGAAGGGAAAATAACCACCTGATTGTCACTTACAGTATTTGTTCTGTGAGCAACATTTAAAGCTCAAAACAGTGAGAGTGTATTTTATTCCTCGCTAAGACCAACCCTTTGGCCTATCATCCCTAAGAGTGATATTGTGACTCACATGGCACATAAATGGCCAATCGGTATCAGTATCAGTATAAGTATCGGACCGGTCGATTTCTACAATATTTTGGAGGTACTGGCTTACGGCTGGGCCATTAATCGAAAAAATCGATAGATCAAGATCAAATCAAACTGAATCGTCAATTATTTTGTTGTGGGATTTGAATGGGAAGATCAAAAAACAATCTTTTGTTAGTAAAAATGTGTAGTTTGGAGCAAAAGTCAAACTTGGAGGCTGAATGATGATATAGTTTTAACAAATCTAATAAATGTTTTGTTTTGTTTAAGTTCATGAATGGCATTTTCATTTAGTTTTTTCAAAAGGTTAAACAAAATTAAATCTAAATTTATTTATTTTTTGTATTTTTTTTCCCCAAATCGCCCAGCTCTATATAAAATGTATATTACCCCATTCCTACACAAACAGTTTGCATTTCTATACATTTACAATCAACTTTCTAGTGGAGAAACAGAATATACATTTAGGTTGAGTTTATGTTTACTAATGTTCTGATGCAGGGAGAGAGAGACAACTTTTATTAATGACATTGTACTTTGCCATGAAAAATCTAAAAGGTAACTTCATAAACTTTCAGTCTGTCTATTTCTGTTAAATCCATTAATTATAGCATTGCAACAAAAAAACTACAATGCCTGTCGATATGTCCTGTTGATGCACAAATCTTTCCAGTCTTTAGTTGTTTAGTCGATTAACTGTCTTAGTCGACCAGACCTATTTTAGACAAGTAATTATTTTTAGAGCTGTAGTCAACCAAAGAAATTCTTAGTCGACTAAAAACTTGTCCCACCGACCAACTAATCGACAAAAAGGGGTGTGGCCAAAGTATGTTGAAATTAATAGTATCCAATTAATGGTATCTGTCATAATATATGAGAATATTTTGAGATGTGCTATTAGAAAACGTAAAATTAGTTCTGTTGAAATGATTTCAAGTTAGAATGAATGTGTATTTTTTATATTTTAAGTAAAAATTAAGATATTTTATGTTTGTTCTATTGGAAATCTTATTTGCCAATCGAATCAAAATCGACTTTAATCTGTTTAATAGGGCTTTGTTCAGGCTCAAATTCACTTGTTCTAATTTAAGAAGATTTAAGATTCACTTTCAGTGTAAATCCTTACCGTAAAAAAAAAAAAGGAATTAATCGACTAATAAAAATGTTGGTCGACTAAGAATGCAGCGACTGATTATTTGACAAAACGGCTAAAGAACTGCAGCACTATTATTTTGTTTAGATTATGCAGATTTATATGAAGCAGATGCAAAAATTAGAGCATATGGCTTTGAATAGCTGAAGATTAGAGACTTTAATTAGCAATTTTACACATTTTTCTACTTTCCTGTGCCATTTAAGTCCAATATATGGACAGATCTGAAAGATACTGAAGTTGTGGAGTTGAAAAATGCCAATAAAAGACGATAAAGCAGCACACACTACAGTCCATAAAGATTGGAAAGACAAGATTTTCCGATATACGTAAAAACTGTGTGGTCTAGTTCAGTCGTTTGGCCACACAATGTTGCATTTACAGCCATTTTATCACTGCGATTTTAAGCTTCCAAGTAGAAAAAAAAAACACATCACAAGATCGCTTTCCTCATCTTTGCACAATCTTGGCAACTTTATCTCGCAGCATCTTTGAGCACAAGATCTGGTCCTAATGATGTGGGAATAAAAGCCGTGGAAAACAGAATGTCACTTTATAGATGAGTTTTTCCACTGTACTATATATAAATGACTACAAAAACAAACAGTTGGCACCTCCCCGCTGTAAAGCCGTAGCCCAGATGTCACGCTTTCAGTCGACTGATTTATTGGTCACAGGTAAGTTTCACGAACATCAACAAACCGCTGAGGAGCTGTCATCACGTCTGCATAGCTTTGTTGTGCCTTTGGCTGGGATTACTGAAGCCAGAGGGGAGTTGCGTGACTACGAAGGAGGCGATATTATTCCTGCTTGTGTTGTGTCTTATAAGAAAACGTCCGCTCGCTCTTAGCTGGCTGATCTATCTCTGTCATCTCCTGCTTCTGCCTCCAGGCCTCTCGCTCCGGTTCACTGACACTGCTGCAGCCCTTTAGCAGAAAAAAAACTCATGCACCAGAGTTCACAAAGACAAACATGCAAATATAACTCCCGGGAAAAAGAAAAGAGAGTGAAGATCAGAAATGGTTTGTCAATCAGAAATGTTCAAAAAAGTTCACAGTGACAGTTGCAACAGTGATAATGGAGATCAAAGGCGGTGTGTTGAGGTGTGAACGGGAAAAAAACTACTGTGTAAGGCGCACAATAAAAAGCAATTGCTGATACAAGTTTTAATTTGTCATCAGAATGAGTTATTTTTGTTGCACAACTCTGCTTTTGAAATATGCATGTATTTATTTTTACAATTTTACTTTTTGCACAGTTGGTTACTTGCGCTGTTATTTGGCTAAACTATCTGTCCATTCATTTTCTTCTATTTTCCACAAACACTTCCAAAGTCTCCTGATTTGTTCCCAGGCCAGTCAAGAGATATTAGGCGTTTTCGCACATGAAAGTACCAAGAACTATTCCAACATTCCTCTGATCCCTGTTTAGTCATAGGAACTACCCTGTCCCATCTCGTGTTCACACAGCAACAGTTTCTGAAAGTGGGTTAAACTGCTTTAACATTAACCTGTATAGTCTGGACATTTGAATAACTAATTAAGTGGTGTTAGGAAAACAAAAGCTGTCTTTTTCGATTCCACGTAAAACTATGATCTACAAAACCAAAAAAATCACGGAAATTAACAATAAAATACAATTATTCAGTGTAATTCCTTGTAAGAGTTAGGCCACTAACTATATTGTGATGCTTTTAAACTATTTTTCTTAAGGATAAGGAAAGCATGTCTAAAAAGTACTAGTAGTATCTGAAAAAAGTTCCTACAGAGTGAAAAGTGTGTCTCTTCTGACTGTCCTGTTTCTTCCCCAACATCTTCTTTCGTTGGAGCATACCTTTACATCTCACCCTAAACCATCTGGAACAGCCACCTCAGCTGGCTCCTGTAGTGTGAAGGAGCAGCAACTCTACTCCAAGTCCCTATCTAAGACTGAGTTCAGAGTCCCTCCTCTGTGTGACTGAGCAGCTAATACTATCTCTAAGGGAGCACACAGCCACCATGCAGAGGAAACTCATTTTGACCACTTGTATCCATGATCTTGTCCTTTTGGCCATTACCCAAACTTCATTACCACAGGTGAGGGTTGGAGCGTTGAATCGAGAGCTTTGTTCGCTCCTTCTTCACCACAATAGATGCATCACTGCTGACGTTGCACCGATCCACCTGTCAGTCTCATGCTTCTTGTGAACAAGACCCCAAAATACTTAGAAGGCTGTGCTAGTTGCCAAGAAATCCATTTAAATGAAACTAGTGATGTGCCAAAGAGTTTGTGACAGCGAAGGAGAAGCTAAAAAAGTTTGAAAACTTCCTTTGTTACTATGAAAAGTCTACTGCAACAATCGTTTTTTCAGCAACAACACTGACTGTAAAGAATAATAATAATAAAAAAAAGTTTATCAGTGACAACTGGGAAACAAGTGCATTTTGAGTTGATTTAAATTAAATGAATTGCACATAGGCATACGTTATAATATGTCACGGTATCAAAAGCTACTACTGTACTTGCCATTAAAAACTCTGTCAAGTCAGCATTAAGTGCAAGATCATGAAATCTGTTTTCTACAGTATTCCTTTTTTGGGAAACATAAAGACCACCAGGGAGACAGGGAGGCCTTATGTTGCACCCGATGATGTGTTTACTTTGGCAACTTGTAGCTGCTAATAGCAAAAATATATCTCAAATATCAATGGAACCAAAAATAGTGAGTCATGTTTGGCCCCTGAGCCTTGCGTTGGACGTGCGCTCTGAAAGGCTGGGAGAAACTGGTGGGTTTGGTCTTTTTGCCCTGTTGCCACAGTAACCATTGTTTTGCCTTCTTCCTTCCTGCCCTGCATTCCTCCACACAATGCGCTGAAAGTAAATTGCCTTTTGACAAAGCAGATTGGAGTTGTGCATGGACAAGGAGAGGGGGAAGACTCGGAGGCTGAAAGATGCACAAGGCCTTTGAAAAACACTGGCACAAAGAGCAGTTGGTCATTCACAGGGCTGCGTGTGTTACCTGATCTCAGGTAGACTGATTTTATCATGCCCCCTGAGCCAGACAGCACAGCATTTAAAGAGCGGAGAATGAAAACAACCGCACAGCGAGATTAGATGCGTGCCGCTCTCCAGGGCCCCACAGTGCAGTTGCCACCCTTAATCCCTTAAAAGCACAAATCAGGATGTCACATGACGGAAAATACACCTCGTCTGACGTTTTTTGATAGAGCTTAAGTGCGTCTTTATAACCGCCTTCTGATTTCATGAATGGTGAGTGACTGTTGCCAAATGCAGTTCTTAGTAGACGACCTACAGCGCAGACAGACTCTATACAGAGAACCTCGGCTCAAATTTTTATACCTTTTGAAGACTATAATCTTTAGTTAACACGCTTTTAATACCTTCCTATCAATTAAGACTGCATTCTAAGTTTAATGTAGCTTTTCTGGTAGAAATAGGCTGTGCCATAATCGAAAAATCGAGAATCGAGATCGATCGAATGAATCGTCAATTTTTGGTGTTTTGAATCGAAATCGAAACAAACTTTGTCAATGAAAGTGTGTAGTTTGGAGTAAAAGTCATCTTAGAGACAGAATAAGTTCAAAATAAATAATGGATTTAATAAAGTTTTAGTTTCGTTTTTTCATGAATGGCATTTTCATTTGTTTTTTGAAAGGTTAAGCTAATTGAATCGAAAATGAGATCGATCGATATGAGAAAAAAAATCGTGATTATATTTTTCCAGATCGCCAGCCTAGTAGAAATCCTGCGATGTATTGCTTATCTATGCAGGTTGACATATTCTACAGTTCACACTATAGATGTTTTCATTGCTCAAACATACTTAATTACAGTGAGCTACTCCACATTCTTTAATTTGACCCGGTCCGATATGTACGTTAAAAGCCGTAATTGCTGAACCTTCACCAAAAATGTTATACTATGCACCTTTAAATAATAACCAAATTGAACATTTAACTTACATTACTATGTGGTGAATGATAAAAAACAACTAGAAAGATGAATTAAACCAAATGCAATGTCAGTGGTCCTATATTGGGAGCATTTTTGGGGCATTTTGACAAGTGTCTTACTGCTAATAACTTTACATCAAAGCTTTTTTTTTAATCTAAACCTATATTGCCTTCTGTCCTTTATTGAATGTCAATCCTGGTAATATAAAAAAGTCCAATATTTCAATTATAACATGATCATACACTTCTTCAGAATTCAGTGTTTAATAGTTAAACATGCTCTAACAAACTTATTAATCCACAAAATGAATAACAACTGTGATTAAGATTTTTTAGATACTTTTTAACGGCTAATTTAATGTTTCAACTTAACTTAATGATGTTTTTAAGACTCCACATGAACCCTGTTTTAGAATAAGTCGAACTGCCAGGTGCATATCTCGCAGCTAAAGTTCTTATCTCAACATGGGACAAAGTAAATACATCATTAGCCAGGGGGCATGTACTCACAGCTCCTCTAAATAAGGCAGGTTCTTGAAGACGAAGGCTGGCAGCTCAGTGATGTTGTTCATGCTCAGGTCACTGTGGAAAGAAACACACAAACAAACTTTAGTCACACAGTTTCGTCAACAATACAAAGCAGAAAGGAGTGTTTAACAGATACACTATCGTTAAAAGGGATTGAAAATGTTTTACAAATGATGCAACAAGAACAAGTTACAGGTCACATCTGTGTGAGGCAGTTTTTACAGTAAGACTAATGTTTTCAAGGTGTTTTTGAGCCGTAATGTTGTCACAAAACTGGAATTTCAAACTTGATGCTAAGAAAAGACTTAATTCAACAATCAGTGATAAAAAGGGCTTTTTTCAGGCATTTACAATAATGTTTAATAATATGTTAAACTGTTCAAGAAAGTCTAATTTTGTCTTGTACATATATTTGTTTTTTGTGCCAATTCTCTAACCCTACACTACCCTAACCCGAAAGAGCATAGTCTGATACTAATTTTAATACTGTTAGCCTCTGTTCTGACCAGTAAAAACTTTTGTCAACAGAATACATACTGTGTATTTAATGCCATTTAATGTGGTTTCCTAGAAAATCCAAATGAAAATAGAAATGTATTGTCTGGCCACTGTCTATCTCTTTTGAATGTCAATAATTGACATATATTAATTAGCCAATCAGGGACAAGCATCGTCTCCCGTATGAAAACCAATATGGGTGCTTAAGACGAAAGAAATACATGAAAAATACTGAAAAAATTTCATGTGGAACTGAGTAGATTTTTGCAGAATCAATGAGCGATACCCCCCAATCTTTGTCTCACACTCCGAGGACCTCCAAACTCGAGTACTATGCAAACAACCTAGAGCTATATTGAGCACTGATCACTTTTATATATATATTTAATGATATTGAAGTCCAAAGAGCTCCAAATATATCTATGATGTGTAATTTACTACAAAGCTCATCTTTCAATGAAAATACCCTTTCCATTTAATCTGATATGAAGTATCCCCCAGACTCAGGTGCTCAGATGACCAATCAGCTCCTTGGTTACATAAAAGTCACGAAAATAAACTAATTGATAACTGATTGCCTGGTACATTGTGGAGTTGATCTAAAACACAGGCAGGGGGTATGGTGACCAGACCCACTCTCGCAATGAGCTGAAGTGGGCTCTGAATCCAAGGCAAATAGTGTAAGCTTTTAAGGTGGAATAATAATATACTGTATGGAGCTACGTTTTGTGGCACTGAATGACTAATATGGCTGTTGGCATTTACTTGTTTAGTCGATTAATCCAGTGATGACGTCTTTGTCGACCAGACGAAGTTTCAATTTGAATGAATGCAATTAGCAAAGGGTTTGAAGTTACTGTATATAATTTTCCTAAATATTTATAAAAAACAACTAAATCTGTAATTTAGATCTGCATAAAGTTGTGACTCTTTAAGTTAATTTGTTATTTAAGTTAATTTGTCTTATTTCAGTCCTTTTCGATCATACATTTTTCTGATTCATACATGACAAAAACATTAGTTCATTTGCATACTTTCTGCACTGTGTTCCTAGTGCTTTTGTGGTTTTTTTCTTCCATAAATCTCTGTGTTGTTGTAGTTTTGAGCGCAGTTTACGTTAAATACAAGTTCGATGATGATGAAAATGTTGCGTAGCTTCACACCTTTTTGTCACGCCCCTTTTTAGTCGACTAATTGTTCAGCAGGGCTTGTTCGACCACAGTTCTATTGAGTAATCTACAAGCATTGTGACTATTACTACAGTGAAATCCAAGCACTGTAAGAAGTGTCCACATTGTGTCTGCAAAAGGGACGGTTGTCGTGTGACCGAGGCCTCATATCAGACATTTTGATTGTGCCTGCATAACTGTAACCTCAACAAAAACCCTCTAAAAGGCCCTGTTTAGCCCAAGGGATCTTCATTTTTCAACTTCAAGTGAAGATAGGCGTGTAGCGGCATGAAAAATATGCTCACAGGACTTGATCTGCTTCCCCACCACAGCAGCTAATAGGAGTGTACGTTTTATAGTCTGGTTCAACTTAAGAAACTTAAACAGCACTTATACCTTCACTCAAAACACTTCAATGAATAAAGGCCTTAAAAGTTACACAGCTCCACAATAAATGATCTGCCAAACGTGTAAATAATGTAACAGCAGAAGTTCTTAAATTGTGGTGTAAAAAAATCCTCTGAAAATCAAACATATGTTAGATTTAAAGTAAAAAGAATGTCCGTAGCAGTTCATGTCTAATAATAAAGGATTGTGTTCACTAAAACCAAAGAAAAAGCTTGTTATTGTTGTTAGCCTGTGATATCTCTCATTAGCATAATGACACGGCTCAACTTGTTCTGACTTTTGACTTCTTGACTTCTAAACTCATCAAGGTGAATTATGAGGCTCACTGTGCATTAGGTGAGTGAGCATAATGTGTGACAGCTGAAAAAACGTTTGGTTTGTTTATATTGTTACAGCAACATGGAAACTAAAATTAAATAAGAAAAAAAGCAAAGAAACACATTTTATTAGTTGTGCTGAATTTTTCAAGTTGCAAAATACTGGATACAGTATTACCTGATTTCTTGTCAATGTGTCTATTCAGAAGGAAAATAGTCCGTAATATCCTGATTACATCTAATAATGCTCCGTTTATTCACCAAAATCCACAAAGTTTATCTGTTGTTGTTGTTAGCATTGTGGCTAACTTCCATTAATATAAAGGCACGTTTTGCTCTTAACAGCTGTGAAAAAAGCTTAAAACACATCGTGCTGAACAGTTTTGAGTCTCAGAATGCATTAGATAAATGAGCCAAACATGTGACTGATGCAGGAAGTTATTTGTATTTGTTTACATTTTAAAAGAAGCAAAAATCTGGTATATGTACGGTACTTTAAATACTGCACTGGGGGAACATTCTAGGCAAAACAATAACATCACCATGGGGACAAGATGGGGGTCTCTACCAGAAAAGGATATTTATTTTTGTTGGACAAACTCACAAGACAAACTCTAATCCTAACCTTACCCAAATTTTACCCATAGTCAATAATACAAAGTGATGACAGTGTGGCATAACTGAGTTGAAAAAATCAGGCACCAGAAAAGTTACACAGTGCACCTTTAACTTCAGGAAGCAATCAGTAAAGCAGTAGTAACAAGCATGTTATTTATTAGCTCTGAATTATACAGCTTCCTAAAGCAATGGCAACTTCAGGCCTGAACAAACATCACAAATAAGCAGCGGCCCTGCACCCCTCCGAACGCTGCATCTTGAGTTTCACTGCCAGATCGCTCTAGGACCTAAAGTGTGGGCCCTGGATCCAGCCGGGATCATATTGCCCTTCCTCTGCAGTCCCCCTCGCTCACACACAAACACACACATACACACACACAGACGCCCTAAAAGGCAGGCCCTGACAGACCCTCACCAGCCAAATGACCCTGTCCCATCTCCACTTACCTGCTTATCCAATTACCCTATGGACTGCCTCACTGAACACAGCCTCAATCAACATACTACACACTATGGCACGTTTTTTTCTTTCCTCGACAACAGCTTTGACACGTAAAGATGTCAAGTTTATGAGTTTTATCAATAATTGTGATTATAGCAGATCTTTTTTTAATGGGCAAAGTAGTGTTTCATTTTATTCTCAATAGAAAAGCGGAGAACGTAAGTAAAATAATCAACAATGTGGGCTAGTACAGAGAGACAGTCTACTGTGATCGGTCATTCAAAGTTATGATGAAATGACCAATGTGTTAGAAAAGGGTTATGGGAGAGAGTAACAAAAAGGGTTAAGGTTAGTTTAGGACAATTGGTTAAAATGTAAGCAGCAAGCAAACTAATTTATAGACTACTGACTATTTTATTTTATACTAAACATAATATTGCAAAAAGTATCTATTTGACAAATACGGAACACACTTATTTTGGTACATTTGTATGTACATAGTCAAAAATGTCTTTAGGCTACTCCTCACAAAAAAATTGTTGTGTTTTCCAATTTTTTTTTTTTTACTTTGATCACAAACTTGTGCTTGATTCATCAAACTATCACTTATATTTACAACAGTTATTAATCTTCTAAACTGACAGAACGTCATCTTACCCATAGACATATAATTAGTAGACGACGCACCAGTTTGAACACTTAGCATCTGAGTTAGTTCGATATGTTTTGAAGAACTCCGAAGCATTCTCCTGTTGTTTTCCTATAGTCGTTAGCATTAGCTCGCAAAATACACCAGTTATGAAAGATCCAGAGAGTGTCAGCTGGTACAAACCTACCAACCGCATTTAGCAGAGGTCAGAGCCTTATAGAAACTTACTGTTGAGTTTACACATTTTTTAGTGTTTTATAGATAAAATTTCTGATCTATGCATCTTTTAAGACTCTAATGACCATCAAACATCCACTTTTAAATATGAATTTGATAGTGAGAATAGCAGTCGCATCGGCAAGTGATGGAGTTTGTGGCATTTCCAGCCTACAAATATAGTAGTTTGAGAAATGTAATCTCACATCGTCAGTGTTGTTTTAAAAAGTTCATAAGACACAAATCAGTCCGTTTTGGTTTTGATGAAATGGCTTGTTAGTTTTTATCCATGAAAGTGCAACTTCTGCCATTGAGTTTAATTGTTTGCTTCATCACCTCTACCGGAGGAATATGGGCAGCAACAGAGCAAGCTGCTGATTGTGCGTCGTCTAATTATACTGTATGTCTATGATCTTACCGGCATGTTCATTTCCTTGAGTTATTTTAATGACCACCTCAGTCTAAAATGAAAAAGATCCAGCAGTAAACGGTGAGTTGTGATTGGTTTTCTCTCACATGTTAAATACTTTACAAACCAGCAGAAAACTTCATAAAGAACCAATAAAAAGTGTGTTTATAAAGATGTGTTTGTCTGTCAATGCTAATGCTAAAGTTAGCAATTGAAAATAAACAGCTCACATGCACACATACAAACTTTAAATCATAACCATGGCAACCAGACCTGATCAACTAGCACTAACCCTAAAGAAAAGTGGTCATTTCACAAGCAAAATTAAGTATTTTTAGCTCAGTCTTCGGTAAAACAAATACTAGTCAGCCTGCTTTTTTATCTGTCTGCTTTTGTCACCTTAACTTTATTTTGTCTTAGGGAAAATAACATTATCTAAAGTGAATACTTGTTAAATCTTGATGCTTTTTCTCATAATAATTGCAACACTAAACTTTAACATTCAAAAAATACAAACACCACGCTCCCTTTCTGTTTTCTGTCCTCAACAACATCTTTCTCGGTGCAAAGCAAACCGCAGGTGGCCCAAAGCAAACCTCCCAGACCACATTTTGCAACATTTGCCTAACCCTTCTCCGGGCTAAACCGCATGCAGCAGGTCTGAGAGGGGATCATGCTTTCCCCCCTTCCTGTGATTCTGGCTGCTAGACTCATTATGGGCCCCGGTCTGTTCACGCTATGACAGATTACACAGGATGCTAAAAATGTAGAGGTGATAAATGGTGACAGGCCTAAGCGCTTCGACAAACAGGTATCACAAAATGTCTATTCCAGGTGCCTGCGCTGGCTGAGTGTTGTTGGGACAAGAAAAACACGCGACACACCTCACATTTGGGGCAGCTTCTTTTAGACTCGAAATATAAGGTTATTTGGTTTGTGAATTTATTATTAATCACAGTGTTAACCTGTTTACTTCTACACTATTAAAATTAATCTGTAAACTAAATAAATAACTAATATTCCAACATAATGTATTACAGATGAGGCAGTTATTATGAATTTAGTTCAAATGAGGCTTGGTGATTATTCAAAAGAAATTTCAAACGTTTTTTGAATGTTTTTTTCTGTCAGTAAAATTGTAGATTTATGCAAAAGTCAGAGTAGGACTGGGCAATTAATTGAAAAATAAAGAGCTAGAGAGCCTGTTGTGTCGAATCTAGGGGCCCCACAAATCAATTGACCAAAATCTGGCTGATATCACTGATATTCTTGGCATGTTGTACCTCGTTTTAAAGCTTAGATCTTACAGAATACAACCATTGTTTTCAATCACCAATCACTCTAATATTTTGCGCAATGATTATATTTATCTGTGGAATTGTTTGTTGTCGACTGCACCTGAAAGCAGCACCAGGCTGACGCTCTGCATTATACTGGAGCGCTCTGAGGATTAAAAATGCTCTCAACTTCGCTAACTCAAGAAAAGGAAAAAACTTTTTCGCAGACAATGCCAACCTGGACGCCTCCCTGGTGAGGTGTCCAGTCCACTGGGAGGAGACCTCGAGGAAGCCAGGACTATGTCTCTCGACTGTCCTGGGAACGCCTCGGGATCCTCCCGGAAGAGCTGGAGGAGGTGTGTGTGGACAGGGAAGTCTGGCGTCCTTGCTCAGACTGCTGCCCCCGCGACCCGACCCCGGATAAAGCGGAAGAAAATGGATGGATGGATGGATGCAACAACTGAAAGAACTTTTATTAGGGTTTTAGCATCTAATAAAAAAAGTATTTTTCAATTTCTACATATATCGGCGTTGCATTGCTTATCGGCACCACCAGCCTCCTCTATATCGGTATCGGTTCCAAAAAGCCATTTCAGTCAGGCCCTAGTCGAATCATAAATTATTTGTTTGGGAGTTAAGAAATGAAAGATTGACTAAAAAAATATTTTTCAGTGAGAATAGCCGTATATATTATGACTAAACAACTAGAAAACAAGATTGATCAAAACGAGGGATAAAATCGTGATTATATTGTTTGGGCAATGTTGACAAAAATGAATGTCTGGATATTTTTGTGTGTACATCGATAACAATATTCAGACAATATTATTATTCAGTAGACCCATTCTCATTGTTTGTTTATTTTGAACATATAGAAACAAGTCAAAGTAAATTATAACTATTCACAACTAATTTTAGCTGCTTAATTATCATCTGTATTAAATATTTAATGTGTGATGTTATCTGAACTCAACCTCTTCAGACAAATGTGAAATGTTTGCAAAATGAAACACGAAAGTGCAAAAATATTACATTTATTCCCTTATTTGAAATACATTTGTTCATTCATTCATTTATTTTCTACTGCTTGGTTCAGTAAGGAATTGCGTGTGACTTGAGCTTACCCCAGTGACTTTAGGATTATTACAAATAATTTGTATTTTTAATTTGATTTTTTAGTTACAAGTTTTTCTTATACTTAATATTCAATTATATTACCTAGCTCTACCCCTTTGTTAAATGCAGCAGATTAGATGTCTTCATAGTTCAGGTGTGTGAAATCACTACAAAAAACTTTTTTTGCTTGCTTGCTTTTGAATTAATTTAGTTAAAAAACAACACAGGGGCTCAAGGGGAATAGAAACATATAATAAAAACAAGATACTATCTTAGAATAGGTTTTAGACACAAGTAGAGCTGCAATATTTGAGAAAATCATCCAAATGATATTTTTCTGATGCTGTACATGTTTGTATGTTTGTACTTATCTGTGCTACAGGATGTAATTTGTGAAGGAAATTATGGTACTTAAAAAATTGCCGCCTTTGTAATTGATTTGCTAATTGTCTCCTTTGAAAGTGTGATTACAACAAAAGCTGCACTTAAACTGTATTTATTTTACTAATCAGGTTTTCTTCACAAGCAAACTCCCAAATCATTATAATACAAGCAATGTAATATTTGTTTACTAAGACATCATTTATCAACCAATTACCTGACAGCTAAAGCCACTAAAGATCTGCTGCCATAATTACTTTATTAATAATCACAGGACATGATAAGCAAAAGTATTTTATCAACCAGCATCTGGACTGATAACACATTGTATAAGAAGCAATAAGGAACATATTTACTCCATGTGCGATAAAACAATTCTACAAAAACTGCAGCAGCAAAATGAACAAAGATTCTTGTCTGTTTCTATTAAGTAGGACAGAAATCAGAGTAAACCCATCTGACACAGCTGATAAAACACAACTGTAGACAAATGTATTCCAGTTTTATGATTGCTGCTTTGAATATTGATCTAAAAACGAAAAACTCTAGGGACTTTTCCTCTCTGAGTCTAGACTTTTGAAAGAGATTGTTTAATATTACTTTGTTTAGATGTAAAGTTTGATGTGACTGTCTTTAAACATAGAAGATCAGCAAATTTATTTAGTATTTTATTGATTTATTACGGAACGTCTGGGTCTGTTCAATGATTGCAAAAATGATAATCACAATTACTTCTCTCCCAGTAGAAATTATGTTTATTTAAAGTAGATGTAGTACACAAAATCCATGTTCCTGTGTTTTATCCATGTTACAACAGTGTTTTCTCAACATTAGTTATCCAAAGTCTCACTGAAAAAGCTTAACAGTTCTGCAGTTTTGAACAAGAAGACAATCAATCTGTTGTTACTATTTCTAAGCCATTTTAGATACATTTTGTGTTTTGCAGTAAAATAAGTGTAAATTCCTGATCTGCATAAGTCACAGTTTATTACTAAATATATAAATAAGTAAAATAGGTCACCTATAAACAATTCTTAAAACAATTCCTGCAGTCTAAGTATATTTCATTAGATAAATTGTATAATGTTTAGTGATACTTATGTAATATATGTTAGTGTAGATCAAACAATTGGCTTTAGTCCAGATTTTAAATGACACAGACTGTAATATTTAAACAGAAGCAAATTAATTATATGTTCAATTACAACATGTTTGTAACAGATCAAAGCAATCATTTAAATCACTATTTATGTGCACACGCTGTCAAGACACAGACTATAAATACACTTTTCTCTCATGACACCTATGCTAATAAGAAAATAGAGGGTATATCTATAAATGTCTGTAAAAAAAAATAAAAAAATAATATAAGATGACTTTATCTCAAACCACTATGACACAGTGAATTGAAATATAGTCCGCTCCTTCCACAAAGATTTGATGAATATGAAGGGCTGGTTGTGCAATTCATATCATTTTAATTCAATTATTAATCTTTCTAATCCTCAATGATTCATTTTGGTCACTTTACTCTACACCAATCCTTTGTCATCATAAGCATTTGGAGCAGAATTTAGATTTTAGAGGAAGAAATATATTTGAATGTTCGGCCATGGTATAGAATGAAAGTCTACATACACTACTAAAAACATTATTCCTTTAGAGAACAACTTGAAATGCAGTGGGAAAGCTACACAAAGAAACTCTTGTGTTTAACGGTAATAAAGAAGATGTTTGATACACTTGAGTGTTTGCCTGATATAAAAAAATCAAGATGATTACGCAACTATTAAAAAGTCCATCATTTGTTACAGTGACAACTCTGGGCATTGTACCAAGTTTAAAATACAAAATCACAGTTTGTAAAAGGTTACGATTAGCTGACTAACCGACTATAAAAAATAATAACTGTATTTTGATAATCATATAGTCAACTGAACTGGCTGTAAAAAAAAAACTAGTGTTTATAGCAAAGGCTGATGCATCATTTAAACAAAAATTTGACTGATTTTTATCAATAAAACACTACTTGTATACATATATTCCTTGTACGTTTTTCTGTCTCCATATTTTTGGCTACAAATGTGCTCAGAAAGTCTCAAAACACATTACAAAAAAATCAACTGACTAGTTGATAAATCATAAAAATAATTTCTGACTAATTGACTTGAAATAATTATTTCACAAGTTTTTAAAATGAAACATAGTATTTTCTAGGGCTGTAGTCGACCAAAGAAATTCTTGGTCAACTAAAGGTATGTCCATCGACCGATTAATCGACTAAAAGGGGGTGTGGCTAAAGCTTTGAAACTAAAAAGTATGTGTTGCTCTATTTATCTGACCCAAACATAAATACTAAATATTCATTGAAGTTCATGCAAAACCAACAATTTATACATAAAATGAAATATGGTATTTATGTATAAAACGGCATCAATAATTAGGTTCCAAATTCTTACAAAATCGCTAATTTTTCTTCCTGTTTAAGATAAAACCTTATAATCTATCTAAAAGCATTAGTCGACTAATACAAATTTTGGTCGACTAAGATGCCATTGACCGATTAATCGACTAAACGCCTAAAGTATTTTCTTCGTTAAACTCTGTGGTCCCACTCAAGATGTATTAAAAAAAAACTCTGCTGCTGGCTCAAATGAGTAAATTTTGATGCTGGCTTTAGTAGTGATATATAAATTATACTTTGAACGCCTTTGTCTATAGTAAAACTGACAGTCTATTGACAGTCCACCACATTAACAGCACAGTCTACATGCTTTAATACTGTTCTACTCTTATCTCTCTGTTGTGCATGTGCCTGTCTGTCAGCAGCTTCAAACTCCACTTCTGAAGAGACAAACTCAAGATTGTTTGATAAAATACTAAAAGTGTGATCTCTGATGTATTTTATGGCAATTTAGCTTAAGAAATAACATGAAGAGCTGAGAGTCACTTTCTGCGCTTAAGAAAGAGAGAGAAACAAACAATGTAACTATCCCATGTTGAGAACAGACTCTCCTTGGCGGAGGTTATAAGCCCCATTGAGTTTGACCAGTGGTGCGTGACTAATTCCTTAAAAACAACTTTGAGTGTCTAGGACAATACACACAGGACCAACCCGTTTAATGTCGACGTAATGATAATAATAGCTTCCTGTTGCAAAATCAGAGACCAACAAACTTACTGTGGGACAAATCCATGAATGACACTTGATGCACACAACAACCAAATTAATTTATCAAGCTTAATGAAGAATTCTTACAAGAAAAACAAAAACATACAGACTAGGGTTGGGCAATATTGTGATAAAAACAGAGCCAGTTACAATCAGCTTGTTTCTTTCAGGGCTGGGTGATATTGACAAAAATTAATATCTTCATAATTTTCAGATGATATTTCAAACCAAGCATCAAACATGTCTTTAAATGTATGAGTTGAAGTTTAATGATCTGAAAAAGTGAGATTGACTGGGTCGATTTAAAACTAGATTAAGATTAAGATTAGTAGACTAAGAGTAAAACAGCAAGTGTCTCAATGATCTGATCAAATATCTGATCCAAACTAAAAATAAAAACAGCAAAATGAGATTTTCATGTAAAAAAAAAGTCTGAATAAAGTTGCAATGTGCTTTCTAACTGCTACAATTTTTGGTCAATAAGAGATCAATGAGTAATTAAGTGAATAAAATATAACTGTCTAAGAAAAAATTATTAATATGTAGTTTTTTAACAGCCTTTTTTGTTTATGAAAGCATTTTTTTCTATATCAGACAAGTATCGATAAAAGATGGTTTAATTAGCTTACTAGTTTCGACGTGCCTCTGACGAAGACGGAAGTGACAGTCGAAACCAGTCAGCTAATAAACCATCTCTTACTTCAAGACATGATGAACATCCCTAACCCTGCCTTTTTACTACACGCGTTGTACTCAATATTCCGTTCTTGCATATCTTCAGGACAACAATCACAATATTATCTAAAATTCAATATATTGCACATCTCTAAATAAATGGGCATGTCATCATCCCAGTGAAGTGTGAACTTACTGAAAAAGCAGACAACTTTATATTCCGGCACCTCAAAGGCAATAGAAAAATAAACAGTGTTAAAAAAATTTAATCAAGAAAATTGTTCACATTTTGCCAAGTGCAACATTAAAGCCATACTCTGGAACATTCTTCATAGGTTTTGCTTAACTGTGCAATGCAAAAGAACAGCATTTCCATTGAAACAAGAAAGAGGCCATCCTCCAGGCATTAAAGACAGAATTTTCAATGTAAAGACTAATTTTGTAATGCTTTAGTTGTTGAGTTTCACAGCAAAAAACAAACTTATCTTGCAGGTTTACTTTGCAGGTTTGTCGACTACAAGCAACTTCCATCGACCGATTAATCGGTTAAGAAGGGGGCATGGCAAATGTTCTGAAGCTAAAAAGTATCTTTTTAAATTAGCTATTTATTCAATCCAAACAGTGCTCGAAAATCTAAAAGCAGAAAAGTATTTGAAAACTGTGTATTTATATCTAAAAAAGTAGATCAGACCAGGGGTTCTTAACCTTTTTGACCTTGAGGCCCGAATATTCAAAAGCAAAGTATCCTGGGGCCCAATCTTCTTTAAAAGTACGGTATTTTACTGATTTTGTGCAGCCCTCAAGAAGGTGCTCACAGCCCAACTATGGGCCCCGGCCCTATGGTTAAGAATCACTGGATTAGACCATGAATCAGTCCCAAATCTTTGCTATTTTTTGTTTCTATTTATTTTAAATCCTTATAATTTAATTACAATAACTTTATTATCCACTAATCCAAATTTTGGTCGACTACAACTCCATCGACCGATTAATTGACTGCAGCACTACTATTTTGGCCAAAAAGTTCCACAGAAGGACTTCAGCAATGCCACTCACTATGCACACTTTATTCAGTACTTTAAAGTATATTCTGCAAGTATTATTTAAATCATACTGAGTTGAGCATGTGCCAATACTGAACATAATATAAGGAGGATAAAGCAGAACCTTTACTGAAAAGTTTTCGGCTTTGTTAAATTTTTCCCCTCTACTTTCTACTTTTTTCTAATGTCACAATTAGTCCAAAGTCTGTCCAAAAAGTACAAATTGAAGCTGATGGATGAAACTTTAAGCAGAATGTAGTCACAAATACATGTTTAGACCAATCCTCTCATAACACTTACAGGAGTAAACTTATTATGATTTTTGGCTTTAGTCCCAAACAGCCAAAGCCACGTGGATGAAGCTTAAGTATTCTGTGGCCACAAGTCGTCGTGTTGAGAGCGGGAACTCCTGACTGGCTCCTTTCACCTCTGCTGACCAAGAACAAAAGTATCATTGAGTTTAAAATGGACTGAGGGCTCCAGCGGTGCAGCCACACAGCTCCAGAGCAGCTCCTCACGCTGAGCTGCTAATGCCACACTGAGGTTTCTCTCTCCTCTGCTTGCACTTCATTGTGTGGGGAGAAAGAGAGCCTGCTTTGACCTTGTTTAACCGTAGTCTTGTGTCTAATTTAGAGTTGATTTTGGTTCTTTCTGAAAATGTTACATTACACTAGGAGATAACAAAAATAATGTTTTAGTTTGGGTGATGCTGATGATAAGCTAAAGGTCCTATTCTTAGACTTTTAAAATGCAATATCTTACAATCGTTTTGTCATTGTGAATGTTAATTGTAAAAGCTTCTACTCAGGAGAAATTTAGTTCAGTTTTGGCCAATCAGTTGTGCTGTTTTACCTAATAATTCTGAGCCTCATAATCTTTCACACTGATGAGTTTAGAAGCCTTTTTACAATGAGTTTTGCCTTCATGGAAAAACAACATAACATGCTTATTGCGCGTAGTACATTTGTATTTATTTTTATTAGGCACTTCCAGGTTTAGGCAGAACAAAATCACAAGTAAACCAGGCAAAACAAATTAACTTTTGGAGCATAGGGCTGTGCAATTAACCGAATTTCCATTATGATTATTGCCATAATCGACAACACAGATTTATTCATGAGAAATCATGATTATTAATATGAGTGGAAAAGTTGCTCACAAATTGTATTCAGCACAATTTCTGTATGAAATGTCATTTTAGCAGTTCATTCTTCTTTGTCTAAGCTGCTAAGCTGCTTTACCTTCTTTTTAAGCTAATAATCGGCCCAATAATCGTGATTTCAATTATGTTCCAAGTATAATCATGATTAGTATTTAATCTATAATTGAGCAGCCCTACTGGAGCAAAGCAGTCTTTTAAATTATATATATTTTTTTATTTTGGGGGATTTCTGGATATCAAAGTTTCATGCTGCAAAACACAATGTACGCTATTTATTTAAATCTGTCCAACTACTTTCTAGCTCTCACAAATCTTTCAGCACAAGGTTAATATCCTCATACATTAGTTTTTTTTTCAGCAAAGATAATTTAATCAGATCATTGTTAATTATTCGCTAATTTTGTCATCAAATGCAGCATTTACAACATATTTTTGACAGAAAATTTAGAGTTCTACAACAACAACAACAACAACAACAACAACAACAACAACAACAAGTGATGCACCCCAACTTTAAGTTAAATAGCCCTGATCTATACAACAGGAAACAGACCATAATGTCTAGTATTACAACATGGCTACTTGGTATTTTCACTTAAATTACTCTTCCTAAATGTGCGCTGCAATCTGAAGTTAAGCCTTGTACTTTCTCTGGAGTGTTTGCGTTGTTACTGAAGCCTCTCCGGTTCTCATCTGCTTTCCTATGACAGGTCTGTTTCCAAAACACAAGCCAAAGCCCAGGCCCCTGTGGGCTGTAGGTAAGAGTCCACTCCAACAATGTCGTCTGATTTATAGAGACATGTCAGCTCCTCCACTTCCAACAGTCTCTCCTGAAGAAAAAGTCATCAAGCCGTGAATAATGGTGCAAAAGTACAGCTGCCGGAGCCAAGCCCACAGAGAGGATGTGTTTAACCTCTCAAACTTTTGCCCTGGAATATACAGCCAAATAATCAATATGTCTCACAGACTTACAGACGTATAGTGTTTCCTGGAATGACCCAGAGGGAGTTGTTATGATCGCAGCGATGCAACGATTACAAAAAACACATTTGGTAAGAGTCTTCACCCACTTCTAAGAATCAGATGACATCAGGAACTCAAATTAACAAACAAGATTAAAACTATGTATCTGACAGAAATAGACTAAACTTACAAGTGTGAAGATACTACATGGAAGTGATTACTCGATTACACAAATGTCTGCATTTGTTCGATTGTTAATTGAAATTAGATTAAACGCACAGTTTGACATTAACTTCACTTTAACGTATTTCAAAGATTCTATAATCAAATAGACTATTTGCTCTTTGACATCTTAGTATGACAATAATTTAACTTGAATGTGAATTATTATCAAGAGGTTTGTGCAATCTTTCGGTTAATAGAGCTGTTACCATGGAAATCATCATACTTAATCACCATTTTTGTAGGAAACGAGGGATAAACTAGGGACACATAGTTTTTAAATTGTGTATATATCACTTTTAGTCTCAGAATAATGAAGTTAAATTAACGTGTCAGCATCAGTAAGATACGTGGTGACATTTTCTTTGGGTTTAAAGGGTAATGCTTAACCTACACAAAGCCCCAGTCCTAAACTTACAAATTTAAGTAACTTTAGGCCTAAAAAAACCTGTTACGCCCAGAGAAAATGTGGCCATGTGGTTTCATTATATATTATTTTATTGTGTGTGCACTAGGGCAGAGCATTAAAGGCAGAAACTTTTTGTCACAGTATAAAAGAGAACAGTTGCGGTAACGATATAGTTGATGATATACCTAAACTATATAGCATTGTTAGAATTATGTGTTTCAGTTCCCCTTTAAAACGCCATTTTTACTATTTGTGTTTTAGCCTCTGCAGAGTCCCCAGTGTCTGGGCATTGATTACTTTTGCTCAAGATTTTAGAGAGATCAGATGAAAATTGCCAAGAGTTGCCAAGTCTGTATCTTTAGGTACTTTGGGTTTCTTTATTTGGAAGTCGTTATGAATTTTGACAGCCAAGGTTTGTGAATGTAAGCTGTTTTTCAAGTTTGAGTCACTAAAATATCTCACTAATGACTGAAATATGAAGCACAAAATGTGTTTTAAAATCTTTATTATTGATAAGATGGTTTGTTGTGGTTTTTGGTTGTGGCTTATTAATCTCTAAAAACACTGGAATAAGTAAAATTTCTGTTCCCCTTGGTTGCAAAATGAGCTGTGGTGCAACTGGAATCACATCACGATATTCTGCAGTTAAACTTTTCCACATATGAATATCACGATATATGATATACAATATGATATTACCCAGTGCACCTGCTCAGGGACTGCAAATACAAAGTAGTAATAGCTATGCTTGTGCAGTTCATCTCTTTTTTTAACAAGATTAATGAATGTTGTACCTAGTCCCTGATAAATAAAGACTAAACTAAAGTAAACTAAGGATTTAGCATTATCTATCTCTATTGATTTAACATCTAACGTCTATTTTATTGTGTGATGCCACAGCCCCAAGCTTTCCTAAAACAACTAAAAACAATACACTTACCATTCAATTTTCATATTTTCACAACATTAACTAAATCCTTGCCAACACTACATTGAACTTTGCATAATAGTTCTTATCATAGGTGGACATTTTTATGCAAATCATTTTACCCAGCTACATTTTTTTCTCTATGAATTGCGTTAACTACCGTAAAATTCTGGCACGAGCACTATCGCTCTTTTGTTATCAGTTTATCTGTGTGTGACATCTGAGTCCGTATCAAATAAACCATAAAAACAGCCACAAACGACGCGATAAGACTCAAGTGTTTACATGTATGAAGCCTGTGCAGCTGTAGAACATCTCACTAATCCATCCTGACCCCTGACCTCGGATCTGCTCACAAAAAACACATCAGGGGGACAAACGAGAGACACAAGGGACAGGCACAGTTCAACTAGGGCTGTGCGATATGGCCAAAATGAATCACAATTTTTCTGGAGCAAGTCACGATTTTGATTTTATCCCGATTGATGTAGACTATTTCCTATTAGTAAATAAAATCATCTGCATTTTCAGAAGTTCTTGACTCACCTAAATCCAGTTGCCACACAAACAAACACTGGCCAGTGTTGCCAGATTTTTAGAGAGAAACAAGAACCAAAATTGCCCAAAATCTTAACTTTGCATAAAAAGTTATATATAACAATTTAGAGACACAAGGGACAGCCACAGTTCAACACATCAGGGGACAAATGAAGACACAAGACACTTCAATTACTCAGAATCAGAACAGTAATGTATCATCACTTTGTTATTAGGACGTGACAACTGCAGTGACATGAAAAAATATGTCTCTGAGAGCTGGGAAATAAACCAAATTTTAGATAATATTGTGTTGTTTTCAAGTCTCTCATTCATAGTCTCTGCAAGTGGTCCCCTAATGACAGAATGATAATTTTGTTCTTTTACATTTTAATCTGAAAGGAAAAACATTCTGGATTATATTGAGTATGAAAAATTCAGGGCGCAATAGTCGTGTTTAGGAATAGCTGGTTTATAGTAAAAAGTTCCTCAGAAAAAAAAAAAAAAATGTCATTGTTTTTCATGTTTGTCCCATAATAGGTTGCGTTCCCGTAACATCACAACATTCTGCAGGTCAAGCATGTTTAACACTGATGGCCGGCAGCTAAAATTAATATTGTTGTAACGGTTTTTTTTTGTTGTGTAATTCAAAAATTTATGGCTTAGTCATTGTGATTGGTTAATACAGTCTTCACACATTCAGAGCTTGACCATCTGAACACTCAACTGAATTAAACTAAAAAGAGAGGAAAAAATCCATTGTATTAGGGATAAGCTAAACTTTGTTTTGGTGATTGGTTTATGAATTTTGTGATTGTTGCCCAATGCACAAAAGTGAAAACATCTTCAGCTTAGAACTTTTCCAGTTTTCAAACTTCAGTAGCACTCAGTTGACCCCAGTACTAGGTCTTTTAAAAGGTAGTTGTTGTTCATTCTATAAACAAATACGAGTTTTCCAAAATTCATTCGATACATTTTTAATCTCTGAGGTTTGACACACAGAACAGTCAAAAGTCCTCCAAAGTCTGAGGTTCAACCACAAGTTTTTTTGGCTGTGAAACTCTCAATTAAAAAGATCCATGCATCATAATCAGTGTCAATTAGAAATGACTTTATCTCAATTAAACTGTTATTAAATGAAATAATTGTGTTTATTTTTTCGTTCACATTTTGCAATCCCATTAGCCCAAAACCACAGGCTGCATTTGTGTTCTTAAAACATGCCACAGTCTTTGGATAAGTGAGGGCAGAGTGAGATAGGACAATCTAGAGAAAACAACACTTTGTTTTTCAGTGGCGCACACACTCCGGGGTACGCACTATCACTTTGTAAAAACATTGCTTAAGTGAAATGTCACAGTGCCCATAATGTATCGATTGAGTTTCTGAGTAAAAGATTGCGTGAGCAGCTCAGGCGGGCACAGCATGTCGTGACAAAGTGCATCGACTTCCTCTGTTTACATTACCTAACACTTTATTCACAATGGAGATCTGTAATAACACAGCACAAGCACGGAAAACTTTTGTAGTGAAAATGAAATATAATCTTATTCTACAATGCTTTTACAAGAGCTGGAGACAGAACGACAAAAGACAACTGTTGCCATGGAAATAATGGGAAATATCCTTTTTGCAGCAGGTTTGTTAAACATAGATCAAAAACATTAGTCAAAAACATTAACCCTGATTAACTACTGAATTTCTACTGGTAAATGTATATTATCAGTGTAGAGTCAGATTTAGCGTAATTAATCGAAAAGATCCAGAGATTGCTATCTAGTCGTGTCAAAGCATTAATTATTTATGTTATTCAGGTTAAGTGAAGAATTTAGTCCCAATTTTGATGGTGTTAGTTTTATTATTAATTTAATCAATAGACAGATAAACAGATACAACTTTTAAAAACAGAAACAGAGAAAGAAACAAAGATGTTTTAAAGCCTGTAGCAGTTGATTCCGGTCATTAATAAAAGTATCATTGTCACGATGTGAACATTTCAAGCTTTATTTCGATACAAAGGAATGTACTATCAATTTCAGTACCATAATGAGAAAAACACAAACTAATATTCAAGACTAAATAGTCAAAGCTTTCTAGGCTACAAAACTGTGTGGTATTTGATAATACAATAAGTTCATCTAAATTATAACTTAGTGCACTTTACCAGCTTAACAAAACAAATTGAAACTGTTTAATTATTCCTTTCAAAAATAAGCACAATAGGTTGCGTTCACACTCTAGATAGAATGATGATGATGCTTATGCTTATACTAGCACTTAACTTGTTATTCACATTTGATTGTAACTTGGCTTTAATTTCTGAATTTTAATGTGATACCTTGGAAGATTCAGCGATAAGGGGTCCTGGAGAAAAGTTTGAGACCTGCTAAATGTGAGGTGAAGATGAAAAATGTGACTGACAGAATACATATGATCTAAATGTAAGAAATAAGATATGACATTATAATATGTGATAATCACAGATGTTACACAATTTTGTAACAAATGAATAATGAAACTGAATTGAATTAATCAAGCATATTTATACAATTTCAAAATTTACACATTCAATTGTGATTTCATTAGTGCTACACAATTTCATTAAACAATATTATGGCTTGTTGAGATTGTAAACTATTCTATGATAAACAAGTTTCCAATGCTTTTTCATTGCAATAGTTAAATTTTACTATATATTGTATAGTCTTCCTTTCTATATATTTCGTGGTCTTAAAATTGTTCAAGATTATATAAACTGCTTGGGAAGGCTCACATTTTCTCTGTGGAATGTAGATACTTGTGTAAATGAGCATTAACTTTCTATATTAGCTTACTAGCAATTTTTGATATCCAGTACTTCTGACAATCCTATGACAAAACAAAGACTTAATATTAAAACTAACTCCAGACCTCCATATGTCACTCACACCTTCTGTCAAAAGCTGACTTCACAAACATATTTCCTATGCAAACATTTCATTCTAACACAGTTTTACAGCTTGTCCTTTGGTAAACTTCAGACAGCTCGGCCTCACTTATCTGTTTGCTCTCACTCACAGAAAAACAACCATTTCAATAGACTTCAATATATTAATTTTGGCTGATGGCTGGCTGGCTGTGAGGTGACTTGCATGTGTGGTTTATGATTAACCTGGGAGTTGTGAAATCCACCTGAATAGTTTCTTCACGGGCAATCATCAACTCTGCACCACTCCTATAGTGCAACATGTGCCAACTTTCTACACACTTACTGTATATTATAGCTGTGTAACTCAGTCTGCGGCGAAAAAGACCTTTGTAATGACAAGGACAAACAAGACTAAGTTACTACAGAAAGCATATTTGTTGTTTTCTTCTATTGTTATTGCTCAGGTCAAAGGAAAGATTATAATAAGCTGGTTAGTGTGGTTAGAATTAGTGAGGTTCTGTGCAAACTTGTCACAAATATTAAGCATTTGGTTGAAAAAAGACAAGGTAAACATTCACACAATGCTAAGTCCATGTTAAACGTTTACACTTGTCAATGTGTGAACTCATTTAGTGACATTGTGTTAGTGAATAGGGCTGAATATCTCAATACTTTTTGGTATATGTCGTATATTACCCACTTCTACCACTTACTATTTGATGTGGTTTGGATTGTGGTCACTTCTTTGTTCATAAATATAATGGAAAAGAATTGTGGTGGCAATTTTTTCAACAATCTGAATCCTAGTTAATCTCTGTCACCAAACAAGTGCATAAACAGACTGCGAGCTGAGCGTTTTCCATCAACCAAAATGTCAAAATCCAACTTAATCTTATCCAAAAACTTGATCGAGTTGATCTGGCTACAATAGTTTCAAAATTGCTCAAAAGTACAATCTCACGCGCTAAATGTGTCAGTATTTGTGGTTAACTTGTGAAACATGTAGTTCATTTGTTGTAGGATGTTCCCAGGCTCAGTCAGTGTCCTCAAAGTGAAAGTTAACAATTACATGGTCAGTTAGAGGCTTGTTAAGGTGTTAAAACAAGAGACAAAGTTTGCAGAGTGGCATTTGTAGTCATAAAGAGAGGTTTAATCTATGTATTAAATAAACCCAACCTTATCCAATATGAAAAGAATGCAGTTGTCTTTAACATTCTGAATTTAAATCTTAATTTCCTCTGTGCTCCTTTGGACAGTCACTGGCCCCATGTGGCCCCGGGTTATACAATGACCATGCTTTTACTTAAATTATTGGAGTAACTCAGTTAAACTCAAATAGCTTGTATGGGAAAAGGCACATTATCCCACGGTACAGTCTGTTTTAGAGTCACAAAGTTAACCAACTGGAAAATCTCATCTGTAACATCTTCATTACGTCCAAACACTGGAGCCATGTGCGTAAAGTTTGCCCCGTGATGTGACCCTCTCCATCCCGTTCACGTGCCACGCTGATGCCACAAAGTCTATAAGAGTTTTACTGTTGTATTACGGTGTGTTTATGCTTTGGGGGTTACTTACAGGTAGTAGGTGAACGCGCGCAGTCCGGTGGGCACTGTGGTCAGCCCTCTCCCGGAGCAGTCTGCACCCCCATCTTCATCGCAGCTGCACGAGGGCGAGCACACGGCGGCGGTCGGCTGCTGTCCTTGACCAGTGTCCCCCAACCGGACAACCCCCCAAAAGCACAACCAGAACAGCTCCACTCGCATTTTCCCCGCGGTTGATCAGGTGCCAGCGAAATAAGGGGCCTTTGTGCGCGGTTTACGCCACACTTAAGACTTGGTTTGAGGCATGGGGAGGTGAAGCTTGTCCAAAAACACTCACTTCATACAAAAAATGTTCATGAATAGCGTTTTGGCGCCGCTAAAAAGTCAGTGCTGTTTCCACACGCGATGCATTCACCTCGCTTTGGAGCATTTCTGAGCTCCGTCTGTCTCGTTCAGTCCATAAAAATAAAAGTAGCAGCGTTGGCGACAGGAGCCTACCTTGTCTTTTTGCGCTTTCCCATCAAACTGTCTGCTAACGAGGTGCTAACATGCTAAAAAACTACGTGCACCGCGCAGTCTGAGCCGATCGCACCGCGGTGGAGGGGTTTCGTCCTGGTTTGTGTCCTACTTCACGGGAGGAGGGAGAGCACCGTCAGCTTTCAGCCATTCCTCCTCTGCTCGCCCCTTCCTCGCGCCTGACAGGAGCAGCGTGCACCCTGCCGGACAACCTGCGGCATGGGCCCGACCGGAGGAGGACTACCTGCTCCTCCAGTGTGCGCACGAGGGAGGACTGCAGCAGGTAAACAACACGAGGCGAGGCTCAGGGTGAGTATGAGGGAGAAAATAAACAAATATGATAGAGAAAATAATACAAATATATATTTTAATAGATCTGTGCACAGGACGTCAGTTGGCTTGTTTATATTCAAAATAGCTAACTTCTGTCAGCGTTAGCATAAGATGACACTGTTTTCAAAATTAAAAATTGGGGCACACAGACGTTTTTGCTGAAGGTAGTGAACATTAGGTTAAAACGGTAAGTGTATTCTTATGCACTTAATGGCTCATTCAAAATCTTTTAAAACTTCTGTCCTCTATTTTGACAAAAGAAGTAGCAATATATTCCTTTCTTCGCTGTTGGAAAGTGTCAAGAGTGGTCAAAAATCAGGACAACTGGGACATGTCTTGTGTAAAACTGGGACAAAAAAGTGGATTTGAATGTATTTACTGGGACATAGAACGAAGGGCTCAAAATAGGCACTGGTAAATAGGGATGTCTGGTCACCTTACATTAGCATTAACGCACAAACATGTTACCTTATAAACAACCAAGAGTCCTTTTGGTAAAATATATATAGTCTTTAACATGTTTGCAGAGACGTCAATCACACAAATCACCGTTTATTGCCTGATTTTCCAAGTATTTATTTATTTTTAAACTGAATTAGTGAAAACACCATATAAATTAATTGAACAGGAAATACTCATAAGTACATAAGTTAGCTATTTTGAATATAAACAAGCCAGCTGACATTCCATGCACAGAGACACTTACGTTTGATTGTGTTTTTCTTATCCAATTAAGATTTTATATTTGCTTTAGAGGTGGGCAATATAACAAATTTTAGATAATATTGTGAATGCCAGATTGAAGATGTGCAAAACTTCTATATCGAGAATATCGTTTTAGAAAAAAAATACAAAAGCTATGATTTATCATAAGAAAATGAATGTTGTAAACTTAAAACAAATCTAGAACAGCAAGCTTATAAACAGCAGAATTTATTCCATAAGTTATTCAAAGGGCTTCATACAGAATACACTAGAAAACTACAAACTTAAATGTTTTGAAAAGCTACAAAGTGGTTAAATTAAGTGTTATTTAGAGATTATTTGTCATGATAGAAGCACATTTAATTCATATTTCAATAACAGAAGCAGTTCAGCTAATTTCAAGTTGAAATAATTGTTTTATTTCTTTGTTTAGGTCAGCAACGTACTTATAAACAGTGCAAACATCTCTGAGATCTATCTATGACTTCACTGATCTCTAACTGTATTTTAAAGAAAGAAAAAAACACTGGTTTGACCATTACATCTTCTATGTTTAGTGGAAAGTAGAAGCAATGATTATTACCTTAAATACAATCTGCCTTAGACCCAAAGATGCACCAGGATGAAAAAGGAAATAAAGAAGCTCCACTTGCTTATCTAGTTTTGCCTTGACAGAATGTGGCACTGGTATGCTATATACATCTTTTTATTCAATTATGTTTTATGACTTTGTGGCTTCATTAACAATTTAGTGTCCCCATAGTGAAATTTGTCCTCTGCATTTGACCCACCTTCAATGTCTTTGGAGCAGTGATTACCACAGTGCAGAGATTGGGGACCAGCTCCAGATCTTCTTGTTGGGCTTGGTCAGGACTGTAGCTGGAGGATTATTGTGGATTGGATTATATGTTTTACATTGGTGGGGAAACCAGAGCCCAGAGGAAACCCAAGCAGACACAGAGAAATCACAGAACGGAACCGGAAACAGGTTCGCCTCTCCACAGATCATCATCTGCTTGTCATCATGGAGATACAGTAGATAACTTTAATGCCTCACTGTGAAACATAGGGTGACCAGATAATTCTGTTTACCCACTGCAGTCGCTGTAGTTCCAACTCCAATACAGAAATATTCACGACCACTGCTTTGTCCAGGTAAAACAAGACAAGTCTCATTTATCATAATTTGTTGACTGCTTTGATGCCCAACATCATTAAAAAGACAAAACTACTTGAAAACAATGAACTATTTTGCACTGACAGAAGTTTCATGAGCCACTGATCGGGCTGAGCAGTAGTCAAATTTCAATTTCAGTTATGATTATTGCTGTAATCAACTACAAAAAATCAAGCAATTGTGATAATTAAGCGTAACTCATAAGTATGTTTATAAGCACTCATATACTGTATCTCCTTGAGTTGCAAAAGTAGGTCCCAGACAGTTTCTTTACAATTGCAGATAACATTTACAACAGGCTCTTTCTGTAAATATGTGACCTATTTCATTTTATCTCTGCACTCTCTGCATTAAAGATGCACTGTGTAACTTTCTGGAAGTGAACAGTCAACTACACAATTTAGTTGAGGTTTAAGTTAAAACTATACTTTGGGACATAGTAGATAGATAAAATGACTTTTAGTGTAAAAAAAATTGCTGTGTCTATCCTCGGATTTATTTTGACAGATTAGACACAGCATTTTTTTACTCTCCAAGTATTTTATCTTTCTACTTTATTGCTTGGCCTTATCCAAATAAGTTTAACAGCTCTAGCCAATTAATTCACTCATTTACCGGCTCTTTTCACCCACACAGTCTTTTTTTTTTTTTTCAAAATCTGTTCTCCTTTGGCAAAGCGATATCATCTCCTCAGAGACAAGCAGGTGATTTACAAGAAAAAATACATATTGCATCTTTAAATATGCATATTGTGTTTTTTATACGTAATTTTGTTTTAGTCTTTTGAAGATGACAGTTGAAGAACTTTGACACACGTACATTATGAAGTCGGTCCACGTCTCTTGTCAATCACACGAGCGGGGTTATTTCAACATAATTAAATTCCTCTTCACACATTTCTAACGCTCTCAGCCTTATCTCACCTGGCAGTTTGAGTCTTAAACTGTCTGCGATGATCAGTGGAGGTGAAAGAGCAGTGAGGCAGACGGGCTCTAGGTGCACAGGGCGTGGTGGTGGTGGTGCTAATGTACATTCAGACCATATACAAAGCAGCAGCAGCACATATGGAGAGCAGGGCAGCAGGAGTCGCATTTCAAACCGTCGCCCGGGATGGGGTGCGTGGGGTATCGGACATCACAGGACCCCATGATGCCCATTCATCACTGATCTTTTGTGCAAATGGGGAAGAACAGTGCTGCCTCTGTCTCGTCCAGGTTGATTGGGTTGTTTTGTGGGTTTGTCAGTTTTAAGCAGTTTTAAGGACAGAAATGGGGTGGTCAGTCAATTCAATACAGGCATGGTTTAAAGGAGACAGTTATAGTTACATTTTAGAGTTACAATAATTACAAGACAAAAAAAATCAAGATTGAGCTATTCTTCACGATTACGACTGTCATGGCCAAGCAACAGTCAAATCTTTCAGTGTTTTTCCTTCTCATTTTCTATCACGTCACTTTTTCTCAAGCTTCTGACCAGTTTTATTAAATCTTTGATAAACTTTGTAAATGAAAAAAATCCTAATGTAAATACATTTACAAATATTAAACACTTCCCCAGGGAAGCGTCCAGGAGGAATCTGAAACAGATACCCAGGCCACCTCAGCTGGCACCTTTCAAAATGGAGGAGCAGCAACTCTACTCCAAGCTCCTCTCATAACTGAGTTCCTCACCCTATCTCCAAGGGAGCACCCAAAAACCATACAGAGGAAAAACTTGTGTACAATAACATTAAGCACAATGGCAGAGATGCTTGTACCAGATTGTAGTTTACAGCTAATTTCCATCTGTAGTCTGGAGAGGGGAGAAGTTACTCAGACACCAGCCAATAAAGCTGAATTTTTGCGTCAGCATTGAGCTAGAATGGGGCAATATTGCTTCAAAATATGCTAGCACACAATCTGCACATTTTTAATCCCCGTTTTAAGATATTTACAGCCTTGTTCACTAAAGCTGGTCAATAAAAACATATACTACATCATGATAAGAAAGGATCAAAATACACAGTATAAACATATAAAAGATTATTTGCTGATTTTAAATTCTGTGCCCTTCAACATTTTTTTTCTCTTGTAATATACAGTATGTTTACTTTACAATAGGCAAATGAACATTTGCATACGCACCATGACTAAATTTGTACAGAAAAAGAAAGAAAGAAAGACAAATAAGCGGCACAAAATTGGTGTATGCATGTTTGAAACACTTCAAGCTATGCATCCAATAATTTGACATTCTCAGATTTTACAAAACCCATTCTTTATATGCTTAGCAACATAAGACACTGATTTGTTGTTGATACTACCCCAAATTGTAGCAAACTGATAGTACTCACTTGTTCATAATTTTTTTAAGTTATCGCAGTTAGCAATATAATGCTAAAAGTTCCAAAAAGTTACCAAACAATGTTGGTAATGAATTTGTTTTTAATTACAAGTTCTGATGTCTAGTACACGCTGAGTGAGAACTAACAAAGTGTCTTTGAAGTGTCTCTGAAAGAAATAATGAATTTCTAATTTATTCAGTAAGATATTGTTTTAATATGTGAGCATGTATTATTATTTATTCTAGAAAATGGCTCATATGCAGAGGTGTGGACGCACAAGTCATGAATTTGAGTCACTATTTGAGACTTTACTTGATAAAATGGACAAAGACTTGAGAATTGACTCGATTCGAAACAACTTAATGCTTTTCCTCTAAAATTGAATTGTGCAATTTTATATAAACAAACGGCAAAATGTCCCTCTTCACTTTTCTATTTGTGACCAGACAAGATTTATTCAGTATTTTGATAAAAAGACTTGAATAGACTTGAGACTCTGACTTGGTCTAGATTTGAAGGACAGTGATTTGGGACTTGACTCAAACTTCAGGTCAAAGACTTGAGAATTACTTGTGACTTGCAAAACAGAGACTTGGTCAGACCTCCGCTGATATGAAAAAAAGATCGAAAAAACAGCTCGAAGCAATATCACAAGGTAGGAAAGAAATATAATTTCCTCGCAATAGTAATTGCTCATGACATTAAGAGGAGCAGCATTAAGGGGTAGTTTTATTTTCAGTTCACATTCATTTAAATTAAAAGGAGACTTTATACTTGCAAGTAGGCTGGCGATCTGAAAATATAATCCGATTT
The DNA here is from genome assembly GCA_038363315.1 of Mugilogobius chulae. Lineage (NCBI taxonomy): Eukaryota > Metazoa > Chordata > Actinopteri > Gobiiformes > Gobiidae > Mugilogobius > Mugilogobius chulae. Next base: position 29,559,668 of record CM076403.1, read on the forward strand.
TTTCTATATCGTCGATCATCGATTCGATTTAGTTAACCTTTAAAACAATGATGATTCATGGGCAAATTAAGCATTCATATAAGTGCAACCGAGATGGAAGTCCTTGATAAAAACCTAATGACGATGTTATTTTGTTTCTCCACATGAATGTGAACTTAACAATTTGTTTATTTGCATCCAAATCTATTTTATTTGACATAGAGAAGTTATTCTGTGACTCAATGACACACTTCCTTGCTTCATGAATGGAGCATGTTGAGAAGGGAAACAGTACCCCACAGTGGTTGGACTTTCTCAGTGCTGCAGACTCATGACGCGTCCCTGTGGAGGGCACGATGTACTCAGCACAGACGACTCCCAAACCCAACAGGACAAGCTCACAAAACACATTTAGATTCTGTGTTTTAGCTGCATGGCAAAGTTTACTGTCCAAAATGCAAATGTAAGCTAAACGTATGTGGCTTGAACCAAATACATATTTATATGACTTTACAAGATTTGTTTTATTACTAAAGCTATCTTTTATGTTATATTATGGTTCAATATATTATAGGTAATTATACTCTTATTTCAGAAAGCTGTTCATATACTAATGATAATGTATATTTAGAATAAAATAATACGAAATATTTCTCTGATGCTTGGTCATAAAGATAATTGTGAAAAAGCAGAGAACTGTGATGCTTTTATTAGGTATCTCATGGGAATTAGAATCTTTTATTTAATTGTATACTAACAACACTGATAAAATTAAACGTTTTTAAGGTTTGTTTATCCAACTGCATTTACTCAGATGTTATAATCTAGATTTCTAAAAACAAGTCCTATAGACGTAGTTAGATCATTACTTTGTGTTTGCACCAGTGTTGCCATGACATTTTAAACTCAATTTTGATACAAGGCAATTAAAGTGATTATCAATTCTAAAATGCATATATTTAGGTCAATGTTTTAGGCTTAAACTTTTACACCATGTGTCATTTGAAGTAATATACAACTCCATAAATATCACCTGATTTAAACTTGACTGTATGAAGCCTAATATAGAACCACTAATGGTTTAAACTTAGACTACCACGTCATATTAACTACACATTACTTAGCCCTACTAAAGCCTTAATAAAGCATGAACAAAGAGTTGATAGTTCATGAACAAAAAAATCAATTAATGAATGAAAAGTTTATTAAGGCTTAGTAACTGTATTAGGATTTAGGGATGGGTCTTGTGGTAATTATACTATTAGTAAGCCTTTTTGTCCATTAATTTCTCATTTGTTCATGATGAACTAACCCACTGTTCTTGCTTCATTAAGAGTTTAATATAGCGAATCAAGATGTGGTTATTATAAAGCGGGTCTAGAATAAGAGGCATAAGGCAGTCCTAAGTGATAATTACAGAAAAGAAGGACAAAAATGTGAAAAGATTTGTCTTTAAAAAATAAAATAATAAAATGTAGAGGGCCATCGATGGTACATGCACCACAGTTGAGAAACACTTTATTAGATAATCAGCAGAATTAAAAAAAAGTTCTTTCTTTATTAAACTCTGTGGTCTTCATGAGGGGCTTTGTTTGAGTGTCTTGTTTCAATACCTTATCCCGCTTCCTGTTTAGTACGGTTAAGGTGACTAACATGTTTGCTTGTCTGTCTTAAACAGTTATAACAACAGATTTTACAGATATAAGGACAGATTAAAATAAACCCAGCGACTGAATTCTGCAGGCTAATCTCAACTAAACAGGAAGTGCACTGCCAAGATTCCCAACTTGTACTTGAGTCACGATATTTAAAAACTACTCTTAGTTGTGTGTAATTTTGGTCCCACTCTCTCTCCCACCTCTGCCCTCTTGTCTCTCTCTGCAGGTCGCGTTACTCTTTTCCCCACATGCTTCCACTGTAGATGTGAGAAGTATTAGTCACTGTGGTGTTTGTGCATCAGCTGTCCCCTCCGCAGCGCTAACACTCAATGGAAAAGGCCAGCGCGACTCAATACTGGTTCTCGGACAGTTATTAGTGCTGAAGGGATAGTGTGACCGAGATGCCACTGTACATCTGTCTTCATAGCAGCATCCGTGGTCACAATGATCATCTTCTTCTCCCCAGAATTTGTCATTTCCAGGCGGTAATAAAGCGCCTTTTGTCCGATGACTACACATCACAGGGACAAGGCGGCGTTTGAGGTTCTGAGCAGCAGCGACGACTGTGAAATGAACCGTTGAAATAAGCATAAGATAAATGAGACACTTGTCATTTTCTGCAGACAGTATTATATGAGCAACCTTGGACGTCGCTGCTGCTGTGTTTTCAGAGTCTTTAAGGGTGAAACTGTTGAACGTGCAACATCACATCCTCCTATAGACTAATACTGGACTCTTCCTTCAATCTGAAATGATAAAGATATTATTCCACAACCGGGTGTAAATATTTGCTTAAACTAGCCGATCCCTTTTTTTTTTCTTTCAGCAATCTAGATATTGATGTGATTAGCCCATTGCATTGTGTAAATTCAATATTAGTTTAAACTCTGATCTGCTGCTCGCTGCCCTGACTAAATACACACATGTTTGCAAAACAGAGGCGACAATAATAACTTGCATTTCTTGAATCAAAATCATTGTTTTAGAGATGTGCAAACTGGGAATGTAGAAGGGGACACATTATGCCAAATAATTTTTCATGAACTTTTAACCTTCCTCCTTATTCGTTTACTTTAAGTTGTATTTTTACAGTTTCATGCATGTTTGTGTAATTCTGTACAAAGTTTATGCAAAAGTTCAGTTTTCCCTCTGTGAGCTTTTGATTGAAATAAAAAAAAAAAACAGTTTTTTTGTTGTCATAGCACTTGACAGACTTTAGCTAGCTTGTTTGCTAATGGCAGTTGGGGATTTTGAACACAACAACAGCTTATGTAAGATGTTGAACTGTGTGTCAAAGTCTGTATCATGAGAAATGTGTACGAAACGCAAACGCTGTTTCTGCTTTTCTGCCACTGTTTACCTGATTTTCTCTTTTACATGTCACTCACAAACTCAATATTTAACATTAGTTGTGAATGTATATAAAAATTATCAGTCAGTAGCTGTTTTTTGTTTATTTTAGTTATGTTTAAGTCTTACAGGAGAAACTGTAATTTGACTCCATTCATTTTTGCTACTCACTACTATAATTTGAATATTGTGATGCCATCTGCATGACTGAGGTTCAAGGGCTTAGATGACTATTTCTAGTCATCTATAAATGACTAGAAATAGGAAGTACAGTCACATTAATCCTGTGCTCAAGGGTTTACACTGGCTTCAGTGGCTCAGAGAATAGACTTTAAAACAGCTCTGTTTGTGTTCAAGTCTCTCCATAGACCTCAGGGTCCGACCTCCTGTTGGTGCCCAGAGTCAGGACTAAACATGGACCAGAGTCAGGATTGTCACTCCCCAATCGGAGTCACTTGCCGAATTGGAGTCAATCATGCTAGTTGTTAGCTTGACTATATTTTCATGTTTAAACTGCCAGAAACGGCTAAAAACGTTATTTGTCAGTTGTAACCTTAGATTGCCAATCATATGAGAATAAAAAACGTCCATTGGCCTTGACCTGTGGAGTGCCTCAGGGTCAATCATGGGACCCCTTCTGTTTAATCTTTACTTGTTGCCATTAGGTCAGTTAATACGCAATAATAATGTAAGCTATCACAACTATGCAGACGACACTCAGATCTATGTGTCACTAACAGCAGGTGAGTATATGGGCCAGTGGATTCACTCTGTCGCTGCATCCAACAGATCAGTGTGTGGATGCAAAACAACTTTCTTCAGCTTAACTCAGACAAGACTGACCTTATAAGACAGGCCTACACTGTGACAATGTTTAAATCTCGGCTCAAAACATTTCTTTTGGTCTGTGCATATGACTGAAATGCTTTGTCCGCACTCTTTTTTTCTTTACTTCTTTTAAAGTAAATTTTATACAGATTATTTATTAAAATTTATAAATTTTTAATAATGTTGTATTGTAATCTTGATGCATGTTTTCCTGCCTTGTAAAGCACTTTGAATTGCTTTGTGTATGAATTGTGCTATACAAATAAAATTGCCTTGCTGGTTAAGAAAGTTTAATATTGTTTATTTTTGTAAAACGCACGTAAAATCTCGTACTTTCTACACTCATAAAAAACGTTAAATTTAACACTAACGTTGGTGACCTCAAAATTTCATGGCTTCGAGCTGTTTGCTTAAGTTTATTAACAGTTAAACATTGTGTTTTCACTAACGTTGAGCTTATATGTAGCCTAAAATAAGCACATTTAAAAAATAAATGATAAATATTGCATATTCTATGTTGTTTGTCCTCGTGGGTGTTGCCGTAGTCAATCAATAATGTGTATGCGCCTGCGCAGATGCTTCTGGGTATGCGCACATCAACTTTTGACTCCAACTCGGCTCTGACTCCGATTGGGGAGTTACAAGGACTAAACATGAACCTGAGTCAGGACTAAACATGGATGACAGTCGGGGAATCAGCATTTCAGTTTTATGTAGCTAGCTGCAACAGTCTTCTTGAAAATGTAAGACAGGTCTCCACTGTGGCAATGTTTAAATCTAGGCTCAAAACATTTCTTTTTATCTGTGCATGTGACTGAAAAAGTTGATCTGCACTCTTTACTTCTTATAAATATCTTTTATATTTTTAATAATGTTTTGTATTGTATCTTTTCCTGCTTTGCAAGCACTTTGAATTGGTTTGTATATAAATGTGCTCTACAAATAAATTTGCCTTGCCTATAATTTCACCATTGCCCTTTTACAAAGATCAACACAGGCTCCTGTCAAAAACCTACGATAAACACATTCTCACGCCTTTTTTGCGTTGCAAAGTAACCAGTAATTTTGGTTGAAACTACATGGTGACATTTACTTTGGGTTTAATGGTAAGTTTAGGCTTAAAGTTAATAAAATGTGTAAGTTAAATCTAAAAAAAATGCCGCCACGTGGCTTCAAAAAAGATTTGTGGGTATTTTCTGTTTTGGCTTTTTGTAAAAAAAAGTGCTTATCATCTTTTTTGACATTTCATTAATTTTCTACATTTTCTCTGGAGACAAAGACATGGTGGCTTTTTAAAAAATGAAGTCCCCTAGTGAAACACGGCTATACTCAAACTTTAACGATAACGATGCATTTGAGCATATTTGGATGAACTGATAAAATACTGATTAATTTTAGTAATGTTTAATGTTTGTGATCCTGATATGAACTCTTGTTGTATTCATTTTTGTTGCCCAAAGCACAGAGAACTCGCAAACCAACACAGAAAGGCTGAAAATCAAACTCTTGTTGTGGTAAGACAAGCGTGCAAACAACTGTCAATAACCGTTATAAACAACCCAATACAATCATCTCAAGCCGAACTGAAAATACTACACAGCTCAGATTAAACTCGCCCCAGGACAAATTTCTCCCAAGAGACGAATTCATAAAACCTTAAAATGAATTTTGTTCTGGTATAAAGTAGTTCTCTGTGTCTTCATTTGAACTGTATTGATCTTTTCTCTTTGTGATGGAGTTAGAAAGAAACCATTCATTTGGGCTCCATGAACAAGCCATGACTCATTCGCACTGCTAATATACCACCGATCCACTATTTTTATATTTAAATGATTAAGGTCACATTGTTCTGACTCTGATAGACTCAAACTAACCACTGAACAATTCTCATAAAAAAGAGTCTTTACCAGCTGCAGAGGACAGGCTGTTCTTTACTTTTGGCTTTCAAGTATTTGATTGAATATAAAATGTAAGATAGATTTGAATAATAGAAAAAAAAATGTAGCAAAATTCAGAGTCTTTCCCTCGGCGTCCTGAAATCACTTTGTTAAAAAAAAAGCAAACAATAAGGACCCTCCACAAAGAGAAGCCCTGTTGGTGTAACGTTAAACCATAGAGATTTTAAATAGCTGAATACTAAAAATAGCGTTTATTACAACATATTTTGACACACAGTGTTAGATAAACTTACCAGTTGTGACCCAGCAGTGTATTGAGTTGTTCTATGGCTGTTTTGTTTACTTAATTATATTGCTTTTGCTAATGCATTCTTATGGAAGTTCTTCAAACTTGACAAGAAACATGGCGGATTTGCCATTATTACTATGGTAACTGTTGTCGCCTCCCAAGCCTTATACCATTTTTATTTTGTTTTTACAATAAAATAATTGTAAAATTATTTCTCTTATTAAGTTTGGGCATAATACGAAGGCTAAGTTTAGGATCGAGGCTTTGGTGAGGGTTAGCTGAAGTCGTTTGAAATAATAAAAAAAATAATATTACTGATTTTCTAGCACTAACTTTAAACAAGGGTGGACCAATCTCGACAGATCACCGGCACGACTCGCTCTTAACAGCAGTGAATAAAAGCTTAAAATGCATCATGCTAAATGATACAGACAGAATGCATTAGGTAAGTGAGAAAAACACGTGACTGAATAAGTTTAAAATTTATGATTTCTGTTTGTTTACACTTTCAAGGAGGCAAAAATTGGGTACCTTGGCACCTTTAATTCATTCTACTTCCATGAATCTGGGTTAGAAAGTTCTTTCGACGGACAGTTGAATCCAACATATTTCTATTTGTGACTAAACAATTTGTTTCTAGTTGTTTATGTTTCTGATTTGTGTAGCCTTGTATAGCGAAGTTATTTTATTTGCTTTAAATTGTGTCGTTAGTTATGCTTTTAAACTTCCTCATCTCTTTAAGTCTTTAATGGAGCTCAGCAGTAGGAGATCGTGCTGCTTACAGAAGTAAATTGCCCCATTGTTAAGTGTCATAGGCTTTTTGAAAAATTTAAATTTTAAGAGTTTAAAGACACGACATGGGTTAACCAGCATGTGCTAACTCAGATCCACACCATGGTTGTTTTCAGTCTAAAAAGCACATTGAGCTATAACTCAAAATTCTGCAAAATGTCTTAATAACTTCATAGTTTCTAAAGATGCAGTAATGGATTTAAAACTAAAATGAAGATCTTATGCTCATGACTCACTACAGAGATTAACCTCCGAGTATGTTTTCAAACTTTTAATATTTTTTTCAAAACTCCTATGAAGATTTAACATGGGGGAAACACTTGTTGAACCAGGAAGTGGGGGTCACTGTTTTCTCTTGCACAGATTAGCACTATTCCTTTACCAGCTGCAGAGTACAGGCTGTTCTTTACTTTTAGCTTTCAAGTATTTGACTGGATATAAAACCAACTCTGGATTTTAATAAAAGAAAATATGTAGCGAGTGTTTCAATGTATTTTTTCCTTGAATGGCGTCCTGATATCACCCTGTAAAACTGTGAAAAATGCATGTCTGCTGCGCGCTGCACTTGCGTGACCCACTCTGATGTCGTCGTCAGTATAAGTGATCATTGTGATGCATTTGCCTCCAGCCTTTTTCATGTGGCAGAGACAGCAGCATCAGCACACTGTTCACTGTGGCTGATGACAAATAACTTCTCTACAGATGAACAAAATATGCTCTGTGTTGGCTCGGATATCAAATGTTGCAAGTGCAATAAAAGACTACACAGAGTTCAATCTGCTGGCCCTTGGCTAAATAAAAAATGACCCGCAATCTTTGTTCAAGCTATGTTTCTGTGGTAAAAACACCGGTGGATAAATGCAAGATATAGCCTAATGTTACTTACTGTGGGACAGCAATGAAACTCAACAGTGGAAGATGAAATATTTTAAATATTTAGAGTTTAAAGACAGCAGCTATGTGCTAATTCGGTTTCTCCACTTCATCAGTGGAGCTCCAAGATCTTTTGCTCTGTTGACAATTATAAATATTAATAATAATCCTTTTTTGTTAATACAGTAGAATGTACACTATGTAACACAGTAGATATTAAATGTACACCATGTAACTTTCTCGGCCAAAAAATAAACTTAAATAAAAGCATGTTTTTCTAGTTTAGATGTCTTTGTGACATAAAATAAATAATAAAAATGTGCGATTTTACTCTGAGTGGACTTGTATGGCCATAAAATGAACTATTATTTGGCCAATAGGAGGGCCTCTTCCTATTGGCAAAGAAAAGCAGCTCATTTAGCTATAATTTTACACATTATGGCATAAACTTATTTATCCTCAATAAGAATGTTCCAAAGAATTACTTCATTTTCCTATTTACAATGAATTGTGAAGTTGACTTTTCACCTCCAGAAAGTTGGACGTAAATAAATTTTTTGTTCTTAAACTTAAGATACCAAAGTAAGGGTCTAAAGAATGTCTAAATAAATTCCAGTAACTACAGAAATAACTAACGTTTGTCCTTGAAGACTTAAAAAGTGCTTAAAACCAATGTGTCTTGCTACAGGAACCTTGAAGCACTGTGAGTGTGGATACACTTACTTTAACTAATTTCAACACGTTTTTCTATTTGTAGCTAATCACATTTACCAGTGGTTTATGTCATAGCCACACAGTTTATAATGTTTCATATTTTTGAGTTAGTCATGTTTTTAAATTTCCTCATCTCGTTGAGCTGGTGGATTAGTCTTTATTCTGCTTTTGCACAGAAAAGAAATTTCAGTACCAGTTAGTACAGATTAGCACCTGAATGCTTAAACAGAGACATACCTATAGGCCTATGCAATCATTTATTACAGCCTATACTTTCAATCTGGGCTCTGCTGATAGACAGTCTCCTTAGCTGAAGTCTCATTGTCAAACTGTGTCATTCTTGGAGCAACTGAGAGCTCAGCTGGTTTCATTTTGGAAGTGACTGAAAAGTGTGTGAGAAGTGTCGACTGAGTGCTGTGCTGGGGTCAGGAAGTGGAAATCACTTTTTAGTCAGTTTGCATGGACAAAAGGCGCACCGCAACGTTTGTGAAAGAGGGTCCACACACTGACTTTCGAGGTAGACCCAGCCTGCTCCACAGAATATCAAAAGTTACTTTCCATGAAAACGATTAAAGGCTCTGTTCAATGTGATGATGTTGAAGAGCAGATGGTGTCCAAGAGCCAGTGACTAGACCCATGCACTCTTTCTATTACAACAAAACCATTCATTTCAACAATATTTATTTTAGCTGCCCTCCATCTGGCCTGTAGGATGTTTTTGTCACATGAACAAAGTGGCATTGCTGTGAAAAAATTGGAAACAATTCAAGCCAAATACAATTGAGTTAGGATAAAACGGTCCCCTCCCAATGTGCGTCTTTTTCAGTTGTCTTACGAGACGGCAGGCAGCCATCTTTGCATTCTGGCTGTGACGAGAAGGTCTGTAAATATCAAAACAACAGCTCAAAAGACAGTTATGGTCTCAAATGATGTGTTAAAACCTATACGCTACTAGTTTCCGCATATCTAATAAGGCGGGGGTCTTTACGCACCACAGTTTCAAAAGTGCATGCTAAATGTGGCTTTGCTGACCTATACTGTCAACCGATGCAAGGTGAGTGCTAAACATATTTACCTGTAGCATTCCAGCAGTTTATTAAGTTGTTTGACATTGTTTTGCTAAAGCATCCTTATGAGCACTTTACACATGTCGGATTTCCCATGACTTTTTATGTTCTTACCAAAGCTCTATATTATCCTAGTGTTTAAATTTTGTTTTGGGTTGTTATAGGCCCTTTTCACACTGGGACTAGGCTAGTTCCAGTTTGCGTAATACCTGTGATCCATTCATGCGCTAAAATCACAAAGCAGAGAGCAGATTTCAAAAACATAATCACTGGCAGTGAGTTTGGACCTTCATATGTGAGGTAAATACTTCACCAGGGAAAGCCTTTGTGTTTATAAAAGTGTGCGTTTTTTGGCGCAATGTTAAATGCTAACAAATAAATTAACTTAGTAAGTAAACAATTTGATATTAATACATTAAATGCCAAACTGACTGTTTTTGTGAAAAGCTAGTTCAGTTTGTTGAGTTATTTTCACTTGAATATTTACTCGAAATATATGTTAGCATTAGCCTTGAGTCACAAACAGCACATTTACCAAACACATGGGTTTTCTCTGGTGACATATTTACCTCATATGTAAACATCTTAACATGCTGCAAATGATTATATATGGTTGTAACTTGTGTCCGCTTTGTGTCAATTAAATATTTAATTATTTTATGGTGTTTCAGCTAATTCTCCATAGGGACGAGAACAAACTATCCACAAGTATTTTCAGACTGGAACTAGCCTAGTCACAGTGTGAAAAGGGCCTATTATACTTACATTATGACTTCTATTTGTGAACTCAGTGGTGTTAGAGTACTGGAGTGCAAACAAACAAATAAGATCTATCAATTCTATCAGAAAGACCAACTCTCCTAGTATTGATATTCCATCTTTAGTTTGGACATTTAGGATGGCTCACCTGTGACCTGAGCATCCAGTGCAAACCTCAAAGAGAGAACATGGACACTGTATTGATGGATAATTGATGACACTGTCTGACAGCAGAAGTAGGTTGCCTCTGTTGTTGCTGAAGTAGTATTTCCATGGCTCCTGACCCGGTGCGAGTTGGTTTTGTGCGTAATATCACAGCGTGTCGACCCTGACATGTGTTACATAAGACTATCCTTGTTTGTTTCCCAAATCGGCCTACTTCCTTTTTTGTCCTTGCAGAGTTAACCCACTCCCTAGCGAGAGAAAACAAACAATTTTCAATTCGTTGTCAAGATTCAAACAGAGCTAGTGACTCACCGATGGCTTACACAACACACACCTTCGTACGCTCCTCTCTTCTTCTCCTTCTGTCACTTCTTTCATTCCTTCTTTTTCTACCTTTTTCTTCTGCTGAGTCTCAAGGGTACATTCAATGTTCTCGTCCATTTGCCTGCTATTTTCGGTCCATATATCAAACGCAATGAGTCACCACACCCTCAAAAAACGTGTAGCCAATCAGAAAAACATGCTACTATGCATAGTGAGACTGCAGTCTGTATCTGGCTCCAATGTTGAGCGTCTGGTGACAAGCAAGAGGCAATAAAGGGCCTGGCCTAATTCAATTGGGTTTAATCAAGAGCATTAAATGTGTTTGAAGTACGTAATTAGATATTATTCATCTGCTAATAGCTCACCAGTTACTGTATAATAGCATTTACGCTGAAGCTTCCAGTCTGGCTTCATTTGCATTTCTCTCTAAGCATGTGTCACTGCAGCTTGATATGATGAGAGACATAGTGGACTGAGTCAGCTCTTAGCCTTGGTGCCTCAACAAAAGAAAGGTGTATTTTCATTTGCATAATGCGTTTGAGTCGGTGTTTGAGTGATGTCAATTCCAAAGCTTGATGCATATGTCTTTCACTTTGTTAAAATGGAACATCACAGATGCAACAGACAGGGTACACTCTTTTATCTGACTTCTATTTCATTTCAAGGTAAAATCAGGGATAAGATTAATGCAAACATACTGAATGTTAATATTGAGAAGCATCGCGGAACAAGGAACATGTCAGGTCAGGCTATAGAGGGATTATTTGTTTATCAACACGGGAGATGCACGCGTCAAGCCCGGGCTGTTGTCAAATTACTACAAGAGTTTATCACTGTGTGAAAACAAAAGTTATGCTGCTAAATCAAAATTTGTGAATGAAATTTGACCCTACGACCCTTAAAAGTTACACATTCAGGTGAGTGAAAAAACTGTGAGAAAAACACAGTTTCAAGCTTTGGCTCACACCTGATCTAAAACACCTAGCATGCAGCCCATTTTGTTGTTCTAATCAAAGTTTTCTCAGCTAATTAGACGGACAGCATTTCTTTCTGCATGGGGCATGCACAGTAGAGCGGAAAGTAATGTCGATTGATAATCCTTCTATTAAGATAAATACCTGAATCTAAACATTTTGGCATTAAAATCCGCGAGTCCTTACATATGATTAAAATCAATTAGACATCAAAGACTCAAATTACAAACAGTCTAGCCTGTTGTTTGTGCTCCAATAAGTACAGAAACAGTTTCACTTTAGTCTGGCTTTTAGGGAAAACAGGCTGGGATGATAAGGGTTTAAATGACATCGCTCATTTAACACCTTTCACAATGTTGTTTCATTATCACTAACACTAACTCACAAAGTTGTCTTTTACTTCATCCACATCTATTTTAACAGTTTGTACAGGAGTTTGCATGTTCTCTCTGTGTTACCGTGGGTTCTCTCTGAGTACTCTGGCTGACTACCACCTCCCGCATGTATAAGGTGAATAAGCAACACCGTAAATTTCCATTGTCAATGAATGAGCGTCACTGTCTGTGTTAACCCTGTGATGACAGAGTGCAGAAGTTTCACCTTATACCTTTGTTCACATCAGCTCATTTTGTAGCATTTTTAAACTATTAACTTGGTATTCAACTTTTGCATAGCTTCAAAAACGTCAGAGTACTATCTAAAATTCATTGTCAAAAGTCATTGTGCTTTTTTTTCTACAACTCACAAAACACATTTGAAATCTCAACAAAAAGTGGTTGAAGTATCTTGCCCAAGTACACAACAGCATTATGTTTAGGAGCAGCTCTCAAAACCCAAACTCTTTATATTGTTGATAAAGAAACGTAAACCACTGTAATAGTATCACACTAAGAAATATCTTCAAATGACTAGAGTTATATAAAACATCTGCCATTAAGCACAAATCCGAGGACACGTGCGGTGTGTGTTGTCTCTGTGAAGTTTACAGCTCTAAGTATAGCCGACAGTATCTTCAGTGCGCTGCTTCTGAGCTAAACTAATTAATAATTTCTCAGCCCATGTCCTCCATGAGAGACATCAGAGGCTGAACCACGTCACTGCGTCTCTGTGGTGCTCCGCTGCTGCCAGCTCTGTTAGGCCAGGCTTTCCCACAGACCTCCAGGCATTTGTGTGTTTGATCAGACGCTGTTAATAAAGGAGTCGTGAGCTCCAAGAGGCACAGAGAGGAGCAGAGCAACCTTCAAAATGAGCAGCGAGGAGCCAAACACGAGCTTTTAGCTGCTTAATATGGTGCTGCTACATAATACATGTGCTTTACGGCAAGAGCATCATGATGTCTTTCAGATACATACAAGAGGTAGTATTGTTGATAACAGAGGAGGTTAAGCAGTTGACAACGCTAAAAAAGTTCTACTGTGCAGTAAGTGGCAAAATACTTGAGAGTCAGTGGTAAGAAATAATATTTTCTCAAGCACAATCTTAAAATACAACTATAAGATGAAAATGTAGCCATAGTCTGATGACAAATATTGAGGTTTGTATCTGACAAAAGAGAAAACCAGATAAACTGAAATGCTTCTCTTCCTGACACAGACTTTAGGATCAGCAAAATTAACACATTTTGTTTCTCTTCTTGAGTCTATTTGATGAAGAAATTATTTTCTTGTGTGACAGTAAAAAATTATTAATAACAAGTACATAGGAAAAAAACACTTTACAGTTTACATTTTTCTGCTCTTCTGTTACTTTGTGCAAAATAAAACAATAACAAAAAGCAAAGAGAATATTTCAAATATAATACACAACCTCTATGGGAATGTATTTAAATATAAAGTCTTGTCAATGTCAGATAAGAGAAACTAACTGTCCCAACTTGGCAAATTATTTAGGTTTATAATTGTATTTCCTTGTTGTAAATGATGACATCACACTAGGAAAGACATTGTAGGACTGTTTTACACTGAGCCACTATTCCTCTGGTTTACATGTGGATGAAATGAGACTTCCAAGTAAAAAGTCATCATCAATTTGTTTTTGTTGCCTTTGTATGTTATTTTCAACATATTTGTCAACTTTTCTCCACAAATACAGTAACTACTGTAAAACTATAGCTTACATCTTCAACAGGTAATGAAATGAGTCATAGTATGAATCATTTGAGGGGAGCCCATTTTTGTTAAAACTGAAACTGTTTCAGAACCATTTGTATCACAAACAATTTGCTGGACTCTTTGTGAAGCTGAGGCTTTGTATCTTAGCTTCTGATTCTGAGAGAACATCCAGTTTTAAAGTCCGCCTAAAATTTCTTTGGTAAATGTCAGAAGCAGTTGCTGGTGTCGCTAGCCTGGGTCAGAATGATACTAAATTTTTTTCCTCTTCAAAAGCTGAAACAATTTTCATTAAAAAGGGACCTGTATTAACTTAAAAAAAAGTTTAGGTAGTCCATTAAAAAGTCCTATTAAATTTTGGAGAATTTTTGGGGTGTTTTTATTTTTGTAAGTTTAGAGTAAAACAGATTCTGATCCATCTCAGAATAGTTGATTTGATGGTAAATAGGAGGGATCCAATTTTATTTTTTCTTTAACATGTCAGGCATTTTTGATAGCTATTTTTTTGGTGGTGGACAAAAAAAAAAAAGAAAGAATAAATTAAGAAAAATCCACCTCCCAAGAGGTTAAAGTAAATTTACCTGATCAAGTGATAATCTGTCAGTGGCTATAACCATGTAAACCACATTAATATTTGTCTGTATTTTAACAGACTGGCTTAGCTTTTTAATTACTTATCTATTATGTGAGAGTGTAGTAGTGGCCTGTACCTGAGCTGCACAGTGTTGCCCCGTTGGCCTCAGCGTGTGACTGTCTGACAGCTGATTGTGACACCTCGGCCTTGGACGTCTGGCCTGCTCTTATCTGCAGCTCTGCTCACTGCGGTCACTCAGACTCAGGCCAGCACAAACATCACTCACTTTACAGAGAACAAACAACTGTTTATCTTTTAAACCACTGTCACAACTAATGTGATGAAGAGCACTGACACGAGATGTTTTTTTTTTTTTTTTTTTTTGAGAATTTATTTGACCACATACTGCAAAAATACATTTCAACAAATAATGTGTCCTAAATTTGAGTTGAGTCAATTGAGTCTGTTGCTTTGCTTCAGTAACTTTGGTTTACTTCTCTGTTTACAGTAGGGCTGCAACAAGTTTATTGATTATTCCAAATGAATGGATTATTGAAATAATCATCAACTAATTTAGTAATTGAATAATCATTAACTGGTGTTTATACAGACTTCAAAACATGTCGGAAGTGGAAGTCCTCTCCAATCTTAAACTTGAAAAATCAGAAACACAGTCCATGTTTTCGATGAGCCTGTCTTCTACTTATATATATAGAGGCTATCGACCGAGTATTTTTATTTAAAATAATTGTACATATTTAGAATATGGACAAAAATGTATATCTCAATATATTTTGTTAATATCTCGATATACAATATATATCTCAATATCTTTGATATTACATTTTTAAAGTGAAATATTTTTTCTAAGCCTACAATCTGCTAATTAGAAAGTAGAAATGTAAATTTTAATTAAAAAAATCATTTTTGTCGTGCCTTTTGCTGAGTAAAACTAAATTCTAGTTTAGTTAAGTTTATAATTTGAATTGCAACAAAAAGAAAATTGAACTGAGCTTATCTTTCTCTTTGTCACTTTTCATCAGGTTTAGAAGCTCTTTTTCACCAGTGATACAACAACTCAATATATTCGGTCTGGCCAAATTCATAATTGTCCAATACATAACTCGATATAAGATATATATCGATAAATCGCCCAGTCCTAACAATTTTTTACATTTCAGTATGTTGCTGTTTGTACTTATTTTATGTTATAATTAAAAACCTAATAAATATATATAAACACACAAAACATGTCTAATCTGTAGCATTGAAAAGCCCCAGACCAAACAGCAATGACTTGAAAAATTGTGTAATTTTGATGGAAACACTCCAGAATGTTCTCAAGCGACGCTATCTCAGATCAAATACCACAAACTTGTATTCAAGTGACGTTTATGTTCTAAACAATTAAAACATTTCTCGTGCAAAGAACCCCCAATTCACTCTCTCCATTTCGTATTTTCATTAGAGCCTTAATACATGATATGAAAACAGAATGAAATCCTAATCGTCTTTGATATAAAAAAGGAAATAAAAGGAATTAAAGCAATGAACTTGGATGGTACAATTTCATAACTCATTCAATCAGACGCTGCTTTTGTTTTGATAAATCTAATTTCAACCTGAAGAAGAAGACATGAATCACCTGGTCTAGACAGACGACGTGAGCCACTGTATTAGTTTGTGTTCACATTTGATCCAGTTTCAAGGAAAAGCTGCAGTGACATTCAAGGAAATAGAGTATGATTTTGTAATAATAACTTTATGGATCCATCTCATGAGTCTCTGATGATGAAGAATATTTGCCATTCCTCAAATGTACCAACAACAAAACTACCTTCTATCAACAACATTTATTGGAACATATTTTGCATTTTTTTATCAGTGGGAAGAGCTGCAGTGTTATGAATGAAAATACTTTACTGTCCAAACTGGCTGAACATTAAGATACTATTAAATCAGGCTCTGGTTAACATGACATTAGTGTGAAGTAAACAGAGAACACACTTTGGTCTCAAATTGGTGCTGGTAGTTCAAGTAAAGAAACAGCTTTGCCCATAAGAAAAACATTTACATTTGTAATACAGGTTTATGTGAGGTGGTTAAGAAGGGTCAAGACTCACCACTGTCCGGCACTTAATTCTAGTTCTGCAAATTGTGTGAATCTGGGCTCTAGATCATACAGTATTTAG
Source organism: Mugilogobius chulae (assembly GCA_038363315.1). Classification (NCBI taxonomy): domain Eukaryota; kingdom Metazoa; phylum Chordata; class Actinopteri; order Gobiiformes; family Gobiidae; genus Mugilogobius; species Mugilogobius chulae. Next base: position 29,576,212 of record CM076403.1, read on the forward strand.
GCTGTTTGTTCTTCTTGGCTCTGTTATTCAGTACTCATCATGTAAACCAGATTATGTCATTTAAAAGAGATCTTTTTTCTAAGTTTTTAATCTTGTTATAACTGCCTTCTTTCATTACTAATTTACTCAAAGTTTAACCCCTTAAGGCACCAAGTGGACAGTTGTGCTGCCTTCCACCTATTTCCTATATCTTCAGTTTTGTTAGTTTCTCATAAAAATAAACTAACTTCTGCACATTTTGAAGAAAGGGTTAGTTTAACGTAACCCTCTTAGTTACAGTCAAATCAGACATTCTAAGATGACTCTGTGCCTGTTTAAATGCTCTTCTGATTAACAAAAAACACCTATAAATGTTGGAAAAAAAACAAAAACAATAGAACTTTTTAATGGGCTTTTAAAACCTATTTAAAATCCCTAAAACTCGCTTTTTGCTAAATTACCTTCAGCTTTTAAAGAAGATTTGTCAAAACCTAAATTTTACCCAATCTAGTGTTTTTTTCTGGCTACAGCTGTGCCTCCAGCTTTACCATTGTTTAGATTTACCAAAGAAAATCTAGGCATTTTAATGGAAAAAAGGCTGGTTTCTTATAGGGTAAAGAATGATTCTTGCATGTCTGAGTAATCTTGTATTGTCCTGCAGCTGATGATTGAGTGCTCAACAAAGTCCTGTCCTCACTTACCATTAAAATCTTACAAGAAAGTAAATTGACTTCTTTCTATTTCTCAGCTGTTTTACATCAATTTTGTGCTTTGCAAAAAACAAATTGTAAATTACTAATTTATATATGTATGTCATAGTTTATTTCTAAATACATAAAAAAACACACTAGGTCCCTTCTAAATGTTTAAGACGATAGAATCCTGAGAGATTTTGTGATCTAGTCTTATTCAAGATGTAGTTTATGTCTGTATTCTAAATGAATGATTGTGTATCTGAACCATCTATTTAATGATTTTTGACAGCGAGGATGTAGTTGGACACATTTAAATACCTTCTGTCTTGCAATGTGAAAATCAGGTAAAGCTTTAAAGGTCCCATACCAGATTTTTGCTTCCTTAAAATATAAAGCAGAAATAATTCATTTCAAACTTTTTATTTCAGTCCATGTTTTGCTCACTTACCAAGTGCATTCTGAGTCTCCAAATTGTTCATCACGATGTGTTTTCAGTATTTTTCACAGCTGTTGGAAACGACATGTGCCGGTATGCTAACGGTAGTTAGCCACAATGCTACAATAAAAACAGACAAACTTACTGGATTTTGGTGAACAATTTGGACAATAGATGCACTCAAGACATTGCGAACTACTCTTAACCTGAACAGATACATTAAAGGAACCTATACGTTAAATTCACTTTTCTGAGTTTTTAGGCATGCTACAACAGTGTTCTCTCATCATTAGTTTACCCAAAGTTGTATTTAGATTGATTCCTGCATGTTTGAGGAATATTGTTTTGTTCAGCAGCTCATGTTCACATGCACAGAAAATCACTGTTTTCACCCACCACACCACTTGTCTGTAATTATTTGCAATTACTCAAAAATTAGGTTGGCGAGTAGTCAAAATTGTTATGTAGACACGTTACAACAACAACAACAACAAAAAAGTAATTTTTAAATCCGTGGCTTAATAAAATTTAATTTTACAAGAAAGAGATGGGGCTCATCAGTTCTGCTGTTTTGAACAGGAAGTCAGTGGACTGGTTTCTGTTTCTGAGCCGTTTTAGATCATTTTTGTGTTTTGCAATGAATAAAAGGTGAATTATTGATCTGTATATGCTATAGTTTCTTTCTAAATATGTATAAAAATCACAATAGGGCTCCTTTAAAAAGATATCTGTGCTTGAGGGAAATTGATTTTAAGATTGGGTATGGTCCCTTTAAGTAAAGAACAAATACCTAAAAATATGTAACTTTTTGTACTTAGTTACTTTTCATCTCTGATTTTAGAGCCCTGATCGAAGGGACCAGATCTGACCTGACCTTCAGCAAAGCATCGAGAAATTACATGAATAATTCAAATATGTTTTCAAAATATCCAGAATACACCTCTGTCTCTCACTTTCTGTAAATTCAGATCATCTCATTTCCAAAAGTTGTTTCCAAAAGTCATTTAAGGTAAAATCTTTAGAGGCTATCACAAATCCTCTCTGCTATTCCTTCACTGTCTCTATTTGCTGCGTTTTGCTGTGTCCCTCCCTAACTGCAGCCTGGCTGACTCATCGCCGGCCTTGCCATTACACTCAAGCCTGCTGTGGTTTAATCATGAGGAAAAAAAGAAATATCACAGTTTAATGCATGCAATGGATTGGTTAAAAGTGTTCTGTTAACATGGATAAACTGTTAACAAAAGCATTATCAGTGTATTCAGTAAGTGCTTCTTACACAAAAACTTTCACTTAACTTTAAAATTTGAAGTAAACTAAACTTAACAGGACACCAGTAATGAATCACCAACCATGATAATTAATAAGAATATTTAGACATGCTTGTACACTCGCGACTTTACATTAGAAGTGCATTATCTGATTGGTGTCCACTAGAGGGCAGGAGGACAAAACAAGCAGAGAAACACACCGTCTTAAAATAATAAGTGTTTTAGTGAAGTGTTGGCATCCAGCAGAGGCTCAGAGCGGAGGGGACATTGTTAAAACTGAATCTACATTTGTTTGGCCTGTAATGTTGTTTAGACTGGAGCAGCAGATTAAAGGGGCTTTGCTCAGCTGATACTGCCCAGGTTTGAGAGTTGTTATTGTTTTTGTTGTTGTTGCTTTGCTAAACACTGTTTTTATGCAAATTACAACATGACTGAATAATTTATTTTACTAAAGCTGTGCGATAATGGAGGAAGACTACTTTTGTTTGATATAGAATTTTGATTATATTATCTTAAATATTATATACTGTAGATGGCTGAAATGCTAAAATCGCTGGAGCAATCAATTTATTGATAGCATTATGGTGGGATCTCAGTGGTTGCTGTATAGAAAATGCTAGTTTTGCAAGAAATATTCAATTTTACAATTCTGAAACGTTTAACCAAGTATTTCTACTGTTGCTAAATCCTGACATAGAAGATAATGAACTTTTTTGGTATAATCTCCACCCTCTGTTTGACTCCATAGTGTTCTTATTACTTTCTCTAGAATGTTTCCTAACATGGCATTAAAAAATATAAAAAAAAACAATATTTTCACTATAGCTGTTTATTGATCGTAAACACATTTAAATCTGACTTATAACTTGGCCTGGTAGTGACCATATGCTGGTCTCCATGGAGATACGTATCTAGGTGAAGCAATAAGATCTCCATGGAGAAAAGATGATTGCAAATTTTCCAAAAAATGTTTACACAATACAATCCTTATTAACAAGGATAGTTTGAGTAATGATGACAGCAATATTGAAGCTGGAAACTAACTTTCTTTTTTTTCATTCCATAATTAATGGATGAAATATATCCCATTATTATTATATATTAATGGGATAATTATTCTGTTTCACCCCTGATTTTTTTTTTTCTAATTCTTATTTATTTATTTATTTTTTTTTTCAAACTTTGCAGTGAGTCCCACATTAACCCCAGACTAAGATTGCAGCCCATAGATCTCTGGTCGAGCTTCGATGCAGGCTCTCACAGGGCACACTGAGCAGTCCAGAGCTCTGCGTGAAACTCTTTACCTTCACAAATAATCAATTCTTGCGACAGCAGTCTCACATTTGCCAGGATCAAAGGCTGTGACAGCAGCAGCACTGGAGAACCAGGGAACTGAATATGAGCTGTTCTCCAAGAGCTGGACCAAGTCCAGCCTGAGCCTGGAGTCAGAGGGGCAATGAGCTTGGGGAGGCCGATGAGGGGACCTTTTAAGTTGATAACCAAACTGTACCTCTGCGCGACACACATCATCAGTGGAATTTTGCTAGTTTTTTTGATGATGCTGGTGATAACAACTCTTCTAAACCTAAAGTACACTGCAAGCTCCAACTGAGTGTGTACTCTTGGTGCCCAAAAGGTTAGTTAGTGTCAAAGTCTTCATGCTAACCCTGGTCTCTCAGTTCCGGCTGCTGTAGTGGCGCAGGTCTTTCGTACAGGATAACTCACAAGGGGGTTAACAACATGCAGCAGGGCTTTGTGGACCTCCAAAATATTTAATAAGTTAGCTGATGAGCTAGCACAATTTATTACACAGAAAAGTAATGCAGCAGGAACTAGATTTCCTGTTGACACTTTCTGGGTAGTGTCCCTTCATGGGCTCAGATGGGGCCCTAAAGCCTTGTTTTTAGTACTTTTATTAAAAGTGACTCTTTGGGGTGAACTGATTGTCTGTGCAGAGGTTGGTAAGCCTGCTTTACATTTATATCAAGAAAAAAATATACTAAAGCTGTGCTAAGGGGAAAAAAATCTATGCATTTGAAAACTATTGATGTGCCAAAGAGCGAGAGATGAGTTAGAAAGGTTTTTCACTCTTTGAAATCTAGATTGAAAAGCTTTAACCATAAACCATGTCAATAAAAATACAACCTGACATCAAACATTACATTCCACCATATTCTGTCAGCTTGATCTATGGCGATTATAGACCACCTTTCATGTGTCTTTGGGGATCTATTTTTTCCTCTCATGTTGCACAAATTGATGCTTCTGGTGTAAATCAAAAATGAACACATTTGTTTCATATTGCAACATTAAAATCATTACATCTCCATTTGATCCTCAAGGACTGTTTCCAATCAATTTGGGGCCTTTCTGTGTCTTGTGCATAGGCCTCTTGTTCCATTATGAGGTGTGCGCAGATTGGACCGGCGCGAGGCTGAGCTGCTCCTGTAATAAGGCTGGGAGATGACTCATCAGCCCAACAGAGCCTTGGAAATCAGGAATGTGGCGCCGCTGGCCTCTGGCTGCGAAGAAAACCTTTGGATCTGAGAGCAAGACAAAACAGACACTCCGCACCAGTGACCGCGAGCACAGCTGTGTACCTGCTGCCATAACCCGGATCTGAGCAGTTAGCACCAGGCATGGGAATTCAATTTGTCCTAAATCAACACACGCTAATGCATACAGAACAATACTCACCACAACAACTTTATGAATATTCTATATGGCTGACTTATCCACTGATGCAAAAATGATGGTATTATACAAAAATGTTGATTTCAAAAAGGAAAAGGATTGATGCTGAATAGTATATCACAGATAATAAAACTACACTTTGAGTGACAACTGAAGCTTGACGTATTTTGAAGCATTTTACAAAGCTAAGTCAAGTCAAGCCATTTCGGCATGCTAGCAGCAGGTAGCTAAATGCTAGCAACTTAAACAGACATTCTTTTTGGATTTTAGATGAATGATCTAGTATGGGCACTGCACACAAATTTTGACTTGTACAGTATGTTTTTGCTAAGGGAAATCTAGTTTTAAGTAATTTTCTTAAAAATAAAGGAAAAAATCTAACATAGCACCTTTAACTTAACAAATAAAGGTTTCATTAATGTATAACACTCCAGGCAAAATGTGTTAAAAGCTAAGTTAAACCATCTTGGTGCCACATATTAGTAGACCTCAAATCCTCTGGGGCTTAAAACTTAATGGGGACATTAAATGCAAAACTGACCTCAGTGCTTGAAGTTTGTTGCAGCAGTATTTTCACATAATTAATGTATTTTCAATTGAATCCTAAATATTTGAGTAAATGTCCTGCAACACGCCAGACCCCAACCTCTCAGCGATACAATACATGTCACTTTTCAAAAACTTGTGAATGATAATTTGCTGCTTGCTTGTGACATGTTACTATGAAAAGTCAGAGCTTATCTGAACTAGGACATCTTTCTGCAGTTTCGGATCAATATTGCAGTTTACAATAAACTAAATGTTTAATGTTATGATTCATTACCTAAAAATAGTTTGTGCGTGGTTCTAACAAAAAGAGTCAAAGGAAGCAAAGGAAACTTCAGAAGTTACTCCCTGGATTGACCTCAGTCAGAAGTTGGACCTCAAACCTGGGCGTCCCTCTATCCACAAGGCCAAGAGGGTTTTAAAAGAGGTGATGGACTCACGCTGCGGAGACTAAACATCAAGAGAAACGACCTAAAACGATGCAGTCACTGTGGTGGTGCTTTGATGGGTCACTGCTGCTGCACAAACCTAACCAGCACAATGCTTTTGCTATACTCTGACTGCCAGACTAAGAGGAAAAATAAAGAAACATCTAAAAAACACACAAGCACACAGCTCAGATTGAAACATACATTTTGATCTTACAGATATGAGAGTAATAAAGTATTCTGTATTTGAAAGGCTCTCATAAATAATCAATATGTTTGGAACCAGAGGCATAGCCACCCAACAAGGAGGACAGGTCGTTGCTTAAGACTCCCTGGTATCAGTTCAAAGGCTATGAACTGATACCAGGGGCTAGCTTAGACAGTACTTAGTACCCAGTAAAATTGGGAACTATTGCATTAGACAGCAGCATTTCAATGACTGGCCTCTCTATAGTTTTATTGTTTGACTTCAAAAGTTAAGAACCATTTCTTTGACATGGGATGCTAGTTGTAGTTTTACCATTAGGACCCATGTGACCACGTGGAACATGTCCATCTGAACACAGTTAGACTACATTTTACCAAGATTAAGTTTAGAAAGCAGGTTTTGTTTAGAACATTAAAATGAAATAGCAAACAATTATGGAGTCCTGTAGTTGAAGAACATTTTGTGATGTTTTACTCGGGGCCTCAAGACACCCAGTGGTGATTGATTGAATCACCAATGTTCCCAGTGAAGCTTGAAGTGGGTCAAATACAAATTTCCCAAAAAGGGACAGCATAGTCAATAAATATAAGTGCACTTTTGTCCTGCACAGTTTAATTAGTTATTAAATCAAGTTTTTTTCAGTCTAGTCCCCAGGAGAAAAAAAAGGCCAAATCATTTCACAGTATATTGTTTGATTACCTGTAAAAGAGCAATATTTGTCTCTGATAAATTGGCTGAAAAATAAAGTTAGTTATTATGTGACAGGATTGTCTGCAGACGGGCTCTGTCCATTTGCATCTTGTTTGTTATTGGCTGCTAGTACTCTCTGGAAACCAATAGAAGCAATTTGCTGACTAAGACTATCTTTGGGCAGAAATATAACTAACAGATGAAGAACTCCAGCCAACCATTCAGTTGGCTGAAGTTACCATTCAGAGCCAACTGAATGGTAACTAGTACAACTGTTGACAATATGAAGATAGCAATGTCCTATCCAGATATTTAGTTTAGTATTTTGTTTGGAACTGCATTTCAAATCTTTATTGACCCTCTGCTGTCAGTTTGGATGGGGCAGCAGGAGGTCGACCCTTGTGTTACCTGACTTACTGGATCAATTCACAAGGTTGAAACCAACGGACTATGAATGGAACTGGAATGAACAGTAATAATATTTATTCACACATGTTGACTCCAAAGTAAATCTGTAATAGTAAATACAGCTATTTTTCACCTCTGTCACAATCCTTTGCCCCTTTTAATAGTTATTATTTTCAGAGCCAGTAGCCTAGTGGCATTGTTGGGTTTTATTTCTAATGTTTTTTAATTCATTTTATCCCATTACCCTCAAAACACCATCATCTTTTGTTAAATTAATTAGTTGATGGTGTTTTAGTCGACCAAAATTGTATTATTATTTTTTTAGATTTACATAAGACAAAACTAGAAGGCATGGAGTTTATTTTGACATATATATGGGAGCTTAATTATCTTTTACACTGCTACATGTACTTTCTACAATAAAAAGATGAGACAAATAACTTTTTGCATTATCTCCCGTACAGTTGGGAGTCTTTTGATTGAGTATAGAATATTTGATTGGTCAGATCATACAAATGCTGAAAAGTATTGACATGCCCCCTTTTAGTCAACTAATTGGTCGACAAGGCTTCACTAAGAACTTCTTTAGATGACTACAGTCTAAAACACAATAAATTTGCATTGTGAACCATGTCCAGCTGCATACCTAAAGCCTTTTCACAATCACTGAACATTCTTGGATAAAAATAGAAAGATAATATATATGCCTATGATTTTTTTTTTTTTTTTTTTGTCAAATGCCTTGTAGGTCAGAGCAATGTCACAGAAAAACATGATCAGATGAGAGAGAAACAGAGAGAAAAAGTCAATTCATCTTCCATCTGAATGCACTGACGTCAATCAGCACTTTGTGTGTGGCGCAGGGACGGTGGCCTGGCCCAGTCTGTACAATGTGCCTCAGCGCTGTCTCCTGGTGCATCATGGGAGAAAAGTGCACCTAGTATAAGCAGCAAGTGTATACATTCTTAGCAAACAGGTTACATGACAAACGGCATGTAGAGCGCGCACACACCCCTCGACCCTTTGACATAACACTCACTATTAAGACAATGTAATAATGGGTGAGAGGAGGAAGAGGGGCTGGTGAGTCATAGGTCAGCGGTGGGTGTGAGCGCGTACAATGGAGAGCCCGAGGCGTTTAGGTGCAGGATAACGAGGCCCGTGCATCTCCCAAGTGCCAAACATTAAGAGTTATTACTTCCTTCCTGCTGCTGTACCCATAAGCCCCTGCAGCCGCTGTACCCATAAGCTCCAGCAGCTCAAATCAAAAAGAGAGAAGAGGTGAGTCGCATATGCACTCGTCTGACTGCATGGGACAGGTGCGGGCAAGGGTTTTAGTCCAGATTTCTGATTTATGTTTAAGTTCTCCTATGAAGAGACTTGAACTTCATTTACCATGACAGTCTAGAAGGGGATGAGGGAATTGTACATGTTTTAGTGGTGGGGAAACTGAAGAGAAGTTATTTCACATAAATATCACAAAATAAGAGCTGCCGCACATAGACAAAAACAGTGGAAACAAGTCGAAAAAGCTCCGTTGTCAGCTAACTATATACAAAAGTTTATTACTGTGCGAAAACAAAAGTTATGCTCCTAAATCAACATTTGTGAATGAAATTTGATCCTACGACCCTTAAATGTTACATTCGGGTGAGTGAAAAAATGATGAAGAAAAACACTGTTTCAAGCTTCAGGAGACAGACGTCTGTCAGACCAGTTCATATCTGATTAAAACAGGTAGCTGTTGTCCCATTTTGTTGTTTTATTCAAAGAAGTTTACCCATGTAAACAGATGGAGAGGAGCTCTTTCTGCATAAAGCATGTGCAGTAGGGCAGAAAGTAACGTCGACCGAAAATCCCTCTATAAGATAAGAAAGAGATAAGTTATCTTTTTTTTTTGTCCCACAATAGGGAAATTCCAGTGTTCCATGTTTAAAACTCAGATTTTTAATAAATTTATAATAAAAATTATAATAAATGTGTATTCACAACAAGTTTGCTTACTTTAGCTTCAACAGGTAAAACATTAACAGTTTCCCAGGCAAAAGCTAATTTCAGTCTGTTTTCTATAAAAGTGAATAAAAGCTGCTGACTGATATTAGTCCATAAACACTGCAGTGTCACGCAAGTTTGCTCATCCTTATGAGATAAACGTTATTATTGGAGTTTTAGCAATTTTTTACTCTGAGAAGTCAGAGTCATAAACCAGGCAGAAAGCTTACACTAGGTAAAACAATTAGTCACTGTTACTTTTTATGCAGCCAAACTGAATAAAAAAAACATAACAGTCAATCAATCTTGGCTGTAGCCTCAGTAGTATGCATGGTTAAACTTTTCAAATATTTGTAATATTTTACATAATTAACATTTTACAATTACTGCAAAATGACAACAACAACAACAAAAGTTAAATATTGCATGTCAAATCAAAATCGCAATATCAAAGAGAAAAATCGCAATCCAATTTTTTGTCAATATCGTACAGCCTTAGCCTGTGGAATGCTGTGATGTCTCGTTAACAGAGAGGTAGAAAGTGGCATATCTTTTAGTAAACCTACTGCAAAGCATTAAGTTTATCCTGTTCAGAAAACTCACACAAATTGTACCTATGTTGTGAAAAATATAAACATTATCTTGCAAAGCCTCTGATGCAAAGTGATGGTTGTTTTGCAGAACTGAGTAGGAAACTAACTAGCTGGAAATAAAAAAAAATCTTCCTGATTTAAAGGATTTGGCATGGCAACAAGCCTCTGTTGTTATAGCAATAGATAAATTCAAATCAAACATCCATTTGACTTGAGCAGAACTCTTCAAGTCAAGAAGTAACAGCTTGCCTGATCCACATGAATCGACTGCATTACTGATCTACACTGTAATGTCACAGAACAAATCCTCCCACACTGGCTTTTTAAGGGCAGATGAAGATGAAATTGAGAGCAGAGCTTGTTTTGCACACATGAGTAGTGTTTTTCCCAGACACTCCTGAACTGTCTCATCCTGGACGATGACGACACTCATAGTTTGGAGATTTGTGTGACATGTTCTGGGAAAAGAAAGACAGTCTTACTGAAAGATCCACTGGATAACTTTGGTCTGGGGTATTTTTATAGCTGGTACTTTATCCACTGTGATATGTTTTTCCTCCAGGACGATGGTAGGTATTTAAACAAGTCTCATTCAGAAATATCTGTCTCACACTTGAACTATGTAAACACAAATGTTTTAACTGGATTCCAATGCATACCTAAGTTAACCGTTTACATTTTTGCTCCAGTCTAAATACCTGCCCTGGCCTTGTTTTCCAGTAGGAGCCATTTGGTCATCACTAAAGCATGTGTGTGGACTTTGGCATCTGAAATATTTACAGCTTGTAATTGTCCAAATGAACAAAGTGTTAAGAGTCAGGTCGACGTTCTGTTGTTTTTGGTATGCGCCTTCACTTAAACAGCAAGCATTTCTTTATAATTGTATTTTTTAAAAGACCATTGTGAGGTAATTTGAGCCAAATCACATACCTGTCCACCCACTCCTTAAACTGTATGTTGGTCACAAATAATTATCTATTTTATCCCCAACTAGGCAATTAAGATGTTTTCTTCAAGAGTCATGGAGTGACTCATATGGCTCGCTGTAGAGTTGCTAATATAATGTTTATTAATTAGAATGAAGACAGTATGTAGCCACTTTTTTAATCAAAGTTCTGTTTTTAACACAATTTGAAGGGGAAAACATGATTTACTGTTTATGAGAAGTGGCAGGCAAAGAGTAGAGAAAGACATTCAGCACATTGTCAGCAACACTGAGGCTGGTGCTGCAGAGTAGACTGCTCGATTATGATCACAGTTGAAAACTCTGTGCTCTCTCAACATAAATTCATAAAATGTTTGACGTCTCAAAAACACATTCAACAATTGAATCACGTCACACTACAAGCACTTTTGGTCTGTTCTGAAGCAAAGCAAACACTCAATACTCCAATTTGCATATCTCCAAACAACAAATGTAATTTTATCCATTTCTCAGTCCCAAAACAACATGGTCGTGTGGACTCAAGCTCCTGCCAAAAGACAAAAACACTCTATTTGACAACCTACACTGTTGCAACATTTTAATCATAACACTGTCGTGTTATTTAAACACAACAAACAAACAAAACAAAAAGCTTAAGGTGCTGCATCATTTTTACCATGTTAAACACATAAACAAAGAGAACTGTTTAGCAAAAGCTTTAAGTCCATATGTTTTGCTCGTTTTACTATTGCATCCTCATAATGCTTCAACATAATTATTTTAGAAGCTCTTCCCACAAATTTCAGAAGATGTGCTGCCAATGCTGACAGTATAGGGCAGGGTAATATGGCCAAACATTTATTACAAGAAGAAAACACTTGCGCTAACACAATAAATATATGTTACAGTAGCTTTGTTAAATGTGTTATTTAGACTTATAACAGTGTGATCTGCTTTCGCCCTTCATGCCTTAAAGCAGTATTTCCCAACCAGGGGTACGTGAACCCCAGGGGGTATGTGACCATTTGTCAAGGGGTACTTGGATTATTGCAGATTTAAAAGAAAGGTAATTGCAAGTATGAACAAAAGTTTTTTCGCAGCATATTTTACATGTTAAGAGGCAATTGTTTGACATGGGATGTATTAAACAACAAATAGCAATGTCTATCAATGAAAATACATGAGTAAAGATAAAGTACCCCTAAAAATCACACGACATAGAGGGTATCCGTGCGTGAGATCATGGTTAGGGCGTACTCAAGACCAAAAAGGTTGGATACCACTGCCTTAAAGCAATCATTAGCCTCCAAGGTTTGTGTTTACTCTTGTTCAAACTAAGAAGATAATCATCTACACGTGCAATATTTTAACTGCGTTTTTTTCACTTGAATATCAAGTATAAAATATTGTTCAGTCTTAGCTGACAACAACTAGTGCATACTAAAAACAACAGGTATACTCCTTAGATGTAGGTGGTGCAAAGTGGTTAGAGCTCTGCCTTCCCAATAAGGAGATGTGAGAGGGTTTGACTTCAGGGTCGAGCCAAGTCAACGTCTCCCCATCTCTCTCTGTGTTACATGGGTTACATTAAGGTGCACTGTGTAACTTTTTTTTTTTTTGACCAAAAATAGATTCACCAAAAGTGTGTTTTAGTCATTTAGATTTTTTGTTGCACTACAGAATTTACTTTGGATGTCGACAAAATGGACCAAGGCATCGTCTTGCATGTTTCCATAGAAATGTGGCTCCTTTAGCTTAGTATTTTTTCACATTATGGCATAAAGTATTTATCAAATATCAGCTAAAACAATATTTATCAAAGTATTGCTTTAGCTTTCTATTTTTAGAGAATGTGTATTTGACTTTCACTCGCAGAAAGTTACACAGTGACCTTTTGTTTAAACAAAGAGAGAGTATAGAGAGCGTAGAGGTTCTAGGAGAAAACATGAAAGATTGTGAGAAATACTGTATGTCCTAGCACCAGTATTTAGGTCCTGTTTTGGGGGGGATCACGCTAAAAATGTCTTGTCCTTGCAGGTAATTTAACAGTTTAAACTACAGACAATCCACTTCTCACATCTACAAAACAACTGCGTTCTCATCCATTTATCTTATCGTGCTGAGAGAATAACCACTCTAGCTGACAATCTGTTGCAGCATAAAACAATATTGCAGCTACTGTCGCTTCATTCAAAATAAAAATCAAATGAAGTCACGTAGCAACAAGTCCTTTTCCTCGTCTGTCATGTTACCTGTCAACATGCAGCGCTCGCAACCTTAGGCTTCTTTTCAAACACACTTGCATATTTAATTACTTTCATATGACTCACAGCTTACATGGATGAATATTACTTTGTACAATTAAGTCATTATTAATATTGTATGTAGTCGTATGCAGTGATCCAGTTGTTGGAGATATTTGTGTGCAGCAGGTGGTAATAAAAAGTCGCCCTGTTAATATGCCCTCCTACGATTCGAGACTATGACTCATATCTAAGCTTCACTGCAGAGATGTGATGCGAATACTTATCAAGACAACGATCCCAAACTTGCACTCGCTCCTGGGAACTGTAGTGAGGAATTTATGTTGTATGTCACTATACCACCCTGGACTGTTTATATGGATGCCAATTGATGTCTAAATCAACCATCAAATATGCAGAAGGTAAGCAAAGCCACACTTCTTCCAGACAGGAAAGATGGCTGTTTACTCCTGAACATATTTTAAAAAGTTTCAATGTTACGCTTTTCCTAAAGGGACGGGCAATATGCAAGCTGACCAACTGAAATAACTTCTTTGACGTCATGACTATTTTTAGCAGGTAATATATGGGTGTGGAAGTGCCTTTTCATGTTCAAATACGCCGAAAAAAAAAAAAAAACGGCAGACGACGCGGTAGAGCCGGAGTGCACGTGCGTGGACATGTGTGAGTGAGAGAGAGAGAGGGGGGGGGGGTATTAGGCAAATTCACACCTGCTGATCAGCTCTGTTGTTTGAGCATGAGTTGATAGACAATGATTTTAAAGAGAGAGTACACTGCTTAAAGGGGACATATAGAGCACAATCAACTGCAAAAACCTTGTTCTCTTATCATTAGTTTTAATTGGATTGATTCATGAATGTTAAAGTGAGGCTTAAAAGCTCAGAAAAAAGGTGTTTCCACTTACCACACATCCCCGACCCTATTATACGCATATGTATATCTATATAAAAAGACTTAAATGAATCACACCGCTTGTTACGATAGAAACCACAAAGAGGCAGCACTAAAGCAAAGTCAATAAACTTGTTTCTGTTTCCAAGCAGTTATAGATCAACGTTATGGATTATGAAGAACACATGTTAAATTAAGATCTACTTTTATGCCAGTCCCTAACTAAAAAGAAAGAATGCAAGATTATAGTGCAAAGCAGCCTCAGCTTTAATCATTGAATCACTGGTCCAAGGTTTTAACTGAAAGGTCAACAGAATAACCTGCCCATTCTCTAGCGATATTTGTGAATTAATTGTGCAGTGATAGGTTAAGCATAAATCAAGCACTATAGTTGACAAGTCACCCAATCAGCTCAAAGTATTTCATTAAACGTCCTACCTTTTCTCGAACATTTCAGCAGCTTTTGAAAAAAATACTTAAAATGCAAAATATACAACATATAGTTTAGTTTCTAATATCAAGGAAGCGTCCTTGTTTATGTTGTTAGCATTTGCTTAGCCACTATTAGCAGGACATAACAGCTCAACTCGCTCTGGCTTCAAAAGTTGTGAAAAAGCACATTATGGCAAAGCATTGTAGGCGCTAAAATGCATTAGTGAGCAAAAAGTAACTAAAGTTTTGAAGTTAAAAAAGTCTTGTTTGTTTACATTTCTAAGTGCCAGATAAACAAAAAAAATGTGATTCATATTTTATCATCTTGGTCTGCCCTGAAGAGAAGGTACTTCAATGCAGATAAGGTAAAGTTGCCCTTCTCAGTCAGGACTACGCAGCTGGAGAGTTTATTAATTTAGAACGCAAAGTAAAACCAAGCATAAACTCACACACAAACTCCACATAAACACCAGGAATCCAACTTGTGACTTTCTTGTTGTTTGGCGATGTGTATGTGAACAGCACTGTTTGAATGTGCCATGTAAATGACATTCTTACCAATGACTTCTTAATGTTTTATTTGGATTTACGCTGTTCGCAGAAGAGCATGTAACAAACAAACTTAAGGCTGTCAGCACATCACACCGGTGGAAACTGTTTAAACACAAAGCTTGGCCCTTTACACGACGCCGGCCTGGACATAATAAATGTAACACCAGTTTTAGAGGATGATAGCCGTCAAAGGGACATCAGGATCCTTGGCAACGGGCTCGGTTTTGACACCTTCTTTTGATTTCTGCAGAAAAGCCAGGCCCCCGACATAAAACACTTTTACAGACTGTTGGAGAAAAGATCCATAAATCTCCAGGTGCACAAATGTAATGTCAAATCCATCCTTTCTCCAAATTTAACACATCAGAATCTGTACTTTACTGTCATTTATAAAGTTGAAGAACTAAGTAACATTTTTATATTGTTAAATGTTTTTGTAAATCTCTGTGATGTTGGTTATGTATTTTGGGATATTTGAAGCATGTGTCGGCTCTCAGTTGTCTCCGGCAGAAACTACAACAACTGCAACCTTCCTCTACTTCCTTCCCGACACCTTCCCGACCTGAATTTCTGTCCTGAGAACCTGAGAAATACATCTAAACACATCTGTGCTTAGATGTGTTTTTGCTGTCTTTTTTCAATCTTAAATTTAAAAATAAAAAAATATAATGTTTTGATTCAATTGGCTATAGTTTAACAGAGAGCTGTAGGGAAAGTTGTTTAGTTCTGCTTAAAAAATAATAATAACAAAATAAGAAGAGGATCCAACCAAAATACAAGGTAGATCTGTGAGAGGCAAGCAGCTCACTGAATGCATTTTTTCTCCGTAAAATGTCTGTAATTTAGAGTAAGAAAGTGAAGAGTTTTTTTTTTAATTTTACCTTTCTCTCATTGCAAATATAAATCATACTTTTACATGAATCAAGAACAAGTTTGTGAAAAAAATAAGCAGAGCGTTCTAATTGATGACCCGGGATGCACTGACTCAGCCTTTTTGGTTCCAATACCATGTCCGATAATTTTGCTTCATCCGCTAATACTCCACTACCATTGTAGGGACTGAAAATTGCTATTTCAATTTCCAAAAAGGGGTGCACGGTAGCCAAGTGGTTAGAGCTCTGGCTTCCCAATAAGGAGGTCGTGGGTTCGACTCTCGGGTCGGACCATATCAACATCTCACGATCTCTCTGGGTGGAGTTTGAATGTTCTTCCCGTGTCACTGTGGGTTTTCTCCGGGTACTCCGGTTTCCTCCAACCTCCAAAAACATGTATGTTTAGGTTAATTGGGCATCACTGTAAAATTTCCCTTAGTGAATGAATGAGAGAGTGAATGTTTGTCTGTCTAACCCTGCGATGAGTTGGCCACTGTCCAGGGTGTTCCCCGCCTAAGGCCCACAGTTACTGGGATAGGCTCCAGTAAACCGCCACCCCTAACGGGATTAAGCGGTAGAAAAAAATGAATGAATGAATTTCCAAAACTCCATTAACTAGTTAGAAAATGGGTGATCGCGCTATGCTATGCAACTTTTATTTATCATGCTGGCAAGTTTAAATGCCTAAAATTGACTCTATTTTTAAATTGTCAGGCTTTAGCATTTAGATACAAACACATCCATTTATAAACACACTTTGGTCCTTTGGTGAAGTTTTCTCCTGATTTGTAAAGTCTTTAACATGTTGTCAGAGAAAACCAATCACAATTCACTGTTCACTGCCTGATTTTAGAGTAATTTTTCATTTTAGACTGAGGTAGTGAAAACCTCATAGAAATTAATTGAACAGGAAATATACATGCCAGTAGAATGTTAGCATTTTTAAAATGTTTCAACATTAGGGACATTCTGGGTCACATCAGAGAGTGAATAGTTAATACGTCCAATTACAGGTACAACTAGAAAATTGGCTGAACCACTATCAGGTGAACGATCCAACAAAATTACAAGGACCACCACAAATATTTTCATCCCAGATTAGTGCGTCATTATTGATGACACTAAGACCAGTAAATATTCAGTTTTCATTCAAGATACACTTTTTGTTTTACCCTGTGAACATAAAATTAGCAAACTGAGTGTAATTTTAGTTGTCCATTAAAAATAAAGTACATTAGATGAGTTTTGGTCCAGTTTACACCATGATTGGTAAAGCTACTTTTCAGGCAGAGATATTTCCCATTGAAAAATACCAGTTCCCAGTTGGAAGGATCCAACTTAGTCAACTCGTATGTAAACATTGTGGCTAATCAACCTTTAGGCTAAACAAAAGTAATGTTAGATAACAAACCTCTTGTTATAAAATGTTATGTAAAATCTTGACTATATTGACCTTAACTCTGTCTTAGTAAATGAGTAATCCAAGTTGTCATAGCTACTTTAATGCACAACTACATAATAACTGACGCAAAGCAGAGACATCTCCATGGAGACAAACACTTGGACAATAGTACGAGAAAAGTTACAAAGCTATACTCACTAAACTTGAATGTTCTGACTGTGTTTAATGTTGTCTATGTGTTTTTGTGACTTCTGCATGTGTCTGTTTTATTTGATTTACTTGTGAGCAAAACAAAATCTCATTGGCGCAATTAAAGTTTCATTCATTTTTCTTTTTTTTTTGCAGTGTTTGTGTTGTGCTGCGACAAAACAAAAATACATAATAATGAATTTTTCCAACATTGAAATATTTGCTTGGTCTAACTAGGTCCTGTTTAAATCCACTTGACAGCACATCGCTTGGAACATTTACGTAAGTTTGCTCTCAACATGACATCAATAGAATGTTTCAATTTACTGAAATATGTTTCATAATTTCGCTTATTCAACGACAATAGAGTTTTAAATGACCTATTTAAATCTATACAGCTACAATCTTATTTTATAGAACTGCATTTTTTCCAATAAAGATATAAAGACAGGGTTTTGAAAAACAAAGATAGTGTAATTTTTAGAACTTTTACTAAATAAAATATCCAAAATCCTCCATTGTGTGATTTGCAACATTTCACCATATAAAACTTTGCTCTAACTTTGCTAACTTTTTTTGTTGTAAATTAGTACCACTTGTGTTTTCCACTTTGAAAATTGTTTGAAGTATGCAGTGATCAAATCAAAAGCCCAAAATTGATCAGTTTTGCTCCTGCAGCCACTGATCTACTCACACGCTATAGTTGTAATACAAATAATAATACAATGATAGCCCTAATGTCTGAAGCGTGAACTTGTGCAAGACCTGACTGAGTGTGTTACGTTAACATCTGATAGTGTTTACAGTTCAAAAGTTACAGTGACTTTGTTTTAAATGTAATTTATTATGTTTTTTGTGTGTTTTAAGGCAAAAAGTTATAATAATATAGAGGGATTTTTGGTCGACGTCACTTTCCGCTCTACTGCACACGTGTTATGGAGAAAGAGTTCTTCTCCGTCTGATTAGCTGGGGAATCTTCTTTTAATAAAACAATGAAACAGGGTGAGAGCTAGCTGCTTTGATCAGGTATGAACCGGTCTGACAGACGTCTGTCTCCTGAAGCTTCAGACAGTGTTTTTCTCGCAATTGTTTCACTCACTCAACTTAACATTTAAGGGTCGTAGGGTAAATTTCATTCACAAATGTTGAATTAGCAGCATAGCTTTTGTTTTCGCACAGTGATAAACTCTTGTAGTTAGCTGACAATGGAGCTTTTTCAACTTGTTCCCACTGTTTGTGTCTATGAGCGGCGTCTCTTTGTGGAGGCTGGGAGCGCGCGTTTCGCCCTTGTTGAGAAACAAAAAATCCCTCTATAATATAAACTAACAAAATCAAAGAAATAAAAATTGTGGCTCCAAAATTCAAAATTGAATCAAATCATGACTTAAGTGTCATGTTGTCCCATCCCAACATTTGAACATGATTAGATAACCACTATTGATGAAAAACAACAGCTAATTTAAAATAAACACATACTGTGAATAGTATAAAATAGAATATAAAAAAATGGTCTAGAACTTTTACATAATCTGTTCCTCAATCTCAATCAAATCTGCTCTTGAGCTCCAGGTTGCAGACCCCTGAATGAGTGCCACAAAGACATTTAAATTACAAAAAGTTAAATCTATATTGTGGTCAAAAAGTTACATGTTGTGCCTTTAACTGAAGCTTTCTAAATGCATTTCTTTATATGTAAGAATATTTCCAGCAGTGTCTCTCCTTAATATTGTCCATCTGAGTTCACTGAGTCAAAGCCGTTTAGATGGAGACACAATCATTTCCCTTGTCATCAGCAGACTTGTTCAGTCAGTAGGGGGAGAAAACACTTCATGTCTCTTCTTCTATTTGCGTCCCTCCTCCCTCCCTCCTGCCCCCCTCCTCCCCCTCTATGAGTCAGAGTGTGGCACAGTGACTGAAGCGGCTTGGCCAAAGTGTACAGCTCGGCCTGCGTCTCACTGTCCAGATTTTATGAATAAGTGTCGTCTCCTTAAACCTGAGTCAGTGATAAATAAAACTAACTTTAAGACAGGATGATGATATTGACTCGTGAGAGAGAGAGATGAAGAGAGATAGATAGAGAGAGAGAGAAAGAGAGATAAAGGGAGAGACTGAGAGAGAAAGAGAGACGACAAAGTGACAGAAAGAGAAGAAACTGAGAGACAGAGAGACAGAAAGAAAGAGAGACAGAGAGAAAGGAAAGAGAGAGAAGAGACAGACAGAAAGAGGGAAATAGACACAGAGAAGAAACTGAGAGACAGAGAGAAAGAACGAGAGAGAGGGAAAGAGAGAGAAGAGACAGAGATATAAGAAACTGAGAGACAGAGAGAAAGAAAGAAATAGAGAGAAAGGGAAAGAGAGAGAAGAGACAGAGAGAGAGAAAGAAAGAAAGTAAGTAAGTAAGAAAAGGAGAGAGAGAGCAGGCAGATAGAAAGAGAGGGAAAAAGTGAGAAAGAGATGGAAAGGAAGCAAGACAGATGGGTGGGGGGGCAAAGAGAGAGACAGGGAGAGACAGAAAGAAAAACTGGGAGGTGAAAAGAGACTGCAAGACAGAGAGAGAGAGAGAGAGAGAGAGAAAGAGAGAGAGAGAGAGAGAAGGGGAAGGACACAGCAGGATATAAAAAGAATTTGATCAACAATTGTCCTAGAATTTCTTTAAAACTCACTAACAAAAAGAAGCTGATATTTAGAGACTATTGAACTCTCAAACTCAAAGATGTTGAACCAATGAAACAACAGAATTTACGTAAACTTGGACTTTTAAAACTTGAAGAGTAGTGCAGAGCTTGACATATATTAAATTTAACCAATTGAAAACATACGGTCACTCCTCTCCATTAAGTGGGCTGGGATGCATAGGTACTACACTTCTCAATATGCAACATTTGAGTATCAGCACATCTGAGTGTTCAGCACGTTCTACCCATGATTTTAAAAAAACCTACTCTTAAAGTGCCACTCTCTACTACAAAGAAAAAATGTTCATTCTTCCTGTTCTTTCTGAATTGTCCTGCTCCTTAAAGTTCTTGTACCCAATCAAATTAAACAACAGATAAAATAAATCCAAGGTTACAAACAAGGTATATGTATGTGACTATTACCACATTGATGTCTGTTTGTGGCTAAACCAGAAGTACCAGTAGAAAAAGTGGGTGAATAGAGTTTTTTATTCTGCCCATTGTTCCAGAGTGAGAGAAACAATCAGGATCAGGCATGAGAAGAGACTTGTGCGTGTTTTATCTGTGTCTTAGCTTAGCTCTTAGTTTTTATAGCGACTTTGGGCTTCTTTTTGTCGCGAGTTGCGCCATATGCTGTGATTATAGACCTTGTTTTAGTTTTGATCCACAAAAATAAATTCACTAATGACTAAAATGTGGTCTTTTAGCATATTTTCACATTTTAAAGTGCAGAAAGAGGCTATTCATAAACATATGTTAAAACCATTGTCACTTGTTCTGCTGTGACACACAGGCCCAGATATATGTTTGCACATATACAAAGTGGAACCAAAAAGATTTACTATGTGCAGATAAAATAGTGTCTGTCACATGACTCAGTTGCACCAGTTTATATCTTTGGTCTAATCAGGGGCGGCTTTGAGCAGAGGCGAATTAGGCGGTTGCCAAACGGTGGAGCGTTCTAACACTCAGAAACTTTTAACTTGTTATTATTTTGTGTTAAAAGGACACATATTCATTGAGTTACAGCCACAAATAACTGATAAACTTATACAGCTGCAGATTTAAACGTTACAGAGAAAAAATTAGCCTATATACAGTCGCGCGAGGAAGCAGGACATTGTGCAATGATGGCAGCAGTGTTTTTGTAAGACAAAGACGACGAAACCAAAGAATTCGTAGAGGACATGTGTTTCACCTTGTGTTATTTTTGAAGGCTTGATCGCTTTTTGCTCTCTGAAAATCTGGCAACCCCATGTTTTACTCTTTCACCTAATGTCAAGGCCACTCAAAGCCACCAGAAGACGCCATTAAACCAGCATTCGTAAAAACCACAACTTTTGCAGTACTAAAAATGAAGTTTAGTTGTTTTCCTGGTGCTCTTGTGTACTCTTGTCGATAACCCAAATCTAAGAATAGATAAACGAATGGGATGTTCTAACTCGTTTTGCGCTCACTGGTCTGTTCAGCTTAAGAAATCACCGTGGTGCTGTGTAAACGCCGGTGAAACATGTTGCATTACAAAACAGCAGTGACAAGTGGGAACACGGAGTCCTGAAATAATAATAATCCATCTTTATCTTTGTTGCCCCTTTTGAATTCAACTATATTTTATCAGTAGTTTGGCAGATCATGCAAGACATCTTTTGGTGCAGATTCTATTGAAGGAAACATGCTGTACAAAATATTTCAAACCAGGTTATATGAGTAATTGACAGCAACAAAAATTATCTTCTGTGGTTATACAGCTAATGACAATACATAAAGCGGTGCGACTGAGTAAATAAACCTCTGATGCCGTTTCAAAGCAACGTGCTCTGATCAAATGGGACAAAACGTCCAATCACGGCTCGTTTCATCCCAGACCAAGTCAATTCTTCATAGATTATATAAACTGCAATCAGAATTTTTCTTGAAGTTGCCAGAAAACTCTTTGTGTAATTTCCGATCTGTAGAAAAAACACATTTCTCTTCGACAGTTTAAAACAATTATAATGCCATTGTTATGTTTTTGTACTTGAATTGACATCTGTTGTAGATTCACTCAGAGCTGAAGCCACGTTAGGAAAAAACTCTGACTTGACTTTGAATGCAACAGTAAAGCACACTTGACCCGTGACAGAGCAATGACTAATGTCCAGAGAGGTCAAAGGTGGAAAGGTCTTAACCCTGACATAGTTGAGGTCAGGGTCTGGCTGTGACACTACTGCACGTGTGAAAAAAACAATGTGAATAATGTATCGCTAAACAGTCTCGATTACTTGCGTTAAATTACTTTTTGGGAGCTTTCAATTAGGTTATGATATTGTTTTTTTTCTGTTAAACGATGCAAAGTAATTAGAAAACCTAGAAAATCAGCTGAGAAGACTGTATTTCTAAGACGTTGGGCATTATGCTGTACAAAAAGTAAAAAAAACAGCACAAAAAATTATTAATTTATTAACAATTTGCAACATTTGAAAAGTATGCCTGAATTTCTCATATACAGTATTTCCAGGTTCCCAATTGTTAACTTGGATTGTACTTGATTCTTTTCTGTCTCCGCAGAGGCTATTCAGCATTCACTGCGTTTTATATGTGAGCGGTGAGTGGCAAAAATGTATGAGAGTCAATGGCGAAATTTGACATTTTCTTCTGGATGAGCTCCAAACATAACAAAAATGAGAAACGGTAGCTACAGTTTGATAATGTAAAGTAGACATGCAAAAAGAGAAAATTAGGCAAATAATAGTAGAAAACTTGATAAATAACAAGAACATTGAAGCTTCTCTCACAGACTTTGGGGACAGTTGAAATTATTACCTTTCCCTGCTTAAATCAAATGATTTTGAGTTGATTTAATGAGGACATTATTTGCTGAAATGTGCAATAATGTCCACTGTGGCTAATAAACAAGCTGGCTAAGTACAGTTCAGTTGCCGAGACAACAGAAAAGCTACTTTCAGTCCACATAAAGATAATTTCTGCAGAAAAATAGGAGGTGGTCTTTTCATTTCTTTGCTTCGATCAGAAAGTTGAAGAGCAAATATTCTATTCTATTTGATTCTTTATATAGTGTTTTTCCACCTTTCAAGGCACTCCAAAGCACTGTTCTTCAAGAACCCTCACTCACGATATGTGCACAGAAAAGTTTGTGATGAGTTTATAAGTACAATAACTAGCATGCTAACAGAGCACAAATGCACTGATGCAAACAGTACACAGTAATGTCTATTAGGTTTCATAAAGAGGTTCCACATGGTAGTTTTAGCTGGTTTTATCTCATTACATCTGCATTATTTCTGCTTTTAGTACAACTCTAAAAGATTGAGGTATTATCTGCACACTCTGGTTTGTATCTGTTTAGTCACTGCAAAACAGATGTCATAATAATTCCTATGTCATGTAATCTACTCCAATTATATCTTACAAATGCTGTTAAAACTTATCATGGCTGTGTTGCTTGAAATTTGCTCAATCTTTTCATTTTGTTTTAAATGCCCATCGGGACACATTATTATCATACCTTCAAATCCTGACAAAAGCTGAACAAGTTGACAGGATCGGCAAAGTCAAAACCAAATCACTTTACACATCACTTCTCTATTGAAATACACAAAAGACACATTCGTTATAATTATGAAATTAAATTTGCAGTTTTACAAAAGAGGCAAGGAGCAAATATTATAACTTCATCAAAAGCATTTTCCTGAGACAACTAAAATGAGTTGTAAGTTGATATGGTTTCAAAGCTGCAGAAGCCATCTTTTGATGTCTTTGTACTTTGTTATCAATGTAAGTTTGTGGGTTCGACTGCCAAGTTGAGCCAAGTCAACATCTCACGATCTCTCTGGGTGGAGTTTGCATGTTCTCCTCATATCACTGTAGGTTTTCTCCGGTTTCCCCCAGCTCCAAAAACATGCATGTTTAGGTTAATTGGGCTGTAAATTTCCCATTGTGAGTGAACGAGAGAGTGAATAATTGTCTGCCTCTAACCCTGTGACGTCCAGGGTGGTACCGGGCCTAGTCACTGCGAAAGGCTCTAGTCCAGCGACCCATAACGGGAATGAGATGTAGAAAATGAATGAATGAATCAGTAATTTGAGATAAACAGATGAAAAGACTTCAAACTAAAGTTAGATCACTTGGACTTGTGGGCACTATCTTGGGATTTGACAATAGACTTGCAAAACAATGACTTGATCCAACCTCTGCAAGCAGCACTTAGTGAACAAATCAGAGGGCAGGGTTATTAAATCATTTAGTCAAAATTAAATAAAATTGAATTCTACATGTGTCTGTTGGAGTGAAAACAACCACATTTTGGATATCAGTTAGCACATAGTTGGTTAACCCTAAACATGCCTTAAAACTATATTTGAATTGTATTTAAAATTCCAATGGCAAGAATAACTGGAAACACTCCAAGTTCATTTTCACCCAAGCTTTATAATACTTATACTGTATCTGCATGAGGAAAAACGTATTTCAATTTATTAAAAAAGGTATAGTTTTTGCAGTTCAAAAATCAGATGGAACTTTGATTAAATGTCTTCAAAATGACAGTATCACATGATTTACAGTACAAAATTATTATTATCACCAGGCTAAATCTATTCCAGCCCACCTTTTGACCTGTCGCACATGAAGGACAGACCTGCAACAAAACGCCCTCATATCATGCACCACCAGACACATGCAAATTCACCGTTAAGTCTATTAATAGTGTCCACAGAACGTCATAAAATCACGGTCCGGTTGTGCATCTTAATTGTTCTGCTGTTTGAAGAAACTCAAAGTGAATATGTGATTTGTCAATTGATTCTTTTTCTCCCAGGCTATGAATAAAAAGCTTTAATTATTGATGCGCTGACGTCAGATGTCCGCTTGAATGTTGTATGTGGTGCAGACCTCTTCTCTCTCTCCCACCCCTTTGGTTTGCCCTTGCTTACCCTTCTCTCTCTCTTTCGATGACTGACCTGAAAGAGATGGACACAATTGTCAAGTGTGGTCAAACTGGCTGAAAACATGGTCAAATGTTCACAAATTGAAAGGTTTTGATGATATAATTTAGTCTAGTTTATGACTGAACTATATATTTGTCCTTGGAAAGTTTTCTAGACAAAGCAAAACATCAAACTCAAGAGCTTTTCATACAAATAGTTTCTGATTCAACATATTTTTTTTTCAGTGTTTTGTTGTATTGAGGAAATTTAGCCCAATAAAAACTAAAAATATGAAAAACATTATATAATTTAAACTTTTTACAGCTGTCCACATTTTGTTCATTTACCTAATGCATTTGGAGTTTCCTAATTCTTCACTGCAATGACTTTATAAGCGCTTTTCAAAACTTTCAGAAACCCAAGTGACTTTTACAAACGTCAAAGCTATTATGGTCAAATCAACATACTAACAATGCATTTCCAGGTTTTGAAATGAGGCGCCAAATACACGTCAGAACGCATTTTGCACTGTCAAAAAAATAAAAAATCACTGCTGTCGGGTCAGGATTCAGAAACTAGTGCAGGTTTTCCACCGTGAGGCAGCTGAGAGCCGACGCACCTTCAAATGCCCTTAAAAATACACATGTGACCATCACAGAGAAAAACAAAGAGATTTAAGAATGTTACTTCATTGTACTTTAATAAGGCAAAGTATAATAAAAAAAGAGTGTCAAAACATGCAGCATAAAAAAGGAACATACAAGACGTACCTGACACGCTAACGCTATCTATTCACAGCACCTGCCATGCTTAATGTGAAAAGATGGTTAAACAGCCTTGAGTAATGTTTAATGTTAAGACTGATTATTCTGTGATGTATAAAAGAATTAAAGTTTTCTGTACAAACAGTTTTTCTCTTGTGCATGCCTTTGTCTGAGATATTCTGTTTTATCTAACCACAACTAACATTAATACACCGTGAGTCATCGTGGCGTTAAATGAAACATCTATATTTTAGTCCTTCTTGTATTATAGTATCCATGGCCACAAAAGTCAACGCTTGAAGAAAACATTATTCTAAGACATCTCTGGCTCTTTCTCTTGCAGAAATAGTTGACTTCTAACAGAATGTTTAGTACTAGTCATTTAGGATATAATTGTACATTTTACTTATATACTACAGAATATTGTGTTTTACATGGTAGACCCATGTTATCACCTAGGTTCCATACAACAACCATTTGACATCATACCAGAATGCATTGTTGACAATATGCTGCAATGATCAAACAATGACAATTTTAAAAAATAGTAAAAGGTTAGATTTTGTTTGCAATTTATTTAGTAAGCATGAACATACTAGATTTAACCATATTTATCTTCATAGCCAGGATTTTAACAGTTTATGAAGCGTATGTAAACTTAGGACACAATTGAGGAGCAGTCAACCGATTTTTGGAAATCCAATTGACACACGTGGCCCCGACCAATTCTAAACAGACAATCGGTCTGCAGCTGGACAAATGTAACTGAGCATGATCACAACCATCCCCACGGCACATTCCAGCAATAAAGCGAAGATTTTTAGAACAATAAAGTTCACTGCAGAAAGTGGACACATAACCTCACATTTAACATAAATGTTTAAACAGTCCTACATGTCACAAAAATGAGCAGCATGTACTTTCAAAAATAATATTACAAACACAAAATAAATAATGAGCAATATTAACAATATTTAAGTAACTGTACAACTTGAATCAAGAAGGAGCAGACATGTCTGTCCAGAGTAATGGGTTTACTCTCACATGTAGACAGGAGCAAAACTGGTCAGACTACTTTGAGGGGAAAACCGAATAGAATCAGTTCTTTTTTTAGCCTAATTTCCTAATTTCCCTGACCACGTAAATGCGCTGAGTATGTAATGTAGATACACACAAGACTGAAGCAGGACTGGCCTAAACTAAATACTAATAAACCCAAAATGAACTGGAGCCAAAATAAATACAGCTGAAACTATGTCATTAGAACAACAAATTGTAAGATTACCACACTTTATTATCCAAAGTTGATGATCACATTATTATGAATTAGATAAAAGTTAGCTTTCTGTTACAAAAGTGGTTATAAAAATAAATTTTTCTCTTGTGCTGAGGCAGAGTTTACATGGCAACAAGTTCCCATGAATGTTTTGACGACAGATTAGCCTCCTCTTATCCAATAAGCTACATGAATTCACATTCTCTCTGTGCTCTGCTGAAAGCAATGCCATTCTGAGCTCATTATAGTTAACAGAAAGGTTTTTCTGTCTTCAATCTATGCTCTGATTTCCTGATTCTACAACAGGCATCATACAAGTGACACAACTACAAAACACAACACTTTCAGGCCACATACATTTAAATCTCCATAAAAAAGATTGTATATCATAATGTACTTTTACTTTACATCTCATCTGCAACTCCAACGACAAGCTCATGGCATAAAATTATATTTGTGTTAGAAACAGAAAGCAAGCTTACTTTTGCACTGTAGTAATGTGAGTCAGCAGGAATCGCAGCGTCGGACAAATGTGCTGGACAACAGACATGCCTGTACTACAATATTTTCTAAAATAGTTTCTCTCATTGTTTGTGTCTAATTGCAAACAGAATTAGGTGAGAATGATGCGTTTTCTGACCACAGTTATAAACAAGTCCTTGGATTTTTGGTTTTATCCCAACACAATAACTGCATGACTCTTATTGTTTTGATCAAATATCTAAATTTCAGTCTATGTTATAAAATAGTATCCATGATAAAAGTCAATACTTCAAAAAAAAATCTCCAAGAAACCATGTCTGTCTACTTAATTTGAAATTGAAGCCTCATTATAATGGAGAGGAGTTGATTATGTGAAGTGGAGATGGACTGGCGTGTGGCACATAACAGCAGAAAGAGAAAAAGAGAGAAAGAGAAAGAGAGAGACGGAGAGATGGAGTGAAGGAGGCAGCTGCAGAGAAATGTGAGAGGGTGTCGTCGTCGGTGCGGCTGTGATGACGCTGAGCCGCCGCTGGTGGAGAGCTGCTCCGAGGCCGCGGCTCTGACTCACCTCATCCCCACGAGGCTCTGCTTTGACGTCACTCACCCGCGCTGTGGCATCTCTGCTCAACTTCTGTGAGCAGCAGCAGCAGACACACTACAGATATCCATCCATCCATCTACAGCCGGCCACTCATCTATTCAGCTTTACCTCTCTCCTCTCTCTGCTTTATTCTTTCTATCTCTTTTTTCTTTCTCCTTTGTATATGTTTACATTTTCCCTCACTCAGTATATTCTCTTGCTTGTTTATTTCTCCAAGTCTCTCTCTCTCTTTACTTTTGCTGTTTTCTCTCTAATTCCTCCCTCTTCTCACCTTATCTATTTACATTTTTCTTCTCTTGCTTATTTACTTCTCTTTCCAAATTTCTCTCTCTCATCCCCCTATTTGTCAATATATCCATCTGCCAATCCATCAATATTTCAAGCTATGTTTACTTCAGCTATTTATCAATCCATACATCTTTCGCTATCCATTCATCTATTTCTCTTTCCTTCTCTTCTCTCTCTTTTTTCTTTCTCTCATCTCTCTCTTCTCATCCATTTCCTACTTTATACATCTACATTTTCCCTCTATCAATATCATCTTCTCTTGCTTGTTTATTTCTCCAACTCTCTTTCTCTCTGCTTTACTATTTTCCTTCTGTCTCTCTCATCCCTCCCTCTTGTCACCTCATCTATTTACATTTCCTTCTCTTGCTTATTTCTTCTCTTTCAAACTCTCTCTCTATCTTTTGCTATCTCTCTCATCCCCCAATCTGTCAATATATCCATCTGCCAATCCATCAATATTTCAAGCTACTGTATGTTTAGCTATTCATCAATACGTACATCTCTCACCATCTATACATCTCTTTCTTTATCACGCTCTTTTTCTCTCATCTCTCTCATCCTTTCCTCTTCTCATCTCATCCGTTTCCTACTTTATACATTTACATTTCCTCTATCAATATACTTCTCTTTCTTGTTTATTTCTCCAACTCTGGCGCTTTATTTTTCTCCGCTTTACTTTTTCTCTCTCATTCCTCCCTCTTCTCAACTTTACATTTTCCTCTCTTGCTTATTGTTTACTTCTCCTTCCAACTTTCTCTCTTTCTTCTACTCTCATCCCTCTATTTGTCAATATATCCATTTGTCAATCCATCAACATTTCAAGCTGCTTCAGCTATTTATCAATCCATACATCTCTCACCATCCATTCATCTTTCTTTCCTTCTCTCTGTTTTACTCTTCTTTCAATCACTCTCTTTCTCTTGTCCCTCTCATCTCTCCCTCTTCTTATGTCACTCATTTCCTACTTTATACATCAAATTTTCCTTTTATCAATATAGTCTTCTTTTCTTTCTCCAACTTTCTCTCTCATCCTTGTATCTATCAATACAACCATCAGCAAATCAATCAACCTTTCAAGCTATCTATGTTTTTCCTTTTTTGTTGTTGTCTCTTTACCTCTCCCTCTCTTTCTCTGCTTTAGTTTTTCTTTCTATCACTTTTTCCCATCTCTCTCCCTCTTCTCACCTCATCTATTTCTTACTTTATGAATTAACATTTCCCTCATTCAATATATTCGTCTCTTGCTTATTTATTTCTCCAACTCTCTCTCATCTGTCTATCAATATATCCATCTTTCAAGCTATTTTGTCTTTCACTCATATAAATGTATGTATTTTCTCTCAATTTATCTTTTTCCAACTCTCTCTCATCCCTCAGTCTATCAATATATCCATCAACTAATCAATCAGTCTTTCATTGTTTACCTCTATCTTTCTAGAGTCTACTTGTCTTCTTTTTTCCATCTCTCTATCCTTCTCTTTCTATCTTGTTTTCTCTCTTCCAAATATTCTTTAGCTTTCTATGTATTTTATTAGATAGTGTATAATATAAACATTTATAAAACATAAGAAGTAAACCCCAAAATCCACATTTTTAAAACCAGAATCCAATGAACACAGCAAAAATCACAGCAAAAGTACCACAACTTGCCCGTTAGTACCACAGTTTGAGAAACACTGACTGTCCATATACTTTCGACGTATATATCATGTCCTCCTGTCTGTCTCCACCTTCCTGTTCTCTGTTCTGTTTTAGTTTAGCTTCAATGTAAAGAGCAGGTGTGACTCACTCCATGTCAGTACTCTTAGCTCCAAACTAATAATAGAAGCACATGTCTAACAATAGTTTAAGTTGTACAGAGTAAAACAGTTTCTCGCTGCATCGATGCACGTCTAACTTTGGCTCTTGAAACACGCCCAAAGTGCTCTGAGCTGACGTAAGCCAACCAAACAAAACAACAACCTCTATCAAAACAATGCAGAAGATGGCAGTTTCACAAAACATTTTCTACTTGATATAATGCCACAATAAGCACATAAGCATGGGACTGGCAAATGAGAAAACCAGTCTCTCTGTCCATAACTGTCTGCATAAAACAGAAAGACTCTTAGGTGTGTAGAGCATTCTCATTGGTATAATAAACTGAAACATAGTGTATATCCTTTATAGTCTACTTTTAACTATGAATGCAAAAAGCCTTTCAAAGGACAGAGTAACATTAAAAGACTATGGAGATGTCGTTAAAAAGCATAGTATTCATCTGACTTGCATTTATTCAAGGTGTTGATTAATCAAAACTAGACTACATGCATAATGAGTTCTTTCTGTGAGTGAGATCGCCTCTCAACAGGCCTGATTTGTAACTTGTGCGTTTACACTAGCCTTGTTAGTACCTTCTCGGCTCTGTTTCCACATGCCCTCTTTCTCCGGAACCAAGTACTTTTTAGTACCTGGTTTGGTTCTAACCAGGTCGAGCAGGTACCAAACTATTGTAAAAGACACTAATTGACCAGACTGCTGGTGAAATCCATAGTTACGAAGATGTTGCTCTAGATTTTACTTTGTTGTGGGCAGTTGCTCTGGAGATAGTACCACATTCTAAAGAGTATTGGAAACACAATCAAACCGAGCAGAGTAGAGTTGAGTAAATACTAATAGGATTAGTGAAAACACCCCATTGGTTTGGTAGTGACACCTGCTTGTCTCCATACAGAAAGATAAGCGAAACATTCCAGACAAACCAATGACTTCCAAAGGTCAAGCAGTTAGGAGGGAACATCATCTTTGCATTTGACCCATCCTTCATTTCTGCTGGGACGTATGAGCAGTGAGCTGCTGCAACAGGGACCAACAGGGACCCTCTCTATGATGTTGTGCTCAGACTGGTCAGGACCTTAGCTGGAGGAACTGGTGCAGTTGGTGGGAAACAAGAGTTAGATGAACTTCTGCTGCAGCAGAAGTAAAAGCAAGTCCACTGCAACCAAAGTTCACATTCAGTGCTTCATGTTCCATCTCCATGGTGACAAGAAAAAAAAAAAAGTTGGTTGAAATCTTCTCAAGGGACCAATAAAGTTTCAAATTAAAAGGTTAGAATTGTCAGTTTGTTGGACAAAGTATTCATAGAGACAAAAAATACATTTTAGAAAACTCACAAGAATGAATGCTGATTGTTTCCTTTTGGGAATTAAGTCATCAAGTGAAAGCGGAGCTCTGGGACAAATGGTGTATTTGCCATGAAATAGTGCATATCAAGCACAGATGTTAATAATAAGAAATTTGTAAACAAAAGACACTACAGTGAGCATTACTTTTCACACGGGACCAACAAATGAAGTTCCCATTCTGCTTCGTCTGTGGTTGTTCCCAGGCGAGAGCAAAATATGTTGACTTCATAAAAATTACCATCTGCAGTTTGAGACCAGCACTGTCAGTTAACACATTGAACTCCTAAAAGTTACTCGAGGCATTTTCGAACATGACAGTACCAAGAACGGAATAAAATCTTCAAAAAACAATATAAACATCAGCTAAAGTCACACTAAATATTCTATGTAAAGTTGTCTTTTTAAAGATTTCGAAGAATGTAACATCTTTGCTACCTACACAAGATTTATAATGTATAAACAAGATGATCGCTTCCCACTCAAACCAGTGCAATGTGTCCTTGGGCAAGACACTTCACCCACCTTGTTTATTGAAAGTGTGAGCGAGCTGTCGGAGGGGCTGGTGACGCAGATTGGCAACCTAACTTTACCTTTTCTCAATAAAAACAGTAATGTACTATATTTCTTCCGATGCACACTTTCAGAATGTGATAAAAAGCATCAACACCTCACATATTGGCAGCTTTTAAAGGGCCTATGTCACTGACACTGTAGTCTGTTATGCTGTTTCTTGATCAAAAAGGAGTGTTTCATTTAATTCATTAATTTAACACACATGTGCCTGCATTTTATAAGCTAGGTTAGGTTTATCTCTAAAACATTTGAGCTGATTGATGTGTGGGTGACCAGTCACAGCGCAGCAGTTGAGGTCAAATGTGCAGCGTCTAAATGACACAAAATAAACATGGTGGTTTCTATATACTTTGGACTATGTTGTCAGAAATATGGATTTATTTTTTGCCCACAGATACAATTTGTACATTCGCGGATGGAAAAGATGTTTGTGCATTTCTTTCAGCTAAACAAAAGCAACAGCCTTCAGTGAACTAGACAGAAAAGGTGTACGTTCAATTGAGAGAACTACATACTGTATTTCAAAGTACACTATACACATTCAGCTCCCTCTTCAAAGACGCTGACACAGTCTTTACATTTTCTGGCACAATATGTTCCTCTTAGTAGCATAAGTCCAGGCCAGTTAGGGACAGACATTAACATGCACAGTTGTAGTTATGCAGCCCTAGCAGCAAATGGGAAAGGTATGACAACCTGAGCACTATCTTCTCATTTCTCTTTTTCTCCCTATAAATAATATTCAATTACTAGTTGTCCCCATTCCCACTCTCTTTAAGGAAGGCAACAGTTTCGGATTGTCTGCATCAGTGTCAGTAAGTCATATCGACAGCCTATGCGTTCATGGGAGTGGATTTCCTTTATACTTTGGGTCTCTTCGAGGTTTCTCCTTTTTCTCATTGTTTTTTTTTCCTCACAGAGAAGGGGGTGTCATAGTCAGGCACGGGGGTCAATTGCAGGCTCCAGACGATTTCATACTTCATACACACAAAAAATAGGCTATATTAGCTTTAAATGACCCAATTGACATATTTCAATAAAACACAAAAGGACCTATATTTTAAAATGCAGTCTTCGACTAACTCTGACTCCGATCAACCCCAGCTCCATTTGAGTATGACACACCTGGGGTGTCTAATGAGGGGATTGTCTGGGACAATTAGACATTTGCTAGTTTGTTGTGAATGTAATGAGTTGGATAATCTGCTTCTGTGTTATTGACGAATGAATGTTTCATTGTTTGGGTTTCTGACTTTCTGTTTAGTCAATAGACAATCTTGTGAAGCTCACAAAGGTGATTGTTGTAATTTTGGGCTTTTCAAAAAATAAAAAAGTGAAAAATCCAGTGTGAGTCAGGTTAAGGTTGAGGGCTGTGTTTATAATTTGCTGTAAATTAGGTCAAAGGGAGCAAACGCCTGACACAACTGGCATTTGTGTCTCACAGATGCTAAAATTGCAAAATTTGAAGAGGTGCATATTGGTTTTGTAGAAGATTTTACATTTCCATTACCCAACAGTAGAAAAAAGACACATTTTTCAGTTTTCACTTGCAATTTAGCACCTCGCTTGATAAATGAGACCCTTAGTACTATTTAGCATGCAAATCTATTTAAAATTTTTTTTCAAGCACTTTTCTAACCTAGAATATAGTTTAGCAAATACATTTACAAGAATTTCAAGCACCACAAACCAAGTAGTTTTCCACCACTGAATATAGAATTAATGCATGGTCCAAGTGTGCTGCTTTTTGCGGGTTAAAAAGTATTAGTAAATATTTATTATCAAAGGCAAAAGTCTTTGTACAACTCACTAAACCAGTGTCATTGTTTAGGAGCCATTCTGCTGTGTTCCTTTGAGCCGCCCCCACCGTGAGGATGCACCACTACTTCCCACTCGATCGGGGAACCAGGAGGGTGGGGCGGAGGCGAGGGCGGTGGCGTGGCTAGCCTCGGTGCAAGCATCTCTCTCTGTCACATATAAGCAGGCCCTTTCACACCTACGGGTCTCCTCCAAATGCCACGCAGGCACTTCTCAGCAGACAAAAGTGCGTCACCTGTCAAGAATCACAAACCTAATCGGGCACAAGGGCACGCCAAAATCCACTTCACACCCATACAGCGGCCTGGCATGTGCTAACCGCAGGCAGGCTTGGCAATAGAAGCGCACTAAGCATCTATACATCCTGCAGTGAGCGTAGCAGTGACTCACATACCTGTCTTTCTAAACTGCTGCAGCAGAATTAATATCCCACAGCTCCCCAGGGACAAAACACAAATGTTATAGGCTCTAAATGTGCATGTGCAGCCGTAGGTGGGTGGCTGGCGTTATAATCATGGGATGAACACAGTATTAAATTCAATATTGAAGAAAGCTCTGGGGCCATTTACACCTAGCAACGGGTCTAGATCTATACAGTGTAGAGGCGGGCAATTAATATGTGATCAAATACTCAAAACAGGTTAGATACGGGGATAATTAGGGCATTTTGATGTCTTGGAGTGCAAATATTAATTTTATTGTCACAGGTTTGTAGAGAGATTTGAGTGTGACCATAGACAAACTAAAAAAGCTAAAATTATTCAACAAGCTATAATGTATTGGTTACATCAGTGGTTCTAGGGACATTAGGGTCTAGGGACATTTGGAGATCGTTTAGGTGTGTTGGAGAGTTGGACAACTGTGGTCGCATTCACTGAATGCTACTATTGCTATGTTTGCAATTTAAAACATATCATACATGTATTTGATGGAAACTACAATAAGTAGAAAGGAACAAAGTAGAAAGGCTTAGTCGTCTGGACAGCATATTTGAAGATCAAGACGTTTCCACTCTCGTCCGAAAGTCTTTTTTCAAGACTAAGCTCAGTTTATTATAAATACAGCCAGTCTCACTTCCATCAGATGGAAAATGACTTTTGGATGAAAGTTGAAACGTCTCGCTGTCCAGATGACAACTTTGAAGCCTTTCTACTAAGAATCACTCCTGGACAAATGATTGACTACACCGACTTGTCGCCAATAACAATACCATACAGAAAATAATCTTTCATTGTAATTTGGTTATAAACATGCCATTTATTAAATCATTAATTTTCGATCGCTTGTTCCCGTTTGAAGTTGCAGGTTACTGGAGCCTGTCCTAGTGACTGTGGGCCTTAGGCAGGGGCACACCCAGCACAGTGGCAAACTCTTTGTAGGGTTAACAAATAGAGGAATTCAGGCATCTGTCTAATGTGTTTGTGCGTGTTAGTGTGATAAGCAGCACTGCACGTCAATCAACAGTCTGCGCACCACTGGTCCCGCCCACCATTTGCGACTAAAACTCAACTTCAGTCTTAGCGGCGACAGCGAAGGAGAAAGGGCACCAATCCCCAAACCTGTCTGCGAGGTGGTCACGTTACCTTGAATAACAGGTTGCATCAAAATAACTTCTCATAATCTGGGTGGAGTTTGCTTGTTCTTACCGTGTTACTGTGGGTTTTCTCCGGGGACAGGATTCCTCGCCGGGGCTAGCCACTCAGTTTCATTTCACTCCAGCTACTAGATCAGGTATCACATGACTGCAGACAGTTCCCAAAAAGCAGGAAGTACAGTCGTCCAATCAGCAAGAAGGATCAGAGTTGCGATAGCAGACTGTATGTGTTCTTCCTCCTTTGACCTTGTGTCAAATATTAACTTAACTCCCACTTCCAAAAACATGAATGCTTAGGTCAATTAGCAACACTGTAAATTCCCCTAGTAAATGAATGAGAGAGTGAATGATTGCTATGTTCGATCACCAATGAAAAACCAGGACGCGACCGTGACATGCAGGACGCGGGACACAAGCCTAAAAAGCGGGACGGTACAACCAAAAGCGGGACAGGTGGTGGTCACCCTAATTCAAACCCACGATCTTCTCTTTGGGAGCTCTAGTCAGTTAATATGCCATTGTGCAGAGCAAAAGTGGGTTCATGGAATATTTTCATACAATAAAGGGTTCCTGATTGCAAAAAGGTTGAGAATCTCTGAGTTACATTTGCTTTCACATTCTGTCAGCAACACCATGTAAACAGACCAGATTAAAAAGAAAAGGAATTTAAAACAGCATCACAAAACCAGAAGATTCTAATCAAGGAGAGCAGTGTCAAATCAAAAAGACCAATCTAATCTGTAAAGAAATGCTATAGCACAAGACTGACGACATCAGACAGGCTATTCCAAGTCTGGAGGTAAATACAGTTAAAAAGAAGCAGATTAATGCCGTCTCATACTATGACAATGTACAGAAAAGTTACTGTTAAATGCACAAAAGAGCTTGTTCAGGTACACAATATATTCAGGTAACATAACATTAATAACAAAATACATAAAAAAGCTGATAATTAAAAGCTTTTGAAAACACGTCCTTCTTACGCTGTTGCCTGGAAACCACCTTTTGAAAAGTGAGTGAGAGTTTGGGAACAGCTGTGCGAGCTGTTGGGCACAAGGCTGGACTTTGACTAAGCCCCAAACACAAAGACAAGTTTCACATCGACCTCCAGCCGGGACAGGCAGCAGCTTTAAATAACACAAGCCTCACCAAGAGAGAAAGAAATGGGATTACATTCAAATTACACTGGTTTTGTACGTGCTGTTTGCCTCATTATATTGTTTAATACTGATGTTGTAAAGTTCACTTTTGCACTAATTTAGTTAGTACGTGAATATACTATATTGCAACCTTTTCAATGTATCCTATCTTGCGTATGACACCAATATACAAAATCTAAAAAAATATACAGTATATAAAGTTGATATTTTGCTTGATAAAATAAAAGATACATATATAATCACACAATGAATGAAATTTGATACAAATTCTGCACAAACCTATATTTCTAATGAATTATAGTTGGAGGTATTTATACATATAGAAAACCTGAACAGCTAATACTATTTTTTAAATTTAAACAATGGCAAAACAATCTGAATCAAAAATCAAAAGATGTTTGATGAGCTGATTAGGTTTGCATTACATTAGTTTGCGCTTAACCAACCACAGTAAGTAAGTAAGTAAGTAAGTAAGT
The DNA here is from genome assembly GCA_038363315.1 of Mugilogobius chulae. Classification (NCBI taxonomy): domain Eukaryota; kingdom Metazoa; phylum Chordata; class Actinopteri; order Gobiiformes; family Gobiidae; genus Mugilogobius; species Mugilogobius chulae. Next base: position 29,613,473 of record CM076403.1, read on the forward strand.
AAGTAAGTAAGTAAGTAAGTAAGTAAGATTTATTTGTGTAGCGCTTTCCCAGAGTCAAAAAGAAACCCCCCTCCCCCATCCCCACTCAGTGATAAGCAGTCCTGAGGCACCTAAACACCTGGCGCCTCAACCTCCAACCACCATTCTCCAACATGCATGTTTTTGGTTGGTGGGAAACCACCCAGACCAGAGGAGGAACATACCAAAGTCGAACCTGCAACTTTCTTGCTGTGAGGCCAGAGCGCTATTGGCTCTGCCACCGTGCTGCCACAGCAACAAATTGTAATTACGTATCTATTGTGCACGTGGGATAGAACAACTGGCACACACCGACACTCTCTGCTCCTCTTTAAAAAAGAAAAAAATGCTTTGTATTTGTTTTAAAACAGAATCAATAGCAGCAGAAACATGTACATTAATGAGAGCTGCCATCTTTGTTTTGATTTGGTAACAACTCCAACCCCTAATATGCTTACCATTTACATTACCCCCAAGGATGTAAATGGTAAAAATATTTACAACATTAATGCCAAAAACAGAACCTAACAACATTTGAACTTGGATTTATATGACTTGGGCTGACTTGAAGTCTCTTCTCAAAAAATAGTACGTGTTGTTTTACATCAACAGACTGCAACTATTCCTTCTAACTTCACAACAACAACAACAACAACAACACAACGACAACGACAACAACAACACAACACAACACAACACAACAACAACAACAACAACAACAACAACAACAACAACAACAACAGCCAAAACACAAGCTGTATCCTGAAAATTAACTTGACATGGACTTGACTTAAACGTATGAATCACTTGAAACTTGATTTAGACTTGATGCCAAAGATTTAGCCAGTCCTGCAAAACAACACCATGGGAGTTGTAATGCTGAATGCCATCAAATGAAAGCCAAAAACGATCGTTCTGAATTAGCATTTTGCATATTTTCCATACACAAGCTCAGATACTTCTCACACTGATGTCTTGGTGTCACGCAGGATCACTGCCGATTCTCATAACTATTGTACCAACACATTGTAAGCAGGTCTCAGGGCGGTGCAGTGAAGCAAGACGGTGAGTGTTAGTGAGTCATTTACACCCGGACCAACTCTATCATTGTAACCCCAGGGAGCGACCTCTGTTTCATGCCATTCACCACAGCTCTCTGCCAAATGGGCCACTGCTGGGAATATTGCAGGCTTGGACTCAGACAGGCAATTTTAAATTCACAGCGATAATGGGCGTAAGTGGGGGGAGTGGAGGTTGTGTGGTAAGATATAGACCTGTATGGTGGTGGTTTTTCGCTCGCTGACATGCTTCTATTGCCGTGCAGAGGCTGATTACATGGAAATTTACTCCATGCTGTGGATGAGAAATAAAAATAATGTCACATTTCTAACACACATCTCTATCATCTCTAATGGAAACTGCTCACCCTTAAAACCATGCAGCACATGACTGGGCTCGGAGTAAATGTTTGGAGTAACTTGGGCCTTATGGGGCACCAACTGCAGTGTTTATTTATTTTTATTTATTGACCTTTATTTAACTAATCTTTTCCTGTTTAAATTCCTCTTGAGATCTGAATTTATTCTACAAGAGAATCCTGGAGAGGGGAGGAGCTTATTGTACATGTTTTTAGTGGAAACAAAGCACCCAGAGGACAAATATGATGTATTATTTCCTGAGCTTTTGCTGCTATGCCACTTTGTCACCCCAACAAATCAATTTTGTTCATTGTAAAACACAAAAATTATCAAAAACAGCTTAAAAAGTGACTTCTTGTTCAAAACAGCAAAACTGATAAGCCTTGCCTCTTCATTGAAAAAATTAACTCGAATAAGCTATATTTTTTATGGTTGGATAGTGGCTGCAGGACCATTTTAAACCCTAGATATTTTACTTGGAATCAAATGTTTTGAGTAGTTGCAAGTAAATACAGACAATTGGTGGAGAAAGGTAGTAGGTGAAGACAGGATTTTCTTACCGCTGGAGAATCAGATTACTCAAACATGCAGGAATCAATCCAAATACAACAATGGATGAGAGAACACTGCACAAAATACAAAAACTTAATGGGTCCCCTTTAAACAACTTTTGAGTGCACTTAGTTTAGCAGCTTAGGAATTAGAACTTTAAAAAGTGTAATAAAGCGCACATAACAATCACATTTTTCTAAATCAAGAAACAAGTTAGAATTTGATCTACTGGATTACAAGATAAATTACATAGGGCAAATACTCAAAACAAGCCTGAATGTTTTTTTAAAACAAGTCCAGAAGATCTCAGAAATCTATCTACATCATCACAAATAAAAGTCAGAACAGTGTTTTCTGAGGCTGAGAAGGCAAAGAATAGGGTCTCATTGGCCAAATTTCAGTTGTGTTTCTGATGAAAAGACAGTGTCAGAACATGATTAAAAATAATGCCATAATAAGCATCCTTTAATATAATTTAATTTTAAATGTTTTATTATTGTTTTATATGTACGGTTTATTGAAAGAAAGTTTAATTTAAGGCAGAGTAAAGTCGAACAATGATCAATTAGACTATAAAATGTTTCTCATATTATCAGGCCTAAAAGAATGCAATTTTATTTTATGATGAAATTCAATTGGTATCAAAACTGATATAAAGTATATTACTTAAAGGTAGTACAGTATTCGATTTTTGCTTTCTTAAAATGTAAAAAATCCTCCTATCTCAGTCCACATGTTTTGCTGACTGTCTAATGCATTCCGAGCCTCTGAATTTTTTAGGAAAATGTGTTTTAAGCTCTTTTCACAGCTGTTGTGAGATGTGCCAGTATGCTAACAGCAGTACAATGCTAACAACAAAAACAGACAAACTTAATGGATTTTGGCGAACAACTGGGACATTAACTGACGGACACTGACATAGTGGACTGATTTCCACTTTAACAGACACATTAACAAGGTATGTGTGTTATGGGGAATTTGATTTTAAGTACATTAATCGCAAAAACTTGGTATAGTCCATTTAAGATCACAATCGTGTTTGAAATGTAAGTATCTTGACAACACTAACCTGCACATTAAAGACTCCGGCGTCGCTCCATGAGGCCACAGACCAGAAGAAGAGAGTGCATGACCCGGGCACTTTCAACTCCTCGAGGGGGGTTTGACGACTCATGTTTTCAGAGCAGCTTTTGGTCTGAAATGATGCAAAACTTACACTTTATTGAGTTGTTATTTCCAACATGCAGCCTGTTATGCAGTTTAATGTTTCCTCTTTTGAAACCTCCAGGCCTTGTGTCAATCACAAACGTATTCAGAAAGCTCAAGCTGGGTCCTTAAAGCGTGAAGTCTGTGATTTTGGGTTTGATCTGTGCTAAGAAAGAGTAATAGTATGGGAAGCAATGCAATATTGATTCAACACCAGTACCAGTAAGTCTTGAGTCAAAATGGATTAATGCTGCACTGTGAAACTTTTCCAGTGGCTCCCTTCAGTCTCCATTGTGGCGCTATTGCTAGGGCTGGACGACATTGAAAAAAATGAATATCTCGATATTTTTTTAGCATATCTCGAAAGATATTCAGACGATTATTACGTCAGTAGATTGCGTTCAAGTTGTTGAATGCAATGATGTCAGGAATCTAGATGGTGGGAAGATTTCTGATTTAAAACACTATACTTTGTCATGAAATATCTAAAAGATAATTTCAAACAGTTTCAATCTGGTGATTTCCATTAGTGACTAGACCCGATCACTTTTAATACAACAAAAACGGACTTTGAACAAGATTTATTTGAGCTGCAAACATCTGTGTGAAGTATTATTGGTCTGAAAATGCTGGGATGTCAAGTGAACAATGTGAAATGTTTGCAAATGAATCACAGAAGTGCAGACATATTACATTTATATCCTAAGTTGAAAGTTACTACCATCATTTTCTCTAGTTTCTATTCTTACAGGATTCTTTTTGTGACAATTTTAACTCTAAACGATATACTCGATATCAATTTTTGGATATCTTGAAAACCACAGTCACGATATTATCTAAAATTTGAAATATTGCACAGTTCTAGTTGACTGCAGGTTGCACAAGTTGACTGCAGGTTGACTGCAGATTCCAAGAGTTCGATGGGTCTACACAATGAGAAGAAGTTTAGTGGACTCAGGTGGGTCAGGTTCAAACACTCTTCAAGTTACGAGAATGTCAGTCCAATAAGTCTGATGTGATGCATGTTCTGTTAGTCCTGCTAAACAAACTAAGACATTGTAAACAAGAGAAAAGAGAGATAAAAGCAAGAGACAAGGAGAAAAAGTGTGATGTTCTGTGCACTCGGATCACCACAATCATAAACACATGTTGACGACACAAATGTTGCTTCAGCGAGAAATAGCGACAACTACAGATGGAAATTAGCTTGCTGCTAAATCTGGTGCATTCATCTTTTTAATGTAACTGCACATTGTCCTTTAAATAAATAAATAAATAAATTCATCATTGTGAACTACAAGTGAAAAGAGTCAAATCCTCACTGGAGATGTCCAGAGCATGCTGACGTAAGCTTTTTTTTTTTCCTGAATCGTGCTGTCCAGGTTAACTATTAGCTAATATCCTGTGCGACTTGAACTTTGCCAGCATGCTAATAAGGGCTAATTCATGCTTAATACATAAACAAGTACATTTCCCTACTTTGTATGGAACAGAATGCTGGCGGCTATTAATAAACTTAGGGCCAGATTTATCAAGCATTTGCTCATGTGCAAACAGGTTAAGGGGAGCAAAACCTTGGCGTAGCTGACATTTTTCTTTCACACAGACACTTAAGATGCAGAATTTGAGGTGGTGTATATCTGTTTTGTGTAATATGTTATATGTACATCTTCCAGTATAGTTTGCATAAATTGATTGCAAATAACATGATTTTTCTTTTGCACCCGCAATTTAGCACCTGGTTTGATAAATCAGGCCCATTGACGAGATGCTGCAAGCAAATTCCACAAAATTAAATATATATTACTGGTGCAAAACTAATTTGAAGCTGTTTTATGGAAAAGAAATAGACTTTGCACACGAAAGGTCAAAATAAGAAAAGATGCAGGAAAGAGAGACGGATGTCAGGACTGGTGCAGAGTCATTTGTTTTGAGGAGGAAGATTGAGTTATGGCTTCATGCTTTCGCTTACAGCACATTTTTCCTGCTTTTACAGTTATAGTCTTGTTTCTTGTCTCTGCGTCAGCTTTATCTCCTCACTCAAAATCTCCAATAAATAAAAGAGTTATTGCATGGTGACTTTTCATTTTCTATTTTCATCTAGGAAAAGGTGAATTTAAGGTTAAGAGTCTCATGGGGCAGCAGACATTTCACTTGTTCTCTGCACAAACATATTAATTGCACAATAATTAAACATTGTTGGATTAAAAAAGACAACTTGTATTTAGTTAGCAATTGACATTTTTTCTGTGTGCTTAAAGGGACTATACTCGATTTTTTTGCAACAATATAACTTAAAACTATTTCCCCCTAGCACTGATATGAAATTCTGTATAAAAATAATCTACATTTTGTTCATTGTAAAAAAATCAGTCTAAAATGACTTTCTAGTAATCGCAAGTGAATACAAACAAGTGTGCAATACAAGATTTCTCAAAAAAGAATGATTCAATCCAAAAATCTCAGAGGTAGATTTTACAAAATAGGTCCATTTAAGTGTTTAAGTGTTTGTAACATTCTTTGTGACTTCAGTGAAGAATTAGCCAATCAGAGTAATTATTTGAATGCTTTGTAAATGTGGTATAGGCAAGAAATCGCTGAAACCTGATATTGACAATTCAATATCAGAACCATGCTTTATTGTACTATATGGTGACAACAAGTCTTAAATTTAGTTTTACTGCAGGATCAGGCGATTGTTTTGAGCAACAACATTGGAATACAGATCCTGTTTTTTGGCCTGTAGATGAATGTACTAAGGCTATTGAGAGGCTGATGTTGGCCATGAACGTCTCATACAGTTAGAACTTTTATTTTTAGAAAACATTTTCTCTGTATGTAGAAGAAAACATGAGGGTTACACAACATAATTGGACCCATTTTCTGACATATTAATTGATTTATTTTATTAAGTAAATAAAAGTTAAGTTATTTTCTTTCATTACTGGTAAATGCCCCATAACAAAAGAATTAAAATCAGTTTTGCACCAGATATTTGTCTAAGTAGCATTTCGGGTGAATATTAATTTGGTTTGTCCCATCTGCGTCTGGTGACAGAGTATTTTGTTCCTTAAGTGTTCTTGCTTTTAGCCTGCCCTACTCCTGTTTAGGTCATCGTGGTGAAGAGTTCTAAGGTTTAAAATCCATAAGATAACACAGCAAAACATGACAGCTGTTATGAAAATGGTAAATCCACTCATGTCCTTTAAAAACATTGGTGAATTTGGATTGTAACTCCCGAACATAATCTTTAGAAAGTGCTGAGGACTTTTATGGCACCTTAGAAAACTCATCTGCCTCAAATCTGTCAATACTACAGCCAGAGCCTCTCCATTGATTCACTTTTGCAGCAATTTGTTTTATTACTTTGAACAACTTGTGGAGTTATTTTAAACCATCAGTTGTATGTCTTATAGATTAAAGGACACTTAGAGGAGGTTGTGCTTTGGGAAACATAAAAAATCCAGCAAGACTGAAGTAACAGCTGCTTTCTCATTGATTACATTTAGAGGTGTACAATATATTGAATTTTAGATAATATTTTGATTGTTGTTCTGAAGATATGCAAAAATAGAATATTGAGTATATTGTTTGTGTTAAAGAGGCAACAAAAAGGCTGCTAAAAATTAAGAAAATTACATTGTAAATGTCCAATTAATTCTAGATGGTGATATTTTTGTCAATTGATCATTGGGGTCGTAGTTGACCAAAATTTGTATCAGTTAGAAAGCACATTGCAAACTTATTCTGATTTTTTTCCATCAAAAACTTCTTTTGTTGTTCTTTATTTGAGTCAGAGTTTTAGACAAATCACTGAAACACTGAGGCTAGTTTTGCTTTTAGTCGACTAAACAATTGGTAGCAAACGTCTTAAGCCCACCAAGAATGTCTGTAGTCAACCCAGTCAAGCCCAATTGTTCTGATCATTAAACTTCAACTAATTAGCTTATACACATGCTGGATGCTTGGTTCGAAATAATATCGGCTGAATTCATTTTTGTCAATATCGCCCAGCCCTAATTACATTATATGGTATTATCTGGAAATTTGTATGGGGAGAATTTGCAAATGTTCAACAGGTTCATTGCTCTTAGTCACAAAACCAACCAGTGATGCTTCTGAGGAAGGCTACAGGAAGTAGCTGAAACATGTAAAGCAGGTAAAGAAACACTCCTGTCTGACAAAAAGAAAACAATTTTGGTTTCCTCCAAAGGATCCCACTTTTACCAGTGGTGACCCCCACATCCTTCTGCCTGAAAAAACATTGTTTCTGTTTGGTATCGTGGGTTACTGGAGCCTATTCAAGTCACTTTGGGTCTTAAAAAACAGAATACAGACACAGACAACCATTCACCATTCAACTTTCTCATTATTCAACTAAACAAGCAAGTTTTTTGGAGGAGAGAGAAAGCCGGAGTGAACCCACGGTAACAGGGAGAACATGCTAACTCTATCCAGGTGGATTTTGAGAATTGACTTGGTCCAACCTGAGATTCCAACTCATGATCTCCTTATTGGGAAGCCAGAGCTCTAACCACTCTGCTACTATGCAAATTGATATTATTTCATGATCAGAAATATTCAGCTTACACCTATCATTCATCTGTATCCCTGGTCACATATGTATCTGCATTTAGTTTATTTGAGAAATTCATATGACGCATATGAAGCTAAAAGTCAACCACTTTGGAAAAATGCTATGACATGAAATTAACAATCTTTATCAATTTTGAACAGGAAGTTAATAGACCATTAAACCATTTTAGAGCCATATTTACAACTTGATGGTATACATTTGAATTGTTTAATAAAAGGTAGCTGAAATAAACGTCTTATTAAAAAATTATTTTTTAGAAGCAATTGCCATGCCTAATTTGCATATGCCTCTTTTTTTTCCCCAAATCCTTTCTTTTTGAGGATCCTACCATTTGGAATGACTGCCCAAAACATATTATTTTATGTAGTTACAATACAAAAACGCCTCGGTTTACTATCTACATTGCTTTTGTCTTCCGTTTCATCTCCAAACTCCACTTGTGATAATAATATCTCCGGGCTTGTTTACCTCATATTACTGTTCATAAGTGGCTACTCAAAGTTAGCACTGGGGGGAAAAAACGTCCCCAAATCCCAAACTTTCAACACGTTCTTCGTCAACAAGGGGCCACTGATGTCAAACAACTCACTCAAGTTATGGCATCATATTAGACAGCATATTTTTAGACACAGTTAAATGTTACTTGCGCCATTTAGTTTCCAAGGTAACAAGAACAAGGTATATTTAGAGAGCTCTAAAGTGAGACAAGAGAGAGTGGGAGAGAGAGAGAAAAGTGTTGATAATCTTTACGGAGCAATCGCAATTAGTGAAAGGCAAATAGTAAAGATCCAAACACCTCGGTGCTTCCAGCCAGAGGTGAGAGAATGCTCAAGAACAGCACCACTTCTCACACTTGCGTCATTCATTCAAAGGCCTTCATATGGTACAGTACAGGGCTACAAGTACTTGCTGATTTATCATTTGATTGTGGGTCATTACAAGGGTCTCTACTGATGATAAAACTCAAAAGCTGAACAAGACAGCAAGGACACAAAGTAGCGCTACAGCTGACGCAGGTAAAGTTTTTTTTTCATGAAAAGTTGTCGCGCTCTGACTCACCGCTACACAGCAAACAAACAATAGCAAAAATGTGCTGAACATAGGGTACTTCAGAGAGAAAAGTGATCTGACTTTTTTGGGGTGAGATGATTAAAGGGCATATATTATGCAAAATGTTTTTTGTTTTTTTAAATTCTGTTTTGGATTTTTGTCTTTAAGCCATTTTATATTCTCCTCTAAGCCTCAGAAAACATCATTCTGAATGTCCCTGATTGGTGATGTCATAGGCAGATTTCTGAGATCTTCTGCCCTTTTTTCAGTCCATAAATCATCCAAACCTGTTTAAAGCATTTCTGCAACATTAGCATATCAGACAAGATCGACTTGATTATTTGTAATTTCTCTGCAGGCAGAAGCTGGAGCTCTTACTCAATTTCTAATGTGGGAAACACAAGACTGTCATGTGTGTCTTTTCTTCACTTTTTTATTGGTTCTGATGGATGGTCTTCCTAAAGCCGGCTGCACACTAGAGGGGTTTACAATTGTTTGCGATTCTTAGACGTGTCAAAAAGAACAGGCCACAGACATTAGGACGACACAGACTTGGGGAGCGCAGCAACGAGCTGAGAACAGTACCTTTGTCACGTGATCGAGGCCAAAGTGTTTTCTTTCATGTGTGCGTTTAAAAAAGCGAAATAACAACAACAATGATGAAACACCAACGACGCATTGTGGCTGTCAAATAAAAAAGTTTTGGCCATGTTTTATAGTCTAGTAGAGTAGCTCCTAGTTCCTTAAATACGTAATAGACGTAAAAACTAATCCCGCACTTGGACTACGAGCACATAGTATTACATTTATTTACAGATGAAGAGGCAATGGTTCTTCTTTATTTTACATTTAAGAGTCACCGTCACAAGGCAGATGCACCAGATGCTGTCTCCTCGTGCAGGATGTGAACCTCACCATGATGGGCCCTGACAAATAGTTGCAGTGACGCACAGACATAAGGAGAGAAACAGAAAATCTATTACGAAAATCGTTACTCTGGCCACGCCCCTCCAAACTCGTAGGGGGTACATTGGGCTTAAAATTGGACCAAAACTCCTGTAGTGTGCAGAAGCCTTAAGTAGCGAAGTTCAGGAAAGGAATGTATGGGAACAACAAAAATGCACCATATTTGTTCTTTAAATCTGATGTACTTAATTGTCAAATAAAATATATAGATATATAAATAAATGAACATTTTAACTTATCTTTCTCATTACAGCTCATCACACTTTAGTTTTCACAGATTCAGTTCAACTTATTTTGGTAACACAACAGTGGTCTCTGGGGACTTCACAAAACTGTTGATTTCGCAGACGGGATGTTAGAAAATCAATCGATAACAAACAGGCATTGGTCAAAAATACACAACAGAGTGTCCAAAAGCAAAAAAGCATTTGGTATAAATGTAAATATTAAATGTTTTGAAAAAATTGACTGTATTTCATTTTGAATTATAAGCTGATTTACAATCATTTTCCATTTACAAACAGAAACAACACATTTTCACTCTGTTTTAAATAGCAATCTCACTGATTGTAAGAGCCAAATGATTAACAAAAATTACACAAGATATTAAATAATAATTGTGACACACCTAATATTTTTACACCTTTTTGTTTTGTCATAGTTTTTACGTCACAACAGTTAAATAAAACGTGATTTTTTTTTTCATAAGCAAATTATATAACGGACTGGATTAATTCTCTAGCAGCACTTTTCATGTGTAATTATAATTATAATTTTGATTCTTATTTTTTCACACACTCACAATGCAAAATGATGAGAGCATCTTAAAAAGATAAACTGTTTGCGAATATTGTTTAAAGACTGCATGGAGGATTTTCATAAGTATTGAGTTATCAATGTCAGGAAAAATACTTTTCTAGACGTCTAACAGCCTTGTACTTCAGTAAATAAAAAAAAAAAAGTGGTTGTTGTGAAGTCAGCGGAAATTCTACTGAGACTTCGCTTAAGCTGAACAAACAGGAAGCTGCAAAAACGGTCAGTTTTGAAACTGGACACAACAAGGAGAAACATGAGTTTAAAAAAACTGGTCGACTTCTGAATAGAAAACTATAATTTTTCATTTAAAAACCAACTTAACTTTCAAGAGCTTGAGAACAAATTTTAATGACATCAACCGGTGTGGTATCCACATCTGACGTATACCATGTGAAATTCTAAGGTTCTAAACTTGGGATTACAGCTAAATTGAGGGCTAGCAACAGCAATAAAAAAAAAAAAATCTAAATTTCCTAGCAACGTTAAACAAGGTTGCACACATCTCGATGGGGATGCACTAATTTGAGTTGTTTATTCAGTCTACGGCTGTAAACATGCACAAAGAGGACGAGTCACTTCATAAAGAGCAACACTTAAGTCAGTATAACAAATGTGCACCATTTGAAAAAGTAATTTCTCTTTGGAAAATCCTCTACACAACTTGGTAGAAAACTTGACAATGATCATGTATAATCTGTTTTCACAGCTCTTTGTATTATTTTTCCTCCGGAAATAATCAAAATCTAAAATAAGCCACAAATAGAAGGTGCAATTGCATAATTCATTCATTTATTGGAATCACAGCACTGCCCTGAGTCTCCTCAAACATCCTTTCCAACCACTGAAGCCAGTCAAATGACTAACCAAAATTACTCAAGACATTTAGTCATGATTGTGCACAATTATCCATTCAATACACTTTTGGTGTTAATTTTTACACAACACTGACTAAATCAATTGAAATGTTTTTTGTGTGTGTGTGCTTCCTTTTCAAAATACACAAGTCTGAAATCTGATGCCATTTAATTTTTTTAAACATTGTTCACCAAAAGCTTACATGACACAATCAGGGCATCTTTGTTCTTAACTTTAACGTAGAGCGCACAGAGAACTACACTAAACTACAGGAAAACATAGCGAACATGATTATATTTTCATTATTTAATACATTTATTTGGATGCACAATGCAACCATAATATAGCAAAAATCAGGGCAAAAATCCTTATGTTTGCCCTTGTTTATCTTTAAGTTTAAAACTAATATTATTATATTTCAAAAACACATAGTTTTCAAAGTGGGAATTGCAAGGGACAATTTTACAAATTTTATACATTGTTTTTACTGTATGTTTGGAATGTTAAACAGTATTTTTCAGTGAAATGTGGTCAAAGAACACACAGACTACAAACACATTACATGTTTTACCACTTAGGATCATTACTGCTATAAACCGAATTTTGCAGTAAATCAGTTGCTTGGCCATTTTTTGTGTCCTTGGAAGAAAAATACAGGGAATCCATGTTTTAGCTGTCAAAAAAATGCACATATACTGTCCAGAAGTTTTTAAATGGTCCTCACAGATGACAGTTGCATGTTTTAAAAGCAGCATTGTAACTTCCAACCTTTATCTCTCAATTTTTGTCACAAACAGCAACTTTTCTTACTGTAAAACAAACTTGCTTGTCTTTCTCACAGTCTTTTCACCGCCCGGAGCTTTGCTGAACGTCCTCTTGGGTTTTCTAACAGCTCCTGTTTCTCCGGAGTCACCACTTTCCTTTTGATCGGAGCCCACTGTTCACTTCTCACTTTTGGTCTGTCCATAACTTTGCCTTTTTCTGTTTTTGCTCAAAGTGAAACTGGTCCAGGTTGGTCATGTCCTCCCCCTGTAAGAACCTTTTGACCAGTCTGTCCTCCAGAGAGTGGAAGGTGATCACGACCAGGCGTCCCTCTGGTCTCAGTGCAGTTTGAGCGGCCAGCAGACCAGCGTGGAGCTCATTTAATTCGTCGTTCACAAAGATTCTCAGGGCCTGGAAAGTCTTGGTGGCCACGTGCGAGGGGCGGTTCAGTCTGTCTTTACGGGCGTACATGGCAGCAGCGGGGAACGCACCTGTCGAAACCAAAACAGGAGGTCACTTGTAATCTAAATTCAACTAAATTTGATTTTTATCGTCTTAACAGCATAAAAAACAGAACTGTTTCAATTTTTTTTTACAGCAGTTCATGTTTTGCTCACTTACCTAATGTATTCTAAACTTATTTAAATCATTTACCACAGTGAATTTAAGCTTGATGTATATCACAATTTTCTTGATAGTAGATCACAGTGGCTGTTTGTTTGTAATTCGCGGGTTGACCAGTGAAAAGCAGGATTTGTAGTTTGCCCGCGGGTCCGGCTGGGGCGGGCTGAGAAATAGCGACTGCAGTGCCTGGCGAGATGAGGCGAGTTCTTTTTTTTTTTTTTTTACATCAATCAGTTACATAGTCAGTATTTTACGAATTAATTCTACAGGTTATTGATTGTCAAAATGCCTGACACACGCATCACTACTGTTGTGTCTTTAGTCGCTTAGGCCAGTGGCTCTCAACTTGGAAAGTCAGGACTCCCATGAGGGGTTGCGAAATGATTTCTAGTGGTCTCTTGATGATATGTGAAAAATGAACACCGAAATCTTAAACAAATTCTGACATCTTTCAAATGCAGTAATTAGCATTCTTACTGAATTTATCTAGGCTTCTGTTCTGTCTTCAAACAAACAAATAAACACACAAAAGACGAACGACTACATTGCACAAAGCAAAAGTTTTGTATCAGGGAGTCATAAACATCTATGGTAGTTCTTTGGGGACAGAGCCTGATACAGATTGAGAACCCCTGGTTTAGGAAATGAATCGGTTGATGTCTTACTCAACCAAGATTTCATTAGTTAGAATTTTATTACAATTATTCTAGGACAGAAGCGTAAAAAATATATTTTGTACATGTCCCAGAGAATTGACAAAATACATTGTAAGTTTGAACTGAAAATGTATTAGAAATCAAATTTTTTGAAAATTGTTGTTTGTGCAGAGCTAAACTAAAAGATTTTTATAACAAAAAGCACAAGGCAGTTTGTTTGTGATAAAAATGATTGACTACTACATCTAATAATCCAACTGCAGCTTTTGTGATCAATTGAATGAAATTCTAAAAAAAAAACGTAATTTAATTCAATTAAATGTGGATAATAAATTGTGATACAGAAATTATGATTTAGTATGAAAATAATGACAACACTGCTATAATCATGAAACTATGAAGACTGAATAATGACAAAGTATGTCTAAAATGTACATGGTCAAGTAAATGTTATTGTTGTGATAGAGAAATAAATAAATAAAAAGTGTCAATCTTATTGTTTAGTACGAAAAATGTGACAACACTGCTCCAATCATGAAACTATGGAGACTGAATGATGACAGATGGCAACTTCACCAATGTCAAGGCACTAAATTCTGGCCTCATAATGTTAGCTCTTCGTGTCGCTGCAAAATGGTCTGCTTTCCTCACTATATGGTTTTAATGTAATTTATTGGCCGTTTTGTCTTTTGCAGGGCATTATGGGCAGCCTGCAGCATGACGGAGCGGCTCTATGTGCAGCAGATGGAGGGTGGAGATGGTGTGGACATGGCTGATGTGTCACTAAAATACTGAGAAACATGCCTCTGCCAAATGCCTTCGTGATCTCCCGGTCCAGTCACTGCCAAGTTTGCGCTCTAATTTGTGGCATACAAAACTAGTCGTGTCATAGTTACTGTTGAAATATCCTCATTTAGTCTCATCAGTTCGGTATTTATAACCTCAACAGAGATAATCAGGGCTAGGGCCGAAACAGCTAACAATTAATATCACAATTTTCTTGGAGACTTATTTTGATTTTATCACACTGCATTTAAATGTCAGTTTTACTCTTTCCTTTGAGGTAAAAAACGCAAAAACAAAACTTTTTCAAGTTCACTTTAAAGTGATTGGTTGAATCCAGGTACCACTACTCAGAACAGGACAAAGACCGAACATCATTTCGCACATGAAAGTCCCCACATCCCCTTAGCCCCTTTTTAGTCAGAGGAACTACCCTGGGTGTCTGTGTTCACCCAGCAACAATTAGTGAAAGTGGGGCTAAATAACTTTAACAGTAGCATCTGTGTAATCTGGAACATTTAAATAGGTAATTACACTGTCTTAGGAAAACAAAAGTTGTTTTTACCCTCACACTTAACTATGATATACCAAATTAACAATAAAATGCAATTGTTCACTGTTATTTCTAAAAATAGTTACTTTTTACAAATGTAAACAGTTATTTTTGGAGCTACACATTTTAAGTATTTTTTCTTAAAGATAAGGAAATTTTCTCTAAATGTGAGAACATATAAAAGTTTCCAACCAAAGCGTGTTAATGTGCTTGTGTCACCAAAAAGTTCCTGTTCTGACTGGAAAGTACCTGCCCCAGAGTAGGAACTAAAAAGTTCCTAAAGTGTGGCCTCAGTTTATAGTTTCTGCTCTGTGTGAATGTTCCTAAAATGGGGACTGGAACTAAAAAAAGATCCTACAGTGGGAAAAAACTTCATGAGAGAAATAGATGGAACAATTAGTGTGTATGTGAGAAGACAGCTGTAATTAACCCTGTAGGCCCTTAAGTCATTCCAGGCACTGATAAGCTTCATTATTCAACTCTGTACTAGTGTCTGTTTAAAAAAACACTGAGAAATATCAGTTTGGATTATCCAGGATCAAGCTCTATGGACTAGAGTTTGAATTAAAAACGCTGGCACCTAAAGGGTTAATCGACAAACAGTGAATCTTGAAAAGTAGATTGTCACAGGAATGAGCTCACAACTTAAATTTTTATCCTGATTTTCAGCTTCTTCCGCCCCGCCTACTTTACTTGGCAGCACGCTTCCCTTACTCTGCAAAACTCTGTCGCTGGGTTCATTTTAGCTGCCATTACAAATATTTAACATCGCCCTCCAAGACAAATAAGCCAAAAAGTTACCAACCATAACTGAGCTAAACAGGAAGTTTGATGCCAAGAAAAGTGGGCGGGCAGAATAAAGTGAATTGCCCAGACCAATATTCTTTTGTTCAGTTTGTGTCATGGGTGGCACTAACGACAATGTTTTGTTCACACGTGACTGTGTTTTAGCAAAATGCTGGTAAATTCCAGGCCAGGCTGTGTTTGGATTTTGATCATTTTTTTTGTAGCAAATGACTGAAAATCAGCCGAATCACGCTGTGTTGGAAGCGAATATTTATGATAATTGATGAGAACTAGCAAAATGAAGCTGAGCAAAAAGACTATTCAGAACAAAAACAATGATAAATTCAACTAAGAATGCAGCATGAACTTGTTTTGCACACTATTAAATAAATCTAAGGTTCAATTCCCAAGCACAGATATTTTTTAAGAGGTGGTTCTATATTCAGGGTGAGAATGAAATTACTCTTCGCTAATGTTCCTAGCAATTTGGTTCTGTACACAACCAAAAATCCAAAAAACGTCTTCTGTTGTTGTTCTTGTTAGCATTGTGGCTACCTGCTAGTAGCATCCAGGCACGTCTCGCTACTAACAGCTGTGAAAAGCACATGAAAACTTTCAGGAGGTTCAGAATCCATTAGGGAAGTGAGCGAAACATGAGGACTGATGTAGGAAGTTTAAAATGTATTATTTTTGTTTTTTTATATTTTTAGGAAGCAAAAATTTGGTATAGTACTTTCATTTATGTTTATTATGCAGTATACACTTGAAATGAATCACAAAAGCACAGAAATATCTCATTAGACAAATTTTTGTACATTTTATTATTAAAGTTGGGGTGCTAACTTTTTTAGTTGTAAATAAGTAAACTTTGTTTTTTCCACCAAAAAGTCTATGATAATGCAGCACTTTGTGAAAAAATAACCACACAGTACTGTCTGAATTTAATGAAAAGGTATTTTTGTTTTAATCAGGAGCAGAATGCAGCGTTCTGATTGGCTGAGCTTGGGTGGTGCACTTCACTTTCACTTAAAAGAGAAAAAAAGTTTTAAATAGAAACTCCAACCAGAAATTAATATACATTGATTTTAACATTATGTTGAAGGATTTATGAGAGAAAGTTGAAATCAACAACCCTACCTTAATGTGATCTTTTTAAAGCGTTTTTTGCTATCATCATGTACTCAATATTAAAATTTCTTTCTTTCTGTCTTCACGAAAATATTCAACATTAAGAGCATACATAAATTAAAAAACTGAAATGTCAACATATTGTCCTTCTCAACTATGTGTTTTTTATTTATTCATTTATTTATTTTTTAGCTCAGTTAAGTTGTCTTTTGAACTACATGATGCAGTCTACTTGGTATTCATTATAATTAAAAGAATATATATGATTGAGTGGTTTCGTCATTTAAACAAAGAGGCTGAGAAGAAAAACTACTTGACATTAATCCACCTGTTCAGTAATTATGCTACAAAAACGTCAAATGTATAACGTGTAGAAAAATAGGCAGCTAAAGCCACACTTTAGATGTGAAATCCGTGCCTTAAACTCTGAACAAACTGCACCTACTGGCCACTGCACCTGTTTGACAAACTGCATGAATGAATCACCGCACTGAATACATTACACACTGGGCTCACGAGGGACTGGAAATCTGGCACCAAACAAACAATCTCACAACACGGTGCAGCTTTAACAAGTCATAACCACACATGAGAGAAAAAAAAAACAATTAAGCACTTGTATAGACCCATGGAGAAACTGCAATAAATAGCAAAGTGAATGATGTGGCATTCTCTCCTCCTGCACTGAACAGCCCAAGTGTGAGTCACTCTGAAATCAATACAATGCCTGCACAGCGGAGGACCAAGCCTCACCAAGCTGGGCGCCCTCTCTAATTCATCTTTCAAAGGTCCTCGCGGCACATCCATGGAGGAAAGAAGAGATTAGGATGTGTACATAAGGAGAAAAGCAGGTAGTTAAGAGCACCCTCAGTCTCGGGAACCTGTTAGATTAAAGAGGCGCAAAATTAACAAGTCGGAAATGTAATATAGCTCGCTGTTATGTCTCAACTGGAAATCGATGTATTAATCAATAAGCGTAATGAGAGAAGATGAAATGTTCACTTAAAGCCAGGAACTGACAGGTCCTGTTTTTAATTGTACACAATTGACAGAATAACTTAAAAGGATGTACCAGGGGTGTAGCGGTACACGTGGTTGTAGTGGATCGCTTCGGCACAGCACGTTTGGTTCGGTGCACATGGATTCCCCTTTAGGGCTGCAACAAGTTAATCGCAACTAATCGATTATTGAAATAGTTGTCAACTAATTTAGTAATCAATTAATCGTTTACAGGTCTTTATGTAGGTTTTAAACATCAATGAGCTGTGGAAAAGCATCAGACATAAATTACATGATAATTGTGTAAATTTAAGGTTTTTCATGTAAAAACTAGCTTAAGTCTAATGTTATGATACTAAACTTCAAACTATGATTATTGATACTAAATATGATACTACAATGATAATTAAAAATGCTCTTTCTATGTCAAATTTCAATGCAACAGACACAAAATACTTTATTTATTAAACATTTTGGTTTTAACTAGTTTTCATTTAGCTCAGGATTACTCTAAAATATATCAAATTCTGTCAAGTATTCAAGTATTGATACTTCATATGAAATGAGTATCTNGTTGCACTTGGACTCTGTTTTCGGTTGAATGCCTCTCACTTGTAGGTCGTTTAGCTTATGACTGGAAACAATCTTGGTTTTAGACGTTATCGTGGAGATCTTGAGCTTGACTGGTTCAGAGCTAGTATTGAGTGACTCTGCTGTGTCTTTTAGGATGAAAGTTGTGTCGCTTTGAGTATCAAGCAAGGCGTACACCAGTTTCTCCTTGTGTGGGTTGTCTACAGTGGATATATAGACTGGAATGACTGAGGAAGTACAACCTTGTGACTTTTGCTGCACTACTCTGTTTGATGTAACTTGTTTAGACTCTTGTTTTGGTTCTTGTTGATTAGACACATTTTCTGTCTCTTGATTTGTCTTTGGAATTTCTTGATTTGTCTTGGGTCTTTGTTCTTTGTCTTTTCTCTCTCTATCTTGATGTAGACATGTTGGGTGTGGCTTCTGGCATTTATCACAAACACTCCTGGAAGTACAGTTTTTGGAGTTATGACCGAACTTGAGACAGCCAAAACACAACTTTTCAGACTGCACAAACTTTACTCTCTCTTCAACTGTCTTCTCCATTATTTTCCGACACTTGTGGAGTGTGTGACAGGTTTCTTACAAAAGAGACATGTCATATTCGTCTTTTCATTGGTGCTTGTGCTCAATGCTTTGGTGTTAAAAGCATGACTTCTTTTAGGCTTGTCTTTGAGAAGGGTTTTTTGATCTAGGTCAGATGGTTTTATTGCTTGCAATGACGTGATAGGATTGCATGCGATTCTTGCTTCTTTGTTCAGAAATTGGACAAAATAGCTGAAATCAGGAAACACTTTATATTCATCTTGAAACTCTGTAACTGTTCTGTTCCAGCGCGCACTTAGCCAATCTGGTAACTTAGCTGCGATTCTCATATTTTCAACACAGTCATCCAGCACTTGTAAACCTTGTACATAAGGATTGCTGACTCAACACTACTTAAAAAAGTCTGCAAACTCACGTAAATCTTTGCTGTCTTTGGTAGTTATTTTTTGGCCCACATTTGTATCTTGTCCGATAAGATTTGCCTATCACAAAGGGATTTCCAAATCTGTCTTCAAGTATTTCCCAGGCCGCAAGATATGCTGCGTCTGTTCAACTAGAAAGTGACCTTCCATAGCCTTCTTTGCAGAACTCCAACATACTTTCTCAAAAAGAAGAGCTTTTCATGTATTGGCAGGTTTTTGCGATCAACTAATGTTTGAAAAGACAGCTTCCAATCATTATACTGCAAAGGATCACCTGTGAAGACTGCTGGTTCTGGGATTGGAATTCTGTTAGCAGTGATGGCTTCAGCAAGTGTTTTCACCAGATCAATGGAGGCTACTTGTTCTGTAGAATGAGCTGTGGTTGGAATCATGGGAGTGCTTGAGGAGCTGTGACTTTAGATGGATAGAATGGTTGAGAACGCACATTCGGAAAGCTTGGTGGTTGAAGTAAACTGTCCTTTATTGGTGAGTGCAAAACAGGCTTTTCTTCTTCTCTACTGTCAATACTTTCAGCATACACTCTCAACCTTGCTTGTGCTGCATTGTGTCTTTGCATTTCCTTTAGTAGCTCCACTTCTTTTCTCTTTCCTCTAACTTTGTTTTTATTGTTGTGCTTTCCATTTAGGAACTGTGCTCTTTTCTTTGCATCCTCTACTTCAAGTTCTCTGATTTCTTCCTCGCATTGATGTTGTGTTTTCATTATTTTTATGACTTTCTGTGGCTGCTACTTCAGCTGCTCTTCTTGTCTTTGTTGTATTGTGCCTAAAGATGACCGCTTAGACACATCAGACATGGTCTTGGATTTAGAGGTTCTATCTGAGAGACACTACTGAACTACTTTGAAATACTGACTCAGAGTCTGGCCAGGGAATATCTCTGGATTGCCATCTTGTTAAAGAATACACTGTGCCTTAGCTTTAGCTGTTGACTTATAGCACAGCAAAATCACATTTTCTTCTTATCTCAATGTCAGGACTTTCAATCTTTCTGATTTCATCATAAATTTTGCAGATTTCTCTCTGAAATGTGTCTATTGTGTGCACAGCTTCAGTGATTATTTCTGTGTCTTGACTTTTCAAAATCTTCTGAAACAGTTTATGTGGTATTTCCACTTCTTGTACTGACACTCAAATTCTCTCATAAGATCACTTAGTTTAGCTTCTTGTAAAGATTTTCCTTTTTCAGTAAGTGTGCGTATACGCTCACTTCTGCGAACACCTTCTGCTTGTGTACTTTCAGCTGATACTGAGGTTTGTGGAGTTTCTTCTCCCTGTTGTCTGCTCATTAGTATCATCATCTTGTGCATTAGGCTTTGCACCATCTTCTGTGAGCTGTTCTGGCTCCTTCTCGACATCTGCCATTTTGACTGTAAACTTATATTTTTCATATGCCGGTTATGCATTTACTTGTTTAACTCTTTAACTTGCTGTTTTTAATCTTAGATGCAGCTCACAAGTGCTTATGCTACTTTCAAGACACAAACTTGCGTGCTTGCTTGCTTAGCTTTCACTTGATAACTTTATCTTGATTTTGCAGCGCTTTATCAGAGCACATGATACTTCTCTTGCACGTGCGCCATCTTGCTAGTAGCTAGCTTCGGTCCCGACCGTCTTGTTGCCTTCTCCGGGGCAGTGTAGTGTTCTACTATGCCGGGTTGATCATTAGTACACACAGACGAGAGGCCGAGAGTTCTTTTTTACTGCTGTTTACTGTGGTTTTCTTTCTTGCACACCACGTCAACACCGTAGAACTAGCAACAAAAATAAAACTTAGCATTACACTTCTGTAGCACAAATAATATCCACACAATAAAACATTACATAATACACATACATACCACTTTGGCCTGCTAATGAATCAAAACCGGTGGACAAAACAAAAAATGAACTTTTAATTGACTTTTAGCTTGCATTTCTATCGGGCCAACTTTGCGTGACTTTCTTTCGCTGCACGACAAAACAACAGACAGGAAGTACTTCCCGTGACCTTTGGCTGAACTTAGGTAATCTAACATTTTAAAACATCTCAAAATTAAATATTATTGCTCTTATAGCTCTATAAATTGGTCTAAATAATAAAAAATAAATATATAAATGTACAAAAATCTCAACATTAAAACGTTTTCTTTTACATGTATTATAAAAGTAGACTAGCGACCCCTTGTGGTGAAAAAAAATAACTTTAACTGTTACAAGGATATACCAAATTAACAATAAAATGCAAGTTGTTACTGTTATTTCTAAAATAGTTACTTTTTACAAATGTAAACAGTTATTTTTGGAGCTACACATTTTAAGTATTTTTCTTAAAGATAAGGAAATTTTCTCTAAATGTGAGAACATATAAAGTTCCAACAAAGCGTGTTAATGTGCTTGTGTCACCAAAAGTTCCTGTTCTGACTGGAAAGTACCTCCCAGAGTAGGAACTAAAAAGTTCCTAAAGTGTGGCCTCAGTTTATAGTTTCTGCTTGTGTGAATGTTCCTAAAATGGGGACTGGAACTAAAAAAAGATCCTACAGTGGGAAAAAACTTCATGAGAGAAATAGAGGAACAATTAGTGTGTATGTGAGAAGACAGCTGTAATTAACCCTGTAGGCCCTTAAGTCATTCCAGGCACTGATAAGCTTCATTATTCAACTCTGTACTAGTGTCTGTTTAAAAAAACACTGAGAAATATCAGTTTGGATTATCCAGGATCAAGCTCTATGGACTAGAGTTTGAATTAAAAACGCTGGCACCTAAAGGGTTAATCGACAAACAGTGAATCTTGAAAAGTAGATTGTCACAGGAATGAGCTCACAACTTCAATTTTTATCCTGATTTTCAGCTTCTTCCGCCCCGCCTACTTTACTTGGCAGCACGCTTCCCTTACTCTGCAAAACTCTGTCGCTGGGTTCATTTTAGCTGCCATTACAAATATTTAACATCGCCCTCCAAGACAAATAAGCCAAAAAGTTACCAACCATAACTGAGCTAAACAGGAAGTTGATGCCAAGAAAAGTGGGCAGGGCAGAATAAAGTGAATTGCCCAGACCAATATTCTTTTGTTCAGTTTGTGTCATGGGTGGCACTAAACGACAATGTTTTGTTCACACGTGACTGTGTTTTAGCAAAATGCTGGTAAATTCCAGGGCCAGGCTGTGTTTGGATTTTAGGAATACATTTTGATAATTGATGTAGCAAATAGGGTGACCAGACGTCCCGAAAAATCGGACAGTCCGAAATTCACGCATGTGTCTCGAATCCCCGAATTCCTGTCCCACGTGTCTCGAATTTCTATCCTTTGCCGCCGACTGACACCTCGCAGAGTCCTGACCTGCCACGTCATTACGGCAGACTGCACGTCCACATACGCCCCCAAACACTGTATAGAAGGCTGTAGTTGCTTCCGGGAGTCTTTAGGAAATGCATCCAATACATGACCTATTTTTCTTGTGCAATTTGATGTGCAAAAACAGCTTCTCCTCGGGGCGCGCGGGCTGCTCGTACTTTGGCGTGCAAGTTGCCTGGCGGAAAGTGTAGTGATAACACACAGGGAGCGCGGGGAGAGAAGCGGCTGCAGCTGCTGCCTCTTTGTCTCCCTATGAGGACGTCAACAGCAGATCACAGCTCATAGAACAACTCCACTTAGGCAAAAGTTGGTCATATATGTTTGCCGTTCCGCCCCCAATCCTGGAGCGGTGCGGTGTGCCCCTGGAGCCTGTCTTGCCTGCGCGAGGCATTTTGCTTGCCATCCTGCTCCTCGTGCGTAATGTTTGGCCCGTACGCGCTCCTTCCGCGCACAGTTGACTTCCCACTTCGCCTTGGACTCTCCAGACAGAAACTAAAGTCATACACTTGTTTTGCGTGGTTTCTAAAAGTAGCCTGCTAAACAGAAATGTGTTTCGCGGTAATTTTCTGATTGAATCTGCAGATCTATTAGTTCATCAGGTGTTTTTTGGTTTATTCAGCCAATATGAGACGGATTGACACAAATTAAAGACTGTTCAATGCTTCCTGGTGTGAGGAACATTACTCTTTTGTCAAAAGTTATAAGGTTTCTGTATCTGCACTATGTGCTGCGAATGATGCAAGCATCTAGAGTCTAGACTTGTCACTCTGAGCGCGCTCCTCTCCCTCCTCCGCATTCAGACACCCCCCCCCCCTCTCTCTCTCAAAAAAAATAAAATAATAAAATAAAAATCAGCGTCCCGAATTTTGAACAATCTCATCTGGTCACCCTAGTAGCAAACTATTAGCAACAGTGATAATTCACTAGATGCCATGAACTTTTTGCAATAAAATAATTAAGTTCACCCAAGCACAGATATTTTAATGTGTCTATTCAGGTGGAAATTACTCCGCAATGTCTTGACTACATCTAATAATGTTCTGTACACCAAAATCCAAAAACGTCTTCTGTTGTTGTTCTTGTTAGCATTGTGGCTACCTGCTAGTAGCATCCAGGCACGTCTCGCTACTAACAGCTGTGAAAAGCACATGAAAACTTTCAGGAGGTTCAGAATCCATTAGGGAAGTGAGCGAAACATGAGGACTGATGTAGGAAGTTTAAAATGTATTATTTTTGTTTTTTTATATTTTTAGGAAGCAAAAATTTGGTATAGTACTTTCATTTATGTTTATTATGCAGTATACACTTGAAATGAATCACAAAAGCACAGAAATATCTCATTAGACAAATTTTTGTACATTTTATTATTAAAGTTGGGGTGGTTAACTTTTTTAGTTGTAAATAAGTAAACTTTGTTTTTTCCACCAAAAAGTCTATGATAATGCAGCAGTTTGTGAAAAAATGAGACCACACAGTACTGTCTGAATTTAATGAAATGGTATTTTGTTTTAATCAGGAGCAGAATGCAGCGTTCTGATTGGCTGAGCTTGGGTGGTGCACTTCACTTTCACTTTAAAAGAGAAAGAAAAGTTTTAAATAGAAACTCCAACCAGAAATTAATATACATTGATTTTAACATTATGTTGAAGGATTTATGAGAGAAAGTTGAAAATCAACAACCCTACCTTTAATGTGATCTTTTTAAAGCGTTTTTTGCTATCATCAGTGTACTCAATATTAAAATTTCTTTCTTTCTGTCTTCACGAAAATATTCAACATTAAGAGCATACATAAATTAAAAAACTGAAATGTCAACATATTGTCCTTCTCAACTATGTGTTTTTTATTTATTCATTTATTTATTTTTTAGCTCAGTTAAGTTGTCTTTTTGAACTACATGATACAGTCTACTTGGTATTCATTATAATTAAAAGAATATATATGATTGAGTGGTTTCGTCATTTAAACAAAGAGGCTGAGAAGAAAAACTACTTGACATATAATCCACCTGTTCAGTAATTATGCTACAAAAACGTCAAATGTATAACGTGTAGAAAAATAGGCAGCTAAAGCCACACTTTAGATGTGAAATCCGTGCCTTAAACTCTGAACAAACTGCACCTACTGGCCACTGCACCTGTTTGACAAACTGCATGAATGAATCACCGCACTGAATACATTACACACTGGGCTCACGAGGGACTGGAAATCTGGCACCAAACAAACAATCTCACAACACGGTGCAGCTTTAACAAGTCATAACCACACATGAGAGAAAAAAAAAACAATTAAGCACTTGTATAGACCCATGGAGAAACTGCAATAAATAGCAAAGTGAATGATGTGGCATTCTCTCCTCCTGCACTGAACAGCCCAAGGTGTGAGTCACTCTGAAATCAATACAATGCCTGCACAGCGGAGGACCAAGCCTCACCAAGCTGGGCGCCCTCTCTAATTCATCTTTCAAAGGTCCTCGCGGCACATCCATGGAGGAAAGAAGAGATTAGGATGTGTACATAAGGAGAAAAGCAGGTAGTTAAGAAGCACCCTCAGTCTCGGGAACCTGTTAGATTAAAGAGAGCGCAAAATTAACAAGTCGGAAATGTAATATAGCTCGCTGTTATGTCTCAACTGGAAATCGATGTATATAATCAATAAGCGTATATGAGAGAAGATGAAATGTTCACTTAAAGCCAGGAACTGACAGGTCCTGTTTTTAATTGTACACAATTGACAGAATAACTTAAAAGGATGTACCAGGGGTGTAGCGGTACACGTGGTTGTAGTGGATCGCTTCGGCACAGCACGTTTGGTTCGGTGCACATGGATTCCCCTTTAGGGCTGCAACAAGTTAATCGCAACTAATCGATTATTGAAATAGTTGTCAACTAATTTAGTAATCAATTAATCGTTTACAGGTCTTTATGTAGGTTTTAAACATCAATGAGCTGTGGAAAAGCATCAGACATAAATTACATGATAATTGTGTAAATTTAAGGTTTTTCATGTAAAAACTAGCTTAAGTCTAATGTTATGATACTAAACTTCAAACTATGATTATTGATACTAAATATGATACTACAATGATAATTAAAAATGCTCTTTCTATGTCAAATTTCAATGCAACAGACACAAAATACTTTATTTATTAAACATTTTGGTTTTAACTAGTTTTCATTAGCTCAGGATTACTCTAAAATATATCAAATTCTGTCAAGTATTCAAGTATTGATACTTCATATGAAATGAGTATCTTTTTAGTTTTTTTTTTTTTTTCAGTTTTAGTGTCAGATTTTTTTAATTTTAATAATCCAAAAATCTACACCTTCAGAACGTCCTGTTACCTCAACTCAAGTTTGCCAAAAATCTTGTATTCAAGTGACTTCTGCGTTCTAAACAACTAATTGATTGTTCAAAAAAAGAATAATCAGTCAACTAATCAATACCAAAATAATCGTTAGTTGCAACCCTATACCCTTTAAATACTATTTTTATGAAAAAAAAAAAAAATGCGCGACCAGGGGCAGAACTAATGTTGACAAGCGGCTTGTTTCTACAGGGACACTACTAGGCAGTGCACTAGTTTATATTTTGGAGTGTTACTACTTTCCTTCTTGGGCTATTTTTTATCCATGTTACTTTGTTGATGCCGTGTGAATATTTCTGATGGATTCCTATGACTGAGCTTTCTTAAACACTACAGAATCTGCAGCACACGCAGTAATTCGGCTCTGAAATTCTACACAAACACCGCTCCTTGTAAAAAAGTCCATCGCCACATCCACATGTCCCTCAGACCACAGCATGGCCCACTGATAAATATAACTGAACAGCCCGAAAACATGTGAAGGGATTCTGTTTTAAAACTCAAATTGCACTCAAATTTTCAACTTTCATTTGTCAATTTTCCCACAAAAGGAACTTAAAACTATGATAAATATTCACCCCAGGGACTATCACAGCAAACAAAGGCAAAATTTGAAATCGGTTTTAATTGGATCTGTAACAAATTTTCCCATTCACTTTTCTCTAACATTTTAGAAAAAAAAGTTTGCAAGCTTTTACTCTGCAACATTTTCCACTTATAAGTTAAAAAAACTTCATAATTAGTGTTGAATACTTGATATCAGGGCATGTTGTCGGCAAGTGGAAAACCACAAAGTTTCACAGACGGTGTTTTTACATTTTTAACAAGTCATTCTCATAATTTCAGAGCTGAAATTACCTTCACAAAGCTGCTAGACAGTGTCATTGTTAGCAGCTACAGTTAAAATTAAGACTCGAATAGAAAAACTCAACACATCACCTGAATGAAGCACAATGATTACATTTGATTAATAAAGTGATTATGTCTTTTACATAAGTTTAACGGTTTGCTTTGGTTAATTTAAAGTTAAACATCGTGAACATAATTATATTTAAGATTTCAATAAACAGTCTGCTTGATTTTAATCTAAATTGTACGTTTGAAAGAAGTTCATAATTGTCTTTTGTCCAGCAAATATGACAACGGTAGAAAAAATTTCACCACTGTTACCTTGCAACCATATCATAAACAATCCAAACAAATGTCCAATTCACACGGTGAATTTACCTAGGGTCGTCTGTAAACTTTAAATTACTCCACAACATCTGAGTTTTTTTTTTTTTACAGGGTTTCACAGGGGGATTTTTACAGACTTCCCGAAATGACGACAGATGATATATGACAACAACCTTTTGCTTCATTAGAGAAATAAGGATTTCTTGTGTTTTCGGTTTGTTTTAATGTGAATTATCTGAGCTGCAGCAATGTAAATGTGACTCCTAGTCACGTTGTTGTGTTGGCCGTTCACAAACAGCCCCTCTCTTTTATATTTACAGGGATAAAGCCCTTCCAGCCAAACTTTGCAGGGTTCTGTCCAAACTTCTCCCCAAATATCTATTTTGCCACCTTTTATATCTATTTTGCCAGTTGTTGTATTTCCAGGTCACAGATTTTTATCGTAGTTTAATTTTAGCTTTTTAATCGTAGAAAAAACAACATTTCATTTGAGAATGATCTGTGGTGAATATTAATTTTGTTCAAATCTGAAGGTAAAATTAGCCACAGAGTCATTATTAATGAATTTATAAACCGTTCAGGAATTAAAAACACAGACACGCATTCGCACAGCATTAGAATTAGAGGAGGACGTCTGAGTTTAGCGAATTGCAGTGGGTAATATTCAGGGGAAACTTTTACAGACATTTTTACAAACATGGACAATTCGCAAGAGACTCCAAACTTTTTAACTTGAAACTTCAAGAAAACAGTAACAGCGTGTAAACTGTCTTTGCATTTTGGCCCTTCTTGATAACAAATGTGGAGAGATGCTCTATTAGATCTCAAATTACTTCAAGTTTTCAACTTTTATTTGTCAAATTCTTTGTAAATTGCAACAAAACTGCTGTAAAACTGTGATAAATATTTACCACAAGAACTATCACATCAAACTAAGAAAAATGTGATAATCTGTCATTTAAGCTTTAAATCTTTTGTAAATGTATCATCTGTTGCATTGTGTTTATAAATGAAGCAAAAATGTTTTAAATCTTGAATTCAGATCTCTCATAAATCAGCTTAACAAAAGAGAATAAAAAACCTCTTTGCCAAATGTCCATAAGGAAATAAAAAAGCAAATGAACTGCAGTCTGCTGTATGTCACGACTTCAGCCTTCACACTCTATCATTATAAAAACATCTCACTGTGTCACACTGTTGGCACAAACTTGTTCTAGTTAGACTGATAAAAGCAGGTGGGCGAGCTCCAGCACGGCTCTGGACATCCAGGGGATCAAAGTTAAAATATTCTGTGGTTGGGGAAATATTCACAAAAAATGAATATCTCAGAATTGTTTTGAATTATTGAAATAATGATATTCAGATGATGCGGCAAACCATCCGAAAGTTGAACAATGCAAAAATATTTTTTTTAACCGATAACACGATTCAGACCATATTACGTAAATCCAGTTACTCAGGTGTCAGATGTGAACTATATTCTTTTTCAGTTTGCTCTTTTTGCTGTATGATGTATTATGATATGATTATTATTACTACTACTAATATACCTTTTTTTTTAACTAAGCCATGTATTTGATAGAAAAACAGAAACATTACAGCATTCACCAGATTAAAATGAAAACTTAAAATAACTTAAAAATGTTCCCTCCAGCACAGATATCTTGTCTCTATTGCAAAGTCCTGTCTACATTTAATAATGTCTCGTTTGCAAACGAGCCATTATTAACATATGTTCACTAAAGTCTTCAAAGTTTGTCTGCTGTTGCGGTTAGCAT
Organism: Mugilogobius chulae; assembly: GCA_038363315.1. Lineage (NCBI taxonomy): Eukaryota > Metazoa > Chordata > Actinopteri > Gobiiformes > Gobiidae > Mugilogobius > Mugilogobius chulae. Next base: position 29,642,473 of record CM076403.1, read on the forward strand.
CATGGCACTGATATAGGAAGTTTAAAGTGAGGCTAAAGAGACGTATTGGACGTATTGGAGGCTAAATGGACGTATTATTAGAGCTGGAATTGGACTCCGCCTCCTCTTTCCCGAGTGGTGATGTGGCCGCTCCGCTGAACTGCAGTGGTTGGGTCCAAGAAAAATGTCCCCATTGAGCATCAACGCATTTTTGGGCACTTCAAACTGTTCGTGCTCCGTGGACACGGCCCCTACAGCTTTAACAAAGGTCTCATTTTGAAGGTATTTCTCTCTACTTTGAAAACATAAACTTTTCCAATTTTTTTCAATGAACCAAACGCTTAAACGGTGTTTAGCCTAGCTTAACGCTCCGCACGCGCTATCCCCGCTCCACTCCCCCCGCTCAGGCCGCCATCTCTCTGATTGGTCAGAACTGATCACACTGTCACTTTTCTGACGTCACGATAGTGGGAGGCGCTAGCCCGTACTTCAGGAAAGAGGGCAGAAGTAAAAAATTTTCCCAGCGTCAATGCGCCACTGAGCCCAAGCCACTGAAAACAACGGGCTGCCATCTTGGACTCATCTTCCAGTTCTAATTAAACTTCCATGCTAAATGACATAACCGACAGCATGAAATATAGATAGCAGCATAGCAAGTGATGCGAGTTTTGTGTCGGACCGATCCTGACGTGTGGTAAGCTTCACAGCTGTGGGAATGTAAAGGTCTAGTAGTTGCTTACCTGCGCGTCAATATTCTTTTTTTATTAACACTGCAGACATATGGATGAAACTTTTCCTTTACATAAGCACATGGGCTCATGGGAAATAAAACACTCTCCACAGAGACGGTGTAAAAAAAACTAGCTTTTATATCCCACCTGGACGGCTTGGCTATGGCGTCAATTCAAGGTGACGTCGCTGTGTACTGAAACGGCACAGACAACATTTGACCATCGTCACAGCACAGTCATGGTTTTTGCACTCATATCTGCAAAATGAGCGAGTTTGCAAAAAAATGTCCAAAAAAGTTCGTGAAACAAGATAATTCAATTTTGACTCCAGAAACACAGTTTGGGGTCAACAAACCAAAGTGAATTCTGCGTTTAGTATCACTTAAAAGTGTATAATTTCTATTTGTTTACAGAAATATTATACTAGTTTGATATGATATATTTTTCTAAATATTTTGCAAAATTTTCTGTAATTAATTATGCAGCATGTTTTCCAAAATTTGATTTATGTTTAGTTTTATCTGAGAAAATCAGTTGCCTATAAAGAATTATTCTTCTTTTGCTGGACTTAAATCTGTACCAAGAACTCACACACTTCTGCCTTTATCAGTGGACATCTTGTTTACTTGTGTTTGAGCTTCACTTGCATCATCTTACGTAACAAAAAACCCAAAGAACAGTCAGATGGTCAGTGATGATTTCACATTATAATTGTCCATCATCTTTGTGTCTTCAATTGTCGGTGGACAAACTTTTAGTGGGTGTTGAAAATGTTTGTGCTAAATGTATTTTGATTCAAACAAAAAATATTTTGTTTACATACTCCCTAAAACAACAAAGTGTTAGATTTTAGAGCAGCATTTCTAAAAGTAGAAACAAATTTCTTTTATATTTTGTTGTTGCCTAATTAATTAATTTATATTCCAGTCCTTTGTTTTTTAAGACTACGATACAGCCCAAAATTAAGATGGATTGGATACACAGGTGGAAATTCTTATATTGTTAATGGTGATACTTGGTAAAGTAACATTTTTAAGAAAATAATAAATTCAGTTATCTCTCAGCACAGTATTGTTAATGTAGCTAGTAACGTGAAAACTAGTCTAAAGTGTTCCATCATAACAGATTGTTTGGCCACTAAAACCCAGGATTAGGGTAACTGTAGTAAACATGTCGACATAATTCACTTCAAAAAGTTGTTAAAAGTGCTTAAACACATTTTGTTGAAGGCTCTGGATGGATTAGGTAAGTGAGCAAAACATGAGAACTGAGGAAAAAAAGTTTTAAATATTTTGTAACAATAATCATGTATAGCTACTACTTAAAAAAAACAAAAAAACTTTTGAGAATTTGAGTCAGAGTTGAAATCACGATTAAAAAGATGATTATTTGCTTGAGAAAAGGTTGGGCATCAGCTCCTGTAATGATGAAAAGCAACAGATGCAATGAAAGTAAGTTTGTTCTATATTTACTCTACAATTGAATGTTTATGGTAAATGTTATGGTAATTATACATTCTGTAATAAACTATTTCACTCAAGGCAGCTCAGTGAAAGCAAGTAAAACAGACAGAATCATAATTGAAATTACATTTTGCCCCTAATAACGCTTTTATAAACAATTTATTTAGTCTTAGTAATGATTTAATAGCTACCCTAGCATTCACTTTAACCCTAAAATCTCTTACTAAGCCTCAGTTCTACTTACTCAAGAACTACCCTTTCTTTCACTAGTTTTTTCTATTCAACTGCACTGCTTGTTACTTCCTAAACTAAATATAAAAGTTGAATGGCGGTACTGCAGCGTAAAACAGGAATGAGTGGTTAAAACACCACTCTTAAAATATAATGCCACTTATTTATTTTTGCTAAGATCCGCCGGTTGCACAGCTCCATTGTATTGTCCCTAAATAAAACCTCTCGGAAGTCTGTGCTGAAAACACTGGCGCTGACTTTGCTCTGCTCTTTAAAAAATATCAAACAGCTGCAGTTGCTCACACCTGTTCTCCCTCGGTGACACTGACGCACGTAGCGCTCTGTGCAATAACTATTGAAACGACGTCTCACTCACATCTCGGAAAAGGAGTGTGCACAAAACAATCACAGAAGACAAACAGCTAACCGTGCTCTCCGGCATAAAGGCTCTCTCAAGTGCACGGCAGTAATGGGGCAGAAAGATGTCTAAAAGATTGCATGTGCGTATGTGCGATTTTGAGGATGAGTTAAGATTGTGAAGCTGCCACACAGTCTCCTCCTTTCTGACGAGGAGCTAAAGCAGAGACAGGAGTGATGTAGCGCTAAAAGACCAACTTCATATCTTGTCGTTTCATGTCTCTCAGCTTCTGCTAAAGCCACGGGACTGTTGGCTAATACCTGAGACCACTCTGGCCAGCTGCTGAGTTGTGGTGATAGGGGTGGACCGGCGTGCCTCCACTATGGCTGCAGCGATTTTCCAGGCGCGTCTCTCCTCGCCGTATGCGCTGAGGATGGATGTGAGAGCCTGTTGATCTAAGGTATTCACAACGTCAGCCGCGCGGGGCATGTCAGGGTACCTACGCACAAAGAAATGCCCAATTAAGCGGCTTGACGTCACGACCCCCCTCCCCTCCTCTCGCCAGTGGTGACAATTGTGAGATATACAGCTGAAGAAGAGGAGGAAAAAAAACAAAAGCATTATGTTTTGGAGAATATTGTGAGGAAATGAAAGAGGAGATGCAGCTTGTGGCACGGCTCATAAAAGATAATCAGAGCTGTTGGTTCACACGTCTCCGTGGCACTTGTTAATTACTATGATTTACCAACACTTCTGAATACACAAACAGACTGTGGACAGCAAATTACAAAATATGAGCTGCTCAGTAAACAACAGACAGCGGGTCACAAATGCTTTGCTGCAATCAATAATGGTATTTTATGTAAACTATATTGGATTTTTCTAAATTTCTATTTAAAGGCTAGCAAATAGACTCATGTGAGCTTTTGTCTATGTCAGAATGCTGCTCATCAAAAACACATCAAAAAGTTGTTTTGAGTAATCCTGTTGTCTCTTTGCAAAATGCTTCATTCCACCTTGTGATGTCATTACGTGGTAGTTTTAACGTTAACAGCCCTTTTATTCTCAGTTCAAACTACAATAGATCAGAATTAAAAATATATTTATAAATGTTAATCATCTCTTTCTTCTTTTGCAAACACTATGAAAATGTCTCCATAATTTCTGTAGCACCGAGCAATCACACAGTTTAAAGTGAGTCTAAACCCCAAACAACTTTTTTTGGCTGCGAAATTAAGTAGTTCCAAGACTGACATGATTCAAATCGTTCTGATAACAAGTTCAGTTTGAAAACACAGAGGAGCACTTCCTCTATTAAGATTAAATGACATCACAAATGAAAAAGGACATGTTTCTACTTTGACAGAAAAATCCAGCCTATATCATATTCAGAATTTGTTATGAACCAGAGTAAAAGTAACAAAACTTAAGCTATGTTCAATATAGGCACTTTAAACTGTTTAGGATGGTGTAATAAGATAAGATGTCAATATATACTTTAATAAATACAATGTCTTTTGCAGTACAATAATGTTAAGAAGCTTAGTCATTATCTAAACATGTTCAAACAGCAGTTATGAAAAAACAGATTTATCACTTCAATTATTTTATGAAAAGCCTTGCAGAATTTTAGCCTTCAAAACCCATAAAAATAAAATAAAAATATCTACTTTTATTTTAAAAGAAATTTCAAAATGCCAAAAACATAATACCTAAAAAAGGATAAAGTAATTTACAAATGAGTAAGTGTATACAAATAAGCAATACCTAAGAAGCAAAACAAGAACAAAACATTCTTAATTATTATCACAATAAATGGACAGTAATAAATAGAAGAGCCTAAATGTCCTCTTAATAATAAAATTCCTTGTATCAATGACCGTGGTCCGGCCCTCCGCTCTTAGTCTGGATTAAAATATGTTCCTAGGTAAAAATGAACTGCCAACCTCTGCTGTAGATAATTTATTACAGATCTAGTAAGATTAGAGTTACAGTTATTATAAAGTAATCGTAATGTGCATTGACCTGTCCATGTCCATCCTCATGTCCAACGGCCCGTCTTTGCTCAGAGCGAACCCTCTTTGAGCCTGGTCCATCTGCATCGAGGAGCAGCCTGCGTCCAAAAGCACCGCGTCCACACTTCTCTCTTTTATCTTCATGTGGGACAGTAAAGTCGGGAGCTCACTGAAGCGACCCAGGATCGGCTTAACTTGACCACTGGAAGAAAACACAACTTTAACTGTAATAGGTTGCGTTCACATTCAAGACTTTGATCATAAAGAGTATCATTATTACCCATTTTAGACTGACTTAAAAACATTGAAGATTAATCTTTCAAGTTTTTTTTTACCAAATAAATAATGCATTTATCAGTTTTGAATTGGCATAGACATTGAAAAATCAAATAAAAATTTGTTTTCTGTGCCTCTTCTGCATCTAATAATAGACCATTTTGTCAAATAAAATACAAGAAGAACAAAAACAACAAAAAGCACTCCTAAACTCATTGTGGAGGCTTTGAATATTCAGGAAATTGAGCAAAAAGTGCAAAATCAAGTTTAAAATTACTGTAAATAACTTGTGTTTGTTTGTTTTCAGCTCCTACTTTCAACCAAGAACAATCATGTCTTTGAATCATAGCAGTGGTGCTATGATTCAAATCCAAAATATTATTATTATTTTTTTTTGTAGCACTTTATACTAACTACACTTTGATTAGCCTTAATAAACTCTTGAACAAGCATGCATAATGAGTTAATTCATCATGAACAAATGAGAAATTAATGAACTAAAGTATTTACTAAGGCTTAGTAACAACTTAATTACTACAAGCCCAACCCTCAACCCTAAATCCTAATCTTAGCTCCTTAAGTGAGCAGTAACTAAGCCTTAACAAACTTTGTCATCTATTAATTGATGATTTATTGATGGATTATTAACTCTTTATTCATGCTTTATTAAGGCTTTACTAAGACTAAATCTGGTGTAGTAATCACAAAGTGGTACCTATATTTTACCTATATTTTGGAATAATAAAATGTTTGTGCTGTAAGGTAAGGTTAAGGTAGGTTAAGGTACACTTTTGTCCCCGTAGGGAAATTTCCTGCATTTAACCATTTGTAAATGACATGAACACATTTAAAATGTCCTGTCCCAATGACTTTGACAGGACATTAGTCGAATGTAGAATGTCAACAAACTACTTGAACCAGAACGGCATTAAAGCTCAAAATTAAATGTCAAAAAATTAATAAATAAATAGATTGTTACCTTGGAGAACCAAATAGGAAGGCAAGGCAAATGTATTGTATAACACAATTCATTCACAAAGTAATTCAAAGCATGTAAAGATACAACAAAATCAGTACACAAAAAAGCAAACAATGTAAGAATGCAAACATAAAGCTGTGAAACAAACCAGCCTAATATCTGCATTGATTAGCATTAGGCGAACTGCAGTGATGTTTGACGTCAGAATCTGGAGCTCAATAGATAAACTGACATGTAAACCATCACTGGAGAGACACTAGATCCAGTGTGTTGCGTCAACAGTCAAGCCACAGAGAAAATGAATCCATCAATCACAGTTTGACTTAACAACATTCGATAGAAACACACAGTGCAGTTCAAATGAATGAAAAAAGAAAAATAGAATTAACTCAGGTGTATCTGTAAAGACGTGTTTCTTGGTGTTAAAGCATCATCACTGATTTATACTCTGTCACAAAGCTACAATATTACAGGAGACCTGTTGTGATTTTTCTGTATATTTAGGATGAAACTATGGTACACGCAAATTAATTATCACAGTTTGTTTATTGTAAAACACCAATATGATCTAAAACAGCTTAAAATAGAAACAGGTCCATTGACTTTCTGTTTAAAACTGCAGAACTGATAAACTGCCTTTTTCTTGTAAAATTTAACTTTAATTATCCACACTTTAACTATTTTTGTTGTTTTAAAGCGGCCACATGACAATTTTGAACTCTACCTATTTTCCTAGGAATTTGAATGTTTGAGTAATCTCAAGTAAAACAGACAAGTAGGTGGGGATAGGTGGTAGGTGAAGACAGGGATTTTCTGAGCTCTTGAGCATCAGCTGCAGAACAATACAAGATTACTCAAACATGTATGAATCAATCCAAATACAAACTTTGGGTTCAGAATTATGAGAGAACATGTAACATGGTTAAAAACTCAGAAAAGTATATTTTGAAAATAGGTCTCCTTTAATAAAACAGTATAGAAGTGTTACTGTAAATTATAATAAATGAAAAGTGAATCTTAAAAGTGTAAAGTGTTTCTTTAAATTCTACAGCTTTGAAAAAGTACAAAGATATGTCAATACAATTATTGTAGTTATGACAGGTTAGACTTTGCAGTGAAATATAGACAAAGTAATTTTAATCGTGTTTTTCTTGAGTTTAGCAATTTGATTAGTATCACGTTATTCGTTCTGGCCAGAAAATAGAGCTGCGTTTATGTGACTTTGAGAAGTCTGGAAAATGTTTTCCGAGTTGAAAAATAGACATAAATGAAATGGTCGAGCAACAACTTGGGAACTAAAAAACTGCTCCCCGACCTCAACACCTAAAATCACCTTCTGTGAGCAGATCAGCTACTTAGTTATGAAATTAATTAAATGTTCTAACTAAAATGAGGACATTTGATGGGTTTGATTTCAGTTGTTTACATTTATTTCATTAGAGCAACACATCTACTTTTATTCAAGTATTTACTGATATAGTTAAAACTTAAGTAAATTAAAACATTTAACACTAGCTTTTGAACATACTAACAACAACAAATCTCTTAGCTCTATCAATAGTGCTGTGTAGAGATTTTATTAATGGTGACATCAAAACCCGGACATTCCGAGGAAAAACATAAACTCCGACCTCTCATCTAAAAAAAAACCGAGCATTCAAGGACCACGTGAATGCAGAGAGAAAGACACAACTTTTACCTAGCAACCGTACTGTACACAAAAACAAAAATCAATATTAAAGCAGAACTAAGTAACAATTTCACCTTGTTAAATGTCATTGTAAGTCTCTGTGATGATGGTTACATATGTATTTTGGACCATTTCTAGAATGTGTGGCTCTCAGTTGTCTCCTGTAAAAAATACGGCAGCCTCCTCCTCCTCCTTTGAAACATATTCCCAACCTGAATTTCTGTCCAGACAAACCCTATCTCTTTGATTTTTTTTTGTAATTTAGCAGTGCAAAATGTGTTTAGATGTGATTTCGCTGCCTTATTCAATCTTAAAATGAAAAAAAAAAAAAAAAAAAAAAAAAGAGAATTAAATAAATAATGTAGAGTTTTGATTTATTTGGCTCTAGTTTAATTACACAAGGGAGTTGTAGGGGGAGCACTACCACTGACGTTGCTTAGATCTGCTTTAATTGCACTATAGTTATTTATTTTAGACCTTTATTTAGTTAAATTATTTGCTTATGTCAAATAATTTAACTACATAAATAAAGTGTCAGTTGTGTGCAAATCTTTTTATAGATGACAAAATTGAGTAATTTTGTTTTATATTTAAACTCTACTTCTTGTTATTTTAAACTTTTCTATGTAATTTTTTCTCACAAACAGCAACTTCACTGATGTACAACTATAAGAAATATTTGCCAATGCCTTTTACCAAAAAAAGTAAAAATTTAGCAAAAAAAAATCAACCTGTCAAAGGGGCTTTAAAGTTTATTGTTGTATCTTCTTCAGTCTAGCCAACATCTTGTGTCTGTCTGACGGCCTCTCTTCCTCATGCAGCAGCGGTGAGATACTCCGGCCGCGGTCATGCATTTTTCATGTGACCTTTTAACATTGTGTGAACAGAGATGACGGCAGAAGAAAGCAACAGGACTGAGCATCTATATGTTAGACGTCAGCACAAGTCGTCAGTGTCCATATGCTACTGGCTGCATTAAGAACATCTGCTCGTGCTTATGGGCCCTTGTGATACACTTACAAGAGCTTTATCTGCCGCTTTGAATTTCAACACAATTTATAGTCTTGTATCAGAGAAGTCGGATTGTTCGGCAAATTGTAATAGAAGTTAAAAAAGTAAATTAATGAACGTGAGAAAATAAGTTATTTTTATACAAGCAAAACAGCTATAAATATATTTAAAGGGTCATTTGGTTTTCTTTGACTTTGTGGAAGTTTGTTTCGCTCCACGGTAAGCAGATACGTTTTTCGGCAAACTTAAACACATCAGTATGGTCCACAGAATAGAGCAGAAACGTGTGTCACTTTTGATGATGTTTTTGTGAGCTAAACTTACAAATTAAAGGTAAAACATTTAATTCTAAGGTAAAATTTTGACACTAGAAGAGAACATATACAGTCTGCTATGTCAACTCAAGTTGGTTGAGGCATCACATCACTTCATCTCAAATTTTGTAAGCCAATTTTGGAGGCCGATTTTCTTATGTTTTAAAAGCATTGCTGAGGTGAGATAGAATAAAAAATAAACCTTCAACCTAAACTTTTATTCACTTTGGTGCATGTGCATCTCTCACACAATGTAATGACGTTCAATTGTATTTGGTCAAAAACATAATCTAGTCATGAAGACATCGAGCTATCGACAAACATATAAAGCTTCGCAGAAATCAAAAAAAAAAAAAAAAAAAAAAAAAAAAAAACGTCCAAAAAAAAAGGATCGCTTTTTTTTGGAAACTGGCCGATCATATCAGCTACCCAATATCAGCGGCGATATATCAAAAAAAAAAGCTACACATTGCTAGCTTGTAACTGTTATGAGTTGGCCCCTGTAGTCACTCTACTGGTAGAACAATCCCTCCACAGACTAGAAAGCATTTTTCCAGTGTGCAAAGCAACACAAACTGCTTATATTCAGCGGAAACAGCACCTCCAGTTATAAGAATAGTTGGAACTTGTAGTAAGTCTTACCTATTTTCCCACAAGAATTGTTTTTCTGGTCTTTTGACCTACCATTGCTTGCTCTATGAACTCCCGCTCTGATTTGCGTGCAAAGTCTAGCCAGTAGAAAACCTAGCATACTGCTAAAGCTACAGGCTAATATGAGAGCAAACTCCTGTCAGCCCAGCCATTGATGCAAAGCGTCTGCTATAATGGATCATGACCAGTTGTAGTCTTTGTTCAGGCTTTACTAAGAATAATTAAAGTGAAGTTATTATAAAGTGCCACCACTTTAATTCATAAAGTTGATCACTAGAGGAATTCTAATACATACTAATACTATTACACAGGAGTTCACTGTGTCCATAGTGTCAATAATTGTGTTTATTTGCAAAAACTGTGGCTTTAATGGACATAATGCACATTATCATTATGAACAACATGTACAACTGTTATCAAATTTAAATAAGGTTTATGGTTTAAGTCGATACATTAACCGAACATTTTAAAGCAGGAATCAGTCAAATACTGTGTCTGTAAAAGAGTCTTGCTTGTCCAATCACTTTATTCTTGGGTAATTCTTGGTTTTTATAAGCCACATTTAGACTTAAAAATATGCAAAGCAGTTATGCAACATGCTTAAATTATTAACTTCTTTATGTGCCTTTGACAGAGATGAAGATATAAATGTATTATGTAATGTCTTGGATTATTAAACAGGACAAGTTTCAGTGGTGAATGTGTCGGAGGCTGACCGTGGGTTCATAATTGCTGAGGAGTTCACAGCTATTTGTAGCCGTACCACTCAACAACACTGACATCACGCAGCCAAACTTTTGTTATTCTGGCATCTCACAGCATCGAGCCAACAGTGAAACCCAAACTGTGCAGATTGAAGCGGAGGACTTGTGAAATGCCACGAACAAAGCTGAAATAATGATGATGACAGCACGAGTCAGAACTTAGAAAATAAAAAAGCTGTGAGGTAATTGGCAACAAGTCAGTTAGGATCAGAGGTAAGAAGATGGACGGATGGTTTTCTGGGGTTCTTATATTTACCTTTTTAAATGCTTTAACATGTGATTAGTAACTACGACATATTTGGATCAATAATTTACATTTTGTTCTGATCTAAAATGGCTTACAAATAGAAACAGTTCCATTGAGTTCCGGTTCAAAACTGCAGAACTGCCTTTTCATAATAAAATTTTACTGTAACAAACAGCAGATTTTAACTGTTGGAAAGTGATTACATGACAAAATTGTGACTCTACATGCTCAACTCAGGAACGAAATCTACATACAGACAAGTGAGCGACGGTAGATGGTAGGTGAACACAGAAATTTTCTGACAATGCAAGATTGTTCAAACACACACGGATCAATCCAAATACAGCTTTGTGTAATTTAATGATGAGAGACCATTGACATAAGCAAAGAAATGCATCTGATTGTCTTTATTTAAATTTGCTTGCTTCAGTCAGAGAGCAACTATACATATTTTTATTATTATTATTCAGCGCAATCTAGCTTCATTGACATAATTATCTATTCCAAACAAAATATATATTTATGATGGTCAAATGTCCTTGAATTTTATAAAAACAAACAAAAGAAGGATTATTATTATTAAGGATTTACTTTTGTTGATTTCAATGACTTTAGAAGTCGAACGAAGGCTTAAGCTCACTGAAGAGTTCCTGCCTACCATCTACATGTTTTAGGCAGGCAAAAGCCACTGGGGTAGTAATCAATTAGGTGATTGGCAGATAAAAAGACTATTTATTCAATAGTCATCATCATTGTTGTGCTCATTTTTCCTCTGTATCTTTGTTCTCCTTTCTGCTGCAGAGGGGTTACTCCGAGGACATCCTTTTCCTGATGTGACCCAGTCTTTACATTCAAGGGTACAAAATGTGCACAAACTTGTGACCCTTTGTTGTTCTAAGTTTAGGATTTCATTAAAATGGTGTAAAAAGCAAATTTCTGGTGAACATATTGAACCTGCCCACATCCCACATCAACGGCACGACCCTTCGGGAACAACTGAATTAAACGTTTACTCTGTCGTAAGTTGACATTTAAAAATCTCATATCATTAGCTCAATATTTGAATTGGTTTAGCATATTCAAGTTTTATTCCACTATTGTTCAGCCCTTGCAGGACCGAATATTACTTTTGACACTTTAACACTTCTCGTGGCGAGTCCATTTGCTGCTTTTGCTCATCGGAGGTAAGAGTACACCGCGTGAGGACATGAAGATCTTTCTCTCTCACAGCACACTGTCTTTAGACGCATGCTCCATGCCTGCGATGCTGCCTCTTCACAAATCAAGCCTGAAATATTCCCCTGTGTTGACCTGCTCAGCTCCTTTACCTGCGTCACTGAAGCCTAAGACAAGATGCTGATTGATTGCTTTCAGCAGGGGAGCGGTGATGAAAATATCTACAGTCCGGTGAAGGAAAAATGAATAGAGCCCACAACACTGAGCGAACACTCACTTTTTCACTCAGTCTTTCTCAAATTTACTTTGAGGATATTGACTAGTGTGTTGGTTAATAAAAAGCTGCAGGAAGCACGGCTGCAAAAACATGAAAGACATGCTTCCAAATATGGAAACTGACTTTCAGAGAGGTATTTTTATGCCTTTTTTAAGGGTGCATTCACAATACACTTTGGGTAATTGTGAACGCGCACACGAATTCTTATCAAATTTTCAGAATCAGGTCCAGTTGATAAGGTTGGTCTTGGTTCAGTTGAATTGTGTCCTGGAGCAGTTTGTTTGTATTGTGAACCCAAACAGACTGAGAACAAAACAAAACTAGAGAGTGAACAGTGAGATGATACATGCTGAGACACACGTGAGGCTCAAATTCAAAACAAACTTGTGTGAGATTGACAGAAATAATACAAAAAAACGTATCAATGCAACAGAAAAAGACAGAGGCTGATTCTAATACATATTTGATCATGATAAAATAACAGTTTTAAAAATTAAATGAAACAAAACAACAAAAATGGCTCACAATAATGAAGAAAAAACTGCACAGATTCATAACATTTTTAGTTGTAAAGCTAAATGTGTAAATGACTTTCCTTTCAGAGTCGGTTTAACAGAACAGATTAGATTTTTGTAACGTTTCACTCTGACTCTGTAGGCATTTGGATATAAGGCATTTTACCCGGGTCATCGCTTCTCTCTCTTCAGAATATTTGTACATTGTCCTCGCACCTTTGTCTGTCACTCACAGTGGGTCCGTTTATATGAGCAGATTCATAAAAGCAAAAATAGGTCCAACACTGTGCAGAAGTACCGCGCAATACGTTTGTTTGAATGTAACACAGATCAGGCAGAGAGAATTGGAGGAGCCGGGTCTCTTCCTTAAACTCTGTGTGATTCTGGTTCACAGCGCTTCTACTGGCGAGGAGCAGATGTGTTTCTACTGCGCTGGTTCGACTGGTTAAAGTGCATTGTGAACGCAAAACGAGCCAGTTTAGAGAAGGATGCAATGTTGGAACTTAAATGATTCAGTTTGTATTGTGAATGCAGTCTAAGTCTCATTTAGAAAACATTACATAGATTTTTTTATTCAAGGAACAGACTAAACTTCCTCAAACTTGCTCATGTCCTGTTTTCTGAAATCAGAGGGCATTTTGATAATGTGTGTTGAAAATTTTGGAAATCTTAGAATTTTAGAAAGTTAATAAAAACATCATTAATAAAAGCAAAAAATGTTATTTACGCTGAACTTTTACATGGTAAACTGACTATGCTACAAGGTTGAATACTTGATCTTTGAAGTACAGTATGTATACTGTATTCTTGTATTTATGATTCTATGCTTAGTTTATTGATTCTTGAGTTGACGTGTGCTGTAGCAGATAGGCAGGTGCGACTGATGTCATGGCCAATGATTCGTTTTTACGTTACCTCTAATACAGTAGTATTTTTCTTCTTAAGAACACATCAGTACATGCGCATATTTCTTTGACCTTTAAGAATAAATCGTATTGCCACTAAAGAGTAGTCGTGATGTCCTGGTGAAAGATTTTCATTACAGGCACAATGCTGAGAACTGAAATGCTCTAACTCAGGCCAAATGGGAAAAAGCAGAGAAAAATGAAATGATGCTTAGTACAATGTGCAGTCAGACAGAAGTCAGAGGGGAATGTCGTGAACAAGAGAGAGGGCAACTTTTATAAGTGATGCATTTAAAAGATAAACTGATTTTCAACGTTGGGTGAAATTCACACAAACACTCAACCGTTTGTGTGGAGGTTAGCCTTTGTTCACGACACAGAGTGCAGAGGAGAGAGAAAATCCTCCAACCCCGCGGTGCAGATGCACTGCGTAGGAAGGCAGGGTCTTTTACTCAGGCTTCCAATAATATTGGTTAATTGCTAGATTTCTCCAGGTTCTCTCAACTTGCATCACGAGTAGGTGTGGAAGAGTTTACAGAAAGAGATATTGCTACTGACAGAATACAGTGTTCGGGTGCTCTCTTTCTCTTAATTGTCATTCCTTGCTCACAGGCACATTGCTCTGGCAGATTCCCCCGAGAGAGGTTTCCCCAGAATCTACGTAAAAGGATTCCTTCCCACGCCACGGTCTTAGGAACATCTCATTTTCATCCTCCCGCGCACACACTCCCACACGCCCTCGCAGTGTCCTCGTGTCTCCCTGCTTACTGCAGACTCCATTTTTTTCCCTTGTTACTTCTAAACTTCTCAGGGCTTCTCTCACTTCCTGCCCCCCCACGTCTTATAGATCCTCCGTGGGAGGCGAGCATCTCCCTCTCTCTGCAGCGTGGGCCCTTACTCTGACAAATGACATGCCGGGCCCACCAGCTTTGCGTAGGGGAGAAAAGCTTTAACTTAAGGAGGAGGAATGGATTTGATTGGCCGGAGGAACTCAGGGGCTGTATCTTAGCAAGCAGTATTTGATCAGACTCCGGCAAGAAGTGAGAAATATAGACATCTGCAGTACTATATCACACCTACAGTATGTTTTAAGAAATAATGACCACGAGCCAGACCCCGCACTGAGGCTCCAGAGCTCTAAACTGTGACAGTGAAATATCTCGCTAAACCATTAGCACGAACATTGTATAAACATTTGTCTAGACATCTCATAACAAGCTTTAACTGGTGTTACTGTTGATGTTTTGCATCACCACACAATACATCACTTACGGGTATTCCTTGGCTAAGTCCTCGGCCAAACTAATGGCTGTGGGATCTCGATCTAACGCCAGAACTGTGACTTCAGGAACAGTGTTAAGTATCGCCTTCGAATGACCACCGCCTCCAAATGTCATGTCCAGGACCACCTACACACAGGAAACACATTTCATATTAATTATTAATCTGATCCTATACAGACCAAAGGAGTGAAGCAGTTTTTCCATTACCACACAAATCTCCATACTGAATATATACAACATAGGGCTGGGCGATATGGCCAAAAAATAAAATCTCGATTTTTTGGACCACTTTGGACGATTTCGATTTTAATCGATTTTATTCGACGTCAATGATGACTGCCGCTTTTTATTAGAGCTCATAATATTTTAAAGCATCTATAAAGAATGAGCCAATGAGATTAACTCGTTTTACAGTTTAGCTTAGTTTAGTTTTATTACTTAGTGTCATGCACCATTTTTTAAGGGTGCCCACCCCACATAAGCTTATAAGACACATACATATAAAGCAGACAGGCTTATCACAATCAGTAAATGTCATACATATTAAAACTAATAATAAGTGTTTGCTGCTGCATCTAATGCATAGGCCTACTAGCATTTGTAGCCATTAGGCCCTGTTAAGATCATCATTATGATTTAGTTGTTTCATATCTAAAAGTTTTAAGTTTGCGAGCGTTCAACTCTCACTCCTGTCACTCTAACTGTGTTGCCATAGTTACCCACACACGGAGGGGAAAGGGGCGGGACCTGCTGGCTGCTGCTTTTTGGGAGATGAGAGAGCATGGGAGAGAGACGCTGTGGACAGCTTTTAACTTTATCAGAGAAAACCTGACAGAAAGCACACGTAGCAGCTCGTGGAACAGCAAAGACAAATCAAAAAGACGCTAGATTTACCGCGGGACTTTTCTAGAAAGTTACCGCGAGTCTAAGCGCTGAAAGCGGCCGACTCACCCGCGGAGAAATAACTAACTCGTAACTTATAGAGATTATACACCACCTCCGAACGGCTACGCACGGCTGTTATTATGTGATTAAAACGTCCGCTAAACATGCGCAAGGTTTCTGTTCGTCTGTTTTTTGTGAGAGTCGAGGGAGAGCTCTACAAAGCAGCTGAAGGTGTCCACACAGTGCGCGTGGCTGGATGACAGTTGACTGAGCTCGATTTTACGATTTGGCCATTTTTCACATCGTCGATTTTGAAAGTTCCGAATTAATCGAATTAATTCGAATAATCGCCCAGCCTAATACAACATAAATATTGACAATAACAGGCAGGAGGTGAGAATGAGTACGAAAAAAATCACATAGAAAAGATTTCAAAGTCAAAGTTTACGATCTCATTTCTTAAATATGATATGACCATGTGACCTAAAAAGCCGTCTCTTAGACTTCCCAAGATTGTTAATTAAGCAAACATGAATGGTAGAAAATAAAAAGAAACAATAAACATTCAGAAACAGTGATTGATCAAGCATTTCAAAGCACATTCTTAGTAAAAAAGCAAATAATGAATTGTCCTTAGACCCCCCCCCCCAAAACAAAAAACAAAAACAAAAACAAAAAACAAAAAAACCCAAAAACAAAGCAAAACAAAACAAAGGGGAAAAAAAAAATTTGCGGAGAACCAGAGTGAAGAAATCCACTCCCATGGACGGACAGGCTGTAGATGTAACTAAAACTAACGCGAGTCCATTAGCAGAGGGAAATGACTCATCTAGCAGGACCAGGACTTTTATCACACATCACAGTAGGGCTGGGCGATCTGGGAAAATCACGATCACGATCACGATTTTTTTCTTCATATTGTTCGATCTCGATTTTCGATTCGATTTTTTTGATGAAAATAATCTAAAATGGTAGTATTATGCAAATTATATATTATACAAAAAAATATGAAACTACATGTCTTTTCAAAAAAGCTTCACTATTATTTATTAAAAGGGGAAAGTCCCCCTAATTTTAATGGTAAAATTGACCAGAAAGAATAGACTAGATGTCCCAGGTCAGCTTGATAAATAATAAGGCTAATAAATAAACAGTCAAAGAAAAATATACATGATTTACTGGAGGCTATTTAATTATAATTATTTGTTCGTTTTGCGGTCAGTCCGTGCGTTCAGAGTCAGACTGTAAACAAGACTTATACACGCTTATGCTGTTCACGGATGACTGACAGCTTCCCAGGGAAGCGAGCACAAATGCTGCGATATACTTTTTTTTTCTCAACTCAAGACAGATGCTTTACTCACGCGTGAATACAGCGGCCAAATTCACTAAGTGAAGAGAATTCGTGCGTGTAAATGAAAGTGCGTCGCGCGCTTATGAAGTGGAGAAAAGGGAGAGAATAGAGAGAGAGACGAGGGAAAGCGCGCCTCTCACAGAGATAATAACGGAACAGACGAGTGTTTCTGTGGGAGACTCACAGGTACAACACTTTACGCGTGAAGCCGTCTGTATGAGCCTTTTCTGTCACTAACCTCGCGCTGAAGTGGGCTGCGCGGTCCCGCGGCGCCCGGCTCGTCTCACACGGGGATTGACGCTGGCTTGATCCGTGCTCAGTGCGTGCCTCCCCGGCTGCTGCCTCAAACACACGCGGGGATCCCGGAGGCTTGCCTCTGGTTCAGGACGCGCACGGACGCGGATAAAATGTGTGGCTCGTCATTATAAGTAAAAGTTAAAGGCATTTTATTAACGATGACCATTTTATCTTTAAAATAAAGGCTGTAGTGGGCGGCAACTCCCACTCTGTACCGCGTGCATTTACCACGTTGTGATTGGCTAAAACTACCAGGCAGCGCCGCGTGCATTTTCTGCATTGTGATTGGCTGATGGACTTGTCGATCTTAATGCGCAAGCCTTATCATCGAGATCGAGCAAAGTTGAGATCGCGATCTCTCGATCTTTCGATTTTTGGCACAGCCCTACATCACAGCTAAGTCTAAAGTTCAGCTGGTCTAAAGTGAGATATGCTCAAGAAAGAGAATCTTTATCAGGATCCTAGGCCAGTACCACTGATTTAGTTTGCATTTTAAGAGCCAGACAAAGGTATGACACCAAGTGTAATGTATGG
Source organism: Mugilogobius chulae (assembly GCA_038363315.1). Lineage (NCBI taxonomy): Eukaryota > Metazoa > Chordata > Actinopteri > Gobiiformes > Gobiidae > Mugilogobius > Mugilogobius chulae. Next base: position 29,660,408 of record CM076403.1, read on the forward strand.
TGAGTGTGAACCGAATGTGGGTCCCACAGGACTTGAAAAGTGCGCCCTGTTACACATAGCTCAAAATGTATCCAGTCTGTACTCCGGTCCTGCGTATGGAGGCTTTCCGTTTATTGAAAAGTAATGAGAGGCTCTCACACAGCGATGCGTCCAGTCGGGTGAGCCAAGGGGCTGTGCTCCGGATGTCCAGATCTTTTCAGATGGAAGGAACTTTTTGGTGAAGTTGTGAAAACAAGACACGACAAACCGTAAACCAAGCAAGTGCAGGTGAAGTGCATCCTGTGGTTTTCAAAAGAAAATCATTATGCTATTACTACTAAAAGAAAACTTTAAAATTCTCGACATATACACGACTATAAAACACAGTGCTTAAAATAAACGTCCTGTGCTTATCCATTGTGTGGTGAAAAATCAAACATAAAATGAAATGATGTGAAATAATCGCAAAATTCTGCATCAGAGTTCTTTGTTTACATATACAAGTGCTCAGTGATTGCATGAAGTTGAGCGTGAACCCCTGTGAACTTGTGATCTCGCGATTCCAGCAGAGTTTGTACATACGCATGCATATTACGATCGCAGTAGGAGTGGCCACCGGACCCAGGCAGATTTGGATCTGGTCTGGAGGCAGTGCATGCCCGATGTTACACAGACTTTAGAGCAGTGCTGGCGTGTGTGCAAGAGGAGCACGAGTTTGTGGAAAGAATAAGCAAGAAGCCTATTTTTCCCAGGGATCGCAGTAGTCTAATGCGGTCTTCATGTCATTATACGAGAGTTCTTGCGGACCGTAGTGGACTGGAGCTGGTGTGACAGGCAGTTTGTGGGAAACCCGCGCCTGTCTCAACTGAGTCCGACTCACAGCCAGTGTACACCTGGCGTTAGTTTATTTGTGATATGTTTTCTGTTTTTTATGAAGATTGCTGTTTTAAAAACGTACAGTATTCATCTAAAAAAGAAAAAAAAGTTTAATGTCATACTGTGGAACATTCCAGGCAAAGCATTAAATCCAAATAGGTTTAAAATGACTACAGTTCACACTATTTATAGATGGCTTCACAAAGTACTTTGATGAAACAGTGAGGAGTGCTGTCCAGTTCAATCCCACAATTACCTTCAAGGCAAGTTACTGTAAATTTACAGATTAGTTAATGGCTTACTGTAACCGTAACTCAACAGAAACTGAAGTCATCAAATAAAAGAAACACCAGACACAAACAAAACTATAAAATACCAGAAAAAGAAAGCTAATTGATACATTTAGTGTCATTACAAATAAACTGACAGTCAATACAAATCAAATGGACACCTCTGGTCTCCGGGAACAAGGCTAATGACTATTTACTACAACTGTCTGTCTGGATGACTGTAATAGCATGTGTGGAGAGCAGTAATGGTTGTAGAGCAAGGCTTTCTTTGCAATGGGTTTTAATTTTACATCCAGAGTGCAGATTGTGGGTAATGGAAATGATGCCTCACTAAAAATGTCACTAAAAATAGATAGAGATAAATGGAAATAAGTATGTTACAATAGGGTTTAATATGCAGCATTATTTAAAGGTTTTATAACTAATTTTACTGTCTTAAACATGTAAACAGGCAGCAGCCTAACCTAAAAATAGTTTCATACTTTATCACAATGGCCTTGGACAAAGTTTTAACAACTTTCAGAAGTCGGTGCGTGTTGAGCCGAGTAACAGATGCTAACCAAATGCCAACAACATAAACAAGTACACTTACTGAACTGCTGAAGTAAAGAGTTTTATTTTTAGACATAGACAAGACATATTCTTTTTCACTCAAAGAGACACTTATCTATATTTATATCGATGTTATTTTGTTTAACCTTTAACATGGCTCATCATACATAAGGTTTTATATGGAGTGTCAGTGGTTCATAAACTTTTTAAAGCAAGTACCACCTAGTAAAATGCTTGGCATGTTTAGAGCTATTCTAGATTCAAACTAGGGCTAAATCTGGTCTAGAATATTAAAAATATTATTATTATCTTTTAAATATACAGTATATCTAAACAAGGATTAACACTAAGGAGAAAAAAAATGTGGATTTCGTTTAAATCCCTTCAACTGCAAAAAATAAATAAAAAATAAATAATAAAAAACAGAAGTGCAGAGACCACATTTTATAAATTGCTGAGATATACTGTTTATAATAAAACATATTGCAAGACCTGATTTTCACATTTTGAATGGGAAAAAAGTTTATACATTTTAAGACACATTTTAACAATGGATGTATTATAAGCCCCTCTGTCAATGCATTTTTAGAGAATTCAAACTGCTCGTGCTCAGCTGACACAGCACCTGCAGCTGTAGCAAAAGTCACATTTTGAAAGTATTTCTCTCCATTTTTAAAATACCACAAACGTTTAAACGATGTTTAGCCTAGCTTAATGGTCTGCTTGCGCTATCTTCACTCTCTCTGCCACCGTTGCGCTGACTGGTCAGCACTGATCACGCCGTTACAATTCTGATGTAAGAAAAGTGGGTGGTGCTAGCCCATATTCAGAAAATGGTGCGAATGAAAAAATGTTTTTCGGCGTCAATGCACCAATGAGCACTCATCTTCCAGTTCGAAATATACTTCTGTGGATTTATAGTTATAGTGTAGTCATCTAAATACGCTTATAAAAATATTGAAATTGAAAGTTTGTAATATTGTCCAACCTGTACCGTTACAGTGAGTTTTTACTGACTTAAAAGTTCAGAAGTTGCAATCAAAAGATAGTTACGAGTGAACAAACAGAAACTTACAACTCTTACAACACTATTAGCAACATTTAAATTTATTTGCAAAGATCAAACTGTTGTTTGGTTTGGACGGTTAAAGATGTGCATGACCTGTCCACTTGCTGTAGAGAAAACTATAGGTGCAGTGAGACAAGTGTAAGATTGCTCCAAAGGTTGGCCAAATAATACCCCACTTGGAGATTTATCCGGATGTCAGCAAACGGTAGAAAACAGATGTAAAATGGCACAAAAGGAAATGCCATCTATTACCCACAAAAACATTAAACATGTGGATCGATAGTGACGCTGGGGCTGGGTGTGTGCGTGCATGTGTGAGGGGAGAAGTGATCAATGGCGGTTCCCTTTCCAGCGCACAGCAGCAGATGGGGAGGGGGAGTGGGCTAGTCGGATGAGTCACACGCATAATGAACTTGCCTGTTGTGCTATTCAATACAAAAAAAGAAAAAATCTAAACAAAAACAGACAAAATAAATACATTTTAGAAAGAAAGCAGGCAGGCTTTTGTAAAACTGCTGGATGTAAGCAGACACAGGAGTCGCTGATCGTCTACAGGAGTGTGCTGCACTTGTCAAAACAATCTTTTATCACTTCCCAAGGAAAAGTATGAGTAAACTGAGAGTATGATTTCATTTCATAAGAGCAGATAATAAGGTAAGCAATACGGCTGAAGCATTTTGCTAAAATATGCATATGATTGTGAAGTTTCTTGTTTATGCTCAGGAAGGAGCAGTGTGGATTTTTTTGAGCCGATACCAATATCTGATATTTGGCTTGCTACTGTGGCTTACTGATTTTTGCTGATACCAAAAACATTAATTATACAAAGATATAAAGACAGCTCTATATATTGATATATATATAATTCCCAAATTAATTTTTGGTCAAAATTGTAACAAAATATATTTGTCTTGAATGTCAATTATTTGGTGGAATGTTTTCGTAGTGTCATAGTTTCACCTAATTACTCTTCCATTTCTACTCACTAATATACAGATTACAATATGACATCTCTAATTTACTAGGAATTAACTAAAATGGGTTTTACATCAGCACAGATGTTTGCAGTGTACATAATATTAGTTTGTTTGTCCACTTCTGTTTGCACATTGTTATGGCACAACACTCTGAAAGTTGTGAAAAGTGCATCAAAACATATCATAGAAAGTAAAAAAGACAGAATAGATTATGCAAGTGAGCAAAACATGACTGCAGTTTAGAATCAAGTAGTTCTGTTAGTTTATGTTTTATGTCAAAAAATATATACAGTATATGTATAGCACCTTTGAATGAAATTCTGTTCAATGAGCCATTATAAATCCATTCACATTCACTGTCATTTCTACTAATTTCAGGAGATGTTTGCAGAATTACAGAGAAAATGATGCTACTTAGCAACTGCCGTGTTTTTGTTTTGTAAAAGTGACTATTCAAAACTGTAATTTCATTTTGTGAATGTTATTAATCTTGTTAGCAATATCGTTCATGCAACACAGTGGCATTGCAGCGCTGGTGTATTAAGACGTTGCACCCTCTTGCACTCCCTGTAACCTCTATCGCTCAAGTCAGCTGAAGAAGAAATTAAATGCGCGTAGACAGGATTGCCGAATTGGATGTTTACAAGGTCATTTATAAAAGGTAAATTAAAGAGCTAGTTTCCTTCAGCCTAAGGGAAAAGCACTTTATTCTCAAAGGAATGAATGCTTTTTTTCCCCAAATACCCACCCAAAACATTTTCTCCAGCTGCCTTCAGATGCCCAGAACAACTATGTGAGAGATGTGAGATATGTGAGATAGAGATTTGTTGATAATAGGTTTGGCATTTGCGACAATGATTGGCACCAAACTTGGAGAGTGAGTCATTCGCATTGATATTTCATCCACGGGAGATGTCAGAGAGGCCCCTCGTACAGACCAAACAAAGAAACACAAGAAAATGAACAGGGTCAATCCAGTGAACAGACTCCACAAGAAAAATAAAAGTTGGGTAAATCTAAAAGCAGTGCAATTTCTGCCTTTGCCAGCAGAGGGAACAGGAGAGTTAGGAGTAGTGTGAGTGGTGCAGTACTGATTAAAGCAGGAACCTTTGGCACTTGTCCTCACACAGCATTGTAATGACAGGCTTTCCTTCAAACACCTAACAAAAATGAAACTAATTATACTTTTCAGCGTGACTCATTTCTAAATGTTTGGCTGCAAAGGAGTCATTCACCTATTCATTCAACTGCCACTTAATGTTATGTGTGCCGCTAACTGGTGGCTTTGGGCTTTAAGGAAGGGGGCTCTCTGAAGACAGTGGTCAGCTAGAAGTGAATATATATATACTACATCTGGAGATGTCAAACTAAAACATGAAGGAAACTGCAAAATGCATCAAAATGGTGTACTGTAAACTCCCAAATAAGAGTATAAAAACAAGATATGTGTAATGTTAGAGAGGTGAAGTATCGAAACTTTTTATTTTAATTTTTTTAATACCATGCCAACTGTTACATACACCAGTTTCTGAATCTTAAGCATGGTTTACAATAAAGTTACTGATATTTTGCTCAGACCAACCATGGTTTGCCATAGTCTACACTAGGGTTTGTTTTACATATTGTTATTTTGTTTAGTAGTCAGATTTTATGCATTACGAGGCTAATGGTATTAAGCTGAAAAGTTAGGTTAAAAGGACTATAATCTCCCCATCACAAATATCTTGCTAATGTATCTATTCAGGTGTGAATTAATAAACGGCCTAATAATGTCCCGTTGGCTCACCAAACTTCACTAAGTTCATCTGTTGTTGTTAGAATTGTGGCTAACTTCTGTTAGCATACTGGGAAATCTTGGTCCTAACAGATGTGAAAAAAGTTTAAAACACTTCATGATGAACAATTCAGAGGCTCAAAATGCAGGTAAGTGAGCAAAACAAGTAGACTGACGTAAAAATCAAGTACAGCTTTAATTCTAAATCAATTGGTTTCTGATACCGGCTTTGTACATGAAATTTCAAGACATTTCCTTAACCAGCATAATAAAAAAATACTTTTAAAAAGTAATAGGTAAACTTTTCAGACTTTTTTTCCCTCAAAAAATACTTAATATATTGCACTGAAGGAATTGTATTGGGACAAATGCAACAGAAATTGGGATAGATATTGTAGTGTGAGGCTTTTATCAATACCTAGACACATGCAGCCAAGAAACCTGTTATAATGTATTATTCATATTTTGAGCCAAACTACACAGTTTAGAGGTCAGATTTTATTGTATGAACTTTGTGGACATATCTGTTACACAGGCCAAAACTCACTCAGCGTTGGCCATATGGAAAAAAGGGGGCCTCTTCTGGTTGAATTCATTAGGAAAAGGGGAACAGGAACCAGAGAAGCCGAGTACTTACCTAAATCCTACTTGTGACTCCCCAGCCCAGGTCAGTTACAGTGGGGGAGCTACAATGTCATTGAGGGGAGTTTTTACATATCTTGTTTCACTAACACACAGACCATTAGGGAGACAGATATACAGGTACGGGATCGCTTTTCTTGTCGCGTCCGTTGCCATGGCAAGAGCAGAGCCGAGCGGTTTGCGTTTCTCTCTCTCTGTCACACAAAGTTCATAGTGAGAATTTTTGGAGGTGGCACAGTGGCAAAGGGGTGGACAAAAATGCTGTTGGGAGATGAGTCACAATCTAATAGACAATTTTCAAAGTGTTGCATTTGTGCCAGTCTGCTGGAGCAATTCAATTAGCAGAAAGTCCAATTTTGTTGAATAAATACACGCAGAATTCAGCTGTTCAGTGGCTAGAGTTTAATGTGAGAAAATTAAGTTGTTAGTCTCTAAGTAACAAAAAAATAGTTTTGTGAAAAAATTGGTTAATCAATCAGTCCTCCTAAATAATTTTTTACCTATGTATTACCTAAACAAAAAACCTTAACACATCATAGAGCATTTTTAGTTTGATACTTTGATTATCTAGTTAGCTTTCGTCAAAACTAACTTAAACATAACATCGAAGCATCCTAAAAGATTATAAGTTGTTGATACCACAATAACCAATTTTTTGTACATCTTTTACAATAATTTATAACAGCAAAGCATTGTAAAATTGACGTGGCTGACATAGTAAGTTATGAGCTTAAAAAGTGATTTAATTTTTACTTTGTGTGAAATAGGTAAAAACAAGACTAATTGGAATATCGAACCAGTATAAGGAATTGATATTGAATTCTTGGTGCCACTTTATAATAACTACACCTTAATTTGCCTTAGTAAACCATGAACAAAGCATAAATAAAGCCAATAATTATTCATGCACAAATAGTGAATTGATTAATGTGTGTTTATAAATGCTTAATAACTACTTAATTAAGGAACTAAGATTACGATTTGGGTTTAGAGAAAAGGTTGAAAGTAATTAAGTAGTTACAAAGCATTAATTAACTTTTTAATCTACTAACACATCATTTGTTCTTGATGAATTAAGTCTAAATTAAAGTGTTAAGGATTTATTAAGCCTAATTAATGAGTAGTTACTCTAAAGTGTTACCCATCTCTATATTGTTCAGTATCAGTATCAGAACAGATCTAAATGAACACAAAATTCAAAACAATATGAAAACATTCCAAGCTGCACAAATATAATCCAATATTGAACCAGTTTCCCTTGACGTTCCCAAAATCCTAAACAACTTTCACCACTTTACATAATATTCTTATGTCTTTTGTGCAGTGTGTTTTATCTGCAGCTCAATCAGTCCCTTTAAGCTGCTCAGATGTGCAGGTATTTTCTCCCTAATTGGCCCTCGACAGTGTGACGCGCTCAGGTGGACATGTGCAGGCGTTCTGCACATGTGCGTCTCACGGCTCTCACACCTGTGCAGCGTCTAATGAGTTAGCACATTGCACATGACTCTTAAGACTTTACACAAGTTCTTTTCAGGAAACTTTTCAAAGAGTGGGGAAAGGATGGAGCTGTTGTAAATGTTTGCTTTGGGATATAAAAGCAAAAGTATGTTGTCAGTAGAAATCAGAATCATTTATTATTGCAATAAGGGTTTCAAAATCAGACTTTACTTTGTCTCAGAGGGGAAATAGCTTTTGTTACAGTCAATTTCTAGATCAGAGAATAAACATTAAGCAATTTCCCTTGTTTAAGAAAATAGTTTAAGATACATGTCATGCTATAACATCTTTCAGTACAGGACAGTTCTCAACGCTTTTGTAATTCCCGAAAATTATCTCTATTTGAATTTTGGCTTAAATACATTGACGATAAACCGAAATTACAATTAACACCCTATATAAAAGAATAAATTAAATATATTAGTGTTATTCTGAGTTGAACATGACATGTTGTATTGAATTACAAGGAGATGGTAAAGGAGCCAGAACAAATGAAAACATGCTCTGAAAAAAGCAGTAATCAGCCTAAAAAAAACTATTATCAACAAATGTTAAGTTTATGTTTGTAACCATTACAGCTGTGGTTTGTATCATCTGTTCATTCAAAGTTGTATTTTGATTAATATTTGAATGTATTTGCGTGCGATTATACAATGAAGCGGTAGAACTTATCAATTTTGCGTTTTGACCAGGAAGTCATCGAACCTCATTATACTGAGGTGTTTTACAATAAACAAAATATAAATTACTGTACTATGCCATACATTGTTTCTTAAAAAAGCACTTTGAGATTTGTCCTCCAAATGTTAAGTGCAAATCGACCAAAACCATTGTTATCACTAAAAACAATAACTAAATAAAATAGTTTTATAATAGTTTTCATACATTAATTGGAATTAAACTCGGGCTTTTCCTTACTAAGACAAGACTAAGAGAACCTAAATATTGTCAGTTTATTGTTTGTCATCCTATAGTGTTTTTAAATATTGAGCAGACCTAGAATGACTTCCATCGCAGTGACAGGACGAGTGAGTGAATGGGGGCAGGGTGCTACCAAAACAGATGGCCAGTGAGAGCAGACAAACTCAAAAAGCCATGAAAGCATCGTCCAATTACTCTGTCAGGAGATTATGTTGATGGCGAACGACGATGTCTGGGGTTGAGGCATCTTTTCTACCATCTCTGACCGGCGTCTCGAGCTGTAAAAGCATTTGAGTGGCTAAATGTGCAAGTGATATATGAGTACAAATAAGTTGACAAAACCCTTTGCCTGGGGGCGCCTTCCGAATGCCCGCCTACGTGTTCAGGTAATCTCTCGCTTTTGTTCGAGGAATGCCGCGGAGTTTGGACAAATGCTTTCATTCCTGGTCTATTCAGTGCTGTTTGCCGACTCCTGGCACAACTTGAAATAAAGGCATTTAAAGAGGTATTTGAGCTAGTTAAGACAGGACAGCTCAGCGCGTGTGCAGCAGTTTGTAGGTCATATACAAAAGCCTGGCAAGTCTGAGTCCAGTAGATTCATAATAACTGCTGTATGGGATGTGATTAACACAATAAATCGTCATAAATTAATCTGCAGTAATAAATTTAATAAGCCAAAAGAGCATGGCATTTGAAAAGGCGAGTCACCTCTCCAACAGACTGCACTGTGTTTATCAGCGATAGGGCACAAAGAGATTGTCTGCTTACATTTTATGACAGGTTTGTTAATGCCTTGCTCGTGACAAATTGGAAATATACGCCTAATGTTTGTAATGAGCTGATAGGAAACATCTGCTGCCCGTGCACAATCTGTTATTGTTTTGGATCATATTCTTCATGTGACTTGCAGCAAAAACAACTCAACACTTTTTAAATTGAGCTTACTGTAAGTTACTGTAGTGAGATTTAGGATTATAGGGCTAGTATTTTAATATATATAACATTTACCTGTTATTGTTGTTAAAATACAACATTTTTATGACCGCAATGAGAACAAAAATAGGTTATTTTTCAACATGACTGCATACTGCTTTCTTTTAAGAGTGAATGATATGAGAAAAATATGCAATAATACTGTTGTTTTTCATACTGTGATATCTTATCTCTATTTTTTTTTTACTTTCAATTACATTTCTATCGCATATGAAGACGTTTCTGTTGTTGCAGTGCATTTCTTTAATTGATATTTTTGCAATATATTATGCTGTAGCTTTAATGTTTCCATGGTTACTAGTTTTCTTTCTTTATGTTTCCATGGTTACTTGATAAAGTGCATTATGCTCAGGAAAATATAAATATTGGTTCAAATGAGTAGCTAGTTTTGATTTTGGTTTTAGTATCGATTAGTATGTGGTGTCTGATACTTTGGACAACCCATCTTCACATAGTCTTGATTCTAGACAGTTTGTTCTTGATAAAACGGTAGTTTCTATAGATGTTATGCACTGACATTTTATATGAAAACTGCTCCTAAACTTTCTGACTGAGTGGCAAAACTGTGGGTAACACAATGGAAAAAATTTAGGGTTAGAAAGTTCATGTCTGGAGTTTATGCTTTGCTCACATACATTTTTATGTGGCGAAATGGAAACTAACAAGAGTTTTTTGTTGTCGTGGCAACACTGTAGTGCTTGACTATAGCTTGTTTGCTAACTGCAGTTGGAGATTTATGACATTTTAACTGCAGCACTCCAATTTATATCATCTTTTTTAGGAAGAAAAGGGTAATTACGTGTGTGTAATCTGTGAGCTAAAGTTTTACTTTTTATCTACTTTTCGGGCACTGTTAACCAGATTATTATTTTTTTTACATGTCAGTTACAAACTCAGTAATCAGCAGAATTGGCTCTGTGCAGTTGGCTTGTTTTCGTTCAAAATAGTACATCCTGTAAATACAAGCATTTCCTGTTCAATTCATTTCTATGAGGTTTTCACTACACCAGCTTAAATCGAATATTTACTCGGAAGATCAGACAGTTGTGGTGAATGTTATAGAAAACATGTTAAAGACTTTACAAACCAGATAAATATTTCACCATTGGACATTTGAGTGTTTAAAAGGAGACATGGTTGTGTCTAAATGCTTACGCTAACAGGAAATGGTCGTATATACAGAAGTTAGCTATTTTGAACAAACACAAACCAACTAAAGTTCCGTGCACAGAGCCAATTGTTGTGGGTTGAATTTTTTTCCTCTTTTCTCTATTTTGCTGTGTTTTGAGCTCTTTCAGGAGAAAATGTCCTTTCTCTCAATAGACTCTGATGCATTTCTTGCCACTCAGTTCTAACATTTAGAATGCTGTAATGTTATCTGCATAACCTCTGTTTCAAATGCCACTGATAACTTTCTGAAGAACCAGCTTAGTAATTATACGGCAACAAAAAAGCAGAATAGAAAGTTACAATTTCCACCTCCTGCAACAAAATAGTTTGCACATTTAAGGTATGCTGTTTCCCCGACTGGTTCACACACATTGTTTTGAAGGAAATGCTTTTACATCTGCAAACAAGTAGGTACAAGTAAAAAAGGCTGGCATGAATGCGATAGAGAACAGCACATTGCTACATACAGAAAAGTTCAACCCCCTTCACACGCTTGCACACATCCTCAGGGGAATTTACACCTGACATGCCGCTGCAACTAACAATTCATTTGACAATTCATAAAAGCCACTCCCAGACCACCCCAATGCTCCACGTACGGTCAAATCAAAGTGTCTCATTTTTGACTGACTGGGGGAAACGTCAGGCCCCAGACAGCAGGGGTAGTACTTTTGGCAAAGCAATGACCATCCATCAGAAAAGTCACACAATACACCCTTAAAAGAAGATTAAAAACAATTTCAGAGCTTGTCGCGCCACGATTCAGACCATGCTTTGTACTGGTCAAGGTTACAGAACTGACATGGTATTAACTTACATAGACTTTGTAGTGTTAAATCCTTTTTGTTTAAATTGCCGAAAAGAGCAGCCGTTGAAGAGGCAGTTCATTCTACTTGATAGCTCTGAGTATAACTTCAGTTTGACATAGGCCACTGAAGCAGGATACTTGTACTTTGAGCATAGCACAGGCCAGCCGACCTGCTGTGAAACTATCTAAACAATTTGAGGACTCTGTGTCACTGTGTCTCCTCTTACCTTATATAGCAAATTTTAAGTGCAATCTGACTTGTTATGAAAACATACAAAATGTGACGTATCCATAAATTTGTTTTACATATATAAACAAGATTTAGTCTCCTGCTGCGTTCGGTATTTTCAAATTCCCAAATACACAAAGTTTGTGAATGGAAACAGGGAAATTCCATCCTCACGACTTGGCAGAGGGAACATAATGTTATGCAAATGCAGGGCCATGCCACAGCTTGACTCTCAATAACTCCTCTTGGCCTGTAAGTGTAAACACCATTTTCCAGACATACTGTAACAAGTCTAAGATGCTAATTGTTCTTTCCGTGTTAAAATGATTGTGTGATTAAACAGCTGTTTGTGGTCTTTGGGAAGTAACACCAAGTAGATATTGTAAACGTTAATAGAAAATCCAGCAAGGCCACAAAGAAATTGAAAGTTTGTATGTATGTGATGCCAATTTTAAGTGTGTTTTGGGTCAGTAGAATTATATCAAAGAGAAGATTTTAGAAGAAGTCTAGACTGAAGTGTTTTTGAGTGTTAAAGGCACTACACTAAATTCTTTTTTGTCCCAGCAGAGGTATGTATCTCTATAAGTAAAATCCAAGAAGAGCCTCTGTTGATGTTGTTAGCAATTAGCTATTTGTGGCTAGCATTACGACATAGCTTGAATTTTCTTGGCTTTTAAAAGCTGTAAAAAACGCTTCAAAACACATTGTCATGCTAAATTTGGAGATTCCTTAAGTATTAGATAAAAAAACAACAAAAAGTTTCAATTAAAATACTATGTCTTTGTAAACATTTGAGGATGGCAAAAATCTGGTATAAACACAAATTGTGTGTTTATTTTCATTAAACCTGGATAAAGGACAGTGCCTGGGCCAGTACATGGGAAAGGTCAGGCCTGCGAATGGCATCATCAATTAGGTTACTAATTATTGGTCAGTGCTAAATGGCTCATGTTTTGTTTGTGTAATGTGTTTCACAATTGGCATCAAAGTTAAGTGGTCAATCACAGATCTGATGGATACAAGAAGTGACTCAAGGGGATGGTTCAGCTTCAGGAAATGGACATGTAGTACCTTTTTGTATTTACAGCTCATGTTTAGGACAAACTTCCCAGTACAAGTTGCTTGTTAATAATTTTCTTAAACCAAATTAATTAATTGATCTTATACAGCACATTTTATGAGCCACAACATGCTTTAATCATTATTTATCCACTCCTCACTCAGTGGTGAAAAGCTACAATTGTAGTCACATCTGCCCTGGGGCAGACTGATGGAAAAGAGGCTGAGAATCTACACCATCAGCTCCTCTCACCACCAGTCACACACCAAATGCACACTAGGTAATGTAGGTAAAGTGGTGCTGTGCTTACCCTTGCCGTACACTGGGTGCAAGTTCAATGCGAGGCGGGACTCGCACGACTCTCACAAGACTTCGAAAGTGCTTAAAACCAGTGTACCCTTGTACATAGACCCCGGAGCAGTGCGAGCGCACGTTCGAGAGTTGCGCGAGTGTGCGGAAAGAATCCGTAGAGAGTCTCTTTTTGTCGAAGGTCGCAGCGGTTGGATGCTGCTTTCAATTCATAAAAGCGAGCGAGCATTCTTGCTGTAATCCACGCGAGTCCGCGTGGCTTTGAGCAATAATGGACGTAGTGGACTGCTGCTGTTGTACAAGGCACGTCGCAAGAAACTCGAACATGTCTCGGACCCAACTCGCCTCGCAGTCTGTGTATGGGAGGCGAAAGGGAACAGCTCCAGTTTGTATTAACCGGGACAGACCTTAAAAACAAAAAATGGCTTATGATTTTTAGGAACATAACCTAGACTTCGCCACTTCACCCAGAAAAAATCAAATGTCTCCTTCCAAAGTGTTTTTCTCCAAAACAACGTTTTCTTTGACAAAGGTATAGCTGTGGAACTTCTGATTCAAAAAGCACATTTAAATAGTTGACAATGTTTGAATTATTGCCCAGCTCTACCAAAAACCTCAAAATCTATAAATGTTGGCACAACTATTAGACCAATAAGAGCAGTTTGGAAAATGATGAGACTTTGAATTAAATATTTCCTGTAAAAATAAATTACTAACACTTTACTTGGAGAGTTCAGTTTTCATGTGGCTGTAATGAGGCTGGGAAATGATGACTCGCAGAGCAGAGGAGCATCATCTCTGAAGTCACAGCCTTATGACGGCTTTTTCTGTCATTCTGTTTTGTATTATTCAATTGTTACACTGAGCAAATATATTTCCTCAATATAACGCGAGGAATGTTGGTGAGTCAAATACACTACAAGCCCAAAAGTCATAAACAAACATGTGCCAAGTTAGGGCAAAGTGTTCCTACAGATATGACACACTTTGAGTGTCTGAAATGACCTGGGAGAAAGTAATTCCAGACTGGGTAAAAAAAAGTGAAAAATATGATTGCACTATGAATTCGTTTCCTTTTTTATTTGCAACAAAATTGTAATTCCATCTTGACAGTCACCTCAAACTAAACTATTTTAGCAATTGCAAATAGTGCATTTACAATGCCTTTTTGTATGAATTTATTTATTAATTAATTTTCTACAGCTTAATCCCGTTAGGAGTCTGGAACATATCCCAGTAACTTTTGGGCCTTAGGCGGGGGAACACCCTGGACAGTGACCAACTCGTCGCAGGGTCAGACCATTCACCATTCACTCTCTCATTCACTCACAGGGGAAATTTACAGTGATGCCCAATTACCTAAACACGCATATTTTGGAGGTGGGAGGAAACCGGAGTACTCGAAGAAAACCTTGCAAACTCCACTCAGAGAGATCGTGAGATGTTGATATGGTCCGACCCGGGAATCGAACCCACGACCTCCTTATTGGGAAGCCAGAGCTCTAACCACTCCGCTACCGGCACCCTTTTTGTATGAATTTGTTAAATTTATTATATGTTGAGCAAACGTGAGTCCAGTTTTGAGAGTTGCAGCTAGTCTTTTTGGCCGACAAATCAATCATTGGTGTATGTTTTGATAGGACCAAGAATTTCTTTAACCGATTAGAGCTCAATTTATCAGTTCACCCATATTCTGAACCAATACAGTTACAAACTTTTTTTTGGATATGCAACATTATAGGCTGAGTAAATGTTGACAAGATTAAAAGGGACAAACAATCCACATCCAATTAAATCCACCCAAATTACTCTTTACATTTCAAAGTCGCTGCCTCATCGCTGTCCAAGGTGCTGATTCATACATCGACTGCTTTGAGAGCTTTCAGAGAAACGCAAATCCCTATTGTTTTCAGAGGTTAAGTTTGTTACCCACACTGCCTGCCAGCAAGGATTTTGCTAAAACCACTTTGAAAAGATTTGTTTCATTTGGTGCACTTCCAATAAAAATGTGAGTGAAGAGGAACAGTCTGGTCCCTTTCCTCCTCTACATAAAGCTCATAAAACCCTTGTCAACCATCCGCCCACCTCCAGGAGTTCCGAGACCGCCTCTTACGCCACGGAGCCGCTGAGTACGTCCCAGGAGGAGCACGAGGAGCGAGCACTTGTGTCTTGTGAGAAAGTGCCAGCCAATAACTCAATATTTACTGTAGGTGGGCATTCCCAGGCAATGATTAGCCTTTCTTACGCTTTCATCGTTGCTGAAGTCATGATATCAATTACATAGGGAAATGTGAGTTTTATGAGAAAATAATCTTTTTAAAAACAGGATATTGATTGATTTTATTGTGAGTAAAATAATAATAAAGCATTGCATTTCAAAGATGATGAAGAAGAGGATAATAAAAAGCTATGAAATGGGTAATTTGCTTAGTCAGGCTTTTCAATGTAATTAATTGGGAAATATGAGAAAATTAATCAACTGAATGTTTAGTATATTACAACTAGAATTTTTCAGGTTTTTATTAGAAATACAAAATCAGACACTAATCAATCAAAATAGTGATAGTTCTGCAATAATTTTGTATGTATATTTTATGACACAAAATACGCCTGAGATTCCAGGGGGTCCCCCAGAGCTTTGCCTGGTCATTCTAAAAGCAGTTATAAGTGAAACTTTATTAGTAAAAAACACAAATCTAAGCACCAAAACACCACAATAGTTTGGCTGAAATAAATGTTTTTAATTCAAATTTTCGTCAGACTAGGGCTGTCACTAACGATTATTTTAATAGTCGATTAGTCAGCGATTATTTTTTCGATTAGTCGACTAGTCAACGATTATTTTTTTTACGTGATCTGCACTTATTTTTACTTACATCATGCTTTAAACCAGTGCTTTTCAAACTTTTTTTTGCCATGCCCCCCTTGGAATAGAAAAAATGATCCACGCCCCTACCCCGTCTGCAAAAGTACAAAACTGTCTGTCTGTGGTATTTAGGTTTAGCTGCATAATTTTAACACCAAATTATATTTAAAAATGTCTAATTTGTAGTTCAATTAATAAACTCAATTTTACATAAATATTACCAGTGTTCATCAGTTTTAATATTTTGTAGGATCAGAATTTTTATTTCATTTTGTTTTAGGCTGAACAGAAATTTATAAAACCAAGTTTAAGCACTCATAGAACTATAGTCACATTGGTAACTAACATTTTCAGTCCTGAAGAAAACCTGGTCTAGTTCTGGGATAGTCCTGGTTAAAACCAGCTCAGTGCTCACTAAATACACTGTGGGAAGTGAAACAAGGCCGTTTTTAACGTTTTCAAAGTAAACATCACAAACACGTGTGAAAAAGTTCGCGCATTGCCGCTGATCTAGCGCTCCGTGATCTCCGTGCGCATATTTAATGAGCTGTTAGCGGTTTGAAGTCTTAAACGGGACGTATCTCCGTGATTCTTTGGTCTTTTTGGACGATTTAAACACTCACACGGAGCTCAGACTTGTCTCTTTCGCGCTGTCCATACAGCAGACCTTTCTTCCTCGTGTCCACTGCAATAACTACAGCGGAAAAGATCCTCTGTGTGTGGACTGTTTATGAGAGAAGGAGAGAAAAGAGCGCAGCGGCAGAGCGGGACACTTTCATTCATGCATCGCGTGCATCAGTTGCGTTAATGCCGACAAGTACGTGGGGAGTTCGTCTCCTGTTTTATCTGCATCAGTAGCCCTTCTTTTGACAGGATCCTGCCCATGTTGCAGCTCCTCTCGCTGCTGCAGCTGATCTCTTTTCCTGCTTTTCCTGGTTTATTATTGTAATGGAATGAAGCGACGCGTCGACAATAGCAAATCAGCGTTGACGATTTTTTATAGTCGACGTCGTCGACTACGTCGACTAATGTGACAGCCCTACATCAGACAATAACAATTTAGAGGCCACCTGTTTAAACAGGGGGGGTGCAAGTTCCCGTTGAGTCAGGGGGGGCTTTGAGGAAAAAAGGTTGGGAACCACTGGTGTAAAGTATAGATAATCAAATATTTGTCAGCATATTTGTGTTTGTTAGTTTTCAAAACTAGATACTCATTGGACCAATTATTGATACTTCTTTTTGGAAAAGTTTTAGATTAATCTTAAGCTTTATCAGAACTAGTTTAAAACCAGATTGTATAGAAATGTGGCGGAAAAATTGGATTTTTAATTTTCATTATGGAATCAAAATTAGTATCAAGAATCGAGTAAATTCCTTTGTATTCAAATTTAGTTTTTAAATTTTGTATCATTAAAAACAATGGCTCAGACAAACTAATTTTTACATCAAAAACACACATTTTGCAGAATTTTCAAGTAATTTCTGTTCAACCTGAGGCTTTCCTCAGCTCATGGGATGTTTGAAACCTGTACAAAGACAAGTTTATGATTATTCGATTAGTAAATTAGCTGGCACTTATTTCAATAATTGATTAGTTCCAATTAATCGATTAACTTGTTGTAGTCCTAATCTATATCAATATTCTGCCTTAAAATTTGGTTTTTACAGACAAAGGATTGGGTATTAATCTTTCTATTCAAATAACTTAACCAAATAATTGACAATTCAACTTTACAAATTTTTGTCTCTCAGTTTTTTTGATTAATTGCCCAGCTCTAATTTAAGAACATGACAAACTATCACCTGGATATTGTTGTCTGATACTCAAAAAGGTCTTTCTTGTAAATATGGTCCACCCCGAAGGTACATTGTTTTGATCTGTCTCTGCAATGTTAATAAAAAGTATTGTGTCAGCGCCTACAGCACAATGTTATGGCAATGTCTCCTTAATGTGAAACTTGCAAACAGAGACTTCTGCAGAGGAAAAGGAGTTGTGGATGTGATTCTGAAGTGATTGGACACTCTAAAGGATGGAAAGGGAGGGACCTCGCCTGTGTGTGCATGAGTCATCACACCCCACCCTCAGCCAAACTGTCTGTTTTTGTCTTGCAGGTTTGAGATTTACTGGGCTACATTTTTCTCTGCAAAGATTTAACAAAGAACTGAAATGTGCTTTAACGAAGGTAAGACTGCTTAGGAACTGCAGGGATAAAATTATAGGTTTTACAACAATGAGAAAAACACAATTTTTGTATTGCAACAAGAAGGTCCTGGGTTCAATTTTCTTCCTTGAATGAGAAGATATCCAGTAATTTGGTGCCTAAAAGACATGCACAATACACTAATGCTCCAACTAGCTTCCTCAGATCAAAGGGCAACCAAATCACAATAAAAAGTTTTGTTGTTGTTGTTGCTGTTTTTGTTAATTGAGAATTAAAATTGTTTGAAGATGTTAATAATAGGCTTTGAACATTTAACAGATTTAACAGATCTGTCAGTTATTTTCAAACACAGGAATAACTTTGACTGTATTTGTGTGTGTGTTAAAAACATAATGCAGTCTTTTTTAGGTGCATTGTCTAAATATTTTTGGTGGAGGTTTGTTTCTTGTTTGCGCCTCAGAAATAATACATTCTTATGTAATTTATTCAATTATTAATTCATTATTAGTGACGGTGACTTAATACATTTAAATTGACACCCTCGTGTAGCTTTCAAAAGATCAAAACTCACCCACATGACCCCACTGAAGTAGAAAGTTATAATACGTTAGGAGATTCATAGATATATCAGTAATACATTATATTGTGGATTATTATAGCTATCAACATTTCTATGGAAAAAGCTGGTCCTACAAAATTAACTACCCCGCCTTTAATGTACAGTGTAACTGTAATAAATGGAGGATTTCTGGTTAGTTGTCTTCATTGTTGGAAAGTGACCATGACATTTTTAACCCTACATGTTTTCCTTGAGTCTAATTTTTTTCAGGAATCACAAGTAAATACAGAAAGGGTCTGTATCCTTCACTAGTTTCCTCTAAACTTCTGCCTATGGCCCAAAGTCACTGGGAAAGGTTCCAATCACTAGCGACCCTAATGGAAATAAATCGTAAAAAATTAATAAGATTGATATGAAGTGATAAGATTTCAAACTAGAATCAATGCCCTAAAAGGCATAGTAAATATTTACAGATTTACAGTTATTAGGACTAGGTTCTACTGATAGTAAAAGAAAATTGATACCAAAAACATGCCTGACCAGCCGGTATACGCTTTGACATATAACTTTACAAAGACGTAGGGTGAGAGCACCGGCTTTCAATTTTGAGGGCGGGCTTTCCAGCGCTGAGTCAACCAATCACAGAAAACTCGGAAATTAAACCAAAACAGCCACACGCTAAATCGGAATTATGGTATCGTTTCAACACAGTTTGTTGGTCAGATTTTAAGGAATTAATACATTCTGATTGTTCAAAACCGAAGCAAGAGTCGAAGAAAATAATCTATCAGCTAAGTCCGCCATCTTGAATGTTTTGAAACGGTTACAAAAAAAAAGATTTTGAAATTGGTGAGGAGTGAGGGAGAGACTCTTATGCATTTGAACAGAATGTTTGGCTGGCTGGTCAGGCAAACAAAAAACTCGCTCAAATAAGCTTTTCAGGTTGTTATTGTACAGCATTGGTCAAGCTTGTTCTGACTGGTGGAGGTTTTAAGTTATAAACAAATTAGAGCTGGGCAGCAATTACATTTTTAAATTGTGATTAATCGCATGGTTGAGCTGTGATTAATTGCGATTAATCGCATTTTACACACAAAGTTCCAAAAATAGCTATTTTAAGCAATTTTTTCTCCAAAAGTTGATTTTTTAAGTATATTTTATGTTCTTCATTTTGTAGAGTGTGCAATTCTGCACATTTTGTGGTATTTTGCCTTGGATGCATAATTTTAGCACCAAATTATATATTTTAAAATGTCTAATTTGTAGTTCAATGAATAAACTTAGTTTTACATAAGTGTTCATCTGTTTTGATATTTTTAGGATCAGAATGAACCTATGTTCTATGAGTTTTATGAGTAGCTTTAGCTACTCATAGAACATAGGTAACTCAGTTCTTATAAACACCTGGTCCAGTTCTGGGATAGTCCTGGTTAAAACCAGCTCAGTGCTCACTAAATACACTGTGAGAAGTGAAACAAGGCGTTTTTTAAAGTTTTCAAAGTAAACATCACAAACACGTGAGTAAAAGTTCAAGCATCGCCGCTGATTTTCCGTGTGAATAGTTAATGAGGTGTTATCGGTTTAAGTCTTTAACGGGTCGTATCTCTGTGGTTCCTGGGTCTTTTTGGATACTTTAAAAATCATATGAAGCTCAGACTGATCTCTATTCCGCTGTCCGTACAGCAGAGCTCACTACTCTGAATTCAAAGCACTAGCAGCAACGGAGCAGATTATCTGTTTGTGGACTGTTTATGAGAGCGAGGAGGAGAGAAGGGCGCAGCAGCAGCAGCAGCAGTGCGGGTGCTTTCATTCATGCTTTTGGGCTGAATCACATGACCTGCATTAACTAAACATTTAATCGCGATTAAGCACGTGCTGCGTTAACGCCAACTTGCCCAGCCCTAAAAGAAATATTAAGAAAATATGTGTATACGTTTTTTTCTGCAAAGAAATATGATTCAAAGGAATTTATGAACATTATAATTTCAATTCATGTTAAAAAACAAACAACAAACAATTTCTCATTTCTTGTCTGTCTTCTAAGATCCCATTGATGGAAACAAGCCTTTACCCCACTGACCTGATATAACAAAGAATCAATGCGAGTCAACACTGATTAGTATGGGGCAACACCTCACGTTAACTTTATGGATCCAATATATCAATGAAGAATAGAAAGCTAACTGACAATTACTACAGGACTATAAAGATAAGAGAGGACCTGATTCTGTAGGAGGAAGTCATTCAAGACGAGGCCCAGCAGCTCGTCTGGAGGTAGAAATTAAAATGGTGGATATGCAAAAAACTCAATCTCTGTAAATGTTTTCTGTATTTTTAAAAAGCAACATTGAGGTCAAAGGTGAAGGACAGCACTTAGTATGGAAGCTGTTATTCCCTTCCCAACCGTAGACGAGGGTGGAGGGGCTTTTTTCAACCATCATGTGACCAAAGAATGTTAATTTTGTGCTTTTATACTTGTTCCAAAAATATAAAATCAAGACATTTTTAGCAACATTTTAGCAGCATTTCCGTTCTATGACATAAAAAGTATCAGGCGTGTACTAGCGAGCGTTAATCTGCCCAAATTGAAAGTCTTTCCGGTGATAAAACCCTCATAAGCCTTGCATAAGATCATAGTGAAGCTAAATATATCATGATTAATATATAGCACAGGAAGCAATTAATCCCGCACTGACCTTTTGCTGTTTCACGTCATGGATTATATCACAATTTGACCAAATAACATATGTAATCTAGCTTAACTTGAGAGGTGAGGAAGCGCGTGAGTGACTGCGTGTTAAAATAATATATGCTGCTGACTTTGAAATCTAAAATTGTGTCAAAGGCATCTTTGTTTTAGCAGGAAGCTGGAAATAAGGTCAAATATGATGCAGAGGATCTTTTCAAATTGACTACACGCATCATTGCTTCGTAGTATTTCCCCTAAGTGTGACACGGCAGTCAATAAAAGTGTGCAAAGGAAACAATACAAACTATATAAAGCCCAAGAGATAACATGAGTAAAACTAAAAGGAGGGGGTGGCATCTTGTAACTATATTCACAAAATGTAAAGAGGTGCAGAGAATAGGGCTTTCCTCCTCCCCAAGGTGAATTTCATGGTACTAAAGAAAGACAAAAGCAGAACAGGGCCAAGTCCATTAAGGAGTGCAAAGACGGGCCGGGGTAAATGAAGACTTGATGGTGGGCGAACAGTAATAGGCACAAGACATCCAGAGGCGTTTGAGGAAAGGCTTCCAGCTCAAGTTGGACGACAGAACGAGCAAGACTGAGCAAAGAGAATGAAGAAACACGTTTAGGACTGGGGGAGCACTAGGCCTAGATTTAGGAAGAACTGTTTGTTTAGTTGCTTCACATTGAAATGAGTCAAATTCAGTTCTGACATTACAGTTTACAATTGAGTCCAATCCACCAACTGAAATAAATAACCTTTTGGTATTTTTGCAATATAAACTAGTGGCAAAAGACGAGTTTGTGTAGCAGTTTCGAGAATAAAAAAACATTGCAGTAGCCTCTATAATTTAATTTAAAAAGTTAATAATTCAGCCTTATTTTAAAAAAGGTAAAAAAACGTCAGTATTGTGCTATATCATTGTAACGTAACATAGAACAAAACACATCTAACCCTTTACCATAATATATTGTGTTGTGACAAAATCAAACTGTTACAACTCATTAAAGTTAAAGTAGAGATACTTTACTTTTTTGAGCAAATAATTAGTAATTTCTATCAAAGTATACTGTACATTGTTAAGCTAAATTTTATGTCAAATCCAGATCTTTCTGTACTGTTTGAATGACAGCATTTTAAAGCCCAAAGCAGTCCTCTGATGGGCCATGCTTCAGTGATACACCTGAATTTTGCCCTAGCAATAAATTGTTTTATTTTTTTTAAACTGTTTTAAAGACATTTACGCAGCCAAAAACATATTTGTAGACATTTACAGTGTTTCTAATAGTTTGTGAGAATGAGACAAGTTGGGCAGTTTTAAATTTTGGTTTGGCACTTAGAGGGGTGCAATATATCGAATTTTAGATATCGTGAATTTTGTGTTGGAGATATGCAAAACTTGAATATCGAGTATATCGTGCAGTAGAATTTACTATAAATATTAAATACCTGATGCTGTATACTTTCTAATAGACAATGTTAGTTTATGTGGAATTGTACATGAAGTAATTCAAAGTGTTTCACAAAAGAGAAAAATTACTTTAGATATTGTTCTGATATTTGAACACACTGGGAAAAATGAATACATTAGAAAACAAGATAATTTGTGCCTGGAATAAGTGATGTTTTACATGTTTTGAGTATATTATGATTAGTTTAAACTAGGTTTGCCAAAGGAAAAAGAATGTAATATCTTGTTTTATAAAATTTGAAAATTACACACTAACTTGAAATTATGAGAAGAAAAAAGAAAAAGTTTCTGTTCTTGAAATAAAGATTAAAATACTTGTTCTTTTGGCAAATCTTTAAGCCTTGCTAACTTCAAACAAAGTTAAAACTTTTGGCATATTTAAGGTTGTCATTTTTCCAGTGCAGTAACAATTTTGAAGACGTTTTAACTTGTTTATGTTGGACTAACAAAATATCGTCCCAATATCGTAATCGAGATGTGCAGTGGCGGCTGGTGACAACTTTGACTGGAGGGGCTACATAGCTGCACTAACTCACCAGACAAACACTTACAGTAAAGTTATCATCTTATTTATTCTACAAATAGAGAAATACAGCCAGTAATCAGTGTTAGAGAAAGACTTTTTCCTCCAAGCGGCTCAAAAACATCAACACAAGACACGTGTGCGTCAGATGTGTCCACAACAACAACAGCAACAACAACACAGGGCAAGTAACGTTATCTTTGTGCAGACACGAGCCAAACGACATATTTACCAAACTCACGCTGTTATTTAGACATTACAAACACGTGGATGCTACACAACTGCACTTATACACACTTATGAAACCGGCAAAATATATTAAAATAGCAGCACTCACATGAGAAGAGAAAGTTGTCTTCGACATTCACCAAACTCGCTTAACTCAAGTCTTTTCATGGCTCTGTAAACTCCAAACTCTCATAGCTTTTCTTCTGCTGCCGTTAGTTTTTGCTTCCATCACAAAAACTCGCCAAAAAAGAAAATATATTCCTAAAATCGTCTTGTCTGTTGTATTCTCCGCGTTCATGCTCTGGGAAGCAGCTGTACAAAGCACATGACGATTCTGAACCAATGAGAATCTTAGACCCGCCCACTGATGCTTGTGATTGGTCAAACTAACTGTCAATCTCCTTTAAGAGCCAATGATGTGTTTTGGGCTAAACAGATTTAGCCCCGCTGCTGAACTTTACCGTGCGCAACAGAACAGGGGCGGGACAAGCACCTGTCAATCATCCTCCATAGACTCCTGCAGTTTGTGCTGAGCTGCTGCGGGCTGGAGAAAATTAGCCCTGCTTTTTTTTTTTTATGGATTTTTTCAGCAAAACTGACATAATTCAATTCTGAAACTACAATAACTCATAATAATACGTTTATAGGTGATATTTTTATTTAAAAAATATTTTAGTTATAACCACATTTTCTTTCCTGAAATGACAGGAGGGCTTAGCCCACCTAGCCCATTGATACCAGCCGTCCTGGAGATGTGCAAAAAATGTAACGAGATATACATTTTTTACCATATCGCCCAGCTCTTTTGGCACTGTGAAAATTCGGCATACCAGGTAAGTACAAAGACCATCTTTGGCACTGAATCTACACTTTTCCAATTATTTGTAAGCAGGAGTATTAATTAACTCATTTCTGGGCAATGAGAAGAATTTAAAACTTATGAAAAACTCATTAACTTGGGAATCATGCACTTTCTGGTCAAGAAGAACATGCTGCAAGAACATTTGTCTGAAAAAGTGAACATTCTATGAACTTGGAGACACAGGCTCATAAAGTCTGCAAATTATATCACAGATAGAGAGGACATTTTTCAGAGATATCCAGAAGGTGTTGAATTAGGCTGGAGGTAGTGTTAGCCAAACCATAGTGTTCCTTATACTGACCGCTCAGGCAAACCACTGCATCGTTAGCTGAGAAATCAAAATGTAGTCATGTTCCTAAATTATTTTTTATTTACAAAAAATATCAGAAACAAATTAAAATTGTACATTTAATTATTGAACTATAGACTTCACAGAGACAAACTTTTAACCAATCCATTTTCACAGGATCAGAAAAAGCTCATGCAATAGAAATTCGTGGACACCTAGATTACAGCAGGGAAAAGGTCATACTGTATAAGAAATGAAGAACTCAGATAACAATAGACATCTAATTCTGATGTCGCATCAGTAGTACTGTTAACGAATGTCAGATTATTAGAAGAACACATTAATTCAGTCGAATTTCTCTCTCAGGACTCTCACCTGGCTTTCCTTCTGCACACACATAAGCCCTAGGTCAGAGGTCAAGAGTGGAAGAAAAATGTTCATATATCCAAACAAATATTCTCCCTTAGAGGAGAAAGATTTTAGCCAAACTGTCTTGTACTAACCCTGTGACACTGGAGAGGGGCTACAGGCTTCTCACATTAAACTAGCAAGTCATCTAAAGTTTTCACTGCAACACTGAAAGCATAAGGCAAACCCCAAGGGCAGCAGAGACAGGGGGCAGTCGTTGCATTAGCGCTGAATATACTTGACGTGGATTCTTATCAGGTTGGACTTAGCGAGCATCTTGTAGTATTAAAGGACTGTACCTGATTTTGCATCCTAAAAAAAAAACAGAAAAAAAAACCTTCAGGCACATGATCAGAATTATTCATCATGAGAGTTAATGTTTTTCACATTTAGCAGCGAGGTGAGTCACTATGTAACAATAGCCAAATGCTAAAACTAAAACAGAAAAAGCTGCACACAAACGGATTTTATTAGACATAGACAGGACTTGGGGACTAATTTCACTGAATAATACATTAACAAGCATCATGCTAGGGGAAATTGCTTTTAAGTTATCTTGTTGCAAAAAATCGAGTAAGTCCTTTAAAAAGGTCAGTATAGCAAGAGGAGTTTGCCTGTGTTTGAGTAACTTGTGTTTTCACTTGCTCACATACACTGCGGTTACATGATGAGGGAAATCAGACTAGGCTCAAAAACCGGACTCTACTTGGTTTTCCCCTGAAACCGGTTGGACCAGTTTTGCTCCTGTTTACATGCATGAGAGTAAACCGATTACCCTAGAGAGACATGTCCTGCTGTGTCAGACTCACTACTGCATGATTGAGGCTGTAATTTGTTGAATTATTTTAACATTGTTATTGTTGTTTATTTTTATTAAATGTTTGTAATACTGTTTGTTAAATGACACACAGTTTTTTCTGGGATATGTAGAACTGTTTTAAACATTTAGAACAGTGTTAAACATGGAGTTAAATGTGAGATTGTGTGTGCCACTTTATGCAAGGCACTTTATAGTTCTAAAATTCTTAATTTATTGTTGGAATGTGCAGTGGCAGGGGTTGTGAGCATGCTCAGTTGCATTTGTCCAGCTGCAAACCGATTGTCTGTTTACATGAGTCTGAAATCAGACTACAATCGGTCGGGACCACGTGCGCCAACTGGTTTTGGAAAACCGGTTTACAGCTCCTCAACAGGTCTGCCCGGGTTTACATGAACTAGGGCTGGGCGATATGGCCAAAAAATAAAATCTCGATTTTTTGGACCACTTTGGACGATTTCGATTTTATCGATTTTATTCGACGTCATCGATGACTGCTGCTTTTTATTATGAGCTCATAATATTTTAAAGCATCTTAAAGCAAGAATGAGCCAATGAGATTAACTTGTTTTATGTCATATTAAAACTAATGTTTGCTGCTGCATCTAATGCATAGGCCTACTATTATTGCATTTGCATCTATTAGGCCCTGTTAAGATCATCATTATGATTTTGCTGTTTCCTATCTAAAAGTTTTAAGTTTGCGAGTGTTCGTCTCTCACTCCTGTCACTCAAACTGTGTCGCCATGGTTACTCATACACGGAGGGGAAAGGGGCGGGGCCTGCTGGCTGCTGCTTTGGAGAGAGCATGGGAGAGAGACGCTGCCTGCTTTTGACTTTATCAGAGAAAACTTACAAAAAGCACACCAGCAGCTCGTGTAACAGCAAAGGCAAATCAAAAAGACGCTAGATTTTGCGCGAGACTTTTCTAGAAATTTACCGCGAGTCTAAAGCGCTGAACGCGGCCGACTCACCCGCGGAGAAATAACAAACTCGTAACTTGTAGAGATTAAGCTATAGCCTACACCACCTCCGGAAGGTTACTCGTGGCTGTTATTAAGTGATTAAAAGGTCCGCTAAACAGGCGCAAGGTTTCTGTTCGTCTGTTCTTTGAGAGAGTCGAGGGAGAGCTCTGCAAAGCCGCTGAAGTTGTCCACTCAGAGCGCGCAGCTGGTCACAACGGACTGAGCTCAATTTTACGATTTGGCTATTTTTCACATCGTCGATTTTCAAAGTTCCGAAATAATCGAATTAATTCGATTAATCGCCCAGCCTAACATGAACTTTGGAAAACTGGTTTAAATCCGACTAGGCTAGTTATCCAGTTTTTCTGGCCTCCATGTAAACGCCTATAGACTGACTTGTCTCGTCTATATTTTATTCACTATTTCCGAGTATACAACTGGTTTGAGATTGTGTTAGTAAGTCCATCTCATGTTAGTAGCAGCCATAGTCGACCCGCCCTTTTCCCTGAATGAAATCAGAAAATGCCTAAATAAAGCTATTTATAATAAAGACTATGTGAAACATTATCAGGCCACACTATACTCCGAACATGATTTTTACCTCAGGTGAAGTTTGGAGAAATTAAACAATGTAAGTTATAAGTTATAAAAAAAAATAGTGAGCATTTCATAAATGAGTTAAGTTAATGTTCAACCTGACAGTGTCCTGTCTTCAAATGTTCTTTTTGCTCTTCTCTTTTACATGTGCAAATAAAAAATTTAATCAAATCCAATGGTTTTTTTTGGTTTTTTTTTAACTGACAAAATATATATCTGGTTCATTCTCTGAAAGTGGGACCGTTTTGCCATTGGTTATTTGACAGTTTTTTATTAAGTAAATAATAATTTGTTTTAATTTTTTATGTAATATATACTGTACTACTAATGTGCCTCTAAAAGATTTAAAAAATTGCAGCCCAAGATAAGATGGAACTTTTTTTTTTACAACCTGTTTTTCAAAAAAATGGCTTAAATAATGGACGAAAAGTGTGACATTTTTATCCAGCAATAAACATGAGTGATTTCCTCATGTAAACAAGCTGTAAACAAAAAAATGAAGAATAATGTTGGAAAAATATGTTTGCATTTCGTTTTTCTACTTTTTGTATTCAGTTTTGCGAAAATGACAGCCGAATTCCTGGGTATCCGAATGTAACTGTTGGCGTCCATATAAGTTACACCGGACCTGATCAGTTTATCAGCAAGTGAAGACTTTTCAACGCTCAGGAACCTTGCAGCAGATAAACGCCACTAATGTGTGTATTCAGAGAGAATATCTCAAAAATCAACATTTTATTTAGTATATAGCAACTCTCTCAGCTAAAAAATGTTCCAGTGGTGTCCATGTTACATGCGGAATTATGCTGGATTGAGAGCAATTGAAATTTAAATTGAAATGGCTATATTGGAAAAACTAGTTGTGCATCTTTCTTGACCATTATAGATCCTGTCAGTACACTTCTCAAAGATGGAAATTAACCTAAAAATAAAACAACTGCTGCAGTTTGAATTTTCAGACAGGATGTCACACTTTATAGTCCCACTTTCAGAGAATGACCCATATATATATTTTTATATGTACATAACAAGAATGCAAGCAGCTTATAAACAATGCAAGTGGTCTTCAACAGTAGTCTATATGAGACTGCAGCACTTTAAGTACATCCGAAATGGGACAAAAATATATATTTAGCTTTTGAGAAAGGTCAACACAAAAGACTAAGGAAGTGTACTTTTAGTAGTGCCACTTCTTAACAGCAGCAGCAATGGCGACTATTACAACCCTCAGCACATGGGCTACAGGAAGGACAAGCCTCCTCCTCAACTCTGCTCAGCTTTATGAGAATTTAAAATCTCATTCATGATGCATTCTTATGAACACATTTCTTTTTAGGGTCTTACAAACATTTTTGGAATTTACAAAATTTGGTCTTTGCTGAAAATTTCGTCTTTGCTGACAAACAAATCCTAAAACAGTCAGAGCCACTCTGAGCTGTTTTAGAATATCATTACTGCTATAATTCAATCACAAAATTCAAATACCTACATGCTTGTATATTTTATATATGTTTTCATTTACAAACAGTACTTGGAACAAAAAGACAGACTGTCTGTGTGGGGTAATGTTTTAACCCCACTGAGGAACCCCCAGGAACACCTCACGGAGGAGAGACGCTACACAACATGGTTTTTAGTGATTGGGGAAACTGGAGGAAGAAGGAAACCTATGACATAGGAAGAACATGCAAACTCCACATAGAAAGGAACCGAGCCGCCCGGCAGTCGATTCCAGGACCTTGTTCATTTGACTTATTTCCGTTCTGGCTCTCACTTGCTCTGTCACCCACGTATGGAAGCCTATGTGCGTTTCTTAAAAATACATATCATTTTCATGTAAATGAGTGATATGCTGGATGTTGGTAAATTTGGTGGAGAGGCTACTTAAGAAGGAATTGTGCTGCTTAAACAAAATAATCAACCTCGATTTTCAATTCAATTTCAATTAGTCTTTCAAAACAAAATCAAAATAGGTTTAAGTAATGATTTTATGAACATAAAATAAAAAGACATTTAATTTGTTCCATTTCAGAAGAAATAATACATCTTAATATTCTGTCTCAAGTTTGACTTCTCTAAATTACATGTTTTTATTGACAAAATATTGTTTTTTGATTATTCAATTCAACATCCCCAACCAAATAAATATGTTTTGTCATGAGCTCTAGCTTGATTTTGAGATGAATCGGACAGACTCAATTCAGTTTATTTGTATAACTCAAATCACAACAGCAGTTATCTCAGGACTTCACATGATTGTTGATTAAGTAAACAAAATGGTCAGAAAATCAAAGAATAAACAATTGGTCAATACCAAAAGAAGCATTGGAAAATCAGAAACAGTCATTATTCAGAAATACAAAGATGCAGATGAATAATTGTCCCATCCCCAATCCCTTAGACCCTCTTTCTTGGCAAGGAAAAAATTGTGGATAAATAGTTATGCCCACAGTTTTCACCCAACAATAACTAAATATCAAAGTGACTGAACACGAGTGAAAATACTACTGCTGTTAAATACAGAGGTAAACACTGAGAATACATTATACACCAGGATCATAGCTGCTGAAAATAACTGCATGGGAAACTTTATTACCGTAGGTAAGTTTTGATAGATATGGGATGCAATGATAATAACATTCATAAACACAGCATTTGTTTTTTACTTTTCAAGCTTTTGTCATGTTGTGAAGGAAAAATCTTTTAAAGTACAAAATTCTATTAGATGCATAAAGCATGAAAGTGGCAGACTGATTAAATGGCGGAGCTAGTAGGATAGAAACAGTGAAAATGAAGCAGGAAATTGTGTTATGGTTTAGGTCAGTGGTGTCATGTAATGTCGGGCGGACATGCCCTCCTCTGCAAATTAGTAGGGAAACAGAGCGAGCTAGAAGAGGGAGCACTCCAGCTGAGAACAACAGCACTTCCAATGAACAGCGCCGCAAATATAGATAACGCTTGTAGCACAGATAAGGTCAGAGCAAGCAAATCAACCAGCTCAAAAATAAACAAAAAGATATTATTATGCAGGGACACATACTGGGCCAGATCAGTACTGTAAGTAGGCTGAGGTTAACTAAAAAAATTAAGACAACTAAGGACATACTTGTTGTACGATTATCGACTAAATGTGGCGAGGCGACTTATGTAGTATTCTATGTGCAGGCATATACTGTATGTGACCTAAGTCACAGGCTCACAACTATTTTAGTACAGTGTAATATTTTTTTTTTTTTTTTTTTTTTTTTTTTTTTTTTTTTTTTTGTATAAGAATTATTTACGTGATGCAAAATAATGCGGATACTGAATGTACTGATCTCATCACAAAAGTCATTAGGTACTTAAACTAGTATCTCTTGTGCAGCCATTCACTGTATTATCCTAAGTTTCACCAGCTCACATCTATTCATGTACGGATGCAAATATAACAAATGTCCTATAACAAAGCAAATTCTATTATCAGTGCAACACTTATTTCTAATTTTCCTACAGCCGCACACTACACTGCTCCGATTTGTATATGTATAAATGAACAGATTTAGTGTGAGGAAAAATAATGCAGTTGGACCTCACAAACACCAATTGAAGATGTGTTGCAGCAATGAGTCATCTCAATCCAGCTGTCCACAGGGCATGCATCTGATTAGCATATCCACACTCACACACCACCAACAAATGTAATATTGTAATAAAACCCAAAGTAATTGTATCTACAACAGCTCAGAGATTGAGAACATGCAGTGTAGTCCACCAAAAATGTAACAATATTAGGTGATTGTTCTGTGAAAAAGGTTGTGCAGTTTTGATATTCATCATTGCACAAGTAACTGATGAAAAGCAGCACAGCATTTTTAAATTGATTCATGGAAATAATTACAAATGACATTACACAGATTTCCTGTCCACTTCTTCTGTTGGTCTGACTCTAATATGCTCCATTATGAGTTGTTAAATGTGACCATTAAAATTGTGATTTATCTCATGAAAAGTCTTCTCCATTTGAAAATACTAACTTGGGAAACATTCTGTTAGTACTTTTAATTCACCTGCAGCAAATGCACTGTGAGCATGATGTGCGGTGGTAGTGACTCAGAAAAAACATTTCTGAGCAGCATAAAGTCTCACCTGTCGTACAAAGGCGTGACCATCTGCAAAAAAACAATCTTTATCTAAATTCTCTTATTACACGCAAATGGCTGCCCTATAGATTAGATCATACAAATACTGTATATGTGATGCATGCTCTTTATCAATCAAAATGTATCGTTTTTGCTCTCACCACAGACTGCGGAGGTGAAAGTTGTCAGCTGCTTTAATGTAATGTTTAATGTAGTCTGGGCTGAATCTGACCTTCCACTGGTCCAAGTGCACGTTGGAGTGAAAATGTGCTTGGTCTGTAACTAAAGCTATTATGTGCTCACAAAACAATATCTCAAAACATGAAGGTGTTGTAAGGTACCCACGAAAGGTTGCCTGTGCCAAGGCCAAACTGCTTGGCGATCTGTGAGGCACCCCATTTGGCTAATGAAGTCCCAACTGTCTTCACACCACACCCCCCACTCCCACTGCCCCACTATGAAATGCTCTACTCATGAAAGTAATGAGGCAGGGAGGGAGAAAGACTTGGGGCCACTGATAACCTCAGACTAAACTTGCAACCTTACGAGACAAGGGCCTAATATCTGGCCGTCAATCAGCCCAGCATCCCTGGCTGGAGTGTTTAATTACAAAGATCAATTATTTACCAGCCTCCTCTTTCACTACTCACTGCTCCCAAAAAAGGAGTGTCATGAGAAAAAAAAACAGAAGAAATTACTTCGTCAAGATGTAAACAAACACCACAGTGACATCTGCTTTGAAATCGTCATGAAACTAAATCATAAGTGGATTTAATGACAAATGTTGTCAGAAGTAAAAATAATACTGATTTATAACTACTATTTTATTGTGTCTGCTATTCTGGCAGTATTGAGAACTAATCTACATTTTATGTTAACATGCATTATACCTGAAAAATTTGCAAAAGAGCTTGAGTTTTATATTTGTGAAGACGTACCATGCAGAACACTTGTAGCAACAATGTGTCCAAGATATGATCTCATATAGTCCTTTGCTCCTGACATCAGCTGCATGACCAACTGCAAGGCTTTTAACTAATTTGAAGAGACAAGATCAGGTTACCCCTTTGACTGTATTCACAACAGCGCTACACTTGGAAGAGGCTGGACAAGGAACCACAGTCACTATCACTATCCTCCACGCACCTATGACCTATATCTGTTAGCTACATTTGATCTTCATGTAGATTCAAAAATTAATAACCACATTAATGAAAAAAGACAGGTCAAGCCAAAGTTTTACTCACCCCAAATCCAGCTGTAAAAGTTTAAACAAATATAAAAGACAAGATCATATTAACCCTGGCATTGTCTTCATTTACAAGGTAGTACAGGCTGTACTGGTAAAAAAGATGAAAGAGGGAAAGCCCATTATCACTCTAATAAGAGACATGTTCAGTCAGATAAAAGTCTCTGCATCCTGACTCTGAAGGATTACTTTCGCACTTCCAGTAAGACTCACAGAAAATGCGTTTTTTGTAAATCCTGAAAAATCCAAGTTATGTTAATTTGTAAACATCTGACGAACCTCAAACATCTTTATTAGTCGGATCTGAAATCTTACGAATGAAAAACAAAGCAGCAGCTGGAAGAGTGTTTCGTGGTCATCTAGTCTCAGATGAGAGTGCCTCTTCAAACGTCCACATTACAGGCAGCCAATAGTCGAAATAACAAGGGACACAAGAAGGGAAGAAGCAGCACCTAACAATGTTCTCTGGGCCTTAACAAGAGGCAACACCTGTGATTCATGCCTGCTTTGATTCCTTGGTCTGCAAAGTCTTCTTCAGGTACATAAAGTTTTAACATATCACAAACCATAGAGTTGGATGATCTGTCGCATTACTTACACCGTTGGCTGTAGCTGTTTGTTTTTTACTTAATTAAATAATTTACGTACATTATTGTCATCTTTCATTGCAGCAAATAGGAATGCATTAGGTAAGTGACTGCTGGAAAAGTTAAATATTTACATCTCTAAGGCAGTAAAAAATCAGGTCTTTAAAAAAGGATGAAGCAGTAAGCACTCTCATTTGTCACCTAGGCTTTTAAGCGATGTGGTGTTCTTTTTTAAGTACTAAATGTAGAAACTTGTTGCTATTAATAATCATTTTTGAGCTTTATTCTTAGACAATAAGAAGCATGGAAGTAAGCCAGATAAATTAGAGAGCTTATTTTGTCAGGCTTGTTCAAACAGATGGACAAATATAATTAGAAACATCCATTTATTTTTACTTTTAATCTACAAATGAATGGGTATGTTGTTGAATGAAACCGAACCTAACTGCAACTGCACTCACAACCTCATGAGAGAAACAAGCATTTACTTCTTTAACATTTAGTTGGTCAGAAACATCAATTACCATCAATCATCAACAGGTGCTACACAATTACATTAAAATCCCTTCTTTGATTTTAATGTAAGAGGCAGTAAATAAAAAATGGTTTTACTCTTAAAAACAGCTCACAATACTCAAAGTCTTGATTTAAAAAGAATACAATTTTACAGATTGCCAAGTAAAGCTGCTAAGTTCTACATCTTTAAAATAAAACACCTTTGGTTAAAGCTTTCTCTCGGGTTTTCAAACTTTTAAAATGGTAAAAATTAGGTACGGACTCTAATCAACATTATTGTCAAAGGACATAATGTAAAAATACTCTATTCATGTATATAAGCATTTCCATAGTACTTACTAAGTTCAAGCCGCTGTGCATAGCTCCTATTAAGTACATGACAAAAAGATATAACCACAGTGCAGTTATGCACTAATTCTAATGAGGTGTCTAACCCCTAATCATTTGCCTAATTATGTTAAGAAAGACTTGCCGAGGGAAAGACTCTGTTATTGATCCAAAAAAGTGAGCTTGAACACTTTCGCGTTCATTAATTCCACAAGGGGGAGTGTGCTGAAGCTGCAACGTAAAAGCAGGCAGCTCGTTTCTCTACAGCTGCACAGGGTTTTTCCCTGGACTCTCAGCTGATGGCTCATTAATCTGAAGGAGAGGAGGTCCCCAACGCAAGCAGTCTGTGCCAAAGGAGGACTCCGCAGGCTTCACCCCTTTTCACTGTGATATTTTTACTTAAGCACCACTAAAACTAGAGTGGAAAAAAAGGCTTAACATACAGAAAGTGAAGAAGTGGCAATTTACAATACAGTTGTCATGACTGCTTCATGGAATGAGTGAGCGAAGGGAGTGAACGATAGGATGTACTGTAGATGGAGGGGCAGCCTCACTAAGGTCAAACGCCACAATATACAGTAGCTCATCAACACAGTATGGAGTGAACGAAAAATGTACTCTGCCTTAGTGCCTTAAAGATGCCATTTCAACCCAATGCAATAGGGCTGCACAATTGGGGGGGGGGGGGGGGGGGGTATTTCTGTCCGCTATTCTGATTGCAATTTAATTTGCGATTTGTTTTAATAACAGAATTCCTCTCAGAGTTAAAAATGTTTTAAAAGAAAACTGACCAAACAAAATATGATAATTAACTGATACAAATAAATATTTGCATGCAATTTAATCTACATGATTAACAGGAAGTCACAAATTGTTTTGTATGTGAGGGAAAAATATGAGACTTCAGAAATTGCAGCTTATGCAATTTACTAATCACATGTAGTGACATTGACTAATAGATTAGATTAATTAATTAATTTAATAATTACTTGTATAGCCTTAATTATTATCTAAATGCATAAATGCACAGCAATCATTGAATAAAATACTAGGAAAGTGTATTTCCTGAAATATAAATATATTTTTTATCTCAGCATTTAACCCGTCTTTCAATACCACGAAGACAGCATGTCATCATAAGTGGGGCGTCAGATCATCATCACTGAAGGCTTATGGTCAGAAGAAGCTGCAGAATGAGTCAGTTGTGCATGTGTCAGAGACACCGGAATTGCACCCTGCACAGGGAATCAATCTTGGGATTTACTTGCTAGGCCTCGTCATAAAAAAGCAAATAAGTGAATACTTTTTTTATGCTACACCCTACATTGCCCACCAAGGTGGTGGTAGATTGTTATGAGGGCAGTCACACTGTCTGATATAATACAAAGTCATAACACACAGATTGCCACACAACTGAAGCGCAATAACGTAAGAGATTCCACAAAACACAAGTGAGTACTATACCGGAAAACCTGCAGCCAGTCACCGTGTGTGGGAGGCTACGGGCCACTGAAAGCCTCCATTAACACACTTTAGTTTAACTCTGGCGATTGCTCTGACACCTATCATCACATTAAGTACTCTATTCGTTTACCTCTGCTTCGAAGTGACAAGGCCAATTATGTACTGCTGATTATTTAACAATAGCCATCCAAACTATTTATCTCCATTGTGCAGTAGGTGAATTGCAGTCCACAAAGGGTGTTTTTTTCTTTACGCCACTGCCGCCTGCCAGCAGCTGACACCATCACTTACAGTCTATAACTATGACAGCTTAAATGGCAGATTTGCGACATAGAGGTGTCAGAAATTAGATGGCTTGAGTAAGACTGACAGAGCACGTCCCATTCCTATTAGACAGCACTTTATTCTAAGATCATTTAAATGTGACAGTAGTAACATCAGCTAAAATGCAACAAAAATTTTACACTGATTGATTTACAGCACTATAGAAATACATAAAATGCTGCCCAAATATTTTCAAGTGTTTTTAATAGCATGTGATTGGCAAGAGGTGTTGGGACAGTTGGCAAATGGGCGGTCAGCGGAGGAGTTTAGAGCTGCTAAAGTTCACGCAGGAGCGACGCAGTACCCTGTGTTCTGCCAACTGCCTTACAGTGGCGCAAATCCTGACTAAGTTGTTGACCCATGGCCCCACCTGCCCTGACCATGCACTATATGGAGGGTTGTCACTTCTCTGCTAGGATGCTATGATGCCTGCCATACCAGAAGGGTTTTGACTCATTCCCATCTGCCTGGTAGTATACATTAAGGAATAGTCATCATCATGTCCTGCTCATATCATGTCTGTGACCTAAAATAGATTTGTTTACATCATGTATGAAGTCTGTTAACATGCTGGTAAAATGATGTCTAACAAATTAACAGGTACATACATTTTTCTGCTGTACTGACACGTATTATGTACGTAAAATACAATAAACAATTTTATTTCTACTGTAGTTTTTGAATGCATGAAAGTGCTTTATATTGAGTTTTGCTAAGTGATTTCAAACTTCGATACAAGCAACTGCCCTGGGGTAACAGGATAGAAAAGAGGTTGCCATTCTGTGCCATCGGCCCCTCCCATTACCAGTCACTTAAGCATGCAGGTATTGCTGCCCAAGGAAACAACAAAAAGTGGTTGGTACTTAGACTGAACTGCAAACCTTTTGTATTGAACCACATAGCCACTATCATCTGTTTCAATACCATTAAAAATATTATCTAATGTTTACGCAATTATATTAAACTTAGTATACCCCATTTTCTCAATGTGTTTGTTGCAGAGTTGTGGAATTACCTATATAAAAGGTAACTAACTTATCATAAATTAACACAAAATCCACTTTCATAATACTTGACAAAACTACGTTAAAAAGGATTTTGCAATGTGTAGACACACCTAAAAAGACCAAATATTCAAAACACCTCTTCCAGGCAGTACACTTGAGTCCAAAGGCACTCAACAATGGCAAATCAAATGCAAATAGAACTAATTAAACGTTGCAAAGGCTCTGACACTCAAACAAACAATCTAATTTCAGTGGTGTGATTTAGTCCCCAAACAAAGCTAGGACTTTTGACTTCCTATAAAGTGGTAATTAACTTTTTCTTTTATTTCTTACAAAGACAAGTGACCTAACATCATTGAGCTATAAACAACATTTACTTAAAATAATAAAAAGAGTAAATAATGGTACACTACCTGCCCTGGCCGAAGGTCTAAGTAATGCAGCACCTCTTTGAGCATGACAGGAGTGTGACAAACAGTAGATTCCGAGCCTGGTGATGCACTGGCTGTACAGTATGAAGCTTCACACCTTAAGATTCGTATAGACACCATCTTCTTCAACAATGAGCTGAAGTGCCGAACTTTGGAGCATTGGAAGACCATTTTGTCCTTTGAAAAAAAAAAGAAATTTAAAAAATACAAAGTTAAATTGAAAAAAAGATAAATATTAATGATAATTATAATAATAGCATTACTAAAATTGTTTTAGTAATAATTTTAAGAGCAGAAACGAAAACATATGTTTAATTAATATGATTTATTTCACAGTTTCATGTTAGGTTGAGGCAGCATGTGTTTAGGCCAATTGTCTCTGCTGAGCTGCTGCTTGCCATCACTGAGGGAGGGAGTTACAGTGTATAGCACTTTGGAAGACATATGTGCTATATACTGTATATATAAAATCATTAATTCATTCACAAAAGAAAACATTACAGTAAATATCAATAGTCTAGGATTGGTTGGAAATTATTGGTCAATTTTTCGTTTCAAAACCTCCAACCAAAAATGGACAATTCAACATGACAGAATATTTTTTATCAGCCCTAAATAATAATAGTCAAGTCTAAATGAATAATTCAAACAGTTTTTCATAAACTGTATTATGGTGCCTTCCAGGCACCATGGAAACAGGTATATTTCCAAATTCCCACTTGCAAAAATGCGCTGGAACGCCACTCGAACTGGTAAATACCACTTGTGAACTGGGACCTGGTCGAGGAAGCCCCACTTCACATACGAGATCAACAATCACTACAATAAATTTATTTGGAGGGTTTACTTGACACAAACCTATGTAAACAATGGTTACAGGTCTTTTACCGTTACTTTTGTTTAGCTTAAAGGTTAGCATTAGCCATAATGTTTACATACAAGTTGATTAGGTTGGAACGCTTTGAACTGGGAACTGGTATTTCTCAAGTGGGAAATATACCAGTTCCCAGTTGCCTGGAATGCAGCATAGGCTATGATTATATTCATGTGTTTCCTGGCAACAGTATAAAATTCATTCATACTGACCTCTGAATGCCACAGCATGGATGTTAACTTTTTACACTTTGGCTTTTCAGACAACATCTTTGTTGTTCTAGGACCTAAGAACCTAGATTCTAGATAAAGAACCTAGATTCTAGGTTCTTTAAACACTTTAATTTAGGAACAAAAAAACGAACAATAACTTTAAACTAAAAACACAAAAGCTGTGGTGAAATCAAACTTTTTTCATCTCAGACAGGTGGCCAAGATAAAACCATTTTTTTTCTAAACACCTTTTTTAAGTTCTGATAGATGCCTTAACCACTTTGTAATGTAGTTTTTAACCAATGAGTTAATTTTCAATTTTCTTTGTTTGTTTGTACTAATTTTGTTTTTGTTCTTTTTCACTGTTTATAAGTTGTGTAATAGGATATATGTCAAGATTGATCTGAATAGCAATTATTTAGGTAAAACACATTTAGGTAATTCACAAAGAAAAATAATAAAAATCATATTGTTGAAAACAAAAACTACAGCAACACTTTCTCATTCTAGTTTTCTGCAATACAGTATTACTGCTTGGGTTGTTTGTAATCTGAACTTTTTACACAATTGCAAATCAATACAATCAAAACTAATTACAATAGCAATCACAATATTGTCTAAATTAGACAAATGGCAAAATGACTACCAACTTTAGCTTTTTAATATCCAATTACCACCAAACACGCAGTGGTGCCACTACGTCTTAAGCATGGAAGTATAATAAGATCATGTAATAAGATTAGATTAACAGATTCATGTTAAGACTTAAGATTTCAAATTCTGACATTAGCAAAGTTAGCCGTGTTGGACAAATATATTAGCCTATCTTCTTTAATGATATTTATAAGCACTCTAGACCGTCTTGATTGTGCATTATATTATCTTATTGCATAAACAATCGGTATAAGCTAGTTATGTCACGTTTAGAGGACTCATACGGAGAACACGTGCAAAATACATAAGCTAACTTTATGAACATCACCCACGTGGACACTACCGCTGAATCACCACGGATGCACTGCCTCCTGCCACGTGTAAAGGACGACAAAGGAAAATGTAAAATACTAACAGCAGTCATCACAACATTACATTACAGGAGCACCACGCGGAGAGAAAAAGCTTACCGTGAAGACATCGGGCCACGCCCCTTGCCATTTGTCACAAGAACGTAACTTTGCGTTATCCAATCAAAAGCGGTGTTACTTTAGCGTCATCGCAATGTAGCCAATCAACGGCGGCGCACATCCACGGAGGAAGTGTTCTGTTTTTGAAAATATTGGCGCTTGTTGTTTCAATGATAATAGTCGATGCTCGGTCTTTGGGTGTAAATAATCATCAATATAACGCAGTGATGGCATTTTGCTGGAGTTAAATCAAACCTAACACTCTTTAGTACGAGGTAAGTTACACGTAAAGAGAAAGCACGCCGCGGAAGAGCACCGTTAACTGTTGTGCCGCAGGATGCTATCAAGATTTAGCTTGTGATGCTAATGGAGGGAGGAGGTTCTTCTGTTAAACCCACTCGAGAGCATTCAGAGAGCATTATTGTGCTTAATTTGACAAGATGATAGATACATTCGATGCTTGTGGATCGATCACATACGCGAAAAGGATTTTTACACTTTAATCACGATTTATTGTTTTTGCTTAACTCACTGTTACATTGTAATACCATGACATTTATTTCTTTCCATGTAAGACTGATTTCAAAACGACTATTTTTAACTAGATTTTATTTAGATTGTCAAACATGCGTTACTACCGATGGATGTTGTTTAGCTGTCAGAACATGTATAATGAGTAAAAAATATGTATTTTAATTTTGACTCCACTAGAGCTCAAAAGAACTAGCAAACTTTACACAATTGCAGAAACACTATAAAGGTCCCATATTTTAGTTCAAATTAATTTCTGTGAGCTTTTTGCCATTTCAAAATGTTGTTGCTTCACCAAAAACATCTTCAAAGTTGTGTTTAGTTTCACTAATGTTAATGTGTAATCCAGAAATGTTAAACTATCTACATCTCCAAAGCAGAAAAAGCTCTGTTTCACTTTGTGTTGTCAAGTGGTAATTGTCATGTTAACTACTATTTTAACCTCCATTGAAGTCTTTTTTTAGAAAGTATACTAGAAGAACCTTAAATTGATTCATTTTTGGACAATATTTTTGTTTTGTCCTTTGTTGAGATTTCCATAAAAAAGATTTAAATATCTTCTGTTAAGATAAGAAGTGATGCAGTTTAAACAAGGTTAATGCAGCACCTGTTGCTTCAGTGTTTGGCAAATCCAAGGCCAACAG
Source organism: Mugilogobius chulae (assembly GCA_038363315.1). Taxonomy (NCBI): domain Eukaryota; kingdom Metazoa; phylum Chordata; class Actinopteri; order Gobiiformes; family Gobiidae; genus Mugilogobius; species Mugilogobius chulae. The sequence goes on from CM076403.1 coordinate 29,701,399, forward strand.
CTGACTTAAGTGTAGATGTGTGGAGCTGTACTATCACTTAAGGACATCACAAGGAGGAACTGAGTTTTTTTAACCAGAGAAAAGAATATATGGCGTAAACATGCAGAATTTGAGTGTTAAAATGGTTGTGGATGAAGTAAAACACAACTTTAGATAGGGCTGGGCAATTAATCAAAAGCTCAAGAAGAGATGGCAATCCAGTCTAGTCAAATTGTCATGTAGGTGTGCTAAATGTGAATCGGGAGCTCAACAGATAATCGCTTGTCAGTAAAAACTAGGGCTGTACTCAATGTATCGATACGGGGATATATCGTGACAAGCTCATTGGCAATACGCGTATCGTTACATAAAGGTGTATCGGGATACGTATTGGCATACTTAAATTCATATAATTTACACTTTTGAACCTGGACTGCAGCTTTAAAGGTGAATCTATTGCTTATGTGTAAGACACTTGTGTCTAACATAAAGAGTAGTTAGAAAATACAATTCCTCTGCATTTGACACTTGATAGGTGACATATTAAGGAAATTATATCTGCATATACGTGTATCAGGATACGTATCGTATCGTGACCTCTGTATCGGGATACGTATCATATCGGAAGGCTCTTGGCAATACCCAGCCCTAGTAAAAACATGCTGGTTTTTTTTCAGGGGTTTCACACATCCTGAAAAAAAGAAAAAAAAAATGATTACATCGGTCTGTTAGTAGTACTTCATTTTGAATGAAGTACTACTAACAGGCCGAAGTCTGTTAAATGTCTTACTACTGTTCTGTTTAGACATGAGCTTGTCTGAACCCAATTGGGTTACAGCGAATCTATTTCTCACTGACTCACTATGCAGTCATACTGCTAAAGTTCCGGAAAAAGGCAAGATTGAGGGAAGCTAGTGAGATTTCCCATTGTCTGGAGTTCGGAAACCTCTGATCTATATTTAGAATGGTGGATAGAGTATGCTTATTAAGTTTAAGACTAATAAATCATTTGGTGTATTTTGCTGTGTTTGTGTTGAACAAATCGAGTATAGCCTTCTACATCTTTATAGGTAAAACAGAAAAGAAGGAATGCAGTAATGTATTTATACTTGGTGTGATTGTATCTAAAATGTTCTGGAGGCGTCCTGGGAAATTATTTTAGAGCTATGTGTGGGAACCCTGATTTTTTTCCTCTTGTTTTTTTATGTGTTCATTTCATTCTACCTACATTGTGATTGTTTCTTTCTAAATTAACTGTTGAAAAATAATTGATAAAATAACGTTTACACTGTTGCTTGTTTTCTCTGTTCCAGATTGCTACACACAACCAGCTACAATGACTAGTGATGTTTGCAGTCATGTGAAGGTGGTTGTGCGTGTGAGACCCGAAAATGAGAGCGAGAAGCGTGAAAACTTCCGTAATGTTGTCCAAGTTGTGGATAACCACATGCTCATATTTGATCCTAAGCAACAGGATGTGTCTTGTTTTGGGTCTCAAAGAGTGCGAAACAGAGATGTTAACAAGAGGCCCAACAAAGACCTCAAGTTTGTTTTTGACCATGTCTTTGGAGAAAACTCTACGCAATTGGACATTTTTGAAAATACAACAAAAGCAGTTATTGATGGAGTAATGAACGGATTTAACTGCACAGGTACAGCAATACAAGAAACAGACTAATATAACCCCTCTAAATTATCTCTGAAATGCTCTATTCTTAGATCACTTACCATTGACTTGTTTTTCTTAAGTAATGAAAACAGATATCAAACCTACACTGCCAAAATATTTAATTGCCTTGTTGATGGTAATTAGTGTTTAACATGTTGCTCACACTAGATGTCAACCTTTTGTGAGCATTGAAGCAATAGTTTGAAATTGCAGCGTTAAAAGACAAATTAGCATACCCAGTGATGACTAAGATTACATATATGGGATGAAAATATACTGTATGCTTTATTCACTTATGTTTTTACTGTGTAGTGTTTGCCTATGGGGCCACTGGAGCTGGAAAGACACATACATGTTAGGATCACAGAATAACCCTGGGGTAATGTATCGGACAATGAAAGAGTTGTTCAAACGAATGGATGAGGCTAAGGAGGAGAAAGAATTTGCAGTTGCTTTCTCATATCTTGAGGTGATAAATTAAATGTGTTCATCTAAAAAGAACGTTTTATTTAATGCAAATATGTGCTTAATTTTTGGATATTCTATAGGTTTACAATGAGCAGATCAGAGATTTGCTGTCGAATGCAGGGCCACTTGCAGTGCGAGAAGATGGACAGAAAGGAGTAGTAGTACAAAACCTTACTTTGCATCAGGTTGGTAACTTGCTTACCCTTTATTTGTGTGTGCGTGTGCTTTTCCATTTAGCAATAGGTAACAAGTGCCCAGAAATAACATTTTAATTACTACAATGTTAAATAAAGTATTCTTAATTTGTAACAGTCAGTAGGAATATTTGTTTTATTTATTATTCATTTTTCGCTGTGGCTGTGGCAGAGGCAGAGATTCAGCTTATGTGAGAGGTGTGAGCGCCTGTGTAAACTACTGATGTTTACCTGCTGTGCTACCCACATGTTCCTGGATCATACTTGTTGTCATTGAGCTCCGATTTTCTGTTATAGCCCAAATCTGCAGAGCACATTCTTGAGGCGCTTGATTCTGGCAACCGAAACAGGACACAGCACCCCACAGACATGAATGCCACCTCCTCCCGCTCCCACGCTGTGTTCCAGGTACCTCATTTCATATAAACAAGGCAAAAACAATATGCATTATTTCAAGATATCATCTGCACCTTCTGAATAGAGTAGATGTTGCAAGTTACCTTTTGTGCCAGTCCCAACAAGCCTGGATTAATGTGCCAGGGCAGGGCATCCAACATAAATGATATATATCCAAACAAAAATCCAGATTACACACTTGGAAACACATGAATGTAGCCCTAAAGATTTAAATGCCAAAGTGTTCTTGAAAGATTAATTTAATTATGTTGACAGTCTTACTTATACACAAAAATATTTCTAAACCATTTGCTACTTTTTTCTCTTCTCGTTTCAGATTTATTTGAGACCAACAGACAAAACTGCAAGTCTCAATCCGAATGCATGCATCGCCAAAATGAGCCTAATGACTTGGCAGGGTCAGAGAGAGCCAGCCACACAAATGCCAAAGGGCACGTTACGTGAAGGCGCAAACATAAATCGCTCACTTCTCGCTCTAGGAAATGTTATCAATGCACTCGCTGACCCCAAGGGAGTTCTGCTCTACACAAACAATATTTAGCTTTTCAAATTTGGACTACAACATGCTAGCTGTAAAAAATATAATCAGAGATAATCACAAGCCAAAATTTAGATTGCCACTGATAGTTATTCAAATCATTAACAATAATGAACCTAATTTGACCTTTTAGGCAGTTTTTGAATTTGAAATCCAGTCCAGTAAATACAGATACTATAAACTTTATCCTGAATTAGGATACCCATCGTGCTGATTGGCTGATGAGAGAGTATTGTGTAATATGTCATTCCTGTGCATAGTTTAAGTTGTTTAACAGTCCTCTTGTTTTACTCTCAGTCTCATGAGACAAAGCTGAGATAGGTTGTATGCATATAGGAAGTGTTGGTAAACGTCTCTTTGCCATGTTGAAAGACAATCCTCCTTCAACGGGTTGCTCCATTCTTGGGGTTCAAACAACACTCTTCATGGACACTGATCATTAGTCCTAGACCCTTGCATTACATACTTGAACTTGTAGTCTGAGGATTTTGATCTTTGTGAACTTTTTAGACGCCCATGACTTAGGCCCGATCCTTCCACACCCTGCCTGCGGTTATTGGCGCTGTACTGTTTAATGTCTGCAGACGGGGAAATTTATGTTATGGCCATTGTTTAAAGGAAAGAATGTCCCCACTTGTGTCTTGGATGACATACCATTCGTTTGAGTGAGAAGAATGCCGACTACTTCTGTTTAGCCAGTTCACTATGTCATCTTTGTGCTATGTTGCACAGAGGTTTCTTTAGAAGTTGCCTTTGGTGATGTTCAAAATGATGCAGCTATATTTTATTGCAAGTCTTTTCTCTTCATTATGGTCATCAATTTCAATGAGCCAATGCATTCCACTCATAAAAAAAAATCTTAAAATGTTGTTTGTGTTATACAGAGAGGATAGGATTGCATAATGGACAAATTTGTGTCACAAAGCCTTAACCATAAACATGTTTTGTAATCGTGAGGCACATTTTCAGGTTTAATTTTTTTTAGCCTACCAATAAATGTGTTCTTAATTGTGAAAAATAACCTTAATACGCCGACTTTTTAACCTCTATTAAACTAGACTTCTGCTCTCATTAAATGTGCAAAAGGTGTGGCTGAAGTTCTCAGGGCCCAACACGACCTATAACTGAAACCTCTGGATCCAGATGTGCTCTGAAACACTGGAGCAGCTGTAAAGCCCCAACAGATTATTTTACTTTAACTTTGACTTTGTGCTGTCCCAACACCCCAGAGAGTGTGACTCACCTAAGTGCCTGCAGTTTATCTAATGCCATTTTACAGACACCGCTTTGAGCAGAGACCAGCTGCAGACAGGCTTCAGACCTGTACTGTCAGTGTCGGCGGTACTTATTCTGGAGCTTAGACTTATTTAGAGCAGGTTTCAACCAAAACGTCAGTGCTCAAGTAGATTTTATCATTATTCTCAAAACACATTACTTAGTTACATTTAGCATTGGGAGTGAAATTTTTCACAGAAACACCAGTCTGCAAAATAGGGTCTTACTCAGATGAGAAAATGTGTCTTGGCTGACCTGGCATTGCCTTGGAGTTCACTTGGCAAAGCTGACAGAAATGTCTGGGCTAAAGAAAGTCTATGCATCTTTTCCCAAACATATTCAAATCCAAAAGAAGCAGTGCAAAAAAAAAAGAAAAAAGAATTCATTGTATATAATAGACACAAACTAATCAAACCATAAAGTATGAAAAGCACCATTATATTCAAAATTGCTCCACAATATTATGTTCATGACAAATAAGATGCTGCATCCCTATGCTTAACAACTATACTAAAAACAAAACTACAATTAACATGGTTGATTGTTTATTTCAGAGCAAGAAGGCTCACATCCCATACAGAGACAGCAAGTTGACAAGAATCCTCAAAGATTCTTTGGGCGGCAACTGTCGAACTGTTATGATTGCTAACATCAGTCCTTCCTCGAAATCCTATGACGACACCCACAATACGCTGAAGTATGCCAACAGGGCCAAGGAGATCAAGTCTACGGTTAGTGCACAAAGCTCCCTGATTCTGTGATTTATGAACTCGATATTTTCTATCACTGGTGTTTTGTGCCATAAGGTAACGGTAATAACAAATAATGCTCTTTTTTATCAGCTCAAGAGTAATGTTGTGAGTCTGGACAGTCACATTGTCAATATGCAGTGATCTGTGAGAAGCAACGACTAGAGGTAAAGCAAATCATAATTTGTTGCAAAAACATTCAAAAACTAATTCACAACTATCTGTGACAAAAAGATTCAACAACTGAAACTGAAACTCAAGGCGTATGAGGAAAAAAATGCATCTTCTGGAGTCGCTGGGATCAATGCCTTACCGAAGCAAGCAGAGTTTAAAAGGTAAGCCTATACTTGTCTGTAGTAATTAACCGAGTAATGTAGTGTAACAAGCACTGACTGACTTTACACTATTGGTTGTCAACACCAGCACCTCACAGCAAAAGTGATAAACGCTCTTTACACACCTGTTAAACACGCAAAATTAAGATAATTTTATTCTGAAACCAGCGGCCGATTGTGCATGTAACTATCTGTGACCTTTCCACCTGTATCATGCCAAATATATACAAGCAAACGTGTGTGTGTTTGATGAGGATGTATGGAAGCGTTTTACTTCGTCTGTGTCATTAGGCTGTTGCTCAGCCCCAGTTGGGTTCTGAACACATCAGCCTAATTAAAGTATTCCTCCTCTGAACAAACCTGTTTGTGTCATGGCCTTGTTTGAGCTAGCTACAAGATTTCCTGGAAACACTATTTCCAGGAAAACCTTGCATCTGTGACATAACATGGCTCTTGTTGGTTTTAGGAAGTCAATAACAATCAATCAAGTGCTATTAAAGACAAGTTCGGCTTTTGTCTCCTTCTATATTGTTATTATATACAATGACACCCTTGGATCATTATTCTGTATTATAATCGCAATATTGAACTACCTGATTTCCAGTTAAATAACAATGGATGTGATTTACACCTGCCCTGCAGTAAATCACCCTAAGCAGCATCATAACAAAGTGCTGCTCATGCTCCGGGCCCCCAGATAGCCACGGTTCATTGTTGCAAAAAGCTCATTTTTTTAATTTTGCAATAAATGCCTATGAGAAGCTTCAAGATTCCTAAGAGAGACAACAAAACTAACAAGAAGCAGATAACCAGAGATCATATGGGCTGACAGTGGGAGATGGTGGAGAGGACCACTGTGTGCAGGTGTCTGACAAAGGCAGGGACAACTATGACCTGCTTTTGCGACAGACAAAAAAAGTTGTTTTTTATTTATTTATTTTTTGCCAGATTTTACACGTATGTACTGGATTGTTAGGTTGTAGCTGCTAACTCATTGTAACACATAGCTGGTTTTATTTACAAGGTTTGTTTTTCCAGGAACAGGCCAATTTGTGTGTTCAAAAATGCATTCAAGTGCTGATTATTTGCAGGAAAACCCAACTTTAATTGGTTAAAGTGCATGGAACATGGTTGCGGTTGAGGTGGGATTGGCTATAGCTACCAGTTACCGAAAACTGTGTCCTTTTGCAGGATAGAAATGGGAAGATACCACTGTGTGACACTTTTTCTGATAAATGATTACACCATTTACCCATTAATTTAAGTTGTTTAGTTTACTAGTAATTGAATAAAATAATACCTGAGTTCATTGTATTACATTCCGTATTACATCTTCATTGTATTACATCTCCAAACTTCTGTTTGTGTACAAGGTCGAGGTCAATCAGTGCAGAATCATTGTGTCTTCTTTTTTTGTCGTGTCACAAATATGTATTCAGTGCACATTGGTATTTGGGGCGGGGAAACAGAAAAGCTGAATGAGTCTCTCTCCCACACGTTTCATTCAGTGCATCAGAATTCACAACTCACACAGCGGCTCTGAATAGAGGCAGCACGCTTCTCACACTATTAAAAATTCAGCAGTCTAGCAAGGCCACGACGGCTCCTACGTCACTGGAGTTACATTGAAGAGTGCAGTCACATTTCAGAGATGGCTCTCAGCTCTTATTTACCTGCTGCCTCTCCCCCACTTTAGCCTCTGCAGACAGTCTCAGCATCTAATCTGGTATATCTTTTTTCCCTAGGATTATATTCAGAACATACGTCAAATGTATTCTCGGTGCTGCTAAAACAAGCTTGTGACCTCATATAGATGGTGCAGCTCATGTTATTGCTTGTGTTTTATTTATATCTTCATTTTTTTAAAGATTTTCACATATTTCTGCAGATGTGTCAAATCTCCAAAGTATTTATAGCTGAGGTATATTTTTTGAACATTCTGCCGTATAAGAAATATGGACAGNAATAACATCCTCTTCGCTGTCCACTACTTAGTGGGCGTTCCTGCACGTGAGTGACTGTTTACTTCCTGTAACCCTCCGCCAGCGGCTTCTTCCTTTACTCACACAACACAAACTAGTGCCCCCTGTCAGTCACTGCAAACAACGGTGCAAAATGAAGTACAAGCACACTCACAGGAACAGAAATGTCTTTGAGTGAACAACAATCACTTTTCCCTATTAAGTCTATTGCAACTGCAAGACCCTTCAAACATAAACAAAGAAAATGTACTAATCACAGAACGTTAATTAGGCCTAACATTTCATGTAAAAACATAACGCCCTGCCCCACTGACATTCATCTAAAACTTGCTTTACTTAATGTCAGGTCTTTGTGCAACAAATCATTTTTAATTAATAATTTTATTTCTTCCCATAACCTTGATTTTATGTTTTTATCTGAAACATGGCTTGACAAAGATACAAGTAATGCTACTCTTATAGAAGCAGTGCCACCAATTACAAGTTTGAATCTGTAACACGTGAAAATAAAAAGGGAGGAGGTTTGTGCCTGTTGAGAAATAATTTTATTACCCATAGTCTGTCTTTTGGGATATTCTCATCATTTGAATATGTGTCTTTAAAAATGGAGGTAAAACACTCTAGTCCCATACTCTTTGTTGTTTTATACAGGCCTCCCAAATACTGCCAAAATTTTATTGATGATTTTAGTGAAATGCTTTCAATCATATGCACTGACTTTGATGGCGTAGTATTACAGGTGACTTGAATATACATGTAGACAATTTTAATGACAAAAATGCCAAAGAGCTCAGTGATGTCCTTGAGATGTTTGGCTTGACCCAGCATGTGAGTGGCCCTACCCACTGTAAAGGCACACTTTAGATTTGCTTATCACAAAAGGGGTTCAAATTTCAAATGTTTATGTCACAGATGTTGCTCTGTCTGACCATTGCTGTGTCTTTTTTGATCTGTCTATCGATCCAAAGCAACCACCTGGTCCTACAGTTGTTAGAAAGAGATGCATAAATGACAACACAAGTGCAAAGTTCATGGAAATGATTGACTTTTGAAAATGGCTCATATTCTAATGTGGACGATTTGGTGAATTCAGTTTCGTCTAGTGTTTTGAATGTAATGGATCAAATTGCCCCAATGAAGGTTAAAATTGTTAAAAGTAAGGAAAAAGCACCGTGGAAAAAATGATGATTTGGTCAGGATGCAGAAAAGAGAGTGCCGCAGGGCTGAGAGAAAATGGCGTAAATCAGAACTTCAAATGAATTACGAAAATTACAAGGATAAGTTGAAAATGTACAATCAAATTTTGTGTGAAAAAAGAGAAATGTATTTTTCGAAAATCATTGGAGATTGCTCTGGAAACATGCGTGTTCTGTTTTCAACAGTCCACAGATTAACTAATCCACCATCTCAATTACCGACTGAACTAATATCAATTCAAAGTGCAATGAGTTTGCTGATTTCTTTAATGATAAAGTTAAAAAATAAAAATGCTATCCTTTCATCAGCACAAAATATTACTCTGCAGTCACCAAACATGTAGAGCTGACCCACTTTACACCTGTAACTAACAAAACTGTGTATGAGATCGTGAGTAGTTTGAGTTCATCTACATGTAGCCTTGATGTACTACCAACAAGATTCTTGAAAACTGTCCTAAACAGTCTAATAGAGCCCATTACCCAAATAGTGAACATGTCGTTAAAAACTGGTACTTTTCCAAGGACTCTGAAAACTGCAGTCATCAAGCCTATTTTAAAAAAGAATAATCTGGATGCTACAGTTTTTAACAATTACAGACCCATCTCAAACTTACCTTTTATAGGAAAAGTTCTAGAAAAAACTGTGCATCAACAACTCATCAATTATCTTGAGGAAAACAATTACTTGGATGATTTTCAATCAGGTTTCAGATCATGTCATAGTACCGAGACTGCACTCATTAAAGTTACTAATGACATCCGTCTGAATACAGATGTGGGTAAGGTCTCAGTACTAGTCCTGTTGGATCTCAGTGCCGCCTTTGACACAGTGGACCACGACATCCTTCTACAAAGATTAAAAAATTGGGTTGGTATCTCTGGTACTGCCTTGGAATGGTTCAGGTCCTATTTAGAAGACAGGAAGTATTTTGTTGAGATAGGTGACTGTGTGTCAGAACACATGGCCTTGACCTGTGGTGTGCCGCAGGGCTCGATCTGGGACCCCTTTTGGTTTAACATTACATGCTCCCATTAGGCAAACTTATACAAGATATTGGTGTGTCTTATCACAATTATGCAGATGACACACAGATCTATGTGTCACTGACAGCAGAAGAACTTGAGCCTGTTAAGTCTCTTTGTTACTGCATCCGGCAGATTGGTGTGTGGATGCAGAACAATTTTCTGCAGCTAAACTCTGATAAAACTGAAGTAATTGTCTTCGGTCCACAGAAACAAAGAGAAAGTGTTTTGCAGTTACCTTCAGTCTCAGTCTCTTCCCTTAAAACCTACCAAAGCAAGTCAGAAATCTGGCATAATACTAGATTCAGATTTGAACCTCGATACCCATATTAAATCAGTAACTTCTGTAGCCTTTTATCACTTAAAAACATTTCCAAAATTAAAAACATAGTGTCTAAACCAGACTTGGAGAAACTTATTCATGCATTTGTTTCAAGCAGATTGGATTATTGCAATGGCCTTTTCACTAGTTTATCCAACGAGCTGTAAAACAGCTACAGTATATTCAGAACGCTGCTGCTCGAGTCTTAACTGGAACTAGGAAGTATGACCATATTACGCCTGTGCTTAAGTCTTTGCACTGGCTTCCAGTGGCTCAAAGAATTGATTTTAAAGCAGCTTTAATTGTGTTTAAGTCTCTCCATGGTCTAGCGCAAAATACATCTCTGACATGTTAGTGCCTTATGAACCATCTCGCACTCTGAGGACCTCAGGGACCGGCCTCCTGCTGGTGCCCAGAGTCAGGACTAAACATGGGGAATCAGCGTTTCAGTTTTATTCAGCTAAGATCTGGAACGGTCTCCCTGAGTTTGTGAGACAGGCCTCTACAGTGGCAATGTTTAAATCAAGGCTGAAGACTGCCCTTTTTAAAATTGCTTATGACTGAATTTGTTATATTGATGATTATTGTTGTTATTATTATTAGCTATTGTTGTACTTTTTAATGTAATGTACTTTATGTTTTTATATTTTATATGTTTATTTTTATTGTATTTTGGGTGTATTTTAAGTATATTGTAAGTGTATTCTAATTGTATTTTAATGCTGTAAGGCACTTTGAATTGTAGTTAGCATGAAAAGTGCTTGACAAATAAAATTTATTATTATTATTATTATTACACACTTGGAAACACATGAATGTAGCCCTAAAGATTTAAATGCCAAAGTGTTCTTGAAAGATTAATTTAATTATGTTGACAGTCTTACTTATACACAAAAATATTTCTAAACCATTTGCTACTTTTTTCTCTTCTCGTTTCAGATTTATTTGAGACAACAAGACAAAACTGCAAGTCTCAATCCGAATGCATGCATCGCCAAAATGAGCCTAATTGACTTGGCAGGGTCAGAGAGAGCCAGCCACACAAATGCCAAAGGGGCACGTTTACGTGAAGGCGCAAACATAAATCGCTCACTTCTCGCTCTAGGAAATGTTATCAATGCACTCGCTGACCCCAGGTGAGTTCTGCTCTACACAAACAATATTTAGCTTTCAAATTTGGACTACAACATGCTAGCTGTAAAAATATAATCAGAGATAGTCACAAGCCAAAATTTAGATTGCCACTGATAGTTATTCAAATCATTAACAATAATGAACCTAATTTGACCTTTTAGGCAGTTTTGAATTTGAAATCCAGTCCAGTAAATACAGATACTATAAACTTTATCCTGAATTAGGATACCCATCGTGCTGATTGGGCTGATGAGAGAGTATTTGTGTAATATGTCATTCCTGTGCATAGTTTAAGTTGTTTAACAGTCCTCTTACTCTCAGTCTCATGAGACAAAGCTGAGATAGGTTGTATGCATATAGGAAGTGTTGGGTAAACGTCACATTGCCATGTTGAAAGACAATCCTCCTTCAACGGGTTGCTCCATTCTTGGGGTTCAAACAACACTCTTCATGGACACTGATCACTTAGTCTAGACCCTTGTATTACATACTTGAACTTGTAGTCTGAAGATTTGATCTTTGTGAACTTTTTAGACGCCCATGACTTAGGCCCGATCCTTCCACACCCTGCCTGCGGTTATTGGCGCTGTACTGTTTAATGTCTGCAGACGGGGAAATTTATGTTATGGCATTGTTTAAAGGAAAGAATGTCCCCACTTGTGTCTTGGATGACATACCATTCGTTTGAGTGAGAAGAATGCCGACTACTTCTGTTTAGCCAGTTCACTATGTCATCTTTGTGCTATGTTGCACAGAGGTTTCTTTAGAAGTTGCCTTTGGTGATGTTCAAAATGATGCAGCTATATTTTATTGCAAGTCTTTTCTCTTCATTATGGTCATCAATTTCAATGAGCCAATGCATTCCACTCATAAAAAAAAATCTTAAAATGTTGTTTGTGTTATACAGAGAGGATAGGATTGCATAATGGACACATTTGTGTCACAAAGCCTTAACCATAAACATGTTTTGTAATCGTGAGGCACATTTTCAGGTTTAATTTTTTTTAGCCTACCAATAAATGTGTTCTTAATTGTGAAAAATAACCTTAATACGCCGACTTTTTAACCTCTATTAAACTAGACTTCTGCTCTCATTAAATGTGCAAAAGGTGTGGCTGAAGTTCTCAGGGCCCAACACGACCTATAACTGAAACCTCTGGATCCAGATGTGCTCTGAAACACTGGAGCAGCTGTAAAGCCCAACAGATTATTTTACTTTAACTTTGACTTTGTGCTGTCCCAACACCCCAGAGAGTGTGACTCACCTAAGTGCCTGCAGTTTATCTAATGCCATTTTACAGACACCGCTTTGAGCAGAGACCAGCTGCAGACAGGCTTCAGACCTGTACTGTCAGTGTCGGTGGTACTTATTCTGGAGCTTAGACTTATTTAGAGCAGGTTTCAACCAAAACGTCAGTGCTCAAGTAGATTTTATCATTATTCTCAAAACACATTACTTAGTTACATTTAGCATTGGGAGTGAAATTTTTCACAGAAACACCAGTCTGCAAAATAGGGTCTTACTCAGATGAGAAAATGTGTCTTGGCTGACCTGGCATTGCCTTGGAGTTCACTTGGCAAAGCTGACAGAAATGTCTGGGCTAAAGAAAGTCTATGCATCTTTTCCCAAACATATTCAAATCCAAAAGAAGCAGTGCAAAAAAAAAAGAAAAAAGAATTCATTGTATATAATAGACACAAAACTAATCAAACCATAAAGTATGAAAAGCACCATTATATTCAAAATTGCTCCACAATATTATGTTCATGACAAATAAGATGCTGCATCCCTATGCTAACAATATACTAAAAAAACAGAACTACAATTAACATGGTTGATTGTTTATTTCAGAGCAAGAAGGCTCACATCCCATACAGAGACAGCAAGTTGACAAGAATCCTCAAAGATTCTTTGGGCGGCAACTGTCGAACTGTTATGATTGCTAACATCAGTCCTTCCTCGAAATCCTATGACGACACCCACAATACGCTGAAGTATGCCAACAGGGCCAAGGAGATCAAGTCTACGGTTAGTGCACAAAGCTCCCTGATTCTGTGATTTATGAACTCGATATTTTCTATCACTGGTGTTTTTGTGCCATAAGGTAACGGTAATAACAAATAATGCTCTTTTTTTATCAGCTCAAGAGTAATGTTGTGAGTCTGGACAGTCACATTGGTCAATATGCAGTGATCTGTGAGAAGCAACGACTAGAGGTAAAGCAAATCATAATTTGTTGCAAAAACATTCAAAAACTAATTCACAACTATCTGTGACAAAAAGATTCAACAACTGAAACTGAAACTCAAGGCGTATGAGGAAAAAAATGCATCTTCTGGAGTCGCTGGGATCAATGCCTTACCGAAGCAAGCAGAGTTTAAAAGGTAAGCCTATACTTGTCTGTAGTAATTAACCGAGTAATGTAGTGTAACAAGCACTGACTGACTTTACACTATTGGTTGTCAACACCAGCACCTCACAGCAAAAGTGATAAACGCTCTTTACACACCTGTTAAACACGCAAAATTAAGATAATTTTATTCTGAAACCAGCGGCCGATTGTGCATGTAACTATCTGTGACCTTTCCACCTGTATCATGCCAAATATATACAAGCAAACGTGTGTGTGTTTGATGAGGATGTATGGAAGCGTTTTACTTCGTCTGTGTCATTAGGCTGTTGCTCAGCCCCAGTTGGGTTCTGAACACATCAGCCTAATTAAAGTATTCCTCCTCTGAACAAACCTGTTTGTGTCATGGCCTTGTTTGAGCTAGCTACAAGATTTCCTGGAAACACTATTTCCAGGAAAACCTTGCATCTGTGACATAACATGGCTCTTGTTGGTTTTAGGAAGTCAATAACAATCAATCAAGTGCTATTAAAGACAAGTTCGGCTTTTGTCTCCTTCTATATTGTTATTATATACAATGACACCCTTGGATCATTATTCTGTATTATAATCGCAATATTGAACTACCTGATTTCCAGTTAAATAACAATGGATGTGATTTACACCTGCCCTGCAGTAAATCACCCTAAGCAGCATCATAACAAAGTGCTGCTCATGCTCCGGGCCCCCAGATAGCCACGGTTCATTGTTGCAAAAAGCTCATTTTTTTAATTTGTGCAATAAATGCCTATGAGAAGCTTCAAGATTCCTAAGAGAGACAACAAAACTAACAAGAAAGAACAGATAACCAGAGGATCATATGGGCTGACAGTGGGAGATGGTGGAGAGGACCACTGTGTGCAGGTGTCTGACAAAGGCAGGGACAACTATGACCTGCTTTTGCGACAGACAAAAAAAAGTTGTTTTTTATTTATTTATTTTTTGCCAGATTTTACACGTATGTACTGGATTGTTAGGTTGTAGCTGCTAACTCATTGTAACACATAGCTGGTTTTATTTACAAGGTTTGTTTTTCCAGGAACAGGCCAATTTGTGTGTTCAAAAATGCATTCAAGTGCTGATTATTTGCAGGAAAACCCAACTTTAATTGGTTAAAGTGCATGGAACATGGTTGCGGTTGAGGTGGGATTGGCTATAGCTACCAGTTACCGAAAACTGTGTCCTTTTGCAGGATAGAAATGGGAAGATACCACTGTGTGACACTTTTTCTGATAAATGATTACACCATTTACCCATTAATTTAAGTTGTTTAGTTTACTAGTAATTGAATAAAATAATACCTGAGTTGTATCATTGTATTACATCTTCATTGTATTACATCTCCTTCTGTTTGTGTACAAGGTCGAGGTCAATCAGTGCAGAATCATTGTGTCTTCTTTTTTTGTCGTGTCACAAATATGTATTCAGTGCACATTGGTATTTGGGGCGGGGGAAACAGAAAAGCTGAATGAGTCTCTCTCCCACACGTTTCATTCAGTGGCATCAGAATTCACAACTCACACAGCGGCTCTGAATAGAGGCAGCACGCTTCTCACACTATTAAAAATTCAGCAGTCTAGCAAGGCCACGACGGCTCCTACGTCACTGGAGTTACATTGAAGAGTGCAGTCACATTTCAGAGATGGCTCTCAGCTCTTATTTACCTGCTGCCTCTCCTCCCACTTTAGCCTCTGCAGACAGTCTCAGCATCTAATCTGGTATATCTTTTTTCCCTAGGATTATATTCAGAACATACGTCAAATGTATTCTCGGTGCTGCTAAAACAAGCTTGTGACCTCATATAGATGGTGCAGCTCATGTTATTGCTTGTGTTTTATTTATATCTTCATTTTTTAAAGATTTTCACATATTTCTGCAGATGTGTCAAATCTCCAAAGTATTTATAGCTGAGGTATATTTTTTGAACATTCTGCCGTATAAGAAATATGGACAGCAATCTACATTTTTCGTAGCAGTTTGCAGAACACAGCTTCTGACGTACCTTTTCTGCTGTTAATAAAATGATCATGTTTTAATCTTATAATTTATTACCTCACTTAAAATCGTCTCTCATTTGCCACTCCTTTTGCTTAGGAAAGACTTTGCAGTGAATGAAAATACATGTTATTGAAATTTTTAAAGACAGTTTTAAATACGAGTCATTATGAGTAGGAATGCACCGATCCGATACTGGGATTGGGTATCGGTGCTGATCCAGGTAATTTTGCTGGATCGAGTATCTGCTCCATGATATCGATATATCATATTTGTGCCTTTAATTGGGCAAATTTAGACAAATTTATTGGCTGATGTTGATCCAGAACATCTCACTTTATTGAACATTTTATTCAGATTCAGTTGTTAAGTTGTGGCTTGCACTATAAATAACGGTTACAGAGCACTATGTGACAAAATGTCTTATATTTTAATAAGAAAGATAAGCAATTTCAGTCCTTACACTGGTATCAGTTGATATCGGGTATCGGTAGATACTTAAATACAAAGTATCGGTATCAGAGCTGAAAAAGCTGGTTTAGTGCATCCCTAAATAGGAGCCTCCTCATCCAGCTCCTGGGATCAACACTAAACTAATAACATCAAATAATTTCAGTTTAAACGACCTAAACAAACAAAATAATTAAATTTGCATGTTGCATTCATACTCTAATTCTTCGCTGTCACCACGAGTTGAGCCTTGCTGACATGCTATAGTGAGCAAGTGTAGGCTAAACACATAAATAAGCACACTTCTTGGGTTGTAGGGCAGTGTTTTCCAACCAGGGTACTTACAGCACAGGGGTACACGACCATTTGCCAGGGGATGATTGCAGGTTTAAAAGAAAGGTAGAATTGCATATATTGTAATGCAAAAAATGTTACTTGCAGCACATTTTACAAGCTGATGTCTAAACTCATTTTTTTACTTGAAGTTTTGAGTCTCAGAGAAGTTGTTTCTTTACAGAGTATCTGAGGCTTTGCAGCGGATCTTCTCGAGTCGCGCTCAGATCAGACAGGAGCAGCTGGAGCTGGAGAGGCAGCTGAAGGAAAACGAGCTCCGGCAGCGCTACTGTGAGGAGGACCAACTGCAGGTCCAGTACTTGTGTGCCAAAGAGAAGACTGAGAAGGTACGCCCTGCTTACTCTGCGTTCCACCGAGTCCAGCATCCCTGCAGAACACCGGAGCTGACTCATCATTTTACTTCCCCAAAGTTCACTCTTAACACTCAAACATGCCTCTGGTGCACAAGGTCATTCAGCAGTTTTGTTGGGATATGCTCTGCCATTTAAAAGCTTAAAGTAGGAGGTACAAGAATTTACACAACATCAACACACAGTATTTGATTTAAGCTGTGATTTGAATTAAGGACAAAATATGCACAGAAATAAGGATTTTTAAAGGATCAACACAATGGACTAACTAAACTAAATCATATCTGAAAGACTGGTGCAAAAACACATTTTCTACTGTCAATAGAAAGTTTTTGTTTTGTAGATTTAATCCCAGAAATAATAATCAGAGTAATCAAAACTCAAGTTAAAAATTACTCAAGTAGGAGTAAAGGCAACTTGTTAGGAAAGTACCCTGAAAAGTACACAAATATTATGTAAGTGATTACTACCCACCACTGATTATGAAGGCTACAAAACATGAAGTCGATTTTTGTGATAAAGAAAACCAAAACATTTAAAAGATGAATCATATCACAAAAAGCACACTCTCTTGGGCCTCTGCAAGCTCTTAGTTTATTTATATATATTTTTGAACAATCCTTAATGCCTTTAACTAAGTGAGCCCAGTCAATTCACCAGAGCCATATAAATATTTTTCTACATCTAAGACTTGAGTGTTGCTGTTGCTCTACTATTCTTTCATTTCTCCCTAACAGGCGACTTGTAAGTTTGAGCGTAAAATTGCCAGCTTACGCGCGCAGAAGCAGCACATTTGCAAACGACTGAAGGAGGCAAAAACCCGTTTCTCGGACAATGATGGCTGCCTGCACCGCGTTGAAAATGAGATGAAGTTGTTAAAGACTAATAATGATATCTCGGAGGTGAGTGCAACGTGCAGCATGATGCAATCCTTTGTAAAAACCTTTTCAGCGGTTTGTTTTGAATACTTAAACGACTAGCAGTGGGCATGTAGCGCTTGACAATTTAAAAGTTATTTGTCAACAATATCCTTGTCCTGCTCACAACACTTGATGGCAGTGTGTTTAATTACACAAGCGGGGAGCAGTGTAACCTGTTGACTCACTCTAACAAGCCCTGGCTGCTTAATTAGATATAGACTAAAACTTTACAATGTGCGCTAGAGCCTTCAAAACTCATCACTTGTTGTTTTTTGTTTGTTTATTTTGGAAGGTAGGCTGTGTCTCTCTGGTGTCGTGACTGTCTTTGTTTTCTTCCCATCTGTTCCCCCTGTAATTAGAGCCGTGCTCATTTTATTTCTCCGGCTCACTCGTAGATCACTGAAGAGAATAAATCAATAGCCTTTACTCATCCTTCACACTGAAGCCAGTTATCTAAAACCGTGTCCATGTGATTTTTTTTTTTCTTCTTTACCCTTTTTCCAAGAACAGGCCCAGAACTATGACGCACCTCTGGTCAAATGTTCTCAGCGCTGTTGTTTCGTAGTTTTCTTGCGTCAGAGTGCCTTTCCACCCCCTTTTCTGACATCTTTTAGCTACAAACCTACATGAAAAGTGCATATTCACCCTGGCCGCGCTGCTGGCTTCCCACTGGGGCCCGGTCAGAACTTGCTGCTGATTTGACGTCCGTGCACCTCTGACTTTGCTGCCTCGACCTTGTGCAGGTGTTGGAGAAGGAGCTACACTGCCACAGACTGGAGTTGCAGGTGAACGATCTGAAACAACACATCAAGCAGATGGTTGAGCTCACAGCACTGCAGGACCAGGAGAACAAGCGCATGCAAAAGTAGGCTGAAAGAAGAACACCAAATATTTTACAACACAAACTTTAGCCCTACTTGTCTACCTGCTTGTTATTTAAATTTACAATGTTTTCTGTTTCATACATAGATGTACTATATCTGTATATGATGTATGTTTACAAGGGCTGTTTACAGAAGGCCTAAGTACACGCTACGTATGAGAATACTGATGATCATAAAATATTGCACATTTGATGATTTTTTTTTTTTTTATAAGTCTGTTTCTATTCACCTATTGTTATTAAGCTGTCCTCACACTATCATTGATGGTCACAATCTACTTTTCTTTGGATGTGATTAATTTGGCTTTTTTTTAATCAGCACCATTATTTTATCTTGTATGCAAGTCAACACTCTGAATTATCAAATGAAGTTTATATTAAAAATGTATTTGTTTTGTTCTTTCAGAATGGTGAACATTCTCCTTCCAGCTTATAGCCGCCACCGCTTGTCTCTATGTGAGGCTGGGTTAAGCACAAAAACAGACCAAGAGGAGACAGCTGAGTTGGAGCACCTGGTTCTCAGAGAGAGAGGCGTGGTTTGGGCAGACCAAGAAGGGGCAGAGTTAACGCTGAAGCTTGAAGGAAATGGGCCTGAATCGAAAGAGATCAATAAAACTGAAGCTGTTGGTCTCCGCAGTGAACTGGCACCTTTCCTGTCTTTCTCACACCTGCATTACCATCAGAGCAGCCCCTGCAGTAAGTTACAAACATTTCTTTTTTAAAATATGAAGTTTTCATTTTACAATTGAGTTGACTGGTCTAGATGTGTCTGAGCGATCGAACTAGAATAGAACACAACACTTCACTACACTACCAACCAAAACAGAAATGGATTTATTCAATAAAGCAATTGTTTAAATAAACAACCGCAATCTTCTCTGTGTTAAAAAAGAAAATATGAACAAAACTGCAAGCAATTTAACCAATGATAACATATAAATGACTCGTCCCCTTTAATTAACTCCATGAAGAGCCTACAGTGCTGATTTCCCAGAGAGCCTTCACAGTGAATGAATTAAACTTGAGCCAATGGGAAGGGAAATAAACAGTCAACAGCTCCAAGAGCAGGTTATGTTATAGGTGTGATTCACAGTTACTCGGCAAAGGTTGACTACAAGCTTGTTTGCTCAGCCAGCATTCATTTACACAAGAAAATGCATGTGGCAGTAGAGATGGCAAACTTTATTTATAAAGGCTTTTCATTCAGAGATTGTATTACAAAGTGATGCACCAACTTGTCAAAAACACTCCCTTAAACCCAAGTCGGATTTGCTAGAGTTTATCTAATTTCATTGTAGCGTATGTATTATTACAAGATAAATAATTATATTTGAATGGCTGTGTTTTTATTTGAGTCTTAAATGCCCCTGCATGAATGCGTGGGCATATTTCTCTTTGTTGTATACACATGTCAGGCCTGTGTCAGGTGTCCCGCATGGACCAGTGCGTCTGGCTCTGGTCCAAGTCCAGTGTTTGTTGTGGGGCCGTGCGGCGCTCTGATCATTCTTAACTGTCATCCCCACATGACCCAGCAGCAGCGCCCGCGTGACACACAGACATGACAGACAGCAGAGCAGCTCCAAAACACACCAACACCACTCTATTACTCTCAGTCTGTCTATCATTTATCAGCCCAAACTGCACCTGCCCCTCCACTCACCAGAGGCACTGGTCTTCAGCTGCAAAAGCTTCAAACTATACTTAAATCAATGGGTTTAAACTGGTCAATGATAGTAGTGCAACTGCAGTTGTTGTTGCCCCCATGTACTATTTTGCTGCAGAAATAAATTAAACACCATATATTTCTTTATATTTTGTTTGTTACTAATAGAGAGAAGTGAATAGTGGCCCCCATTTAGTCTAAAATTCTGGCAAAATCAAAATTGTTGTCTATTGTATCATTAAAAGGTACATTAAAAATATCTATTTAAATAAAAATGTAGTATTGTTCAAAAATAACCTCTCAAAGATTAAAAAAAATGACCACAAATTGTGAACATTACTTATGCTTTGATTGTTTTCATGTTATCTATAAGAAACCATGTGGTACAACTCTTTACATTTATATACTACACCACTATACAGTTCTATATTATTACCAGTGGAACAAAACTACTCACTAGCCAAATATTGTAAAAAATATGATTCTTTGTAAGCCCTATATGTTCGAATCTTGTTTGCACAGGTTCAGACGCACGTTCAAAGGAGCCCTCACTGTGTCACGCCGCTTCCTCGCCAAAAGGTAAACCTCTTTTTATTTTAACATGCTGTGCCCATTCACCTAAAGCCATACACTCTTTCTACACTTTTTTAGTTCTGGTTATCTTTTCACTTACCTGTTACCCAGCATCCAATTGTTTTTTACAAGACTCTGCTATGATCATTACAAACATTGTTATAATTTCCTTTTGGGTGTAAATATGACTTGTGTACACTTCTTTATTACGAGCTCTTGTGTGTGTTTTTTTTTTTTTTTTTACTTTTGTGAGGCGTACTTATTGAGACCAGTAAAAAGCACCATAAAAATGACACATGTAATATACTGTGATTTATAGCAGCATTGTAGACGTTTGTCCTGGCCAAAGTCGAATAATGAAATGAAGATGTAAATGTTCACAGCCAGTTTTATAGAGGCGAAAGTGAAGAGGGGCCTTCAGGGAGGTGAAACAAAAAGACCCGTGAAATACTGCTCTTCAAATTGGGTCTAATGACATTTACTGCAGGTGGTCTACATTTATTGAAACATATTGTGGGAAAATTGTGGGAGGAAAAACAGATGTAGCAAGTGATCAGTGAATAAATTAATAAAAAGGAGCATGGAGAGGTATCGCAAATGCTAAAATTCATATAAAACTACATTTTTGACAAGGCTTTCCCCAGTTTTTTGGTTCACTCACAACAGCAGGAGCGATGCCAGGCCTCTACAAGTGTTTATGTGCTTGTAATTGACTAAATTAGTCGCAAATGGGGAGTATATTTTCATGGCCTGTTAAACTGTGGATTGTTTTGTAAACCATTTGGACTGAAATATGTTGACGTTCTGGGAAAAAATGCTGGTCATAAATTCTCCAAGTCACACTAATGTCTCAAAGATCAGCACAAACAAAACACTGGAAATGCACTTTTTCAATTGAATCACAAAGAAAAAGCACTGAAGTACACATTTGTCCTTTTGCAAAATGACTGATTGCTGCTGTATTTCGAAGCCCTATTCTCTACTAATCGTGTCGTGTTTACTCACAATAATGCGTGTTATTAATTATGGAGTATAATGACGCCGTAATTAAATAGTAATCAGCCATCTTGAATAATCTACACATGCAAAGGGGAGGCGTTTCTTTGGCGATATCAGTCACCATCAGTCAATATGCGATGCACTGGCAGGAAAATACACAGCTTACTGCATCTCATAAGATAATGTAATTACAACACAATCTCTATTAGGAGAAGACTTAACTTCATTGATCTCACAGTGGAGAAATTCACTCATCAAGTAGCTCTTTTAACACTATAATATTTGCAATTCGCACTGTCACTATGACATATTTTGAAATTGTGCATGATTTTCTTTTTTGGGAAAAGAGATATTGATATCAGAAATAAGTGACTGATCAGATTAGGGACATTATTTTTATTCCTACGCACCTTCAACCGATGTGTGAAGTTTTCTCTAACACTATGAGAGTTCAGTTAAATTTTCATACTTTGTGCAGTATATTGTTACAGAAAATATTCAGACAAACTATATTATTCAAACTCCTTTATGTCTAATGGCACAGTAACCCATAAGAAGAAAGCCATTAAGCATTATTAAATGAACTATGGGATAAACAAGCCAGTCTGTTAGTCTAAAGGATAAACAATATGAATTGTTCAATAAAAACATTGTTCTAGCTTGATATATTAATTATTGGTATAGAAGAAGGTATAGAACAAAAAAAATACAAAATATGTATATTTGAGGGGTGTGCTAAAATATTAACATTACAAGTTAGTATCTTGTAATTACAAGATATTTCTTTTGTATTTATGAGACACTATTTTGTAATTATGAGATATAACCTTTTAATTACAAGATAAGAAGAAATTGTTCATTCTTGTGACATAAGCTTACTAGTTTATGTAAAATGTGTGACAAATGTGCACTGTTTTAGCTAAATGAGTAAAATTAAAGATGGGATAACTGACTTTTTATTGTAAATTAATAAACTTTGTCTTTTCTACCAGAAAGTATTATGCGTAAGCAGCTGATTGTGACAAAATCAGAATAAATAGCTTTTATTTCTCTTTAAGAGCCAAATGCAGCGCTCCGATTGGCTGAGCTTGAGTGGTCTCCTCCAGTCTCGTTTTGCTGTCTGTAAAAATGCATTTTTAAGATTTAATTGTTGACAAAAAAGTAATGTAAGTAATATTACCATGTGCTGTAGGATTTGTGAGAGTTAGGAACTAGTTGGACCATGCTTCAGGTTTTGTGGTGTGAAAATCAGCTACCCCAGCTTTAATATATTTGACAAAATGGCTTGAATGATACGCAGTTGTCACAAACGATACTATCATGATACAAGAGGCTGCAGTACAATATTTACTGTGAGACAAAGGATAATGTGACTCTATAATAACTATGTAATGTTATATTTTTACAACATGTGAAAAAAATATAATAAATCTGTGTTTGTTTTTTTTGCAAAACAGTACAGTTAAATTCATTATTTAATTTATTTGTCATTTTTATGCGCACATAAAAAACGAAATACTGTTTCACGGAACCCTTAAAAACAAGATAAAACTGCAATAAATAAATAATATAAATAGCATTAGACATACATAATCATGAAAAATGTAAATACTATCCTTATAGTGCTAAAAAAATGTTATTAGGAACTACAATACAGCAAAAATAACTCAAAGAAATTCAAAGCTTATTCCATTGTGTTTACATTTTAGATCAAATGAATGTAAAAAAAAAAAAAGAAATGAACAAATTAAAAAAAAATCCATGGAGCCACTTTGGTGCTGATTGATTATAAAATTGCATCACCATATACCACAAAACAATATATTGTCCCACCTCTATTTAATATTCACTTTGTGCTGGCCAATGTGTGACAGATTCAATTTGCAATATATTTATCATGGGTGCAAAATTGTAATATTAATGTTTATCAAAATGTATCTGTTCACTATAATCAGGATGCACAATTTGAATACTGTTCCATGCCTACATTGTGACAGGCCAGTTCAAGGTTTCAGAATGATGAACAATTAAGACCATGACCATTGCATTTAACAATTTATTGCAATAGTGTGCTTATTTAAAGAATTATGGTAAAAGTGAATGGTTAAATTGACATTTGTGATGAATATTGGATGGTGACAGGTGTGAGGTTACTGCATTAAACAGATGAGCTGTGGAGTCAAACATCAGGACCTAATAATAAACATGAACTTGTGTTGCCCCGCCTTGCCCTCTGCACACATCCGGGTGAACACTGGTACAGGGCAAAATGACAAATGTTTGTACAGACAACGCTTCTTCTGCTGCTGCTGCTGGTGTTATTTAACTGACTGCTCTAATCCGATCCTCTGCTGTTTGTCACTCCCTTACTGCCTCCTGGGCTCTTAATGCTCGTCACTGCAGCATGTTATGAGAAGAGGCTCCACCCTGCAGCTCGCTAAACCAATCAAACGTGATCGGTTTAGAGAGAGACTGAGATTTGAAAGCGTATTAACTCTTCCACTGCTGATTTCTACAGCAAAATCTAATCAATGCACACTTTTGCGTCGCTATAAACATGCAATTTAATGTCTAGCACCACCTTTTTAACCCTAGAATAATATTTTAAATTTATATCTTCTCATTATCCGTCTTCAACATCTTTTCTGTATCACATCTTGTTCATTCCCTACAATTACCTTTCCTTAATACCTCGGATGTCAGCTAGTCTCCTCTCTCCTCCGTCCTATCCCTTTTGTTCCCTCCTCCTCGTCACTGTCTTTCCTCTGTCTCGCAGCCTAACCCTCCCCAATCCCTCCTGAGCTTCATTCATGAAAATCCACAGCAGGGCAGGGGAAAAACGTCAACACACGTAAACTCCCCTGCTCCACCAACCAGAAAAGGCGCACTATAAAAAACAGGCAGCGGCAACCAGGCGACCCTGATTCAGTGCAGCCTACACCAGAAATAGCAACTCATGCATGTATTAATCCCCTACAAGCCAAAAATATGTGATTGAAAGAACTCTGCTGCCATTTATTGCTAAGGACAACTCTACAGCGCTGCAGAAAAGGGCGATTCATCTTTGTCTTCTCACCTCCCCGTCTCGAGTCTGACTCACTTTTGGCTAAAAATTGCAATCTGATATTTAGGGAAGAGTAGGGGATCAGATTTTTCATTTGCATTTACTGTTCTGGCATTTGTCCTGCCTCTCCTCTCTCCTCATCACACACAGAGCAGCTCTGCAGGAAATGCCACGACTATAATGGCTTTCATAATGTGATGCAGACATGGACCAAACACATTGACCCCATTATGCACCGCAACCTGTACTCAGATGCTTTGTGGGGGGTGGTGTTTTTGTGAATGGACCAGTGTGAAAGAACTGCAGAAGATATAAAAAATAAAAAAAAATGTTAGCATTTAAAGGCACAGTACCCAGAAATTCTCCCACTGCCCCATAACAACACGATTAGTTGTTTTTTTATATAGCTTTAAGCAAATCAAACTGTGGTGTGATTTTTGCCCTTACAAAGTAATTTAGGTTTTCATTCACATATTTTAATACTTTTTACTCAAGTTCAAGTTGACATTTTTCAATTTATTGTACTGAAGGCTGTTCAGTTCAGTGTCATCAGATTTTCATGAATGTAGCTTTTGGCAATTTTCGTTTTCATTTTCAGGGCCTTTCGTTCTTTGCATTGCACTGTAATGTAGATTGCAAAGTGAAGATAACTGATAATGCATTGGATTTAGATTGAAATTAAAAGCCTTTGCAAGAATTTGTGTATTTTTTTTTTTACAAAGTTTGTGAAACATGAGTGACCTTCTGAGTTTCTTGCTATCCTTGTGCTTTTTGCTGTCGTCATAACGAGATAAAACAATAGTTTTATTCTCTCAGCACACTTTTGATCACAAAGTAACTCTGACGTACTTCCAACACATTTTCAACAACAATGCTGCAAAAGGGATACACAGATTCCAATATAATTACTTGTAACGTTCTTGGCATATTTCTAAGTCTTTGTATTTCATGTGTTTTAGGGCATCATGGAGACGCTAAGCAGGATGCCCCTCTCAAAGCACCCACCAGGAGAAACTTGTCTGCATCAATGGCCCCCCAGAGTCCCAGGACCTCCTCACAGCTCCCCGTGTGTGAGGAGGACGGTGTAGTTCCCCTACAGCGCACCCCTGAGCACATACAGAAAGCTGTTCAGGCCTCTAGCTTAGACCCCAACGCCACTTTTGAGGTCGCAGAGGCAGCAGAAGATCGAGCCAACGCGACCATTATTTTGGGCAGGTGTAACAGTCCAACTCAGGATTCAAAAACTGCTCCTCTCTCAAGTCAAATACAACCACTTCAACACCCCAAAGCCAACCCAAACAAGAGGTCAGTATATTGCTAAAATCAACAGATAATTCACCTACATGCCTATGATCTTTTGGGTCACTTAACTAAAAATGCAGATAAGATACATACATTTAAGCTTTTGCAAAATATATTCCAGTTCATCCTGATTTTTTTGAGTAATAGTTATACGGTTACATATAATTAAAAAATAATGCATTTTGGAATGAAAATGTGATTAACCATACAGTATCTAGCCAATGTCATAAACTTTTAACAACTTTTCTATGCAAACTGCTACTTGAGTGGTATAAAACTATCATTTATATGTACAATAGTTATTAATCCACCAAAAAAAGTCAAACGTTTTGTGTTTGATTAAAAAATTCAGTCTTTAAACTATTATTAGAAGTACAATAGAAACATAAAGGAGTAATGCCTTTATCCAAGATCTATGTATTGGTTTTGTGCACTTTAAAAGTAAGGGTTTTGTAAGAAGCGCAGTCTGCCTAAACCATTCGAAGGGGCTTAATCCCTAAAACCTTATTCGATCCAGACAAAAGGGAAAATAACTGGAACATTAGACCAAGAGGCTTAAGAGAGCTGAGCCGCATCCTGGTGCTGTTCCCTGCAGCAGACGACACAACAAAACCCAACAGTATCAGTGTTTGTGATGCAACAATGTATTTTTCATATCAAATCATCCCAGTGGAGGCGCCGGTCCACTGAAACACAGTCACTGGATTTGTAGGATTACAGTCTGCTGCACGGCTTCAGAGCACACACGTCTGCTCTCAAATCAGTGAAGCTACATCCTCCTTCAAGTGATGCTGATTAATGATTTATCATGGCCGACACAGACAGGCCTACAGTAATCGTCTGTGATGATTGTTTTGCTTTGTGCAGATAAGGTTACAAAGGTTTATAGATTGTTTTTAATAGGGACACTAGTGCAACAGTATTTCATAACAAACGTAGGACGGTCAGAAGTCGGACTGTAGACCTTAGGGTTACTGTATGCGGATGATTCGATATACTTGATAATCAATATAATGAGCTTGACATTTTGTGAAAAATATAAACTTTTTTAACAACTTTTCTTTTTTATGAAAAGTTTATTGATTTATTGAACAACAATAACAAAAACAAACCTTGCTTGTGTAGTCTACTGAATAGAAGAAGAAAATACATGTAAATAAATACTAGTAGTAGGTTAATATAGCTATTTATGATCAAAATGTGAACAAATACTAGCAACTACTAAATGTTTTTTATAATGATTTAATTAAATTTCTCACCCAAACTGCTCAGAGAGGATCTTAGGCTCACAAAATATAAATATAATGCCAAAATAACTTATATAGAAAAGCACTTATTTGCTAAGTCTATATTCATACGGGAAAATTATAAATTACACTTACTTGTAGATACTGAGTGAGTGTTTCTACAGGTTTAAACAGTATAGTGGTACCAGTGGTCCATATTAGGAAATATACCATATCACTCTAGTGATTAATGGGGCTGATTCACATGTTAAAAAATTTGCTTCCTAAGATTACAGTAAAAATCAACCATTTAATGCTCAATACCATTTTTCTGGTTTTAATTTTTTTTTCAACAAAATTTGATCTTTTAGGCCACCAGTCCTATCGCTACAAGAAATTCGACGAACCAAGCCTAAGTACATGGAGATGACATCATCCGCACAAGGAAAACGGAAATTTAACCAGTAATTCCCCTTTCTCTCATCATTTCTGTTTGCTATTAGATTTAATGTGTATTTATAAATATATATATTTTTTGTTATAATTTAGTGTGATCAAAGAAGAGACTTCACAGGCCGTTTCTGCAGCAAAACGTATCAAGAAAGACATTTCTGTGACACGCAAACCATTGAGGGTGCATCGAACCGGCGGTGAGTGAGTGACACTACTGCACCTTTAGTTTTAGAAGTCTCTCTTTTTTATTTTAAGCAAAATACATAATATCTATTATTTCAGGCCAGAGTAGTCTTCAAAGATACTTCTTATAGAGTGATGACCAGACATTTTGAAACATAAACCAAATGAGGCTCTGGACATTAGGTTAATATAGAAAGTTCTTTAAATTTTTAGAGGGCTGCTATAACATCTTTTTTTTTTTTTTTTAAACCTGTTTAAACATTGCTTCCTCTTGAAAAACACAGATGATGTTCTGTCTCAGAAAATGCTCTGAATGTTTCAGATCTGTGAGGTCATTGACGGATCAGTAAGATCGTTTACACAGTTTTTAGGTCCATGACTCATCTTCACTTATTTTGAGCAGCATTAGCGTATCACACAAGATCGGTTTGATTGTTTCACTAATGTAATTGACTGTGCAACCAGTAGATGGAGCTCTAAAAGTAACATTGTGTTGCTTTTCTGGGTTTGGCAAATCAATTGCTTAAGTCCTCTGAAATGGAAAGATAAAACAATAGTTTGGACATTGTTCATTTGTATAAATCAGTTTCATGCCATACTGTGGAATATTTTGTAGTGTAAGAAACAAGATTTCCATAGGAATAAGCAGGAAGAGACCCCTCTCTAGGAAACAAAAGAGTCAATTTTAGGAAGAACTGAACCTACTCAAAGTAGAGACGTGCATTTTTTTCTAATGTTTTTAGTCCAACAAATAAATATAGTAAATATAGTAAATGTACCCAAGAGCATGTTTAAAAGACAAGAACAGTGCAATTAATACAACATAATTGTCCTTTAATATCAGGCAAAGAGTTAATTATTGAGGTTATAAAATAGTGAAAAGTACTTCTCAGACAAATATACCTGTAAAAAATAATAATTCAGAAGAAAAGATGTCCAAAGCCCTGACACCCATGTCTTTGGACAGACTTCAAATGTTTCTAATATGGTAACAACCTTTTTCAAAATTGTTCTTGTTTTTTTGAGGTTAAATTATTAATAAACCCAGCATGACAAAAATATCTCCTGATACATTTTTATTGAGGATTACACTGCTTAATTGCCTCTATTACAGCTGATGTCATATCCATTTACTTAATCATATTTTCATTACCTGTTTTATCTTTTATTTGAGCTTCAAAACAACACTTTGAAGCAGTATTTTCCTGGGTTTGTGGATGATGGTAATGTAATTCCTGATGGTGCTCGGTTGCGCAGGAGCAGAGCCAGTCTTAAGTTGAAGTGTAAACCACCAGGATTTGACGTCAGTGCCTGAACGATGTGTCGAGCTATTTTCTCTCCTTTGTCTCATGTTTATTCTTGACACTGTGTTTGCTGTGTGCCCCCAGGTTCAGAGGAGAACAAGCCTCAGAGAGTCGTTAGGAGCATTTCTGAAGGAAACCTCAACCTCCTCGAGCCTCACAAACCCAGATCTATTTTCTATAAAACCACGCAAAAGTTCAAGCAAGTGGCCAAGCGGATGTGAGCAGTTCAAATCATCAATTACACAGACAATAGCTCAACAACAAGGATTCATATGAAGACTAACTGACAAACCACTGCATTTTACCTGACTTTTAAATAAAGATATTGTAGTTAGATAATTGTGATTTTGTTTAGGGACAACTTTTAACATGATTTTAATGTAGCCTTCTATTCTATTTTAAAGCTGGGTTATCTAATTTTCCAAAAAAGGAAGTAGTTATTTAATCCCTTCTAACTCCTCCTTCACAGTCACAAACTGTGTGGCACGTTACAGATTTTCAAATGCATGGTATTTGTGGCCACTAACATAGCCAGAACACACTCTGCACAGCCAATAGCTCTCATCCCAAAGAGTCACATTCACCTTATTACGCCCCGCCCACTTTTCTTGGCATTGCACTTCCTGATTAGCCGCGTTGGTACCACTTTATAATAACTACAACTTAATTGGCCTTAGTAAACCATGAATAAAGCATAAATAAAACCTTAATTATTCATTAACAAATGGTGAATTAATGAATGAAAAAGTTTATTAATGCTTAGTAACTAATAAACTAAGGACCTAAGGTTAGATTTAGCGTTAGGGGGCAGGTTTCGGAGTAATAAAGTAGTTACTAAGCATTAATAAACTTTTTCATCTGTTAATTAATCATTTGTTCATGATAAATTAAGTCTTTATTAAGGTGTTATTAATGATTTATTAAGTCTAATTTTTTGTAGTTATTCTAAAGTGTTACCGCTGCGTTTAGCCTGTAGAATTCAGTCACTGGGTTTATTTATGTCATTATATCTATTTGAGATTGTCCCACAAGACAGACAAGCAAACTTCTAAGGCTGTGGTCGATATATGTCAGTATTGTGATATATCGTGACAAACTTGTTGGCAAAACATGTATCGATACAGGAAGACGCAAGATACGTATCGTAATACTTACATAGATTTTACACTTCTGAAGCTGGACAGCTGCTTTAAGGCTAAAACTATTGAGCTGAAAATGACTTATTCATCGGACACTTGTGTGTCACATTAGGATCAGTGTGAAGATACAATTCTTCTGCATTTTGTTATTCTACGTGATCAAAGTTACATTCTTAACACTGATTTTAAGGGGGGGCTATACTCAAAAACATGTCGAAAACATTTTTATGGGTAATATACAATACTTTTCTATCGCTTTTCTACATGTTCTCATTTTGGTCAGTACAATATATCTTGTTACATATTGTATGGGTGCACGGTAGCCAAGTGGTTAGAGCTCTGGCTTCCCAGTAAGAAGGTTGTGCGTTCGACTCCCGGGTCGAACCACATCAACATCTCACGATCTCTCTGAGTGGAGTTTGCATGTTCACTCCGTGTACTCCGGTTTCCTCCCACCTCCAAAAAGGTGGTGGTGGTTGTTAATAGGGCATCACTAAATTTCCCTTAGTGAATGACTGAGAGAGTGAATTGTTGTCTGTCTAACTCCGCGACGAGTTGGCCACTGTCCAGAGTGTTCCCCCGCCTAAGGCCCAAAGTTACTGGGATAGGCTCCAGTCACCCGCGACCCCTAACAGAATTACGAGGGGAATTGTATTGGGATAAACATGTATCGGAATAAGTATCGTATTGTGACCTCTGTATCGGGATATATTGCATCAGAGCTGCCAACAAAAGTGAGGTACAGAACAAGGTGAATAATGACTTACAGGGCTATTTCATACATACAGAAAAAAAGAAAATGTTAATTTACAACAAACTTTATTGGGGACTTCAGAATTTACACATTTTGGGAAAAAACGAAGTACCCTAGCTTTAACTAAAAAGTCCTGTGGTGGCTGCTTGGTCGGCATACTCTTGTTTTTCTGCTGACTCTCTGGGCAGCTAATGACATTGATGGACTCAATAAAATATTACAATGTTGAGAAAAAACGGCTCTGTTTTAAGCCGATTGTATATAGTTATTATGTTTCTGTAGAGTTGAACATGTGCCTGTAATAAACGCTGCTTGTATGATCTTGAATCTTTTCAGGTAAATAACTTTATTTTCTGTTAAAGTGAATCTGTTTTCTGCATGTGGCGTGTGAATGAGCTTTAAATGACATTTGAGTTACAGGCTGTTCCCACAGAAAGTGACACAGCTCTGACTCAGAAAAGGTGAAAATACAATAGCTCAAAAAATTGAAGTGACCCAAGAGTGACTCGCCGCAAAACTTACAAAAATAACTTTGTCAGAGAGTCCACATCAAGACAACACAGCGGCTTTGAGAGAGGGGGACGTTACTGATGCTCTGCCTACACAGTTTACCTGGTGAGTGCTTTTTTACAACAAAAAACATTTAGTACCCTGAATGAGACGAGCTCACAGCAGCTCCAAACTTTACTGAAGTCTTTATTCTTCATGCTTTTCTACTTTTGAGTTGTGTTTCCAAAATATTTTAGGCTTCCCTGTGTTGCGTTTTTAGCTGGCTCAGATGTAAAGAGTCGCAGCTTTTATTAGAAATGTGCACATCACAAAAGCCAAGCCCCCCGCTGTGCAGAGGGTGGGACCTCATTGCCGTGTCTGAGAGGACTAGACTTGTCACTTTGAATTTAGTCCTGCAGTTTTCAATGCCACTGCGTTCAGTGTGATCTTTATTTTTAGCTCAAGGCTCAATGCATATATCAGCACTGTACTGCGCAGGCACAACACCTCTGCTCATTCACAAGAATCTGCTCATTGTGTGAGCGCTCAGAGAAGCACAGCCAGGCCGGGGCTAAAGTTTATTAACTTTCTGCGAGCCAATAGGGCGGTGTGTGTGTTTTTCCCATGGACCAATGGGGCAGGCCGAGAGGTTGGAGGTGGGTGTTGCTTAGCAACTGCAGGTAGAATCTCAGATCATTCCGGACCCATTGTTTTTATCAAGGAGAATACGAGCTTGTGTTGTGATTGTTTATAAAGAAAAAAATAATATTTTTGTTAATGCGTCACAAAGTTGCCAACTCTATTTCTGTATAGTGTGACTGAGATCACAGCAACTTCAATGGCATTTCAGTCACAGCACTCTTAATGAACCATACTATCCACCTCCTGCTCTTATCAACACTGCTGCTGTTTCTGTCATCAAAAGTACTTTGCATTGTTAGTTAGAGGCACTTTACTTTATCTTAACATGTTTAAGAAATGAAAAATGCAGTTTTACTGGTTACAGTTACTCAAGCATCCACAAAGAGCAAACAAGTGAAGTTACAAGATTTTAAGACTGTTCTTCTCTTGTAGTTAAAAGAAGACAGTCTTGTTCAAAAATAAGCATGTGATCCTCCTACAATGTTCTTGACTCCCACGAGGCCACACGTCACAGCTGTGAACTTTTTGTCCCCCGTCTAATGAGATGACCTGATATCTCAGACCAGTATGTCAGAGAGGAATAACTCACGGAGCCCTGTCCTTTCACCACTAATCAGGTCTTGTTTTACTTCTTTTCTGTACGAGCTGCTATATGTCTCCAAAGTCAATGTAGCTTTATTAAGAGGAGCACTGTTCTTCCCTTAAGCCTCCCAATATCTTTGCCTCTGAACTGTCATTTGCCTATTTAAATGTTTCTTGTGTAACTCTATCTACGGTATGGGAAAATACCCATCACTATAAAGTTAACTTTGATTTATAAAGCACACACATAAAATGAATGTCATCTCATATTGCCTTGTTTGTCAGTTTATAAACTTCTCTTTCTTTATTGTTCCAGGGTTGCTATAAAATTATTTGACTGACAGAAAGAAGAGGTTTTACAACAGACGCCCTCCCGGTCACAACTCTTTAATCATCATGACATGATTGGACGGATTAAACTGAAGTAGGTAATGTTTTATTTCTACATAAACTGATTTGATGTGATAAAAATACAGCAGTCATAGAACGAGACTTAGTGTTTAGTACAACCATGCCAGACAATTACTTTATTTTGACTTTTGAGCAATTCTAAATAAACTATTCATTGTTAACTTAGAAGTTTGATTGGAAAGTTACTTGTTGTTTAAGAAAAGCCCAAATTTCTTAGATCTGCTTTGAAATTAGCATAAATAAATGTGAAATATATCGCAGAAACAAAACAAAAAATGCAGTATTATGATTCATCTTTACACAAATTTTGAAATAAAATGGCTAAATTTAATGAAAATGAAGCAAAAGAGAGGATTTTTTGCTTTATCTGAGTAATAAAACCTGTTGAAGGCTTTGGAGTCTGTATGGTTAAATTAACTATTGTTCAATTACTAAATTATTGGAGGATTGTTCAAATAATCAATTCAAATCAATAGTGTAAATTAATCAATACTTGTCTCAGCCCTAATTCAGACATATTGCTCTAAACATCCAAAGTAAAAAAAGAAAAATGCAATATTTTAAGTATTTTAAGACCAAAAAGTCATAAATGAGGATAATTTATTTTGTCCAGATTACAATTTTTATTGACCCAAAGGTGAAGAGTGTGGCTGCGTTCACTCATTGCTCAGTCCTGTGATGCCAAATGCAAATATTTAAATGGGGTTTATGGAAATTCCTGGCACGCACTCTGGATTTGGCATGTAAAGCAGGATTCTTGTTTACTCCCAGTCCATCTGAGTCCGACACTTTGGACGGGGAAACTAAAGGGATTACAAACCATTGTCTGTTGGGTGCACAAAGTTTGGGAAAGACTCCAGAATAAGGTATGTTCTAAACACTTAATCTGTTGAACTGTATATGCAAGTAATAAGCTGTGTTTCTTCAGAATTTTGTCACCAATTTGATCACAAAATGCCTGCTTTGAACATTTTTAGTGATAATTTTTAGACTGCTCACCTTTTATTCATTTATATCAATACAAATGGAAATATTCTTTAAACTAAGTCGATTTAGAGCACATTTTGCATGTTAATAAGCTTGCACAATCCAACATGTTTGTTGCCACCCTGTCTTGCTCTGGATTATAGTCTTCCTCTACATTTGACTCCACAGGCAAATTTAGTGGTGAGAACCAAGTGCTCCACCTCATAAACTTAAGTCGCTCAGGCAGAACAAGGTGACCACCTCTGCTTTATTGGTGGTCATCATTTTTGACATTTTACAGCCTGTATCAACAACTTTAAATAATCTTTTGACCACATTGTCAAGTTATGGCCTTAACACCACTGGATTGCCCTATTAATACATCATTGGAGACAGTTATCAAATACTAAAATCACTTGGTCATACTTAAAGCTGCTTTTTACACTTCAAACATGATTTAGGTTTAAATCTGACAACTTCCTCTTATAAATCTTTCAACACATGGTTAATATAGACAAGTATTCATTTGTGGTTGCAGTTACGACTTCTTACAAACAACAAAGTGAAACTGGAGAGGACCACCTCAGCCAATCAGAGCGCAGCATTCGGCTCTTGATTAGAACTAAAATTCTTTATTTTTTCAATTATTCACTATTCAGTGGTCTAATTTTTTCACATTGTGCTGTATTTATCATGAACTTGAACTTTTTTTGGTGGAAAACACAAAGTTTACCAAATCACAACTAAAAAGTTTGTTATCCCAACTTTAAGAAAAGAGACACGGTGGCACAGTGGTTAACGGTCTGGCCTCATAGCAAGAAGGTCCCGGGTTCGACTCCCGGGCCGCCCGGGGCCTTTCTATGTGGAGTTTGCATGTTCTCCCCATGTCTGCATAGGTTTCCTCCTACAACTAAAAACATGTCCAATGTGCCCCCCCTCCCCTCCCCAGGACTACAGATGGAAATTAGCTGTAAGCTACAATCTGGTACAAGCATCTCTGCCATTGTGCTTAATGTAATTGTACAATTTTTCTTAATAAACATTACCTTATACTTGATAATGCAATCATAAAAGACACATTCTTCAATTATTTTACACACGTGTAAATAATTATTTTGCTGGTTTGAAATAGAGCAAAATGTTATAGAAAATTTAATTATAGAAGCAAGTAAATATATGCCTATGTATGCATTTTATCAGTATAAAAACTTCAATTTCTATGCTGTTTTTTGCCTCTTTGTATTAATACCTTTGATAACACTGTTAGGTGGTGTTCACATTCTAGTGCGTGATAATATCAGAAGAACAGGTGGTGGGCAAGTGACAATTCCTAATATTGGCATTGTATTTTGCTATTTTTTTATTTGTTATTTCTATTAGTTACTACAACCATTAACAAGCACAACAGCTTTCAAACAATATTTCTTTTAGCTGTCAAGCCTGTGTAATAGTTATTATTGTATAGAAGGATGTTCTGAATCAGAGACTCCTAAAAACTGCAATTTTGGGATTATTTTGACCCAGTTGTCTCAGTGGTTCTCCCAAACTTTTCACACCAAAATATCAAAAAAATTGTCTTTCTTCATGTTGCCGCCTCCTCTAAACTGTGTCTGTAACATGACTAAACCAAATCTAAATGGGATGATAACATCCACTCAAGTCTAAAGCAGGATTTGGCCAAAGGCGGACAGAAACGTAAATAAGATTGGTCTGGTCAACACAATCAAATTTGCTCAAATCCATTCATTTGCCTATTGTCCTGGCTTTTACACATCCACTTTGAGGACAAAATGTTCACTTTCTGCTTGACACACCACACCCACTCACAGCTGCCGTCATAAACACTGATCTGTTTACTTAAATGGCCATCATCTTAACGCTGACAAATGCACAATTCTACGCATGCACTGTAAACACACCTGAGACCTGAACTAAAATGTTACAACTAAACATGAACACAAAACATATAACTCTAGGTAACATTAAAAGTGTGTAGCATTTGTGATACTTGTGTGTCTATTTCAATGCTCCATACCATGGCTTTAAACTTCTCTATTTTGCATGTATTCAGTAAGATGGGTTTGTATTGCCCAAACATGCATGCTTACACTGAGCAGGCCTGCCTCTTCACAGATCTGACCTGTAACATCATTTGGTCGCATCACTTGTTCGTCTCTGTAGAAATTTGTGTTGGTTTTTTTTTGCATTTTTTTAAGGACAAAGACACTGCAGATATAAATTCACTCAAATCAGCAAGTTTAACCCTTTTGTGTTGTCTATTGTGATTAATGTGCAATGTTTATGTAATTCCTCATCCAGATAGATTCTTTAGCAAAAAATAATTTGATTCTGTAAACAAGCACATAGGTGGACATTTTGCTTCTCATCCTAGTAACTTCTTCAGTTCTCTGTCAGAAGAAAAATAAACAAATGTGAAACATCCTCTTGATTATCATAAAATAGCCTTAAAGGAACCGTATGTAATATCCACAACTAGAGGTTTTAGAAAGGTATAACAATCACAAATGAACATGGTTGCCAGAGTGTGAAATGGCTCATACATTGAAGATAGGAAGCTACTGATTACTGATACAAATTAACTTCAGCTTCTAAGAAACTAACTGGCAACCCAAATGAGAGAGTCATGTGAGGCTTATTCTGCTTTCTGATTGGATATAAATGTAACATCAACAAAGGACATCATGTCCATTGCTTTTTAATTAAGAATAACTCAGAATTACATTGACTTTCAGTAAAATAATAGTATATTTGGACATGTTGACCTTGTACCTTTGGCACATATAGGTCATGTTTATGAAATCTGACATCAAATCTTACATACGTTCTTTAATGTATTTGTTTTAAATTATACATTGCTTATTCATTTTAAAATACATTCATTAAATAAGAGATGTCATACAGCATTCAGATAATATGGAAACAGGGTGTTGTTAGCTCTTATATATAACAGAGATATACAGTTTAGGTTCCGTACAACAATGGCAATAGCAAAAACATGATAGACCATCTTAAAAAAAACATGAACAGATTTATTTAAGGAAAAAGAGAATTAGATAATTTAAGCTATAGGGACAAAGCAACGTGTTTCGACCATGTCTAGGTCTTCATCAAGCAGTGAAGCCATGATGAAGACCTAGATGTGGTCAAAATGCTTCGTTTTGTCCCTATAGCTCAATAAAGGACTTTTATATAAGTCAGAGTGCCTCGGATCTCCTTCTTTTTTTCCTTCAGTAAATTATGCTGTCGGATCCTTGAAGAGCACCTGCTAGTTTTACCTCTGGCCTGTTAATGCACTCACTACACTCACTTGTTTGTGACAGAATTATTTAATTTTAAACATTTTTGCATCAGCCCCTTGTTTTGCATTTCCTAATGCGTTCTAGGCCTCCTAGTGATTTACCACGATGAGTTTCAGAATTTTATCTGACCTGGCTTTATCTGATGGATTTTCAGTATATTTGTGATTTTCACAAAATCTTAAGAATCCATTGGGAGAGACCCAACCGTACGCTTAAAGATGACCACAACAGTTCGTTTTGTCCGACGGCTTTCAGCAACAGTATATCCTGATTGATAATGTACAGAACTTAACTCAGCTTGATATACAGTACATATCAATTACATTTTGTTGTAAAACAACTAGCATGCTAACATGCATGTGCATGTTCTGGTTTTCAGACAATAAAAAGTTCAATAATTAGTTGTGGATAAGGCAATGTAAAGTACATTTTTATAGTTGCATTTATAATGTATCTGTACTGGGGCAAAACTGATGTAAAGTAATTACAAAAGCTTTGATTGTCATTAAATACCTAGTAAGCTCATTATCACACCATTATCTTTGACTAACGCCCACGTATTTTACAAATATTTTAGTGTATCCTTGTTTTTTCTCGTGACTGGCTTGTCTTGGGCGTGGAGCGAGTGAGTGGGGTGCGATTTACAGTTTAGCAGGTAATGTCTCCAGTTGTGAACAATGTGAAAGGAAATCATTGGTGTTGTGATGCCTCAGCAGTGATGTTGTTTAGCCATGTTCATGTCAGAGCCTACCTCGGTGCTGCTGCTGTATATGGTTCCTAGAGATGACTCATTCCCAGAGGATCAAAACGTGTGGCGCAGGTAGCTTAGCGAATAAACATTTCACTTCTCGCGGTTAAAGACGTTGTGGAGAAGAGAGCCGGGCAAATATAATGTGTAAAGTGTTATTGACTATTGTTGACGTGTTTTACATGATGACTTAGGCTCTCTATGGTCTCATTTACGTAACAGTTCCTATCGTTAATAGTTCCTCGCACCCCAGTGTACAAAGATGTTGAATACTCAACGGTATGACGTGTTTGAATAGATTGAGACATCAATAAAAGCTTGGTAGCACTTTACACCTAGAGTTGTTCTGATTCTGTTTGTATTTCTGTTTTATTTGTCTACATTTGTAAGATGAACTGCAAGACTAAAAATTTCTGTTCCACCTTGTGATGTCATGAAGTGGAAGTCTTGATCTTGTTAAAATTACCATTGTTGCTGTTTGTTAAGTTGAGATTGCCATATAAAGTTTGTATTTTATGTATATTAAGACAAGACTGCAGGTGAATAGGAAAAAATCTTAAATTCATAGCTGCCAATGTTAAACTTCTGCAACAGTTTACTCAGAAATGTAAGAAAAATGTATTACCTTAATTTCTGGACTATAAGCCGCTACTTTTTTCACAAACTTTAAACTCTGCGGCTTGTACAACAAGGAAGCAAAATAATAGATTATACTTACTATTAAAAAGTGCAGACTTATGTACGTACTTCATATTTTTTCCTTATTTAAATCTAGTAGTAGGCCTATATTCAGGTAGCTCAATAGTGTAAAATTACGATACATGTTTTTCATCATGTTGTTGTTATATAGAAATACAGCGTTTTGTGTGAAAATTTGCACAAAACAGGCTGAGCAAAATTGATGGCCAGAGACCAGTGTAAAGTATTGATTCATTTTGTTGACATATTAGATACAAAAGGTTTTCACTGATTTATTTAGTTTTTGAGTAAACTAAATTTGACTGAAATTTACCATAAAAATAAAAATGATGCATTAACTTTAATAAATCAGACTTAGAATTAAATCCTCTTCTAAAAACATAAAAATCTTTTCAGTCCAAGTTTTGTGTGTGTAGGAGCTAGTGTAGGGAGTGATATTGACAACAAGTCGTATTGTTTATCTGCTTTTCTACCATTGTTTACCAGATTTTTTTTCTTTTTACGTGTCAGTTACAAACCCAGTCCTCAGCAATTTTGAGTTCTTACAGAAGAAAATGTCCTTTCTCCTCATTTTTGCCACTCAAGTCTAACATTTAGAATGCTGTGACGTCACCTGCATAACCTCTGTGCTAAGGTTCTATGAATTCCGGATAACCGTCAGAGGACATGCTTTGTACCTGGACATCTACTGTACATGTTTGTGCATCGATGTGGAAAGTAAATATCAACAAGTCACGTCACAAAATCACAAAGAGTCTGCACTTATCAAGATTAATAGGCAATTGCAGACAAGTGACTCTGGAGCCACTGGATGAGGAGCAGCCACATTCATTCTGTAGAAGGCAAAGGCACAGGAGGAAGTCCATGTAGCTCCAGTGCAGATGTTATACAGTCATACATCCTGCAGCCCATTCCAGGAGGTGGACTCTTCTCTTTGGGTTGGCAAATAACTTTGGGAGGCAGAAGGCCCTTGGATCCAAAAGCCTGGATAACAGCGTCCAACCCACGTTGTTTAGAGACAACACAACCTTTCTGGTTCCTGCCTTGAGCAAAAGTCCGCAGCACACTTCTGTATGCCTGGTAGATGAACTGCTCTGATGCTTTGACAGTGAGGCGTCGCTCACAGGTGGAGCTTCAGAACCTCTGCCAGGCAGCGAATGGATCTCGTACCTTCTTGATGATTTGCCATGTGATAGTCAGTGGATGTGTTGTTTGAACAAACCTTCATGGACACAGAGTTGATGGCAATGCCAATGAAGATTACATGTTGGCTGGGAATCAATAAGTTCTTTGCAAAGTTCACTGCAAGCCTCAATCTTTATAGGTGGCCCAACAGAGTGCTTGGTTCCAACTCTGAGTACACACAAGACAATCGTCCAAGTTCTGAAGAACTTGTAATCCCCAGGCTTTAAGTGTTACAAGAGGTACTGACACACACCTCGTAAAACTACGAGAAGCTAGAGAGAGACCTGAGATCGAGAATAAGGCGAAAACCACCGTGCTTTTTGGATCCAGAAATATTGAATATTGTTCTTTTAACTCTTAAAACTGCTCTGAACTCCAAACTACTTCTATTGCCTCTTTTTGTAAAAGTTTCGAAATCTTTTGCCTGAGGCCTTGCCTGGATCTCTTTCATGCTCACCACGTCAAACTTTGGGGGACGACATTGAAACCACTCATTTGGAAAGAAATTGAACCATTCTTAAAACTAGATCACAATGTTGATTTTTATTACAATTCATGTAAAACTAAGTTTGATTGTATTGACTAAAAGGGCTACTTTACGCTTTTCTCTGATTAATGAAATTCACCTGCCACTCAGAGCACAACTAAAGCTTGTTTGATGAGTGAGATAGTAAAAGTACCATCTTAGAGTATTGAATATACTTAAATAAAGAATTATTATCAACTAACTGATTATATCACCAAAATGGCGTGAGAGGCTGACAAAAGTTAACTGATAATTGTGTCAGTTTATGACCAGAGATGGAGAAGACTGAGTCACATGAGTCACTGTGTGACTCTTTGGGATAAGAGCTGATTGGCTGAGCTGAGGTGGTAAACTTGATTTAACGTGTCAAAAAACAGTTCTAAATCTGAGCAAATTACAAATGTTTAAATACCCCCCCCCCCCCCCCCACTATTTTTAAATGATGCATGTTTATCTTCTTAAATAATTGATAGTTCTGATACAGAATATTTTTGTAAGCCTTTTTGTTTGTTAACCTAAGCTTAGAGTGGCCTCTATATCTGCCCTAACCGTTACATTTCACTGGTTTGACATATTTATTTCTTTCAATCCCACAGCTCGACAGCAGTGAAAATATTTTACTGTTGTATTGGAGGCACTGAGTGCACGGCGCTTGTTTCTTGTGCCACTCGCTCCTATATTGAAGCACAACTGTGATGCATTGGTTAAGGCTCCAGGAATTGACTCATTTTGTTTATTGAAACTGCAAATTTGTCATCGTTGCGGCAATTGCCATGGCGACAAGTCTCAAACCTGCTGCTAATACATTAAAGGCGTGTATGCTAATGACTCCTTCCGTGCAACTTCCCTGAAATGTGATAGAATCCTATAACTCCACCTCTTACGGGCAATTAGGGACAAAATTCAAATGATAAGGTTTCCCAGAAGTCTCTCACCTGTTCCTCTGAGTCCTGTGTGTTGCCTTCAAGTGCTCCTCATCTGGTGCGAAACTGGGAAAATGCAATATGAGATGTGGTATTAGTTTTTTAGAACAACTAGTAAATATCTATAATTTTGTTGGTTGATTATACAAGATTTCTTGGGATTTGTTAAGTCTCGTAAACAGTAGTTTGATTGCTTTATTTATTATAAAGTTGAATATTTTCACATAGCATTGCTTTTGATTATTTGATTTGTATTGGTTTCAAAAGCAAAATTATTCACTTATACATGTTTTGTATGTAATACATTGAAAAATTAAAAGCATAAATACATAAAATGCACTTAAAGAGCTTGTACTGTCCTATGATGACTAGATGAAAACTTGTAATGTATAATTTAATGTACAAATATTACTAGTTACATCTAATGATGAAGACTACAATACCACAGACATCAGATGATTTGGCATTTGGTTTATTATAGCAGCAATAATCTTTGTGGCAACTACAGTATTTAAATACCTTAAGTAAATTATTAATTATGCATCAAAGTGAGAATATGATCAGAGAATAAAGGCTCTTTTTACTTTAGACCAATTACCCACATTCTCAATTTATGATATTGTGGCTTTCATTTATCAAACACATTTACTTACCGGTAATGTTTCATAATACATGTCACTCAACAGTGAGACAAATCACATGGCTTTGAAACATTACTCTAATTAGTGTGTGCCTTAGTAAAATACAATGAAAACACATTTTTGCCATAAAAGTGAATATAGTCATTTAATCTTAAAGGAGACCAATTGTGTTGTTTTCTGTTTATTTAGTTTTAAACTTGGACACATGTTGGTCATTAATTTACATTTTGTTGATTGTAAAAAAACGTTTGGAAATATAA
Source organism: Mugilogobius chulae (assembly GCA_038363315.1). Taxonomy (NCBI): domain Eukaryota; kingdom Metazoa; phylum Chordata; class Actinopteri; order Gobiiformes; family Gobiidae; genus Mugilogobius; species Mugilogobius chulae. Next base: position 29,744,077 of record CM076403.1, read on the forward strand.
ACAGGTGCATTTACTTCCTGTATAAAACTGTAGAATTGATAAGCCCCACATTGCAAAAACACAATAAATCAACAAGACTAGAATTTCAAATTTTTGAGAGAGAAACGTGCCATTTGTGAACCCATTTGTTGTAGTTGGAATCTGATTGTTTTGAGTAATTGTAAATAAATAAAGACAAGTGGGCAGGGTTAAATTGTTGGTGAAAACTGACATTTTGTGAGCATTAGAGGATCACTTACAGGACAATAAGTTTATTCAATTTAATTACAACTGTGGGCAAACAAATGTTGAGCGAACATTGTTATAACATGCTTAAAAACCTTGAAAAGTGAATTTTACATTTAATTTTATACTGTACATAACAACTATGTCTGAAGAAGCTATGATATTATATAATTCAACTTTATGTGAGTAAATTTGTATTCATTTAGATTTTTTTTTTTTATCATGGTTTAGACCTGTAACATAGACTGGCAGACCTCATGTTGTGCAAAAATAAATAATTCATTTAAAATTAGATGGAATGCCTTTTTGTTTTTAATGGCATATTTTATTCACATTAATTAACTTTATGATCAAAGTATTTTAGTTACTAACTGCCACTTACACATAAATTGGACAAAAACTTAGTAGAACTTAATACTTAATTAATATTTTCTTCTTTGCACTTTTCTGACAAAGGGTTCACTATCTACTTGTCTCCATGTTGTTACGTTAGCCCTGTGTTTATCATTCATTTATTCAAATACTTTTTTTTTCATTCATTATAACATGCATGTTCTAATATTGTGCAATTTCATTTAAATCATTTATTGCTATAGATTTGACACATTACATGATAAAGATTATCAATCACTTAAAAACAGGTGCTCTCATTAGAAACTACTGTACATCAGTAACTTGTTTCCATGGAGACAGATAAGTGCTGTTGTATTATACTGACAAAACATAATAGCTAAGTTGCATAGTGCTTCTTTAAAACGCCTTGTACCTGTGAAGAGTTAAAAACAAAAATAAAATGAAGCTTTTCCAACAGCTGTGAGTCACACTTATGTGGGTGATGGCTAATAGTAATCTTGCATTGTAAACTGTAGGCATAACGTCAAAGCCGAATATGCAAATGTGAGGAAAAATACTACAGATGATGCATATGACTTTTAACCATGACCCGACTCAGTGCTGGAGTCATCCACGAAAACGACATACGCTCGGCTCAACCTTGGTGTCTATCCACGCATTCTTCCACACATGCACTCATCATTTTGTTCAGTTTTGCCATAATTAAAAACAATATACAGATTATAACGGCAACTTATTCAGACACCCACATTCATTTGCCGTGAAAGGCAAGTGACCCTGGTGATGAGTCACTGCATTCACTGCAAGACTTTTTTATTCCAGAGAGAGCGAGCGAGGCAGCCGTCCTCACCATTGTGCCGCACCACGAGCTCAGGTGCATAAGACACAAGAAAAAAATACAAGTTAAAACTAAAATAGCACAGTACTTCATTAGTCAGACAGTGAATTTAATCTTCAATCAGGTCTGAAGCAGCTGCAGCCTTTGTTAGCACTGAACTGCTCAACACTGTGTCTCTTAAAAGCTACTGAACACGAGGCTTTGGCCAGAGGTCTGCAGGAGTTACATACACTGTACGCATGATTTGGCACCATCCAACAACAATCAAAAAAGATTGACTGCCGTAAATACAGCCCTCTCAGGCGTATGTGCTTTGTTTTCACTGATTCAATGCTTCGCATGAGTAAACAGCTAAACACATCAAATATATAGCATGAATTGCGTTAACGCACAAGAGGTTTCATAAGCTTTCCATAGCTATCTGTTCATCTGTTCACGACACATTCGATCACGTCCAGTGTCAAATCCACAACGAACCAACCCAATGTGCAATCATATCATATCAATAGTTTATAGTGTGACGCACATGAAACGAAGAAAATCATTGTCTTTCCTTTTACAACTGAATTATCTCACATAAAAATTGTTTGTAGCTTTGCTTTTTGATTCAGTAGAAATTTGTATGTTTAATACGCATGTTTTTCAGCTCTCTGATTCTGGCTATAATGTTGTTTTTTCGCTCATATGCAGCCATTTTTTTTTTATATGAGCAGAAAGTGTGTGTTCCTGATTGGTTTATCCATCAGTCAGTCATGCCCACTATATATTCTGGATTTTGACTTTTAATCTTTAAGCATGTCTTCATGAATCTGGCTTCTTAAGCCTTCAACCTGAAACACTGTCTTTGCGACCATTTTTAATATATTTTGGAAAGAAGCTACATGCACTTTAGCTAAAGTATAGATTTAATAAGATTCATAATGAGGTCCTGGTAACAGCTAAAGTAAGACAATGTAACTTTCTGGAGGTGGCTCCTGCTCATCTTGACATAAAGTTAAAACCATAGTCACAAGATTCTTTATAAAGGTAGATACGATTATGCTTATGGCATGTTATCAAAACTGAGTCTGGTTTTCACAGAAAAAGCCATGGGTTTTTAGTTTAGTCTTTTTCTTTTTTTCTGTCTTTCTTTCTGACGTAAACATTCTTGTGGTGGAGTATAATGGGATGATTGAATGGATGTTGTAAATGTCTTTTGAAGCTATTTGGATCAAATTACCGTGTGACAAATGATTTGTCCAATCACCTTCTGTTTTTCCAAATTAACTGATAATAACCTATTCAGGGGATGATTTAGCTGACCATCTGGACAGTCTGGTTGGTAACAGTAGAAGCTGAGCATTGCTTGCTGTGTGTGCAAAATGTGAAAGTGGTTAGCACCTGCAGTAACGTCACAAGAAGGTTGTGGGTTCTTGTTCTTGCAGCTGTGGTTAAGTCTGTCGGACTGTGGTGTTCCTTAGTTTGAGTACATCCACAAAGCAGATTTACATATTTTATTAAGCTCTACTGATTTGGCAACACCTAAAAGTTAAAGATGCTCACTGCTTTTCTTTCATTTTTCCCTCTGTTGATGCTGACAATGATAACAACGTGCCAGACTAACCATATTCAGTGTAAAGTAATTGTTAGTAAAATTTGTTTTGTGAAAGATTCGTAGGAAAAATGCATACTTCACCGTGACCTCCACAGTTGACTATTTGTGCTCATTTAAACTTATTTCCAAACTGATACTGATTTAATTCTCAACAAGCTGTTAGTAATTTATAATGTAATTGTTCTAATATGATCTTTTTGACATTCTAAAACAGAAGTAATGATCACTTTAATTGTAGCACTACTTTAAATACGACCAAAGACCAAAGTAACCTCATGTGCGTGGTCATATCGACTCAAACTGATGGACAAGTTTTAGCCTGAAGCAAAGTAGAATCAGAAATGAGCCATTATGATGAATACAACATGTTTTTGTTGCAATATTTAAGAAGGTTCTAGTGATCAGGTGGATATGAGACCACGGAAATACACAAACTACTATTATTGTTTTTTAATCACAAATAATAATTTAAAAAATCTTATTCGTGCATTTTTTCAAATCAGTTCATTAATTAATTATTTGTTTACTAATTTATTTACATTTATTGGCAACTAACGACTTTATTTTCTACTCATGTATCTGGATTAAAAAAAAACAATTATAAAGTGCATTTTCTATCTTATTTGGAAACTCATGAATATGCTGTTCACTCACAATGGTTTGCATCCACTTTATATTTTTCTATTAATATTTATTTTGAAGTTTTAGTGTATCATTGTGTCTAATTGTTATAAAAAAAACGTACTTTGAAATACAATTTTGAGCGACTTAGTAGTGTATTACTATAAAAAAAAACATTGCAGGTAAAATACGGATTTACTTACAAGCAAGTGAAAATTTGTGATTTTTTCTGTTTGGTAAAATCCTCAGAGGCAAAGATTAGCAGCTGTAGCAGGGCTGTTACTCATTTCTATTGTGGATTTTATGTAATTTAAGTATATTTAATCACTTTATTTGTTTTCTTCTGCTTAAATGTGTATAATAAAACAGACCCAAAGTGATGAAATTACACATCAAGTAATCCCAAAGTACTGCAACAAAATGACTGTCCTGACGCTGTAAGTGTTGTAACTAATTACATTTTCGAAAAGAATTAGTATTATGTATCTAATTCGTTTTTCAAATAACATTTCTAAAGCTTATGTGTTCAGAAAGCTTTTAGTGATCCACACAGGGGGATCCACTCTGCCTATAACTTATTATTTATACAGTACGTCTCTATTATTTACATTCTATTTACAATTCTTATAGTCTCCCTAAACATAACGCCTATATTTAAAGACATTACTTCATAGATGTGCGTGGAGGTGGTAGCTGAGCTCACGTGTTGTTTTCAGGTAAATGCACCAGAGTCGTGTCTAAGACAGTTTATGTGCGGGCGGAAACTCTCTGTCTTTGCTTTTTATACTTGCCGTGGATGAAGTGAGAAACTAAAGTTGATTTATAAGTGAGGAATTTAAGAGATGCGCTCAGCAGATGCTCGCGAGTGAAACGTGAACCCAAATTTGGACAAAGATTTCTGGGGGCGACGGTGGTGAAACGTGTCCAGCAGGAGTCTGTCTGACCACAGTTTGTGCAAAGAGAGTAAAAAAAAAAACTTGGAATAAACTTGAGCCTTATTTTTGGGACATTAGCCCTGAGGCCGCGACTGTTATCTGGCTGCATCGAGTTGACTTTGTTTAAGGGAAGAAAAGAAGGAAATTCTGGGGGAGGGCACAGGGGGGAGGGACTGTAATGGGAGTCTCCAAAAGCCACTGAAAGGAGTTTGATCCAAGTGATATTTTATATGTGTCCTGGTCAGCGATAGACAATGGGCCACGGCAAACCACCAGAGAGCAAAGCATGTCAGGTGAATAGTATGTCTTCTTTGCAGTGTTGTACATCCAAGGCTTTTGTGCGGCCGAATTTGGCTGCTGGAGTCGCACAAAAGGGGCAGTTTGTTCACTACTGACAAGTGTGCTTTTATTTGCGCCGGCCCCTTTGATGTGTAGAGAAAACTTCAGGCCGGGGGTATCCCTTCTGCAGACAAATGCACCAGAAATCCCACTCCATTGTATCATCTTTAACAATTCACCTGCCCATTCAGTGCGCAAAGCTTTTATTCCCCTTTAAGATCCTTTATTTTAAACGCTGTGCCTACTGTCTGTCTGTCAACTGTAATGAGGGGCGGGAGGAGGGAGGGGGCGATGAAGAGGGCACGCGGTTCAGAGAGAGAGAGGGAAAAAAAACTTGGCAGGATCCAGTGACTTTGTTTACCGAGTACGAGGACGCTTTGACTTTAGACTGAAGGAAGCAAGTGCAAACAAATAGATTTACATTTAGGGGAGCCCCTTCAGACAACAGGTGCCTTATAATGATCACAGAAAATTTGCTTTAAATTCAATGCTTTTAATTATGAACAAATTAAATATTTAGTCATGTTAAGTTGGAAATGTTTGTTGTTTTTTAGGTCCAGAAACCAGAGGGTCACGAGTCAAGCCTGACCATTTCATACTGTTCATAAAATATTGTCAATTGCTGTCAAGACAATGTCAGATTTTGGATAGCGTAAAATAATTCCCCTAAGACTGCAGCTGACAGTGACTGTAGACTGTAATGGGTAACAAATGAAAGAGATTGTGAGGATTAGAAGCAGAACCTAAAACAATAATTTAAATATCCTTAAACAAGTTAGTACAAATATTCTGGAAACCGCCGTCATATCAACAGTTGTAGTGTTATTATCACAAATATTATTTTTTTTGTGCCATGGTCTCCAATAGCTTTTTTGGTCAATAGTGAAATTTGATGTTTGACTTATTTACTGATAACTGCTGACACAAATGTTAGATTTCAAAATCAATTGCAAAGCCCACAGATTTATGCTAAATTTTAAGTAAAGATGACATAATTTTTTCACTAAGATAATATAGTATTATGTAAACATACAGTTGTGTTATTTTTTTTTTTTAGTAAAGAAAAGTAGATAAAATAAAGAAGAGTAGGGATGCGCAGTTTGGGTATAAGATTAAATTTATATTTATCAAATGAGTATTGTGATTTTAAATGTGTCCAAGAGAATTGACAAAAAGGCTAAAAGTGTCTACATACTGACAAACTTATAAAATAATCACACAAACTTGTATAAATCTAATCTTGAGTTAGCTATTTTTTATGCATATAAAATTGAATATGCAGCTGTTTGTGGAGGAACTTGGTGATACATCAAAAACTGCAGCCTTTGTCATTTGGTGAATGCTTCTATTCTAATGCAATTTTGAGTTATTGCAACCTGGAAATGACACAGACTAAGTCACTGCAAACTAATATTGGCACCAAGTACAATATGCAAAAATATTAAATATTGTCTGACACCAATGTTGTTAACATGTGTCAACATGATCATTCATCCTTTCTGAGCACATTCTGCCGTTGTGCCTCTGGGAACTAAAAACACTTCATTCACAATGCTTCTTTTGTTCACTTTGTATAGAAACATTAACACTCACACATTCAGACAAGCAAAGGGAGGCAAGTGTTTTGCCCATTGACACAAGAACTTTGTGCAGCTCTAAAAATGGGGATTTAACCATCAACCTTCATGTTCAAAGGTCTCAAGTACAATGTTTTTTTACTTAAATATCCTTAGTTTTATCTTTGAAATAAAGCATGTATCGGCTTGCCTGGAAAATCCAGATGATATATCTCAACTATAATGTTTGGCCACTATGTTCATGTCTCAAGTGGGTGTGATTGACAAATGAATTAGCCAATCAGGTCCGAACATAGTCACAGAAAACAAAGATGGCTGCTTACAAGGAAAAAATATTACACGGGATCAAAACTATTGCAGGTTTATGCACAATCAATGAGAAAAGCAAAAAATATTTTAATGTGAGGTAAGAAAAAATTCATTCATGTGGATTACGCAGATAAACAATTTGAGTGAGAAAAAGTTGACCCGGCTCACACTTCGTAAAGTATCGCAGAAACATAGACACTGAATCAAAGACAATGTGTAGGCACTAACCCTGTTCTTAAAAAAATAAATGAATGAATATAATAGATTAAAACACTGACATTGACCATTTGTTACACCAATGATTTTGTCTGACCTCAAGTAAAAATAATTGCCCATCCTTTTACTATAACTATTTTGTTCCCACCAAACTTTTCTTGAAAAACAGCTTTTATGGACTATTTCCAGCCAGTTACTATGAGTTAATAGTCACAGTAATTGACAAATTACAGGGTGTATGTAGAGGATTCATGGCCCAGGGCAGAAACTGTCATAGTGGGTTTATATTATATAAATTCACTTCATTCAATTCAGAGGGTCACTTTTTTGCACTTAGCAAATAAATACTAACCAATTAAAATGTAATCTTGCTCTTTGACATGTTTTCAACTTTGCTGTTACATAAAACCTTTAAAATGCCCTTGTCCAATTATTTCCTTGATTGTACTCTTTTGTATCCATTTTCTGAAGAAATTATTTTCCAAATTTTTGTGCTAAAGCTCTTTAAAGATTTCTTTAGAAACAGATTTTTTAGATTTGACTCTCATATGTTTGTTAAAAGAAAATTAATCTATTGAAAAAATCAATGTATTGCCCTGGCCTCGCATTGCTAAAATAATTTAGTCTCAAAACCCAAACTTTATACTGTCACTTCAAAATATGTAAAAAGCTAATTTAATAGTTCAATTTAAATACTAATCGCACAGAAACTGCCAATTGCCTCCTGAACGCTCTGTGAGTTGAGAATAAAAAACATCATCTTCAAATATGTTAACGTTTAAAAGACACATATTCAGCTTTTTCTGAGCACTTGAGGCTCAGTTGCAGGATAATACAGCATTACTCACATGCACATTATGCAATCAAAATACTAAATTGAGTAAATTTAATTATAGTTCTTTCTGGAGGTGAAAAATTATGCATAATTTCATTGAAATAGAAAGTTAAAACATTAGCTTGGGGCATTATTTATCTGTATACATCAGTTTTATGCCATACTGTGGAATTTATAGCTAATGGAAGGAGATTTCTATGGAAACAAGCAAGTTGAGGCCCCCTAGGACACAAAAGAATCCATTTTAGGTTAGATACATGTTTGTTAGAGTAAAGATGACGTTGTGATGTTTCTCATAGCACATGCAAAAACAAACAAACAATCCTTTTGCTCACAGTTTACCTTTAAAGTGAATTTAGTATAATATGCTCCCTTTTAATTTATTTGCTAATTGTCTTTTTTAGGTCTGAAAACCTTGTGCTTATGTTCAAGAAGACTGACCTGGACATGTTGTGGCCTTTTCTGATCAGCTAGCATCTTTCTACCAATTGCAGATCCAATTAAAGGTACTATTTGGTATTTTTCTATTTTAGTTGATTTAAACTTAAAACATTCTGCTTTTCCTTGACAGAAAAACTGGACGGAAACACAGCCATGCAATGTGAGCCCCTTTGTCGCTGCGTGTTGCTCATCACCTTTTTGAAGGTTAGTAATCACTCTCAAACACAGGGGGCTTGGCTATTTTCAAGACTTTCCTAAAATGCAAAATCTCTGGTCACTACCACTGGGAACCAATAACGCCTTTGGCTAAGCAACAAGATGCAAATATTTGTATTCAAATTCTCCTGTAGACATCGAAGCTCACACTCAACCCAAGTCTCAAACGCAGCACCAAATACAGTGAGTTGCACAATTACCCAAGTTAAAAATTACATTCTATATTTATTCTGTACAAAGAAGGAGTTGATTTGTGTCAAGGTACTGCTCATACATACATTTAAAGTATGTACTAATAAAATATGACATAATATTGGCATTTTGCTCATTGTAAAACACCACATTAATTTAAAACGGCTGAGAAATATAAACAGATTTATTGAATTCATGTACAAAACAGCCGACCAGATAAGCCTGAGCACTAGAGCATCAGCTGCAGGACAACACAAGATTACTCAAACACGTATGGCTCAATCCAAATACAACTATGAATAAACTAATGATGAGATAAAAGTGAATTTATTATAATGTCTCCTTTAAAGTTGGGGTAACTAAGTTTTTTAGTTATAAGTTACTAAGATTTGTTTTCTACTAAAAAGTATTGATAAATGCAGCACTTTGTAAAAAAAAACCTCTGAGTACTGAATTGAATGATAAAGAACTTTGCCTAATCAGGAGCTGAATGCTGCTCTCTGATTGGCTGAGGTTAGGTGGTCCTCTCCAGTTTCACTTTGTTTGTAAAAAGACGTTTATAAGCTGTAATTACAACCACAATGAATACAAGTCAATATTAACCATGTGTCAAAGGATTTAGGAGAGGAAATTGTAAAATTTAAAACCTATATTGTGTTTTCTGTATAAAAATCAGCTACCCCACCTTTAAAGGATCACTATGTAACATTTGTCTTACATGTATGAAAGTCATTACTTTGTCTGGGATGCTTCACATAATCTTTTACTTCACAATCAGTGCTTGTTTTAATAGCCTATTGAGCTGTGCAATCATCTACAATTGAATAAAAGCAAAATGTTCAAAAAGAACATTTCCATGGATACAGACACCAGAAGAGTTACATAGTGCATCTTTAACCAAACAAGTGGAGGCAGCACAACCCTATCATAACAACTTCAATTTGAACCAATGCCAGAAAAGCTTGCAACCAACCAGGAACAACATTGATAAAGCTTGTCCCTGTTTTGGTGAATATTTTTGATCGTTCCGGGTGATATTACACGAGGAATGCAGTGTCCAAGGTAATTCAGGTCAAAGTTAGGAATTCAGACAGCCGTTTTTTGTTATATTTTTACTGAGTTTTAAAGAAGTTCGCTAGACTCAATGCAGTGTAACAAAGCAAGTTACACAACCCCGTGCAAAGCCTAACTGAATAGAGATTTGTTTTTAAATTGAATCTCTGCAGATCCCTGAGCTAACAAGGCAAATGAACCTTGTTGCTAAGGATAAGACATACAATAATTAAGCACATGTTTTGATAGAAGAATATTTGACCTTTAAATCTGAGGTTTTCGCATTTTATGGTTTAAAAACGCCAAAGAAACCACACAAATGATCCAGAACCCACAATGTAACATATGAAGTAAAACCATAAAAACAAAACCGTCTCAACACATTACACCCATTCTGTTATGTCTCCATTGGTTTTCGGTCAAGCAAAGAATAGATTTTATAATTCTACTTATGGTCTATAGCTCATTACACTTAACTTTTCACCCATCTACTGACTGAATACCACCCACCACCTTCTCTGGAATTCTAGACCAAAGACTCTTCACAGTTCCAGGAATAATTCAAGGTCTGCTTATGGACACTTCAGACACTACAGCCCCGTTCTACTGAACTCTAGCCTGAGGTGCAAACATCTCCCACTTACAAAAATATATTTACATAAATATTGACCTATTATAAAAAGATGCTGGCATATTTTCATAAGCTTTCACAATGTATAACACAAACAATAATGCAAATATAGAATTTTCATCTGCTGAACTATAGGTTGATTCAATAACTTCTTTCTTCTTTGCACTGAACAGAACATTGGGCAGGAATGCACCAGTCCTCAGCTTCACCACTTCTAAAATACCCCATTTGAGTATCGGCACTTCTCTGAGCGGTCAGCAGCGATCTCCCCATTCATTTTGATTAATCAAGATTGTGAATTTAAATATTTTCCGGTACTGTCCGTAAAGAAGTGCCGGTACTCCTCTTTTTGCCCACTTGATGCGCAGGCTCTGGAGCACACTGAATCTTTGCTGGTCACATGAAATGTGCCATAAAAATAAACTAAACTAAAACCACAATTTGACCACACTAAGCAGTGAATAGTCAATTGTAGCTCAGTGGTAAGAGTCTTAGTAAAAGTGGATATGTTACTGGTTGGACATCCAGATGGTGCAGATTAGCAGCCTCACTTTTTTAGTCTGCCCCAGGGCACCAGCAAGTGTGACGTGAAAAAATAATGACTACAGTTTAGTACAGTGCTAAGAAGAAACCAAAAGACCAACGTTTGCATAATTCCCAAATTATCTTTAAACATTATGTTTGTACTGTGGTTGGTAAAAGTTAAAAGTCATTCTTGACTGTCGTAAATGACCACCTTTGTACAGTATATGTACAGTAAGTGTCTTTACCTCCTCCCCCTTGTGGGTGTTGCCCCCCTGGCAGCGCCCTCTCCCGCCGCAGCTCCGAAGCCCGTCTGGCCCAGGCATAAACCATAAAGATAATGGAGACAGCCAGCATCCTCCACTGTCAGCCTGTGGAGCAGACGGACATTAGTCAGCCCTGAGATCAATGCACTTGTATGTCACAGCCGCATTCCTCCCCTCAGGCCAGTTTACGCACTCACCTGCTGTTTAACGCTCACAACCATGAGATGGATGGACGCTGGCTCATATTAAAGCGAGAGGTGGAGAGCAATCACTAGAGTAACTTTTAAATGCTTTGTAATTTAAGAAGTAATATCAACACAGTCTCCAAACTTCTAAAATATTCATTCCGTAATGCTCTCACTAACAAGTTTGAGTACTCATTTCAAAAACTTTTCAGCTAGGGAAAAAGTAACATTTTTGGAGAACAAAACAAACCTCTTTCTAAATAAAGATTAGCATAATACTTATAAAGTTCTTGTTGTCCGTAGGCGAAACGTTCACAAAGACTTATTAGTCAAGAAGACAATACAAAAAATGATTTGAAAAAACCTAAGCAAAAGATCAGTGAACAATTAACTGCTGGATCACAGAGCACTGGTAAATATATTATCACGCTGTGTGTTCAGAATACTTTTTAGTTAGTTAGCAAGTTGGGACACTATTTTTGGGATGGCAAATTTTCTAGCACAGACATTTTATAATACTGCTATAATTATAACTGATAACACTGATGATTGTCATAGTTTTCCCTCACTTACAACTTCAGACAAAATTGTTTTGAATATTGTCCGTGTGTAACTCCCTTGGCAGCAAGTAGATAGAGCTCTAATGCAATTCCTAACACACCAGTCTGTCATGTATGATTTAATAACTTTTTTATTTTTACTCCCTTATAGACCACAAGCAATTGTCTGGACTCTTTTTGAAGCTGAGTTCTGTAGTTTTAGTCTTTGATTCTAATCATAAGTGAGAACAAGCTCTGCACAAAAGAAAAACATAGTAAACATACAGTACATGACACTACTTTGGGTTTTGACAATTCCTCCTCAAAAATTGAAAATTAAACTAAAATGAGCTAGGGCTGGGCAATTTTTTTCATATCTCGAAATCTTTGAAATTACATCTTTAAAGTTAAATCCTTTTTTTCTAAGCCTTTTAGCTGCGTACTGCTGTTCACAAAGTACAAATGTGAATCTATAGTGAAGAAGATAATTTTGGCAATGACTTTTGCAGATTAAAACTAATGAAACATAACACAACACAAGTTGTGTTATGTCTCAATGTATGATGTATCATTATATTGCCCAGCCCTAAAATGAGCGTTAGGGATCAGCAATACATTTTGGAAAAGTTTAGATAGATAGATTTTTTTTTTTTTAAGCTTTAGGGAGTACAAACTTGGGTCCTATTTATTCTAGAATGGGTTTGACTCTAGAGAAATTATTTGTTTATCAACACGAGGGATGTGCACACAACCAGATAACTTGTGACTGATTGACACAAGTTGTAGCAGCAACACTAGCCAGCACTGTCGTCAGCTAACTACAAGAGTTTATCACTCTGCAAATACAAAAGTTATGCTGCTAAATCAACATAAAATTAAATTTGTCTTTGCGACTCACATGTTACATTCAGGTGAGTGAAAAAGTGCAGACAAAAACAGCTTCAGAAGTCAAATGTCCGTCATACCAAACAGCTAGCTCTTGTCCCGTTTTGGACAGACAGAGTATCTTTCTTAATGACATATTGCACAGTAGAGTGGAAAAAGACGTTGACCGATAATCTCTCCATAAATAAGAGCATTACAACTTTCTTAACATGTCCAAGAGCTTGATAGTTTACTTTTTTTTTTTTTTTTACCAAAATCAAAGTTTACATTATAAAGGCAATTGGCTTGGTACTTCAGTTGGCTTGTTTATGTTCAAAATAGTTAACTTCTGTACTTACAAGAATTTCCTGTTCAGTTCATTCTATGAGGTCTTCACTACACCAGCTTAAAACAATAAATACTCAGAAGATCAAACAGTGACAGTAGTTTGTGGTGAATGTTACAGAAAACACATTAAAAACTTCACAAATCAGAAGAATAATTCACCATAAGACACTTGTGTGTTTAAAAAAGAGACGTGTTTGTATCTAAATGCTAGCGCTAACAGGAAATGCTTGTATGTACAGAAGTTAGCTATTTTGAACAAAAACAAGCCAACTGATGTTCCATGCACAGAGCTAATTGGCGGGTCTTCTAAGTAAAATACAACATCATGTCCCTTAAAAATATAAAAATAAACACCCTGTATTGTAGCCTACATGTATTCTTACTTGTGTCCAGTTTCAGTTCAGTCCCGCTCTAACAGACGGCTCCTGAATCACGTGGCCTGCCATAAACCAGAGGGCAACCCAAAAACCATCCATCCTCCTCCTCTGTCCGTCAGGCTAAACTTAGTATCAGAGAAATTAGCACAAACGCTGCGCGGGGCATCACTGTGAGGTATGGTGGCAGCGGGGCGTTATTTACGGGGCGATGCTGCTTTCTGAAGACCCGAGCTCTGACTCACCTCCCCAGACCGATAATTGATTCCTCTCTCTCTAAAGAAATATTATGAGGCAGAGTGACAAATGTTCAGCGGGAAGCATATTGTCACCAGGCTGCGCGAGTTTAGCAATTATACCTGCTTTATTGGTGATGCTTTAGGTAATGAATGTTTATATTGTTAAAACAATCAATATAAATAAAAATAGAAAAGCATAATTGGTAGAAAATTACCAGAATCGACCTAGATCAGGTGCAAATCAAAGACAAGACACTATAAACTATCTTGTGTACATGTTTGTTGATGGATGGTTACTGTGGCGTACAGATATAGACAGCAGAGAGCACCAGTCAATTTGGAGAAGTTTAAGCGCCCAAATATTTATTTATAAGTTATCTAGTAACACAAGTGCCACTGTTGACAAAAATTTAGCGATGCACCAATACGATACTAGGATTGAAAATCAGTGCTGATTCATGATATTTTGCCAGATCAAGCTCCATGATATTGTTTCAGTCGTTATCCTGGCTGTGACTTTAATTAGAAACTTATTTAGTGACTGATGTTGACCCAGAATGTCTCAAACGTTATAACCTTATTCACCAGTTGTTTAAGATGTTATTTACACAACAATAAATAGTTACATAACACTATTTGACCAAATTTGTTTTGTTTTGAGAATAAAATAAAATAAATTTCAGTCCTTACACAAGTTTTGGCTGATATCGGTTATCGATTACAATAAAATGACCTAATATGGCCCAAATGGCCATTTAGAACACAGTCATTCTTTTTTTTTTAATATCTTTTTGTTCTATGTTTTAAATATATTAACAATCTAATTTTACATATATGCACTTATCAGCATTACACATGAGACAGAACAAACAAACAAACTGCAACTTTTCTGACCATTAAATACAGGTTGTCTTACTTACACAAAATAATCAATAAAGGGTTGCCAAGTTTTATAAAAAGGTCTTCTTGTTAGTGCAAATTTAATCTTTTCTAGTTTTAGATATTGCAATATATCTTTTAATAAATTTAGATGAGTTGGAGGAATTTTGTTCTTCTAATTCAGTAAAATTAGACTTCTGGCTGAACCCTTTTTAATTTGTATTACACTTTTTTTTTTTTTTTTTCAAAACAACTTTCCAAAACAACATGCTATTAACAATATTTGTGCTCATTCTAAACTTAATTTTTTGTCTGTTTCTGCAAATTGAAGCTACCTAGATAAAACTCAAATTTAAATATAAAATGTAATAAAACAAATAATAAAAAACACAATACTGTATGCAAACCTCTCGTGTCTGTTGTACCCGTGGACACAAAGTCCCAGACTTCCTGATCTGAACTACCACAGGTTGCATGCCTCTGTGCGTAAGAGACTGTAAAAGATAACCTGCTATTTTTAACCAGCAGCAGCAGCAGCTACTATAGTGGCGAATGACGTGGAGTCTTGGTTATCAATATTTATGGAGCCAGAGATTAAGATAGAGTAATGATACACAGCCTGGGCCTAATAGTTGTCATTACGGCTGGACGAAAGTGCTGATAGTCACAAAATTTTCGCCTGGCACTGTACATTTTAGTAATGATTTCTGAGACCAAGAAAGGCCCAAATGTAATTAGCAGATGTAAACAGGAGTGTACGAGGGCCGCAGCATAAAGACACTCAAATGATTTTATACAATACAAATCGTGCTACACAGAGATGAGACGCTGGCACACTTCTGAAGACCATTCAATTGTTTTTTGACAAATTTAAATTATTGTTTTCACTGTTCAAACAAGCTCTCATTGGCTGTTTTATGCCAAGTATACTGTATTTTAGGTTCTCACTGTAAATTCAGATGCTCACATTAATCTAAATGACTTGAAATGAGCTACAATATTCCGCTTGCACATTTTTTTGTAATTTTTGATTACAGTAAAATTATGTTTTACAACTTTTAGAAATTGTTAATAACCCCAGCAAAACTCAAAATTTTCTAGGTGAGTAGACATTATTTTACTAGAAAAATAAGTCATATCATAAATTATGAAGTGAACAAAACCTATTTATTTACTGCCTTGGTAAGCAATTGCCTCAAAAATATTTATTAAAAGAAACAAGGCAAATTTTTGATTAATCAAAAAAAAAAAAAAAAAATTAAAAAACAGTAAGTAAATGTCAATTAAATCACACAATTTAAATAAAATCAGTTTAATCAATTAAATTAATGAAACAGGATCTACATTTTGGCAAATGTCACTGAAATTGATTATCTTTGAATATTTTAGCTTCACTCTTGCTTATTATAAAAACAGCTATTTGATAAGACTTTATACATGCATAATAACAACAACAACGACAACAACAGCAACCTTCTAAGGAATGCTGAGACAATTACAACAATAACATAATGTACACATAGCTCAATAAATCATAAAATAATCATGACGTCTATTAAAGTAAGGCCCATTTGTGAGTGAGTTTTTTTCATATAACTTTCGAAGGTTCACTTAAAGATACTTGAAATTTGAGTCTGGGACAGTGTGCCCTGTCTGCAGCTGAAACATCTGTCTGTCTAGGACAAACAAATTACTTTTGGAATAACTTTTTTTTAACTTTTTTAAACCAAGCATTTTGATTTTAAGATAACTACATGACTTTGAATGATTTATGTTGCGCTGCACAATAAACTAAGACATATTTACCTCGCTGTCAGGAGTTTGAGTGGCCATTTTCTCCCCATTTCATCCTGGTTTGGTCCAGTAAAAACGACAGACAAAAACACACAGTTTATATGAAATTTAATAGTAACAGTATTTCAATATATAGGTCCCATCTGCTTATTCCCAGGTAATATGACACAAAAGTACAATTGTTTGCTCCAATACTGATTGGTTTTATGCTCAAGTTTGATGATTAGTCTAGGAACGAATACAAAGGTTTTTGACATTATCTGAACATAAATATAAGTGATACATTCTAGAGCTGGCAATATGGCGATAAAAAATTAACTGTGATCACTCTTGTGACGATTTGCTTTTTTAGTAATATTATCTATTGAAATTCCTTAGTTTTCTGTCTAAATAGCTCTATGCTCTAAGACACCTTTCAACTCACTTTTTGTTCTATTCAACGTCTGTAAGGCTCTGAGTGAAAGGTTCATTAAAGGTGTACTATGTAGCTTTTTTGCCATTAATAAACTTGTTTAAAAGCAAGTTTTTGTAATTTAGATGCGTTCGGTGCAATAATAAAAATCTTTGCTTGCATTAGCCTGATGCATCAGCCGGTTTCATTTCACTTTGTTGAAACTGTCGGACATCGCATCACTCGGGCGTGTTCGTGTCACCTTTAGTTTTAACCAGTCATTGCTTTTTTGTTGTTCTGTCGTCCAGGAAGTAGAGCATAAACATGTGTGTCAGTGATTGTTGCCGTTTTTATGTGGCAGACCTGCAAATTAATATTTACAATGTCATTTTTTAAGTTAGAGTTTGACACAACGTCAAAGGAGGAGAATGTAAGCAGTCTGCTATCTCAATTCCAGTTGGCTTTGGCCAACACACCGTTCCGCTCCTGATCGCTGATTGGACGACCGTACTTCCTGCTTTTTGTGAACCGACTGCAGTCGTGCGATACCTGACCTAGTAGCTGGAGTGAAATTAAATTGACTGGAGGCACTAGGAGGCACCAGCCTGGCTAGGCTTGCATGCCCACATAATGGATTCTACTTTGCCTGAAGGAGGACCTCGTCTTGTTGGTTTTCATAGGAAAAAATGTTTCTTTAGTGATTTTTAATTTTTTTTAATGTTATGGCTTGACAAACTTATCACTTTTAACAATGTTCCAAAGTATGGTTTTAACATTCTCCATAAAGTTACACAATGCACCTTTATAGCAATACCAGAAAACGACTGAACTTTAATATTTGCCTTTAGGTACATAAATAAACAACACAAATACAGTAGTAAGTTTACTTAAACTGTGATAAAAAACAATCTTGTGCTATGTCTGCAAGAAAACTGAGATACATTTTTTGGCATACTGCCCATCCCTTACTATATACTTATAAACTATTCATTTAAAAAAAAAATCTTCCCATTTATAATAAGAACTTGAGTCCAAACCACATGTTATTTCTGGCAGAAGATTGTCTCAAGACTTCTCGATTAAAAGCTGATTATCAACTGAACATTTTTTTTATTAAAGCTCTGACCCTGTTACACCTGCACTTCTTCCCTTGTCATCTTTACCTCTTCTTGAGAAATAATACGGTGAACTAACAGCCCTCATGCATGGCTCTGCTCCTCTGCCCACTTACCTGTAACTACTCACGGTGGGCTGAAGTGGCTCATTTTCCCATAGAGCCAAATGCATCCTGGGGGATTGGGATGACTGATCTCATGACCTCAAGCCTGGCCGTAAGCTCTTGTGTGGTTGGCGATAGTGTGCACGCGCAGGGGAGGGCGTACGGCGAGCGCACAGAGACAAGAGACAAGCGTGAGTCAGTTCTCTCTGTGAAAGCTGTGGGAGCAGTGGAAGTGTTAACAACATCACAAGTAGGAGCAAGTCAAGTTTACCACGTCAAGGAAGCGCGGAGGACTCACCCGAGTAGGATGAGCCTTAAGAGGTGATGGACCGTTTATTCCCCAATCGCTTAATCACGCCGGAGGGACTTTGGCTGTCTCCAGCTTAATGTCCACACCTAAGCATCTTTTACGTCACTGACCCTTTTATTACTATCCTGTTACAAGTGTGAAAAGCCTGCGTTTATAGGCCAGGAACATATACATTCCAAGGACAGCTTCAGCAATTTGCCTTTTTTGATATCTTTGTCTAATCATGCCATCTTGTGTTGTTAATAAAAATGATAGAATAACTTTGGCAGCAAGTCTAAAAAGTGAGAGGACATGCGTAGTTATAAGACGAAATTAGAAGCCAGCGCATAAGCCAAGAAACACTTTATACTGTGTCAGAGCCTAAACTGTTGATAACACAGCAATAATTGGGCGGTGATGGATATTTGGGGAGTCTTGTGTGAGCTGTGATGGAAGGGGGCGGCGAGAGACTGGCATCATCAGCGCTGTTTCAGGGGTTTCCAATTTTTTTTCTTCCAATGCATTATATTGAGGATTTCCCTTATCCAAAGGCAAGAAGTCAATGGGTTGTGCCTGAGTGGGATCAAAAAAGTCTATAATCCCTGTTTAAGTTATGTAAATGGCATCACGGTATTCTAAATGTTAAAAGTGAGTGGCAAAAATGCATGACAGTCAGTGGAGAGAAAGAACATTTTCTTTTGTATGAGCTCAAAACACACTACAATGTAAAAAAAAAGCTGCTACAATGACAACTTTGCTGAATATTAAGTTTGAACTTGGTATGTGAAAAAATCAAGTAAATATGAGTAGAAAACTAGATAAACAACAGGAACACGGAGGCTTTTCTCACATTTTTCACTGACAGTGACACAAAATTGAATTCATCACCTTTTCTCTCATCAAAAAGGTGTTCTGAGTCTGTTTGAAAGACAGCTAAAATGTCGTAAGTCTCCAATAGCTGTTAGCAAACAAGCTAGATAAACTTTGAACAGTTGCCAAGTCAACAGAAGAGCTACTTTCTATTTTGGTGCATAAAGTTCCTCCCCACAAAACAAAAGCAAACAACATTGTAGCAGATGTTCTTTACATAACTCTACAAGTGGTAAAATACTGTCAGTACAAAACTTATACAATTTAAAAATGAGTTGGAGGGCAGGTCTGTTAGTTAATCATTTGTTGAACTAATTTAAGCGCATACCTTACAATTACAGGATGTATATATTAAACAAAAACTAGCGCAAAGTTCAGTGTCTTCACACAAACAAAAGAAAAATGAAGTGTTTCCTATATTCAGACCCAAAATGCCTGATTGTTGTCAGTTAAAAAGACTTTAAGCCATAAGATTAATATGGCAAGTTTGTGAAGCTGATCCCAAACAAATACGGCTAAGAGTCAACATTTGAGGATTTTTGGTTTAGATATTTTGATCCAAAAGACTGAATTTGCATTTGAAATTTTGTATCGTCATATTCTGACTGGAGAAAAAAAGATTGATGGGTCAGAAAGGGCATCTGAGGTAAAACTCAGATGCCCTTCCTAAAGCAGTGATTACTCAAAGTAATCACTGCCTCATATGAAGTACAGTAAGGTTGCTTTGGAGACACTTAAAAGAGAATTTAAAAGTCAGTATTTTACCACTATATTTGACATAGAGCCATTTCATTAAACAATATTTAATTTACTTTCTCTATTTAAAACTATACTTTAGATCTAGAAAAAAAAACTGTCAAGAAGAAAAGTTTCTTTCAATGATAATAATCAACAATACAGTATATGATTTAAGTCTTTTCTTATTTTCTTTTAGTTGTGACGTGCAGTGTCTCCATTAGTTGGTCTCCATGACAAAGACTTACACAACACTTTAGATAAGCACCTTTCTTTGTTGTCAAATACGTCTATTGACATTGGCACTATTGTTCATCACTGACAAAAACGCCTACTTTTTTCGTCTTTTTAATAAAGCTACGTCTTCGTGATTTATTCAAAAACATAAACACGACAACGAGGATCGTTTTAGGTAATATGACAGCTCCCTTGCAAAAAACTTTTGGAGATGCTGGCATAGAGTCAGGCAAATATCACCTATTACTCATGTTACTTAGTACATTTGGGGCTCCACTTGCACTGCGCGCCTCGTCACTGCATAACAATCAGATGGTGAAGTGTTGGCAGAGCAACTGATGGAATTTTACAGAAAACAGATTTCGCCTTTGAACTTCCACATATACATGACCAAAAAGTAGCACTCCTGCTCTGAAGCCCGCGCTCTCTCGCTGCACAAACCCCCAGCATCGCACCTGGAAGACGGAATAACTTTTTTTGATTTCTCCTGAGACAAAAAGGGACGCGCTTTACGAGATATTGATGTAAGTATGAGACCAGGTGCAGAGGAGCGCTGGTGGAGCATTTTTGAGCAGCAACAAGTTCCCCCTAGAAGTTAAGGCGCTGCACGGTGCGTTTTCCCCACAATAAAAGGCAACCTGACTCGTAGCTTATGTCTAGGAAAACCCAAAATGATCAGTTGTGTTCATGCGTAATAGGCCCACACACAACATATGGATCACCGCCAAGGAGGGAGTGAAATGGTGTCAGAAGTTTTATTGTAGCTCGACGCGGATCAGAACATTTCAGGAGGCAGTGAACGAGCGACAGTGCGCGCTTTGGAAACCAGTATAGCCCCTTTTTTTCCTTTAAAAACTTGGAATTGCCAGTCGCTTATTTCAATCACGTAAGAAGACCCTTGATGGCGTTGACCAGGCGAGGGTGTTGCGTACATCTGAACAAGCTTTTCTGACACTGTTGTTGATATTTGCCTCTTTTTTTTCCTGTTGAGCCACCCAGGTGTTGCCTAAGAGAGTTTAAAGCAAGCCGATATTGCAAAGGGTTATTAGATTCATAAGTCAGCGAAGTGGTGGGCGATCTACTGAGCACAGCTGAAGTTCTCATATGATGACTTCAAACAAGGCACATTACCAGCATCTGTTGGAGTGAGTGGATATTAAGACACCTCTATCTCCAGGACAGCGTAGGGGAAAATGGTAAGTGGCAAAGGAAACAGCGGCATATACATACAAGGGGCTGATGAGCTCTAAAGAGTCGTGCTTGCACTGGCTGGTGTTGTTGCATTGCTGGAAGGGTTGGACTATACTTGGCTACTTGAGAAAGTCGAGACTCATGCCTGATGAGGTTGATGTTGTCAAACCTTCATTGCAAAAAAGCTGGCTCGTGTGTGGCATTTCTCTGCTCAGGATATGCCGGTTCAGTGAGAGAGGTAAGGCTGAGGGAAATGAAGGAACATTTTTTACATTGTGTCTACGCTCTGCTGTGGATGTGCTGAATGTGTTGGCTCACGCATGTATGTATGTAGCCTCTTTTTTTCTCTCTCATTTTTGCCACATTTTTCAAGCCAAGCAACATGTGCCACTGTCATTCAGAAGAAATTTAACCTCCTTTTCCATGCGGAATATTAATTTTAAGCTGGCAGTGGGACCGGTTCAATTGTGTTGGAGCTATCTAAAAGGAAATGTCCAACCAACATGTGATCAAATATTAACAGAGCTGGTTTGGCAAGGGGGGTGAAAATTACACGTGACAAGGCAGTGGGAAGCCGCTCAGTTAAAAAAGCTGTTTAAAGTGGGCACTCAAAAAAAGTCTAGACATTTTGTTGGCCCCTCATAGTTACATTGGCTGTGTTATGCTTTCAGCACGTTGGACAGAGGCACCGGAGTCGTGCATGGACTAACACGCCGAGTGGACGCCAACTCTCTTTTCTCTCTTTTTCCAACCCCCTTTGCCAAACCTGGAATTGTTTTTTTCAACTTTTGGTAAGCTTATTCTGAGGAAGCCTGTGCTCTTTTGTAGACGGAAAAAGCGGGATAGCCTTCTGTTAAAAAAAGAAAGAAAAGAAATAAATAAATAAAAACGAGGAAGGCAAGAAAAGAAACGCGCTTGCAGTTTAAGGAACCCGTGCTTCAAAGATGTGTTCTGGTGAAAGTAAGAAATGTTAGGGCGTCTGGTGTTTTGCTCATCTCATAGTCGCTACCTATAAGCAGCCCCCCACACTGCGTTAAACTTTGGGACATGCAAGTGTTGGTCGCGGAGATCTGACCACGCACATAGTGGTTGTCAGCTCCTTGTAAAAGGTAAGAGCACAATCCATTGTTTTCATATCACTCTTTTGTTGCTCTATGTGCTTCTCTCTGGCTTTTTCCTCACGTGTGAACTTGGGCTTTTAATAAGTACAGCATGCAGCCAGCTTTTCATTGTTCCATCACTGACCGGAATCTCTCCGAAATGAAGCGTAATCCCAACCCAGGTGACTCATAGTGCACTATACATCGCAGACGCAGCTGTTTTTTTGTAGCAGAACTTATGTCTTGTTTTTCCGTTCACTCTCGGATGCGTTTAGAAATGGGACTGGTGTGTTTTTGTGCTTCAATAAGTGCGGCTCTGTTGGAACGCGTTTTTAGGAGTTTCCGAACAGTGTCTGCTGCAACATAATTTGCGTAATCGTTCCGTTGTGCCTAATCATGCTCCCAATATGGGACTTGAAGACGCTGCAGTGATGCTTCTAGTGTGCATCTATCTATCTATCTATCTATCTATCTATCTATCTATCTATCTATCTATCTATCTATCTATCTTATCTATCTTATCTATCTTATCCATCTTATCCATCTATCAATTTTCTTATTTGGTCTGCAGCATTCATGTTTTGTCTTGATGTCTGTGGATTTTTTTGTTACCTACCAAAAATAGCCCTACACTTTACCCCCCTCCCTCCTTCCCAGACCCCCCCTCCACCCCTCCCGCCGTCATCGCCATCGCTATCAAATCACTTGTGTTTTTACTACGACCGCTCCACGGTTTCATTCATAAGGTGCTTTTCACTTCACCTGCTTCCCCATAAGCTTGTGCTCGCTTTTGTTTCCGCCGCGTCTCTGTGCGTAAAAGCAAAAACCTCGAAAAAGCGACCGCTGTAAAAACATTTAAACCGGTGCAAAATTGCGTTTTTTTAACAATGGGAAAATTGTCACACCGCAATAATTCCTGTAAAATAATTACAATAGCGATGGGCGTGGTCAAATCGCTTCACTGACAGATGTGATGGCTGAATATGATGATGGAGAGATAAGATGAAGGCTTGTTCCGGACGCATTGATTTTTATTCGTTCTGTTTTGACTAAATCACTACTATTATTGTTGCTAGTCTCGCGATTGCTGTGGGATTATTTTAAAATATGATGCATTTTTATTATTTCCGCGTTTGTTTTAAAATATGTGCCGTTGCGAAGCGTTAAAACGAAGAGGATATTATCGCGCTCTCCACAAGATTTAAGATTTCTGATTCAAGACGAGAGAAGCTTGGGAGAAACTGCAAGGAAGGAGAAAAGCCCCAACGCCCACAGACTGCCATAGATGGTTTAATCCACAGTAATGTTAGAAAAAAAAAATCCGGATTTCCGTTCGAGAACAAAACATATTGTTAATCTTAACGTAATTAATAATAATACGTGAAAGAATGGAAATTTAACGTCATTTGCGCAGATCGATTACTCCATTTTACTGTCTAATAAACCAAAAATAGATCAGATGACTTATTAGGCTTCCGGGCATTCATAATAAAAGCTGAAATTACAACAGTGTATTTTTTTCTAACATTTAAGCGGATTACCGTCATTAAACTCGTAAAAATAATGTTTATGTGTGAATATTAATGCCTTTAAATGTGCTTCGCGTTGCATTGTTCACTGAATTGTTTTGTTTCTTAATTTATTTTAGTGATAATGTGGCAGTATTTTTATCACGCTTTCCCCTCTCGCACTGAGACGTGGGATTATAGCGTGGGCGTGGGCGTGTTGGGTGAAGGAGGAGGGATGAGCGAAGGCGGGTTAGGAGGGGTCTGTGGGGTGGCACGACACACTTTGTATGTATGAAGGTTTTTTTATAGCACTTTTCTGCAATGTACGTCAGCGGATCAGTCCATAAATGGGGCTGCACGTTCTTGTGTGCGGCCGTGCGCGCTCCACTCGTGTGTTATCTTTCCCGAGAATCTCCCTCCTCTCCCTCGCTCTGCTCTCTCTGCACTCTCAGCTCTGCAGAGTTGGGGTGGGCGTCAGGAGGGAGGGTTTACTGCAAAAGTGGAATTATGTTTTAGGCCTAAAAACTTTAAATTAAAAGAAACTATGTTCATTATAGTTTGTCTTTGATTGACATTTTGACACATTTTGGCCAAATTATTCTCTTTTACGCACTGGTGCCAAACTGCAGCATATTTATTTAAATGGCTCTGATATGAATTTTTGAACTGTGGGCCACATATAAATGTTGATAAGACCTGCTCATAACTTTGACAGTGAAGCAGTTTTAGATTTTATAGTCAGAATCTTCAGTTTTATTCTCATCGCACATTTTATTCTTTTGGTTGAGTGCAGAGTGGCGCAGAAGAGTTTTTCCCGCGTGCTTTATTCTGTAGGTTTTATGCAGAGCTGGGCCTGAGCCGTGGCGAGGAGACATATCTTTACATTATTTTAGTTGCTAGGGATTTATTTAGTGAACATTCCATCATAGAATGTTCACGCGCGCAGACGTTGCCACGCGCGCTTCTGAAGTCGTTGCTAGGCGTTTAATTCCCACGGGTCTCTTCAGCGGTTTTTACTTTCGCTAAATTTGTCAATTAAGACGCATTTCCTTCGTTACCGCGCGCACATATCACTAATGTCAAATCTGCTCTTCACTGACAAGTATTGATTATGCATGCACTCCAACATTAGCACATTTAACGAACAATTTAGCCTGATAAATGCATTTCTTGTTGTGCTTTGGCTTTTTCTGTTGCTTCTGTGTCTTTTGTGCGCCTGCTTTAGTCACCACTAGCGTCACCATCATCTCCATCGTCAACACCTCCATCCAATTAGCAGGCTTGTTTAAACAAGTTCTGGCAGGAGGCCTTGAGCCTTATTTCGATTCTTAATTATCAGCTATTCGTCACACGGTTGTTTTTGGCATTTTTTTTTTTACAGTGCACAAGCCCACGACAAGTTATTAATACACAGTGGGTAGTTTTAGTGCATGTTTAGTGTCTGTCCAGGAGGAGTCATGGCTGTGTGCGTGAGAAAGTCTTTGATGACAACAACAAGCTATTTCCTTTAACAATATGGCTTCTTATCTGTTTCCTCTGCCTGATATTTGTATATAATCAATAATATGAAACGCAGTGAGCCAGCTATGTGTCATATTATCAAACAAAATCATGAGTCACATCTCAGGCAGTGTGCACAGGATCATTTGTGCACCTACCAAATTGATAAAATCCAGTATAAAAGGCCTTGCTTGAGTATTTTTTTTTTCCTCCAGCAGTGAACCAAAAGGTTATTGATGCTGTGGTGATATTGGATTGAGGAGTCTTGGGTGGGGGTGAGAGGTATGGGGTGGGGGAGGTGGGGTGCACAAGGCAAAAGGAAGAATAAGACAGCACATAATGAAACGTGGCAGTAATTTCCAGTAACATATGAAAAGCTGGTCTATTGTATCTGTATTTGTGATTAGATGAAAGGGTGTGATGACAATAAGCAAGGCATTAAATTCTCACTACAACATTTGATTAGGTTGGTTTTTATTTGTTTAGCAGACACTGTTCTCCACCTCCGGACTTGCGTCACTGTACCGAGTCGTCCCCACAGCCCAGTTGACGTGTTTTCTTTCATTTACTTTGATCAAAATGCCCTCGCTGCCATCCTTTATCCCTACTGAAAATGACATTTCTGCAAAATGTCAATTCGTCCATGTTTTCTGCACAAGGAATAGGCACACACATACTTGTAGACTCTTGGAAAGGATTTTTTCTTCTCCACACTGCCGGCATCACGCTGCAGTTTGGCAGGAGACGAGCCTTGAAAGGTTATCCAAGTGTGTCATATTGTCACTGGATGGTTGATTTATCTGCAGTCTAAAGATGTTTAGGTGACTGTGGTTTAGAAGTGTGTATCACTTTTAACTCTGTCCCAAGACTGACAGAGATAAAAGATCCCCAATGCCACTGGTCCCATTTGAAGTCATTGTCCCGGGCATCGTATGGGGAAATCTTAAACCTACAGAAATCGTACACCCCAGTTCCGATGAAATAGTGGTTTAGCAGTTTTAGATGGACGGCTGTTTGGCCACACTTCTCTTCAAGTTTCACCCGCCTGAGCCAATAAATTCCACTTGTCTCTGCCTTTAAAAATTTCATTCACAAAAACCCTCTTCAGCATGCAAGCTTAGGTAGCCCTCTGTGTGAAGTTGTGCTGTCTGTGCAAAATGGAGAGACACACCATGTTGTTGTTTTGCTGTCCTTAATGAGATGCCAAGTGATTTATTTATGAATTACTTGTTTGGAACAGCCCCATGTGCAGTGTGCATTTTTTTATCCTCACTGGAGTCAAGTCGCTCAGTGATTGCTGATGTAACTCTTTGTCATCCAGAGTTTGCCCTCACCTCCTGTGCGCCTTTGGGGAGGGCTATATCTATCTTGGCATGTCCCCGGGTGTGTTGGAGGTGGGACTGACTCATTAAGCAGGTGTGAGAATCCACTCCCATAATGCTACATGCCAAACAAGAGCTCTCCACGGCTCATAGGCGCATGCAGGGAAGAGAGACATGATGGTAATATAGCAAACACATCATAATAAATCTTTGCCCTGGATGAAGGCCAAGTCACAAGGATAATGAGCAGCTATCTCCCCATTATAATAACTCTTGTATTCAACACAGGTGGACTTTCCAAATTACCCACTGAAAGCTTGTGTCTCCGCTGACGTCTTTATTCATAGGGTGAAGGGAGCAGTTTGTTCACAATAAGAGTTAGACCCTTTTAAGCTTTGTTGATGCAATTTAAGGGTGTTTATTTAGCATTTATGAGGTTAGAATGACCTGTGAAGGGATGGTTACTACTCTGCAGGGCATTGCAGGGGAGGCGCCCATCTGTTGTGGAGGCAACTTGTCTCAAAGCCTCAAGAAACTAGTCAACTTTACATGTCTATAGCCTGTGCCACAACATCCCTTTGTTAATGACAAAGATGACAATAATAATATAGTAATAATATTTTTTCTTATAAGCTTACCAATAACTGAGTTTAACTACAGATGGTAAATTTGTTCCTGAGAGACAAAAGTAAATAGATTGCCCATTCATTTCACTGCACAGAATCTCATTGTTTATAGTCCATCTGTGGTTTATTGCATGCCTTAGTACAAGTTTACTCTATTGAATCTGAAAGCTTTTGTCTTGTATTGTTGGAGAGTCTCCATAAATTCTGGTCTAAACATGGGCATATAGAAGGATGCTTTAAAATAAGATCCAGGAAACCTCATATAGGGCTATAATTGGGTTAGATGCTGACGCAAAACGACGCATAGCATCTGAGCCGGGCTTGTTTTAATATAACGCATCTATCCCCCTCAGTGTGTGCTGTTTAGAGGCAGAGGCACGCTGTTTTTAGTTCCCTGCTCGCCTAATTTTATACAAATAGGCCAAGTCTAAAACCACTCGCGGTGTATCACGACTTGCTGGAGACGCGCTGTTACGCAAAAGCCTCCCTCTTTGAACTCACTGAGCATAAAAATACGGAAGAGAGGAGAGCAGAGTGGAGGGCTTTGTGCTTTATATAGCCTCAATGTAGGGTATATATTAGCAGACGTATGAAGTAGATGCTGGACAAACAAAAGCGCTAATAGTTCCGCCCCGGGGCTGTTTAAACAGGAGTTTGATGGCAACCAGTCAGCCAGCGGCAGGTCACATGTTGCAGCGTCATTGTGTGTAGTAAAGTTACTGTAGTTTGCCACGGCTTCTCATTTGAGCCTCAGAGGTCTGTCATCCGCCGTGTGCTGCCTGCTGCTGCTGCCGCTGCTGCTTCAAGAAGTGCGGCGTTTTTTCTCTGCTTTCACCATGCGACAACTTCACTTCCAAACGATCTCCAAACGCGTTATGCAGCTATGGGAGTGCATTACCTCAGCCGTGCAATTTCCACCATCAATAATTTAATATATTTGCTCCATAACCGAAGAAGAGATATCCTGAAGCTTGACTTGGGGGAAAAGAGAGAGGAAAATACCGCTTAAAGTTAATTACTCAGCGTAGAGTTTGTCTTAAGCGTTCCAGATGACACTGTCCTCTTGAATGGTCTCTTTCACGACTTGGGCAGTAAAAGGTATGTTGTATGTTTGCTTGCTTTCATTTATTTTGGGCATTTTTGTTTTATTGTTGGGTATGGGGTGTCTGTGTGATAGCACGAGGGAGATGGGATGGGGAGGGGGGCTAAAAGTAGCTCGATCAAGTCCGGTTCTCCTGCGAACAGACTGTGAGGGATATGCGTAACCTTATCCTCGCGTTCATTAATAAAAAACGGAGTTATTATGTTGATTGGGTTTCCAGAACGCACCGAGGCCCGACAACCATGCAATGTTTTATAAGAACGAGTTTACCATTAGACTTGAACAGCCCTAGCAAAGTGACTGTTTATTATTCCTATGAAGTAACAAAGTGGAGGCTCTCCAATGTATGAAATCAGAGACTTTGGACACTCCAAGAGCGTAAAATCCAACAAACGCATCTGCAACCGCGCAAAATGGTCCACCGTATCATCGCGCACACGATGTCCTGTCACTTTTTGCTTTGCTGATTTGGAAAATACTGAAAACTTTGATGAACTCATTAAGACTTTATGGGAAACCTGAGATACACCGGCTACGTTAGCCAACACCACACACAGTGTTGGGGTTGTACCCCAGGACTTTTTGTCATCACAAACTTTAAATTGCTTTGTTAAACGTTTAGATTATAGTGTGGTGGGAAGCTGGCTTTTTTGAGTGTACCCCCACCTCCCCATTTTTTTTATTAGGTTTTTTTTTTTTTTTTTGGACAAATCTGGGATGTCATTATTTAATTTCCACTTTGCAGGCTATTATAACACAGTATATTGAACTTGATGGAACTAAATGTCCCTAGATCAGAGCATAACTGTGGAACTATTTATTTATTTCTGTTCAGTTTCACTTGAGGAGGGGTGCACACTGCGTGGAAGGTGAAAGGAAACAGGGCCAGCACAATATTCCACGGTCTCATGCGCGCTCTAGTGTTTCTAAACCAGTACTGCAGTCTCTGTTTAAATCTAATGTATAATGAGTAAATGTGTTTATATCGAAAGTCATTTGTTAGAATTAATTAAGAGACATTGTTATAGTCAAGTTTACACCTCTGAACATTTCTGAACAGGTTATGTTGTTGTTTTGTGCTGGAGGAGGATACTTATTTAGAAATGGACACATCACTCAGCAGTTGTTTGAAGAGCTGTCTCTTTGTGGCAAAGGCTGGGGTTGGCTCAGACCAGGCCAGGTATAATCCTTCAGCGATGCTCATCTATTACTAAACATGCTTTGAAACTGTGTCAGATTGTAAGCAGATCCCAGACAAGAAGAAGGCAACGACCTTCCACACGTGTCAGCCATTACTGCTGACAACTCTAATTGCATTTTTTTTTTCTAAAGTGTTGCATTGTTGAACACACAAGGGCTCATTTTGCAGATATGGTGCAGAAGTTGTACAGGAGATTTTGCTTTGTAGCTAGATTTTTTGAGGCTTCAAGCGTTAATTGGTAAAACATGATAAAACATGTTGCAGGAATGAGAGAATTGTGCACTGAAGGGTACTAGTCAGTCAATCAAATGTATCTTTTTTATTTCTATCTTTGATGTTAATATCAGATGCTGCTGTTGAAGATGTAGTGCTATATTGTGTTGACATGTTCACCGAGTTAGAAGAACATTAGACTGCCTGTCCTTTCATGCTTTAGAACAACTTTTCAGCATCTGTCAAAGGAGGGATTTTATATCATAATCCCTACCTGGCTCCCAAAGAATAAACGTGAGGCTTATGCAGTCGTGCAGCGCCTAATGCACAAACAGGTGGTCAGGATGGCTGCGCACTCACCTGCTCCTCTGCACACATTGTTCCTGGTGTTTTGAGCTGTGGCGTTGTGAATGAAAGCTTGTTTGCGTAGTGGTTATTGTCAGATGAGTGGCGCGGTGAACCTGCAGGACAGAAAATCAAATCATTACAAAGCAAAGATTTGGTTCACTACAGTTTTTTGAAATATCTCTTAAGTATTACTGTATTATTGTGTCAATTCACTGGTGATTATTGATTTACTGGTGAAATGTTATGGTGAATGTGTAAGAAATGGGCAGAAACTGTGTTGCACTGAGCATTTTTAGGCAGATTCAAATTCACAATCCTAAACCCCGTCCCACAGCAATTAAAAGATTCATTGGCTTTATCATGTTTTAACAGGATGTTGATTGAGAGCATAAGCCGTATTGATTGTCCTGATGGAAAACAGGAAATCGCAGAGTTAGAAATAAAATCATTTGTTGTTCCCAGTGTGAGGAGACCCAGGGGAAAGGAAGGGCTGGCGATTGCACACCGTTGAGTGGCATTACCCCAGCAACCTCCTCCCCTCCATTGGCTCCCCTATGGAGACCTGGAAGAGACGTCATCCGCGGTTGTTATGCTGCGAAATGACGTTGGCACACTCTCCACCCCCCTACTGCTACTGCAATATTACCCCTGTGGTCTATATTACGGAAGATGCAGCAGCACTTCTCCGGTCCGCTGCACCATTTTCCAGCATGAAGTTTGACGCCCAGGACGATAATCGGACGCTCTTTGCCTCCGCGTGGAACCAATTGAGTCATAATAATATAAGCCTAAATGCATCCTATACACATAAAGGGCCCAAATCCGGTAAGCAGTGGAGCTGAGAAGGCATCAAAACGTTTATCGTAAATGGGCAACTTTTTCATTGTTGTTTATAGTGAGATAGAAAAAAAAATCCATCTGCCCTGCCCCTAACAGACACTGACTTGGGACACGTACATCACGCAGCTCTGGGATTGAGTGGCTCATTAGGAACAAGTATGTGATATTCTGAATAGAGACTGTGAGACTCCAAGCACATCTATTTTTAGGCGCAGTGGCAGTCCCGTGGCGTTGGTTAATTGCAGCCAAGGCCCCAGATACCAATTAAGAATGAAACAAATGCTTTTAAAGGTGGGGTTTGCTCTTAAAAACGAGGTGACTTTTGAGGTTGCCTGGTTCGATTGAGCCTGTTTGCAGTCATAATTAAAGTTGGGATCATTTTTAATAGATACAACATGTAAGCTTTTTGGTCCATCACCTGCTTGTCTCCTCAGAGATGGTATTGTGTTGCCTGGAATTTTCACCTGCATGGCATTAAACTTATCTATCTCCATGGAAACGAACAGATGACACCACCAGGCCAAATTACAGGTTAGATTTGTGGACAATTGACCTAGCTCACAATAAGAATGTGTGTTTTTCGGCTATTCTACTGTAATAAAATGAGATAAAATAAAGCCCATACAGTAAAATCTCTCCATGGAGACAAGCAGGTGACAGACATCCTACCAGAAAAGTTACATAGTGCATCTTTAAATTGGGATGTGTCTGTAGCTTTTATCTAATTAGACAGGGCAAGCAAGAGTTGTATGTGCTTTTATATCACAAGTCACTGTGTTTCGAAGGTTTTCATTGTCAGAAGCCTAATAGTAGAAGAAATGACACACCTTTTTGCTACACTTCATTTCCTCCAGGTCATTTTCACATCCTGTTCATTCATTTTGTGGTATTCTCATTACAACAGAAATCACTGTCCCTCAGCAAACTCCTGCTTCCTGCTGGACAACAATGGGTACTTTTAAATATTCTAACGTTTGTCGAGGCCGACACAAAATCCCCTTTTAATAAGAGCTGTCCATGTTGGAGTACAGGTCATTTTGTTAGTGGAAGGATAATATTGACCCAGTCCAAACATTAGCGTTGAATGAAAGCAGAAACAAATAATCTCATATTCTTAAACAAACATGCACACGGGCGCTTTAAATTAATCTTTAAAGGTCTCCTCCGTCGTTTGTTCCTGTCAATTATGTTATTACAATAAAAGACCTGATTATAAAGCTCATAGTAATGATCTCAAAAGTAGAAATAAAACTAAAAGTGAGATTTAAAATGGGAAGTTTCTGAAATATGCTGCCCTTTTTTCTGCCAGCAAACAAAACTCAGACATCACACAGGACAAGAAGGATTTGTTTGCAAACAATTTGTACAACTGATATAACGGTGCCAATGTCACTTTTATAAAACATTGGCAAGTGGCTTATTTTGGCTTGAATTTAACTGAAGTGTGAATGGTCTTTGAGTCCAATTTGTTCCAAAGATTCTGTGACTGACGTGCTTCTCTCTGTGTCTCTCTGTTGCAGTTCCACCAGGTTAGAAGAGTGATGACCATCCTGTTTCTTACTATGGTAATTTCATACTTCAGTTGCATGAGAGCCGCGCCCCTGAGAGACGCCCCGGGTATGAGGGCCCATCGGACGGAGGGCTACTTGGGCGCTGCTGCTGCGACTGCGGGCCGGGGCCATGGGACTGCTCAAGGCAGCGGGGGCGAACTGGCGGCGCTCACAGACACATTTGAGCAGGTCATAGAGGAGCTGCTGGAGGTGGAGGGCAACGCCCATCTGGGACAGGGCTCGGACAAAAGCCAGGGCGGAGGGGGGCCTAGTCCGGTGCTCCCAGCAGAGACCAAGGATGTCGACTTGTACAACTCGCGGGTGATGATCAGCAACCAAGTGCCTTTGGAGCCGCCGTTGCTCTTTCTCCTGGAGGAATACAAAAACTATCTGGACGCCGCCAACATGTCGATGCGGGTGCGCCGGCACTCGGACCCGTCGAGGCGCGGAGAGCTCAGTGTGTGTGACAGTATTAGCCAGTGGGTGACAGCTGTGGATAAAAAGACGGCAATAGACATGTCTGGGCAGACAGTTACCGTCATGGAAAAGGTCCCTGTCCCCAATGGCCAACTGAAGCAATACTTTTATGAGACCAAATGCAACCCCATGGGGTACACGAAGGAGGGCTGCAGAGGAATAGACAAGCGGCATTATAATTCCCAATGCAGGACAACCCAGTCCTACGTGCGAGCGCTTACCATGGATAGCAAAAAGAAGATCGGCTGGCGCTTTATAAGGATAGACACTTCATGTGTATGCACATTGACCATTAAAAGAGGGAGATAGTGTATAAAATGTATAGATTTTATTGAAGAGTTTAAAAAAGAGAATAAAGAGAAAATATCTATTTGTATATATACATAACAGGGTAAATTATTCCGTCAAATGAAAATTTTATGGACTGCATGTAAAAAAAGATGAAGTTTATACAGTAAAAGTGATACTACAGTCTATTTATTGAACATATTCATGACCTTGTAAACAATTAAAAAAAATCTGATCAGTCATTTGCGCCCAGTTTAAATTACTATCACATTCCTCCAAGACATTGTGATTTGTTTACGTTGCCAATGTTGAAAATGAAGGAAAAAAACAAGACAAGGAATGAAGGAGGACAGCTCCATCTTTAAGGCTTGCATGCTGCTTCAATTGTGAATTGAAAAATTTTCCACTTACAAAAAAAAGGATATGACGCTTACCAAAAACATCCCGTTACATGCTCAGAACCTCCTGCAGTAATTTATCTGTTTACTGTTCTAAACTTCTCAAGGTAATGTTGGAACTACATACTATGTCAAGGTGCTGTTGTCAAAGCTTTGCTGTTTATTTTTTTATCCCCACCAGAGGACAAGATATATATAAAAGAGTATATATATATATATATAAAATCTATTCATGACATGTTTCTGGGTTAATATTATTCATTTTGTATGTTGTGAAGTTGTTTGCAATATTAAACTGAAATATTTGAAGAAATAAAAATGACTATAGGCAACTGAAAAACAAAATCAATGTTCATAAAGTTTCAGAAGTGCATTTCGAGGAAGGATAAACTGGTCACCAAGAGGGACCACACACAGCCTCTTGCATGAACGCAGAAGACACAAGCACAAAATATCTGATAAAAGCATTGGTTTAAGGCTTGAAATGAGTCAACCTCTGGGATGTTATTATAAATCACTGTGTGTCATTTCTTACCACTTATACATTACAATGTTTTGATTCTCACACAATGAAAATGTGAGACTTATTTGATTGTTGATAACAATTACAAACCTCACATATCAAAAGAGGAGCAACACACATGTGCAGACAGGTACCTTAAGCTGCTGAGAGTTCATGTGAGGTATGGCATATCTGACAATGACGAATTGGTGCTCCCGCTTTCTGTGTACATAAAAATACAGAACAAATACAACAGTATTAGACCACAGATGGATATAATTTTTAAACAAAAGAAGAAATGAAATTAATGTATGTTGTGGTGGCCCTCAAAAGCCAGTGTGGGGCATTGCTTTGGAAACTGGTTTGAAGGCGATAACATCCCCTGAAGCATATAATAAATCTGCACATAACATGGTGCACCGCTGCCAAGCCTAATTATCATAGTGTGAAGTAATAATGTACTATCACAGCAAAGTTTTCTTCTCCTGACTTTGGACGATGGCTCACATCCAAATATGCCTGAAGTACAAAATATTTTAAGTAGCAAGTATGCAGCTCTATTTTGTTCCTGCTCTACTTCAAGGTAAGCACCGATCCAGCAAGAGGAGGTGAGGTATTCAGACATTTAGCCAGTGAAAAGATAATGACTCTTCTCTGTCAGTTTAACGGAGAATACACTAAAAAATAACACACAATAGTAAAGTGGTTCTTTAATGCACTGTTTGTGATGAAGGTCTCTGATGCAGTTTTACTAATCCACATAAGCATCAGTTTGTGGGCCTAAACTGTAAATCCTTAAAATAGTGTGTTCTTTTCTTGGGTTATGCAGTTAGGCCAACTCAAACCATTAACTCAGAAAGCACAAAGCTTCTCTTAACTCACATCAGGAATCCTACTGCTGGTCTAGCCTGTCACTGTGCGAGCTGACACTAGAGGGAAGCAGAGAGGTGCGGTTAGTTCAAAGTTTTGGAAAAATAAACCTCAACTTTTTAATTACACATATAGTTTACTCTGCTTGGAATATAAAATGCATAAATCGGCTCAACGCATTTATGATATAAGTCACTACATAAAGAGCCATGACCATGTATTTTGGCATTATTAAGACTTTCCAAATATGTTAAATAATTGCTAGACTTTTAATAAATTACACCAGTGTCATAAAGCACAATACATGCTATCACTTATTGAATCACTGATTCGCTAAAGTGCTGTTATCGTACCAACCTCGTCACGTAAAGTAAATACACTCTTTAGCAGATGAATTGTGTGATTTTGTTGGCGGAAGGCTTCTTTCCCACCGTCCGCGAGCACACAGTGACACTGGCAGCTAGCCTAGCAGCTAACGTGGCTAATCTGATTTATCGTCTGGGCTAAGCGCTCCCGACGTTTCCAGGGATTAACAATTCTCGTTTTACATATTTATTTTTTTAAACTTGCTATCTACTCAACAGCAAAAACTGTCCTACAAGAAGGATGGCGTCCCTTGGAGAGCCTGTGCGACTGGAAAGAGGTAAGTTAATTGGCTAACTGAGGCTAGCTGAAGAGTTTTTGTTGTGACATGGGGCGGTTTCTGCTTCTTCTAGCATTAGCCAAACACAGCTTAAATGTGAGTCTTTGGTACTACCAAACTACCTGGAGGACGAGGTTTACTATATATTGACCATTTGTTAATATTTCCATCATGTCATTTATGTTATTTAGGATGTGTGATCAAATGACATTTGGTTCAGTAGCATGCTAATGATGATTAACTAGCTGCTGTCAGACGACTTTAAGTGACTTTGCTCAAAAACAGTTCTTACTTTGACTATGTCAGTGGTTTATACGTGCACATTACCTGCACAATTCTAACGTTTTCATCACGTTAAAACAGCAAATATAGTAACACCTGAATATTGAACCACACAAACTCCTGGTCTCTTGGTTTTAACAGCTTGGTTTTCATATTACCATTGAAATATTGTATGTTATAAACAAATACAATCTCATATATAATCGTACATAGTAGTCTTAGTGGTAAAACTGGTCGCACAAGCAATTCATAATTAATATATTTTCTGTGGAAAAATATCACTTAATACTGACTCTACTGCAGTTCTTGTTAATATGGTGAATATGGTGCTCCCCAGTGGTCTATAACTAATCATGTAATTTTTATTATAAAGCATTTAATGTAATAAAACGACTACCAACGTCAATCAATATAAAATATAGGATACAAATGTTGATAAACCTCGAAACATATTCAAATGAAAATTATTTGTGCCAGCAAAGTCTCTCTTAAAATTAGAAACCTTACTGATTATAGAATAAATGCAGTTACTTCTACATGTTACTGTAACTTCGAGGTATTGTTTTTATTATCAAAATATTGTTCAGGTTCCTAGACGTTTCGAGGCCACCATAGTCTCCTCTATTTAAAAGAATCACTGTAGTGTGTCTTAAACTCAGGGTCAAAGTTGTTGATGGTGCAGATTTACTGACTCATTTCAGTTTTCCTCAAGGCATGAAATCAGAATTATTATTACTATTGAGGATGCACAGGTACTCACTCAGTTCCACCACTTCTAAAAATGTCATATTATTAAAATGTAAGTAATTTGAGAATGGAATGAATCATGCCATTTGCAAATTGTAAGGCAATGCGGAAAATTCATGTACCGGTAGTTTTAATTTATTATTATAGTTTAAAAGTTTTATGTATTTGTTCCAGATATTAATCGCGCCATCGAGCTGTTGGACAAGCTGCAGCGGACAGGAGAAGTGCCTCCACAGAAGCTGCAGGCGCTGCAGAGGGTCCTTCAGAGTGAATTTTGCAACGCAGTCAGAGAAGTAAGTATCTTTTGTCTATTTGAGCATCATCCTATTTATGTTTTGTTTATTTCTATCTTTCTTTTTTAGGTTTACGAACATGTGTACGAAACGGTGGATATCAACAGCAGTCCTGAGGTTCGAGCCAATGCCACAGCAAAGGTCATTATTAAACCAGAACCTGCATTTTTGCATAGGTATCTAATTAATTAATCTATTTATTTAATATCTTTTTAAACTGTTTTAGGCGACAGTGGCGGCCTTTGCAGCGAGTGAAGGGCACTCTCATCCTCGTGTGGTGGAACTGCCCAAAACTGAGGAAGGCCTGGGTTTCAATATAATGGGCGGGAAGGAGCAAAACTCCCCTATCTACATCTCGCGAATCATTCCAGGGGGGATAGCTGATCGGCACGGCGGCCTGAAGAGGGGCGACCAGCTGCTGTCTGTCAACGGAGTGGTAAGATAACAGCTTCATTGAATTATTCAGTTAGCTATCCACTTACTTTGGCGACTTTTTGTTTGTAAAATGAAAGGTTGGTTAATTTGTGAAAAACATTTCTCTTGTTTATTTTGTATATTTTCCCCAAAGAAGTAGAACTAGTGTTATCTAAGCAGTATGGTTTCTGCTTCAACTATGAACTACCCAAAGTTATGGAATGTCATTTTGAACTCATATCTCTCTGTTTTGTCCTGGTTTTGTTTAGAGTGTGGAGGGAGAGCACCATGAGAAGGCTGTGGAGCTGCTGAAGGCAGCTCAGGGCACAGTGAAGCTGGTAGTGAGGTACACTCCCAAAGTCTTGGAGGAAATGGAGTCTCGCTTCGAGAAAATGAGGTCGGCAAAGCGCCGACAACAGAACAACTATCCCCAGTAGGATTTACTCATTCTGATGCCCAGTCCCTCGTCCTCCTCCTCCAGCCTTCAGGCCATCTGTTCAGGCCTATTTCCTCTTCCCAGCACAACATGTGTAACAAACAAGCTCAACTTTAGATGTAGTTCACATTCACAAACTGAACACTAGGCTTATAACATTTGAACACTGTTTTGTTTCTATAAAACACAGTTTTGCTTAACACTAGATGATTGTCATTTTGGATGGGCACTTGCATTTTGTGATTTAGTTTTAGTTGACAAATTGAATGCAATTGGAAATCAACTACGCAGTTCCCTCGACTGGAAGGGTTTTAATACTTTTGTCACAGCCACTACAAAGTGCCTCAGGGCAAAGCTATTTTTGTATGTAATGTGTACTCATAAAATTTATTTTGTCTTTGTTCCTTTTAAGGATTTTTAAGACGACTACTGGGAATAACTTAGTTACTTAAACCAATTTT
The DNA here is from genome assembly GCA_038363315.1 of Mugilogobius chulae. Taxonomy (NCBI): domain Eukaryota; kingdom Metazoa; phylum Chordata; class Actinopteri; order Gobiiformes; family Gobiidae; genus Mugilogobius; species Mugilogobius chulae. Next base: position 29,782,516 of record CM076403.1, read on the forward strand.
CTCCCTTAAAAACTGTTGGGTAAGAAACTGAACTGGCTATTGTCTTTTTGTCTTAAAAGTATAACACATTCAGTCAAAGTTTTAACCATTTCTTCACTATATTATATCAATTTTCATCCAATCGGTACGTGAATTTTAATTTCAGTGCTGTATGTTTTTTGTCTTACATTATTGTGATTTTATTTCAAATGCCCAAAATACATCATGTATAACTACTGTTTTTTTTTATAACTACATTCATATGTTTCCACCTATCTGCTATGAAATATGCCCTGGCAAATTTGTGGCTTATTTATTTATACATTCATGTTTTTTTGTTTTTAAATATATTTTATTTTAGATGCAATATACTGTACTGTACATAGCAAAGAAGTTGTAAACTAGGCTTACGGTGAACAGGCCATAGAATCTGTCTCGCCTCGATGGGCGCAGCAGACAAGCTTGTCAAAACTAACTGTTGGATAAAAGATTTGGTTTGTTTGAGTGGCATTATGAACGTTAGGGTTGTTTGTCGTTTAGTTACTTAAATTTGCAGTTAATTTCACAACCAGCAGGTCACAGATTGACTGCTGTCCGAAGTGGCTGTTTTTTATTTTTATTATATTTTATTTTAGTTACAGTGGCTTGATAAATGTGCTCAGAGAAAGATTGTTTGGTGCTTATGTGCTGTAAAAAACGCTTAATGTTAAAAAATGGACACTATGTTTTGATAAACACATTTTCCAAATTCATTAATTTCGTACCAGGAAAATCTTTGCACCATTTTGCTGTCAAAATTAACTGCTATTGTGTTTTTACATTTTGAAGCAGAAAGTCGAATTAGAATGACATCACAGAAAGAAATGTGCTAATAAAAGTAATAATCTATGCAAGATCAGTGATGGGAAAACTTCCATTGATGTTGATGAGACTTAACAACTGTAATTTTACCGTTGAATGTTAAATTATAACTTCAGGCTGTGCAAAATGCAATATCACCTGCTTAAATCCGTTTGAAATTTCCGCTAAAATTTAAAATACGCTTGCGACACACCAACAAAACACCAGTATTGTACATAAAATACGGCTTTTACACATATTCATATCGGCTTCTCACAACAGGAAGAACACTTTTGCATGCTGCTGCAAAATCTCACTTCTGTTTGTTATCCTTGCGATGCACTCTTTACCTTTCTATCCGTTTGTTCTTTGTCACTTCGAATGGTCAATAGAGTATTTTTATAACAGTTTTCTTTTGATATTTTCTCAATTTTATAAGTGAATTTCCTAAAAAATAAACTAACTCGAGGAATGTGTGGTACTTCGTTTTGCTCAAGTACCACGGCCATATCAGCCTAGTCGCAGAAAACCACTGCACTGATGTAAAGACGTGAGTGACAACGAGAACTGGCCGAAATTGTCGCTATTTTCTGAAATTTTGGCGTTTTTTTCTTTTGTTTTAGGACCAAATTTGCTGCATTTGTGAAACTTTTGATAATGGTCTTAAATGTGTGATGCTTGTCGGCTTCTTACCTGTAGAAATGTTGCTGTTTTGTCTTTCTGGTTTCTGTTGCTCTTTGCTGTTCTTAATGTTGAATGTAAAATGTGATGTAGACTATTAGTGTTCACAGTTTAGGCTTAATAAACTGCTTGAAGTTGTGACTTTTCTATTGACTAAAGTTGTTTTTATTGTTTGAACGTGGGTTGGAGATTTTATGCAGACTAGACAAAATCACAAAGATGACCATGATTTAGTTTTAGATCAGTTACTAAAGCTCTTTGTAATATTCTCATTTTATTAGAATTGAGATTCAGCTATTAGGCACAAGTCACTATGAAAGGGAAGACCATCTTTGGAGTACGGCTGTAATAACACTGCAAAAAAGGAAAATCTAACTTATACAAAAAATAAAATGAAAAAATTAATTGTAAGATTTTTCACTTAATAAGATCAAGATATTCTATTCTGATTAACCGTATCTAGACATAAAAACTTATTTTAAGCAAATTGTATTTGTTTAAGGTATAATTGCTTGAATCAAAAATAGACTGCTTAAAAATCTTATCAAGAGTGCTTGAAATTAGCATTTTCTGCTCAAAACAACTAGACTATTCAAATTTTCTTACTGCACTGGCAGATTATTTAACTAGAAATAACAGATTTTTACCTCAAAATTAGCAAATTGTTCTTATTTTTGGCTTTGTGACTAGTTGAATATTAAAAGTTGTAATTGTCAATTGACTAAACAACATAAACATTTATTTTTATTTACTGAAATACTGACTTTTGTTACCAAATTTCAACTTTAATTGGCTAAAAATGTATTTTAAAAATTTCAATAAACAATTGATCATTGTCGTCCAGTTGAAGAATTGTTCGTGACAGTTCTAGTTTGCGGTTCATTTTTAGTAGAATAAACTTACATTTTTAGCAGTGATATCTGTCCATGTAGTTACTCTTGACTTATGTTTGTATGTGTTCACTATGTAATAAAATAAAGGTAAAATAAAATGTAAATACTTTATGTGTTTTGCCAGACTGTGGGCTGTACTCCTTTAGTTCTTAGTCGAAAAAATTGGTCAATGATGTTTAGTAGTTTTTGTTGAATGATTTATGTTGAATCAGCTGAAGATTTAAGACCAAATCACTGGTTTAATCTGCCTTCTTAAAAATAAATAGCCTGTTTCCTATTCATTGTCTGTTTTTGCATGAGTTCCATTGTATTTGTAGTCTTTTCAAGTTCAGATTGGGTCACACCTATAAGATATTTTAAACTTTCAGAGCCATCCTTCCTTTTCAGTCGATTAGTCGATCCATGGGAACATGTTTTAAGTCGACCAATAATTTCTTTGGTCAATAGCAGCCCTAATTCAGTTCTATCCACTTTTAGGACATCCTATTGGGTAATTTCTTTATTAGAGCTACTGTAGCAATGATAGACCAATTTTAGACTTGATTTAGTCCTAGTTTAGATTTGGTATAATCTTGTTTTAGTACTAGTGTAGATCTGGAGTTACTTATGCCTTAAATGGTACTAGATGAAAGACTGAGAATCACTGATGTAAGCAATACTGTGTAGCAGAAACTGAAGCTAGAAAAGCTCATTCACGTTATCATCTATAAAATAAATAAATATATCTCTAGCTAGTTTATTTACACACAGTTTACTTTTATCATCATTTGTGTTTAGGTCTGTTTCAATACAGTGATAGACTTGTTGCAAAAAGGCCTACTTAGTTGGTATAAAAGTAAAAGTTCACTAATTGCTGCCTGAAATTTGTGATTAAGCTCTGAGTAGGTTTTTATGTAGATGCAAACTCTTGACTGCTTCACTCTTCACATTTTGGCAGCACAAATCCATCACGTATGAGACAAAGAAGTGGGCATTGGAGAGTGTGTCTGTCAGGACCAGCTGGTGTTAGGAGACACAAGTAGTCTACAGACAAACAGGCTTAAGAGGGACTTGAAACCAGCAACAGTGGGGACATCACAAAAGACCTCAGAATATCTAAAAGCCAATCGTAGAGAATATCAGAGTCAAATAAGTTGTGATGTTAAATAAGTATTCAGTACAGTTAAAACCTGTGAACTCCACTGTGCTAAACCAACGCACAAAGAAGGCTGTATAAAGGAAATCTTGACTGGCATCTACACTATATTAGGCCAGACATCTGTCTTGCAGTTGAATTGCCCAAATTACCTCAAGTACTACAGAATGTATACTGAACATCACTCTACAAAAAATGTCAGTAACAAACACTGAAGTGTAGACAGATGTCACATAAATAAATGTGGTAATCAGACACTTGCTAAATGCACATATTTTGACATATTATTCAAAAATTACTTTTGAGTTTTTGATCTTGTTCTAACATTGTCTCATCTCAACAACAACGCTGAAGTTTTGTCTGAGAGATATTTTTTGTTCCCCTGAGTCTCAGAAAACATTGTTTGGAATGTTTCAGATCTGTGATGTTAAAAGTAGAGCTCTGTTTTTAGGTCCAATCTGAGCATGATTGCTTGGTTTAACTCCATTCCTGATGTGGGCAACACATGACTCTTATGTGTGGAAACAGATGTATATTTGTCCGTTAAAGATGACATGCTTGACTTTTTATTTGTCAATTAATAACTTTGTCTTTTCTACCAAATGTATATTGCATAAGCACCAGATAGTGACAAAATCAGAATTACTGTGTACTGTCTAAATTAAAATAAAATAAATTTTATTTCTTTTAAGCCAAATGCAGCTCTCTGATTGGCTGTGCTTGAGTGGTCACCTTCAGTCTCATTTTGCTGTCAATAAAAGTATGTTTTTAAGGTTTAATTGCAGACATAAAATAATGTTTGTGAATAGTACATTTGTTTCAAGGTATGACAAAAAAGACAACATTTGCACAAGTGCTAAGGATAAAAAAAAGATTAAATAAAAAACTTCAAATAAAACAAAGAGAGAGATGTTGGTTTTTTCCAATGTGTATGTGATTAGGGATTATGTTCCATTAGGTTCAGTTCTTTGACCATTTCACATAAAGCCACAGCAATCCTTATGTCATGTGCTTCAAAGAGGAAAAGAATGTACTTAGTGCTTAACACTGAAAAGGGGTTTACACTTTAACAACCTAGCCTCGTGTATTAAAAATTGTCCAAGAACAGTGGTGCCCAAACTTTTTTTCTATGTGGGCCAAAATTAATATAGTTTTTTATATTAATATTGATGATTTTTTTCTAGACGCAGAGAACCAAACCTAATTTTTTGTTGCATCAGTTTTTTTTTTGTAAATATACAGTGAATACATTTTATATTATTAACACGTTTGAGCAGAATTAATTTGATATGGTGTAACACACTTTTCAACTAAAATGTAATCAGACAGACACTACTAAATGTTACCACCTCTTTGCAGGCCAAAAGTAAACTCCCTGCAGTGTTGGTAATATTAAATCCAAAATAAAACATGTTCTAAATTGTAATCTGGATCTAGTTAGACCTTGCTTCAGGTTTTGTGGTGTGAAAAACATGATACCCCATCTTTAATGATTTACTACAGTGACCCCTAGTTTTCTATCTCTGCTTATTCATCAATATACAACGTTTAACCCTACCTCCTTGCATTATGTCAGAGTTAGGTTTTCTTGTACTACATAAATGGCAAAGATAAAATGCAGAGGGGAAAAGGAAAGTCTACAAAACAACATACAGACAAATAAAACAGATGTTTGATACCAACCTGCAGTGAAACCACTACGACCTGTGACCACCTTCGACCTGCTTGTTACGCTTGATAAAAGTGAAAGCCATGTGTCGTAACACGTTATATTTACTACAGTTCTACGGTATTATAAGTTTGAGTTGGTCACCTTACCTTTTGCATGTGAGTTTTTCCTCAAGATTCTGTATTACGAGCGTTTATCCAGCAGACGACGCTACACATTTTCCTCATTTTCCACCACAACAAAAGAAGAAACGGGCCTACTTCCGCTCTGTCCCTGTGACGTCACTTCCTTTCTGCCCGCGCTAACCTCGCCGTGAACACGCGCTCGCCCGAACAGCCAAGTGAGTGCCACATTTTGTAAGATTTTCCTTACAAAATCACAAATTCAAAGGCAAAAGATGTAATCAGTGTCAACGTAAAGAACCCCTGAGATCCACGTGCCTTTGAGAAACCATATTTTGGGGGGTTTTGTTGTTAAAATGTTGAGTAAACTGCGAGGGGCTACTGCGCTAACCACAACCAGAAGGGGAGAAAAAACACGTTTCTGCTTGTTTGCGTCTAATGATATAAAATAAGGTTTGTAGTTTGTACAAGTAGCTTGAGCTGATAAAACAGAATAATATTTTGGAGGCAGGACACATTTTTGTTTGTCTCTGATCAGTTCGAGAGAGAAAGAAGTATCTTACGCGTATACGATATTTAGTCAAATTATCCATTTATCAAAAGGTGCTTAATGTATCATAAGCTTGTCAAGATGCACACCGTAAACAACATGGCAAATGAAGTGTAGCTGACGTCTAGCATTAGAAGTTTGTCTTTTTCCATCTGGTGATCATTATTTCAGTCTTCAGATTGCCAGCAAAGTATTTTAACAAACATACCATTTTTATCCATTTCATGAAACTTCAATAGAGATGAAAACATTTGAATTCAAATTTTTTTTATTGAAAAATGAAACTGTTTACATAATTCACTAACAAAATCTGGGTTCAAATAACAATTGACCTTAATAAACACATTGGCCCATTTGTATTCCTCTTGGTGCAAATAAAGTTGGCAGTCTATGAACATGTGAGGGTTAAATCCTGCCTTAATCTAATAACATTTGTACAAACTTTAACAAACGTTAAGTATTTGCTGACAAAATTAAAATGTGACTTGATTGTGTTTAATAGAAGTAGTAAAATGTGTAATGCTTTTTTTTTTCTTCCTTCCACAGGATGCGTTACATTGCTGCTTACCTTCTCGCTTCCCTCGGTGGGAATGACAGTCCTGGAGCCAAGGACATCAAGAAAATTCTGGAGAGTGTTGGTATCGAGGCTGATGACACTCGTCTTGACAAGGTACACTGCTGCTTTGTAGCTGGAAAAGACTTTAAACTCTTGAACCTTCGGCTAAAATTCAGGACTTATGCTATGATTTTCTTTTTTTCAAAAGGTCATTACTGAGCTCCAGGGCAAAAATGTAAATGAAGTAATTGCTTCAGGTGAGTGGCATTGCATCATTATGCTGTGTACAGTGTACTGAGTAAATTGGCTTTTCATGTTATCAGAAATAAATGGACCAATATAAACTTAAACAGACATTTTAAATCATGTTCTCTACGCAAACATTTTACTAATTCATCATTTACTCACAGTTATTGTTTTTGTGAATCACAATCTTCTGGCTGGAAAAATGTAAACAATTGTACTTATTAATGGGTGTTATTAATGGGTGTTAAACTGTAGTCGACATGGGTACTGTTCATGGGTAGATTTGTTGACACACAAATTTGTATAGCATGTTCAAATGTAAAATGACTACAGCTCATGATTGTGATCCTTTTTCTGCTGCTGTATAAAAGTTATTAAAAATAGTCTAAAATGATCTCTAGGCTGCAGCCCTAATGTCAGGTTAACATCTGCCAATCCTTTCCTCAGGTTACGGTAAACTGGCCAGCATGCCAGCAGGTGGCGCTGTGGCTGTTGCCAGCTCTGCAGCTCCTGGTGCAGGTGGAGCCGCTGCTCCTGCTGCAGGTAAGTGTCATTTAGCTTTTTTGTTTCTCACTGGCCCAGTGTGGTCTCATACCTGTTGACATGGTGCTAGTGTCAGTTTGCCACTTTTTCAACGTGCTTCAAGGCTTAATCTTTACTTTTCAGTTGAGGAGAAGAAAGAAGAGAAGAAAGAAGAATCCGAGGAGTCCGATGACGACATGGGATTTGGTCTTTTGACTAAGCTGAAAATAAAAAACATTTGTAAAAATCTTTGTTGTGCTATTTAATATAAATTTGGAAACAGTGGTACACAATTCAGGTTAAATGTTAAATATGTTTTAACAAAACAATGTAACAACCTTGTTATCGGTTAGAGTTAATTGTATTTTGACTTAAACGCTCAGAAACCACAGCAGGAGAAAAGAAGGAATAAGGTACAGGACAAATGAGTCCAAGTTTACCACATATCAACACGTAAATGAAAATTCCACAGTGTAGAAATGTCTTGTGATTCATGAGTCATTGTTACATCGTGCACAAGTCTTATTGTGCTCATTTTAGTTTTAATTTAACATAAAATTAAGTGTGGTTGAAATGTTACAGAAGATTAGGTCGTAAAATGTAGGTGATTATAACACGTATGATTTTAAACAAAACATTAAAAGCTGGTTAAGTCCATATATGTATCATGAGGTTAAGTCTTATTTCCTCATTTATTTTGCCTTGATCCTACCGGAAGTGACGTAGGTCCGCCCTAGAGTCGTTTATCTGAGGCGAAGCTCGCGCACATCTCACAGTCGATTTCACTTTAGCGGACAGTAAAGGTTACCTGCTTCAACAGTGCTTGAACGGCAACCTTTCCACTGTCTCCTGCCACCACCAGTCGATAATTATCACTAAAGAACATCTTGTTTTTACTCTCTCATCCCGGCCATCCGCGCTAACACATTAGGCGCTCAGCTCGTTAGCTGAAGAGGTTTGTTTTTCATCAAGGACAATCTTCAGCCCTTCAAAACACGCCAACTTGGTAAGATTTCTCTTTAGTTTTATTTGAAACTTTGTTTATTTAACTGTTTTGTTCTTCGTGTTGCTACAACCATAAGTCTCTGCGGATTGTTGTTGCTAACTAACGTGTTTATTGTGTGTTTGGCCTCGCGCTCAGCTCTGCGCACTTCTATCTGCGCCACGCTGCTGCGTCCTACTGCAACACAATGCAAGACAATACTCTAGTTTCTTCATCTATTATTGTAAATGTCTGCGTAGCCTGCCTTTATTTGCGACCATACTGAATTATGAGCATTGTCTACAGCTGCAGTCTATTCTAAGAATGGGAACCAAACTTCGCAATTCTAAAATGGCTTTTTTTTTTTTTTTTTATCAAATATTAATCAGTTGGTTTTTTTTTTTAAATCATGGGCCCCTTTATACTTTTATTTTTTGTAAAATGTACGAGTAATGTGTTCTTATGAGTATATTCAGGTTCAACCGCTTTTCAACTTGTTTCAATGTGTCAAAACATGTTTTTGTTGAGGCTTCTGTAGATATGCAAAGAAACCACCTGCCAAAATTACAAATGCTGTAACATTTTTTTCTTTTAATCAGCTCTTTTTCTCGTTTTTTAACTTTTAAACTACAAATATAATTTTAAATGTTTTGAGTTTTATTTTTTGCCATCTCCAAGATTCAACATATCGCCAACTCCTACAAAAAAATGTAATTTGTGAAACATTTAGCTAAAGAAACAGTCTCTGCGGTAGCCAGGTGCTCAGAGTAAACAGTACAGTGCGTAAACAACAGACGCAGGGTGATGCCAGGTCACCAGACATGGTTGGTTTAAAATTACTAGTTTAGACAATAACCATTATTTAACTCTCGTGTAATAATAGTCTTTGAACTGCTATCATATCCCTTCCTAATACACTGAACACTAACATTTTGTCTGTTAATCTTTATTTTTCAGAGTCATGAGTTCCCAGGTGAGACAGAATTTCCACCAGGACTGTGAGGCTGCAGTCAACAGGCAGATCAACCTGGAGTTGTACGCCTCCTACGTCTACCTGTCTATGGTAAGGTTCAACGAGACAAAACGCTGAGTCAGGGCACATACAGTACATAGAAAATAATACAGGAAGCAGATATCAAGAGTACAGACTGTCAAGCACAGGACAAAGCGTATTGATAGTTGAAAGTTATTGTTGCTTATTTTTAGATTGTGCTATAAACAAATAGATGCTCTGGTCAATATACTGCGAACACTGTATTTCATTTATTTATTTATTTATTTATTTTTTCATTTAACATTGTTGCGTTGTTTAAATAAATGTAAGGTTAATGCTTAACTAAACGTGTATACAGTACAATAAATGTGAGGCTAAAGTTCATTTTAAGGTTATCATAAATCCTTTGAAGCAATAAGTTCTTTTTAACTACTCTATCAAACCATTAAGTAAAATAATCTAATCAAGCATTTAAACTCTTAATTTATTGTGTGTATTTCTTAAAAAATTTAGTTTTGTTAGGCATCATGTAATTGTGAAACCTTGTGCAGTGTAAATTTTTCTAATTTCCCTTTTATTTTGACTCATTACAGTCCTACTACTTCGACCGGGACGACGTGGCGTTGCACAACTTTGCCAAGTTCTTCCATGATCAGTCACATGAGGAGCGTGAACATGCTGAAAAGTTAATGAAGTTTCAGAACCAGAGAGGCGGAAGGATCTTCCTCCAGGATGTCAGGGTATGGAATTGTTTGTTTTGCTTATAAAAGATTTTACAAAAATTTGTGGTTTTCCTCGAAACATGGCTCGAATTGGGTGGGTTTCAACAGCAGAGTTTACAGAGGGTGTGTCCAGTGCTCAATCTCTTATCTGTCCTTGACACACACACAAACAACCCCCATGTATTTTACAAGAACGTTAACGGTTATAAGAAACACAAACATGTCACCGTCTGGGGTTAAACCATCGCCTGTAGTTTAGTTTTATCTATTTGTAACCTGCTCTACTTTTCAGAAACCAGATAGAGACGAGTGGAGCAGCGGCGTTGAGGCCCTGGAGTGTGCTCTGCAGCTGGAGAAGAGCGTCAACCAGGCTCTTCTGGATGTGCACAAACTCTGCTCTGAGCACAATGACCCACATGTAAGACCCACACGTTATTCTGCTACAACGACCAGATAAAAATACATGAAATATATTAAAAACGCAACAAATATATCATACAATTATTCATATTTTGTGCCTAGTCATCGTGATGACAATGCATATATCTAGCGTCAACTCTAGACGATGACATCAGCTTTTTTAAGTAAACAAACTGTTCCTTGGTCATGGAAAATACCAAAAGTGATTACGCAGGACGCTGACTAATTGTACATTCGAATGCAAGCACAGCACTGCGTTTAGGGATGTCACACTTTTTGGTGTTGGGTCACGATGGTTATTGCTTAATGAACTGAAACCAGGCTTGTGATTTCATAACTAATGTATTTCCTTTTTATTAACAGATGTGTGATTTCATCGAGACTCACTTCCTGGACGAGCAGGTGAAGTCTATCAAAGAGCTGAGTGACTGGGTGACCAACCTGCGTCGCATGGGTGCACCGCAGAATGGAATGGCGGAGTACCTGTTCGACAAGCACACCATGGGCAAAGAAAGCAGCTAAACCACAAGACCAATGACTTGCATATCTATATTTGCTTCTATAAATATTTTAACCATAAGCCATCTGCATGTGATTATATAAACCAGTTTCCTGATCAGTTCATAAAATTCTTAAAAAAAAATACAAAAAGTATAATTGTAAAGATTGTTCCTGTTCAACATGTATTTGCATTTAATATAGTTTTGGCTGTTTTGTTTCTTTTGCCGTGTTTGAAGCCATGTCAAGTCACCAAATAAACTTCTCTCTGGTTCCAGTTTGCCTCATTTTTGTGTATTTAAAGGCTGAGAAAATAAAACCATCAGTATCATAGAATATCGAAAAATGAAGTAAATCATTTTCAGTTCTTTTTTTTTTTTTTAATAACATCTGAAATGAATGTTTATAGTTTTATAAACCAACACATGACTACTGATTTCAGCGCATTGACAAATATTAAAAATACCCTAAATAAATTAAATAGCATATATACGAACCAATTTCAACAAAAACGACAGTCTGAACAATCCGTACATATATACGTGTATATATATATATAGAGAGAGAGAGAGCTGTTAAGAGATAAACAAAACTCAAACCAGGAACTTGCTACGTAATTATTGAATCATTCTCTGTGATAAAAAATATTATACAGAGTCAGTGAGTATTATTTGCTAAGTCATTACTATTGATTGGCCATAGAGACTAATTTACAGGCAGGTGTTGATCCAAAATGTCTCTTGTGACTTGTGACTCTATAAGTAACAGTTACATAACACTGTATTACCATCGGTCTTCACACTAGTATTGGTTGATATTGAGTATCGGCAGATAAGCCAAAGTATCCGGATTGTTATCGGAACAGAAAAGACTGGATTGATGCATCTCTAGCAGAGACGGATGAGTAATATTTCCTACATAAATTGTAGAGATGGTCAATTATCTAGAGATCGAGGTTAAGTCAAACATACTGTATTGTCAGTTAAAAGTTTTTAGTTATGAAACTTATTAAAAGTAATTTTGATTTTGAATAGACTAAATAAAACCAAATCAATGAATGAAAGAATATGAAATATTGTGTTTATTTTTTTCCCCATATGGCACAACCCAAAATCATTTACATAAGTACAATATAACACATTAGTCAAAAATGCATCTCTTCTAGGCTTTAAAATCTCACTGAATCCCTACATCTATGTCAACAAAAAATGACTTGCTACGTAATTATTGAATCATTCGCTGTGATAAAAAATATTTATGCAGTGTCATCGAGTATAATTTGCTAAGTCATTACTATTGTGTAACTTATATTGGCCCTCGTTTACAATATGGCTGCTAGGTAACAAAATTACCTCTACCTACAGTACATACTTGCTTGCAATGTACAACCAATGAACTTCAATTATAAATGTAATCAAAATTGTGCAACTGACAACGAATTGCTCAAAAAAGTCTTAAAAATAAACCATGTTCACATAGCCTATTTTAGTGAAACAGGTCATGTTTTACGGTCTATATGTCCATCCTGTCATATGCCCTTTGATTTCTTCAATTTTATTCTTAGTAGAAAGATTCCATCTGTTTCCTGTCCTATGCTCTAAAAATGATGTCGCTTTATGGTGCTTTCCTTGCATTGTTGGCAATAACACACAGGTTTTATAAAGCAAGCACATTACATTATAATATAACTGAGCAAAGGTCTAAAATGTTTGTTTTCTTGCCTTTAAAAAATTGTTCAGCATGATATTAAAATCATGTATAGTATCATGTATAAGACCTGTCTAGAAATGTGCTTTGATGTCTGGGATTTCACAATTACATAATCATGGTAAAACATACTACATTTAAATCAAGAAATTACCCATGACTTTATTAAAAAGAACACATTTAATAGGCTTTCCATCTGTTAAGGTTGACTGCCCTCTAGTGGTTCATTTTTTTATTTATCTTACTGAGGAGGCAACTGTGAGCTTACATCTCATTACAAGTGTCATGTTGCTTTTTGTTTTTTCATGATATTTTGTTATAAATTCTTTACAAATTTGAAAATACACAAAATTACACATCAGATTCAGAAGCAGAAAACAAAATTCTACATCAAACCATCACAGATCACTTTTGTGGATTTAGTTTGTTCACCAGTCTCTCGTGCTTTCTTTATGAAGCTCTGAGTCAGGCTTCCTCCAGCTCCACCAAAACCCCATCACAGTCTTTAGGATGAAGAAACATCACAGGTTTCCCGTGAGCACCGATCCGTGGCTCTGCAGAGAGAGTCCTGATGTTTTTTGCTTTCAGGTCTGCTATTGCCGCATTTATGTTGTCCACCTGCAAACATCAAACACATATTTAAAGAAATACCATGTAACTTTCTAGAGGTTAAACATTATCTGCAAAATTTTGTGAAAATAGAAAGTTAAAACTCTATATTGGAACATTCTTAATTGAGTGAGTTATGTTTTATGCCATAAAGAAAAAAAATATCATCAAGGGGACAGCATGTCTATGAAATCAAGGACCTTCTCCAGGTCATGGTATAAGAGTGATTTTGGAAAGATACAAGCTCACACAAAATAAGGAGATGGCTTTTAACATTATTTTCTCTGCAACAAAAACATTAACATGAACACAACATAGTTTTATGCTATAACTTTTTGCTAAAATGTTGTACGGCGCTGATTAGAATCTAGTAATAACTGAATTACTGAATGCAGGTAAAACAAATTACTTTCTGTAGTACATTGGCTATTTATTATTTTCAGCAGAGACGGATTAGTAATATTTCCTACATAAATTGTAGGGATGGGCAATTACTTGAAAGATGAAGAGATCAAGTCAAGCATAATTGTCAATTAAAAGTCTGAATAGTTTAGTCATGAAAACGTATAAAAAGTCACTTTATTTTGATTTTGAATAGAGTAAATAAAACCAAATCAAAAATTGAGATAGCTCAATATGAAGCAAATTGATTACTTTTTCCATATGGCACAACCCAAATCAATTGTAAAATTTAACACAGTAGTCAAAAATGGATCACCTCTATGCTTATAAAAACTCACTTCTATACAAATGTGGTGCATCCCTCCAGACTTATTCTTCTGTAAAAATCCTGCTATGGGACTCTTCTCTCCCAGAGGATGGAGAAGCTCGAGCTTTGTGTTGCCGAGCTCCACAAAGACGGTGTAGACTCCGTGCTCTGGCAGAGGCACCTTGTCGCTCACAGTGGCCCCCAGAACATCTCTGTACAGGGAGGTGGCCTTCTCCATGTCGGGCACAGCGATGGCGATGTGATTAGTTTCCCCTAGCTTCCACACTAATCCTGGGACGCCCTGGTTGAGAGCAGCTGTTCTAGAGTACGCTCTCGTCAAAGTTTGATGACAACATCTGGAAAAAGCTGAGAAGCAAAACAAAATAACTCACATGACAAGCAGACATAAAAATCAACATCGTTTAGATCACTCAAATAAAAATAATAGAAAAAACCTGAATGAAATCTGACAATTATTATTGTAGGTTTCAGATTATTAAGATTTAAGTGTCAAAGTAGCAATTCTGCACTAAATAATGTCAGGCTTTCGGTTGTCAAGAGTTTCAAAAGTACGAAAACTACCAATTCAATTGTGTCCCACTGTTTTTGTGTGTTGTTTTTTTTACAAAATAATACAGATAAATGTCAGTTTAGATTTTCCAGGTGAAAGTTTTAAGACTTTACATTTACAGAATTGTATTTGACTTAAAAAAAAAAAAAAAAAAAAACGGCGCCTAAAGGGTTAAAAGCCACGATGATCTCATTGTTCAAACTTGTGAAGGTTGTTATTGTTATTCTAAAGAAATTAACAAGCTCTTCAAGGTGCCTGTTGCTGTATTTTTCGGGTTAAAAGCCACTACAATAGTTTTGATTAAATAAGGATGTTCGCCGTGATCCTGATATACAGTCTATGGAGAAAATAAAGCGATTACAAGCCCCCTAACTGGCCTAAAAAGTTGCACATTGCATCTTTAAATATTGTATATGCGCTGCATTTTCATTTCCATAATTTTCCTTTATTTTCTTGTTATTACTGCTGTTGTCAAACTTTACTTTGATTATTCAAAGATGCAAACAAAAAGATATTTTGCAACAAATTAAGTTTGTTTATGTTGCTCTGCTCTTGTCATCTTGAAATCAGATAAGGCACATTAAAAAAAAAACTAACCAACTTCACGTTCAATAATTGAGCACGTATTAAGGTAAGATGACATAACTCAAAAATATATTTCGAATTATAAGCGAGAAAGTGGTGGTGTTCTATTTTCGAAACCTACCTGCAACCTTCAGTACTGTAGACGCCATTTTTGCTCCCCCCGGAACCAAACATTAGCACTAGAGTTTGTAGTCGAGCCTGTTTACCTGTAACACCACGAGCTACACATGTGGAAAAATGGCTAGTGAAGAGTTGAGGAGCGTGTTGGAGGATTGTGTAAAGAAAGTAAATGCCAACACGACACATTTAGAAACATTTCTTAGGTAAGTGATACACGTTTCTGCTTTCACTTACTAAATGTAATCTGTCTGCGGCAGTTATAAAGCTTTGCATTCAACTAGTCCAGTAATATTAGCTTAGCACAATTTTAGCATACACGTCTAGCACCAAAGTAACAACGTTTTATGTTGACAGCCAGGGTATGGCTCAGAGTATTTCCAGTATTTATTATCTAATTCGAAGTCAAGAATAGTGTTTAGTGTTGAATGTATAATTTTAGCGTATTTAGTTAGCTCAAGTAATTGGTTAACATGTCGTAGGCAAGACAACATTTTATAAAACAAACGTATAAAGTGCTACAGAACATGTAAATATAGATTAAAATCACAGTACAATGCAAGACAAGACAGCAAAACAAAAACATAATATTCGGTTTTTATTATTATTATTATTATTATTATTATTATTATTATTATTATTATATTATTATTATTATTTTAGAACATTAGTGCAACAAAAATTACTCATGTGCACACAGAACCTCTCCAAAGAAGAATAGGTCTCACATGTTCCAGATTATAGTTGAATTAAACTCTTTCTCTTCTAGTCTTCAAGATGATGTTGCTGCAGACTTCACTTCAATCACAAAAGCCCTTTATGACCTTCAAAAGGCTCACGAGCCACAAGATTTTAAAAGGGAGTCCGCTGGTGGAGTTGGCAGTAAAAAACTTTGACGAGGAACAAATTTGGCAGGAGCTGGAGCTGCAGAATGACCCTGCTTTACAACACTTTGAACAGTTTGTGGAAAATATTGTATCAGATGAGACTTTTACTGTGTTTGATGAAGAAGATGAAGAGGAATTAGATGAAAATGACCAAGTGTCTGAAGATGAATATGCAGAAGAGGAGGAAGATGAGGAGGAGGAGAAAGAAGAAGAAAAAGAGGTTGAAAACGCAAAAACCTTCAAAGAAAAAGACTCCTGATAATGCAGAGGAATATACAGATGAGGATTCAGATTTAGATTTTGATGTGGATGCTTTGGAGAAAAGAGAGAAACTTAAGAAAAAGCCTGATGGAAAACAGTCTAAAACAAGAGGAATTCCTTCTGAAGTTGATGATAAGTTCTTTAAATTGTCAGACATGGAGTCGTTTCTCGATGACATGGACAAACGGGAAGGAAAGGACAATGAGAATGAAGAAGATGTAGATTATTTTCAGGACCTGCCATCTGATGAAGAGGATGAGTTGAGTCTGGAGCCGAAAATTTTGTCCCAGAAGAAAAAGAAAATCAGTGTATGTTTTTTTTTTTTTTTTTACATTGTTTTTCAATTATGACTGAAATAAATTATAATGATAACTTATTATGTTTAGGCAAAAAGTTCCAGGAATCTCAAGTATAAGGATTACTTTGATCCCGTGGAAGGAGAAATGGTTAAAGCAGATGATGACGAGGACCAAGACGGTGAAGATGATGATTTTGAGGATGATGAAGATGGTGAATTTGAAAGTGATGAGCAGAGGAGGAAGATGATGAGTAAGAAAGATTTAATATATTTAGTTATTGTATTAATAATGAACAGCATATGTTTATTTGGTTTTTACTTTTTTATTTTTAGGAATGATGAGCAAAAACGATCCATGAATAAACAGAAGAAAGTGACATTCAACCTTTCAGGAGATGACGAAAGTGAGGGAGAAGATATGGAGGAAATATTTGGCGGAAAGTCAGCCAAAAGTGATCAAAATCACCATTTGAAAAAAGACAAGAGAAGGTACTGCAACAGCTGCAATGATTAATTAAAAATATATTATTTTAATATTTAAAATTTGTCAAAACTAATTAAACCGGTGCCAATAAACACACAAATATTGGTGTCTTTAATGTCTTAAAGTACAAATATAAATATGTATCTCTCACAGTATTATATTATCACAATATTTATTTTTTCCTTTAAAAATGGTTGCACGATCACACAATTCAGTTTTTTCTCATGATTTCAGCTCCTAAATGTAATAAAAGACCAGTTGTTTGTTTAGTTTCTTATGTTTTTAGCCATTTTTGCTGCAAACATAAAAAACAACCCACATTCTTTTTTGAGACTATTGACATTACGATTATAGAATTCGATGTGATCACATTTTTGCTCATTTTAAAACCTTTGAACAGTAATTGAGAGTTAGTGTGATTGTTGTTGAGCCAATGAATTGTTTGCGTAGATGTCAGAGAAAATCAGTGAGCTGGAGAAGGCGGCATTGGGAGAAAAGCCATGGCAGCTGACAGGAGAAGTTTCAGCCCAAGCTCGTCCAGAGAACAGCATGCTTGAGGAGGATGTGGAGTTTGAACAGTCCTCCAGGATGGGTAAGAACTTTAATATGCTAGCTAGTATTCATAAACGTATTATTTATCTAAATCCCATTCAAATCTTTTTCAGCCCCTGCAATCACAGAAGAAACGACACTCCAACTCGAAGACATCATCAAACAGAGAATTAAAGATGGGGTTAGTAGTGTGTATTGTAATTCTGTTTAAATGTGGCATCTTCATTATGACCTAAAATATGACAGACTGACAGATTCTCGTTTTTTTAATTATGATTTAGTTTGGTATAATAGTTCCAGTGGCAAATGAATACCATTGAATAACATCAGTCAAGCTGCAGTGTATGAAAAACATGAAAAGACAAAAAAGAAATTACAGGAAGTAAAGTTGATTTCCACCATGTATGTCATAAATATAATTTAGTCTCAAAAAATGCAGACAACTGATTTTTTTTTTTATCATTTAGCAACCGTTTAGCAAAACAAAGATGCCATCATGTACTTTATATCCATCAAATCATAGCTATTGTCATATAGATTATATAATTTTTAACACTTACGGTTGCTAGGTATAAAAGTAAATCAGGAAGTAGCATGGTAAACATAGTCTAAATAAACCGTCAGGGAAGAAACGGCAAATATTCAGTAAATTATTAAATATTATTATGTTCTGTGTGTTTTGCTGAATGGTATTTTTTAACGCATTAACTTCTTGACTACATTCAAGGTTTTTGATGATGTGGTTCGCAAAGAGAAGCCCAAAGAGGAAGTGTTTGAGTATAAAAAGAGGTTAACCTTGGATCACGAGAAAAGCAAACTGAGCTTGGCTGAGGTCTATGAACAAGAATATGTCAAAAAGATTCAGGTATTTATTTTTTATACTCCCACTTAAAAATGTATTTCTGTGTTTTTTTTTTTTTTATCAGTCTAATTATTTTATTCTTCTGTAGCAAAAGACGGAAGAACAGGAAAACCCAGCTCATGTAGAAATTCAAAACTCATGGACACGCTTTTCCTCAAGTTGGATGCTCTCTCCAACTTCCACTTTACTCCCAAACCAGTGAGTATTCTACTTGCAAGTTATATGGAAGGTTCTAAATGAAATTTAAGATAAAATTTAAGTTGGTATTGATACTAATATCCCTGATGTTATGATGATGATCCAACCTTTGGAAATCTGTAAAATGATCCATAAAGCAGAACTTCAACTGTTTTTTTCAAAATATTCCAGGAGAAGACTTCTCTCATCAAATAACTTAACAATTTATGGGGTGTTTCCACTAGCCCTTTAGTACATACTCGGCTCTACTCTACTCAGTCTTGAATGTGGTACTACCTCCAGAGCAACTGTCCACAACCAAATAATATACATAACAACCTGTGATAACCATGAATTCCACCGGCAGCTTAGCCAATCAGTGTCAGAACAGCTTAGTATCTGCTGTCTTGGTTGGAACAAAGACCAAGCAGGTACTAAAAAGTACCTGGTTCCGGAGAAACAGGGCTGATTAGAGTTGTGTAGATACTAACAGGACTATTGAAAACCCGTTAGTGAGCTATTCTTCTGTCAATCATTCTTAAACATTTGTTAAATGTTTAATTTTTTTTCAAAGGTATTCAAAATTCTTTAAAAGGCTTGAAATTTCTTATAAACAATGTTGATTCTTGTATTTTCATAACTTTATCACATAAATACCCTTTCATATTAAATGTTATTGAACTTGTTTCTGTTGTTTCCTGACCTTGTTTTCCTCAGTCTGTTCCAGAGGTTAAAGTGGTCTCCAACATGCCCTCTATTGCGATGGAGGAGGTGGCTCCAGTTAGTGTCAGTGATGCAACATTACTTGCACCGGAAGAAGTAAAGGTAGGAGCAAATGCAGTTTTTGGCTTTTGAAATGCTCATAGTTTTGTTCTTGACAATAATGTAAACTTTACTTCGACATCAGGAAAAGAACAAGGCAGGTGATCTATTGGGCGCCACTGAAAAGACCAAGACAGACAAAAAGCGTGAGAGACGTCATAAGAAAAAAGTGAAGCGTCTCAAAATCCAGCAAAAGGAAAAAAGACAAAACTCAAAGAGGCTCAACAAACTGGAGAAAATAAGAAACTATCCAAGGCTCAGGTGGCTGAAATTTAAAGAAACTCACTAAAGGAGGCAAAGCTACACTGCTCAAAGTAAGCTTATTCTTTTGTTGTGATTTGTGTTAATTTATTTTTAAATTTTATCTAATTGTCTGTTTTTGACAGGACGAAGGAAAGGACAAAGCACTACGCTCCTCTCAAGCCTTTTTCTCTGAGCTCCAGGATCAAGTTAAAAGCCAGATCAAAGGTGCTAAAGACCAATCATCAAAAAGAAAAAACACAAAGCAGTTTCTGCCACCAAACTCAAGCTATAATGGACAGTTTGTAATATTTTTTAATGTACAGTTTTTATTTTATTGTCACCCTTTGAAAATATAAATAACTAAAATCAATTGCGTTTTTTTTTTTTTAGAAATAGACATGAAATTCTGTTCTGAGTTCTGTGTGGACATACAAAACATATTTTAACAAGTGCCATCAGCTTAGCAACTCTATTTTTAAACTGAGTTCAGCCGTTTCTGAGGAAAAAGCAATTGTATAGCCTGAAGGTAACATTCGGGAGCATAATTTTGTGGCTAAAAACAATTACCAAACACAACAATCGCTTTCAGGGCAGATTTACAAATATAATTGTTTTCTAACATTATTATAAAACATAAAAGCTATTTTTTTTCTGAAGAGTCATTGCGAAAAAAGCTGGAACAACACAAGACAAATGAGACATTGTTTACACACAAATTGTTTATTGAGAAAAAAGAGCTAAACATAGAACAGTTCAAAGTAGAGTTTATGAAAATGAATATCTTGAAACCTTAAAAAAAAGACTATTTTGGGAAAGCATGACTGACATGCGCAGGCTCCGCCCACTGAGGAAAAATCCACGACGTCACTCACTCCAGACAAAACACGGAAGTGAACTCGGCGTTAATCAAACACGGACCGAAACCCCGTAAAGTGATCGTCAAATCTACCCAGTTGCTCCTTGTAAGTATTTGTGATTTTCGTCAATTATATTTGAGTGTTCGGTTAGTTGTGGCGTTTATGCATTTTTGTCTTGTTTGTCAAGTTTGTGTCAGTTGTTTTCTCGCTAGCATTGGTGAAGCTAAACGGCTAATACCTGAACGATGACAGAACAAACCAAACAAAGCAAAGATTCATTCACTTGACTTGGTTATATGTGCAAACAATGTAGCAGAAACCCGAATTGACAAGTTAATTAACATAACTAGTTTTAGATGTGTTGACATAACCAGCTGTATTTCTATTTCTGTCTACTTAAAACAAGTATCGTATAGCTAAAGTCGTCTCATAGCTTTTACGTTTCGCCATTTAACTTTACGTTAATTTATTCAAACGTGTCTCTTCTTCTATCTTGTCCATCTGAAACACAACATTTTGAGCTATTTAGTGACCATAGTAGTAACGTAGTGGGTTTGGCATGCTCACATGATCGGGTGAGTCATTTGAGCCCTTGTGTGTGAACAGCGATGATGTTTAGCCTCACTTTTCTCTGTTTACAGGTAGACTGATAAAATGCTAGGTGGAGGGTTCAAAGCCAACAGGCTAAGTATCAATCTAAAGTTAGCCATCAGCAGACTGAAACTTCTGGAGAAAAAGAAAAGTAAGTATGATTTATTATTTAGATCCAGTCATTACTATACACTAAAACATTCACTAAATTGTTGATAGAACAATGATAGAGTAGTTTTTTGCACCACATTATGGATTGAGATGTAGACAGTTAAAATAATAACTTGTATGTATACAAAATGGATTTACAAAATTGTTTCATCGTGATATTTATTTAGTGCAGTTCGTGACTTTTAATAGTAAAGTGTTTAGGCATATTTCTACCTTAGGTTTTTTGTTTTTTTTGAGTGGTTTCTATTTTATGGTCTATAATTCTTGAGCAATAAATCGCTCTTAAAAAATCTTATCAGGACTAGTTAGATATTATTATTGTCTACTGTAAATTTTAGTGTCATTAATTTCAATGTCATGTAATTGTGTCTTTTTTTAAATAAAGCTGAACTTGCTCAGAAGGCTCGGAAAGAAATCGCAGATTACCTGTCGTCAGGTAAAGATGAGCGTGCTCGAATCCGTGTGGAGCAGATCATCAGAGAGGATTATCTAGTGGAGGCTATGGAGATCTTGGAGCTTTACTGCGACCTGCTCCTAGGTCGATTCGGCCTCATTCAATCAATGAAGTGAGTCACTATTCCTGCAATTTTATTATGCCCAGTTTGATCTGTCTGTTTGGGAGTCTTTTATTAATGTGTTGACATTTTCAGAGAGCTGGATCCTGGTTTACAAGAAGCAGTTTCTACTCTTATTTGGGCAGCTCCTCGTCTTCAGTGTGAAGTGACTGAGCTCAAAACTGTAAGGGCTTTTTCACACTTTACAAGAAGCATCTTAGTGTTTTCACTTGTTGACTTTATTGTATATTACTCTGTCAGGTAGCTGACCAGCTGTGTGCAAAATATAGTAAAGAGTATGGAAAGCTGTGCAGGACAAATCAGATTGGAACGGTCAATGAAAAGGTTAGTAAGTTGTTATTATCATTATGGTGTGCGCTTAGCTTAGTCTTGTTTATTATCTATCTATCTATCTATCTATCTATCCCATAACCTGCTGTGTTTCTAGTTGATGCACAAAATGAGTGTTGAAGCTCCTCCTAAAATCCTGGTGGAGCGTTACCTGATAGAAATAGCAAAGAACTATAATGTGCCCTATGAACCTGATGCCATGGTCTATGTGAGTGCTCAGATTTAATGTCCAAAATAAGATCCATATTTAGCACATGCTTTTGATAAATGCCCTTAATCCAACAGCCGGAGGTGTGTCCTGGAGAAGAGGCTGACCTGATCGATGTGCATAATGACAGAAAGGGAGGTGGAGGCGGCAGCGGCGGTGGTGGCGGTGGCTTCACTGCTCCTATGCCTCCAATGCCAATGCCCATGCCCATGCCCATGCCTTCTCCCTTCAACTATCCTGCACCTAAAGGAGCTGTAAGGGCTTTGTTGTCAGCTTAACATTTAGCTGTAATGTTGTGGCTTATAATAAAACTGTATGTTATGTTATGTTTCCAGCAACCATTCAATGCCCCTGTTGGGACCTACAACAACTTCCAGCCCCCCATGGGAGGAGGGCAGCCCCCACAGCTGCCCACTTCTCCCCCCACATACGAGTCCGTAAGTGACCGCATCCTCCCCATGCTCCCTCCTTGTTTCTACAGCTGGATGGACAGGGCACCACTCAGGGAAGAAAAGTTTATTGGTGCTTTACCTGTCCTCTGATCCTCTGTACTAATAAGATTTGACATTCTTTATTTGAAATCACAATGTCATCATTATAGTTAGGTAGCAAAGTGTTCATGGTAGTACTAACTGCATCACTATTCATGGGTTTCAGATTCATGCTGTAAAAAAAAAGTTCACTGATTAAAAAACATATACATATATATTTTTTAAATTGTTAATTGCAATGGCAATAGTCCTATTTTTCAGTTTTCTGAAACCCATGGATTGTCGTCATTAGAGTCTAGATTCAGTGTTTAAAAATTCCCATGTGTAACTTGTGTATAAACATGTAGCAAAAATCCTAACCTTTGATTCTCAACCATTTTAGAAAAATTAGAAAATTGACACTTTTTGTCTTATAGATTGATGACCTAACTGACAATTCCTCTGCCCCTTCACAGGCTGTCGGTAAGTCACTGCTTAAAGCCATTTAACAAGGGTTTTTAAACACATTGTGTCTCACTTTTTCCTCTGTTTTATGCTAGCCTCTGGTCCTATGCCTCCTGGATTCGACACCAGCGCTTTACCAGAGCTGCCTTCAGTTCCAGACACGCTCCCCACGTCTTCATTTGGCGGAAAAACAACTTCCTCGGACGACATTGATTTTGACGATTTGACACGAAGGTTTGAAGAGCTGAAGAAGAAGACCTAAATAGTGTAACTTTAACACAGAAAAATATATCAATAGGAAAATATATGTTTAATCACATCATAGTTTTTGTTTTGATCTCTTTAAAACATAAATCCACAAACTTACCTCATCTAGACCAAAATGACCATTTAACTGAAGATAATGGGTTGCTATCACGGCAGCATCTATGGGAGGCTAAATTGTAATTAAGTTTCACATCTTAATCTTAATGAGTGACCGATCCTGTTTATTTAAACAATTTTTTCCAGTTGTACACTATCGATGCTTTTTACCTACTTTGTTAATATGTATTTTCTTTATGTCATTATTGGGGTTTTCCATGCCTTATTGTCCTTCTCTTGTGGCGTCACTGTGATTCATGCCACACACTCAACCGTCAAACTGGTTCAACAGGTTTAGTTTTGTCGAGCTGATGTTTTCCAAACTGGCTGTTTACCCGTGATATAATGTTGAGATCACTGATTACATAAAAGTCCAAATTCGAATAAGAAAATTACATAGCAGAAGCAATACATTTGTCTCAGTAAAAAACACTCCAGTGACAGATTAATGGGATACAATTATTTGCGCATGAAAATACTCTGTTTCAGATTAAGTAAACCAAAGTGGACAGATACTGAAGGAGGTATCAAAAATATCAATTTTAAATTTTTGAAATAGCCTACATTGTTTGTTTTTAACATTTCTGCCCATCTAGCAACTTCCTAAGATAGGAGAAAACATTGAAACATTTCAATACCAAAATCACTGCCCATCGGTATTGAATTGTTATCACAATATTATGCCAAAGTGTTACTTGTGTTGAACTGAATAAAGTCACAAGTATCACCCATATTTTTCCATTATTACAAAATTATGACTACATTTTAAACCAGGCATTAGTGAGATGTAAATTGACTATATAGGCTGACCTTACACAATTTTAATTGGTATTTTTGTTTTTTGAATGTCACTATTACTTGTACTTTTGTATAACTAACCCAGTATAGTATATGGGGGAAAAATAAAGCCCTACGATGATTGGAGTCTGCATGTGTAACGATGTGCACCGCTGCATTTGCCTTAGTTTCTCATTTGAGGCCTTGTTCATTTTTTAAGACGCATTTTAATTTATTTAGTGTACAAGAAGCTCTTTAAAATGTACTCTGATAAAGTGTATTGCAAATGGAGCCGATACATTTGTTTGTTGGAGTCACGCTGTGATCTAGCCACGCCCTTGTGCTTGCATTGCAAATGAGGAGGGCCTTGGCGGGATTTAGTCGTCTCAGGAAAGGATGCAGTAAATACCATCTTATTCTGCATTTTGGACCATTTGTTCTAGTTGTACTGGTTTAAAGAGCATTGAGATTATCCACACTACAGAACTGTGATCACGCCGTCTTTTCTATCTGGGACTGTTCTTTCATACAACAACTTCAGACACACAATGAATGGTGTCGCATTGCAAAAAAAATGTAAAGCAAAACTGTTTAATAAATACTACTTCAACTTTAACATGTGACTGGTTGATACTTTATCAATTGTATGGCAAACCAAATACATAATAGACACTCAACAATAGTAAAGAAGATTCATCACATTAGATTCACATCAGATCTTTAAACTTGAACTAATTCATTATCAGGTTTGAGGAAAAGCAAAATTTCTTTATGAATAATTGTGTGTTCAACATCTCGTAGATGCGTAACTTTTTGTTGGAGGCTCTTTTAGAAGTAATGCTCCATAGTATGGCATTAAACTCTTGCATTTACTGACACAATGCATTGAAAAACATGGTTTCTTTGTTTGAGTTACTTCTCCAACTGGTGTGGTGCTGCTTTTTCTGTACAGACTTTTAACTTCAAAAAACATTTTCTCCAATTAATCCCCCAAATATGTGAAATTTTACCAATTTTTACACACAAAGAAGATTAATTGAAAACATAACATGATGAACTTTACATTATTTTTTTTTAAACTTTCATTTACTACTGCAGTTTAATCATATTAAATGTGTATATTCACCAGTACAAATACAGGTATCAGTATCTTAACTTCTTTGTTCATGCTTTATTACATTTAATTTAAGATTCAGACGTCCTTGCTCCACTAAATAAATAATAATAATAATAATAATAATAATAATAATAATAATAATTATAAAATAATTTCAGTCAGCTTGCATTTTTTTTTTTTTTTTTACTTTCTTTTCCTACTAAATAGTGTAGTTGTAGTTAAGGTCTATTAAAGTAGTGGAACTAAAACATGCTCCCATCATTTAGAACAAATGTACTTATTTTTGGCTAATATTGACTACAGAGAAAGGTCACTTATTGAAAACGTCACTTTATACAAATCATTTACAGGAAAATTAATGAGATCTTGCTCTGTCTCCAGCAAATCATTTCATTTCTCTTGACTCTGAACAGCAGGTGTCCTCGTTGTCCAATAAAACTCGTTTGTTCAGCTTCTTTTCTCTATAACATTGAGCTGAAATGCTGTTTATTTATTTGACAAAGAGCACTTTCTCAGCCGGATCTAAATCCATTCTCTGGCCTGTATTGATCTCTAAGTGTGGTAGGGGGTCGATATAGGATGATAATGGAGCATGTATGAAGTTCGCAGGAGTTTAGAGACAGCTGACGCACTTAATATTGCTTTGAACTCGCCATCTTATCTCTCTTCAGTCTTAATGGGTTTTGTCTGGATCATGACCATATGAAAGTCTTGCTACTCAACGTGACACTGTATTTTGTACAGAAGTTGAGTCAAAAGTGCACTATAAGTAACCTTTCTGCTTCTGTAATGCACCTTATTGTGGCATTAACAGGGCCGGTCCTTGCACTTTTGGCGCCCTAAGCAAGATTTCACTTGGAGCCTCAGGTTTTATGAAACTTCTGACACCTCGGTAGTTTGCACAATAAAATCTGCAGTTATTTAAGTTATTTGATATTTTTGGTCATAACTCAATGAATATGTGTCCTATTGATGCAAAATAAAAACTGGCAAATAGCTTAATGAGTGATAGAACTTTTTTTATTTTTATTTTAGTCCTTCAATTTGGCACCCTCACCCCCTATTTCAATTGCCTTGTTCACCTATGCCTTGGGCTGGCCCTGTATCCATCAAAGCCCTGTAGTTGAGTGTCATGATAAGCGCTATATAAATCCAATGTTTTAATACTAAGATAGATCGCGTTTTCTATTTTAATGGAACATTACAGGCATCCTTTTATTTTAAAGTAGTCTACATTAAAGTCTGAATTAGTTTTGCATAGTCATATTGTATGACCATCCCCTCACCACCATCATCATCATCACCATCATTGTCAACATCATCATCATCACCATCATCACCACCACGACCACCACAATTATCATCTTCATCGTCATCAACACCAACACTCTGGAAGTTGAAAGTCACCTGTATGGTTCCATGGAAAGATAAAATTAAAGATTGTAAATCGGATTTTTAAAAATTGTCAATCTTAGTTAAAACAGTTGGATAGATTTGTAACTCTCTTGTACTTATGGTAAACAAAATAAAAAATATATAAAATTGTATAATCTTTGGACAAGGAGAGGCCAATAAGAACCTGGCCAATAGAAAACAAGGTGAGTTGTTATCAAACCTCCTTCCAAACTCATTGACAGTCAAGGGCAAGGCCATTGAGGTATTATAGTGACTCAATAAGCGCGGCTCTGGGTGGAGAAGCAAATGAGCATAATCTGAAAAACAGCTTGTCCTTCCTTGGAAAATCGTCCTCCACAACCTTTAAACTAATATTTGTATAATTCTTAATGAATGCTGACACATTTTATGTCTATTACTATAAAAAAAATCTTTAGAATCAAGCAGATGGAGACTCTCTATCAATATAAGTAAGATATTTCTTGATGATGAGAAAATAAATGCAATGGTGGTTGGAATTAGTGACTCCGGATGTTGCTCTATCTCAGGTGGTTGACCCAGCCTATTCAGGACTCTCCAACTATTGATGGAAATGTTTTTGCAGGACAGATGAGATATGGGTTGGAGGGTGGGGTCGAGAGAGCTCAGACACAACATGTTGTTGGACAGGACAGTATAAGCAGAGGCTTCTGGGTAATTGGAGGTGTGTTTGCTGGTGAGAAGGTCGGTGTGGTTATGCTTTTGAACCTTAAGCTATTCATTAGTAACTTTTAATTTTTGTTAAAATGAAAGCTTGCAGATAGTATTTTGGTCCAACACAAAAATAAAAAAAAACAAAACTATTAAAAACAAAGTTATAGTTCATGGTTGCATAGAAAATATATGTCTGGAATTTGTACAGCAGATGAATAAGTTGATACAGTACTTATTGTGACAAGCTTATGTAAGTCCTTGTTTGGTTGAACAAAATGTCTGAAAAACCAGACAAAATACATAGCTTTTTCTCTTCTATATATTTTTAAATTTATATGCTCTTTAAGTATTAGAAATCCTGCGGCTGTTTGCTGAAATAACCGTTATTATCTTTGTGAAGGAAGAATGTTCGGAGACAATAACTCTGGAAATGTGAGGTGAATGAATTCTCCCTTTGAGGACAAATGCAGCTTTCTCAGTCTTTACGTCGCATTTGTACAAACTAATCACTGTGGCTTCAGGTCAAAACATTTATGTGAACAATTACGCGCTAAGTCTGGATTTGGCAGGTAATAATAACACTTTTGATGAAGGAACTGCATAGCTTTGTGTCACACGTTGACAGTCTCAGAAGATATACTAAGCACCTTGAAAGATGTTCTCATTTTTTGTTAAAGTACTTATTCTGTCTGTACTGTACTTATATATGGAAGGACATTTTGTACTCTTTATAAGATCCTTGGAAGACTGTTTGAAGTAGTGTTTTGTAACTGATGTTGCAGTGAAAGCAGAAGATGTATTTTCCCCCAACAATCTGTTACACAAATACAAATACAAACACAATGTTCAAATGTTCATGGGGATAGACTAATTATGATTGTCTTAAGATCTTTTTATATTTTCTTTTTGTCATTTTGCTCTTTCACTAACAACACAAATCTCCTCTTTCATTGTATTAGAAATTTAAAGACACTTTGGGACATTCTTCTTATATACTTTAGATAAACAGAGCCCACGCTCCAGTAAGTTGTGAAGAATGGGTCTGGTCACTACTAGCCCCGCCTGCATTTTTATTTTTTTCCATTTTAAGCAGCCATGTATTCATATGAGGAAGTCACACAAACAGTGGAAGATTGCCCTGGTTCTGAAAGTAAATTGCCCCACAGGCTTTACAAAAAATTCAGATATTAAAGGGGTCCTATTATAAAATGTATTCAAAGATTTTTAACCTTGTTATACCGCCCTCCCTTCATCATAAGTTTACTCAATATTATACATTACAACAATAAAAAATACGTATTTACAATCTGTTGGTTCTTACTATTAAATTCTAAGATGAAGGGGCGGGGCTTATCAGTTCTGCAGTTTTGAACTGGAAGTCAATAGAGCTGTTTCTATTTTTAAGTCGTTTTAGATCAATTGTGTGTTTTACAATGAACAAAAGGTAAATTACTGATCTACATATGTTCTAGTTTCTTACTAAATAGTTGGAAAAAATACAATAGGTCTCCTCTACGAGTTTAAAGACATATCTTGGACCCAGCTGTATGCTAACTCAGATCTGAAGCACGGTTGTTTTCAGTCTAAAAAGCATAACTTAAATATTGGCAAAATGTCTTAATAACTTCACAGTTTATGAAGCTGCAGAAATTGTTTATAAGCAAAAATGTAAATCTTATGCTCCTGACTCACCACATCACTGATTAGCCCTTGTAATAATGACCTGGGCAAACTACGGCCCTGGGGCCAGATGTGGCCCTCTGCATATTAAAGAAATAAAGTGTTAGTTTTTTTGATTGACTTATCTATATATCTGTCTGTATCTGTGGTCGTAGATTATTTTACATGAATAAAATATGTTAAAGGGCTTTAAATTGCTTGATTCTCAGATTTTAACCTGAATTTCAGAAATGTTGACAACTTATTTTTCTTTTCTTTTTTTCAGACTTATTTGATGACATAACCTAATTTCTGCTAAATTACCATATTTGTCAATGAACTAAGAACATTTCATTTACCACATTAATAATTTCATATTCTCAAATCTCATAATTGCAAGTGACAGTCTATAAGCAATTACATTTTATCTGAGATTCAAATGTAAATTCTGAAAATCATTTTAAGCAAGGGTTAGTGTTAAGCTGGCTGGGATTTATTTCACCAATGACGTTGTCTGACCCTCTGCCACTCTTCTGGATTTGAAAATGGCCCTTGAGAAAAAGGAGGCCATGTTCATATGATTGTCTGTTATTGCTGAGAGAAAATGAACTACACCCAATCAAGAAAAGCAGCAAAGAATGGATCAGTTACATGTTTATTGTCACACACTCTAAACTAGAGATGGAAAATACATCAAAATGAATACATGAGTAGTATCACAATTAGTGGTTTGAGGCTAGAATATTCAATTGTCCTTTTGTGGTCTATTCTCCATTGAAAATTATAACTCAACATAAGAACCTATTTACAGGCACATTTTTCTGATGCTTTGTCTAAATATTGGTATTGATATAATGCAAAAAATATTGAGATATTCATTTTTGTCACTATTTCCACCTCTAAGCACATCCGCAAAATATTCTTTTAAATTGCACAAAACTAACCACAGATTGAGTTGATGTGAATAAAAAGACCACATAAAAGAACAGGATGAACCTTCAGCATCTGTTATGATGATGGACACATATTGGAATAGTGTAATAAAATAATAATCAGGTTTCATATATGTTACATAAACTCCCAACTTAAGTGAAAGTTCATGTTGTAGCTTCAGTGGTGTTTGGCTGTGACTGTGATGTTATGGAGGCTGACAGTGGCACGACCCTTTTCATCTGAAGTCCATTATGATAAATATGTACAAAAACGTTCATTATAATATTTTAAGGCATGTCAGAGGTTTAAAGTCAGACAAAATTCAGTGGACTAATGACAGAATCCTTGCCAGGTGCACACAGGAATATAATACACAAGTGTATTTAATATTAAAATATGTTCAATTTAAATCATTCATATATACATGAGTTTATGTGCTTTCGGCTGTTTAATATTCAACCTCAATATGCTATTAAGAGAAACCCAAGAGAACAAATCAAATAAATACAACTTTTCTATCACATTGGCATAAATAAATATGAAGTTTCTAGTAGCTGCATTAAATATTAAATATCACAATATTATGTACATGACTTTTGTAGTAATCCCAATTATATTCATGTCTTGGCTCTTTACAATGAAAAACTGAAACTGATATCCACCACATGGCTTCAATCGCCTGATTTTTGTATCTAACACAATTATGCCACAGTGCCATCCATTTGCATTGGTGGTTAGAGCTGGGCAATATATTGAATTTTAGGTAATACCGTGATAGCTGTTTTGAAGATATGCAAAAATGGAATATAGGGCTGTGCAATTAATCGAATTTCAATTACGATTATGACTGTAATAATTTACAAAAATTGTGTAATCAAGTAATCGTGATAATTAACCGTGACTCATAAGTAAGTCTGTGAGCGCTCAGATATTTCCTTGAGTTGTAAACGTAGGCCCCCCAGACAACAACCCATTTTTATAAGATATCTCATTTGATCTTTTCACTCTCTGTATTTAAGAAGCCTAATGCTCTGCACTGTTCCAACGCAAATAATCGTTTAGATAATTGTGATTTCAATTATTCTTTAAAGAATCGTGATTATTATTTTCATCATAATCGAGCAGCCCTACTGGAATATCGAGTATCATTTATGATACGATTAAACACACACATTGTTCAGTTTCCCCTGTTCACTTGAATATGTTATATTTATGTTAGAGAATTTCACAAAGTCATAATGTTCGATGGTGGCCGATGTAACTCTATGTAAATATCTTTTCAGTTGTCTATTCCTTTCAGAAAATATTCATTAACTAACAAACAAATGCAAATCCAGCCAAGATATGAATAGCTTTGGTTTGACAAGTGCAGGCATTTTAAAGTGTTACCCATAAGTGCAAAAAGATGTCTAAAAAGCCGACTGCAGTGTGTGCCTTCAGATGTCTCGGCCGGTGTAGCGTCGGCACTTGTCCTGTTGAGCTGTAAAAACAAGCAGACATGAACAGAGCTCATCCACTTAGAGAAACAAAGTCACTTCAGCTGTTGTACAATGCATTACGTAATCTCTCTGATCTCACACTGATCAATACTGCATGAGGTGACAGACGACTGCTTTGTGACTTATAGAAAGAAACATTAGTATGCAGTATGTACATTTTTTTAGACTACACACTCTAACATCCAAAAAGTTTCTAATTTGCATAGTTGTAAGTGCTTAATAGGTTTCTTTGTTCTGGATTGTGACGTAGATGGTGGACAAAGCCAGTTTTTGTCTTAACAATTCTCTTAATAATAAAATGATCTAAAAGGTAATTTTACAATTTTACAAATTCTCAGTCTGGTGATTTCTACTAGGGACTAGACCAATTCACTTTTTCTATAACAACAAAAAACTGCATTTTCAATAAAGTTAGCGACTATCATAGATTAAATAACCAATAAAATTTTTCCATGTCGTGTGAACAGAACCTGATAATATTTGATTAGTATTTATTTTACCC
This sequence comes from Mugilogobius chulae, assembly GCA_038363315.1. Taxonomy (NCBI): domain Eukaryota; kingdom Metazoa; phylum Chordata; class Actinopteri; order Gobiiformes; family Gobiidae; genus Mugilogobius; species Mugilogobius chulae. Next base: position 29,814,814 of record CM076403.1, read on the forward strand.
TTAAATAAGTCTTATTCTTTACAACTTTAATAGACATTTGCTAGCATTTCTTCTTTAAAGAAAATCTGTATTAAGGGTGATGTTAAGACTAGTTTTTACATGATGAATTATATTCTTATACGCTTTTGGAAATAAGTGTGTTAAGGGTTAATAGCACATGGGGTAGAACTCAATTAGGTAGCACTTTATAACTACACCTTAATTAGCCTTAATAAACCCTTAATAAATCATGAACAAAGACTTAATTCGTCATGAACAAATGACAATTTAATGAATGAAAAAGTTTATTTAAGTTTAACTACTTAATTATCTCAAGCCCTGCCACTCAACCTAAATCCTAATCTTAGGATTTAGGGTTGAGATTTAGGGTCACTAAGTCTGAAAAATGATAACTGATACTTTGTTCATAATGAATGAAGTCTTTGTTCATACTTTGTTAAGACTTTACTGAGGCTAAAATTAATATAAAATGGTACGGACAATATAAGAAACATCTATAATAAGGAGTAAATTAATAGAAAGGTGACACATTTCTAGGTATTAAGAATGGCCAATTAAAAACTAACTAACATGATCAAACTCTCATCTTACACATATGCAAATTAGCAGCTAGTGAGACGTTAAAGTTACTTATGAGTGTTCCCAAAACAAAAATGTTACCTTACTTTTGACTCAAATCGTGAGAAGTAATAATTGAGAACATCTGTTTTTGTGCTGATTGTAATGCAGAAAATTTTGCCTGCAATGTTCCAAAGTTTGCCCCTCATCTAAGTCTATCATCATCGTTTTATTGATTAAATTTGGTGACCACCAACTGATGTAGCCCTCTGGGTTTTTATTTTTGTAAAAGTACAAAGCTCTTCAGGGTAAAAAATGAGAGACCAACGTTTGACCCTGTTAAACTATTTGAGCCTTGGTTTCCAAACATACTAATGTTACAAATTAAAGTGAAAAACTAAAACCAGATTCACCAGTGGAAAAAATGTCTTACATAGCAGCACTTGCTCGACCTCTTCAGTCTCTTCCATAGCAACAGGTTTCAGCAGCAGAGCAAAAAACACAGCAAGGCCGATCACCTAAAAATAACAAAACAAAAAGTGATTTTGACGAACACTTGTGAGTTTTGAAGTCTAAATAGAAATTTAAAAATAGTACGTTTTAAATGTCTGTTCATGTCACATTAACTTTATCATTCAGTGAGTTTGATTTGTCAAAAAGCTTCCACATACTAAAGGAACATTAAAGCTGTAGTACCTAATTTACAAATTGTGAAAACAGGAAGTAGGTACCAGCAATTAACTCCTTTCAATCCATTCCTCGCTCTCACAAGCTTTTTGGCACATCACTAGTTTTCACGTCTATGGATTTTCTGTCCACTTGCAGCTTTAAAACAGTTTTTTAGACACAAAAGTGTAGCAGGAGTACCCCCTCTGTTTGCAAAGATAAATATTTAATAATTGGATTAAGATAGAGTGCAGAGATCTGAGAGTGCTTTTACAGACTATATGGGAGATTTAAAGTCACACCTTGTGATTTTCTGATGGTGGAAAATCACTGCAAAATCTGCTTGAAACAGGAAAATTTTTAATAATAATTTCAGTTCAACTAACCATCCAACTAACAATTAAAAAAAACATGACTTTTTCCCAAGTCAATTTCTAGCTAAAATGTTACATGGGGGACATTTAATGCTTTAATCAATTGGAAGAAATACTGCAGTTTTTTAATAAATGTAGGAGACTAGTTTCAGATTATGAATAATCCTGATTAACCACTTGAACACTTGTCTTTGAATGTCCCCACAGGAGGCAAACCCACCTTAAGCGGCTGCAGAATGAAGATACTCTGAAACAGCGACAGGCCCAAGGACATGACCCACTTTATGGACTTGTCTTTGCCGTACTCGAGGCCATAGATCAGTGTGAAGAAAGTCGAGATTCCACTGATGGCGATCAGCAAGAACCAGCCGATGAACACGCACCACCAGGGCAGCTGCCACGACACAGTGCGCTTCTTCACCACTTTCACTGGAGGCGGACTGCGACACAGTCAAAAATACTCTGTCAATGCAGTGTTTATAGCACTGGCCAAACAGACTTGAGGTTTATGGTTTATATGTGTAGACACATCATTAGACAACATTACAGAGCTACCCAGAATGCCCACAGAACCAGATCATTTTAAGAGGACCAACTGTTAAAATGTCACATTATCAACATTGGTCACCCAAGTTTGCAGCTACAAACCACTGACTGTGCTTGCTCATTACTCAAATATATTTAATTAAAGCTATTTAAGATACGAAACTACCCTATGAGCAATGTATCAGCTCCAGTATCTGTAGTGGACAAAACTTTCTAGACATGAGATGCCTGTATTTGTATATGCCTTGGGTCAAATGCAGAGGACAAATTTCCCTACGGAGACAATAAAATATACTTAACCTACCTTAACTTTAACCTAGATGTGGTAAAATGTTTGGACAGTTGGAAAAATGTATACGTAGTACCAACCACTGTTTTTGTATATTTATTTATGACACAGAAATATAATGTGTCTCTTTTCTTCTCTTTTGTCTTTGAATTCAGACTGTTAATTTGTGACTGACCAGTAGGCCAGGTGGCTGGTGAAGACCATCTCTGCCTTTCGGATGAGCAGGTTCGTGGTGTTGATGAGGTGCTGGTACTCGTATGTGGTGGGGAAGTTTTTGGCGTCGAGTTTCTCCAGACACTGCTGCAGGTGACAGAGGCCGCACAGAAGGAACTTACTGCAGTAAACCCAGTGCGAGTCGCTCACAGTTTCACCTGAGGATCAATAACACAAGAACTGAGAATTTAACTTTATACGAAAAAAAAGAAAACGCACTTTGCAAAGATGGGTTTGTTGCAAATATAATTTTTATGGAGCCAGTATAATATAAACAACCTTGAGTTGTTTTTCTGTTTAGAACTATATGGTCGACGCAGACTTCCTGTTTTGTTAAGTCTTTATCTACACAAATTTCTATACCTATACTATTCTGTGTACAGCAAATACATAAAAAGAAAGAAAGAAAAAAACAACAACACAACTTTAACAAGTAACCACATTTATTTCATTTGAATTTTGTGTTGAAATGTATATAAAAACAGGTCACACTTCGTGCTTTTTGGGGACATTTTAAGCTAAACCTAAAGTGTTTATGCACCAAATGTGAAGCCCATTTTGTAAGAAAAAGAAATTTCAATTAAAACGTCCAAAATCCATGTATAATTTAATAGTTTAAGTTAATACGAATGGAATTGTGATTAAGACTGTTAATACTTTTTATGTCCTCACGTTGACCTTGCCATTATTTTGGTTAGTAATTTCAATTTAATCTAAAAAGGCCTACATGTGAGGCATTACTAAAAAGAAGAGCAAATTATATATGCCTAAAAAGTGCTTCTATAGATAAATCATTTTTCAGATTTTTTTTTTTTTACATGCGAAAATGACTAAGCTTGTTCATTGACCTGCTTCTTTTGCCTGCGAATAAAAAATGTTTGGACGTCATACTGTATACTTTGTCCAAAAAGCTCTGAAACTACCTTGCATAAGCTGAATGAATTCATGCACATTCTCCAAGGCTGGGCAGAGATCAGAGCTGGACTCCAGATGATTCGACAAGCTCATTTTGTTTCTTGGACTTTGGCTAACCATCGTGATCATCTCCTCCGTTTCCTGAATGTACAACAAGTGTTATGTGCAAACGCAGAAATCCACATCACAAAAGGTCAGCAGAGGTTTCAGGCACAAAACTGTACCTTGAGGCAAAATGTGAATGAGTAATACACAGCCAGGGTCAGCCAATGTTAGGATTTAAACAAACCTTTAAAATGCTGGGAATGGAAACAGGAGGGGGCCTCATGATCTCCTCGTCATGTCTTTTTTTGGGACCAGCCGAGGTTTGATGTGTCGGAAAATAGTGATGATCAGGATGTTTATGGGGAACATGAGCAGACCACTTTGGATGCCAACCATTATCTCCTGCCAGGTGAGCTGAATGAATCCTGCACACATTCCAGCAAAATGAGAAAAGTTACCATTAGCCTTTCGCACTGAACATACACAGCGCCGGGAGGGTTTTTGCAGCAGTGGTCAGTAGTATAAATCTACAGATCAGAGGCACATCACTCTCACAGCAGCTGCAGTTTCAGTCTTTGGTTTACTTATTCTGAGGCTGTAGTACCACATTGCAGGCTCTTTTATCCAGACTTTTACAGACAGTGCCACCTGCGGTTTTAAAAATTGGATGGCGGATTTTCAAAAAAGTGTTTTTGTCAATCTTGGTCAAAAACTGTTTCTTAGATTTCAACAACCTTGTATTTATGGCAAAGAAAAACAAAAAATATTGAAACTGTGGACATGTTGAGGTCAATAAGATGTTGGTCTAAAACTTAAAACTCAGCTAAATATTTCAGTAACTTTACAGTTTTCAGAAACATAATGTAAATAAAATTGTATGCCCTATGATTATTACTCACTACATAGCTAGTAGATCAACTTGAGGAAGCATTCAAAGTCTTTAGTTTTATTATTATTTTCTTTAAACTTCTATGGGATCTTGTAATGAAAATCAGTACCTCCAGAACCAAGTGCTATGCAGTTACTGTTGTGAACAGTAAACAGGAAGGGTGAGTGCATCAGTGGGTCGGTATATGTGGAGAAGCCAGGTGCTCTGCCAGCATTCAGATGGAAATAAAAACGCATAAAAACAGAAGAAAAAGAATCCGAGGCACACTGACTTACTGACTTAATGAAATGCCAAAATAAAGGACTTTTTTTAAGTCAGTAAGTCAGTTTTTAGGCAGTTACTGTTGATTGTTTTTTACAGACTTTCTTACGTTAAAAAAAAAAAGTTAGGAAAAGGAATAGGCTTAAAACTGTTTATGGTAATTGTTTAGCTTCGCAGTTAAAGATAATGGCCTTTATCTTGTTAAACGGCGCAAAACTTGACGCTGGCAAAAGTGCCAAAGTCGCCGCAGGCGCTTTTTGAAAAACTAGGCGCAATACGAAGTCTAAAAGGCGGAACTAGTTGGGGCTAATCAGAATAGAGTGGAGCTAAGCTGCCTGCAGGTGGAGCTTCGTGAGTTTGAGGATGAGTTCTGGCCGAAAGCTTACAATATTTGCTGTTTTATAGTTTTTATAGTTTACTATTATAACTTGTATTTAGAAACCTTTTAGGCCAATTGCACGTGACTAAGGAATAACGACATAATTCATCACACCGGGAACAAGGAGCAAGTTGGCCCGTAAGCAAATGCGTTAGGAGGACTGTGTTTACTTGGAGCGCTTTAAGCAGAAACACGGACCCAGAGACAGAGCGACAGCAGTCTGACAGAACTTTAGGACACGCTCTGGACAGCGGTCATTGTTTTGGATTTATTCAAGTTTCTTCAGTGAGGACAGTTACCAACGCTTGACATGGATGTGCTGCTTTCTGACACAAGGTAAGTGTAGTATTTGCATGCTTGTGTTTAAATGTGGTTTTACTGGTAAATAAATGTGATCAGTAAAAGTGCAGCTTATAACCTCTTGAAATACATAAGAAAGGCTTCTTCTTAAATACATTGTGAGACCTGCCGCAGTTAGTCCTGGGTCCTGGTCTAGACCAGGCTCTGGGTGAGTCCGGTCTGTCTGATTGTGGTTCTGTGCCTGCGTCAGCTCCTCCGCAGACTCCACAACCCGCTCATGACACGAACAAAGCCAACCGTAATGAACGTTTTACATCTTGTTTTTGCTTGTCTTTATAAAAAAACGGAGCGCCTGTACACGGTTCACGCAGCAGACGCAGCGGCAGCGATCTCCGCGACTCGCGCTAGATTCATTATTATGTTGCTTTTGGTTTAATTATTTTGCTGTTCTGTAACTACGTGGTTACTGAACGTATTTCAAAAAAATAAAAACTGACATAGAGGTGATGATTTACTCTGTTGATATCTCCATACGGTCAATCTGAGTTCTGGCCTAGTTTTCGGCAAAACACATTTAGGAAAACTTTTCTTGTAGGCTTTTGACTGAGAGGACAACTTCATCTTTTTTCACTGACACAAACCTACTTCTTTTGTGTCACAATTAGACCCTCACATAAGCTAGGCCTACACATTTCGTGAATCATGCAGCCTTTGTTGTGCAGCCTATGAAACAATAATAAAACAAACAAAAAATAATAATTAGCTAATAGACCTAATTCAAGAAAAACAATGTGTGAGGCCTACATATTTTTATTAATTAGGCCCAAAACCTGTTGTTCATTTTCTTAACATTTTCACACTTTCTTTCTAAGAGCGTGCGGAAGGCCACACTCTTAGGTTTTGTCCAATGCGCATCTTCAAATTCACGGGGCTCCACCTGTAGGCAGCTTAGCTCCACCCTATTCTAATCAGCGATAACTGGTTCCGCCTTTTAGACTTCGTATTGCGCCTAGTCTTTCAAAGAGCGCTTGCGGCGACTTTTCGGACTAGCTGCTTGCGCAAGGTAATTGCGCCATTTCACAAGATAGAGGCCATAGACTCATAAATTGTTAAGATACGTTAACTTTACATACAGGATCTAGTTGTGCAAATTGTAAATGTTTACTTGGTCTATTATTTCCACCCACTTACACAATTTTGACATTGTTCCAAGAAACTTGAGAAACATGAAAGTGCAGCGTGTGACTGGTGCCTCCGGGTCAGCAGTTTTACTCTGCTCGTGGTGGTAGTGGTGCATTTTGCCTCTCAACCCACACACTACTCTTATCTTACCTCTATGGACCACTCTGCGCATAAGAGTGGACTGGGAGAGAAAGAGTAGGAGGCTAGAATGCAACATTCAATCTATTAAGCACCACACCTTTCACCCGTTCCAGTTCACACAGTTCATAAAGATTGAATTATGGCTTTGAGCAATTTTATGTTAAAATGTCATACTTGTGCTTAGAAGTTGAGGAATTAGTTGACTATTTACTAATATTTAGTCAGTGCTGTAGTGCACTTGCTTGAAGCATGCACATCTCCACATGCCTGGCATGAGCGTAAACTTTCAGGTGAGCTCATCTTTGTCTGTATTTATTAAAAACAACTCTTGCCCTCTGACTACTTGCAAAACGGTGAAATCTATTCACAGATGGTGAAGCAATGTTTTGGCTACTGGGCCTTCATCATAGTGCTGCATCAATATCGATATCGCAATATAAACAACTGTAACCGCAAAAGCTGCAATTTTTCTCCTTTTTATTTTATTTTGTCTCTCCCAGTATACAACAGTGTCTGTGTATGCGAGCTAACTGAATAAGCTGTGTGTACAGAATGTCAGCTTGCTTGTTTATTTTCAAAATAGCTAACTTCTGCACTTATGAGCATTTCCTGTTTAGTTCATTTCTATGGGATTTTTACTACGGCAGTCTAAAAAGAATAAATATTCAGAAGATCTGTCAGTGAACAGTGAGCTATGGGGAATGTCTCAGAAAACATGTTAAAGACTTAAATCAAAAGAAAACATCACCAAAAGACCAAAATGTGTTTATGAAGTGACGTGTTTGTACCTCAGTGCTAAAGCTAACAGGAAATGCTCATAAGAACAGAAATGACCTAGTTTGACAATAAAAAAGGCAACTGATGTTACATGCACATATATTATTGTCAAGGCGCATGCTGCTGGCCAGTCAGTCTTGATTGTAGCTTCAGTAATAATCCTTAAATTTTATGCATATTTATATTTTATATTATTTGCCCTACTTTGAAGTTGCCTGGGATCCAGAGCCCACGCTGGTCACCACACCCCCCGCCTGCGTTATAGATCAACTCCACCACGTACCAGGCAATCAGATTAGTTTATTTGCCTGACGCAGATGAAACAAAGGAGCTGATTACCCTACTTTTAAAGCCAGTAGCGGAAATGTTGCTTCACCATTTGTAAATAAAATTCAGCTTTTTGCGAGTAGTGCAGGATTAATCTTTAGCTTCCATTTGGGTGAGCATTTCCAACGCACCTGCTCCTTTAAATGATGTTTGAAGCACTGACATCACTATAAGGTATTTAAAAAGAAAAGTAAGCTAAGAGAAATATAATGATTCAAAAAAAACCTAACCCCCTAACCCCTGTGCAACTGATGTATATAATGCAGACCATCATTATGTTCTAAGCCATTGTGTACATCTTGGTGTGTACAATTACTTCCATTTAAGAGAAAATGTAATATTGATTTTCTAGGTTTGTGTCGTTTAGTGTGAAGGGCGAGTGTATATACTGTATGTGTCTCAGTGAAATGAACTGCCTCAAAAAAATGATGATAATAAGGAATCAAAATCTTAAAAAAAAAAAATCAAGATGACAATTTAAAATCTACTGATGCTTAATGTTCACAGTACTAATTTGTTTGTGTTTTGCTTTAAGATTTTAATGATTGAACTGAACTGTTTTGACTGTTAATGTGTTTATTATGTATGTTAATGCTTTTACTTTGAGTCTGAACCCCAAGAAGAGACTCTGCTACTGTAGAGTAACAGGGATCCTTAAATAAACAAATACATATGTCCTGATGTACTGAATGTATACTCTAATTGTATTAATGTGTGAGATATAGCATGTTTGTCTTTGATATCGGACTCCTGGATTCTTCTAAAAAGTATGTATGTATGTATGTATGTATGTATGTATGTATGTATGTATGTATGTATGCATGTATGTTTGCATTTATGTATGTATGTACTGTATATATGTATGTATGTATACTGTATTTTTTCTAGGACAAAAAGGACAAAATGTTATGACATAATATACCATGGCCAGGGGTGTCATACTGGAGGAGAGAAAGGGACTTCCTAAGGGTCTATGGCAGATAAATGCCCTCAAAAGCAATATTTTGTTAAAATATTAAATAAATAATTCAGTGCCGCTGTTTGCTCACTAAATACAATTATGCAACACGCCATTCATGGGGTTCATCTCCGCATTAAAAAGATGCTAACATAAATAATTTACTGCTGTATGCAATGTAGAAACTATAGGGTGTATGTGAGCAAAAGTGAATAAATAATGTGAATGAAAAAGGAAATAAATCCATAAATACATCATAAAAATATAAATTAGGGGCTGGGCCTGCCATAAAAGTGTTGATCTTTCGGCCTTACTTAACAGCTTCAGAGGTGTTCCATCAAACAAAATGTGAATGTTTAATGCATAGATGCCTGTTAACAAATCTTAATTGAATACATTCAAACTAGATGTTTTATGTTCTGAGCAGTGATGGGTAGTTTAATAAAATTGTGCTTTCCACACTAGTTTTCTGACTACAACATGCTTTCACTCCTTCTCGTGTAGTATATTTGACATTTTTTTCAGATATGAGTCACCATGTTGTTGCTTTAGCCTTTAATGTTCAGTTTTTATGTTAAATACAAATTATTAGATATACATGAAATATTGCTAGAACAGTTTTTGCTTATCTCTTAATTACTGATATATAATGCATATTTTAGTTCACTTAGCCCTCTTCACATCTCAAGCTACTCTCCACAGCAGCGATGACACATTTTCAACCTTTGCTTCTATACCTTTTGTAGTTTTCTTTGTCACTGTTCCACATCTGAGAACTCATTTCAAGGTAAAGGACTTGAATGGACTAGTCTGTAATTTTTTTTGTTCTCTTGCTTTGTTGACACATTGAGAAAACTGAACAAAGGCAGAAATGGCGTAAGAGGTGCATTCAACTACTGTCAAGATGCACAAAGCATTGAAAACTACACAGGTAAATAGGGTTTCATGTGTAATCAGAAAACCATCTGTGTTCAAAAGACAATGTAAAATACGGGGGACGGCTGAAAATTAAGGCTATACATGTTGTAATTCAAGACAATTATCCAATCAGAAACAGATGGAGTCTATTGCGAGTTTCCTATTTGAGTTGCCAGATTCTTTCGACTAAAACCTGTTCTTCTCATTTGTGATTGTAGTTCAATTTTGAAACCAGTAAGAGCATAAGCTACACATGGAAAAAAACTAGATTTGCAATTTTATTTAAAATCCGTTTCTGAAACTTGTGTTATGCAAGAACTATGTGCTATAGCCTAAAATTTGTATTATTATATAAAAGATATGATTTGAGATAAATATATAATTGACCATATGATTGATTATCATATTTACAGATGATCACATTTTTTTTTTTTTAAATTCTAACTAACTTTGGTGTTGTGGTTCTTGTGGTAAATGTTTATCATAGTTTTACAACAGTTAAGTTGCAAGTTATGAAGAAATTGACAAAAAAAAGTAAGGAAGTATCTAAAACAGGATCCCTTCACATGTCATCAAAAAGCGCCAAAATGCAAAAACAATTTACACAAAAATTTAATCTAATTTAATGTCTATGGTTTGGCCCACATTTACAATGCGGTTGCTAGGTAACAATTGTAGGTTCCCCTCTACATATGTCATATTAGCTGGACAAAATAGAACTACAAACTTCATAAAAATAGCCAATCTAGGTGAAAACAAGCAAAATGTTTGGTGAAATCTTAAAATATATGTTCACTGTGTTTTACTGAAAATATGGTCTAACCTGTCATATGAACTTTAACAGCATTACCTACTTGTTATAAAATATATAAGGATATTTAGTAGTTAGTTCTTTAAGTTCTTACGACCATTTTTTCAGCCAATCTTAGTGTTTTAACCTCTGCATAGCCTTGACACGTAATGTCAGTGCATTTTAGAGGCTACACATTTACAGTATGTAGCTCTGTATCGGGTGGAAACTGTATAGAACAACACCTCCATTTTTTTTGAATGCCTTAACAGTAAGTTAAAAAGGCCTTACATAGTGATAGATGCGATATATCATGAACAGTAACTAGTTAGCCTCCATTGTGTCATTAAACTACCATTTTTACTTCCTGAACCACAACAAACTTGGTGATTATAAATGCCGTTTTACCCATTGACACGACCACAGCTGAGTCTTCGCTGACGGGCAGGTTCCAGAAGGCGATGTTGATGGCCATGGTGCAGAGGAGCAGGCTCATGCAACAGGAGATCCTCTGTGCCCGGGTGAAGGGGCTCCGCGAAGGGGGGTCCCACACAGACACCCAAATGTGCTCATCCCTGAAGCCATTTGATGTTCGGTTTGTGAAGATGTTTCTGAAAAGGAGAAAAGAGCTCTGTTTTATCTATTTATGTGGTTTTGTTATTTACCAACAGAGTAGCAGCTCTGTTCCTGTTTTGTGACCAAGGACACATATTTTCTTTTTGTTAATGTTAAAAAGAGAAAGTCAGCATTCATGTGCTTTGAACCGTGTAATAACTGAGTTCCCTTATCATTTGTTTGCCAAAGTTGTAAGAAGATTGACTGATTAATCCTGTATTGTCCTGCAAGCATTGAGTGCTCAGGAAATGTTTTAACCCCTTCCCCAATACTTAAAAATAAAACAACTATGTATAAATCTCTTGCGTGGTAATGTGAAATAACTCTACAAAGGGGCGGAGCTTATCTGTTCTGCAGTTTTAAACAGAAACTGGACAGATTGTTTGCTATTATTGGGCGTTTGTAGATCAATAAAGCAATTTACAAAGGACAAACCAAAAAAAAAAAAAAAACCTAACATGGCTTCTCTAAGTAACCTACGACTGCTAAAGTATATAAAACTGGATGAAAAGAAAAGAAACACAAGAAAATAATAGTATAGTAATAGTAGTGACTATGTTGGTCTCCTGCACTAATTAGATTGTCACTTTACACTTGTCATTTGTTTAATTGCTAATACAGTCAATAGCTTATATGAGAAAAAGCGAGAGAAGTTAGTTTAGCTAACCTGAAACTGGAGACTTCATTGTTCTTTGCTGCGTTGAATGTTTTCTTAATCATTCCATCTCCTCTGTCCGCGCTCAACCAGCAGTTGCAGAAAAAGTGAGCCAAAGTCTTGTTTTGGAGATCCTGAATGACCACTCGGTTTATGTACCTATAAATATGCATCAATTAGTATTAAAACAGATAAAGGGCAGCTAAAGCAAATAATGTCTAAATGCAGATTTGCTTTTTTTAATGGCTATGATCTATAAATGAAATTACCTGAATGAAATGTGCAATGCTATTGAAAACTGGCTTTTGTTCAGCATCTGCCCTTATGACATTGTCACATGTTTGAATGTGAATGCAAAAATGTTGTGCTTAAGACTATTTTGATAATTTACACAACACATTTCTCTAAAACATTGTGAACATATATTTCAGACTTTTAGAACCATTGTGGTGGCATCTATAATTTCACCAAATGATTAGCAAATACTGCAGTGCTGGAGAATATTCTAGCAACTATTTTGCAGAGACAAAATCTAAGACAATCATTACATTACAATACATCATTACAAACATTATAAGGATATGATTTTGTAATTTGACAATTATTAATACTTATTTTATTAAACCTAAGACATTACATTTAGAACTATTTCCGGCAATTTTCAACTTTTCCTATGTTAGAAAAACATGAGAAGTTCAAGTACAGTACCAAGATGGCCGCCTCCTGAGTTGTCATGCTGTAGTCTGAGGTTCTTGAGTTCTCCCAGAGGATACGGAGTGGCCAGCAGAAACACATCCACAGACCCTCGCTCAAAGACGGGTTTGTCCGGGTCAGTGAGGTTATAGGTGTCACTCTCTCCCTCAGCACCAATCAGCTTCGCCATCACCTGCAAAAAGACACAGCGTCCAACATGTCTGCTTCCACACTTTCCAACTGAAGTACTTAGTAAATGTGTGTTTTACATCATCCCTGGTGGTTATTTTAAAATAGATTAGATAAACAGCATGGCTTACAGTGAATATTTGGATTCATTTAAAGTTAAATTAACTCCTTTCAGAAATACGTTCAAGCTAAAATTTCTGCTGGAAAAGGTGAAGGGAGGGGCTGAGATTGGAGAGCAGCTGTGTGATTGGTTTAACAACAGGTGTTTGTGACTCAGAATAGTAGGCATTGTTTTGTAAACAAAAAATGTTGTTTTTGCATTTTGCTTCAGTTAAGTTTAGTGTACAGGCAAGTACACCGCAAAAAATGAATTTCAAGACAAGTAAAGTTGCTTGATTCTAGGATTTAAACCTAATTTCAAGCATTTTGACAAAATTAACCTAGATTTATTGTAGAGACCTAGATTTTCCCTGTTTCAAAGTGTTTTCAAGACATTGCTTCTTATTTCGAGACAAATTATTTGCCAATTTGTTAAGAAAACTGTTTACCTGATTGGCAAATTTTTGTTCTTATTTTAAGCCACATTTTCTTATAAACAGTTAAAAATGTCTTGAGAACAAAGAGATTTTCTACATTACATAAACAATTAAATCTTATCCAGTTAAAGTAGCTCAAATCTGAATTAAAATTCCGATTCCAAGTCATTTTAAACAAGTCTAACTATAGTTAGTGTAGGTGAGCCCCCAGCTTCAATAATTATAACATTATATTACTAAAACTTTTAATATTTGACTAGTAGTCCACCCATTCTTTGCGTAACCACTTTTCATGCAATCAACAAAACAATTATATTCAGTCTTTCTTACGTTTGCAGTTGTGCCAGAGTTTTTCCGATGACCAGTGTGAACACAGACCAGGTAGTTGTACTGAGATCCTGGATGGTTTCCTTCTAAAAGGGTAATCTTCCTCTACAACGAAATATATAAAACAATAAAAGTTACAACCAAATACAGCAAGGAATGTGGGTGTATGTTAAAAGTTATAACACTGAATTTAATCTGTTTTTGACTTTTGCTCCTTATTTTTCCACAAAATTTTCAGTCAGATCTATGTGTGACCAAGCAGCTGTGACCATATAACTTCCTGTGTGCTATCAAAGGGTGGAGTTTATAGCAAATATAAACATAAATAACAACAGACCCACAGACTTTTATGTTTGTTTTGCTAAATGTAAATGTAGAAATCTTACCTTCGATGAAGCTTTGCGGTCAGCGTAGCAAGCCCACAGAAGGGTCATGAAGTAGCAGCCATAGAAAGTACAAATTAGGGCCAAAACCACAAAGTTTTGGGAGATGGTGGAGAACAGCTCTGCAGTGCGAGACAAGTCAACGTAGTTGGGCATCACAAAGAAGGAGCTCCCGAACAGAGTCAGGTGGTCACAGAGGCACTGGGTGATATCAGGGGTGCTTTTGGGGCCCACCTAAAGTATAGAGAGAAAAATTACAAAACTTGGTTCTATAGATTTTGGTCCATGTCACAATGTTATTTCCACACCAAAAACAAATCCAAAACTTGTGAAAACTTTGTGATTTCACTACGTGGTGACAATGCAAGACATTCTTTACTGTGCTTTTATACCTCATTATCCACCTGTAATAGAATCTTTTGTGTAATTTCAGCCCTATAATTGCCTAACGTGTAACCCACAGCTACTGTTTTAATAACATTTAAATGTTTACTATTGAATTCACTCCAAAATTGCAGTCTCAATTTGTTGTTCAGCTGCAATTGCTACTTAACAACAAATAGCAAAATATTAAATACTTACATTAGTGATTTGAATAGAGCAGTAAGTCAGTTCGATTTAGGAAAAAAAAAACAGAGAAAACTTTAAAACTACTACTTAATAACACCACACAGTGGAATAGAGCATTTTCAACTTTGGAACATAGAATGCAGGATAACTCAGACATTTGTGAATGAAGAAAAACACAACTTTGAATATGTTTTTGTTGAGAAAATAACATTGAAACTAAAAACTTAAAGAAATAATGTTGGATTCAGTGAGAGCAAAGAAAAAGTAGTTTGTCCTTGTGAGGCTTAACAAAATCAAAAATAAATTTACTTATGTATTGAGACAAAAAGTGAATCGTGAATTAACAAAATTGTCCCATCTCTAGTTCATGAGCAAGGTACTTCACACAACTGGACACCTATGAATATGATGGGCAGATATTTATCACATTATTATTGTGAAGATCAACACTTCATGAAAAACTGCCACATTTATGGAAACAAATGGCTGAAACCTTAATAGAGACACCTACCTCGCAGCCGCCGGTGGTCCATATTTCGCTGCCTATGTCCCAGTACATGCACTTGGTCATGTGTGAGGTGATCGTCAGCATCAGGTTTGGGACCCACGTCGAGTTGTATATATGAGCATCAACGTACCATGTCCAGCCAGTCCTTTAAGCATTTCTGGGGTGATTAACCAGCGGTAGCCGTCTGTTTGAAATATCAAAAGAGATTTCCCATAAGGCTTTTTACATGTGCAGGACATGGGTATTATTGATATTTTTTAAATAGGTGGATCGCTAAGTTATTGTCAAGTATAATCTCATGCAAGTATCAAGTCTTATGCATATGACAGGTTAGACCTTGTTTTCAGTAAAACACAGTGAACATGATTGTATTTAAGATTTCATCAAACAGTTTGCTTGTTTTTAACAGTTGGCTATTCTTATGAGGTTTGTAGTTGCTTTTTGTCCAAAACCACATTGTAAATCACATGATTTGACAATAACAATATATTTTTTTAGACACATAAATTGTGTTAAATGATTACTTAAAGGTGGGGTAGCTGATTTTTACACTACAAACACAATTTAGGTTTTAAATCTGACAATTCCTCTTCTAAATCCTTCCTTCATTGTCATGTAACCTTTTTACAAACAAAGTGAAACTGTAGTGACCACCCCATGCACAGCCAATCAGAGTGCTGCATTTGGTTCCTGATTAGAACTAAAAATCTTTATTATTCAGTTCAGATCGTACTCAGTGGTCTCGTTTTTTCACAAAGTGCTGCATTTATCATAGACTTTTTTGGGGTAAAGCACAAAGGTTACTAATTTACAACTAAAAAAGTCAGTTACCCCAACTTTAAGCTCCTAGGAAACTGTGTCAGTTGTGTAAATTGCATTTTGGCGCTGTTTGTTGACAGACATGAAGGCATTTAGTTTTAGAACCATAGACTGCATAATCAGTCTAAGTTTAGAACTCAGAACACTTCCTGTAATTTTCAACTAATTTTCTTCATAATTTCCTACCTAATTGATGTAAAACTATAATAAACATTTACCACAAAGACTATCACACCAAACTAAGTCAAAATTTGAAAAATGTTATAATCTGTCATATGGGCTTTAAGTCTTAAGTCAACAAATGACAGTTCAAGTGCAGTCCAAGTCAAGTCCAGGTTGAGCCCAAGTTGCCTGGGATCCAGAACCCACACTTCAGCAAACTGCAAAACTGCAAAGAGTGGGTCTGGTCACCAAGCCTCCCAGATCAAATCTACATCATACTGGGCAATCAGATAAGTTTATTTATGTGATGCAGATGAAACAAAGAAGCTGATCGGAGGTCTGTCATTTAGACCAAAATCTAACTTCATTCACCTCATATTAAAATCGTTTTTGCTTCGCTCATTGATTCTGCAGAATCCGCGATGTTTTTCAGTTCTACATGATATTTTTTCCATGTATTTTTTTCGTTGGGTGCAGCCATGTTGGTATTACACGGCAGAAAATGCGTGTCTCCAATTGGCTAATTAATCTGTCAATCACGGCTACAGAAATTTGAAAGAGGGACAAGGTATATTTTTAATATATGTCTGGATTTTAAGGCAGAGCCAGTCAGCCAAGTTGAGTCTAAGTCAAGTCTAAATCAAGTTATACACCATACTATAAAAAAAATTTGAAATTCATGTGATATAACAGTTGGAATGATTCTTCTAAAAAAATGCATTGGTCAAAAAATATTTAAAAAAAACACATTAAAGCTTGCAAAATCACCAATCTTTGTTAATCAATTGCACTAATTAAATGCTAAAGGCAATAGATATATTGTAGCAACATATTTGTGGCTTTACAGTATATGTGTGTATTGTGTTTTACGTAGACTCTTTGTACAGCAACTGTGGTAAAAACTACTGCTGCAGATAGATTGGAAGGTGCTGCACACTTTGCATAGCTCATTAAAGTTGGGTTAACTAACTTTTTAGTTGCAAATTAGTAAACTTTGTATTTACTAAATGTGTAAAATAAATGCAACACTTGGTAAAAACTGAGACCACTGTGTACTGTCTGAACTGAATAATAAAGAGTTTTAGTTCTTCTCATTAGCCGAATGCAGCGCTCTGATTGGCTGTGCTTGGGTGGTCTTCTCCAGTGTCACTTTAACCATGTGTTGAAAGATTTATGAAAGAAAGTTGTCAGATTTAAGCCTTAATGGTGTTTGGAGAGTGAAAATCAATTAAGGTAGCCAGTGTCCTGAAATAGGCACAATATTCACTGTTACCTTGATGGTTCAGGATGATGTGGGTGCCATTGTAGCTCGAATCTGGTGGTGTGCCGTGGCGGAGTCGCAGATACAGGGACACATTGACACTGGGCTCCATGGTCAGAGAAACAGTCACATTGGTGTCGGTGACATTGAAGCTGGTCTGTGCTTTCTTATTCTCCTTCAGTAACCCTTTCCAGCTCTGCTCTGTGGCATTGGGACGGGGCAAAAAGATCTGAAACATAAATATAAATAAATGATTAAACATGCATTTGAGACTTTTGTGGGGTGTTGCCATGGAGACGTTCTAAAGCATTGGACTTGTTTTCTGCATTTGTTCATTTTTACTATTAAAAACATGTCTTCCACAGTTAAAATTGCTCGAATCTTAGTAAAATTGCATTTTTACAAACTTTTTTCTTTTTTTTTTCCCTCACCTTTTGTTTGAGTACAATTTCTGCCTCTGAAACGTTCATATAATGCCTTTCTATTGGTGCGTTCCAAGCAACTGGGAACTGGCATATTTCCCACTTCCCACTTGGGTTAGGTTAGGTTAGATGCGGTGGAACGCACTCAAACTGGTAAATACCACATGTGAACTGGGACCTGGTCGAGGAAGCCCCACTTCACATAAGAGCTCAACAATCACCACAATAAATGTATTTGGAGGGTTTAAATGACACAAAAACTATGTAAACATAGGTTACAGGTTATTTACCGTTACTTTTGTTTAGCCTAAAGGTTAGCATAGCCATAATGTTTACATATGGTAATGCTAACTTAGGTTGGAACGCTCGGAACTGGGAACTGGTATTTTTCAATTTTTCAAGTGGGAAAAGTCCCAGTACATAGCTGCTTCAGTTCCGGAACGCAGATATACTGGTAGAGTTACACAAACTGTTTCTAAATATACAATTTTTTTAATTGGTAATTTTTAATTTTTTTTTAGCATATTTGTCCATTTTCACACGATATGTTTTTCCAATGAACCTAAACTAAACTATATGTCTTTCTCTCTAATTTTAATATTTTTTTTATGTTTTACTCAATTCATTGCAAATTTGTTTCAAGTTAGAATCTATATTATATAATATTATAATAATACTATATTATATAATATTCTAAGTTCTAGTTCTTCTAAACAAAGACTAGAAATTCAGTTTTTGCCAAAAGTTGTCTTTTTCTAAATTACAAACTTGACATGAAAAGGGATTTACAGTTATATAGTATGTTTGTACATAAACAGGCTTTATAAAACTGACTTTTGACCTCTGTAATTTAGCTTTGACGTTACCTGCTTGTCTCTATGATGATAGATAAGTTCTTTGCCTTAGTAACATTAAAAATGAAAAAAAATCCAAAACCAAGATGAAATATAATATTTACCTCAAACCTGTCCTTGAGATTGCTGACTTTGATTTCGTTATCTGAGCTTCCGTCGTTTAATACAAGACTAAAAATGTATCCGTTTAAGGGTTCACCAGTGGGGTGGGGATTATTTCTGAAAGTTGTCACCTGAAACAAAGTGTACAATCATGAATACAAAAACTGCCTTTAGGTAAAACAAGTAAAACCAAGCAGCTGCAATGGTAAAACAAAGGAAATTAATGATTATTTTATTAGTCAATGCAGCATCTGTCATAACAGCCATAATACACTTTTCTGATCTTGTGATAAAAACGGCATTGCAGAATAATTTGTAGCCCATTAAACGCTTACCTGAGCAACAATATCTGTTTTGTCACTTAAGAAAGGCCCGAGTGCTGCTTGTGAAGGCATCACCACATATTCTCCGTTCTCCTTCGATCCCAGGGTGGCTTGGCCAATATCGCTGGCAGAATATCTAAACATCGCATTAGGATAGGTGTGAGGTAAACAAAATCACATTTACAAAGGCCAAATAGATTTTTTAAAATATATATTGTGTATGTGTTTTTGTACTTTTTCTGATAAAGAGTTCCATCTGGATGACTTATCACATAGAGGTTGGGGTTTTCAGCACCAATCTTAAGAGAGACAGTTCTGAAGATCTCAAAAACCTTCTCAAACAATGCCTGTGAAGAAAAAAAAGTTTTATCATTATGTATGCATATTTTATCAAATAGGCTGGGGAGATTCTGAAACCTGTTACTTTTTTCAGATTCATGAATGTGATTATGTCAAAAATCAAATGGGGGCAAGGTTTTTCTGCTGATGATTTAGCATTTCTGTATTTGATGATTTTGATTTTTTCAAATACAGCTGTTTTTTCCTTTTGCTTCTCTTATTGGGCAACGTCTGTCCAGTTCTGAGTGATTGACAGCTGGATTTGACCTATCACAGTGAAGTATTCAAGACTATAGGAAACAGACAGAGTACATGAATTGTGATTTGACAAGAAAATCACTGTAATACATCAAAGATCAATATATTAACCCTTATAAAAAACTGGGAAGTTTTCATTTGAAATAGATTATTGTAAATGTAAAGATTTGAAACGTGGTTGTGAGGAACCCAAACTGACATTTCTCTGTATCATTTTATTCATCGCTGGTACAGAGTTAAGTCTGAAATTTTCCAAATTACTGAAAATGATCAGAATCTGGAGCCTGGAATGATTTGGTGCAGAATTGCTACTTTAGCACTTAAAGGGCTTAAAGTTGAGGTAACTAACTTTTTAGTTGTAAATGAATAAACTTTGTGTTTTTCACTAAAAAGTGTATGGGAAATGCAGCATTTTGTGGAAAAAAAAAATGAAACCACTTTCTACTGTACGAACTGAATAATTTTAGAATTTCAATTCTAATCAGAAGCCGAATGCAGCACTCTGATTGGCTGTGCTTGAGTGGTCCTCTCCAGTTTCACTTTATTGTTTGTTAAGAGATGTTTTTTGACAATAATTGCAACCAAAATGAATATATGTTGTCGTCGATATTAACTATGTGTCAAAGGATTTATGAGAGGAAGATTTAAAACCTTGTGTCAAAACCAACTACCCCATCTTTAACTATATTGATATTACTTGCCCCATTTGTATTAAATATTATTGGCCATTGAATGCTGTGATGTAGCAGTGACCATCTTGTGAGTGGAGCAACATTCTAATAGCAAATAAGGTAAAAACAAGGCAATAAAATCAATATAAAAAAGAATTTAAATGAACATTTTGTCTTTCTGCACTTTTGTCTTTCTATATCAGAACTGTGAAAATAATTATTAATCAGTCTTAACTTGGTAGAACTCGAGCATCAAATGAACTACAAATACAGTGTGGAATTATTACAGTATTTAACAGAAATGTATAATTAAAAAGTCCACTTCTGTGAGTTTATATGTCTACCACAACATGTCTGCTGAACTGGATGTTCTACTAGGTTACCATGGTGACGATCACTCCAGCCTATGTTATAGAGATATATGGATTTAACATACTGTGGGATTGGGATCATGCGACGTTGCATCTTTTCAGCGACAGTCTGAGAAAGCAGTGGTGCCGTTGAGGATACGAGACACTGTGTAGTTGTGAATAGGAGAGGTCAGAGCTTTGGCTGCTGTCATTAGTTTGGCGATTACGTCCGTCTAGGGAAAAAAAAGGACCGTCTAAATTGATTCATACCTGTAAAATCAAACCAATTGTAAATGATTTAACTGGCTTACTCTGTTGTTTTTATTGGGCTCTCCATAATGCTGTTCAAAGCTTTCAATAGAGCTTCAGCCTCCTGTTTCACGAAATGTAAAAATGATATGTCAATGAAAATGATTGACACAAATATTTCCTTTGAATGTTTAGTCCTTACAGTCAGGGTGTCGTTTATGGCCGCTCTTTTGAACCCTGAAATAGAAATATATATTAAAATAATATAAAATATGACAAATAGTTTAGAGAAAAAAAAGACTCACGTGAAAGGATGCTGCGGCTCCATCTATGGAACCCTGTTGAAAGAAATGCAAAAATGAAAAAAAAAAATCATAATATAATACTAGTAATAATATTAATACTAAACTACACTACCACTACTGCTACTACTACTCCTACAAATAAAATACCTGGATGTTTATAACAGAATAAACATGAATATCAAACCTTCTCCTCATCTTCATCCTCCTCTTCTCCTCAGATGAATTGTGATGTTGAACCACTTCTAAACAACAGTTAGTATTCATTTCAATTGTGCAAGTAACATATGGGTGTATTTAAAAAGACAAGACACTCAATAAGATCAATGAACAGGCAAACTAAGAATCACAGCAGTGCGGCCTGTTGTGTTTATTGTGTTACAGGTAATCAACATTTACTGTAAAGAAATAGAAACATACTGTAAGTGCAGAGGAAGCCGCGCTTTTCGTCACAGGCTGAAGAGATGAGGTGCATTGGATTCAACTTTAGGTAAGTGCAAGAGTCGAGGCATCCACATTCCCTCTTTAAATACAAAGAAAATATACTGAAAATTAAATTATAGTAAGTTACACGATCTCACTTAAATCAGACTGCAAATAAACCTAATATATTTTTATTTCCAATTTCAAGTCTTTCTGTTATAACAATGTCTAAACCAGACTTGGGAAATGGGCCGGGTGCAAATGCGTCGGACCTGGTGAAAAAAAAAAATGAAAGTTAAAAAAAAATTGGCTACAAATAAACTATCAAGATAAAAGCAATTTTGAGAAAAACAATAAATGTAATCCTCAGGAACAGCATAAATAAAATCTAGTGTGTTTTTATGCAACATTTGTCCAGTCATGATAATACTAGGGTATATTAGTGCTTAATGGATTAATTAATACAGACAATTAATCGAGTTAATTTTTTATTGCTTAATCTTTTTGAATCTTTAACTTTTTGTTCATCTGCGAGTTGCAAGTGACATAAGGGTTGTTCGACTTGACACTTAGCAACAAAACACTTCCTAAGTCTGCATTTTTTACAATATATTAATATTTCCATCTGCAACAATAATGTAATTAATTAAATTGATAAAAACAAAACAAAAACACTTAAGTTGAATGTTTTTCACAGCATTTTTTAGGTGAGACTAAAAATAGATTAATTAGATTAATTAATTACAGATCATAATTAATTAATCTCTTTAATTTTTTAATCGCTTGACAGCACTAGATAATACAGTATTTTTTTTCTTGTAAAATTACCATAATTAACTTTCATTTTGAGATTAAGCTAATCCTTTTATGAAAGTAAAGTTGAAACTTAAGAAAGTTATGATTTTACTAGAAAAAAGCTAATTAATATGAGAAAAAAAGCCTTTTTTATATAAATAAATTAATAAATTATATGAAGTTGAAGCCGTAAAAATAAGTTATTTTAAAGATTCAACTTGTCATTTTTACGAGAAAATTTTTAATTTTGTTGCACACTATTTTATTTGTACTGTTCTTCTATATTCTGTCAAAGAAATGTGTTTGCAATAATGGGAATTTGTTAAACCAATGTTGGCAGTCCGGCCCTTCACCACTATTCTGGGTTTGAATATGGCTCTCGAGTCGAAATAATTGCCAGTGTTAAAACCAGTTAAAACCATAAAATGACTTTACAGAAATGTGACATAATATTCTTTTACATTTAGGTGATATGATTTAAGCTAAAACATGAATAGTAATTAAGTAATTCTTATTGTATATTCAAATGAAAACCTTTCCAGTAAAAATGCTGACAATTGATTTTAATATTGTTGGGCACAAAGAATTGTCTGACATTGTAAACTGTTAATAATTATTATTTAGGTGTGTCAAACTTGTACTTTTCAATTCCTTGTAAGGCCATATTGTGGCAAAATTCCTAACTTTAAATGCTTTCTAATGGTCCCAGGAAACTGTGGATTGGTGTCAAAAAGTACTTAATGCGCAAATTAAAAACATCTGAACAACAAAATACATAACTGTAAATTTATATTATTTGGTTCTTTCGGTCGAAGTCAGTTGTTTTCTATGGTCAGAAAGAATTTAAACAGGTCTTCTTTGCTCCAGTTCAAATCAGTGAGACTAAGAATAATATTAATAATTCTTTCTTTGGAGAAACAGAACTACTCTTTGTTAAAACTTCAAAGAGAGAAAGAAGTGTATGATGAGTAATTTAAAAACTAGAGATGTTGAAAGAACTTTCAAATGGATGTCAGTAGTATTGTGTACTGTATCTGCTCAACAATAGCCAAGCCCCAGCACTTACAAGTCCAGTAATTGAAAGTTAATTAAAATGAAAAGTGTACAGCTACAAATATGCCATTCAGACAAATCTGTACAAGTATAATATAATTGAAATATTATTTATAATTGTATCATTATATATACATATGCATTATTTGAAAGAAAAAACACTTTAAGTATAACTACAAGCAGTGTTTCATAAGGATTATACTGAGACAACAATGGTACAGGCAGTCTATATTTGATTCGAGAATAAATAAGTACTTTTCTATAATAAAACAAATTTATTACTCTCTAAAAAAATTAAACATCATCATGGAATAACACTTCTAATGACTCAATATATGGTATAATTATCGTTCAGCAAGTTTTAGACCATTGGGGCTTTGGAGAGGCACCATTGTCTCCTCTATTAATGGGAAAGTGAAAAAATAATATAAAGGTTTTGCCATAAAAGGTAAAAGTCAACCAAAATAATAAAACATTTATCAATCCATCACCACACCATAAACATTGCTTTTCATTTTCATTTAACCTGATTTCTTGAAATATGTTACTTTGTAGATTAGTAAAAAGACAAAAAAAAGTTTTACCCTCACTGAGTCCATCTTTGTCCCATTTAGTCCTGATCCAAGCCACCAGCTCAAATCTGTGGTTTTGGGTTTTCTTGGCATTTTTCAGAAACGGTTTAAGTTGGTTATTCATCTTCAGCAGATTCCCTCCTTGTTCTTCACAGCTCATCCTGGCCTCTTCCCAGTCGTAAGATCCATCGACAAACTTGACACAGAGATTTTTTGAAACATATCTACACTTTGCTGGGGTTTGATCAAAGGTAGAGGCATAAGATTTCCCAAATAAAAGCAAAAATCCAAATGTACAGAGCAGAGTGAGAGCCATTCTCCTTAACAGGTCCATTGTACTCATCACTAAAGGCACTTCTTTGGCCGTGACAAGCTCTCTTTCCTGAGATATGGAAATGACAGAGCTTTCTCGAGGAGGGAACA
Organism: Mugilogobius chulae; assembly: GCA_038363315.1. Lineage (NCBI taxonomy): Eukaryota > Metazoa > Chordata > Actinopteri > Gobiiformes > Gobiidae > Mugilogobius > Mugilogobius chulae. Next base: position 29,839,196 of record CM076403.1, read on the forward strand.
AACTAATGTGACGTAAGAGTTATTTATGCCTTAGGAAAATTACTTGAAACACTCAAACAAGATGCAAAGTGACTTACCTGGATTCACTTGGGGCCACACTGAAATCTTCTAGCAATCCAGCATAAACATGCTAGTTTCAACACCTAAAGTTATAGAAAATAAGACATGAATATTAAAAGTTTTCTAAGATTAAGTGATACAGGTAACAGTAGTATCTGTCTACTGTTAAATGGGACTACTTGAGGTAATCTGGTAAAACATGTGTTTTTAGCATTTAAGAAGACGATTTTTGTAACGAATTAAAAACAGTGATGATAAATTATGCTTCCATTTGAAACTGTATCGTATATCTATTTAACAAATAATCGTACATACCTTCCAAGTTCACACAAAACTCTTTTCTGCGAGACCCTCTCATTCATCAAATCTCGCGATAGCTCCGTTCTCGCACGGGATGCTAATGCTAATGTTTTTGTAACATGATGGTTACATGTGAAACGTGCCCTCTAATCATGCAATGACACAAACACGTCCATGGCGGGTCTTCTGAAGGTAGTTTGCGATTTATTAACTACATGTTCCCTCATCAACATAAATACCTTTAATGTTTGTTAAATTTAAGCGTACAAGTATGTTAGCTTCAGCTGTAAGTGAGACAGACGTCTGACTTTTTACTTTCTGGAGATGCTTGTGTTGTATTTTGTTCACTTCACACAACTGCGATTTTCTCACGTGAATAGTGCAATTTCAAACCAAACGTGTTTTTTTTCATTAGCAGTTTCCTTAAATTTATGGGTGTCCTTCGGGTCTTTCAGACTCATTCATCATATTCATGTATAAACTTATGCATTTCATTATCTAAAAGTACCTTTTGTCTTCATAGAGTTTTTTTTATTCATTTATAAAGCAATTATATTCACATTAGATGACCGAACGATTCTAGATATTGGATAAAGTATTGTTGTTGATAACATTCTTTTTTTTCTCTCTCTCTTTTGTCATTTTGATTTCCTAATGCTGTTGTCTTTCTTTTGTAAAGCTCTTGTTGTTTTAGTCTATGCGATTATTACAGTTAGGAGCTGGGCAAAATTTGGCATCATTTTGTAAAATGTGTTTTGAAAAAAACAAAACCCAGCAACAACAACAAAAAAATCTGTAGATAATGAGCAGATTGCTTATAGATCTTTATGGTAGGCTTTAGGTTTAGCTTGTTTTAAATACATGTACAAAAGGTTAGGTAGAGAACATTCAAATTATGGGTATGCATATGTCTGCACCTTTGCCATTATTTTTATAGGTATTTCACATTTGTCTTCAAATTGAATCTTAGCTAGCAATTTTCAAGGCTTTTACTTCTGTACTTTTTTATTTTTATTTTTTATTTTTTTGTTTCCACACTTGTTACTGTAAACAGACTGACGTCTCATATGTTACTTAATCTTAATCTCATATCTCATTTTATTTGAACTGGCATCAACTACTTGTGTTTCTAGATTAAAATGTTTATTCCCATGCATTTTGCACCTTGTAATATTGTGTTTTAATCCATTATTTTTTTGTTTCTAAAATGTTTGTTGACTCAGACTGATTGGTATTGTTTTCTGTCTTTGCAGAAACAGTTGAAGGATGCGGTGAAGGTTATCAGCTCTGGCAGTCTTCTCTTTGCCTCCTACCTCACTGTTGTTGGAGATGAACCATTTTATGCAACCAGCTCATGCCTCTGCTGCAAAGATTTGTGGGAGCAGAGACAGCCCATGTTCTTGCTGTGAAAATTATTAGCTTGGGTCTGGTGCCTCTAAACCGTTACCAAGACCCCCCAACGCTGGTAAAAACAGTTATTCACAGTTTGCCTTATAAAACAACACATAATAGCAATTTTGTTGTTACTTACGTTTTCTCTCTTTGTAGCAAACAAATGCGTTTGGTTTAAAGTTCAGAAATCCAATTGGTATTGCAGCAGGCTTTGACAAACATGGAGAAGCCGTTGATGGACTATACAAAATGGGCTTTGGTTTGTGGAAGTGGGATCCATCACACCGAAACCTCAGGAGGGTAACCCCAAACCACGCGTGTTTCGCCTCACAGCTGACCAAGCAATCATAAACAGGTGAGTTTTGAAGATGAGCAGATAACCGATTTAAAAAGTATAATCTATCAAAGAGTTAACTTATCATTTTACAAAGCCTGTGTTACTCTTCTCTTTTTTTCTTCTGAATAGCTGACTGTAGCATTTTAATGAGAGACAACTTTGCTTTCATACGGCAGGGCTCCAGACTAACTTTTTTCACTAGGAGCACTGTAGCCCCTAACTGATTCAGTTTAGGGGCACAGGGGAAAATTTAGGGGCACTGGTCGTAAATTGATAATTTACATATAATTATTAGTAGTTTAAATTTTACAATTTACTATGTTGTTTTAATTTATAATCAGGTCCTTTATTTTGTTACAAAATGTTCCAAAAATTACTTAAATATTAAAATAACAGGCTATTTTATGAAATGTTAACAGCAGGAAAAGCAGCAGTAGCAACAGGGCTGCACCATTAATCAAAATCTATCCAAAATTGCAATTACTGTACATATATTAACTTCTCTACCGCCTTTACTCAAAAGGTCAGTATTGTGCTATTCTTTTACACACACTGTGAAAGTAAATTGAACATTACAAGTTTTGGGGGTTCTACTTATTTATACTGTGTACATTTAGAGAATATTAATAAATAGGTGACCACAGTCAGAGACAAAATTAAAGCTTAACTGCAAATATGAAGCTTATTAGCAGTTAGAATAATATATAGCCATAGGTCTACTCAGGTTTTAAATACAGGAAAAAAAAAGTAAGTGGACTATTAGATCCAGGCCTAGATTAGGGCAAAGGACAAACATTGTAAAATGTGATCTGTTTTTACTAACATGACGTGAGAGCAAAGTTATCAGCTTAAAAATACAGCCTCGCACAGCGTATTTCCACAAACGGTGCGTCCTCAGCTCCTCACAGGGGGGCGGGTCACCAGCAGCCATCTGACCCGGGACATTCACTCTGCCCCTGCACGTAAAACCCAGAGGTGGGCCAAAAGCAAGTTTTTGAGGATGAAGATGTTTTTATTTGTCACGGATTCCGGATCGCGTCACTGTAAATGATCGAGTTGTAAACCACGTGAAAGCGGAGCGCTCGGGACACACAGTGCACGAGGACCGTACACGCGCACGGACAGAAGTGAAACGAACGCGAGGAAACAAATGCGCGGACTGTGAATACTTTGTTGGCCCGTGTTTTCTGTGTCACGTTCTGTGGCGCTCGGAAAGTTTTACTTTGACGCACGGAATAATGCCGACATGGAGATCCAGAGAGGTTGGGCGGTGGTAACACACACGCCTACAGCTCTACTCTGTGCTCTGCGTGTGACAAAGAAGAGCAGGACCCCAAATCGATCTTTTACACATTGCGCAGAGACGCGCCTTTCATTTCACAGCACTGACAAACGTTGTCATGAATGATTTGAATGAAGTCAAGTTACGTTGGAACGCACTACTCGTGTGCGTGCTTGCCCATGTTCGCTTTAGAGTTAAATACACGGAAACCACGCCGCTTGTTACAGATTTAATGCTGTCAAACACAAGACAAAAATTAAAAAAGGCGTTTTAATTTCTGCGCGCACCGGAGCGAGTGGCTGAAAAAAACACTCGCACTGGGGCCAAAAATAGTCGCAAAATGCGAGCATTTGCTCGCAGTCTGGAGCCCCTGCCGGCAGATTACAAGATCATAGATTTTTCCAGACAAAGACATCTCCATTTTACAAATCATAAAAGCACATTATAGTTTCAAACTTTTTCACTTTCTACAATTTAATTCATGTTATTGTGAAAAACATAGTCAGCAACAAAAGTGCAATCAAATTTACAAGTGAGACATTGAAAATCTAATTTGCAGCGATGTTCTACTGAATCAAGTCTTGCCGGTTGTTATTGTTTCTGTATTAGTTATTATGCATTTAGTGTAAGGGGCCAAACACACCGCACGAGGATTTTGGAGCGAAACGGCAAGCGAAGTGCCTCGCGCAGGCAGGCGCCAGGCTCGTTTCACTTACGCGCCTACCTCTGTAGGTCAGACCTTGCACACAGCACGCCAAAGCGCCGAGCAGCCGCGTGCCCAGAGGCGCAGCCAAAGCCGTGCGCCAATCCAAAATACGCTTCAAGCGTATTTTTTCCGCTCGAGGCTCGCGCAGTGAAGCGGTTTTCAGTCAAATTGCATAGAAAAACTGTCTGTATTGATGCATTTTAATCACACCAGCAGCTCTACAGCCCAGCACACACTGACGAAACATCAAAGGGGAAATCTGACTCGGATTGACAGGGATTTTACACTTCTTTTTTTCCTTTCACAAACTCACGCGTCTGACCTAACCAGCCCATAGAGATGATAAAGACTAACGTATATGACCAACTTTTGTTTAAGTGGAGTTGTTCTATGAGCTGTGCTCTGCTGTTGACTTCCTCATAGGGAGACACAGAGGCAGCAGCTGCAGTCGCTTCTCGCCCCTCGCTCCCGGTGTGTTATCGCTACGCTCTCCGCCAGGCAACTTGCTCGCCGAGGGCGCGCGCCTCTCGCTCACGCGTGCGGTCTGTTTGGGGCGTCAAAGAACTGTTTAATTAGACTCAAGTACAAAGGTACTCAATGCAATATGTAGACGTTATGCAGATGGCATTACAGCATTCTAAATGACAGGACTGTGGCTAGAAATGCAAGAGTCAATGGGGGGCAAAGAAAGTTTTTCAAGTAAGAGCTCAAAAAAGCTATAACAACTGTAAAAACATCTATATGTGAGATAAAAAATCAACCCACAACAGCCTGCTGAATATTGAGTTTGTTCCTGACATGTAAAAACAAAAAAATCTGTGGCATAAAAGCAGAAGAACAGAAAGACTTTGTTTCTATCACATTTAGATGTTGTAGAAAAACAAGTTGCTGTTGCCACAACAGTAGAAAACTATTTCCACACACTCAGTCAGAATGTTTAGTGTTCCGTAAATGATATATAAAAAGAAAAACAATTTGCATTCAACCATTAATCCAAGTCATGAAAATACAGCAGAAATATGTTGTTTTGACAGACCCATTTACATAATGAAGTTCTAATTAATGTGCCATGTTGTGTTCTTTCCTTAGATATGGATTTAATAGTTGTGGCATCATGGAAGCACAAAAACGACTCAAGACCAGAGAAACCACACAAATGGAACAGACTAAAGGTAAGATCTAGTATTAAAAATAATAGATGCACTTTGGTGCCATAATATGTAATGTTTTGGCTTTTCACCAAGATGCACAGTTGTATTTTTTCATAAATTAGCCTCCTGTACAAATTTTTGTAACTGTACAGTATAGTAAATCATAGTGTCCTTATTTAAATGGATTCACAAATCTAGTTAGAGTCAACCTAACTCCCAAAATAGTTTACAAAATGTTCATTTTTGTTGTAGAAAACGTATAATAATCAGAAATATTTGATCAGAAATATTAGCCTTCTTTAGTATTGTTCATAACCTTATAGTTTCTGTTATAAGAATGGATGTGAGCTATAGACAGCGACGTTCTGAACATTGTTTGCATATAGCAGCTGAAACATGTCAACAAGTACAGAAATTAATTCAAAATAAACTGAGAAATCTACAAAAGCACTAATTTAGATTTAGTTTTAAGTACAACAAAGCCAAAAAAATGAGTAAACAAATGATTAAAATGCACAAATGGAACCATTTAAAAAAATATATATATATATAACTTTATTTATTCATCAGTAGAGCAATTAAAACAATGGTGGGCAATTATTTTCTCCCTTGGGCCACTCTCACATCCGGACAAGTCGTGGAGGTCCAGAAAACGATCAGTGATGCTAAAACATTCTCATTATCGCATGCTGCACATTTCTGTAAACTAGGCTTTTTAATCAGTTATATTTTCATTGAATTATGATATTTTTAAGAACACAAGCACAAACAAGTCCATAAAAAAGTAAGAATTTTAAAGGGCAACAAAAATCGTCCGAGGGCGAGATTAAAATGAACATCCAGTCCACAGTTTGCCCAATTTGGATTTAAAAGAAGCATTGGCTTAATAAAACAATTTTTAATTTGACTGTATTGAACAGTGCATAAACGCTAAAATTCAAGTTCACTGTGCTTGTCTACCTTTTTGCATACATAAACCACATTCTATATTTGTTAAAGTTCCAGTAAACAGTATTTCTGTTTCTTTTTCATATTAGCTGGCCACCCTTTAGGCATCAACCTGGGTAAGAACAAGTTGTCCCAGGACGCAGGGGCGGATTACCAGGAGGGCGTGAAAGCTTTGGGACCTTTGGCTGATTATTTGGTGGTGAATGTGAGCAGCCCCAATACACCGGGACTTAGAAACCTGCAGGGGAAATCTGAGTTGCGGCAGCTCCTAAGCAAAGTAAGTCTATCTATAAAACATTTCCCTATCTACTTTGCTTTTAGAAATTTGCACATCACATCTTTGACAGTGTTAAATAGTTTAGAGCCTACAATAAGCATCACACCATGCTTTTTAAATTGTCTTAATCAGTGGTTCCTAAACAACTTTTATTCTACTGGTTTGGGATTGTCATAATATAAAAATGTCATAGTATATAAAAAAATATGTACGGAAAATATACATAATAAAAGAGATCACAATAGCAGAGTGGTTAGAGCTCTGGCTTTCCAACAAGAAGATTTTTTGACTCCCAGGTCGAGCCAAGTCAACATCTCTCAATTTCTCTGGGTGGAGTTTGCATGTTCTCCTTGTGCCACACTGTAAATTTCCCCTTGTGAATGAACGGGAGATTGAATCATTGTCTGTCTGTAACTCTGCAATCCCCTCGGGGATAAATAAAGTGATTTATTATTATTATTATTATTATTATGAGGTGGCCCCTGCCCAGGGTGTTCCCCCGCATTAGACCCAAAGTCACTGGGATAGGCTCCAGTAACCCTGCAGCCCCTAACTAAAACAAGCAATGGGAAATTAGTCAATAATAAAATTTGTATTGGTATAATTTTTTTTCAGAAGGAACATCACAACTGATGCCATCACAAGTAAACAGTGGAGCCTTTCATTTTCTTTCATTGGCAATATCTGAAAAGTCAAACTTTTTCAAGTTTGTGACAATCATTTTTAATTAAAACTTACCAAATCATTAAATCATTACCAAATCATCAGTAAAGGAAATGTCACTTTATGAATCAAATAAAAGAGCACTTAGCTTTAGGTTTTTAGTGTTCAATGAAACTACTTAATTTATACTTAGTCTTTATGATTATAATGTAGCCTTTGAATTTGTGAAAAAAGGCATTGATTCTTTGGTTCAGGCTTTCCAAAGTAAAAAGTAAAGAGAGAGAGAACTCTAATCTCAACTTTAATCTACAAAAGTCATAGAGTTACTCATGAGGCTCTTTTTTTACAAGTTTGAAAAGATAAATGGCTTCATAATGAATACAGATAGACAATGCTTTCTTGAGAGGGAAAACATAACAAATATGACAAAAAAGCATTCTAAGTACTGTACCCTATTTTGCTTCCTTAAAAATTAAACAAATAGAAATAATGAATGCATTGTAAGCCTCCAAATTGTTTCAAAATTTATATCTGTTAAGGTCATTTCTACCAAAAGAGATTTATTAACAATATATCTGTGCAAGGGGGAAATTCATTATAAGTTAAAAGTTTATTTGTAAAAAAATCACATAGTCCCTTTTAACCAAGTAGTCTATGATTTATTGATGTTACAAATGGAATTCTATTTTTAGTTTTTCCCTAATTATGGCTAAGTCCAGTCTGTGTTTAAGGTCAGTCCCAAATAAATTACATTAGACACAACATTTTCAGTACACGCAGTAACGGCTATTTTCTGAAACGTTAACATCGGGGATCTGGCTGTGCCCCACTAAAAACTCTTTTGCTCATCTAATCTTTTTAGGTGTTGAAGGAACGGGACGCCCTGCAGGGAGAGCACAAGCCGCCGGTCCTGGTCAAAATTGCCCCTGACCTCAGCGTTCAGGACAAACGCGACATTGCTGATGTAGTCACTGAGGTTAGAAGCCATTTGTTTTATTCATAGTCCCCTAACCTGACCTCTGATTCAGCTAATTTAATTAATGTCCTTTTTGCACTGCTTTAAAAATGGGTCACATCTCCAAAAATGCATTTTAAACTGGATTTGGCATTGCATTGTACACCTTTTACTTAAGCCCAACATAAAGAAGTAGTTTGAGACTTTTGCTTTTGTTGTTTTCAAGCTATGTAGGTCATATGTGTCCCAGATCCTCAAATTCACTTCTCTTTTTGAATGAAGTACATTTTTTAGCCATGTGCTTTTGTCATGTGTTTTTAGAAATACAGAGGTGGTGTTATTGTGTTCAGTGAAGCGTCTTAAATGGACACTTAAATGGACTACCGGGAAAGGAAATACTCCCAACATTCTCTCAGCATAAGTGCACAAGTACTCGAACCGCACTTTCTTCGCAATAATAGGTGTAATTCAGTGACATCCTTGGATTTAATGTAACGTTGACTTCTGACTTAAGAGAAAATAATTGTCACAGCTCAAGCCAACACAATGACTAAAGTTTGTCTGGCTCCTTGGGACACACTTTTGCTCTTTCATGGATCTAGTAGCGCTGCAGTCGCGCTGAAACTGGGTCGAGAGTATGTTTACTGGTGGGCTTTTGAAACTTTACAATTGAAGTCATGTAGGTGAACAAAGCAAACAAACAAGAGAAAGATTGTATCGGAGAACTGCAGGAAAAACAGGGTCCATGTCTAGAAAAAGGGACAAACCACAGGGTATATGGAGGGTAATTCAAGTTCAACTAAATACCATCTATATCATTTTTAGCATTTTAAGTAAGAACCAAATTGAACATGTGTAGTCAATGATTACATGCAAAAATGTAATTATTAAAAGTTGATAAGCAACATTTGCTAAAATTTAGGTCCTTAAAAATTATGTGTCACATTTTGGAGTTTGATAAAATACACATTGTAATTAGCCTATATCTTATGCAGTTTGTGTACATTCCTATTATTGTCTACTCAATCCTAAAAATGTAATTTTTGACCAGAGTTGTATGTTTTTGTGTAATACAGTGAGCAACAAAATCAAATTTTGTTATGTGTATAGTCAAAGTTGTTTTAGACTATGGTGACCATGGTCGCTCTCCGTCACTAACCCTAACCCTTTGAATATGGCCCATGGGGAAAAATAATTACCCACCCTTGTTATAAGGTCTGATTAAGTTGTGTCTTTTAAAAAAAAAGCACCAATAAAACATTTTACTTGTAATATATAGTCCAAAGATGCACGGATTACTCAAAAATGAGTACATTTATAGACTTTTCATTTTATTGAATTTTGACATTGTACATTGATTTTCTAATGTAGTTTTAAATTTGCAGCATTATGCCTTGCTTTTTAATTACTGCTATATTGTCAAGTATGAACAAAGAGCTCTTAGTCACCAAACCTAGGTCTCCACTCAGTGTAATTGTGCCACATAATGGATCACTTTGCCAGTGTGAGCAGCGCATGGTAAAAAGGGAACTGCTAAAAGGGAAAGGAGAAAGTTTGTATGTGAAAAGTCATAAAATGTCTCATACATTTGCATACATATTTTGTAGCTGGGGGTTGATGGCCTGATGGTTTCCAACACAACAGTGAGCAGACCAGACACACTGAAAGACCCAGGGCACGCTGAGGTGGGAGGACTCAGTGGTCAGCCTCTGAAGCAGCTCTCCACGCAGACTGTGGGAGAGATGTACAGCCTCACTAAAGGTCTGTTTTTAGATGTGATATTATGTTGACAACAGTTTGTCCTATAGCACACAAGGCTCAGACTGATGTGTGATTTCTTTACAGGGAAAGTGCCCATCATTGGTGTCGGTGGTGTAGCGAGTGGGCAGGATGCATTAGATAAGATTCGAGCAGGTGCTTGTTTGGTTCAGCTGTACACTGCTCTGACTTACCAGGGGCCGCCTGTCGTGACCAAGATCAAACGAGAACTAGATCAACTTCTTCAGTAAGTAGATCATAATACTGTATGTTGTAATGAGGTATATAAAAATGTATATGTATTCTTTTCATTTATGCTCACAATTTAGCAACTAATAAATAAATGAGGCCCTTGGTAACTGTACTGTCACTGTCTTTGTGTACATTAACCTAAGCAAGAAAATTCTTCTTTTCCTGGTTTCTGGAATCACTATTAATTAAAAAGAAAATACAAATCAAATACAAATCTATATGATACAGTACAGTGGGTGAAGCTATTTGAGTTAGAAAATTACAATGGTATGGTTATGTTACAAATGGGATGGGGCAATTGTAAAAGTAAAATTGTTCTATAGGGGGTTTTCAGTTGCTGGGTTTAATCCTAATGTGTCCATCCATAGGTCTGTTATGTAATTACCATGAGGTTAGAAAAGGATTGAATCCACCGTCATTTATCAATTATAGGAAGTAAGCTACAATAATAATAGTCTTATTGCCATTATATTCTTATTGTGGGGAGTGTTGCCATTTGTCTCTTTTTGTGTCATAAAAATTTACCCAGTGATGGCTGAAATATGAACTTTTTTGCTTTTCAAACTCCTGACTTAATTTCTTAAAAGTACAAAAAAACAGTAATATTGTTATTTATTGAAAAGCCATTCACAGAAAAAGTAGCTTGTTCTTGTGAGGCTTAATAATAGATCAGAATCGTGACTTATGTATTGAGACAAGAATGAAATTGTGATAAAATAGACCTGTCCCAACCATAGTTGCAAAATAAAATATATCCTGTAGCCTATTTTATAATGTTAGTGTAGTAATGGACACACATCAGGGCATGGCTGTAATTGCATAGTTGAACTTTCATGATTGGACGAGTGGTGGCATTTGGTCTCAACTGTAAGTCTGCAGATGGTTGAGTTATATAAATGAAGCTCTCATGAGGGGAGCGAGTAATTATCCTCCTTTTCTTACACTTTATAATTAACGATTTAATGGTGCCGTTACAGGGAGCAGGGCTTCAGCAGCGTGGCAGAGGCAGTCGGAGCGGATCACCGGGAAGCAACAATGACTCAAAAGCAAAGCACTGTATTTAAGGAGACATTCACCGTTAAAAAGGACATTACAAACTCTACAGCTGCGAGTGAACAGCTGACATAATGCATAGGACTCATGGGACCTTATACGTACCTCTCAGTGCTCCTGTCCATCCACCGTGCACTATCTGATGTGCCCCTGAAAGAGCTGCATGTTCAATATTTACTGTGGCAGATAAGAAGTCCATCCATTGTTCGCTGGAGCAAAACTGATAAATGTAATGCGCTCACCTTAGCCTCAGCAGCACAACAAATGCAGAATGATAATGCGTGTTTGCGCTGGCTCTAATGTACTTCACTATGAATCCTTCCACACTGTTTATTTGAGTTTTATTTGTTACTGTGTAACAGCAGTAAACATTTATTAAGATGTTTTCAGTCTCCCCCTGGCTGTCCTTGCAATACTGAGTAAAGAACCATATGTTTTGAGACTCTGAAATGTTTTAAATTTGAATAATCCATAAAATTACATCCTCAGTGAATGAAGGGTTTGTTCTTTTTTATCCACTTGCCATATGACAATTTAAATATACAAGTGCTGGTCAACGAATTAGAATAATTTGAAATGGTGCAATCATGAAATTCTTTGAATGCATTTGTTGTGCAGAAAGAAATTCAGGTGTTCACCGCACCTGTCCTACTCGTTAGAGTAATCACAGAACTCGTTACCTGTAAAAAACCTGCTCAGCTGAGCTTTCCAAAAGGTCCATTTAGGCCATTTAACTGTGACACTGTTGTTCCATTGAATTAGAATAATGGTGAAACCGTTTCATTGAATTAGAATAATTTTTATTATAATTAGAATCATCACTTTCTCAGTATTTTTGGCTGCCCCCTTGGCTTGTATGACTGCCTGAAGTCTCCGCGGCATCGATTTGACCAGCTTGTCGCAAGTTTACGCACTCACAGCTTCCCAAGCAGTGGCGATGTTCTGCTTCAGTTGGTCCAGCTTAGTCGGCTTTCTGTCGCGAATCTTCCGCTTGATGATGGCCCAAAGGTTTTCAATGACTCGGCTTCAAATATCGCGTTCCAGCAGTAAAACCCATAGACATGCTATGGTAAAACCGATGCTGAACAAGAAACAAATGCAGAAACGGCTGAAGTGGGCCAAACAACACGGCGAGTGGACTGCTGAAGACTGGCAGAAAGTGGTCTTCAGTGACGAATCACGCTTCTGCATCTCCTTTGGTGACCAAGGTCTTCGTGTCTGGCGTCGTGGTGGCGAAACCTACAACCACGAGTGCGTGAAAAGATCCGTCAAGTTTCCCCAGAGCGTTATGGTCTGGGGATGCATGTCTGCTCGAGGTGTAGGGAAACTCTGCTTCCTCAAGAAGACTGTCAATGCTGCCATATATCAAGATGTTCTGGAAACGTTCCTGATTCCGACTGTTGAGGAACAGTTCGGCGAAGAAGACTTCATATTTCAACAGGATCTTGCACCGGCTCATGCGGCAAAGTCGACCAAAGATTGGTTCACTAGAAAACAGCTTGAAGTTTTGGCATGGCCGGCCAACTCGCCTGACCTCAATGTCATTGAAAACCTTTGGGCCATCATCAAGCGGAAAATTCGCGACAGAAAGCCGACTAAGCTGGACCAACTGAAGCAGAACATAGCCACTGCCTGGGAAGCTGTGAGTGCGTAAACTTGCGACAAGCTGGTCAAATCGATGCCGCGGAGACTTCAGGCAGTCATACAAGCCAAGGGGGCAGCCAAAAAAATACTGAGAAAGTGATGATTCTAATTATAATAAAAATTATTCTAATTCAATGAAACGGTTTCTCCATTATTCTAATTCAATGGAACAACAGTGTCACAGTTAAATGGCCTAAATGGACCTTTTGGAAAGCTCAGCTGAGCAGGTTTTTTACAGGTAACGAGTTCTGTGATTACTCTAACGAGTAGGACAGTTGCGGTGAACACCTGATTTTCTTTCTGCACAACAAATGCATTCAAAGAATTTCATGATTGCACCATTTCAAATTATTCTAATTCGTTGACCAGCACTTGTACAGTATTTACTCTTTTCTGTTACATTTTTCTATTGCAAACTTACTTCAAAATAATTTTTCTCCCTTAGTTTTTATGGTCTATGCTGCTGCTCATTTTTGTTATAAATTAACTATTATCATATGTCAATGTTATATAAATGTATAATTGATTTTTTAAAGTTGTGAACCTGACTTTTTAAATAAAGGGTTTATCCTCAGGAGCACTCAAATCAATCCCAGAATAGGCCGAGGTCATTAGACCCAGACTTTAATGTGTGGGATCAGCTGTGTGGCTCCTCACTTTCCCCGGGCGACGCTCCTTCCTCCACATATGTGCGACGAGCTCGAGCAGCAGACAAGATCAACACAACTTCTCACTAATGGCCTTTTAGATGTTCTCGCCTCATGCTACAGCGAAAACACAGGGCACTCACATAAGAAAAGTGTAGGAAAGACAAATATTTACTCTGTCGGACCACCAGCAGAAGTGCACTAAAGATTAAATGAGTGGATTTAAGAGATGCCTTGTTGACACTTGCAGCCACTCAAAACTAAAATGTTGTTTGCAATAAAAGAGGGAGAAAACAAAAGTAAGAGTTTATGTTGTGCCAGTGAAGTCTCTGTATGCAAAGCCTGTAAGCAAAACAATGCTAATGACGTGGGATCGAGAGATCAGAGTAAATTCAGGTCAATTTATCAAGCCACAAAACTGCTTCAAGCCAAACTATAGAACTCTGATAATATTAATTCAGGGCCTTTTCTCACTGGAAACTTGCTAATTGAAAAATAGCCGGGAGGCTGTTCGTTTGGGGCTCACCTAAAAATATAGAACAATGATAAAATGTAGATTTATAGACCTGTATATAGAGGTGATATGTTTATTTAGTTTAATTTGAGCAACTTAATACAAAAGAGAGAACATAAAAATGGATTTCAATACAATGTGACAACTTAAAGCTGACATATTAACCAAAGTCCACTTTTCTGAGTTTAAACATATTATAATAGTGTTTTCTCATCTTTCATTTGGATTGATTCTTGCATATCTTTACTCGTACTTGTATCTCGTACTTGTGATGAATTTTGGACTCAGAGTCTAGTAAAAGATGTCATGTACTGTATTTTTCAACAACAAAAAACTGTAGTTTAAAAATTTGCTGCTTGCTAAGTTTAATTAACAATTCTTTTTTCAATAATAGTTGTGAAGCTTTGAGCAGAAAGTCAGTGGACCTGTTTTTCCAAACCATTTCATATCACTGTTGTGTTTTGTGAAGAACATAATGTAAATTGCTAATCCACATGCCATAGTTTTCTACATAACAGAAAAACACAAAAGGTCTCCTTTAAAAATACACTAAAGATTGATGTCTTGGTTGAATGTGAGTCGCAGCATATTTGAGATTGTTGGGGTAATTCTACAATTGCCTCTAAGTAACCATGTTATAAACAAGCACAAAATTGATATAAACTACACTCTATTTATGATTTGAATAATAAAAATAATAATAATTGCCCAAAAGTGGATATTTCTTTTTTGACAATCATATATTTAGAATGTTTATTTTGTCTATTTTTTTTTATTATTTATTTTTATTTTTAAATTAATTTATAAATTATTTTGTTATTATTATTTTATTTTTATTATTTTGGTCTGGTTTATTTCTGTCGGACATGACCAGAAATAAACTGTGTTGAATAAACTGTTACTCAACACCAAGTATGAAGTAACAGTTGTCTAGAAGCTAAACAAATAAGACTCAAAATCAACTAACACATAGAATGTGTGTACTTGTACGTAGGGGTCATGATGTCTGTAAACAAACTTGTACACACAAAAGAGAATACACAATGGACAATTATTAAAGATTTATGCATTTTCTTTTATTCATCAAAGCACTTGAATTCCTGAGCAAAAGTTTTCAAATGCTCTGGCAGCCTACAGCTTTGGCACGTCTCATCATCACACTGTCACTGCAAACAAACAACAACAAAAAAACAACAACAACAACAACAAACTCTTTCACTAAATTGTTAAAGTCAAACTATTTTTCAGGAGGATACTGGTACCAAAAAACTGAAGTGAAGCTGAAGCTAACCAACAATGAATGGTACAAACTGAGGGATTCTGGGTCATGTGGCAAGGAAAACGCAATTATTTATCAAGAAAAAATAAAAACAAGAGGTCTTATGTGTAATCTTTTGATATGTTTTTATTTCCTTGTATTTTTATCTTATCAAATATCAAATGCTATAAGAATATAAGTCATCATGTTTGATATGATATAAATGGAATCAAACTTTAAAAGTAGGTTCTTGAACTATTAAGGCATTAATACACAAGAAGTATTTGTTTATTAAACTTTTACAAGCATTTAGCAATCAGTTATTGAACAGGTTTATTAAGCAGCTTATTCATGATCTTACAATCATTTTGTAAATGTCTTATCAAAACACATTTTGTCAAAGGTGCATAGCATAAGATTTATAAGTCATATAAAACACATTTGTGCCAATTATGCCTTGTAAGTTTATGAAGCAGTTATTAAAAAAAATGTTACACAGTGCTTTAAGCTTAGATATCTCCATGGACACGAGCATGTATCACTGTCAGACCAAGCCAAAAGTCAGATCTGTGGAGAGGCGTGCCTGTTTACTTAATAAAGCATATTTTAATCAAGGTGTTTTTGAGCAAACTCAAAGTGAAATAGATTAAAAATGCAGTGATGTAAAGTCAGTAGACATATATTTACTCAGAATAGTCCCTGTTTTGAGGCTTGTGTCCCATGTCACATAAAATGTATCCAAAACCATTGATTTGACCAGTTTTACACACAAAATGCCCCAGTTGCCCCAGTTTTAAATCACTTTGATAGCATCCAATAGTATGTAAGAAAAATATTGTTGTTGTTTTGTTTTTTTAATAAAAATTGAGAAAAACATAAGGCAAAAGTCTCATTTTATACTGATCGCAAGTTTGTTGTGAAAGTGAATGAGACATGAATTGGCCAAGTGCACAGTCTTTCAGTATTATTTTACTCAACCCAGTCATATGTGCTAGTTTGTAATTTTGAAAAGTTGACCACCCTATAGTTTAATGCTCTATTACACCATCACCAGAATCAAGCAGGATGAAATCTGTCCACAGCGTCTTTAAAGCTTCACAGAAATAAATGAATCATATTTCAGATTACATATTTGCTTGTGCTGACTAGTGAAAGTGTATACAGTAATAGCTAAATCTAGGTTAATCTGTGTCTGCAGTGGTGTGATGAGAATATGTTTGCCCATATAAGGTTGATGTTGTACTGCAGCTGGGTCTGCTGTGTTAAGCTAATGCTGTTTCACGCTCATGATCCGTCACGTGGCTGGTCGCACACGAGTAATTAGTGCCTGACAAGATTTAATTTTGGCCTTGAGCATATTTTCAGTTTTTGTTGTTTTTTTTGTACCAGGGTTTTTGGTGCTGCAAGCCATCCCAGCAGAGCTCAGTGGGGTTTGAACTGTTGACCCTCCAGCTGGTGGGCAAGACACTGCTTCACCACTTGCACTCTTGGTGAAAACTTCAGTGTTTATTCTAGATGTTGCATTTTAACATTTTGTATCCTATTTTATTTGTTTCTTTTGTAGTTAAGATTAGAATTGCCAGCTACTATTATATCTTTTGTGACAGAATTTTCTATTATTTGGGTGATTTTGAGGCACCTATTTTTTTACTATTCAAGTGTATATTATAAAACACAGCCTAATGACTATGTTCTACGTGGCTGTCATTTTAGTTTAGTTTATTAGTTTATTTGACAGGGACAACGTGTAAAAACATGCCTTGAACCATCTGCAGTCCCTGAACAGAAGAGAGATACAAAATTAAATGTAGGCAATATTACACACACACGTTACAAATAACTACTTACACATTAAAAAAATACAATAAAATCTCATTAAGACTAAGTTTCCTTAGCTTTTTTCCCCAAGGACCCTGTGCAGGAGTGTATGTAATGTTCATTTGCAGTCCTTGAGCCATAGAAATGCTTTGGACAAATAGCATGAAGCTGTACAATTGCCCACATTTGAGTTAAATGTACAGTGATTTGTAAATAAAAACTACATTACAAAGGTTAATCATAAAATTAGAAATCGAGATCAGGATTATGTTTTTTTCCAGACTGCACTACCCTCATTTTAGAACATGTTTTTTTGGTTGTTTTTTGTTTGTCGTAAGTGAAGAAGACTTCCAAACAGCCAGTCAGCTCTCGTCACATGTTTTTTTTTCTTACAAAATCTTAGACAAAGTTCTGCTTCCATGATAAAAACACTCATTAACTGTCTAAAATGCAATGTTTATTTATTTATTAATTTACTTTTCCCTTTTTTGTACTTTTAGCTCACACCTTTTGTTCAACAGCATGATTTACCTTTTGCATCTTATCCAACCTTTGACTTTTGCAGACGTCAGGATCTTTGAGTCTGACACAATGAGGTGAAGTGTGACACAGGTGGTTTTATCCGCACAACAACGCTCATCATATCTACAGATGTCAACAGCAACAGGGACAAACTAAGTCAGACATTTGAGTATGTCAGGTGGATCTTATGTAATCAGATGCACTGAGGCAGTTAGACCTAAACAACAGGTTCAACCTAAAAAACTTAAAGTGCAGATGATGATATACTGCACATTTTATTGTAACTAAACATGTGGATTATAATGTAACTAAACATTCAGATTTGATGCATTTTTATAAGTGTTACCCAATGTAAACAAATATGAAAAAATTACATTTCACTTATTTTTTATGAGTTGACAAATTTAAATAATAATAAAAATGTGACAATTCTACATATAGCTCTGTGCATGGAACGTCAGTTGGTCTATTATATTCAAAATAGCTAATTTCTGTACTATGGCATTTCCTGTTAGCATTAGCATTTAGACACAAACACGTATTATTAAAATACACCAGTGTCCTTTGGTGAAATATTCCTCTGATTTATAAAGTTATAAACATCTTTTCAAAGACATCACCACAACTCACTGTTCACTGTCTGATCTTCTGAGTATTTAATCATTTTAGACTGATGCAGCGAAAACCTCATAGAAATGAACTGAACAGGAAATGCTTATAGTCATTTTGAATACAAACAAGTCAACTAACAGTCAACTAACATTCCGTGCACAGATCCTAATCTCGAAGCAAGAGCAGCAGATACTATGTTTTTGAACACAAGTAAGGAAACAACATAAAAACATAATCACTGCCTGACACCTGAAGCGTGAAAACACATGACTATAGATGATTTATCAAATGATCTCACAACCAATGTTGCTACATTTGGGGTCTGCAGTTCACAGATTACAGTTGTTTATGACAGAAGACCAGGCATGTCAATGTTTTTGTTGGCCCTCAGACCTCATAAGAATTTGCCCATAAAGCAATAAGTACTGCATTCTAGCTTAAAAAATCTGCCTCTACTATCTTTAAATTCTTTATCAATAATATAATATTTTATTGTGTATTATGTAGTTTTAAGCCCAAATATGTCTAGTACTACTATTAATTTGTTTTTTGTTTGTTGTTTTTCATGTCTGCTTTTATATGACTCAGGTCGGCCCTCCATTTAGTCTGTGTTTAAACATGTGGCTCTTGATGAAAAAAGTTTGGACAACCCTGCATAAGGCCAACATATTTGCACAACATAGATTCACTACATTTAATTAACTGTCAATGTAAAGTAAATATGATAAGAAGCACTTAAAATAACCTTTGGGAGGCTAACAACAACAAATCTCACTGTTTCTCCATTAAAGCTGCAGAATCAGTGACATTGGTGTCATCAAAATGCTTACTTTCTGAGATAAAAGCACACAAATGCAAACAAGGTTTGAACTCCGACTCCTTCTGGAAACTTGAGCTTCCGAGAACCACATTAATGCAGATTACATAAGTAGCTGTTACCTATAGCAACCATACGGCCCATAGTCAATCTTTTTTTTAAGTTATATTAGACATACAAGATAGGTCAATTAGTTTGTTAAATGATAATTTGAGTGGTCACAAATAAAGTCAGTTGTGTCCAAATTATTTGTACATTTTTATTAAACGTCTATTATTGATGACACAGAATCTGTTTTTTACCCAACATTACTTTATATATTTTCAACCACCCATTTGATATGAATGAAAACCTGTCCTCTACAGTCTAACAGGATGTGAAGAACCGGATCTTTGGACTCAATAAGAGGAGAAAGTGTCTATTGCTGCTTGAAGTGTGATCTCAGTGTTGGGGCCAAGGAGAAGTGTTTATTTACAAGTTGTTTTATTTCTTTTGCGTGTGATTTTTGATCTCTGCGTCTCGAGCTGAACCTCATAAAGACGGAACTCAAACCACTCCCTTCTGGTCTTTCATCCTTCACTGCACTTATGAAAAAGAGAGCGCACAGGTTACAGCAAGTGCAGCCACTGGAACCACCACACTTCCACAGAATCAAGTGTTGACATTAGTGCTTGTAACGCTAATTAAGGCTGCGTTTAAGATGATGAGGGCTAGTCAGTGTTTTATTAAAAGATTCTTCTTTCAAGTGCAGAGAAATATTCAATTCAAAATGCAATAGGCCGCTCATTAGCGCTTTTCTGCTTGTCCTAAATCTTTTATAGCACATTATTACAGGGTTTTTAACCTTTGGTAAAAAGAAAGATTATTTTGACTATGCAATAGCAATTCTGCATCAAGTCATTCCTAGCCTGCAGTATCTTGGAAATTTCAAACTCAGCTCTTTCTCAGCTGAATAAAATGTGGTGTATTGTATTTCCAATAAAAACTTTGAACTTTGGCGGAATTACACTTTTCAGTAAAATATAGAAATCATATTTTGACGTTTACTAAACCTGTTTCCAGTTGTACTTTCTGGTTGAACATCTGCAGTAATTATGACATTGGTACATAGCAACAAACAAGGGCAAAAACATAGAAATGTGTTTAAAATTAATTATTAGCGTTCAATTGTGCAATAGAAATTGCTTGATAAAAATAGATTACATTTTACAATTAAATTATGTTAATTTTATGTATTTATTTATTTTCCATTTAGGATATTTCAATGCACACTATGTTGATCTGGCTGTAGAACTTTTTCTTTTTAACACCTGTTACAAAAACCCTCTTAATCTTGGCCATGTATAGATATGGTTGTTGTCCAAAAATCATTTAAATTAAAGTTGAAATTCTGATTGAAATTATACGTCCTTCCTTTTAGTAATGCTGTTAAAATAGGCAAAGCAAATCCCTTTCATGAACTAGTGGTAAAAGTGAATCATCCGACCTTCTCGTTTGAAGATACTACAATTGTGTAAAAGCCTTGATCTGTTGTTTGGAGCCGTGAGCATAAGGAACGTTGTGGGCTCTTTGTGTTGCCCTGGTCCATTTAGAATGGTCAATGCAGTGCAAGGATAAATATTATATCTTAGCTTTTAATTTTGAAATGAACAATATTAGGACCTTGTAAAACTTTTTTTTCCCTCTGATTCTAAGGCTTATGTAATAATCTTTGTTACAGCACTTGGTTAGTTCAATGTTAGCGTCATTACTTCCTGTCTAACTCTCTATTCACTTATTCTACCTGCCCACTTAATCTAAGTTACATCAGCCACAGTTAAATGTTGTATTGATTGCATATAGTGCAAATACCTAACAAGTACCTTGTTTGAAAGCTTAGGTTCTGTGGGTACGGTGGCCCTGAAGGGCAAAACACAACCGCAGATTCAAAAACATAAATGCTAATTCAAAACACAGACTCAAATTCAATACGACAAAAACACAAACGCAAATTTAAAAACTCAAAGACAGATAAGAACATGAACGCAAATTTAAAAACTCAAGTGCAAAATTATAAAAACAAAAGCAAATGCAAAAACACAAGCTCAAATTAAAAAACCTGAACGTACATACAAAAATAATTGAAAACAAAATCAAAACCCCAAACAGAAACTAAAAAACACAAACCAATTTCAGAACACTTAACATAAATTCAAAACATGAATGCAAATTAAAAAAAAAGCAAAACATGAAAGCAAATTCAAAAACCTTAAAGCAAATTAAAAAACATGAAAGTCATATAAAAGTTCAACAACATGATGCATGCGTGAGTTCAAACTGTCAACACAAATTAAAATACGTGAAAGCAAATTCAAAAACACAAGGGCAGATACAAAATCATGAACGCAAATTTAAAAACTTAAATGCAAAATTATAAAAACAAATGCAAATGCAAAAAAACACAAGTTCAAATTAAAAAACCCTGACATAAATTTAAACCTTAAAGCAAATTCAAAACACAAAGTAAACACAAATTCAAATGTTCAAAAACACAAATGCAAAAAAAAAGTGACTGTGACTGTGAATTGAAAAACGTAAACACAAATAAAAAAAACAGGGAAAGCAAATTTAAAAACATAAAGCAAATTCAAAAGCACTCACATAAATTCAGAAATATACATATATAGTTATATAAAAAAAATCCTTTTAAAAGTCATTTTATTTGGTAAAGAAAATATCAAGACATAAAAGCAACAAGATGCCCGTGTTTAAAGAAAGCATGTGTGCAGAATATAAAAGAAGATACATTTGTGATTCCAGACAATTATCATGATTTTCTCGAATGAAGAAACTGACATAATTTCTCCGAGTCCTTGAAAGCACTTGAAAGCACTCTTGGGAAACTCATCATCTTCATGCTTGTGTTATACATATTTAATTTGCCGTTACATAAGTAGCTTCAAAGTAGGTGCAAGTCGTGGGGTCCCTCTCCTAATATCACCGTGTGTCGGCTCTATTTTTAGTGCTGTCCTACAGTTGTTTTAGGCTTTACATAACTTCCTGCTCTTCCGATAAAGTAACTAAACACCCACCCACTCTGAGCCAGGCCATATGGGACTTCAGTTCTGATTAGCTCAATGTAGTGTGAGAAGAAATACAGGCAAAGAGATCAGCAGTCAATAAAGCACTATAGAGTTTATTCACAGGTTAACCAAAGTCATGCAAGCAAGCAAGCACAGAAGGTTAATACGACTTTAAATCAGACAAAAAACACATACATGAAGAAAGAATTTATTAAAAGTGAAGAATTTCTTCTCTCCGTTTCTGAATCTCCAGGCCAAGTGAAGGTCAACTCACGCACACAAAAATTGCACTATTTCAGGTATTTTGCTCCTGTACATTAATACATTGGATGAATAAGGCCATACAACAGAAATAATAACATTCCCACACTGTGAAAAAGTATTAGGGAGGTTTAACTTAAAAATGTAAGTACAATTTGTGCCTCAAATATTTTAAGTCAGATAAACTCATATTCGCTATGTGAACAATTCTGCCATTGAGGTTTAAGTTAATTAAACTCATATGTGTAAGTTCTGATCATACACATGCCTTTTAACTTAAAAGTTGAACATCTTGAACTTATAGGTATATCAACATGAATAGCTAAGTAATTTATTGTGCTGCAACAAGTTAACCACAACTGATTTTTGAAGTAATCATGAAATAATTTAGTTATCAACTGGTCTAACATGCATGAAAGAAAAAAAAAACATTTTAAAAAAATGTGGAAAATTACCGTCTTACAGGAACCCCCCACAATTTTTAATGTCAGTGTTTATAGTAAACAAAACATTTATCTTGATTTGAGTAAATGTGACTAAAACTAAGTGATTCTGAAAATTCTAAAAAATAAAATTTGCCAACAGAACTGTATATTTATGCTATTATTTCCAAATGAGAAAGTGCCTATCCTTCTCTCTACTTAGCAAAACGAAATACTTTGTTTTGTCATCGTTCAATTGGCAAATCTTTTTTTTTCATTACTAATTTCAGTTCAGTTTAGACAATGTTTCTCCAGTATTTGATGGAAAAAGAGTTTTAACTGAAAATATACACTCCAAAACATTCTCACGCAACATACAATGTTGTGTCTGGATCGACCATTGCAAATATATAGTTATCACGTAACTGTTGCTTTCTAAACAACTGATTGATTGTTAGTTGCAGCTCTATTTATTGGCCGTATGACTTTTTACCGATGCATGGCGAGGAGGCGAGCCATTGGTAGTTCACTGTACGTTGCTCCAGTTGGGCCCTTTAGAGTGTATTTGCATGAACCGTGCAGAGCCAGTCCATTCAAAGTGAGACATTTGAGTGCTGATTCTTATGTCAGCAACTCAATAATGAACAACTTACATTAGTACCTTAGCCCCAGCAATATGTGTTGTACTTGTTGATCCAAGATGTCTGAACAAAATGTAAAAATCACCATAGAAAAGGCATGGGTTTCATTGTATAAACATTTTTAGTCTATTGGTTATTTTTGACAATTTAGATACAAATATGTTAAAAATTACCATGAAAATGTTTGTGCTTCTTTCAAACCTAAGCTGTAAAAAATCAAGATCAGATGTTCACATTCTTTGGTCGTCGTCTTCAAAAACATTTCGTACATTTGCTGTGTGTAGGAGTTACTTTAAAGAGTGATTTTTGCATATGAATAAATGCATTTTGAGAACATAGCTTTCAGTGTTGAAATATTAATTGCAATAATAAACCATCTTTGAGAGAGTCAGTCCTTGGGAACAAACTAACTAAAAAACAAAAAAGGGTTTTGCTTAGTATCTCGTCTTGAAAGGTTCACAGTGTAATGTTTTTCTATTATTGTAATTTTCTACTTTTTTCCCATGCAATAGCATTTTTTTTTTTTTTTACATGTAATTATCATTTGTAATATGTTACATGGAAACAAACAGGTGACACCACCCAGGCAAGTTACAATTCTCAATGAGACTGTCTCATTTATAAAACTTTGCTTGGAATTCTTACTAAAAGTGTATGTATGAACAAAACACAAGCTTCTACAAACTTCTGCCTCATCTCTGAAACTTCAGATGCACAAAGTTGAAGATTTTTACATTTAAATGCTATTCATTGTCAAGTTGTCTTTTTAAATCACATTACTAGCAAGGACCACACCACATCAGAGAATGCAATTAATATATTTATTGATGATTGTTGATTGATGATTGATCGAAGGCTGGATCGGGGAGACTGTGAGACCGTTCAGCCGATTCAGGACCCCCCCCCACCTGTAGAGGAGATGTCTTCAGCAGGAGGACAGATGAGATGTGGGGTGGGAGGGTGGGGTCGAGAGATCTGTGACAAGACGTGTTGTTAGGAAAGGGCGGTTTAAGTAGAGCTTCTGGGTAATTGGAGGAGTGTCAGATAAGACGAGCGAGGCGTGGTTGTGCGAAAGGGCTGTGGTCCTGCTTCTGAAACTTTGTTAATTTCATTAACTCCCAAAATAATGTGGAAAGTGACGACTTATTAGACCCATGTTCTCTGCTTTATAAATGACATCGGTGCAGATAGATCTGGATAGGACATTGCTAGCTGGCAGCTCCACTGGCCACTTCATTGGTCCTGCAATAGGAAAATCCCTCTACAGGCTAAAGGATTTTTCCTAGAGCGCAATGCAAACGCAAACTGCTCTTGTTCAGCAGAAACAGCACCTACAGCTTTAAAAACTGTCAATTTTGTGGCAGTTCTTAAAGTTTCACATCATCATTGACATACAGCGCTCGCCATCTTTGATCACCGGTGCTTGAGCTCATCATCATCATGGCCCTGTCCCAATATTCACACTACACACTGCACACTTCACTGAAGTGTGCATTTTCTGAAAGTGCGCCAAGTGTGCACTTGCACAAGTGTGCAGGACAGGTAAATGTAAGAAATGGGACAGTCCACACTTCACCTGATGTGATCAAGTCAAACAGCCACAGCTCACTTTAGTTTGGATCATTTACTGATTTGCCTAAACAAATAAGAGCAGTGCTGTCAATGTCAGTGGATTTATGCCTGTGTTTCTATTAAATATTTTTTTTGTTAATATTATATTTTTTTTACATATTACATTCATACAGACATATTTGAGCTGTATATAACTAAAATTCATTTGATTGTATTTACTTTGATTCTGGATATTATTTAATGTTTGTTATATTTTTACGTTACTGTCACTTTAAGAGAGAGAGAGCTTGCGCTCTGGTGGTCAAACTAACTTTTTTATTTATTTATTTTTCATTAATAATAAATCATACTGTGTACAATTTGATAGTTACTAAACAAAATTACAACTGTACAATTATTACACAACCTAAATAAAATCAAACTAACTGACATCGTCATTTTTCTACAAGCAGCAAAGAACTCTGGGTAATACACTTCAGCCAAGTCCGCTTCCATGCGGGCTTGGCTGAAGTGCAGATAAAGTGCGTGAAGTGGGCGGGGCTAAAGGCCGTTTGTGACAATTGGGACGCCCTACGCACTCCCACCCCACAGCGGGAACGCGCTTCTGAGGGCCACAAGGGTGGAAGGGTGGATATGGAGCTCAACAGTGACCGCCCACTTCCTGGTTCCTAAATCTCGAACCCCATGTTAAATTGCCATAGGGAATTCGATAAAAATTATATTAAAAGTTGAAAACGTCTTTGGGGCTAAGCAGCTATGTGGTGAGTCACGAGTATAAGACCTACATTTTGTTTAAAAACGTTTTTTCAGCTTTGTAAACTACGAAGTATTACGACATTTTGCCGAATTTAAGTTCTAGATGTGCTTTTTAGACTGAAAACAACCGCGCTGTGGATCTGAGTTAGCACATAGCTGGATAGCCGCGTATCTTTAAACTCTCAATATTTGAATTTTCGAAAAGCCTATGGCACTTAACATGGGCAAAACTCTTCCGGAACCAGGCGGTCTTCACTGTGCAGCTCCATTGGACAGGCCCATGAGGCATCAGAGGCCACGCCACTAACAGATCTCTGTGGGGCAAAGTTAACACTGAGAGTGGATCAGATCAATGTTTTACCACTCACTGGTCAACAACTGCAACAGCATATGTGGACATGGAGATGAATAAAATGATCCAACGGTCTATCTAGGAAAACATATCCAACAATGCTAACGGTAGCTGAAAGCTAAATGCTAACATGATGCTAGCGCCGCCTGGCCCATTTTAGGAACTTTTTAAACTTTCAATTTACTTTTCTGACATAGCGCCACATCAACAACTTTAATTTACTTGGTTGTGACTCGACTTGACTTAGTTGTGCTAAAAAACACTTTATTCGCAAGAAAACAACCTTAAATAGGTAAAAAGTTTAGCTTACCATGCCTTAACATTTGATTTCTGACAAAAACATTCCCCTCAGCAGGAAATGGCCCCAAAAGGGTGACTGTATCTATGTTGTGCTTATTGTGGAAATACATACTGGTACTTATCAACAACATATCATCATTTAAACCAACGCAAAAGAGACATATCAATATAAATAACATATGGAAACAAGCAAAAGTTTTGTAGCACCCCTGTATAAATATGTTTTCTTCTACATGTTGTTTAATATTTGTTTGTTTGTTGCTAAAGCAAAATGAAGTGAAACCTTTCCACATTCAACTCACATTTCTCCTAAAACACTGAGGGAAATAAAACGTCAGTATTATGTTCTGCTTTTCTGCTCTTCTTCTTCAATCAATAGAAAAGCTTGTGCTCAAATCTGACTGTGGTGCGCAAACAAACTCGTGTCAAAATACTTACCTTCTCAACACAGAAAAGGAAATCATTAATATTTCACAATGGCCTTTAGTGACCACAGACAGACCCATTTTCGCCGCGAGCACCTTGAGTATGTCTGTGAGGAGTTAGGGACCAGACTGCGCGGGTTGGTATTTATAGCAGAGGCGCTGTGGAAGAAAAATAGTCCAAACAGTTGAGTGAGGGTCGTGAGGGGCGAGCAGGTAGCACGGCTGAGGTCACACAGAGATTTGGGATGAATAATCTATGTGACATGTCAGCGAGGTGTGAGACAAACCGGGAGGACAGACGGAGATGGGCTCAGACAAGATTTAAACCTTGAGGAAACGTACACACCGGCAGCTGTAGGTCAGTTTGAAGAGGTAGAAACATGCACATACAGTAAATAAATATAGCAGAGGAATCAAATAGTTGCAACCAACAATCACAATAAAAAAAAAAGACTAATAAAAAAATGTAATAACTCAGTTGATCAATCCAAGCTGAAGTTTGTTATGAGCTGTTTTAAAGTACCATGTAACTTTATAAAGAGAGAAAATTACTTCTATGATCACATTAGATACAGAAATATAGAAAGTTTAATCCATACACTTGAATTTTATCTTTTTAAATAGATCCGTTGTATGTCATTCTGTCAAATTGTATAGAGAAACAAGCAGAAAAATGACCTCCTTCTTGACATAAAAGTGTACATTTTGGGCTTATTAAGTAAAAGTTGACACTTTTTCAACGTCTGTTTAATAGATGCAAGGTAGATCAATGAATCCTATGCTGAATGGAATTCAAGTGAAATCAAACAATAAAATGACAAGCTATTTTAGACTATTTATTCTAATAATATATATTTTTGTAATGATTAGTAAATTCTGTTGAATTTAACAAGTAACAAAGGTTAAAATGCTTTCCCTTTTCACAAAATTTGGTATTCCAGCTTTAACCAATGAATGATACATGACAATATGTGGTATGATATTGATATGATAAGTATGTGATAGCGATCTCAAAACTTTATGAAAATATCACATCATTTTGCAATAGTTTTAGGTTAAAATAATGATAATAAAAAAAATAATGATACAGCTGAAAGATCTTGACAGAACTGAGCTTCTGTATGCATCTGACATGTTTCTAACCCAAGGCTAACACAAATAGATGTTAAAACTCATAGGCACAGAGAACTGAAAAAAGCTGACAATAAACAAGTATTTGTTTTTTTATTTACAACACTGCACTGCTACAAACGTGGAATTTACTTTTTTGTGAATTGCTTGATTAGCCTTGTTAGTATAATTCAGGTATTAGATTTTATTTCACATTTGGGTTACATCTGCTCATATAAAGATCAAGGCTCGAGAATGGAGACAACAGCTAACAGTCAAGGTCAGTCAAATGCAGCTTCAGTGAAGCTTTAAACTGTACAATCTCTAAAGGTCAAGGTATGTTTAAGGTATAGGCTACTTGTCCCTTGGGGACTTCTCCTCTTCCTCTGATCCTTTCTTCAGTGCTGCAGAACTAACTGTCAGCTGTGTTGTGTAACTGCAATGGTTGGAGATCATTATATATTAAGCTAGGCTAGGCTGGGTCTGGTCCTTAAAGGAGACTCATTATGTAAAATCCACTTTTCTGAGTTTTGGTCATGCTAAAGCAGTGTTCTCTCATTATTAGTTTCCTCAAAGTTGTATTTGGATCGATTCATGCATGTTTGAGTAATCTTGTGTTGTCACAGCTGATGCTTGAGTGGACAGAAACCACCTTTTTTCACCTACCACATATTTTTGTCTTTTTGTCCATAAATTTTTGTAATTCAAAACATTATAGTCTTAGTAAAGTATTTAGGCTTCAAAATGGTCATATAGCCATTTTAACAAAAAAAAAAAAAAAAAAAAAAAAAGGTAATTTAAAATCTGCTGCATCAAATTAAATGAAGAGCTATACCTTCTCACTTCTGCAGGTTTGAACAGGAGTCAATTGATCGGAAGCCCCTTTAGATCAATGTTGTGCTTTACAATGAACAATTTATAATTGTAGATGTGTGAATGATTTACATATGACATTCTTCCAAATACATGGGAAAAACACATTGGAGATCGCCCGAGATCTGGAAATAAATTGTTCAATTGTAAAGTGCCTTAGGGGTTTCAAAAAATTCAATTATTAAGAGGTTAAAGACACAATGGGGTAGCCAGCTATGTGCTAACTCAGATCCACAACGTGATTGTTTTCAGTCTAATGAGCACATCTATAACTTAAAATTCTGCAGTGTTTTAATAACTTAAAGCTGCAGAACAGGATTTTAAACAACGTGATTACTCTGAGGACGTTTTTAAAAAGAAATTAAACACACAAACAACTTTTTTTTCACTGTCAAACTGTGTATATGGGGTCAAAATTGAATTATCTACTGTTTTCAGGCCTTTTTGGGACATTTTTGTGCAAAGTCGCTCATTTTGCAGTTATGTGTGAAAAAAACGCGGCTGTACTGCATTTTCAGTACACACCGATGTCACATTGAATTGACGCGACAGACGAGCCGCCCAGATGGTTTATCTAAACCCCTCCCTCTGACACCGCTGTGGTGGAGAGTTTGAAAGCAACCACCCGCCGTATGATGAGTTCATCAGTCATTTGGCTCAGCTTGTTGATGTGGTGCGAACAATGTGCAGGTTCGAAACTTGCGTCAGTGAAGTTTTTCATGTTTTTAGAAAATACTCACATCATAAGCTCATGCCCTGATGTAGACTAAAGCAAAGGTTTCAAATGTTTTGCAAAGTAAATTTTAAAAAGTCTTGACTTGCAAGTAAGCAGCTAGTGAGGTACAGCTTCCTCAGCTGCAAACCTCACATCAGGACCCAAACCACTTGGACACAAAACTCCAAGCTCGCTGTTCATATTTTGTGCTGTCAATCAGAGTCTGTTCACACCCACCTGGACGTCTCTTAAAAGGCCTTCGGACATCTCCTTTATGCGAGGCTGTTTGAGGTGCAGTTGTGGGCGAGTAAGTATCTGACCGCGTGTTTAGCCTCACTTTAAACTTAATGTATTTATTTTTTGGAAATCCACTGTACTCTATTCTTGCCGTCTGTAACAGTAAACAAACAGAACTGCGTATTTGATTAAAGTTTTATATTTTTGTTTAGCTCACTCAAGTAATGCATTTTGGAATTCCTCATAATTCTCCATGGTGAGTTGAAAAGAACTCTGCTTTTAAGAGCTACCTGTATGCTAAAAACAAGAAGTGCACTTCCTGGGTTTTAGTAAACTGACTGATGCCAGATAGATCTGTGTTGAACTCCAATTTGAGTTCTTCCACAGTATCCATCTGGAACTTGACCCGCTGAAAGTGTTTGGGAAAAGGTTGGATATTTAGTGAGATACTTTTGGGTGAGCAGCCTACCTTATTTGTGCTTAGCCAATCAGAGCAACAAATGGTGTATCAAATGTCCGCGTGAGATAGAACAAGTATGTGTCACACATACTGCTCTTCTTTCAAAAAGAAATGTTATTTCTACTAAAACCGCGTTAATAGCAGCATCCACAACTATCTATGTTTAGCTTGAATCAGACTCGTCGTAACAGCCCATCTTAGCCGCCCTGCTACAGTGTGATTGGGCCTCAAAACCACGCTGCTGTGATGTGAGTGGATCGAAACGCCGCTGGTTCAGACTCTCAAATCAATCGGGTGGCTGGAAGGCCAGATGTTTATCTCGAGTTTGTGAATTCACAAATATTGCTAGATAACATCTGGATAGCCAGGTTAGAGTTTTAGAAAAACAAAAACAACTTATACCAGACATAAATGCACAATTAATGAACTTTTTTTTTCTTTTTACTAATACTGATATTTAATACCCATATCTAACATCTTATCACCTTTTTCTAAACGTGTCATAGACATTTTAAGATTCTCCAGTTCAAAACTGATTGTAAATAAAACAAGATTTATGACCCATTACTCTATGTGCTTGCATATTCAATTAATAGTAAATGTCACACATGACTAATTCTGTATTTCAGCGTGCATTTTAATATCTTAGCGCACACCTGAGCAGAAGGATGATTGACATGTATGTAATATTTAACAGTGAGCAGCAGAAAAGCACTGGAAGCAAATGAGAGCTCTTGACTTTTCAGCAGCTGCGATCCAATTAAAATCACTGAGCAGCAGATTTGTGTTGAGAACTCTTCGCCTTTATGGACCTCACTAAAGACCAACTCAAGTCAATTTCTGCAGCCGTGCATAGGGGCGGCCTCAAGTGGCTTTGCTCATAATATCTTCCTCAATCAATTAAAAACACGAATGAAAAGGCACACTTTCCATCTACTTTACCAAAACTACATCCTTATGTTTCGAACTTATTGACAAAGTTGAGCAAGTGCTCCCATTCTATCAGCACAAGTGCAAGTTTATATGTTGTTTTCCTTTATTTTTCTAACTTAAGTTTTCACTGTTTAGGCAGATTTTTTTCTAATAAACGCTTGATTAACCTCAATTCAAACTAGAGCTCTTTCTGAACTCTTATAAACAAACAGCTGTGAAACTGTTACTCTCGTGCCTTCCTGCCAGTCAAGACCACACACTTTGACTAAACTTTACAAAGTTGTGTGGGTCTGGATCTGTGGAAACTGTGGGAACTGTGAAAAAGATGACCCAATCAGATTAAGCAGTCAGAGAACTCCACAGTTTGTTTCGAGACAAACAATCCATGTAAATTAGCTGCTGGTTGGACCAACCCAAGTTAGGAGAGTTTTTAGATGGCCTTTGAGGTCTGATTCCACACCCTTCTGCATTCAAGCAGAATGACTAGTCAGGAAAGTGACTCTGATGTCTGATTTACTCTGATTGCAAGTGCTCACAGTCTCTGCACAAGAAAAGTTCTTTTAAATCCTGTCTGGATCGTTTGGGGGTAAAAATAAGGTGAAGTTGCTGCCTGAAAGTTTGTACTGATATACTGCCAAGGCTGGGCAATAGATAGAAATGGATATTTTTTTGTCAATCGATAGATTTAACAATATTGTCAACAGAAAAGTGTCTTGTCTTTAATTATATTAGTTAATGTTTAATTGGACCTCAGACACGTTTTACTGATCGATTAGTGGACTACAAAAGAACTTGCCTCCTTTTCAAAACTAATAATAACTTAATGATTTGACCAAATATTTATGCTAAATAACTATTTAGACAGAAAAAAAATGCAACTCCACTCCACCACTGAATTATTGACTTAATATTGACTTATTATTATTGACCTAAGACAAAATTTAATATAACAATGAAATTATTGACTTTCCATATTTTTTGAAAGTTTATGATGTGTTTTTTTAAATAGTTCTTTTGAAGCTTTTTTTTTACTATAAACAATACACTCTTGCATATCTTCAGAACCACCTTCACAATAAAATTTGATATATCGCCCAGCGTTATTTACAATATTGAGCACTTAATTATCTGTTTTGCAGCTGCACCAAATCACAAAAAATAAATGTAAGTATTCGTAAATAAGAAAAAGAAAACCCTAATATAACTTTTTTCATTTTTGTTTTTTTTTTAGACAAAGTTTGTTTTTTTTTGACTGAAGATGAGTGAGTGCTAAGTGTTACACACCTGACAGTTCCCTCTTATCAGACGGCTGACACCATCTTCAAACCTTAAATGCATTTATTATGTTTTTCTATAAATGAATGAATTGATGGTTTATAGCTCTTTTCATGGCACTTATATTCCATTATTCCTTCAGTCTGAACTTGGTGCTGATAAGTTATTGTCAGAGGTGGCAAAAATACTGCAGTGCACTCTAATAAAAGTACTGGTGTAAAAAACAAATCTGGTAAACTCTGGTTTTATACTCTTACTCATTTACTTGAGTAAAAGTATAAAAGTAAACATGTGTAAATGTACCTAAGTTAAAAAAAGCAAAAAGTGCAAACACTGCCAAAAGTTATTGTCTCGGTTAAGACTACTAAAATACTAGATATTTGTCAGATTATTTCACTTGTTTCAAAACATTTCTGACGGTATTCAAGAGATTTGAGCTTGAATCAAATTAAGAAGAAATTTACTGAAACAAGGCAGAAAACACATTGAAACAAAGTAGTAACAGAAAAAATAAAAATAAAAAATATCCAGGTTTCAAGACATTTTAAACAATCTAGAAACACAGTTTTGCAGAGCATAAAGTTAGTTTGTGATATGCGGTGTAAGAGATGGACTTTACAGTAAATGAATTATAATTTATTTGACTTTTGTCATGTGATAAACATGTCATTTTTGTTAGGAATTATAACAAAGTAACTAACCTGATTATAAAATGTAGTAAGTACAAACTACAGATACTTCTTGAAAAATGTAAGAAGTGAAAGAAAAAGGCATCAGATTTTTTATATCAGTAATACAGATACTCAAGAAAACTACTTAAGTACAGTACTTGAGTAAAAATACTTAGTACTTACCAACTTTGGTCATTGTTGCTGACAGAAGTGAAGCTGCCAATCTGTGGCATCGAGGAAGCCCAAAACACATAAAAGATCATGTAACACTGAGTCCACTAAACCACAGAGAGCACCCAGATTAAACCAGCGCACTGGCCCCACAGTTTGAGACTCTCGCTGTGTATCGTGTTTGTGCAGTGGCTCATTGCTGACCTCGTGTAGTGTCAGCCCTCTGAGCGATACGGCGTTGCCCTTTCCTCCACAGAGCCAACAGACAGCAGCCACAGGTGGTCCACACGCTTTATCTCTCCTGACACGCAGCTCAGCCTTAAGAGGACAATTAAAAATTCATCGGGACAATGAAACGAGCAGTACAGAAGTAGGACAGAAAACAACACAAACCCGCTCACGCTTCAGAAGGGCTGTGACCCATTGTCCAGTGAGTCTCGTGGCTGTGGGCTTTGTTGTCAGCATGCTTCCCCCGCTGTTTGCATAACTGGACGAAAAGATTACATTAGAATAATCCATATTTGTTTTACTTTAGAAATCTGAAATTAAATCAGGTCTGAGTTTAATAACTGTGTCATCAGAGAAAATCAAAATGTTTTGTTCTTCAGTACATCAAGTAATTAACTGATATAGTTGTGTTCGGTATTGGTTCTCATTGAAATGTCGATCGTTTGCTACATTTTGTTTCCATTCACTGCATGTACGTCTAAAGTATA
Organism: Mugilogobius chulae; assembly: GCA_038363315.1. Lineage (NCBI taxonomy): Eukaryota > Metazoa > Chordata > Actinopteri > Gobiiformes > Gobiidae > Mugilogobius > Mugilogobius chulae. Next base: position 29,873,114 of record CM076403.1, read on the forward strand.
ATGTAGTGTATGTACTGTATAATGTATGTACATATAAAGCCCTCTGCACACTGGAGAACTTCAGGTCAGAGAAAGAGAGACAGAGAGAGAGAGGAGAGAGAGAGAGAGAGAGGAGAGAGAGAGAGAGAGAGGAGAGAGAGAGACAGAGAGAAAGTCACACAGAGAGAGAACCAGATATCAAGTAAGAGAGAGAAAAGGTTAGATATCAAGGAGAAAGAGAGAGAGAGACAGACAGAGAGAGAGGAAGAGAAAATAAACAGAACGCCAGAAAGAGAAAGACAGAGAGAAAAAGTTAGACATCAAGAGAGAGAAAGTGAAACAGAACGAATTTAAGTCAAAAAGTTCCAACTGCAAAAGATGTTACACACAACTGACAAAGATTAAGCAGTTGTTCAACAAAATGTATATATTACCATGTATTGCCATTGTCAAATAGTAACTCATCTAGTATCTGTATTTTTTTTTTTGCCCTTTTTACAAAGTGGTTGCTAGGTAACAGTTATGTAATTATCTTTACAAATGTCATATTTTCTAGCCGTCTATTACAAACCTCATCAAATTAGCCACATTTGGTGAAAACTTTCAAAATGTTAAAGGAAATCTTCAGTATAACCATGTTCACTATGTTTTACTGAAAAATGCAGTCCAACCTGTCATATATACATTAAGTCATTAAATAAAAACAGCCTTCAACCAAACAAAATAATGCATTATACGTGGTGAGTCTGTTTACATTCCAGCCTTTTAAAACTTTCATTTTAAAGTTTCCAAATCAACTTTGACATTGGTTGCTGTCTGTGCTGTTTGTGCATCCTCTCTAAAGGACATTTTATCCACAGCGATGGAAACATTTAAATTATTCTGACTAACAAATACCCATCGGGAATTGTTTTTCTTACTTGCAAATAAGTCTTCAGTGACTTTCTTGCACTGTGTTGTGGACTCTTTTAACTGAAGAGTGCACCACCTACTGTTCTTACATTAAAACATGTCAATGCAACATTAAATACAATAATTGATATCTAAATTGTAACTAAACATATTAAAACGTTGGTATTTTATTACAAAGCACATTTTATTGCTTTTTTGTTGTTTGTGCATGAACATTTGACACATAAACTTATATAACTACACTTTTTTAAACATGTAAAATAGTTGGATAATAATTCATGAAGTGGAGCGCCTCATCTTTCAGTATATTTCATGTACATCCAAACTCCTGTTGAGATACTTCAGGACAGTGAGTTGCACTTATTATGAGCAGTATTATGCATGAGCTAGTGGTAGTCACTGGAGGACCAGCCTCTGAAACAGTTACACTCCCCAAATGAAGAGTGCAACAAGAGACAACTTGTGAAGAGCAAAGAACAGAGAGGAATTGAATATTCTTTAGGGGAAAGGGAGAGAAATCAGAAGATATTGCTGAGGTTGCCATACCTTCCCCCACATATACTGTATACTGTATATACATGTAGTAATGTAAAAAAAAAATGTAATGGCAGGGTCCCCAAAGGTTGTACCTCCCATAGATTGCGTGTGTACACTAACTTGTCATGACGACAACATAGATAATTTTTCTTGTCGTCTTACAGACTGCGTTTGGTTCGAGGCCACATAGGACATTTTATTTGAGGCTATCCACTAATAGGTCTGAAGTTTCAAAAATGGGTAAGATTAGGGTTTTGATAAACGTCCTGTTGCCTCTTTAAAATGTAAGCAAATCAAAATAATTAATTTTAAACTTCCTGCATCAGTCACATGTTTTGCTCTCTTACCTAATGCAGAGGTAAGTGAGCAAATTGTTGTTCATCACAATGTGTTTTTACCTTTTTTTCACAGACAACAGACAAAGTTGGCAGATGGCTGATGAACAAACGGGACATTATTAGATGATGACAGGACATTGCATACACATTTTGACTTCAAAAGATACAAGAAGATATAGAGGCAAAAATATTTTTTAAAGGGGACCTATTGTGTTTTTTCTTTTATATTTATAAGAAACTAGAACATGTGCAGATCAGTAATTTACCTTTTGTTCATTGTAAAACACAAAGTAGATCTAAAAAAACTTAAAATAGAAACACCTCTACTGACTTCCTGTTAAAAACTGATAAGCCCCGCCTCTTCATTTTAAAATGTAACTGTAAAAAGCAACAGATTTTGAAAAACTATTTTTTATTGTTGGAAAGTGGATATGGAACAGTATTGAACCATATATGCTTTACTTTAAGTATTCATCTTTTGAATTATAACAAGTAAATACAGACAAGTGGGAGGGGATAGGTGGTAGGTGAGAACGAGGATTTCTGAGCACTTGAGCTCCAGCTGAAGAACAAAACAAGATTACTCCAACATGCATGAATCATCAAATATAACCTTGAGTAAACTAATGGTGAAGGGAGGCCGTCATTACTAGGTTAAAAACTTGGAAAAGTGAATTTGACATAATAGGTCCCCTTTAAGTTAATTCATTGTAAAAAAAAAAATCGAATAAAGTCCCTTTAATATTCATAAATAATAACACGTCTTTACATTCCCCCATAGAAATCAACTGGACGTTCACATATGAAATACACACATAAATAATAGAAACTGCCTTCATATGACACTCTGTTTAACATTGAGTTGCACAAGCACATGATGTTAAACAGAGTGGATCCAACTACTGGATCCTAAAATGTAATTTGCTTTTTGTTTTATAGTCTTTTATCCCTGTGTTTGCTATGGGAGATTATAACCATATACAATAATGAGTTGTATATATTTCATGTTGATAATCTGGCCATGGGCTTTCTGCAGCCACGAGCCGCTCCCCGAACCACTGTTATGGATTTCTTGGACAAATGTTTTATGTTTTGAATATATAATATATATATATGTGACTTAAGGCCCAATACTGAAAATCGATTTTACCCCAGCACAGATATTGCATACAGTAATAAGGAGAAAATGTGTTTGGGTTGACTGGTGTTTGGTCTGATCTATTATTTTCACGTTTCACATGTTTGTTTGTAACATTTGCATAATTTGGTTTGAAAATAGTGGTTTTGTTGTTCTAATGTGGACTAAAAGGGTTGTAATTAAGGTCACAGTCTAAAGGTGAGAAAAGATTCAAAGTCTGGGCCACAAAGACCACAATTCACTAAAAGCAGTTTATTTGTAAGTGAAAAAATTCACTCTCTGAAATCCAAAATTTGTTTAGTGCTTTTTACATTTTAAATGCATAAATTCCTTTTGTTAATTCTGGTCTGTGTTTTTGGTTAGACATATCCTGCTCACTTGTATGCGTTTTTTTTATATTTCAGTGTTCTTTCACCAGTTGTATTTGGATTAATTAATACATGTTCTTGTCTTGTCCTGCAGCTGCGTGCTCAGAAAATACCTGTTTTTGTCCACCACTATCTCCGCCCATGTGTCTTTACAGTATTTGTGATTACTTAAAAATTCTGATTCTGAGTAAAATATGTAGGGTTCATTATTGTCATGCAGCTACTTTCCAACTAAGGATGGAAAACTGTTCGAAAATTTCGAAAATAGTTCGAAGTAGGCAGTGATCGAATCTAAAGGCCAGAATTGATCAGTTTTGCTCATGCAAATAACCTACACACTAACACACTTTGTAGTTGTATAATACACACAATAATACAGTACAATTACAGCCATGATGTTTGAAGAAAAGCAAATGTGGCACCTGACGAATGTGCATTATTGGGTGGACCTCTTAATTTGGACACAAAATATTACTGTTTATTGTTTCAAATGTTCATGAAAAATACAAGTTCTGAGCACTAAAAACAGTGGCTTTGTTTTAAATGTAATTTATTAAGGTTTATTTTGTGTCTTAAGGTAAAAAATAAAAATGTAATATAGATAAACTAACCAAATTGACCAAAGTCAAAAATTGAAAAATTGAGGCCTCAAAATAGAAAACTTACTCTTATTGTGACTTAAGTGAATCATCCCATCCTTATTTCCAACAATAACAAATTAGTATTTTAATATCTGAAGCTTGTCACAGTTAAATTTACACTGAGGAGGTTTAAAACCAAGCTCTGCAGTTTTTAAAGGCAAATAAATGAACGTGTTGAGAGAACACATTGTAAAGTACTAAAAACATTGAAACAACAAAAAAATCAAAACCATGTCTTCTTTAAACTGTGACCTCCCCAGAAAGAGCAACTTTAGCACGCTAAGGTTGTCATTAGCTTTACAATGACGATAATACTTTATCGTGTTGTGAAAAGCACTAACCATAACCCTAACCCTAACCCTAACTCATCGTAGAATAGTTTGAAAAGTTTAGAGCACATTGTGTGACTCCTGCTAAAAATAAAGAGCCGTGTTTACGTTTTCAAGACGCAAAATTCAGTCACATTTCTTTAACAATTGATATATTCAGCTTCTTGGTGGTCGAGTGGATATATTATGTGAGACATTACAAATATCATCTGTGTGGGTCTGAGTTAGTCATAAATATTTAAATAGTTTGACACTTGTTTGCACAGGACATCTTTCTTGAGCGTTTCAGATCTGGCCACCCTGCCATGCATTTCCATGTTACATAAATGTGCTTGGAACTCTTTCAATGTGAATGAGGCGCAGCCCTGCGTCAAAGGATAAAACAAACAAAGTGTATGTGCATGTAGTCAAAGCAACTCCCACACTGTCAACACTCAGCTCTTCTGTGCTGCTGAAGGTAAAGAGGAAACAAAAGCTCTTCTGTGTTAATTCAACAACTATTTAGTGAAAGGAATGTTCTGCTGAAATTTCAATAAAGGAAAAAAAAAAAAGAAACTAAGTAACTGTGACAGACAGTTCAATGTTATGCCATTAACCTCTAAGAAATGTATAGGCCTATGCAATTTAGAACGACAAAGAAGTTGAATCCACAAAACCTTGATATGTTGATATGTGTGAGAAATGTTTCTAAACTATTGTAGTCAAAGTACAACCATGTGAAAAAGGGTTGTCTCTAAAGGTAAATTACTGGAGTGGACTTTAAGTTGGATGTTATACTCATTTGTTCTAAACCTCTTTACCATTATACAGAGTGGATAGTGCTTTCACCTCAAAGCAAGAAGGTTGCAGGTTTGTTTCTTTTGTTTGTTTGTTTGGTCTGCTCATTTTACTGATACTTCTTTAGTTGAAAAACATCTTTATTCTGATCAAAAGAATTAACCCACCATGTAAGATCACTGGACTGTTTTTTGTCTAAACACACTGGAGCTCCATGAAACCTAATCTTTACAACTCCAGGTATGTTTTTGATGAGAAAACATTTTAAATAGCCTATGAAAAGATAAAGTAATACAGGCTTCTAACAACTCTATATTCATGCATGTGTTGAAAACAATAGATTTGAATCCAGCAGAAGAAGCTCACATCTTACATGTGAGAACTGGCTTTGATTCTCTTTCTCTTTCAGCTTTGACCGCTGATGTCTTTGAATGCACTAACAATGCCAATGAGTTTCTTCTCCAGATCTAAGCATGTATCTTCACTGTTAAGCGCTAATGGTGTCATGGGTCTAAAACATCAACAAGCCAATTAATTGTCATCAGAGTCATGAATATCACTATCAGTTCACCTTTGTTACCTTACCGAACATACCTTGGAGTAAAGTAATGAAAAGGTAATGCCTTCCCAGTGGGATCACAGCTCTAAAACCCCAGAGGAGTCAATGGACTGCTGGGAACAAGCTTCTGAAGTGCTTTCTTGTCTTTGTGTAGCTGCAGGAGGAAGTTAATAATGCAACAGAGCCGATTCCATCATGTCACAACAAGTGCCATCAAAAATAACTCATTACAAGCAGCTTTTCATCTATCAGTCTATAGAAAGTTTACACATCCTCAAAGGTAAAATGACCCTGTTGTAGCATTGTGTGAGAGCTTTCTTCTTCTGCTTTTTACTTCAGGGTTGCTCTCATTAAAGCTATATGCACCGTTGTATAGATCATAGTTTTCTCATTGTTCTGACATATAAACAAGCACTCACCATCACAATATGTCAATACTTACCGCACTAGTCACTTATGGCAATAGTTTTCCTAAATGGCAATAATATATTCGTTTTTAAGGCTACACTTATATTCCTGGTTCATTTCAAAGCTCTGTTTCGCTTAATTGAACTTTATTTAACCATGAAAGTCCAACTGAAATTCATCTCAGCTAAGTCCGTGGGGGAGGGGAGAGGAGAGGGATTTATTTTTTAGTGGAAGGGGAAAGCCGGATTACCTGAAGAAACCTTTGCAGACATGAAGAGAATATGCAAACTCCATAGAAAGGCCCAGGTTGACTGGAATTGGACCCTCTTGCTATGAGGCCAGAGCACTAGCCACTGCGCCACCGTGTCACTATATTTGTCAAGCAGCTACAACATCAACATTTCAACTATATGTTGGCAGCTACTTCCCTGCAGAGTTTTATCAGACTTAAACAGATGTTGCACTGGACCAAAGAAAACTAATGTTACAATTCAGACTAAATTCAATTTTGATTAAAAAATAACTATTTATCATTTAGACATATAAAGTGGCATACAATGATAGTGAAGTGGTACAAATACCTCCAACACTATCTCCAGACCTAAATCAGGTCCATAACAGGACTACTGCAGGTCTAAATTTGGGCTGCTATATAGCACAGTGCAACAGTTTAATCACACGGTGGCAGAGTGGTAAGCAATTTTGCCTCAGAGTGAGAAGATTTGTTTGACTCTCCAGGTGCTAGGCCATGGGTCTCCAACCTTTTTCACCATGAGAGCTACTCTTGCAAAAAACAAAACTAAAACCTGGCGGCGAGTTACTACCTTTACCAAAAGTTGAAGTTAACTGTGGAATAGTGACAATTGGGCATCCAAAGATACATTTACAATAGAAATACGCACATAATAAATTACATTTGAGTAAAAATGCATAATTTGTATGATTTTAAAATCTTTTGACGAGCTACTTGGAAGGCGGAGGCGAGGTACTTGCTCCCGAGCTACAGATTGGAGATCCCTGCTCTAGACCTTTTTGTGTGTTTGCATGTCTCAACATCTGGATGCTTTTCCTCTGGCACTCCAGTTACTCCCACCAAACAAAACATCTATAATAGGTAAAATCCTCGATGGTCTGGAAGTCCTGACCAAGCCCTGCAAGTAGAGCCATGATAGGTCCCTAAGCACTGTACCTCCTGAGAAATTACAAAGGACTCATAAAATAGGAGAAGTAAAATGTCAGTAGTGTCAACATATCACCTGAAGAAGCTAGTGTGTAACACATGGTAAATGTACCACAGTTTGAAAATACACCTCTGAAAAGTTACACAATTCTGTTTGTGTTCAGAATTTGTAGATAACTTTAATTATGTCTTTATAAAAGATCAAAATTGTGAAACATATAAACCCATTCAGAAGGAATCAATTAAAAACAATTACTTTTACTTTTTACTTTATGTTGCAACAAAACCTTTTTGATTTAGGTCTGGACTCTGGACAGAGTATTGCGTTCATGGGGGGCAGTGGTCTATCCTCTGCTCTCTGCATTTTCCAAACTCATCATTTATTTCAAAAGACAAAAATCTAAAGCAGTTTCATGAGCATGGCATCCTTTTTTATTGGTCAGCACCCAAATGACTATAACTCAATATAATAATAATGTTACAGAAATACTTGATATACTGTAAGTAACTCAAACTACACATATTTTTTGCTTCAGTTTGTACAATACAGTTCAAGCAACAACAAGAAAAACCCACACAGCAACAACGTTACAAATGCCCTGAAGGAGAATCCTGCACAGTTGAAGGGTCTGAGGAACTGTCAATTAAAATATACTTTAATGATTCCTTTGGCCCTTAGTAATAAATATACAATTTAGAATGCACGTCCTTCAACATTGAACAAAATAAACACTAAATAAACACAGAAATATGATTAAATGCTAATACAGAGGCAAAAATGGCACACACCCAGTTGCAAAATAGGTGACTGCAGTTACACATTTTCAACAATGTAACATATAATTTACTCTTGTTGACTGTGAGTTAAAAACACTCTCCTACGGCAAAATCTATTGTTTACACCTGAGTGGTTCTTGAAGTCGAAATGTATTAAATAATGATACACTAATGCATTTATCCTGGGGCTTCAGACATTGAAATGTATAATTCTTCTTATTACACTCTGCATGGAGAAAAGGATGTATAAACACACACGATGCTGAACATGTCACTTTCCCCTTTGCCACAGTTGTGTCATAACAAGCTAAGCCACAACTAGTCTCCAAATATTTAATACACTTATTTTCTTCTCATGTTAAGGTCAAGTTTGTACATTTGACTAATAGCACCAGTGGTTCAAAGCTTTTCTACAAGAACATTTTAGATATTACTTTTCGGAATTTGATGTCTTACTCTGACCCAAAAGGTCATGTTTTGATTGGATGTAGTTTGCTTGGTTTGTGTTTTGTGTGGTAGAAAGATAACAGCAATAAAAACTGGGTGACATTTTGTGGTCAGGCCAGTAATGGGCAAAATAAGATGTTTTCTCTTGTTTCATTATCCTCTATAGTTGTGAAAAATGATATTGTTTATTTGTTAGCAGAAGGTTTATCTATTGGGTTTTAGATATTCTGTACATTACTCTCCAACCAACACATTGATTACGTCTGATATTAGTGCTGGTGGCCTACTGTGTGACAGCTACAAGGTCGAAGGAACATGTCATCTTCAAATGCAGGAGGTACTTTAAATTTCTGACTGCAGGGCGCTTATGCTCTGGATTATGCTGCCTGCATCCACACCCTCAGCCTACAAATCACAAATGTGTTTATGAAACTGGCCCTTGAAGTTTGGATCAGCTGGCAGCAGATCGACAACCAAGGCGATGAAGTCATGAGGCTGCAACACAGTCTCAGAAGAAAACGACAACAAAACAACAAATGATAAGCACGTTTTCACACCTTTGTTACGAAAACTCAAAACGTAAAATAAGCACAAACTTTGGTTGGAGCCATGTGGAGTTTGTTATATATGTGTTGTTTTTTTTGTTTGTTTTTTGTTTCGGAAACTGGGTTGGATGAGATGGATTCCCAGACTGAAACTTCTCAAACATCAGGCAAATTACCACTCCTTACAAAAATCTTTAAGATGTGTCATCAAAAGTACTTAAAGTAATCTCAGTGACTTTGAAGAATTGTAGAGGGTCAAATCTTTTTCTTTTTCATCTTTTTCCTTTCAAGAGAATATATTGTCCTCCTGCTGAGATTTTAAAAAAGCAATACAGCTGGGGTACCTGATTTTAATGTTGAGAAACATGAAGTAGATATGAAGTAGCTCCGGGCTCTCACAAACCCTTTGGCTCATGGCTGATAACCATGGCTGTGGGAACACATTTGGGTTTGCGGTGGTGAGATGTGAGGAGAGTGTGGGGGTCCTCCCCAGGAGATATTGAACAAAATACCAGCCTGTTCTCATGGATAAGCGTGTGAATACCACGCTATTGTAAACAGCGTGTCATATGAACGCAACTTCTATTTTTTGTGTGTGTATTTGACGCGTTTCTGTCCTAGTTAATTTCAATGGTGAATGTTAAGACATGTTGTTATTCATGAATACTAATACAATCCTAATCCTAACCTTAACCAACTCCAAGCCTAAGAGCTGAACTTACCCATTTTTGTAACTTCAGACTTAAATGTACCTGTTGAAAAACCTCATGTTTGTCGTGTCCAAACCACGCCAGGGCGTCGTCATGATGCGCAATTTGTCAATTTGCAGATTCTGAGACTGCAGCCTGCAGCTCTTCTCTGCTGCCTTTAACGCTGCTTTTCTCTTTGAGCTGAACACGTCATGCAGACGGCTTCAACAACAATTCTGCCTAAATCTTTTGCGCAGACTCTTTCTGGACTTATGTGTGTAGTGTTTTTTTTTTTTTAAATGTAATTAGAATTCGGAATCTTTTCGGATATGTGGTGCGTAATTTGCACTATGGAATTTACAAGTTCATATGTTAGCAAATATAAGGCAGATTTAAAAAAATAAATAAAAATGACCAAAATTTACACTGTGAAGAACATCTTTATGGATTCTGTGCTGTAATCTTGCTGTATTTGACTGGTTAATTACTGCACACATGAGAATGGATCATGTTGTTGGGCAATGCAAAAATCATGGGCAACATCCAAAGAGTGAGAAAGCTTGTATATAAGTGTGTGAGAGAGAGAGAAAAATAGAGAAAGAGGAGCAAAAAAATAAAAAATAAAAATAGAAAGGGGTGAAGTAGCAGCGTCTGTCAATAAAATTTAACATCAAAAAAAAAAAAAAAAAAAAAAAAAAAAAAAAAAAAAAATTTGAACAGTTCAAAGCAGCATTTTACATCTCTGCTGTCTGAATAAAGAGAAAAAAATGTGTTGACCAATTTAGTAACACCCCCACTTCCCACTTCTACAAGTAAATAGTTCTTCTCACAGGTGGCAAATGAAACGGACCACTCAAAAGTAGCTAATTGGAGCACTGCTTTTTGGCCAACTATGAAAAAGAAACTGTGTTATAATTGGTTCAGACTTTACACAACTATCTGAATTTGTCACAAAGTGCTGCGTTTGCTGTGGACAAGAGAATGTTTTCAAATTTACAACAGAAAGTTCGGTATCCCAACCTCAGCCTGTTTCCTTTTTGTCCTTCCATGCATAGATAGACAGTGATGGCAAAAAGCTTAGCTTATTCATCATTCAACAGTTCACACAGAGCCCATTGGCACCACATTTATACAACACACTTATATTTATAACAGACACAGAGGTGCAGATGGTGTTTTAAGATTTCTCTCCGTGAGGTGGAGACTGTTCCCGCTGAAACAACAAGGTCACACCTTTTCTAAAACGGTGATCTCTCACGCTGTAGATGATCACATTACAACAGCTGTTTGAAGTTAGTATCCAAAAGGCGAAAAATGAAAAGTTGCACCATGTGTATCCTACTACGTTTCCAAGTACAAACACAGCAATTGGTGAGAACGACGCTGTGAAGGCAAAAGTCAGGATCCCAATTGTCTTTGCTGCTTTGATGTCAGAGAAAGATGGTCTATGGGGACATCCACTGGTCCCCCCTGCTGCCTCACTCACGCTACCCTCTGAAAGAAGTTTACGTTTGATTGTGTATCTCCGAATGCTTGTAAAAGACATAATGTTTACTGCCAATGTGCCGCCAAGAAGTGTAAAGTCAAACGCGGGAAATAAAAGCAAAATATTAGCATCAGGAGGCAACTGTCCACCGTGAAGAAGTGGAGTGTAGTTGCACATTCGACTGCATTCATTGTACTCCATTGTAAAGTTGCTGCTGAACATTAGCGGAGCCATCGCTAACATGAAACTAGCCGTCCAGGAAAGCAAAATCAGCAGCAGTGTTCTTCTTCTTGTTACTAATGCGTCCTTATGCAGCGGTCTCAAAATAGCAATGCTGCGCTCCACAGTCATGAGGAAAATGGTGCTAATAGAGACAAATGTGCATCCGGCGAAAATTGGTCCGATCAACATGCAGGGCTGCCAAGGACTGACCAGGCCTCCCATGGCTGTGGACAGGGCCGGGGAGCTCAAACTGCCCTGGTACCAATTCGGAGGGACACTGGTGACCATCAGGGAGACCTCAGTGTAGACGGAGAACGGAACCACCAGAACGCCCACCATCATGTCTGCTATGGCCAAAGACACTGCCAAAACGAACAAGGAAGTGCAGGTAAGTCTTTGTAATACACAGTTGAAATGCTGTAACTGTTCGTAACAAGACCTTTTTTCACATTAAAACAAAATACTATTTGATTACATTTAGCATGATTTGTGGTTCTGTTACATTCACAACTGCAAGGAAGAACAAAAGTGTTTGTTGTGGCTTGTGATTTAAGTCTTTTGTACCTCACTACCAGAATAGAAAACCAAAATGTTGTCTCTAAGCACTTAACAACTTGTACTAACAGCCAAATGGTTTATTTGTTACGTGACAGCCTGCGTTTAATGGCCTATTATGCTCAGACTTGGGCTTGTAAACACTAATTACACATTAAGTCTGTGTCTTTCAAGTTGCCCAAAGCATTTTGAACAGTATATTATTCATTCAGTCTTAGTAATGTTAAGATAGTATGTAATGTAGCCACAGCTTCCAATCAGTAACACCAAGACCTCTCGCCAAACACACACACATAAGCAGCAGTGAGTGGCAAAGATGCATGAGAATCAAATAAAATAAATACATAAATAAAAACAGAAAAAGGGAAAGCGAAAGTGAAATTCAGATAAACAGATAAACAATGGGAACATAGCCTTCTTCAACATTTCTTGCTTATTCAGACTTTTGCACATTTATACTTTGAACGTAATACATTTCTCTCTTTGTGTAGCTTTTTGAACAATAAAACAGACATCAGTAAAAGCTTTTTAAAAGCCATAAAATGTGTTTTGGCTGAGCTTTTTGTGAGCTTGCATGTACCTAAACTCTTTTAGGAATGTTTTGAGGAATAGCTTTATTTTTCTATTTAATTGGAAATAAGCTGGACTATTTTCACTTCAAGAAAGTTACACACAGTGTCACTTTAAATACCCTGGTACCCTGGTTTTTAGTCTATTTGATGAAGAAATTATTTGTTGTGCGGTAGTTGAATTGCCCTAAAGTTGGGGTAGCTGTTTTTCACACTGCGAACAAAATTTAGGTTTTAAATCTGACAACATTTCTCGTAAATCTTTCAACACATTGTTAATATCAATTTGTATTAAGTTTAGGTTCCAATTTGGACATAAAACCCTCTTTTTTCTTTTTTAAAGTGAAACTTTATAAAATGCTGCATTTATTATAGACTTTTTGGTGGAAAACACAAAGTTGACTTATTTACAACTAAAAAAGTTAGCTACCCCAACTTTAAATCTCCAACTGTCGGAGAAACAACTTTTTATTTTGTCATTAAGTTGAAGTGCAAGTTCATCTGAGCAAAAAAAAAGATCCATAGGAAAGATTTACCTTTGAGATAGCCCTGTGGTGTCCTGGACTGCCTCGTTTGCACAAAGACTGTCAATGTGACCACATTTCCCACTACGATGGCGAAGGCCAGGCTGATCATGAACGCCACCGTCAGGGTTCGGTTCAGGACTCCACAGCAGCAGACGGTGCAGAGGGGGCGGTCCCGGGGGTGGTGGTGTGGTCAGGTTAAAGGAAGGGTCTGTGGTGAGGAGCAGAGCAGTTGTACTCCCCGCAGTGCTGCTGGTGTTGAAGAGGAGAGCAGTCATGGCCAAACGGAGAGCGCCGATGCCGTCAGTACAAAGGGTCCTTTTTTAAACCATGCCATGAGCCTGGAGGTTATTCTGTAGAGACAAGCGCATTGAAGTTGTTTTAAAAATACATTTCAGAAACTAAATAGATAATTTGATAAATAATTAAATCACACCAAAATCGTAATTTAGCCTGGGGCTAAATCTATAAAGTGAATCATAACTTTAAGAGGACATTTTATTCAAAAATAAATTCATGGGCTTTGTTGTTTAACAATGTTACCTCATCAATGTCTACATTGTATTTTAATTGTTTGAGTAATCCTGTATTGTCCCACAACTGAGGCTGTACCAGAAAATCTATTGCTTGTTACAGTGAAATGTCACAAAAAAGGAGAGAGAGTCAACTGACTCACTTCTATTACAAAGCCTTATTATGTCAATAATTCAAATTACTATGAACAAACTGTAATGCATGAACTGGTTCATATATTGTATTTTGTCTCCCTGGGCAGAGAACATAAATGACGTAAGGTTAGAAGCAATCATAACTCTGTGAATACAAATGGATTTGCACAATACACACAGCACCTTAGGATTTGTGCAATACACACAGCACTTTAGGGCTTGTACAATTGTGCATATGGGCATGTGCAATAGAACTTGTGCAATAGAACAATAGAATTTGTGCAATATGATTTAATGTGCAATAGGATTTATGCAATACACATGGCACTTTATTACATCTGCATATAACTTTTTACTGTTAAATTTTATTTAAATATGCAATAGCACTTTATTAATTCAATGTGTTGTAAATTGTGATCTGTGTGACCTTCCTGAGTTTATGTTTGTTTTTGAATCTCTCCTGTCCTTGTCTGTGTAATCAGTTTTTAATGTGTTTTGTATGTCTTGTTGACTTGTTTGTGCGTGTCTTTAAATGACACCATCAACCTATCAAGGGACTGCAGATGGAAACCAGCCAATGGCTAAAATCTAGCATATTTACAGATGTATATATGTTCATTAATATGCACTGTCCTTTTCTAAATAAATAAAAAATAAATAAATAAAAGTTCATCTTCATGGATTAAAAAGTGGTGAATATTTGTGAAGAGGGTCACGCTGTTCTTCAAAACACTCTTAATGTCCAGAATTTTAATATTATAGCTTTACGCACATGACTTCTCACTCCGGCGTGTCAGCTTTGCTTTCAGAAGTGTCAGGCCAGTGATAAGAATGGACTGAATGTTACTTTAATAACAACATGTCTCCTTCAATTGTGTGTAAATGCATTGTCAAATTCTTGTCCATGCTAAAGAAAACGCAGAGGAAAACTTTACGTGCATATTGGTTTCTTTATTTTATTGTAAGACATTTCTGAAGTGCTTCTGTTTTTCCACACTATTTAAATGCATAGAAAGACAACTCCTCCTGGACATGTCTTATCTACTCTAGGCTGTATTGTTTGGTCTAAACCCAATTTAGAGTGAAATACGTCCAGCGGCCTGGAGTTTTGGAGTTCAGACCAGTTCACAAAGTTTCTTAGTACACAAAAACCTTAACAGAGTTTTAATTTAACTTTTGTCGACCATCACAACTCACAATCAGCCACAAGGCCATATGAAAAATACATTTACATACATTAACAACATAATACAGAATCTGTCCTTCTAAATGCATAAATGAAAACTAATGAAACACTTAAAAAATAAACAAATAATCCACTGTACTGGAAAAGTTATACAGTGACACCGTGTAGTGGACAAATCAACTAATCACACTAAAATGGAAAGTTTCTTTATGGATATAGATGTTTCTTTTGCTACACTGTATTATAGTTAAATAAGCAACATCTCCATGAAGACAAACAGAATAGGCCCTCCTCTGAGCAATTCGTTCAATGTTTTTAGTCTCTTAAAATCTCTTCTTAATATTTGCTGTGCATCTAAAGTGTGAAAATGCTTGTTTTTTTCTTAATAAAAAGATATTTTTTTTATAACCACAACATAAAGGACATGTCAAAAGCAAAAGATTATCACGTTCCACGCCTTTTTTGAGTAAATATGCCACGTGTCGTAGCCTCAGTTAATTCCTATGGTGGTTATAAAGATGTGTTATTATTTATGTTAATTTAACAAAATCTTTGTTCTAATGTTAACCTACCCCAAGCCCCAGCCCTACACTTAGCTTGAAGCATAAACTCACCCGTTAAACCTAAAGTGAATGTCCCCACGTGACTTCAACCAACTCCTGTTTATTTCACATGTTTTCACACTTTTATTGTGCAAAATATATAAAGTGAAACATATACATAAAAAAGATGTGAAATCAAGCTCATCCCATGCTATTTTTGTGTCGTGGTGTATCTACGTTTTAATGTGAGACTTTGTTGCCTAATAATAAAACCATGAGGTAGAACAAGTCACTGTTTTGCAAGTGTCAAGTCCTTGGCTGAATCCATTCCCAAGTAAGTGCCCCAGAAGTCCAGGAGTCCAAGTCAAGTCCAAGTCTTGTAAGTTTATATTATTCAATACATGTATTTCAATTCAATGTAATTATCCCATTCACGAAAAAGTAAGAAGGAACATGTTCCAGTAAAATTACACTATTTCTTCTAAGCATCAAATCAAGAGTCAAAGTCAAATTCCACAGCTTAGTCCATTTTATCAAGTCAGATCTCAAGTCACCAAAATAGTGACTGAAGTCTGACTCAAGTCTAAGTCCACTCATCTGACAAAACCTTGAGAATTTCATTTGCAGAAGTAGAATTTGATTTAATTCCTGTCTCTTAGGCGTAGGCTGCTGTAATCATTGATGCTGCTCACTGAACTGGACAACTGTGAGGTGCATACACGTTCACAAAAGCACCTATAATTTACACGTTGAGCCGCCATGTCTTTGGGGACGAACAGTTGTGAAACTTCTTGAACGCTTTAAAGTTCACACATCATAATTTTCCTTTCTTATGCCTTTGTATTGATTGACTCATCACTAAAATTGCCTGTGATGATACTTGCCCTGGCGGTGGCTTGAACATAAAATGACAGCCTGATTGCCTGATTGATAGTATTGTCTCCATGTTGTTCATAAACCCCACACCTCCTCCTGACTGGCATTTCTTTTCTCTGACTGCGTGGGAGAAATCGCTTGAACGTCACAGCTTTATGTGGAGCCAAAACGTCATAACTATTCTTCAGGCTAAATAAAACCTGAAAACCATTACACATGTAACTTTTGGAACAAGTAGCGCTTTTTTATTTCTTTATGTAAACAATTTTCAGTCAGAAAAGGGAGACTGAAAAGAGTTTAATTGCAGGCATTTTTATTGATCTATCCATCTATATGTCTCCATCTGTTTGTCTCTTTTTCTCTCTTTTCATTTAGTAGTTTTTCTCCTTTGCACCCTCTCTCTATTGATCCATATCTATCTTTCTATTAAACATTCATCCCTGCCCTTTACTTATCCCATGTAAATATGTCAGGTTTGGCCAGGCAAGCTGATTTGCATGTGTAATCCCAAAGATGGCTGATGTTAGGACAGCCAAGCCGCAAAACAGAGCAAAGTAAAGTAAAGGAAAGCAAGGTTGCTCAATGTTAAACATGTTAGACATTTGTAAAATTGATTGCTAGTTAGTAATTAAGCTAAGATGCTTGCAAAACAGATAGCACAAACATTGTCCAAAGACAGAGCACAAACAGCACTCAAAGAACTTATAATTCACATATTTTTGTTTCCTTACATACTCAGAGTCGTACATATTTACCAAATCCTGCATTTTTGGCTCAGCTCTCACTCAGAAGGTCTGTTATGTTTGTAATGTTATTAAGTGTGTAATACTCATACTTTGAACACTTTTTATGGCAATCTCAACAAGAGATGTTCATGGTTAACCGATTAACCGATTAACACCAACCGAGTGTGAGCTCTTTGACCAGTTAACTAACACAAATATACAATTGCTCCAGCAGATGGAGCTAACTGCACCTGAACAGCTCTGTATCACTAAAACTACAAAAACTGTGTTTGTCTCATGAGAACTGAGTAACTAATGTCAATCTTGTATGGATTTATTATCTCGGATTTCATGTTGGAGAAGAAAACAGACTGGATTGTTTAGATTTGTCTATGCGGCTAACATTAGCAGCAACTTTAAAACGTGACTTTTTATTTAAGAGTGATTTTATTAAATACACAGTGCAACAGTGCATACAGAGGATTTTATTTATTTATTCATTCATTCAGTATTTTACCAGGTAAGTCAATTGAGAAAAATTTTTCATTTACGTGTTGTGCACAGTTTAAAGGCCAGTCGCTGTCTCGCTGCTCTGCGTTCACTTTCGAAGCACACTGTGCCCAATTATAACACATCCAGTGAAAATAACAACATTAAAAAAGTACTGCCTTAACGTAATCAGTTAACCGATTATTGATTGTGAAGGGCTACAACTAACGATTAAAGAAACATTTGAAAGCGTGCATTACTAATCTCATCTACACTATAGATAAGAACAGTTATTTGATTATACCATCTCAATTGAAACTAAAATTAACTTATAAACCACATCCGAATGGCATCACGGGATGTAAAGAAACTGCAATGTGTACAATGAGGTAACCACAATCTACAATGGATGGCTGAAAGCAATCAAGAGGCAATTTTGCCTTTAATTAGAACCTTTAATTGGATTATTATTGAACCACTCAAGCCTTATCTTCAGCAAATCACGCCTCGCTCACCTCGCCGGCCACACTTCATTTACCCAGAAGCTTCTTACACCAACCTATGTCCCCTTTGGCCTTGCCCTCTCACCCCATGTCTCATCTTCTACTGGATTGCCAAGATGGAGCCCCAAAGTCTCTCGATCTATAGCCATCATTACATCTATCCATTCATAATCAATAAATATCCTGTTGTGGTGTGGTCCTCGCCAGTGAAACCTTAGTAAAGCTCTGTGTTGAAGCTACTCTGGGACTGCAGCCTTGATTGTCCATGAGCCAGTGTTTGATGAATGAGAGAAGTGTCTGAGTGTTGTGATATTCTTAATTTTGGCCAGGACAGTGTTCCAGGTGTGAGCTTGCCTGCCCAGAAGTTGTTTTTCTAACAGGAATGACACAGTCGCCTCTGCTTTGGGCCTGTGTGCCTACTGCCTACTACATCCCAAGTGGAAACATTCACACGCAAAGAGTGTATTCAGGCTACTAGAACATAGCGTATCATTCATTCATAAATAATATAATTTAACTTTCAGAGTCACTTTTAGATTATCTAATTACACTTTTTATGAATTGTGCTTTCCTAGAATCATAAAGAACAATAAACAGTTGTTGATAAGAAAAAAAACAACAACAAAAACACATGTTAAATTATTACTACACTATCAAAAGCACCTGAAGTCTTACTTAGCTTCCTTCACAAATGTTTAAATGTCCTCTCCCTGCTTCTGTTGAGTGCTGACATGTTTTACTCTGCTCCTACCTTTATTGATCTTGCACATTATTTGACTCACACATTATTTGCTCCTGAAAATATTCCAAATGGGACTGATCACCTAGCACTATTAAAACATTTTGAACAATGAGGCAAGAGAGGTGCTCTACTGTTCAGACGAGTCATGGGAGCTACACGTAGGACGCTATGAAGATCTGTTGAGTCGTGTGCTTGGTGACTCAGTCCGGGGAAGATATTGATTATTTGTGTATTTGGAACGGTGATAGTGGGACACCTGCATTGACATTGAGTTTTTATCTTGTGCTATTGGACAATATATGATTTTCACTTGTAAATTGGAATTGTAGACCTGATGCTGACTTTCCAAGACAGATTGACTATGATCTGAGTTAAATTAACTTAAAGATCAGCCTAAAGATGATTATAATAATGTTAGCACAAATCCCCAACCTTCTTCCCTCATTTGAGAGACAACTTGGCAGTTTTGCCACAGTTATCTCATCACAAGACCGAGTCACAGACTGAATGCAAACATTCAAAGCCGTCTCTCCATTTATCTCTCTACACCAGCTTGTTCACATCATTTCTCCTTCTCTGTCCAACTTTTATTCCATAACAAAAAGTTCCATCATGTGACCATGCTGTTTCTTGTCTATGTGCTGTTATCTTAATGCATGTATGTTTACATCTGTATTTTATTCTAGAAAGAACTTTGTGGCACTGATGTTAGCGAGACAAATTTAAATCTAAATTCACTTTTTTCCATATTTAATGATTATGTTTCTGTTCCTGTATATATTTGGCAGCATAAAATGTTTTTGGTCAATGTTCCTGTCTTTGAAAAAGGGGGTCTGCTTTAAAACAAGAATTTTCCAAAGAAAGGTCTTTAATGCACAATGATTACTCAGACAAGCTTGACTCAATCGAAATACAGTTGTGCAGTACACTAGTGAGGAGGCATTGTCATTGTTAGAAGCTTATAAACATTGATTTTGGTTGGGAGTAGACAGGTGGCGCTGCTAAAAATCTTTACTTGAAAAAGCAGGTATCTCCACTTCACTGCTTTGCACAATGACCTTTCCTTGAGTCCTGGTGCATTAACAAAAGGAAGGTATATCTTTGGGGGCCTCATTGCGAGGGCTTTACCTTGAATAGAGATGACAGGCGGATGGCTTCCCCGTGGCAAGTCCTGAGGCGCACAGAGACACGCAGCTGTCGGCAGAGGAGCAGAGGGTTAGAACATGCCACTATAATAGCCCTCATAGAACAAAGCAGTGACCCATGCGCAGTGAGGAGAGACAAGTGAAGACAAAGGGAAACACTGTGTTAGTCTGTGTTGTGTACTCAAACTAAACGCATCACCACATCATAAGCTTTTTTAGAAATGTGCTTATAAGGCATTAAAAAGGACAAATGTGTATTCCTGCGTTGTTCTTGTCTTCTAAACAAGATTTTCAACCCCTTTGCATTAGCAGTTTATGTATTAGAAAAAAATAAAACAAAGCAAACATGACAGTCAGGCAATTTGGATGTGAGTCAAGGCCATATCGACTGGCCACAAGGGAAGTTACATAGGGGGAACAATCAAATTGATTTTGTCTGTTATGCTAATGCTGCTGATATGCTCAAAGCATGTGGATGATTTACAAACTATAGTTCATCTAATCATTAAATATAATCTTTTCTAAGTTGTAAGAAAAGCCAACACAGTCAATATATGACTCTTTGGGATTAGAACTTAATTTGCACAGGGCGATAGTGTTTAGAAACCTCTTCATGTATGTGACCAGTGACGTGCCAGTATGTTTTGATTTATATTACCTCTGTGAATATTTTAAACCTAATTTAAGTTTAAGATTTTTTTTTTTTTTTTTTTGCTAAGCTTGATGATCTTCCATTATGAGCACTGAAGGACACCAGTATACAAACAGGACAGCAAGAGCCAAACTCCATCTAGTGGCAACATACTGCGCCACAGTGTATTTAAAATCCATTTTTTTATATATACAGCTGAAACTTGTCTTGTCACTCTACAGATAGAACATCAAAGGTTTTTAGTCAACACAGTCTGCTAGAAAGTTTCCATCTACAGTGTCACTGTCGTTTCAGTTGGACGTTTTTTGATTTTGCAGCACTGCCGATCTGAACAGCAAACAGTCACAGAAACACAGAGCAGTTTTTAAAGCCACACAGACAACAAGCTGCAAGACTTTTCTCTAGTTTCCCATTGTAATGAAAAGACTGCTCACATAACCATGAATGTAAATTACAACAAAAGTGCAAATTAGTAGACGTCAAAGGCATAGACATATACACGTTAAACTAATGTTCATACAAATCATTAATTACTTAGCAACCATCCAGACTAGTCCAGAAAGATCTGAAAGACTCCAGTGTGTTTTCTAATAATTGTTAACATTACTTAAAATAAATAAACTTATGAATATTTAAGAGACAAGAGTTCAAATGGGAATGACTGATAGGTGGACTAGCTTAGCGCTAATCTCAAAACAAACATGATTCTTTGTTTAAAAAAAAAAAAAAAAAAAAAGAAAGGAAAGAATATATAATTGAAAATATTGTACAAACCTCCTAATTTGAGTCTTTGATTTTGTTCAGTATGATTGCTGACTACCAACCTTCTTTGTTCCTTCATAGAAATACACAAATCTGATACTGTTTGAGTTTAGCTAAAAGAGAAAGTGGTGACCAGGCTCTTTGTCAAGAATTGTCTAAAAAGTGTGTTTTGTGGTCTTGTAAAAAATATTTTTAATCATCATCATTTGAAGGAAGTAATTCAGGGTGATGAGGCGACCTGAAGAAACATTTGATTTGATGTATGATGATGATCTGTTTTTGTCCAGACTGCGTGTCTGTACATGCTGTGGTCAGAAAGTGGGCGGGGCCAAATAAGGGGATTCCAAACTGAGCAGTGCTAATTGTTATATAAGCAATTATTACAAACTGTTTTGTCTAATATAAGTGAGTAAAAACAGAGTCTCTAAAAGTTAAATAAATATTGTCACATTAGGCTTATTCTGTTACTTTCCTGGGCCTATTGCAATAATGAATGACTTTTATATTGATGTTTTCAATTTGTGCATGGCTGATTAATGTGAGAGTTTTGACACACGGTACATAACACAGTTGAAAGTTCAAATCATGTTTGATTAATGAGGCTCTGAAACAGCAGGGGCAGGAAAACACAGTTGTATTGTGACTCATTTGATTAGTGAGAAGTTTGCCATGAATTTTGCTGGAGAATGTCATATTTGCATGTGTTGGCTTCTGTGTCGGGCAGTTATGAGACACAAATGCTTGATCCTTTTGAAAAGGCTGCTTTCTCTTTTGTACAAAATGCAGATGCTTCTGTGCATTTAAACATCACGACGAGTAAATATAAAGTAAGTTCATGAGTTTATGTTTTTCTGGTATTAAAATACCCTTGCCCTTTAGGAAGTGTGTGAATTGTTATGAGCAAAGCACTTTAGGGCAGGTCGTGACACATAATGTTTTCCAGTTTGTTTTAGTCCTGGGGTCTCTTATGACCTCAGAAGCTTTTATTCAAAGATATTGTTCATAATCACAGTTTAATCAAGCACTAGGCTCTGTAATTGTGGGTCTTGACAAAACTCACTGATTTGGTTTTCCTTGTTCAGGCGTAGCTCCTGAACACTGCCCTCTGATGGTGTAAACAGGACTTGTTTATAGAGTTTAGTGTATCCACAGTGACATGTGTCCCTGAGTGACAGTTCAGCTCATGTGGGGCCGGGCCCCTGGCCCCTCACTGCACCAGGCTCTGTGCTCAAATAATGGTCTGCTGCAGGCGCCTGCCACAGCACATGAGCACACGCTCCCCCCTCACATGTCCACATGTCAGTGTGTTGAGTCAGACCAGAGCACGGCCTGAACCAGCAGCACTTTAAATCAAACATGTGAATATATATTTGTATATATTTAAAGATATTCCTTTAAGATGATGCACCTCTTTTTGAGAGGATCCTATAAAAAACTATAAGGCTTTTGCGTTGGCAAAATGACTCTACATCTCACATCATGAAAATATAGAAAGAACAAATTGCTGTTTTTACAACACTTCACCAATTTTGATTTTTTTTTTTACATCTCATTTTGAATGTGTTGGATTGCACTGTGGATTTACAAAATCATACTGTTTCTACTGTTAATTCTATGAGCAAAATGTACTGCAAAAGCAATCTGAAACTCAATCTCTGTGTTTCTCTAACACTTTCATCAAACCATCAAAAAATATTTTAAAGATGGAAAATGGTCAAATTAAAATGCAATAGTCATCTGTTTTTCTGTTTCATAAACATTTACAATTGTAGTTCATTCATATATTTTTCCCTTTAGAATAATTAAAGGTTTTTCTGTGTGATATTACTTTTTAAGAGTCAACTTTCTTATGACACAGAGTCTTTCTTACAGTATAATCCACACTGAATACAAGAGCACAGCGTAGTAAGAACAAGTGTCTTACCAGTCTCAGGACTTGCTTGAACCATCTTCAATGGGGGCAAAATATCCAAAGTTGAGTTAAAATCCAGTGAGTGCTCCCTCAGCAGCCTCCGTCCTCACGTCCGTCTGAGCATCTCCAGCGCAGGCTCAGCTCAGCGCAGCATCAGCAGCAAGAGCCACAGTGAGTCAGTGGACGTGTCCTCTGCTCCTGCTTAAGCCTCCGCCTCTCGCCTCTCTGCCTCTGGTCCACGCCGCTGTCCCCTCCCCTGCCTCAGCCTCGCACACACACTCACTCACTTCCCCCGGAGCTTCAAGGTAAAGTCCACAGCTCCAATTCTTTTCTCTTTTTTATTTACTCCCACGTTCATCTTCAGAGCCCCTCTCCTCCCTCATCCTCTCTCTTCTCTCTCTCCTCTCTCTCTCTCTCTCTCTCTCTCTCTCTCTCTCTCTCTCTCTCTCTCTCTCTCTCTCCTGGCTATAATTTCATCCTCTTGTTCTTTCACCCATTCAGACATCTCTCCCCACTCCTCCTCTTTCTCCTTCATTTCAGCTGCTTTCTATACAGCTCTATACAGCTTCCTTTTGTGATTTTGTATATTTTTTTCAACTCATGACTCTTTTCATTTATATAAAAGGTTGTGAAGGGAGAGCAAAGACGCACAAAACAAGATGTGCTCGCAATAATAAAAATAAGATTTTCATTTTGCAAATGGAATCTAATGGGGTTGGGTTAAGTGCCTTTTACCCACAGCTGGAACACTACTGAACTAGGGCTAGATGTTGACTTTTTGCAGTGTAGATAGGATCATATCGTGTTGTTTTCTAGGCCAGCTGCTGCCATCAGAGCCAGAAGCAACAAAAGGCTGAGACAGAAATATGACGTGTTAATCCACTGCATTTCAGAAAGATATTAGAGTGATTTTACAGTTTGAGTCACAGTCATAGATTTGATCTGACACATTTATATTTGATAGTTTGTTGTGACTTTTTGGTTGGAAGACAAATACTCATTTTTCTGGTCATTAGCACAGCTTTAGAACAGTTTTTTTCCAACTAGATCTAATGGATGCGTGTCTGTACCACGCCATGACAAATTGCGTATTGGTATAGACACGTGTTTTGGTTGAAGACAAACAGGAGATTTTATTTGGGGTTAATGGCTAAGTTTAGGTCTGAAGATACACAAATGGGCACGTTTAGGTCTGCGCCTTGAAATGGGTTAAGGTTAGGAAGGAGTAGGATTGTGTTAGTTGCAATCAGTTCTCATCTCAAAAAGTCAGTGACTCACGCTGCTCTTTTTTAAAGATGAAGCACCCATTTTGTTTTCCCCTTCAAAATTATTTATTCTTGTTTAACACTGGGAAAGTATATTGTAAAAGCAGAACTTAATGAACAGTATTCATCTTCAAATTTTTAAAGGAGACCTAATGTATAAAATCTATTTTTCTAAGATTTTAACCTTGTTATATCTGCCTTCTCTTTACATTAGTTTAATCAAAGTTTTATTAAGAATCATTTCTGCATGTTTGAGTAATCTTGTATTGTCCTGCAGCTGATGACTGAGTTCTCAGAAAAGTCCTGTCCTTACCTACCACCTATCTCCACCCACTTGTCTGTATTGAATTGTGATTATTCAAACTATTCAGACTCATAGTAATGCGTGTAAAAACAAAATAGTCACTTAGCCACTTTACAACATTGAAACTTACAAATTTAAACCTTGCTGTTTGTTACATTAAAATCCTACAGAGGCGGGGCTTATAAGTAAATGCAGACTTCTTATTAATTTAAGCTGTTCTACATAAATTTCGTGTTTCACAATAAAGCAAAATGCAAATTACGGCTCTAAATATATTATAGTTATAGAAAAAAGTAACAATCATGTCTTCTTTCTTGCAAACTGCCTGTTACAGCAGCTTCAGCGCTCTGTGGTCAGCATTTAACCAAAGCTGTGCAGATTCACGTTCGTATGATGACATAAAAGCCTTAGAAGATCGATGTAGACTGCTGAAAAAACAAACTTTGTGTGGAATTCTTTCCGCAGCTCTAAGACCTGCGCCTGCACAAGGTCTTTGTGACAGGGTTGACTTGTTTTTAAGCACTTTCCTGCGAGATCCAGAGGGAGCAAAAAGCTGTGCACGTGAAACTGTGCCCGTCAGTTTTATGAGTTAACGACCTGCTTCATGTTTTCATAGTTTGCTTTAAGTGACACTTTACAAAAATCTAATATTCAAATAAAAATTAAAACAATCCAATAAAAGCAATATTGTTGGCAGAAACTTCCATTTTCAAAAAGTAAAGTTTGCTTTTCTTTTAGCTTGTCCACCATTGTCAGATCTTGTTTAATGACGCTTTAATCTTGTGCCAAACTCTTTCATAATGGGATACAACGTCTTCAGATTTTGTAAGTTTTTAACATTATTATTCTCTGCCTGTCAAAGACACACTTGTATGCTGAGAGCAAAGAAGAATGTCTTTCAAATGTCTGGATAACTCCCGTCTGAATTATTTATTTGATGGTCTGAGGGCAGAACACGCAGTCACCCTAATGTGAGGCTGGAGGCGCATCTACAGTGCATCGATTCAGCAGAAGAAAAAGGGCTGACAATTTCGAGTCAGATCCAAAAGTGCGAACCTCTTTGGAAACTAAACATAATTTCAAAAGATTGATGACTTTAAAGGTGCACTGTGTAAGTTTTCTAGGAGAGTATGTCTTCTTCAAAATGGTATTGCTTTGTCTGGATTTTGTTGCCTCTATTTTCAATACATATTTAAATCAGAAAAAATACCTTGATTTTTAAAAAAATCTGACTTGTTGCCTGTCTCCAAATGTGTTTATTTCTATGCTTGGCAGACAGAACAACTTCTTTGTATTGATTCATGCAATCTTATTCAGTGAGTTTACATGTACAGGGAAATCAGACCAGGCTAGAAAACCGGAATCTTTTGGTTTCTCTCAAACCAGTCAGACCAGTTTTGCTCCTGTTTACATGTGAGAGAGTAAACCGATTACCCTGGAGTGTCCTGCTGTATCTGATTCACTACTACAATATTCAGACTGCATTATGTTGATTTACCTAAACCATCAATTTTTAAAAGTGTTTGTAATATTGTCTGTAAAATTGCACATTGATCTTTCTGGGACATGAGTTAAACATATGTGGCTGTGTGTTCCATGTTCTGCAGGGCACTTTTTATTGTAAAAAATATGAATTTTATTGTTGAAATGTAGACCGGGCAGTAGTTGTGAGCATGCTCAGTTACATTTATCCGGCTTCCGACCAATCGTCTGTTTCATGACATTTGAAATCAGACTACAATTGGTCAGGACCACGTGCGCCAACTGGTTTTCTGAAAACTGGTTTACAGCTCCTCAACAGGTCCGCCTGGGTTTACATGCAATTTGAAAAACTGGTTATCCGGTTTTTCTGGCCCTGAGTGTGTCCTGAAGCTAATGTCCAGGCATTTTCACTTGTGATTACGGAAAGGAAATTAAAAAGGGTCATGTCATTTCCAATAGTAAACACAAGTAATGTACGTTAACATCTCTACTTGTTACTGTTGCATTTTACAATTAAAGCCTGGACTTATCAGTTTGAATTTTGAATTTAGGCCATTTTAGATACATTTTTAATTTTTAATGAATATATTGTAAATTACACATCTTCGCGACATTGTTTTTTTTTCTCTACCAAATATGGGTAAAGCACACTATGTCTGCTTTATTAACAGAGGGGTCCATCTGTGTCCATGTGAATTTCAGTTCTCGTTTGAACAGTCCACCATAATTCTTCCACAACCGTCGAGTGCAGCCTTTATAGTAAAGACCATCCAGACTGAACATATATTGAAGATGACAACAAAACAGCCTTGACGTCCCAGCCATCTATGTGACCCCGTTCCACTTTAAGAGGCGCAAAAACACCTCTATTCTTTGTTGAATTTTTCCTGCTTTGCCCCTGTGCCCTTTCAGCATGTTCCAGCACTTTGATCCTTGGTCATGTCTCATCCCGAAGTGTCCAGAGGGAAAAGAGAGGCACAAGGACAAACCCTACACCTCCTGATTGGAATTATTTGTTCAACATCAGCTTAGAAATGATTTACGTTTGTTTAAAATCTCTCTGACACAAGCAGGAAATCCACTGAACATGTGTATGCAAATTGAAGCTTATGCACCCTTGCCATATCAGAGCGCGCTGATGAGGGGAGATGATAACAAAACACTGGGATGCATTATGTAAGTCCTCTATAGGGCTTTGCGAAACAAGTTTAATTGTCATTTAGACACATGTGAGAATAGAAAAAGAACATAAAAGCATGACAAATAGAAAGCATAGAACTCAAACTCAGACACAAATCTGTATGGATTTTGCAGTTCTTCGGCTGGCAGAACTGTGGGTGGCTTGAGCGACTGGTGATTTAGCATGCTCGAATAAACAGTTTATACCTGACTGCCAAACTAAATCATAACCTCTGCAAGAGACACAGAGGAGATGAATAATGAAACACACGAGAGGTGTTTATACATTCCCTCTAAGGCACTGTCATACAGACAGCAGTGTTGTCTTACATTATACATCTATGTCAATACAAGGATGGAGGGGTTTTATTTCACTTTGAAAATGCTGTTTAGAAGTTTCTATGTGTTTTTTTAATGAGCAGTATTATGCATTTTATGCATATTTATAAAGATTACGTACTTACTTTATGCATTGTTTGTTTTACACCTCCTCCTGATGACATTTATTTTGTCATCCTGTATTAGAACTAAAATAAAAGCGGTAATATGTTTCACACATCTGTAAAGAAAATTACACAGGGAAAAAATCAAACCAATCTTATCAATCATATTGCAATGCTGCATAATGCTCACAGTAAGACCAAATGCTTTATGGACTTAAAAAAGTGCAGATGATGAGATCTGAGACATTTACAACCGTATTTTCTGAAGCTCAGAGGATAAAGAAAAGTATCTCCACCTGTGTTTTTTGAGGAATCAGTCAAAAATGTCAACTGTGCACCACACATGCCCTTAGGACCAGTATCGTGCATTTGTTGTGTTGTCCTTCAGTGTAGTAAAGGAAAAATGACAGTCATGTGCTTTCCACATCTGCAATTTAGTTAAACCTCCAACTAGTGGCTGCAAAGGAAAAGGGAGAAGAGAAACAATCAAATTGATTTAGTCTGGTATGCTAATGCTAGAAAAGCTCAAGATGAGGCTATGATTTATGAACTTATAAACAGCTCTCAGAGATGTGACGTCATAGACCAGGGACATTCAGAAGTGTTTTCTGAGAGGAGGTATGAAAAAGTTTTTGATGAAGAAGCAATGTTAGAGATGGATAAAGAACTATTTTGCATATTACAATTTGTGAAATTTAAAACCGAGCACATAAAGCAACAAATTCAACTTTTCTGTCCCTTGAACCTTATGTCCTCCTTAAATCCCTTTAAACAAAGAAGAGACACTAAACTTTAATAAAATATCCACCAGTCTTGTTACAACAGTGTTTCGTCATCATTACCTTATATGTGCTGGTACTAATGCTGTGTTGTTCTGCAACTGAGGTTCGATTGTGCAAAGAAATATGTGTTTACACCTTCTGTCTAAGCCCCATAACCATTTAATACAAGTTAAAAGAAACATAGAAAACTCTGAGGGACATCTGTGGAATAAAATATTTAGCCACTTTTGACAAATCAAAAATGTTCTGCAGTTTCAAACAGTAAGTCAAAAGACCTGTATTGTTTTTTCTGCCATTTCTTATCAGTTTTGTTATGATATAGCTTAACAATGTTAACTACTTCTTCTAATTATCTCAATAAGTGAAAGACAGTCACATGAACCCAGGAAGTAACTCATCTGTTCATTTTCCAAGCTTCTTTTTAAACCACTCTAACAATAAGAAAGTAGTTATTAGTGCTGATGGTGTTCTTGTCCTCTCTTTATAAACGTAGCTGCCTTCAGGGGCGCGACCATGTCGTGTTACCACAGATTTGGCAGGATTTAATTAAAATAATGTCAACCGGGGACAAAAACATGGCACTTTAAATTAAATCTATAGCCATATTTGCGACCTCTTAAACTGCAATGTTTGTCGTTTTTATCATGGGCCTTTAGTTGTTTCTCTATGTCCAAATATGTACTAAAGTAAATCTTTTCTTCGCACTGGACTGAGGTNTGAAGAGAAAATAACGGCGGTATCAGCGTTCATTCTTGGTGGCAGCAAAGCGCGTACGTTTCTTGGTGATAACAAAGTGCGTAAAAAGCAGACTTTGTTCATGAAAAACAGTCAATAGACCAACCCATTCTCTATAAAAATATGTTCTATATTTACATTTTTGCAAAGCCATTTTACGTGCCCACTGAACGTATTTACAAGCAAATTACGTAAAATGATCACGTCATCAAATTACGTACATTCCCGACATTTTCAAAGCTTTTGCGCAGTAACGGCAAAACGTACCCATTTTACATATATATAAAACACTTATTTTACATATATAATAAAACGTACTCATTTTACATATATAATAAAACACTTATTTTACATATAATGAAACGTACCTATTTTACATATAGAATAAACGTACCTATTTTACATATAGGCTATAATAAAACACTTATTTTACATTTTTAATAAAACGTACTCATTTACATATAATAAAATAAGTACGTTTTAGGCCATTATATATTCTCACAAGAGAACGCTGCACCTGCAGGGACAATGAATAGATCTATAGGCCAGTGCGTGCTTTTCAGGGGCCCACTCATATTTGGATATGCGGAATCATAGAGCCATTTTTACCATACGATTGTATAGAAAAGCACGTACAAGTGTTACTAAATAAGATGACATTGGCTAAGATTTAGGCTATACTTTGTACTCCCTCCTTTAACAATTTTAAAATCGGCCTACGTCCACAAACCTTTTTTTTTGTTCTGCCAAAAGTTTGTACTTTCACAGACTAAGGTCAGGTTAACCTCAAATAATACATAGCCTATTTTTGAAATATTAAGATTGAAAAATCCAAAATGACTCATGTGTAAACTCTGAAGCTTACCAATAAAATATAGGCTATTTGTGACAAATTGTGATGCAGTAGGCCTAAAATAATCTACAACACAAGTTGCACCGATTGATGCAAGGCCTTGTACCAAAATTAGGAGAAATATGAACAGAATTCAATGTTTCATGCATTGACAAAAATGCTAAATAAAAAAATGAAAAAGCTAAACTACAATACATATAGATTTCCGTCATGACAAACAGCGTTTACCTCAGATGCCCGACAGATCGAGGCCTTCAACGCGAACCAGCCGCCTGTGCACAATAATGGCCAGGGGATGTGTATGTATGTGGTGAGGATAGGCCTGATGCGATGGGACTGAATAGAAAAATAATGTTGTGTCGTAGATGTAACGTAGATTAAATATTATTACGACAGCTGGTCTAGTCATCGTGCGCTGTTAATTTATAGATTAAGGCGACAAACGAAAATTATGAAATACATAGCTAAAAAATAACTTTTCCACTGTTCATGATAAATCTATTAATGACAGAGGAACAAGTTACTGTTGCAGGACACGTGTTGTCCATGTCAGTGCGGGCCCTTGGAGGACGATTAGGCTACGTCATATTACAGTTCTGTTCATGTTACATTCTTCGTTTCTTACTTCTAGGCGCGTAAATGATTTTCATAAATGGCATCCAGTTATTTTTGCTCATGTACGATAATTGGGCTGCAGCCTTGGGATCAAACTATACCGGATAAAAAAAACATATTTTTCATACAACAAATTAGGCTACGTTCATGCACTACTGAAACTCAAATTACTTTCACCGAATTCCAAATATGTATAACAAATAAAACCTGTTTTAACTTCAGTTTCAGTTGCCTATAATTTAAACATCAGTGTATTCGTTTAGAACGGACCGGCTAGGAATTTGTCCAACTTCATTCAAAGATGGGTCTAAATATTCCAGAGTGTGCTGTTATTATGAACACTTAAACCCTACAGCCTGGTGACTCCTTTATGTAGAAAATACGTTTGTCTGAAGAATGGAATTACATTGGCCTAAATAAACATTTACCTGGCTGTCCAGCGTGGCGCTGATTGTCTCCAAACTAGGTCTTTTTTTTTTGTCCGTCTCTGTAGAAGAGAGATGATGTGTGGACTCGTACAATTCTTTCCTGTTGCTTACAGCGCGAACGAGCGTCTCCTCCTCGCTGCTCGGCTCGCTGCACCTGTTCACATTGCTGCCGCCACAGTCGGGGCGTGTACATTCAAAGCCACCGCTCTGCTTCTACCACTCGCGGGCCATGCCCACTGCTCGCTCGTGGTCGCGCTAGACGCTTGTTTGAAACGCTCCACAGTGAACACCGCGCCGCGCCGCCAGTGTGAGACGCTTCGCAACGCTGAAAACGCTCCTCTTCGCGCGTCTACATAGACTTTACATGGGACGCTTACGCCCGTTCGCGTTATATGTGAACGTACCATTAGACCTGCGCCTGCACAAGGTCTTTGTGACAGGGTTGACTTGTTTTTAAGCACTTTCCTGCGAGATCCAGAGGGGGCAAAAAGCTGTGCACGTGAAACTGTGCCCGTCAGTTTTATGAGTTAACGACCTGCTTCATGTTTTCATAGTTTGCTTTAAGTGACACTTTACAAAAATCTAATATTCAAATAAAAATTAAAACAATCCAATAAAAGCAATATTGTTGGCAGAAACTTCCATTTTCAAAAAGTAAAGTTTGCTTTTCTTTTAGCTTGTCCACCATTGTCAGATCTTGTTTTAATGACGCTTTAATCTTGTGCCAAACTCTTTCATAATGGGATACAACGTCTTCAGATTTTGTAAGTTTTTAACATTACTATTCTCTGCCTGTCAAAGACACACTTGTATGCTGAGAGCAAAGAAGAATGTCTTTCAAAATGTCTGGATAACTCCCGCCTGAATTATTTATTTGATGGTCTGAGGGCAGAACACGCAGTCACCCTAATGGAGGCGCATCTACAGTGCATCGATTCAGCAGAAGAAAAAGGGCTGACAATTTCGAGTCAGATCCAAAAGTGCGAACCTCTTTGGAAACTAAACATAATTTCAAAAGATTGATGACTTTAAAGGTGCACTGTGTAAGTTTTCTAGGAGAGTATGTCTTCTTCAAAATGGTATTGCTTTGTCTGGATTTTGTTGCCTCTATTTTCAATACATATTTAAATCAGAAAAAATACCTTGATTTTTAAAAAAATCTGACTTGTTGCCTGTCTCCAAATGTGTTTATTTCTATGCTTGGCAGACAGAACAACTTCTTTACTCAAAGTTGTATTTGTATTGATTCATGCAATCTTATTCAGTGAGTTTACATGTACAGGGAAATCAGACCAGGCTAGAAAACCGGAATCTTTTTGGTTTTCTCTCAAACCAGTCAGACCAGTTTTGCTCCTGTTTACATGTGAGAGAGTAAACCGATAACCCTGGAATGTCCTGCTGTATCTGATTCACTACTACAATATTCAGACTGCATTATGTTGATTTACCTAAACCAGGGGTCTCAGACTCGCGGCCCGGGGGCCAAATGCGGCCCCCGAGATGATTTTTGCGGCCCCCGGGATGATTTCAAATTAACATTGAATGCGGCCCGCACCATATAGGTCAGCGGCCCACACCGTAGGTCAGTGGCCCGCACGTAACAATTTGAACTACACGTCCCACAATGCACTGCAGCGTAGCGCAGCCTCAGCTCCTCCTTGCTGCCCCGTGCAGCAGCAGCTCAACAAACACAACGGAGAGATGAATGAGGACTCAAGAGTCACTTTTAAACTCTCCACAACAAAGAATCGGACAGAGGACAGAAGGATTATGAGAGCAGAAGTTTCAGACACAGAGGAGAGACTGCCACAGCGTAAGCAGCTGCTCTTTCACAACAGAAAGGCACAGATGTTGATTTTTTCTTTTCTGCAGACAGGTGAGCTTCCCTGACTAAGTTCGATGTCATAATGAAGTGTCTCATGTGTCAAGCTCCATAACACTTTTTATTTGACGAAATTTGATCTAATATCCGCAGAGAAACGTGCAGAAACTCCTGCTGAAAAAGACATTTTAGCGATGCGAACCGGCACCGCGAGCGTGGCTTCATCAGTAGCTAATCGTCATCAATACAAACGTGTGCTGAGACGTCCTGACAAAAGCTAATTTCTGTATTGTTTGTGAAACATATTGAAAGTGTGAAGAGCACAAGAGACACACAGACTGGGAAATTAACCTAAGGAAATATAAAGGTTTTTACTGTTAAAATGTGACTTGAAAACCTCTAAAATGCACCAGAATACAGTAAATTACCTGCAATTTGGTCAAAAATTTCTGGAAAGGACAGTGTGACTCTGGTTAAACACTTTTATTTACTTTTTTCATTACATAGAAGAGAGTATTGTAAAATGGATTATATAGGCTAAAATAATATTGTTATTATAGTGTAGGTTCTATATTGGAGGTACAACGTAATAATTTTATTATATTGAATATATCAGAGCCAGGCCAAAATTTTAAATGCGGCCCTCAACCCATTTGCCTCCGATCAATGCGGCCCCAGCTTCATTTGAGTTCGAGACCCCTGACCTAAACCATCAATTTTTTAAAAGTGTTTGTAATATTGTCTGTAAAATTGCACATTGATCTTTCTGGGACATTGAGTTAAACATATGTGGCTGTGTGTTCCATGTTGTGCAGGGCGCTTTTTATTGTAAAAAATATGAATTTTACTGTTGAAATGTAGACCGGGCAGTAGTTGTGAGCATGCTCAGTTACATTTATCCGGCTTCCGACCAATCGTCTGTTTTCATGACATTTGAAATCAGACTACAATTGGTCAGGACCACGTGCGCCAACTGGTTTTCTGAAAACTGGTTTACAGCTCCTCAACAGGTCCGCCTGGGTTTACATGCAATTTGAAAAACTGGTTATCCGGTTTTTCTGGCCCTGAGTGTGTCCTGAAGCTAATTGTCCAGGCATTTTCACTTGTGATTACGGAAAGGAAATTAAAAAGGGTCATGTCATTTCCAATAGTAAACACAAGTAATGTACGTTAACATCTGCTACTTGTTACTGTTGCATTTTACAATTAAAGCCTGGACTTATCAGTTTTGAATTTTGAATTTAGGCCATTTTAGATACATTTTTAATTTTTAATGAATATATTGTAAATTACACATCTTCGCGACATTGTTTTTTTTTCTCTACCAAATATGGGTAAAGCACACTATGTCTGCTTTATTAACAGAGGGGTCCATCTGTGTCCATTGTGAATTTCAGTTCTCGTTTGAACAGTCCACCATAATTCTTCCACAACCGTCGAGTGCAGCCTTTATAGTAAAGACCATCCAGACTGAACATATATTGAAGATGACAACAAAACAGCCTTGACGTCCCAGCCATCTATGTGACCCCGTTCCACTTTAAGAGGCGCAAAAACACCTCTATTCTTTGTTGAATTTTTCCTGCTTTGCCCCTGTGCCCTTTCAGCATGTTCCAGCACTTTGATCCTTGGTCATGTCTCATCCCGAAGTGTCCAGAGGGAAAAGAGAGGCACAAGGACAAACCCTACACCTCCTGATTGGAATTATTTGTTCAACATCAG
Source organism: Mugilogobius chulae (assembly GCA_038363315.1). NCBI lineage: Eukaryota > Metazoa > Chordata > Actinopteri > Gobiiformes > Gobiidae > Mugilogobius > Mugilogobius chulae. Next base: position 29,907,926 of record CM076403.1, read on the forward strand.
CTTAGAAATGATTTACGTTTGTTTAAAATCTCTCTGACACAAGCAGGAAATCCACTGAACATGTGTATGCAAATTGAAGCTTATGCACCCTTGCCATATCAGAGCGCGCTGATGAGGGGAGATGATAACAAAACACTGGGATGCATTATGTAAGTCCTCTATAGGGCTTTGCGAAACAAGTTTAATTGTCATTTAGGACACATGTGAGAATAGAAAAAGAACATAAAAGCATGACAAATAGAAAGCATAGAACTCAAACTCAGACACAAATCTGTATGGATTTTGCAGTTCTTCGGCTGGCAGAACTGTGGGTGGCTTGAGCGACTGGTGATTTAGCATGCTCGAATAAACAGTTTTATACCTGACTGCCAAACTAAATCATAACCTCTGCAAGAGACACAGAGGAGATGAATAATGAAACACACGAGAGGTGTTTATACATTCCCTCTAAGGCACTGTCATACAGACAGCAGTGTTGTCTTACATTATACATCTATGTCAATACAAGGATGGAGGGGTTTTATTTCACTTTGAAAATGCTGTTTAGAAGTTTCTATGTGTTTTTTTAATGAGCAGTATTATGCATTTTATGCATATTTATAAAGATTACGTACTTACTTTATGCATTGTTTGTTTTACACCTCCTCCTGATGACATTTATTTTGTCATCCTGTATTAGAACTAAAATAAAAGCGGTAATATGTTTCACACATCTGTAAAGAAAATTACACAGGGAAAAAATCAAACCAATCTTATCAATCATATTGCAATGCTGCATAATGCTCACAGTAAGACCAAATGCTTTATGGACTTAAAAAAGTGCAGATGATGAGATCTGAGACATTTACAACCGTATTTTCTGAAGCTCAGAGGATAAAGAAAAGTATCTCCACCTGTGTTTTTTGAGGAATCAGTCAAAAATGTCAACTGTGCACCACACATGCCCTTAGGACCAGTATCGTGCATTTGTTGTGTTGTCCTTCAGTGTAGTAAAGGAAAAATGACAGTCATGTGCTTTCCACATCTGCAATTTAGTTAAACCTCCAACTAGTGGCTGCAAAGGAAAAGGGAGAAGAGAAACAATCAAATTGATTTAGTCTGGTATGCTAATGCTAGAAAAGCTCAAGATGAGGCTATGATTTATGAACTTATAAACAGCTCTCAGAGATGTGACGTCATAGACCAGGGACATTCAGAAGTGTTTTCTGAGGCTCAGAGGAGGTATGAAAAAAGTTTTTGATGAAGAAGCAATGTTAGAGATGGATAAAGAACTATTTTGCATATTACAATTTGTGAAATTTAAAACCGAGCACATAAAGCAACAAATTCAACTTTTCTGTCCCCTTGAACCTTATGTCCTCCTTAAATCCCTTTAAACAAAGAAGAGACACTAAACTTTTAATAAAATATCCACCAGTCTTGTTACAACAGTGTTTCGTCATCATTACCTATAACTGGTGTGTGCTGGTACTAATGCTGTGTTGTTCTGCAACTGAGGTTCGATTGTGCAAAGAAATATGTGTTTACACCTTCTGTCTAAGCCCCATAACCATTTAATACAAGTTAAAAGAAACATAGAAAACTCTGAGGGACATCTGTGGAATAAAATATTTAGCCACTTTTGACAAATCAAAAATGTTCTGCAGTTTCAAACAGTAAGTCAAAAGACCTGTATTGTTTTTTCTGCCATTTCTTATCAGTTTTGTTATGATATAGCTTAACAATGTTAACTACTTCTTCTAATTATCTCAATAAGTGAAAGACAGTCACATGAACCCAGGAAGTAACTCATCTGTTCATTTTCCAAGCTTCTTTTTAAACCACTCTAACAATAAGAAAGTAGTTATTAGTGCTGATGGTGTTCTTGTCCTCTCTTTTATAAACGTAGCTGCCTTCAGGGGCGCGACCATGTCGTGTTACCACAGATTTGGCAGGATTTAATTAAAATAATGTCAACCGGGGACAAAAACATGGCACTTTAAATTAAATCTATAGCCATATTTGCGACCTCTTAAACTGCAATGTTTGTCGTTTTTATCATGGGCCTTTAGTTGTTTCTCTATGTCCAAATATGTACTAAAGTAAATCTTTTCTTAGCACTGGACTGAGTAAAGGCTATATTTTATGTTTCAGCTAAACTGTATTCATGTCTAATTTTCACATCTCAGCATAACACAGGACTCTGCAGACTTTACCATCAAAAGAGCACGACTCAAGGCAAATTAAGGAGTCACAACTGGTTTGGTTGGTATGGCAGATTGTTTTCTCACATGTGCCTTTACTGTAACTCTTTCATCTTTGTGTATATTTTATCAACCAATTATCACAAGTTCTAATAACAATGTAGAAGCACCACTTGAGGAGCATCACGGACATCATGCCTAACACCAGTACGCATAAAAGAATTAAAACTAAAACACGTTGGGATGAACATATCGGTTTGTTTATATTTTTAAGGAAGCACAAATCGTACAGAACCATTTGACGGGACAATTGAAAAAGATGAAAATCACAATAAAACTAAAATATTTACAGTTTATTATTTATTAAGAGTTGTATTTTGGGAACTTCTGCATTCAAATAATTTCCCTTGTACACCCATGAGAATACAAATATTTTCCAAGCAAAGTCATTGCTAAAAAGATGCTTCAAAGGTGCTTCAACTAGAAGAACACAATGAGTAATGATCGATTACACAAATAATATAGAATGAAATCGACAAATGTAGCCCTTTGATCTCAGTGGGGAATTCTGGTGCTGCAGGGCTGGAGGAGGGCTATTGAAGCTGCTAAATGGTCAGGCAGAAGGTGATTTAAAACAAGTAGGATGACTGATGATAGGTCAAGCTACGATCGCGGCGCAGGCTGGGGAGGGAAGCTGGAGCAGATGGGGCAGGAGTGGTTTTCAGGGCTGAATATTTGCTATGTGCTCCCCGTGTGATTAGGTTCTTGGTCTGACTGGAAAGTAAAAAAGCAGCGATGGTCAGAGAGTGGCTCCATTCCCTGGTTCCAGTAGGGCTCGGTCATCTGGGAAAATATAATCACATTTTTTTGTCTTCCTCACATTGATCGATCTGTAGCGGCACAGTTTGGTTGGACCCAGAAGCAGACACAAGACTGGATGCACAGGTAAGTGTTTATTGAAAATCCCACAGAAAAGGGCAGGCAGATGTGGAGCTGTTCAAGACGGGCGAAGGCTGGAGCGAGTACTCAACTGAACACATAGTGATGGGCGATATAAACGACGCTTCGGCACACGCTTCAAGCTTTTCCTGGTGGGAGGAGAGTGAAGCGCATATCGAGGCTTGTGTTGTTTTTAGGGAGTGACATCATAGCGTAATGAAGAGCTGTTTGAGTGATTCGGAAAGTGGTTCATTTCGGCCGAGCTGTGTTGAAGCAAAAGAATCGCCTCATAATCCGCAGCAGAGTCTGGATCTGGGACACTTCAGAGACCAGGGCCGTTTCTCAGTCTTCTGCAGACTTGTGTGCTCGTGGACTTGTGAAACGTCACTCTCCACGTAACAAGTCCTGTTCCAATTCAAAGTTCGCTTCTCGGGTACTCCACTGGAAATCCCCGGATGAGAGCTTCATACGCCCCTTTCACCGCGGATGCATCGGAGGAGACTTGTCCGTACTTTGCTCAGAATATTTCCCACAATGCACTTCATACCGCACACACTGGAGGCTGATTCACCCTCTGCCCCTCCTCTGTGCACAAGTTTAGACCCCGTTTATTAAAAAAAAAAAAAAGTATGGTGTGTATGCAAGGATATTTTGGAGTGATTTACCGCAAGTGTCACAATAGTGCAACATGCTGAGCGCCTGCTTAGAGTGCGGCGGGTTGAGACTTCGAGCCCTGCTCAAACGAAACTTTTTATTGTATATTTGTGTCTGGATGTTTTTTAGAAATGAAAAATAAACAGATGAAATGCAAACATTTATACAATTAAGCTACTTAATAAAGTATTGTTGGTTAATTTTCAATAATATCAGCGTTTATTTGTTCTTGACACGGTTTCATTTTACATGCATACTTGTTTTTGACCACAAGATAGCGCCGAAGAGCAAACGAACTACTTCTGCGAAGCACCGGCTCATGTTTCGGTACACCTGGCAAATGGTTTGAGTATACAATGAAGCTTCATTTGCCCATCACTTAGCACAGGAGACAAACAAATTATTAATCAAAAAACTTTCTGTATGCCAACTGCAAAATCACCATCACTGACGCAACAATCTGGCACCGAGATGCAGTCGACCATGATTCAAAAGGGTTGAGCTTGATTGAAGATCGGCAGCAGGTGAGTAGCTCCACTAACTCCGCCCATGCACCAAGGGGAAGGGATGGAGGATACGATCTCCATGTTTGAATTAATTTGTAATCACTGGACAGAATTAGTCGTGTTCTGACGACAGCAATGTCCGTAGCGCTGATTGAACTCTCGCGCTGTCATCAGTCCCGACCCCCCTTAATGCCTCGAGCCGACTGTACCGCCTTGACCATCTTGAACACGACTATTGTGTCAGTCATGCTAGGTTTTAACTTGAATATATTTTTAGTATTTAAGCTGCCAGAAACAGCTAAAAATGGTCTCTGTCAGTCGCAGCCTTAGATTGCTGATCATATGAGACTAATAAAGTCAGTGAAGAAAAAGTTTCATAATGTTTATTTTTAATAAAGTCACGTGAAATCTCGTACTTTCTACAGGCATTAAATTTAGCACTAATGTCAGTTTACTTCGACTTTTCACTGCTCTGCTCCAATGACTTATCTTAAGGTTAGGTAAGGTAAAGTAGGGTAGTTTATTTGCTATTTATAGTGAAACACAAAATTGGAAAAGAAGCTCAGTACTCATAGGATATAACAACCAGACATGGACAAATAATACAGACACAACTGATATAACGACACTGTGAAATCAGTAAACCAATAAAAATGTACAGTCACTTGAGAGAGTGTAGCCATGGTAACCTGTAGCAGCAAATGTTCAGTTTCTGGCATCTTGTGTTGAGAGAGTTTACTAAAGATTTCATCCAAACTAATCAGAAGCTGAACTTTTAAATTACCTAAATAGTTTGATAATTTAACCTTTTTTGTTTTGTTGTTTTGTTTGCATTTGTATTTGTACATTTATGCTTCTGTTCAACCAAACTAATGTGAAAGAATGCTAAAAAAAAAAAAAAAGTAGCTATAAGTGAAGTAAACACAACGATGATGAATGTCTGTGCTCTTATAATGTATTGACACAGCATCAAATTCAGTTCAAGTTTATTTCCTGTTTAGTTCATTTCTATGAGGTTTTCACTCAGTCTAAAACGAAAAAATACTATAAGATCCAAATAGTTGCTATTTACCTTTTTTCAGTAAATTTCTTAACACAAATAAGAGACATCAGAAAGAAGTCAGATTGTCAACATCATTTCATTAATCTCACTGCTCAGATTTTTGGGGTGTGTGTTTTTTAGTATGTCTTCTCTTTTGTCTAATTGTCTAATGTTAATGCTCTTCTTTTATTCTGCAAGAACAAAATGAACTGCAAAAAACAAACCTTTAAACAACCCTCTGGCTGTGGTAATGAAGGCATTTAATGATGTGCAGGTGATTGGCTCAGACAGGTCCCTTTTATGAATCCAAATCCTGTCATTTTAAACAATAGAACAATGTAGGAGCGGATCTTCCAGTCCACCAGAAACCTGCATATTTTAACATTGAGGTGCATTTAATTGTCTCGGGTTGTTGTTATAAAATGGGTTGACCATCCTTCATCAAAATTAGGACAACCTGTCAGGAGCAGTGCAGCGCTGTGTGACCCTGTAGACGGAGAATTGTTATATAAAGGCTTTTGTTGTTTACAGTGATGAATGTGTAGACAAGCTTTAAAGGCCCAGTCCTACTTTTTTTAATGAAATGACGAAATCAATTTGGTCCCAGTACAGATACAGTGTCAAAGCCTTTATTTGTGTGAAAAAATGTTTGCTGCGTCCAATCTAGGTCCAATAGTATTTTGTTCCCTAAAACCTAGAAAGCATGCTTGTTAATGTTTTTGGCATGAAAAGGTGTTTGCTTTATTGTGGCAGCAAAACTAGCTCTGACTTCTGAACGTTTGAAAGGGGCTTTGCTCATTGGAAAACCTGCTTTTCGTCAGTGCAAAGACTGTCAAAGCATTGTTTTCAAGTATTTTAGTCTCTTCAAGACAGGGAGTGTGCTTCTAGCATGCTACTGTTGTTATCTTCATTATCGAAGTTTTTGAAAGTTGTGAAAAGCACATATGTAATCATGGTATGTATTTGATGCTTAAAATGCATCAGTGAGCGAAATGTGTTTTGGATTCCTGCAAAAAGTTTATAATGAATAAGTGTTTAAGCAGTAGACTTATTTTACTAAAGAATTCTATATTCTCTGGGTCAGTGGAGCAATAGTTGAATCACACAGAAGCACTAAACCGAGTAAAAACGCATTTGTATTTGGGAAATTGTTTTGATTTTTTAAATTTATATAGAAAAGACAGACCTGTAACATTAAGATGTGTTCACTGTTGGGCAGGGATCCAGCTGCCAACTTGTGAATGCTTTGCTAAACGGTTTTGATGACAGCAAAAGCAGAGTGCAGTCTGCTGTGGTAGCTTGTAGTGTAAATAAAACAAGTCTCTTGTGTTGACAAGAGGAAAGGTCGACTCTGTAGTGGAGAACAGTAATACAGCTGTGTGTTTGGACCAGTCTCTCGTTTTCAGAGCCAACTTGGTTTTGCTCACAAACTTGAACAATGAAAAAACTACAAAAAAACTTCTCAGACATTCTATTTCTTTTGCCCAAAGTAGAACAAGGCAGACTTCAATGAGTTTGGATCTTTCAGAACATGAGGTTGCTGTGTTCTCAATTCTTTTGAGGGAAACTATTTTAATTCCAAAACAACTGACAGAAAACCACTGGCTGCTTCTTTTTATAAGATTTTTTTCCAGTCACAATTGTGGGGTTTGGGTAGCCAGGCTAACGCCACCTAGTGCCTCCGCTCCATCTCATGAAATGGAGGCTAGCGTTTGGGGCCACTATTTAAAATAATGCAACAGATTACAAAGGCAAACAATAAAAGTGTGAGCTGATTAATAATGGGAACTTATTCAAAAGAGCAGACATTTCCTAGTGCTTTTTAAGACTTTGGTGTGAGCTTTTCAGTAGGCAAGGAACACACATAACATTAGGAGGTATTTTTATCTGTACTGAAACTACAATGCCTTCTGAAAGCTTTAATAATTACTTTGATTAAATTATCAAAAATGATGATCACATGAACAAAACTGGATTTTCTTGAATCTAGTTTTGGAAGAGATTAAAACCAAAAGTGGACTAAGAAGTAGACAAATGTTTTTACATAAGGTTCAGGGGTGAATGGCATCTATCTCAGTAACTTGGGGCCTTAGGTGGGGAAACACCCAGAGCTAACACACACACACAGACACAGACAGGTTCACTCTCTAATTTATTCACTGGGGGAATTCACAGTGATGCTTGACTTATGTTTTGAGGTGGGAGGATGTACTCAAAGACAATGCACAGCAACATATGTTGATAATGTCTGACTCAGGATTTTTACTCAAATATCTCCTTATTTGGAAGCCAGACCTTTAACCACTATGCTACCATGCACCCCTAAGCCTTTCTCTCTGTGACTGTCAGGAACAGGATCCTGTTCATTTTTTTTTACTGTGGTGTCTGAATGATAACTGTGGTGTCTGAATGATAACGGAATGTATTTATGCTTCTGAGCGAATGTCACAAAAATGTCATGACTTACTGTAAAGTTTCTGTTGTAGATCTGTTTTGATTTCCCAGCCTAAAGAACTGGGTTTAGAAAGGGCAGATGTGACTCGCAGCACTGATCCTCACCCCCCAGAGCCACTGCCTCAGCTTCTCTTAATCTGTGAACTGAGCTCAGGCTGGAGAGCTGCTGCTGAGAGACTGAGAAAAGGTCCTCAGTAATTCATCATCATTATCGCCTCTCAACAGCATTTAGCGCTTCACTTGTTGGTTTCTCTGTCATTTTTGTCTTTTTTAATCTCACAACTTTCTGTTTGTTTTGATGCCTGTACATTGTAATCGAGGGGTAAAGAGCTGTTCCCAGACTATTAAAGTTATTTACAATGAAAAGCACTATGTAATATGTGTGTATCTGTAACAGACTCGGTGACAAGAAATGTCTTGTATATTTGTAAAACCCTTCCAAAACTGACTTTAGTTTTTCAGGTGTTAGAAAAAAGAATATCAGTCGTAACAAGTTTCTTCTCTTTGTTCTGTCATAAAATCCTTAGTATACGTTTTTTGTTTTGAATCATCTGATGTGAACATTTTGTGGCGGGAATAACTTTTCAATCTGACAGATACATACAATAGAGTGAAAAAGTTCAGAGCAGTGTGGGTCTTCCTGAGTAAAGTTTGCATGTTATCCCTATGTCTATATCTGCACAAACAAATGACTAATTCCTCAAGATGAACTAGCGATGGGAAAGGTCTGTATTGTCGTCAGACTGTAACTGACAAACTGCTCACTGATGCAAGTGTCAAATGCACAAGGAAGAACTTCATCAAAAAGACAATAAAAATACCCAAACAGTAAAAAAAAACAACAAAATCATTTAACTCCTCCCTCGTTCTCACAAACATTGACACATTTCACATGAATTCATTTTTGCCTGTTTGCACAAGTTTGAAACGGGGATTTCAGACAAAAAAAATGAAACACATGTAATGCCTACTGCACAGACAAGGCTCTCATTCTAGTCACAAGTCACATGACTTTTTCTAAAAAGGCTTGATAATTATTGGTTGTTGAAAAGATGCAGAAGCTTAATTTAATAAAAAAAAGTAGGTAAAGTCTGTAAGTAAGAAAGTAAGTAAGCAAGTAAGTAAGTAAGTAAGTAAGAAAGTATGTAAGTAAATAAGTAAGTAAGTAAGTAAGTAAGTAAGTAATAAGTAAGTAAGAAGTATGTAAGTAAATAAGTAAGTAAGCTTTATTTGTATAGCGCTTTTTCACAGACAGAATAACAAAGCGCTTCACAATCAGACCCCTCCCACTCAGCCCTATAGGGCAGCTCAGCAGAAGCAATTCTAAACACCTGGCGCTAGTGGTGGGCAAAATGAAGCAAGACTTCGAAGCCTGTGCCGAGCTGAAGTGGGCGTAGGAAGTCACGTGACCGAAGCTTCAGTTTGTGAAAAATTAATCAAATCAAAGACTATGTGAGCACAAAATACCATATAAATATCCTTGTTTATACAAATACTGACAAAAGTACATCAACATTAAAAGAAGATAATTAAAATAAATGTTCTATTCTTTGTGATACATTGGTCTCTGGCAGTAGTTTTGAGGCTTCACTTTGATGAAGCTTTGTTCGGAGTTTGACTGTGAGGCCCCATTGGTTCACGAGGCTTCACATTTCCCATCACTACCTGGCGCCTGAACCTCTGACCATCACCAAGCGTTCCCTCACCTGCATGTTATTGGTTTTATCCTCAGAAAGTTCAGCTTTTACAAAAAACATACCGAAAAATACGAATAGTGAGAAAAAGCACACAAACAAACTTTAATTCTACAAAATGATTGAGGGGGGCTTGCTGTGTGAAGCACCTCGAAGACATCTGTCAGCGTAAATGTGCACTATAAATAACAATCATTCTTTAAAAATAGGTCACGTTTCTTTGATTTCTCTTCTTTCTTTTGTTGAAGCAGCAGAATCTCCCAGCTTGCAAGTGCACTGTGCTGTGTCCACTGCTTTTCAGAGGTGATAACAAAAGAGACGCAGAGATAATTAGCATCACTAGATCTGCACACTGTTGGACTTATTAGTTTTACAAAGGTGCAAATACATGGCACAGAGTAAATGTGTAAGCTGTAAATTAAAACATTATTCGTGTTTATTTCCTCTTTCTGATAATGTATTGACGCAAATGAACAAATGCTATTTTGAAATTGGCATCCATATTTTCCTTTCGACTCAGAAATGTAATGCATTAAAAAGCAATTACATTTACAGAACATGCCTTGCTTTAAAATAGCTTGATTTCTTCCTGCGGCCTTAGTAGAAATCAAATCATTTAGCTAGAACACAGTCAGGAAAAATATATTGAAATGTTTTTTTTAATATTTAACATTTTATATTCAGTTTTCATATTCAGAATTTACCTCCTGATTATAGATGATGATGGTAGACTGTCGAAACTCTTTTAATGAAGGCTTATTTCTTTACATTTATATTTACAGGATCTTAAGCACATATGTCTATACTTTTAGCTATTTTTCACAAACATGTTCATCCTGTAAAACCATCTTTTATAAGCCTATTTCCCACAGGTATTACGTAATATTCAAAAACAAGCTAAAATGTCAAAATCATGAATTGTCATATGCATTTGTTTTCTTAATTTCTGTTTATTTTATGTCATCATGGGCTTAAAATGATTTGCCCCAGTAGAGTAAGTGCATCTAATTGAGAGAAAATGAGTTCACAATGCCCGGCCTACATCTAATTACAAGCGCTTCCAGCATTCTTGTGTAAATTTCCTCTGATCTAAATGGGCTTCAATAAGAAGGAGGTTGTTCAGAATACGCAAGTGAACAAAACATATTGTAAAAAGCTTACAATGAAATATTCCTTTGTATCTTTAAGACGGAGCACATCAGCTAAGTCTCCGTTAAGACCTCATTCTGTGGTGGCTTCTTTAATATCTTGCAGTGGTTTAGTTTTTAAAGACACATTTTTCATTTTAGAAACATATTCCAATGAACTTTCCATGCTGTTTTTTTTTTCTATGACCCGTTAATAAAAAAAATAAAGAAATAATATTAAATAAAAATAAATAATAACTATTAATGAATAAATAAATAAATAAATAAAAAAAAAAAAAAAACAAATAAATAAATAAATAAGAAAAACTGAGAAGAAGGATGGAGGAAGGTTACCCTTTTGAACTCAGCTGTGCACAAAAAGCCAGGCACTATTATGCTGTATGGTACTATTGTTATCTCAAAAGTTTTTGCAAGTGTCCTGTTACAGAAATTTCAACAGAAATTTGTAAAAGCATGTTTTTAAAAGTTCACTATATAACTTATGTGGTAGAGAATCCACCCTCTGCCCGACTTCATAACAACGCTACTGCTTAGCCTATATCCCCTTGTACCACATCTAATTGATTTCACGGTCTATGTTGCTCAAAATTATTTTGAAAACATGTTTTATGCTGATAGTGCCATGAGCTTGTCCCGATCTCACAAGAAAGCGTACATATACCACGACATAACGCAACATGTAAATTGCGTATGATTAGCACGAGTTTACGGCTCTTTTGCGTAATTATAGTACGCGTCACAGTCCCCGTTCATTTCAATGGTGGTTGTTAAGATGTGTTCTTATTTATGAAAATTAACAAAATCCTACATCTAATCTTAACCTACCCCAAGCCCCAAGCCTAATGTTAACCATTTTAGTAACTTTTTGCCTGAACGTTTCACCTGAAGAAAACGTCTCCACGTGGCTTCAACCAAATCTCGTGGCATTTTTTTTTTTTTTTACGCTTTTTCATATCGTGCTATATGTACGGCGTAACATATGTACGCAAAACAGGACTGATATCGTGCTAAAAATACGCTATTTTTGTGTCGTGCTATATGTACGCCTTCTTGTGAGACTGTGTTGGCGTCCCATAAATAATGTAAGACATATACAGTAATCTCCAAAAGTGGTTACAGACTCACCATTGAAAAACTGCCCTTCAAAAGTAAGTTATCAGACAAATGTGACCTGTTGACCAGAGTAATGAAAGGGCATAAACAATCAGCTTTGTTAGTTGCTTTACTTAGAACAATATACTCAGTATTGAAAATATTCACATTTTGAAACTGTGTACTGCTTAATTTTTCTACCAGCCGCTCCGAATAGGTTGAAGTCTGGCTGAAGGTACTCTAGTCTGCTCAAAAGTGTTTCTAAAAGGCTCTTGTTTCAGTTATAATAGCACATATTCAACGTGTCAAAGTCCAAACTGCAGTCATGTACTCAAGAAATGACCCCAACATCAGCTGCAGTCTTATGGAGATTAAGTGATCATTAAAAGAGAAGATTAATTTACATTTATAGTGTGTGGCAGTGATGATCACTGGAGACACATAAAGCCTGTTTAAATGACATTTGAGGGCATAACTTGCCCTCACTTTAGAATGTAATCAGAAATGCAATTAGTGCTGACTATAGTCTAGCTTCCTGACATGATCCTGCCATAAGACTATTTTACAAACATGCAGTCATGTGCACGTACTTCTGCTCTGTTTCAAGAGTAAATACTTAATTAATTAACCTGCATTATAAAAAACAAAGTGCTGTAACATCTTACAGAAAATCTCAGAAAAAACTGCCATGGAATTTCTATGTGTGTGAATATGGAAAATAACTTACGTTCTGAAACCAAGGCAATTATCAAAAAAAATCGTATTATCGTAATTTCTGGATTATAAACTACTACTCTTTTCATGAGCTTTAAACTATGCGGCTATAAGGCAATGCAGCAAAACTATACATTCTCATAGACTTACTTTTAACAAGTGCGGCCTATAAATGTACTTTATAATTTTTCTTATTTAAATCTAGTGGGTGGGGCTTATATTCATGTGTGCTCAATAGGGCAGAAATTACAGTAATTCGAATTTTACACATCGCAATAACAAGAAAAGGTTTTGACATTTTTCTTAAAAGTGTTGATGTCGGTGCAGTCTCTAAGGTGTTGAGGTGGCGTGTTCCAGAGGGTGGGGGCAGCGATGGAGAAGACTATGTCACAATCAAACAACTATATAAAAGCTAAAAACAGGCCCATTTTACTCAGCCAATGCACGTTCAAACAGATTTTCAGCCCTTTTTTCTCAGCTTTGATAGTCGGCCATACAAACCAACAATGGCAGAGCCCAATTTGTTCAAGTGCGTCCATTAGAGGTTGCCAAAATTAGCTTTTTTGTAATCTTTCACTTTAAACCCTGAATGACATTATCTTCTCACCAAACAGCTCAAAAAAACCAGAAAAGTGACCTTATGTTGACATTTTGATGCTGCATTATGTATCTATTCCATCATTTTTCAGTTAAACAACTTGAAAACCTGACATGGCTTATCAGTTCACATTTCATTTCATTTTAAAAGCAATTAGCTGGATTGAAGTGAAGGGCACACACATTTGATTTGGGCAGGTCAGGATGAAAAGGTCAGGACTGCTGTACTGAATACAAACCTACTGCTGTGATTCACGTTTTTATGTCATTTAACCCTACAATCAAACACTGTACACTGCCATTGTGATGCAGGGAAGATACGCAACATGTAAACAAGCATAGATGTAGCCAAATCTCTAAATGGAGCTAAATGCTAAATGACAAATACTTATATTTAAAAATGCAACCAAGACAACATGACTTTAGGGGTTTTCACCACAGACATTAAATTAGTAGACGCGCAATCAGCATCTCTGCTCTGTTTCTACAACTCGAACAGCGCAACGCCATGTTCCTCCGGTAGAGGTGATGACGTAAATCAATTCAACACAATGGCAGAAGTTGCACTTACATGGATAAAACAAGCTTAAATAAGCAATTTCCGCAAAACCATGAACAAAACGGACTGATTTGTGTCTTATGAAGCTTTTTTAAATAACTTTGGCGATGTGAAATTATATTTCTCAAACTACTATATTCTTAGACTGGAAATGCTTCATCAGTTGCCGATGCAACAGACGCGCCTCCACTGATAAGTGAAGCTATTACTTTGTTTGGTGTTATTTATGTAATTAGTCTGCTTTTCTCACTAGTAACATGTAAAAGAGGACGTTTGGTGGTCACTAGAGCCTTAAAAGATGCATAAGTTCGCTAGCCAATAGCAGTTTTATGCATAATTTTTGATCTACAATAAAATGCTGAAAGGCTTGTAAACTCAACAATAATTTGTAACAAGGCTCTGACCTTTGTTAAGTGTGGTTGGTAGGTTTGTACCAGCTGACACCCTCTAGATTTTTCATAACTTGCGTTTTTTTGCAGGCTAATGCGAACGGCTATCGGAAAATAAACAGTAGAACGCTCTGGACTAGCTCAAATCTTACCGGACTAGCTCAGATGCTAAGTGTTCGATAGCATCAGAGTTGGACTGCGCGTCTACTATTATATGTCTATGGGTAAGACTTAGGCATTTTTGAAAATAAACAAGCCAACTGCTGTCACGTGCACATTGTTTTTTAAGATGAAACAATCTTGACAGATGTACCAAATCGCAAACCTAAACGTATTCACAGTTAATTCAGCACATTATGATTTAATTTCGAGCAAAGATTCCCCACTGGGATGTGAGAAGATCATTTCAATCACAGAGCTGGTTGCTGTGTCGACTCAACAGCCTTTGTTCTACACTTTACCGTGGTCTGATTCACTTGAGCTCATCTCCACACTCTGTACAGGCACTTACATGATTAAATGGTCTCTGGTGTCAATTTGTCACGGCCCAGCATCAAAGACAACCACTCTATTTCATGTTAAAGCTGGAGGAGCACTTCTGCATTACTTCCTATGGCATTTTGTTCTCGTTCTCTCTCTTTCACCCTCTCTTTCTCTCTCTCTCTTATCCCAAATGTGTGCTTTAGATTGTCCCCGGCACATGAGGCAGAATGTGGGCTGTGTGGATCATTGCATTGAATTCTCCACTGCCATCCCACTTTAAGAAATAATTATCATAGATGCACTCGATTTATGAGGCTTTTCAAAACAAGACAAAAAAAACACTTAACATTGCATTATTCATTCACTCTATACAGTCCACTCTGAATAAACACAAGCCTTTAGGACAACAGACTGTTCCTGCATGATTCTTTTTCTAATTGACCATTAAATCCTTTGTTTTTATTTCCATCACACTGCATGGTCTAGTGGTATCATAAAAGTCAGGTGAAAGGAGCGTTGGATTGATGTTTGAAGTTCCACAGAAGCCATTTCAACTGTGGCTGCCTTAATTGTAGAGATACAAAACACAAGGTCGGTGAATAAATTGGATCAGTGACTCGGTCAACAGTTTCCACTTATTGACGGTTTCTTTGAGCAGAGATGATGCTTCAGTTGGTTCAAATGATTTACACAGTTTGATGAAATTCATACTAACTTTCTCGCAAAAGAAGTTGTATTTATTTTAATTCAGACCAGTGGTGCACAAACTTTTTTCCTTAGTGAGCCACTATGAATGATTTTGAAGTCTGCCCAGGGCCAAACCTAATTTTATGTTGCAACTAACAAATTTTTTGCAATAAGAAAGTGATCAAATTTTAGTACAATAAAACTGGTGTGGTGTACTTTGACAATTTTTCCACCTTAAAATATAATCAGACAAACATTCTTAACAAATTTTCGGCACCTCTATACAGGCTAAATTAAACCCCCTGGAAGGCCCCCCTTTGGGCATCACTGCTTTTAGTTCCTTAAAAATGTAAGCAAACAGAAATAATTCATTTTAAACGTCTTACATCAGTCAACATGTTTGCTCACTTTCCTAATGCAGTCTGAGCTCAGTCTTTTTGTACTGGAAGAAGAAGATGATGATGATGATGATGATGATGAAGAAGAAGAAGAAGAAGAAGAAGAGAAGAAGAAGAAGAAGAAAGAAGAAGAAGAAGAAGAAGAAGAAGAAGAAGAAGAAAGAAGAAGAAGAAGAAGAAGAAGAAAGAAGAAGAAGAAGAAGAAGAAGAAGAAGAAGAAGGAAGAGACAGAAGAAGACAGACACACACACACAGACAGATTAGGAGTCAGTGAAGAAATGGAACATTATTAGATTAGATTTGTTGGGGGGTAAAAATGGGGTGTAAAAACGGACATAGTCTTTTCAAGTATTGACTAAAAAAATCTAAATGGAACTGTGTTTTGTTTTATTCATGTAAAACTCCAAATGCATGACCTAAATCCTCAGCTCTTCTTTTTAATGTCATCGGAGATAAATAATCAACCGCTCCTCTGCACTATCACTTGACTTATTCTGATCCTTTCAACACTCACTGAAGCTTCAGCATTAGAAAAAGCAGCTATAATACTGTCAATATTCAGCAATGCTTGAATGAAGTTTGACCATTAAATGAAGTGTCTTCTGCCAAGACCACCTGGCGATCATTAATTCATCACCTCATTTTCCCAGAATCTGCAAGCTCATAGACCTGGAGAAACCAACCATGTACAGAGTCTGATGTGCTATTTTTTCTTCTACTAATTGTCGCTGTGCATGCTGACCGAAGAAATGTAAATGAATAGATGGATAGACAAAGGGCAGCCCTGATGAGTTCAACTAAAGTGGTAACAGTGAAACTTATTGCAGGCTGTGTGAATCAAAGTTTTGCTCTGGTTAACCAGAAACTTGAAACATCTGCATGAGAGTCATAACATTATTAGATCAGTGTCACAGTATGTTTATGTATTTTTGCTAGCCATCTGCTATTCTATTATTTAGTAGTTCCAGTGTACAGTAGTTTTGTTTTCTCATGTCTAACAGTGATTCATTAGACAAACAAAAACAGAATCTTATTTAGTTTATTCGTTAATATTCATAAATAAGAACACGTCTTAACAACCACCATAGAAATAAACTGGGGCTGCGTATCATACGCAGGATAGCCGTGAATTTGTGCTAATCATACGTAATTTACATGTCCTGTAATGTCGTGGTAAATGTACGCTTTCTTGTGAGATTAGGCTCGACAAGCAGGTACAAGCAAGTCTATAAGACTTTTTTTTCAACTAAGGAATAATGATAATAAACAAATTGTAACAGTTTTTTTCTTATCTCTCAGACCTAGAAGCACTATATAAGCCAATTGCTAGAGACGCTTATAGCAGGACAAATTATTATGTTCATGGTTCACATTTCTTATTCCGTTTTTATCTTGTGCTTAGGCTGATTTGTTTTTCCAGGGAAGCACATTGAGTACAAAAGGCTAAATGAATGTCCTAATCACAAACAATATACTGTATTACCTAGCAACACATGGTGAATGAAAACAATACACTCCAAACAGCAGTGGCTAATTTCCATCTGTGATTTAGATTTACTGGCTCTTTAAAGCACTGTGACTGTGAGATAAGCGATTTGCTCCTCAACCTGGAGGTGTGACTCAAGAGAGCTCAACATAAATAATGCAGGGTGTATTTCACTAGAGAGGACAATTATGACACACACATGCAGCTGTATGCTGGATTAGTTATAGATCACATGAAAAAGTGTTTTATTTGACCACTTTAAAGAGAAATGAGAAGGCATTCACTTGTTTCCACGGTGATATATTGATATAACGCATTAAGAATGACTGACTGAATGCTTTGTTAGGCTATAATAAAGTCCATTTCAGTCTCTGTAAACACACCTGGGCTGGTACCAGATGGAAGATTGGCTTCAACACATTTTCAGTAGTAATAATTGATCACCACATATTGCAAAACATGATCATAGCAGCATCTGTATAGCTTCAACAAAAGCATATAGCAATGACTTAATCAGTTTGTTATGCTCAAGGAAAGATGATTTTCTTTGTTGGTCAGTTTGCTTTTAAGTATGGATGCTTTCATGTGGAATGAACAAAACAAAATCAATTTTGCAGCTAAAAATGTTTTATTACATAATGTATCCTACTTGCATTTCACTTCACAGGCAGGTTTCTTAAAATGCATTTTCTTTAGGAGCCCTATGATCAGCCCTTAAATTTTACAATCCAGCACTAAGATAGTTTTTGATGAAATACAAAAGTTGTATTAATATTCCAATTAAAATTGATTTATTAAAGTTTTACTTAAACTAAAAAATGCAAAAAATTAAGAGGGATTATGGTCGACGTCATTTAAAAGTTTTAAACTGTTGCATTTTGCTCTCTGTCACTTCTGTGTAGACAACAGAGGGGGGTGGCATGAGGAGGGAAGCTCACATGAGGAAAACGTGGTCAGGATGGATAGTATTGACTACAGACACATTCACTGCATTTTAAGCTGCAAAACGATGTGTTTGATTTATTACAATCCGACTTATAAGAAGGGATGTTCGATCTTAATAAGGACATGAATTTAGATACGCCTAAATCTAGGGTCTTGGCCTTTCATGACATCATGATGCTGTTCAATTATTACAAGTGTTGTTCCATTTCCATTGTTTGGAACCAATCCAATACCTATATTTTGTTTCAGGATATAATGTAAACTATAGAGGGTTGATGTCACTTTCCGCTCTACTGCACATGTCACCTGCAGAAAGATGCACTGTCCATCTAGTTGGCTGGGAAAAAGTCCTTGATAAAACTAGAAAACGAGATGAAAGCTAGCTGCATTTTGTCACTCACCGGAATGTAATGTGTATGAGTCGCAAAGACAAATTCCATTCACAAATGTTGATTTAGCAGCATACCTTTTGTTTTCTACTATCCGAATGCTTGCACATCCCGTGTGTTGATAAACAATAAATCCTACTATAGGTTGATAATTAAAAAAAAATAATAATAAAGTTTATTATATCAAAACAAAAACTAATCACATGTTAGCAAAATTACCCAAAGAATTAATTTAAATCTATCTCTGTTATTGTAGAATGTTTATGTGAGTAATAATGTATACCTTTTATGTGATTAAGCTATAGAGGAATTATTTGTTTATCAACATGAGAAATGCGCAGAAGCCACGACTGATTGACACAAGCTGTAGCAGCAACACTAGCCAGTGCTGTTGTCAGCTAACTACAAGAGTTCATCACCATACGAAAACAACAGTTCTGCTGCACATTTGTGATGAAATTTGTCTTTATGACTCATACACGTTGCATTCAAGTGAGTGAAAAAATGCAGAGAAAAACACTGTCTCAAGCTTCAGGAGTCAGATGTCCGTCATACAAGTTGAGATCTGTTAGGTTAAGGTTAAGGTTAAGGTTAAGGTACACTTTATTGTCCCGTAGGGAAATTTGTCCTTGCATTTGACCCATCCTTCAATGCCTCTGGGGCATTTCCTCAGGAGCAGTGATCCACAGTGCAGCGCTCGGGACCCATCTCCAGGTGTTGTTGCTAGGCTTGGTCAGGACTACCGTAGCTGGAGGATATTACCCTAACATGCATGTTATTGGATCTGATCGAAAGAGCTAGCTGTTGTCCCGCTTTGTTGTTATATCAAAGAAGTTTTCCCCAGCCAACTCGACAGACAGCGTATCTTTGTGCATGTCATATACGCAGTAGAGCGGAAAGTGGCAATCGATTGATAATTCCTCTATGCAAGACATTTCAATATTGCATGTTTAGATGTTGCACCTGAAAAAATTACTCCAAAAACATAGCAGAATGCAAAGGTTTAACAATAAAGTTTTAGCTTTGTTTCATTCCCTCTTAAAGCTTTGTTTCATGTGTCATGTTGGATCTGAAAGTAAGATATTGACTCTGAAGCACTTCAGCTAAACACTGTTTCCGCTGTCTTTCTTTCACTGTGTTTTTGAAATAAAAGAAGTAGAATGTTTTTATTGATCTCTGTCGAAGCAATATATTGACAACAGACGCACATCTTTTATCTGAGAAAATAGATGTTTTCAGGTCAGCTTTCAGGGTCAGTATCGAACATCAGCGTCACTCGTCACATCCAGTGAAAACTGAATGAGCAGCGAGTGGGAGCTTTGATTCAGGGTCAGAATCATCTTTGCAAACGTCATGTGTTCGGCATCAATCAGCTGATTACACAAAGAGAACTCAAGAAAAAACTTGCAAATGGTACAGAGCACAAACTTTTCACAACAAATACCACCTTATATAATTTTGGGTCATCAGATACCACCAGATCAAAACTGAAACTGAATTGAAACTGAAATTGAAACTCAAAATGATTTAAAATTAAAAATCAATTCAGGTCTAAAACAACTGTAGGCAATATATTAGGTAGTACTAATGAACACTTAGCCCAAAGTGGACCAAAATGGGACTAGATTTGTTTCAAATTTAAAAATATCCAAAGTACCACCAGAACCAGCCAAAGTACCACTGGTATACACAGTTCGAGAAACACCGGTATAGATTATCATGTAATAAGAAGAAGTGTCAAAAGCATTTTC
The DNA here is from genome assembly GCA_038363315.1 of Mugilogobius chulae. Lineage (NCBI taxonomy): Eukaryota > Metazoa > Chordata > Actinopteri > Gobiiformes > Gobiidae > Mugilogobius > Mugilogobius chulae. The sequence continues at coordinate 29,928,036 of CM076403.1, forward strand.
ATATGATAACCTTAAAACATTTGCTTCTGAATCAATTAGAATTTAACATTTTTGGCCTCAAATTGTGTGATTCCTTTTTTAAAACACATAGCTGCATGTTTCTTTGCAAGTTTACAAAAATTGTAACTCGTTGTCAATGTTTAGCTCATTTTGTACATGTCTACACAGTCCTGTGACAACAATGTGCCAACTCTCTTTGTTTGTTTGTTTGTTTGTTTGTTTGTTTCTTTCTTTCTTTTGCATGCACATTTATGGTTATTTATCTTTATGTTTTCTTAATTTATGTGTTTATATATGTATAGTTTAAAGGATTTTGTAAAACACTTTGAATCTCTTTGTGGGACTTTTGCTTTACAAATAACTTTGTCATGTCCGGCGTTGCGAGATCTTGTCCCATCCCTTAGGCTTATCCATACTAAAACAATCTAATTAGAGCAGCTACACCACAGTGTTAAATCGTTTTAGAATAGGGGTGATCTCATTGCCAGACCAGCCAGTCCCTCCTACATCCTGTTCAAATGCAGAAGGGTCTGGAATCAAAAACAAAGCCAATAACTTCGTCATTCAAAATTAGGACAATCCAATCTCAAACGGTCGCTCCCCTTACCCACCTCTTGTCAATTTCAAACTTTTTTTTTCTAACCGTTTCAAAACATTCAAGATGGCGTATGCAGCTGATAGATTATTTTTCGCGTCTTGCTTTAGTTTTAAACAATCTGAAAATTCCTTAAAACATGAGCAGCAAACCTTTGAGAGCCTGTTGAGAGCCTTCATATCGACTATACTTAATGATAAATCTGGTTTCTAGTGTCACTGTTTCAATGTAATTTACGGGTTTTCTGTGATTGATTGACAAAGAGCTCAGAAAGCCCACCCTCGAAATGAAAACCCGGTGCTCTAATCTCAGACCCTCACACCTTCGTAAAGTTGTCTGTCAAAGCGTGGATGGCTGCAGGCATGTGATCTCCTGAAATGTCAAAAACATTGTTGAACATTCTTATTGTCTACCGGCTCTCCTTGTGTTCCCCCTTTCCTGTTCTCATGGTGTCTTACCTGCTCCTTCCACATGTCCTTTTTCCCTTGCACCTCCTTTATAAGCACAAAGGTCACTGAATCCACTGCTTGAGTGAGGATTCACAGTTTGGTTGATGACGAACTCTTGGAAACTTTAGCAGAGGTGCTCATGTGCTCCCTTTGCCATGCTCCAGTTCGGCTTCTTAAAATGGGCATTCAGCAACATCTGAATTGGCCATGAATAACTAATGGTACTGTATTGGTATTGTGTGTTAGATTTTTGCAAAGTAGTGCAGTAACGTATCGTGTTTTCTATGTGGCCATACCAGCATGCCAAAGCCTGATCCTGTCAGATCCCAGAAGCTAAGCAGGGTTGGTCCTGGGCAGTACAAGGATGGGATACCGCTGGAGGAACCTCAGGTGCCACAGTGGGACTAACAGAGGAGAATCTCATTGTTGTGTCCTTAGGCAAGACACTTCACCCACATTGCCTAGTATGGTTATGGTGTGTGTATGATTGGTTGGTGGTGGTCGGAGGGGCCGATGGCGCAAAATGGCAGCATTGCTTCCATCTGTCCCAGGGCAGCTGTGGCTGCAATAGTAGCTTACCACTGCCCAATATGGAATGAATGAATGAATAATGCATAATGTGAAGCATCTTTGGGTGTCTTGAAAAGCGCTATAAAAATCCAATGCATTATTATTATTATTAGGGTATTAACAAGAGAATTTAGCCAGTTACACTAAAAGGTAGCAATGTCCAACACAATGAGAACAGAAAACAGCCCATGAGTTGAACGTTATTATGGCCTTTTTTAATAATGCTACAACACTATTTTTGTTTGCATTTTTTAATACGGCAAGATAAGAGAAAATATACTTTATCTCTCAGGAAATTAATTCTCTGCATCTGACTTATCCTTCAAAGCCACTGGGGCATAGCTTGTATTACCGTATTCTGCTTATGTTTTGAGTTGATGGGGAAAGAGTCCAGGGAAGCACCTGAACGTGAAGTCAAACACTGTACATAAATCTTACTTATATTGTGGTAAAGTGGTGAGTGGCCGGCCTGTGCGTGCTGCTCACTCAGACCGTCCAGCTGTTGCGACCTGCTCATGCTTGTAAAACAGAGGCGATGATGACAGAGCTGTGAGAGATTAAATGCCATGCAAATGCCACACTTGTCACACCTTCAGCACAAAGCCACGGCTCAAGCTCAAAGCATCTCTTCAGAAGCTGCTGCAGCCAGACCAGAGTACAGTTAAATTACAAAATGACATGTTTGTTTTTCTAGCTGCATCCACCACACATTTTGTCAAAAAGACTGACATTTGAGGGGGAAACCTTGAAGTCTTGCAAGGGCTTTTAAAAGTTATTCATACCTTTTATTTTCTTTCTTTTTTGTTTTTCCTAAAAACAAGTCGATATAATCCCTCAGTCGTTGGTAATGTTCCACAGTAAAAAAAAAAAATACAAAGCTGTCAACTGGGCAACAGAAGACTGAGACGTTTGAGACGCTCTATAGATGTGATCAGGACTGATGCACATTTGTTTGCAACACAGTCTCGCTCCGAGTACTTTAAGGGTTGATGTTTGGTCAGCACCGATAGACTTATGTTTGCAGAGACAGAGTTTATCAGGCAGAGGGAAACATTCTCCTCTGGCAGGACAAAACAGCTGAGGGGTGGTGAGGGTGCAAAAATGTAGGATAAGCACTTTTTCGTGCATTTTACATCAATATGCTATAAAAAGCCAAAACCCAAGATAATGTTGCCACGTGGCTTCAACCAAAATTTGTGGTTATACATTATGGCTTTTCATAACATTCATTCATTCATTTTCTACCGCTTAATCCCATTAGGGGTCGCGGGTGACTGGAGCCTAATCCAGTGACTTGGGCCTTAGGTGGGAAAACACCCTGGACAGTGGCCAACTTGTCGCAGAGTTAGACAGACAACCATTTACTCTCTCATTCACAGATAATTCACTCTCTCTTTCACTCACTAAGGGAAATTTACAGTGATACCCAATTAACATAAACATGCATGTTTTTTTGGCAGTGGAGGAAACCAGAGTACCCGGAGAAAACCCACGGTGACACCGGGGGAACATGCAAACTCCACCCAGAGAGATCGTGAGATGTTGATATGGTCCGACCCGGGAGTCGAACCCACGACCTTCTTATTGGGAAGCCAGAGCTCTAACCGCTCTTCTACCGTGCACCCCACTTTTTTCATAACATATTGACGTAAAAACGGCGTGAAAACGTGCTTATTGTACATTTTTGACTTTTTGTTGTAAACCTACGTTTTCTTCGGAGACTCTGTTGCTTTAACCACTTAAAGAGGTCTCTCCTAATATATTTCAAGAATATGTGAAAGTCACAAATATCACAAGACCAGGCTACAGACACTGGCTGATAGAACCAGACTCTAGTCAGTTAAAAGTGCGCTCTTTTAACATTTTGTCACGCTCAACTCACACTAGCTCTGAATACTGTGAAAAGTGCTTCACAGCAAATCGTGGTGAATAATTGGAGGCTCAGAATGCATCAGGTAAGTGAGCAAAACTTTTTATACTTATATAAAGATAAAAATCATATATAGCACCTTTAAAAACTGTGGTCTGCAACAATCTAAGAAGAGTAAATTCTCTGATTTTTATGTTTTTTCTTCATTCTAGCACCCCAAAAATGAAGTTGCAGCCTCATATCTGAAATTGTCAAACTCCATCAGGCATCGCATCCATTATTAGAAAAGAGCAGTAGCTATGTGCAGTAAGAAACAAACTCAACAAGAGGAAATATGAACTCACTCAACCAGCAAAACTGTCCACTGCCTGTGAAAAAAACAACTCTTGTGGATTAGTTGGTTTCTAGTCTTTTTCCACAACACAATGGATCAGCACTGCGTCAGTCTTTACACCGGGGCGACTGCTGCTGGAGTTTTGCCATGTTTTTATATATTTATTTTTAAGTTATACAAAGGAAAAATAAACTTACAAGGACATTCACCACTGACATTTTCTCTTCACCTTCTTGGTCGCACAGAAATCTCATCAGCCTCAGAGGACTGAGCTTTGGGGTATTTATGCTTATCCATAAATACAATGTATTTCTTATGCTTTAGAATTATTTGTTCACAAACATTTTCTAGGTATTCAAGACAAGCTAACAAGAAAGCATACCTATAGCTACCACGACACGAAAACAGTGTAGTATGTGCTATCTACTTCACAGCGTAAAAAACACACAAGTTTTGGTTAAAGTCACATGGGACATTTTCTTAGGTGTAATGGATAAGCTTCAAGTTACTAAATTGGGTAAGATTAGGACTGGCGCACCGGATAGGTTAAGATTAGAATAAGGATTTTGTTAATATTCATAAATAAGAACACATCTTTACAAGTACCATATGAAATGGGATTGCGACGCGTGGCATATTTACACAAAAAGCTGTGAAATGTGTTAATATTAGGCAATTTACATGTCCTGTAATGTCGTTGTATTTGTAAGCTTTCTTGTGAGATCGGGTTGAGGTATTTTATGTAGATCAGTATTTACATTTTTGTAAAAAAACACCTTAGAAATAGAATGAGGAACATTTGGTGCACAGCTGCCTCTATAAGATGCAGATATAAAATGTGTAATTTTTATTTTTGCAAAGTGGCTTTGTGACTATTTTGAACCTTACATACTTTACTTTGAATTTGAATGTTTTGAATCATTCAAATTAAATACAGACAAGTGGCATCAGCTGCAGGACAATACAAGTTTACTCATACAGGAATCATTCTTAATAAAACTTTGAGTAAACTAATGATGAGAGAAGGGAGTTAAAAACTTACGGTGATCCTTTAGGTGCTGCATTTTCTACAGTTTGCCTGAAGTCCCGATGGACAACCCCGCTCCAACAGTTTCAACTCAAAGCTTTCAGTCTCTGTAAATCTTATTTTGCAAGGTAGACTATGAAAAGAAACTTATATAAAAGATCATGCAGCTTCAATATAATGAAAATAATAATCACAAATATTCAAACATTTATTTGCACATTGGAGTCTTCTAAAGCACAGAGTGAAGTGACAGAATCAGTGACAGATCTCACAAAAATAGACCGTTGGAAATATATGAGCAATTACACAGTTAAGGAGTTACAGTTAATAATCACAATCACTCAATTACACATAATCAAATACAGCAAGAATTAAAACTGAATTAAAGAAACAAAATGAAATATACAACCTAAGCCTATCTTGGTGGAACTTTTTAAAAACATTTTCCCACAAGACAAAAACATCTGTTGCAACACTGAATTCAATTGCTAATTCCAAGTTATTTTAAGGCAAATTCTCAAACACTGCTACACTCTATTGTAGTCCACAGAAAATTGGGATTAGCATTTGTAATTAACTTATTGTTCAAGCTAAAATTCCATTACTGAATTATAGACTGATAAGTCTGAAATACATATACGTACAGTGAATATTAATGACCTGCATTTCAGATTAATTAAAGATTTCAGAGATTAGATTATTCACCTCTGTCCATTTTAAGTGAACAAAAACAGTGATGATATGTTGTTGAATGTGGCGATGACAGTCCTGCTAGAAGGATTTATTCATTATACAACTGTGTTACATTATGTTTCTTGTATCAGAGACAGCAGATGGAAACAGTTTTGGGCATAAATTAAAACAAGACCCCATTACAGGTGTTCATCAATATTCATTACTCAAAATATTAATAATAAAAAAACTCAGGGAACTCAATTATTGCTATAGGATGCCTGAGGATTTGTGTGTGTGAACAATAGCCTGAGTGTCGATGCTCCAGTGTGGTGAGGACCCTTCAGAGGCTGCCCTGTGTCTCAAGAGCCAGATGTGGCCGTGTAAAGCCTCTGGTGTGGCTTTTTGCACTTTAACAAAAACAGACAAAACTCGGCTGTGTTGCTCTGGTTTCTGCAAATCCTCTGCTCATAATAGAAAAAAGATTGATATTGAAAAACACACACAATTATTTTCTTATTTTCTTGTCGGATGAATTATAAATAGAGAATTTATGAAACAGAATGCAGTCATTACAGAGAGAGAAAGAAATTTCCTTGTATTTCTTTTCACTGCAAACATGATTTAAGTTAAATCTGACATGGTTATTTTCAGCGTGCCCGGGTTTTTACTATTTCACACTTTTATAACGTGAAAAGTGTGAAATAGGAAAAGGCCTGGGCAGTACTTGGATGGGAGACCGCTGGAGGAACCTCAGGTGCCACAGTGGGGCAACAGAGGAGAAACTCATTGTTGTGTCTTAGGCAAGACACTTCACCCACATTGCCTAGTATGGTTCTAATGTGAGTGTGAATGGTTGTGGTGGTCAGAGGGCTGATCCCGCGAAATGGCAGCCTCACTTCAGTCAGTCTGCCCCAGGGCAGCTGTGACTACAATAGTATTTTACCACCATCAGTTGGAGTGAATAATGTGACGTCTTTGGATGTCATGAAAAGCGCTGTCGAAATCCAATGCATTATATTATTACAATTTCTTTATTATTCACTTCAGACAGAAGTGAATAACTCAGTCGTCATTTTTTATTTTGTTTAAGTTAGTTAAAATTTTATCTAATTAGTTTGTCTATGACATTCGTTTTAAGACCCAATACAATTCCAGAGGTAACGCTAAAACAGTATATTTATAATGTACTTACTGTATATTCAATTATTTGTGTTAATTGTTTCTTTTATACCACTTAAATAATACAGTTTTTTATGGCATTCATTTAGTTTCTTTTGACTTTAATAGTTGGGTAAATAACTTTTTGGGTTATATATTAGTAACCTTTGTGATTTCCATTAAAAAGTATTGATAAATGCAACTCTTTGTAAAAAAAATAAAAATAAAATAAAAATTGTGTCTAAGTGACCACTCCCATAAACTGTACTTGTCAGTGAATCATTGACAATTAGCCTTTATGGCATTTTGCTTTTTTGCTGTTTAGCTGTTACAGATATTGTATAGATGCTGACACAAATGACAAAGACAATCTTATGATGACCTTATATCAAAAACAATTGTTACCACTATCTTGGTCAGTGTACTTGTGCATTGCTTTTTGTGTCCATTCTTTAATTACTTAGATAAAAAAAAAAGCGCCCTACCAGCTTCAACAGAAGAATCAGATGTCGTGAGAAGGACAACTTAGTTATTGATCACTGATGAAATGCTGTTTGTGAGTGTATAAGCGTATTGACCCACACTCTAATGACTGCATGGTCTGTAGCTGCTGAGTTTGAACTGCAGTAATGGGGCCATTAGCTGCGACACTAGCCTCACCTCTGCCCTCTCTCCTCTCCTCCGGCCGAGTCCAACACACTCAAGTGATAAGTCACTTCTCACCTTGCTCTCACGTGTCACAAGACGACAGCTAAAAGCCAACAGAGGTCTCTCTATTGGCCTCAAATTAACCTACTGTGTCAAAATATAGTAAAAGCATCTTTTACACATTACAGGCTGTGATGCAAAGATGAGTAAATAGAGCTTGAATGAACATCTTTTTTGTTAAAGTAGGAATATTAAACTATTTCTTGCTCTCGCTCTGACACCTCAGTGTGTTGTTTCCACACTTTTGCTTCTGGGCTTTTGTTTCTCTTGAATCTTTATTCACTGGATGCCCTTCTGGTGTTTGGGGGACTGTCTCACATCCATTGGGCTTTTGGTTTTGGGGGGCATCGTTGAGTGTCTGTTCAGTCATTTTTAGGGAAATAAACTACACGTGCTTCAGTTTTCGTGTGTAATTTCTCCTTCGCCAAATAGATCATTAATACAGGCAGTTAATTTTTTTTGTTTAAAAGCATTTGTTTGTTGAAAAGAAGTGAATGTGTCTAGTCAAAGTGAAATAACTTTAAGATCTTTCAAATTACAATTGTTTTTATTAATAGAGTGCTCCATGAATAAATAAATTTAAAAAAATGCTTAAATAAAATAAACAAATAATAAGATTAGATTTTTTTTAGCCTTCACAAATTCTTTGAAAATATATCCTTTTCATGTACGTGAACATTGTATCAAATCTGGTGTTGAGGCAGAAGTTGATGTGGCTTTTTTAATTATTTTTATGGAACAAACAGTGGGAATTTGTTATTTTTCCTGCAAGTAACAAATAAGCAACTTGTGTGAGTAAACTTTGATGGGTCTTATCAGACAGTAACAGACGTACAACGGGACCAGTAAGTGATCCAGCAAAATGGGGCTGTTGTATCAGGATTGGTGGATACCTAATCTTTACTGCCACATTAGTATTAGAAATAAAGTTATATATATATATTATATAAAGTGCATATAGCCTATTGTATAATTTTATCATTTTATGTTACATGTTGATGCTATGTTATCACACACAGCAATAAAAAACATAGTTATTGCATGTTTTACCAGCTTGTTCAACTTGATAGATTACCAATTGTGATTACACCAGCAGTTTCTCTGAACATTTTCAGTAAACGCTGCAGCAACACTTTTGATTCACCTTTGAGCAATGTCAGTGCCTATTGCTTCCAACCATTTTTGTGAAACGCTCAGACAAAAATCGTGTGTGAAAATGCCCTTCCAGTCATCGTGAAGGCCCTGAAGCAGAAAAGATAGAGAACGTTTTCAAGATTTTGCCAGAAAACAAAGTGCATTGTACTAACTGACTGACCTGTCTGTTTGTGCTGCAGCCTTTAACTCAAATTACACAAATGCTCAGTACATGTATTGTGTTTCTATATTAGTTCAAAGCTTAAATATCAAGAGTAAAAACTTTGTACAACACTCTGGTTTCTCTCTGTGCTACCTCCACTAGAGAAAATGTCTAGACTCCAGACAATGGGTTTCCAAAATGAGCTTCTACAAAGGTTAGTGCTGGATTGTCAAGTCCAGAGAGATGAGATGGAAGTGAGCTGGTCGCCATGGTAATGATTAGCCTAAAACTGTTGGTTTACTTATGGTTTTATTATTGAAGATATACAATAGGTTGTAGGTAATGTTTTTTCTAGGTAATGAGTTTCCTTTTTATTATTATTTTTTTCTTGTGTCTAGTGCATAGTGTAAATTATGACAGCAAATCATAAAATTCAATTTAAAAAATACACAAAGCGACATAGTTGCTATAGTAATCCACATTGTGCTAAACAAAATCTACTAAATAACTAGGCCTACACAAACAAATACGAAGCTGAACATTTAACTTGCCTTTTTCCTAAATACTTTTTTATGTGGACTTTTTCTATCCTCTTGACCAAAACTTGAAGAAAAGTCATATATATGTTTTTGTCGCACTTCTTATATTGGATAAGAAAACTTTTCACGTCAGTTGCCCGAGGAAAAGTGCGTAGAAATAATGTCTCAAAATAAGGGAATGTCACAAAATGTCCCGTTTGAGCCACAATATGGACTAAGCGCATCAGTAGTTGTTTATGTTCCCACCTGGCTTCAACCAAAACACCTGTCTATAAGACGCTAAGAAAAGTGTCTCTTTTTGATGCGTTTCATAACGTGAAAAAGTATGAAATAGTAAAAATAATAAAAATAATGGGTAGAAACTTGCTCATGTTGCCAGATGGGAAATGTTGAATTATCGTACCAAAACCTCAAAACCTGCTAAAAATCATTGTACACATCCAAACTGTTTTTAATTTTGACCCAGAGCAACTTCGATGTCAAAAAAACCTCTTTAGATGACGCTGATGATGATGGGTGAAAAAATACAACATCGCTTATGTTTAGTGCAATTCACAGCAAGGTTTTTTTCAGCCTGTTCTCATGGATAAGCGTGTGAATACCACGCTATTGTAAACAGCGTGTCATATAAACGCTACTTCTATTTTATGCGTGTGTATTTGATGCGTTTCTGTCCTCGTTCATTTCAATGGTGAATGTTAACAGGTGTTATTATTCATGAAAACTAACACAATCCTAATCTTAACCAATTCCAAGCCAAAGAGCTAAATTTACCCATTTTTGTAACTTCAGACTTAAATTTCGCCGTTAATCCCTTGAAAAACCGGCGTGTCCAGACTACGCTGGGAAAAACGAGTGTGTAATTGCACGCCAAAACAGGCAGAGGGCGTCGTCGTGACATGCAATTTGTCATGGCGTGCTATTTTACGCATTCCATGAGAACACGTTTTTTTCCTCTTCATACCCAATTTAATCTGGTTTAAATTAATATAATTAGAAATCATTCGTTCTTTATTATAAGTGAAGTAAAACATTAATTCACTCACTCATTCATCCATCCAATGTCTTCATTATTGCCCATGCGGCATGATTGTGTTTATGCTTGGTCTCAGCACATTGGGGCAGACGTTGAGCCATGATAAACTTTTGGTGCTGTGCTGTTGACCAATAATATAACAGAACTTTACTGATCCTGAATCAGTTTTGGGTCATTTAGGCGAGCTCCAGGAAAATACCTGGCGTTTTGAAATTATCGTACATTTACATAGAGTTTTACAGTGACTTAGAATTACTGATCGTGCATCGTACAGGTGGTGAAATTATCGTACAATTATGATCATTATCGCACGTCTGGCAACACTGCTCATAACTAACATGACGTAGTATAGAAAAGGAAGTTTCAAAACAAACATATTTGGTGCTAGCTTGCCTTGTAGTTACTTCCCTATACTGACTTCAAATGTCTTAGAAGGTGTCATAGGTTATTGGAGCTTCCCATTTTTTGCTGTCTTTTTCTCTTTTCCAAATGTGTGTTTCTTGTTTTGAGATTGTGTAAATGGAAGCATTTCAGAGGGAACGAGCTACAGTGTGGATTCAAAGCAGAACTCAAACCTCGGAGGGATGATTTCTCTGAGTTTGTCTGTTCCACTGGTCAAGACGGAAATTAGCAGTGAGCAAATTAAGTACTCTGAAGATCCAAGCTCCAAGGCGCAAAGTGGAAAAACAACTGTTACTATGGAAACATGTCTTTTTTACACAGTGATAGATAAGGGACATAGCTAAAACTCAATATAATAATACAGTATTGTTATCTTCAACTCTGAAGCTATCGAACACATAGCATGAAGCTAAAGAGCTAGATTTTAAAAAACTCTTGAGCGTTCCCCTGTTCATTTCCTGTAGCTGTTAGCATTAGCCCTCAAACAACAACAACAACAGCACACAAATAATGAAAGATCCAAGTGTCAGCTGTTACAAACCTATTGACAATATTTAGGAAAGGTCAGAGTCTCATTAAAAGGAACAGTTGGGATTACAAACCTATTAGTGTCTTATCGGTAAACTGGTAATGGCTAATTCAAATAAAGATTTCTAATGTGAAGACTCTAGCACAAAAATTCACTCTTTCAGCAGACAAATGATAAATATGTCCGAATAAAGATTGTAGCTTCACTTATCTGTGGAAGAACATCTGGGTCCCATTGGCAACTCATGAAGTTTGTATTTCCTGCCTATGAATGTATCAATCTGAAAAATATGATATAATAAAGCCATTGTGATCAATTGAATTGCTTCATCATATCATTCATTCATTTTCTACCGCTTAATCCCGTTAGGGGTCGCGGGTGACTGGAGCCTATCCCAGTGACTTTGGGCCTTAGGCGGGGGAACACCCTGGACAGTGGCCAACTCGTCGCAGAGTTAGACAGACAACCATTCACTCTCTCTTTCATTCACTAAGGTAAATTTTACAGTGATGCCCAATTAACCTAAACACATGTTTTGGAGATGGGAGAAAACTGCAATACCCAGGAGATCAAATGATATGGTGACCGGGAGTCAAACCCACACCTCCTTATTGGGAAGCCAGAGCTCTAACCACTTGGCTACCGTGCACCCCATTCATCATATCTACTGGAAGAATATGGTTATGCATTGTCGGTGTTGTAGCAATTGAACAGAACCACTGATTTTCCTGTCCACAAATTTAATGTCAATGCTAAATTGTACAGATGTGAGATGTCACAACCCTGAGCTCTTTGGAGCTGGTGTGTGATTGGCAATTACTGTGCGTAAACTAAGTCACTGAGCTCTCTGACTTTGCTGCTGGTGCGGCTGAACGGAGCCAGGCAGATGCAGAAGGATCCAGAAGCCAAGAGACAAAGCTGCCGGAGTGTGGATACAACACGTGATCCTGAAAAGTCAAAGAAACGTGAACAGACTTTGGAGCTGTGATATGTGCTCTGACTTTTGTTATAAAATCTAAGCATTTAGTATGCTTTCCTCTCTCTATGACTCCTGTCAGGTTGAGGCAGATGTGAGACTGGTCCCAATGCACTGAGCAGGCCTGCTTTTTGTCTCCCTGCGACTCTTCGTACAGGCTATTTTAAAGACCTGTAAAGTTCAAAAACAACAACAAAAAGTTTCTGATGCTTAATTTAAGAATTACACGTCACACTACTCTAAAATATGGTTATTATTATTAAAAAGAAAGTCTTGGCAAATGTCTACTAAGAATCAGAAAAAGGTAATGCAGAATAAGACATTATTAAAGTACAAATGATTGTTAACCAACACCCAATAGTTCACTTGCATGCAAATTTACACATTAAAACATGTACCCTAAAATGTTATTTTTCAATATAAAAGAAATAACTAGTGCTTATCAAAAATTACGTCATTAAAAACAAGTTGGTTTCTTTCATATTCGTCCAGAAATGATCTATTGAAGAAAAGGCTTGAAAGATAGTCATTATAGGTTTAAGATCGAGATGTTTCGACTTTTATACTAAAGTGTTTCAATCTGATGGAATCTAGCTGAGATCTGGGTTTTATATTGTTAGCTTTGTTTTCCCTGTCTCTGAGAAAATTCATCTTGAAACTGAACTGCCTTCTTCTGAACAGTCCTAATGTTCAGACTGATACTGAGGACCTCCTTGTCATAAAGCAAATCTCTGCTGCCTTGGGTACCATTAGCCTGTTGTAAACTGTTAAGTGTCAGATCAGCATCTGTAAACCTGGTCCTCTTCTTTAACCCAAATGAAAAGTCATATAATTTCCAGGATGTCTGATTGCGTCCAACTGATTGAAAATGTCTTTAGGTTCAAGTCAAAAACATTTTATTCTTCAAAACTTTGTCAAATCAAATCAATATAATTTTTTGTAGCCCAAAATCACAACAACAGTCGTCTCTGAGGATTCCCAAGATTATTAATTTAGCAAACATGAATAGTAGGAAATAAAAATAAAACAATACATTACACATTCAATAAAACAATAAATGTTCAGAAGCAGTGATTGATCAAGAATGTCAAAGCAGATTATTAGTAAACAAGCAAAGGAATAATTGTCCAGAGCATCTCCTGTCCTTAAATCCTCCCTCTCGGCAAGGAAAAACTCAAAAAAACCTAAGGGAAACCCACAGTGAAGAAGAGATCCACTCCCATGGACGGACAGGCTATAGATGTAACTAAGACCAACGCGGGCCTTAATGCTGATATAGAATTAAAGTTTGTAGAGTCAGTGTCCATTAGCAGAGGGAAACGACTCATCTTGCAGGACCAGGACAGGCTAATCCTGGAGAGGGAGGTAGGGCGGATGTCCCAAAAGAGGAGGGAGTCCGGCATCAGTGGTCCGGCCCTCGTCATGGAACAGTAGCATCTGAAACACTTGAGGACAAATCTTGTCCAGATGATTCCCTTTGAAACTTTTTCTACTTGACTAAGTGTAACTGAGCAGTGAGTTTGAATCACTCACCAACTAAGGCCACAGGAAAAGGGCTTAAACATAGTTATATATCATTTATGTTTATGGAAAAAAATGTCCTTCAAATAGGTTCCTTTGAGCAGCTGTCTGTCTGGGTCTGTTCAGGATGAAATACAAGAAACATGACATCAAAGTTGCACAATCATGAAGGCCACTCCACAATAAGCTGCTCAAAAGGTCATAGGTCACATATTAATGACAGTGTAACATGTTTTATGTTTGTACTTGTGTTAACCTTGGCAAACACAACAGAACTAACAGCGTATTTACATACATTAACATTCAGATCATTCAGGAGCAGGCTCAATATGTTACTGTAGCATGACAAGATTAGTCATTTTGTATTTAATAATGTCAACTAAGCATTACGGTAGTGCACCCGCTATAAAAGTGTAAGTGCTAGATTGTCTGGTCCAAAGGGAAGTGAGCTGGTTGCATGGTTATGAGTTTATTACTGTTGTTAAACGAGCCTTAAGTGGTATATTTTTTATCTTAACCTTCACCAAAACCTTTTTTCTAACCTTACTTATACCCTAACGCTTTTCCTAAACTTACCTTTTCTCCTAAACTTATCACCGTCCCACCAGACCCGACTATCAAGCACTACCCTTATATAATGCCTGGGCTAAACCAAATGATAAGTGCTAGGACTTCCCTGCAAAAGAGATTCTGTGGGACTGTCCGGGTAAAACATAAATCAATGAAATAACTTATCATCTGTGTTTTTATCTGTTCATATCATTCAATATTAGAAGGATCAATAAATTCAAAGGTCAAAATGTTTTGCTGTAAATGAGCTACTTCTGTGACTCATTATTGGCACTTTGAGGGTTTATTTAAATTATTAACAGTAATGCAGGGAATGTATTATTAGAATACATTTTCAACATTCCTGTTTTAGATTTTGTGTCAGTGGCATAAAGTCATTTCAATGTTAGCTATTGTTGATGGTGACAGTGCCTGTAGCACTTTATCACACTTCAAAACTTGTCAACGTGACAAGCCTAATAGCTTAGTTTAGCCTATGCACAAAATGTATCAGTCTTTATAAAGAAAAAGGATGAGCTGCACCAGATTTAGCTGTTGCTACTTTCCATCTGCAAGTCAGCAGTGAGGTTAATACAAACGTGTACAATTTATATTACAAAATACAACACATTTTACTCATATTAACCATATTAGCTATTTTTACCTCCTTAAAAACATAAGCTAACACAACTATTTCAAAACTTGTTCCAGCAGACACATTTTGCTCACTTACTTAATGTATTCTGAGCCACATGTGTTTAGAAGTTTTTTCCACGAGCTCGAACTGTGCAAGGACAGCATGCTAACAGAGGCTAGCACAGGCTAAAAACAAAAAACAAGCACACCTTTATACTAGTAAATGTTTAAACTATATTTATCTACATTTGTTTCCCAAATATGAGCAAGAAGTTAAGATAGGGTTGGAATTAGAATACGTAAGTTGACTAAGTTTTTGTGAAAAGCAGAGCGTTGCCAAATATGGGCGTCCGGTTAGTATAAAGAAGTGCTCACCCTTTAGCAAGAAGTGGGTGGAATAGACTACATCTCCAGTTATGTTATAATGACAAATACATATTAATAATAATAAAATAGGGGTATTTAAAACCATCTGGACTTTAACCGAACTAACCATTTCAAAATTCACACAAAAAGACAATTTTCGAACAACTGCAGGAAATTATACAGTCATTATAAATATATTGTTCTCAGAGTTTTACAGTTTTGCAGTAAAAATGTCAAGGACAGTTTAGTTGGAGATCTTCAGTGGGTTTCAATAGCCTGCTTGAACGGACTACAGTAAGAGGTGGAAAAGTCTGCATGAGCATTGTTTTTAAACCAGAAAGCCTTCATTTGAATTCAGCAACTTTTCTGTCTGACTCATTCCTGAATCACTACTCCATTCATTAAAGCAATAAAATATCACACAAAAGAAAGCTTACTTAAGTGATTTCCAGCCACGAGTGATCTCCTCCACACTCAGCGATAGAATCTAACTGCTTAGTCCTTCAAAATTGTTTTATTAGAGGGAGTCTTATCATGAATGAGCTGACGTAGTATTTATGGGCCCTTGGTGTAGTATCACGAGGTTGCATTAGCTGTTGAATAGACCTAATGAATTAATAAAAACAAAATCATCTCAACAGTCTGCAATACTGTATGATTACTTTTAATTTGATGCTCAAAATGATAATGAATGCTGCTCAATCTCTTTTGAAGAAAATGTGTAAATGAAAAGCAAATGAATCCACATGGTCCACTGCACAATCTCCAAAAGACCAACTGCCTGTGGTTGTTTCTTTCATAAATCTGTAAGTCAGAGCCATGTCAGTCACTATTTGAGCTGAGCTGATTGGCTGTGCAGAGGAGGGTAAGCCTGATTCAATTTGGAAAATCTGTGCTCAAGTTGGGGTAATAACCTCGTTTTAGTTGTAAATTAGTAAACCTTGTGTTTTCCGCAAAAACAGTTTATGATAAATGCAGCACTTTGTGGAAAACTCAGGCCACTGAGTACTGTCTGAATTGGCTCTGTGCAGTTGGCTTGCATACGTTCAAAATAGTACATCCTGTACACACAACCACTTCCTGTGCAATGCTTTTCAATGACGTTTTCATTACATCAGTTTAAAACAAATAAAAACTGTTTTGATCAGACAGTTGTGGTGAATGTTACAGAAAACATTTAAAGACTTTACATATTAGAAGAATATTTCACCAGAGACACTTGTGTGTTTAAAAAGAGACGTGCTTTTGTCTAAATGCAGAAGTTAGCATTTTTGAATGTACGCAAGCCAACTGAAGTTCCGTGCACACAGCCAATTGATTAATCAAGAATTTTAGTTCTAATCAGAACCTGAATACTGCGTTCTGATTGGCTGTGCTTGGGTGGTCCTCTCCAGCTTCACTCTGTAAAAATAACTTTTCAGATTGTAATTGCACTCAAAAGTACATATTCAGCATGCAGGGATTTATGAGAGGAAGTTGTCAGATTTTAAATTTATGTTGTGTTTGCAGTGTGAAAATTAGCCCCACCTTTAAACCCCATGTGACAGATTATACAATTTTTCTAATTTTGACTTAGTTTGGTGCAATAGTCTTTGTGGTAAATATTTATTAGTTTTACAGCAGTTAAGTTGCAATTTATGAAGAAATTGACAGTTAAAAGTAGAAAATTACTGGAAGTAATTGAAGTTTTAAAACAGAATCCCTCCACATGTGTCGCCATAAAGCACTAAAATGCAAAGACAATTTAGACACAACTGATACAGTTTCCTGGAGTTTAAACAATTGTTTAACGCAAGTTATAATAATTTGTCACTGCTGTGTTATTGTTGATTTTGGCCCAGATTTACAATGTGATTGACAGGTAACAGTTGTGGATTCCCCTCCACGTTTGTCATATTTATTGGACAAAAGATGATAAAGAACTTCACCAAAACAACCAAATTGGGAAAAACAAGCTAAATGTTTAGTTAAATCTTAATCATATTCATGTTTACTTTGTTTGACTAAAAATGTAGTCTAACCTGTCATACACACTTTAAGCTGTGGCCATAAAATCCATGTAGGTGAAAACAAATGACATACCAGAGTATAAGTTAGGTTTAAATTGATACTTCAATTATATACTATATAAACCTTACTTATTGCTTACTTCCTAATTTTTTATGTTTGATAATTAGGCATAGCTTATTATTTTGATATTCAGTTTTTGTGACATTGATGTCGATTTTTCATCTCACGTAATTTAAGTTGATGTCACATTAATAGTGCAGCATCTTGGAGCCAACCAAACACCAAACTAACCCTAAAAATAATACATTTCCAATAAGCTTAAACAGAGCTTAGTGTAGAAATATAAACTTACTGAAAGATGGGCCAAATGTGGAGAAAAAATCTAGATAAGAGGCCAATAAAAATATAAAGTTTGTCCCTCAACAATTACACATTGACAAAACAGAATGAATGTAAGCTACTGTAAAACTTTTATGACACTGACGCTGTGATTGGGCACAAACAGGAGGAGCAACAGTGAAGACATCATGAGCCAAGTAGCGATAACTGAAAGATACTGTCAACGCCAATGATAACACATCACAAAAACTATATTCTGGATAAGTGTTTTTGACATCACACTGATTTCATTCTGTTGTATCTTTTTTGCTAAAATGGTGTCCAGGGATCTCACAAGGGTGTTTTTTGTCATTTTCTGGGTAAAATGTTTTGTGAGCTGTGCAGAGGATCCTCACCTGACCAGAGCGCTGAAGCTGATGTCTGAAACTCCGCTCATTGATGGGTGAGTGACAAGAACAGCACAAAAGTTCGACAAAAGAGGTAGGACTAGTAGAGCAGAACAGGTTAATCACAATCTTTTTTTCCCTAATATTGATTGAGCTTGTTTTTCAATTTGACCGTGGCGGTCTTCATCAGGGCATGACACCAATGTGAAGACCGCCGCGGTCGAAAAGCATTGGCGTCCCTTTTCACAATAAAGGACTTTTAATATGGTCAGTGTGCCTTGGATTGTTTGCCATTTTGCACAATTTTTACAAGGCAAGTTTCATGTTATTTCATTTAATTTTAAATAAGATTTAAAAATCACAGAAAAATGATTATTTTTTTATCCAATACAGTATGTCACCAACTTGGACTGAAAGGGAACTAGAAAATGCACAAAACTTTTTCCCCTTTTTCTAAAAAAAAAAAAAAAAAAAAAGGAGAAATGCTTAAAAAACTTTTGTTTTACATCACATGTGTAAAACACAAGGCCTGGGGCCTCACATAATTTTGTTTAGGTCTCAAGGTTTACTTAAATCTTTTATTATAGGCAGGAGTAATCGGAGTCTTAACCTTTGCAGTGATTTGTTTGGGTATTTTTCAGACTATTGCAGAAATATATTTGGTAATTGTCACTTCAATAAATACACAAAGATAAAATACAGGGACTATTATTTGTAGTATTTCAAAGATTTAGTGAGGTTAGTTTTAGTTGAAACCTTCCCTTTGAGGACAACCATGATGCCAATGTGGCCCTTTACCAAAATTAGTTCGACAAACCTGTTACACATGATGTAACAAACAGGAAAAGTTTACATTAATAACTCAAGACTTTAGCTTATTTACCCTAGTAAAGTTAAATAATAACTTTTTGATGTCACATAGGCATAACGACCTGCCCTGGCAAATGAGGCTACGATTTAACAACCAACTCAGCAAAGTGGATCTAAACACATTTAATGGGACACACACCAACATCCCCAAAATCAAGGAGGGAAAACTCGGAGCGCAGGTAAGAAGAATCTAAATGTTTTATTTTGTGCTAATTGGACCAGTAATCAGAGAGAGACCTGAGAGAAATATTTAATAAATCTTTAGTTGGGCAGCAGCTCTGTGCTTTGGTGTTGTATTTGACTTGAAAATAGTCCAAAATGACGTAAACTGTCCATAATTGTGAGGTAATGTATGATAGGGATGGATGTGTGAGATAATGTCTTAACTAAAGGCTGGAGAATATTTAATCATATTTCCACTTTGCCCCCTTCTTCTTTCCATTTAAGGATGGCAGATGCAGATGGATGGGTTACAAGCTATAATCTAGCACAAGCGTCTTTGTCCGTCGGTGTTATAATTGTACTTTGTTCCAGAGGCCTGACTTGGCTTGAGCATGGAAGTATAATGTAATACATCCATGGGCTTGAGTCAAACCTCATTGACATTTTAGTATAGATCACGAGAGTAATTTTGCAGAAACAGACTGGAACATTTAGTCTGGAAAATTCAGAATAACATCTCCAGTGTTCTGTAGACGTGATTGACAGATGGATTATCCAATAAGTGGCATGCATAGTCTGTCTTATCAAAGCAAATATGACTGCTTATGAGAAAAATAATACAGAGGGATTGAAAATATCACTGTTGTGTTGTTGTTTGTTGTTGTTGTGTTGTTGTTGTTGGTTGTTGTTGTTGTTGTTGTTGTAGAATCATTCAGGAAAAGATAAAACTCTTTTAATGAGCATACAGAAGTTTGATTTTGTTCTAAGTCACAGATGAGCTCCTTTGTTTCATGTTGGTTATGCAACTGTTTTTATATGTAGTTAATGTGAGACGCAATGAAGTATCTGTGAAGTATTGAAGAAGCAATGTCTGGATTTCAGGCATCATTATTTGTGATCAAATTATATGTACTGTATATAAAGTTTAATTAAATTGAAAGTCAAAGCACAAGACTTGACTCAGGCTCATCAGTCATTGCCTTGGGACTTGACTAAAAACATGGGCCCAGACTTGACTTGTACTTGAGACTTGGTTCTGATGGACAGACAGATAAAAGAGACTGGAGTTTCTCAAAGTTTTGGACCAAATTTTAGCTGCACCAGGCTTGAGTCTGATGACACACCTAACATTAATATCAACAGCTTTTAAAGTGACACTAAACATCTATAATCTACCTAAAATCACACTTCAAATAGAGTTGGCAAACTGGGTAGTGCTGGAGATCTAAAAGTGAGAAAGAGTGGTTGAATCTGAAGATACTAAAAATATGAATAAATTCTACATTAATTTAAAAGTTTCGTAGGCTTAACAAAGCTAAGAATAACATTTGGTTTGGAGAACATGTTATTAAGCCTGCTAAACATTTTCAAGCACTTGTCCATGATGATTTTAATCTGAATGAAGAATTCATAATGATATTCATAATCATTAGCTACTATTCTGGCCACAGCAGCTCTGGAAATAGACAGATGGAAGCGAGGTGCCATTTTGGGCATTTGCCCTTCCAACCATCGAGCACACACCTGATCCACAAGCTAGATTCACCTGTAGCCATCCCACTGTGGCACCTTTGGCTCCAGCGGTCTCACATCCAAGCACTGCCCAGGCACAACCTGCTAGCTTCAGAGGTTTCACAAACTGCAAAGACTATTTAAGGTTTAGTTATTAGAAAGTGTTGAAAGGTCGACTACATCTGCACACATGACTCTGCAAAAATGAATTGGTCAAAAATAAAGAAAAGTTCATTTGTGTTGTATAAACTATTTAAAATGTTGTGTTTTCCAGTTCTGGTCGGCCTTTGTTGCCTGTGACACTCAGGCCAAAGACGCAGTGAGGCAGACACTTGAGCAAATCGATGTAATTCACCGAATGTGTCAGAAATATCCTGATGATTTTATGTTTGTCACCAGCAGTCAAGGTAAGGATTTGTGACTTCTTTAGCTCTAAACAAGATGAAAACAAAAGTGTTGAGCTGCAGGCTGCTGTTTCGTGTGGTTGCACAGACATACTGAAAGCGTTCGGGCAGAATAAGACGGCCAGCCTGATTGGGGTGGAGGGCGGTCACTCCATTGACAGCAGCCTGGGCACCCTCCGAACGATGTACCAGCTGGGAGTGCGCTATCTCACCCTCACACACTCCTGCAACACGCCTTGGTACATGCTTTTTCACATCTTTTTCCAGAAATGTCATTACACAGCGGAGAGAAATTTAGCTATGGCCAATTATGAGTTTTGAAGTTTATCTTTTTTTTTTTTTCGGTAATAATTACATGTGATCTGTTTTGCACCAGTACAAACATTGTCAAAATATCTATGCAGCTGACATGAATTGCATGTGTCCACAAGTCTAATAATGGGATTTAAAAAAAAATTGTCTGGCTTCACCAGTCAGCTGATTGTGAACATCGTCATGCGCTTCTGCAGTCAAGTCTTAGTCTGAGTGTCATTATAAGAACAACACCAGAAAGGAGCTTTCACTTACATTTTAGCAAGCAAGCAAGATTATAGCACATTATCTTGCCCTAAGCAAGATTTCATTTGGAGTTTATGTTTATCAACTTTTCGAGTAGTTTGCACTTATCTACATATATAAGTTTATCAGATATTTGTGGTCATAACTCAATGAATGTGTGTTCTATTAACACAATATAAAAGCTGGCTAATAGCTTATGAGTGTTAGAACTGTATTTTCATTTTAGGGCTACAATTTGGCGCCTTCACCATCAGATGGCACTCTAGGCAACCGCCTAGTTCTCCTATGCCCAGGGCCGGCCCTGAGAATACCTGAGATTGCGAGGAAGTGGTCTCAAAAATTAACTAGTTCTATTTTTGCTTTGTTTTTAACTGCAGTACATCAAAAACCAGGTACAGGGCTATTAGTTTTCTAGATAGCATTTAATAATGTTTTAAGAACATTGACACAAAGGAAAAGTTTACTTTTAGATGGCCTAATCTCATCTCCTGCTTATCTTCTTCAGTTGTAGTGCTTGGCATGATAAATATTAGGTCAAATAATTTTATTGCCATCTGTTTGAATCTATTATCTTTTAGAGTTATATAATAAGGCCTTGTTTTTTATTCTCAGGGCAGATAACTGGCTTGTTGACACAGGCTCAGAGCCATCTCAACACAATGGCTTGTCACCATTTGGAAAGGTAATCAACTTAATACTACAGCTGAATTGTTTTTGTGTGTGTTTCATTCTTGTGTTCTCTTCTTTTGCCCTCACAAACCCTTTGACACTAGTTCCATATGTTTGGATCATTTGGCACAGCTCTAGACCAGTGAAGCAGCTATTCATCTGTCATCTGAAAACACATAGCTTTTTCATACAAGTTTGAAAAGATAATGTTTTTTATTAGATATACATATTACGACTGAAAAACATTAACTACACTAGATTGCATTATTTTATGTAAGGATGCACCAATATTGACATTTTTTGACCGATACCAATATTTATTAAAAATTCTCTAGTCCCATAACTGATATTAAGCCTATATTAATAATGAAAGTATTAATATCAACAAATCAATACTGATGTTAAGTAGTGAAGTATTGAAGCATCAGTATTGATATGATAACATTTTTGGTATCAACATGTTGGGATAATTTCTTCAGCAGTTTTTAAGACTTCACTATATATGTCTGTTTGTTGTTTAATAGAATTTTAGACTTTTTTTTGTACTGACATTTCTTCTTCCTTAAAGTTGTATTGAAGTGAAATTGAACCAGCCCTCCAACCAAGCACACACCTGGACCACAAGCTATATGGGTGAAGAGTCTTGCCTATCTCTTCTCTATATACAGGGGAGATACGCATACACGCTGGGGTGTAGCACCAAATTCTGGGCTCTGGGATTTTCTTTTTTAATCCATTGATGACCTCTGAAATACAGTGACCACTTTTACTGCTGTGGCCTAATGCAAGTCTACCAACCCTTTTTTTCCAGTGTGGTTCAAGGGAGCAACAATTATTTTTGAAGTGTTTGAAAGTGAAGGATAAGTTCAGTTTTGGTGAGCTTACAGGGCTCTTGTATAGCTGGATAACCAATCTCTTATTAGGTCTATCTTGTAAAATGTTGTTTGATCCCTAATGTTAAGGTGCTCATGTAAGGTGGATCAAACCATTTGCATTTTTTTAAACCGGTGAAAGGGCCCTTTGCTTTTTATATTTTAAGGAAAAAACCTGACTCTAATAAATTTTCTTTCAACAGAAAAAAGATTAAAGCATAAAAAAATCTAACTGAGAAAAAATATATATAATTCGCTCTTGGAGGGGCCCTATCTGCCCTGGGTCCTGGAGAAAGTAGTACCTTTTAGCCCCAGTCTGACGCTCTGAATAAAACAGCTATTTGATAAGAGGAATAAAAGTTGACTTGCTAATATCAATATCAATACCTGGCCAATTTGTGCATCCCTAATATTATGTTTATTTCTTTGTTTCCGTAGCTTGTAATCCAGGAGATGAACCGCCTGGGCATGCTGATCGACTTGGCCCACGCGACAGAGAAAGTGATGGACCAGGTTCTGGATTTGTCTGTGGCTCCAGTTATCTTCAGTCACTCTTCGGCCTACTCCATCTGTGAGCACAAGAGGAACGTCCCGGATCGCATCCTCACACGAGTGGTGAGCTCATAAAACTAAAATTACGCCAACAAAGCCGCGCGTATGACTTATATAACCGAGCTTTTAAGCCCGCCGCTATTGTTTTGCACTTAGAAGTTATCAATATAAAGATAGGGCCCGTGTAAAACAACAAAGAGATAAAAAACAGATGAGTAACCAGGAAGCTCTTCAGAGGTCAATGGCTTTATGTGGGCAATAAAACTTTACCTTCTGTCACTGTAAAGCAGCGTCTGAAACAATGTGTGACCATGAGGCCTTGTTAAATAGGCTTCTAAACTTCTGTTAAACCTTTCTAATAGATTTGGTTTTCCAATTGAATTTCTGTCAAATTTGTAAATGTAGGCTGTAAGTGTGAAACAAAAAAAAAAAAAATAACAAAAATCAGTAAACTGAGTGTGTACAAATAAAAGAGCAGAGCTGCAAACTAATTTATCAATTGCAACAAAGAAATAGTAGAAATAATTGACAATTTACACTACAAGGCGTCTTTATTTCTCCAGTGCAGTTTTTCTATCATGTCGCACACCTTTTCCAAAACTCTAGCTTAACCAAATGAACCTAACCTAAGCCTAAGAGTGGCCTTATCTTAGTCTCCAAACGTGTCCAAATCTTACAAGTAAATCTTTTAAAATATAAACTTTTGCTAGCGTGGCCAATGCAAAGTGATGGCCGTGACGTGTAACTGGGTTGGAGAAAAATATCAGATCTGCAACAAGTGTCTTATTACAAGGTTTAGAATGCAGGATATTCATCTTATTTTTGCATTTTTTTTTTTTTTAACCAAATAATAATTGCTTAAGTTATGCTGCATTTCACTTATTTCAAGACGTTCCTGACTGTTTACAAGAGATTTGAACTTGAAACAAGTTTGGGGTAAGTAAAAAACACTCAAAGTTTATTGAAACAAGTCAGAAACAATAAGTGAACTAATTAAGCGCATCTTGCCCAGTGAAAATGTAAGAAAATTAGGACTTTTTAAGTTCATCTGGAAATACAGTTGTAGTGAGAGTTGAAAATGTGAAAATATACACACAATACACAACCAGCACAAAATTGGGAAAAGAGCAGGACCACTAAACCACTGACAAGTACAAGTCAGAGATTATTTAAAGTTACTCTAAGCCCATAAATCTGCCAACAACCACTTTTAAAACAGAGCTGACAAAACGGACAGTGCTGGAGAACAAGAGAAAGAGGCAAAGTCTGTAAGGAGCAGTGTGATTGGTCCAGCAGTAGGTGCATGCGCTCGTCATTATTCCCATGCACTTCAGGCTCGCACGCAGTGAAGTTTTTTTTTGTCAAATTAATTTAGTCTTTTTTTCCTTTCAAAATCTCACACCTTTGATCTAACCAGCTCATAGAGATGGTGAAGGCAACCATAAAGTAAATTTTCTCTTGTGTAGATTTGTTCTATGAGCTGCTGTTGACGTCCTCACAGAAAAACACAGAGACGCTTCTATGCCCTCGCTCTCAGATTAAATACATTTTGATTTTATTTTTTACTGGAGTGAAAAGTACGTTTGTGATTTATCGGCCACAGCAATAGATATCTGTATCGACTCATAAAATCCATATTAGTGCCTCCCTGTTTATTACTAAAAACATTACAAAAGACAACATTAAACTATTGCAGTCCATTGTTGCATCTGAATCTAATACAAAAATACAAAATTTGGAACAGTAGACAATATTAAATGATAAATATTACAACATTATTCTTCAAATCACCCCCCCCCCCCCTAAGTACATACCCCCACCACCACCACCCCTCCCATAAACATCCGCATACATTGGGCTGGGTACAGATGGACCAAAGAAAGCATCATCAGAGGAGCTGTCTGCACCAGGTGCAGAGCCACGTGCAGCCACAGGACACCAGCCCAGGGCCCAGAGAGGAGATGAGGTCAAGACCAAACCTCCAGGGCCCATGAGCCAGAGTCCAACAGCCACAGCCGACCACAGCTCCTGGTGCAGAGGCTCCTCAGAGGAAACACTGGAGAACCTAAAAGTGATAAGAAAATTAAAACAAGTTAAAAGGTAAATACAAGCAAACTAAGAACTAAAAATAATTCAGTCAGATAAAACTAATAGTAAATAAACAAATAAATAAATAATTACATATAAAACAATAAATACTAATCAAAAGCTAAGCTAAAAAGATTTTTGCATGTTGTTCTTCTTCTTGTTCTTGTTCTTGTTTATTGTCTATCGATCATTTGCTCATGGTGATGAAGTCTTTATTAAGGAGTTTTTGTGGAGTTTAAGGAGTCTATGTGTAGTTATTCTTAAGTGTTTTCCTTTTTCTCTTCTATAGAAAGACAAGAGAGGAATTGTGATGGTGAACTTTTATAATGATTATGTCACCTGCAGTAAAGTTGCCAACATCTCCGACGTTGCAGGTAAGACTACTGTTACTGCAGCTGTAAAACTGGTTAAGCTGTAACTTATATTACACTAACTAAACCCTCTGACTCTTTTGCTTAGATCACTTTGACCACATAAAGAAAATTGGTGGTGCTGAGAGCGTTGGTTTTGGTGGAGACTATGATGGAGTTACAAGGTATGTTGTGTCAGAATCTTTGCATTTTCACTTGATTTGTCTTATTTTTTTCAAGTCTGAATACATTTTTGTGACACATCAGCAGTATTAGGAAGCAACAAATACATATTCAGAATAATTAACTGTATTGAGAAACAAGTTACTTTTCTCAACAAAGTTAACAACAACACAGCATGCTAGCAGCAGTTTTCCTGCTTTTTGAAGGATAGAAGGATCTGTATAGATGTAATCTGTATAGATGATGATCTGTATAGATGTCTCTCTCTCTCTTTCTCTCTCTCTCTTTCTTGCTCTCCCCTCTTTCTTTCTCTCTTTCCCTCTCTCTATCTCTGTCTCTCTCTCTCTGTCTCTCTCTCTCTCTCTCTCTCTTTCTCTCTCTCTTCTCTCATTCTCGAGTTTTAACAGCACAATTACACAGCTTCAGATTGACTATTGATCATTGCTTTTTTGCAATAATTATTTTTTCACAGATGTATTATTATCTACAACTAATACTGTACAACCTGGAAATCACCAGATCAATAGTGGTGCACATAAACAACTTGTTTATAGGAAGCAAGTGCAAGTCCAGTCAAAGTCCAGCCAAAAAAGATACAGCCTCAGCACCATCACTTATTACTAGGATTAACTGTAGGGTACATGAAGTGTGGTTTGGTAGATAAGGTTTTAAAGACTAATAAAAAAAAGTCTAATCTCAGCATTGTTTTAGAAAACTTTAGAAAGACTTTCACTCCAAAGTTGTTTTCAAGTCTAATTGAAATGCTTTGAGCAGCAGCATTTATACTTTTCTGAGCTCTATGGAGTTAGCCATGTCCAAAGGGACATTTGTAACTAAAACCGGCCTTTGTTTTACAAGTCTGCCAATTTCAGACTGACCTAAGGCCTAAAGATAGACTAAACGCCCAGATTCCATTCACACATTCATACTCACATTTCATATGGAGTTGCTCAGTTAGGCTCTGAAATAGGGAGAGAAAAGGTGAGGTCTGAACGGTGCACAGAGCAATGTGATGTGACAAGACAGTTTCAAACTGAAACTGAATTGGAGTATTTTATGCTCAAAGAGCAAAAAATATATATTAATATATTAGCGAACTAACTGAAACAATTTGCACAACTACCATAGAAAATAGATATGCACCACCACAGATTTTGCATTTATGGTGTCTTTGTGAGAGAAAATGTCAGATATGTCAAGGTTTTGCTTTCTCTAATTTGCACGTGAACAAAAGCTTTTTCTTTGAAGGTGCACTGTGTAACTTTTAGACCATAAATAGACTTGAATAATAGCATGTTTTTGTCATTTAAATTTCTTTGAAGCACTAAATGAAAAATAAAAATCTATGAGCCGGTTTGCATGACCAAGAAATGTACCAATATATGGATGGACTATATAAAGGCGTCTTCCTGTTTGTTTGTTTTTCGATCAAAAATATTTTTTTTATCTGAATTTTTTCATGCATGAAACTTATTTATCCTCACTTGGAAGCATTAACTTCAGTGTGTGTTTTCATTCTTTTTGCTGATAGAATGTTACACAGCAAGGTTTTAAACTTGGATATCTCCATGGAAACAAATATATGGTACTACCAGGCTAAGTAGTTCAAATTTGTGAAGAGGCACACTTGTTCACTATAATGTAGCGTGTTTTTGAGCTATTTTGTAAAATATAAACACTTACAGTGAAATACATTCAGGATACATGTAAGATGTACTATGTAACAGTCTCTAGGCAAAGCAAAAACATCACCATGGAGTCAGGCAGGAGCGAAGTCTCTACCAGAAAAATCACATAGTGCACCTTTCAGCAAGAAAAATAAAATAAAATGAACAAATAAAGAGAGAATATGCATTTTCGTGGAGAGGACACATGCTTATATCCTTGCTTATATCTTTGCCAAGAAGAACTCTATCAGACTCATGTCATTAACATCTGACTATATTATGGAACTTGACCTAAATTACAATCATTACGTTGAGCAATCATCATGGTTCTATAGCTCCTCAAAGACTCTGCCTCTTTCCAAATCAGTTGAATGATTTGAAACATATATACGTATATTTTTCACTAGATGCTGCAGTTAGGTCTTCATGGCCACTGCATTGTTCGCTGTTAGAGAGTATTTACCAGGAAAACGTAGAAGCAGACCTTGTAGCTTCATTCACATGTATACACGGGGACACAGCAGCGGAACCACTTTTATAAATCTCAGCCTATAAACTCAATTTTATATCTGTTTGTCTATTCAATGCTGCCCTAGAGCACTCTCTTGTTTTGTTCGATGATTAATTTAGCTTCTGTTTATCTGCAGAGTCATTCAGATGCAGGACATAGTTTTATCTTCACTATCTCTGCTCCGTTTAGAGGGAACTTAATGAATCTCTTGTATCTGATTAACATTGCTCAGTGCTTCACTTGTTGCACCTCAAAGGGAGAACTCAGGCCAGTGAAATACGACTTCACACTCACTTCTTTGAATAATAGGAACAAAAACTTGTCTGGTCAGACTAAGTAATTGGGGACTACTTATCTACCTAAAAGCCAGACATTGCAGACTTTGATAAATTCTTAGTTGTTCGAAGCTATTTCTGTGAGGCAGACAGTCATCAATCTCTGACACACAAATCTTGAGATCAAAAGTGAAAGTCACATTGCGGGTGGTCCATTGTTATTGAATCACAGTCAGTCAGAGACACAATCATATCCAAAATAAATCATGCCCTTGTGCCTCAAAATTATCTTTGATGTATGACAAATTACATTTTGTAAAGTTAAAGTGCACTATAGCTTTTATGATGAGGTCAGTCAACTGCTTGTTTGCGACACGGTGGCGCAGTGGTTAGCGCTCTGGCCAAGAAGGTCCCGGATTCGACTCCCTGGCCACCCGGGTCTTTCTATGTGGAATTTGCATGTTCTCCCCATGTCTGCGTAGGTTTCCTCCGGGTACTCCGGTTTCCTCCTACAACTAAAAACATGTCCAATGTGCTTCACCTCTCCAGGACTACAGATGGAAATTAGCTGAAAGCTACAATCTGGTACAAGCATCTGTGGCTTAATGTAATTGTACATTGTTAATTTCGCCTGGAATGCTCTTAGGCAGTAAACCTGATCTTATAATGAAAACCTAAGATAGACAGGCTACCCAAAGTTCAAAAGTACGACAAGCAATTAAATTTTGTTTTTCTATTTTTACAGTAATGAAACAAATCTGAGTTTCATTTTCCTGGTTAAATAAAATAAAAAAAAAAAAAAAAAAAAAAAACGATATTCAAATCTATAAGTTTGTAAATTTTACAGACATATTGTTTAAGATAGATCTAAAAGTCTATAAATATCAGCTTACGTTAAGAAGGAAAATTTAATTAATTTCAGGATATATTGATTGATTATAAACACTTGACCAAAAAAAGCACAAAAACCTTAATGCTTGCCTCTAATTTACACTAATATTAAAACTGCAGTGGGCCAGTCTTAAATTTGACTTATGGTGCAGAAAAAATGGTTAATTATGTTGTTTATATATTCTATTTTGCCTTGGACACTCAAAATGTGAAATTGTTCAATATGTCTCTTAATTTCTTAACTCAAATTCTACAAAATTTCAAGGCACACTGGATGAAAACCCGTGGGTTAGAAGGTAGAGGATACACACTGTAATGTGAGATGATGTTGTGGTTGCAGGGTGCCTGAGGGCCTGGAGGACGTGTCCAAAGTGCCCAAACTGGTGGCGGAGCTGCTGAGAAGAGGCTGGACAGACGCAGAGGTGAAAGCTGCTTTGGGAGAAAACCTGCTCCGAGTGCTGCGAGAAGCCGAGGTGGTGAGTGTCACCAAATCACTGCAATTAAGACTAATGTGAGGGATTTAAAACACAATGCAGTACACGTGACAAAACACAATATGGGTAATTTTATGTAATCAAGTTCTATTAAGTGTGTGAGGAAATTAAAGGTTCAAAGGTCAAACTTACTTTGATAACCACTGAAAAAACTGCAATGGGAAGACATTGTAGCTCCACAAATAATGGTTTGTACTGGGATAATAATTCTGGAAATCAGATAAATGGACCATAAATAGACCAGGACTAAAACTGAAATAAACCAAGACTAGACCAGACTATAACTGGACAAAACCAGAACTAGAACTTAGACATAGAAACTAGACAAGAACTAAAACTGAAATAAATCAGGACTAAACCTGGACTAAACTTGGACTAGGCCAGGACTAAAACTAGACTAACCCAGGACTACAAAAGGAATAAAACTGGAAATAAACCAAGACTAAACCAGGTTTAAAACTAGACTAAACCAGCCTAATCAGGACTAAAACAGACCTGTAACAAGGTTAAAAGCCTATGAAAGTGGATTTTTTTCAGTACATGTCCTCTTTGATGGTTTTGGTGCTTCTTCTTCTAGGTGCGGGACAATCAAAAAGACAAACCTCCGTATGACGACCCGATCCCGTACGAGCAGGTGGAAAATCCCTGTCGGACCAGCTACGGTTACGACGTCCCAAACCAGTCATCTGTGCACCGCCTCAGCGCAGTGTCTCTGCTGCTCACTGTCTGTCTCCAGGTTTTATTTACACTGTCACATTAATGAGACAACAAGAGGTGTGGTGAGACTACATTTACTGTTCACATCAATGAACCATACCTCATCTACTTTTAAGACATCATTTTACAGTATAACAGTACTTTTCTGAGTAGTTCTGCTAGAGACAAAAGTGTTAATGACTCCAAACCCTAGTCTTCAACCCTAAATCTAACCCTAAATTAAGTATTTCCTCAACCTTAAGAAAGTTTTTCATTAATTAATTGACCATTTGTTGATAAATAATTAGATTTAATCTATATTTATTCTTGCTTTATCAAGGCAAATTAAGAGGTAGTGATAAAGTGGTAAACAATGTTTGGGTAATATGGGCAAATAGGACAAAACAGGATTTAGTAAATATCTATAATTATAATTGCTAATAGATATACAACTAACTCAACTTATTATTTTCCTCTGGTTGTTTTTAATGCATTTTGTTTTGATTTTGTTTGTAATAAAGTCTTTGAGTAAAAGAGGTGACACGCACATCCAAACAATGTAAAGCCTGCGTGCTGGGTCTCAAGCAGTGCAAAGTTAAAACATGAAAAAGGATCCGCACAGCAGTTGGAGCTCCCAGTTTTTTTATTCACCACATGTGACGTTTTGGACACACGTCCTTCTTCAGACATCAAAGAAGGACGTGTGTCCGAAACGTCACATGTGGTGAATAAAAAAACTGGGAGTTCCAACTGCTGTGCAGATCCTTTTTCATGTTTGAACTTTGTAATAAAATCTTTGTCATAATGCTCAAATCAGTCCAAGGCAATGTTGGACTGATGTTTAACAAACAAAAGAATATAAAAAGAACAATAAATAAAAATAAAGTTAACATTTTTTTACTCCAAAACATGGTATATTTTGAAATGATGATAGCCAAATCATTTGCAGTCAGAGTTGGTCGAGGGTCGCATTTTAAAATATAGACAGTTGTGCTACATAAAGTTTCAACTCATTTACTTTATGCCCAGATTTATACTACAACATATTACATCACGTTGCATTATATTGTACATATTATCATTTCATGAAAAAATTTGACAAATTGTATGCAATTTGCTGCGTTTCAGTGCTTTTATAGTCACATATTTCTCTAGGTTTATTATTCATTTTGGCCTATGTGGCTTTTCATGTCAACGCAAGACTGCAGTGTATGTATAGTTAAAACCGTTGTATGCTGTTATCAGGGGACCACTATCAATAATAATCAGAAATCATAAAATCATTTTGGGGGTTGCATTTGGCCCCTTGGCCCCAGTTTGACACCCGTGGGTTATAGCATGCAGTGGTGTATGAATTGAAGAGTGGTGTTGTAAATAATGGAAATGTACTTAAACTACCATCTTACTGTTAAATAGAGGAAGTTCATTTTCAGAATCATATCAAATCTACAACTAGAGCTTTATGTTTTTGGGCTCAACAAAAAACTATTCACTGCAGCAGCTCACCTTTTCAAGTACAAAAATAAAATGTTTCTGGGAAATGGACCTTGTTCATACTTTGCCTTGTTTGAAGATCCACTGTAACTATTCTGACCACCTGCTTTCGTCCAAACTAATACTACTGCACATGTTCTACAATAGTATTAATTTGATATGTAGTAGAAAAATGTATGGAAATAAAATAATGAACTACAGATATCATAGTTTTAGTCATTATCTCATTTTATTGCTTGTGACTGTTCAACACTTAAATGTCTCCATTGTGGGACTAACAAAGGATATATTATCTATTTTTATCTAGTTGTATTTTATGTATGTGTCTTTGTTGGTGGACCCTCGACCATAAATTAACATCACTGCGAAACTGCTGCTGCTGATTTAAAAATGTCACGTGTTTAATAGTGTGAAAATACTACTGGGACACATTTATTTCAGTAACATGCGTCACTAAACGCTTGAGTGAACACAAGATACAGTTGAATGAGATAAACAGTTTGAAGAGCTGGAGTCTTAACAGCAA
The DNA here is from genome assembly GCA_038363315.1 of Mugilogobius chulae. Taxonomy (NCBI): domain Eukaryota; kingdom Metazoa; phylum Chordata; class Actinopteri; order Gobiiformes; family Gobiidae; genus Mugilogobius; species Mugilogobius chulae. Next base: position 29,960,782 of record CM076403.1, read on the forward strand.
CAACATGTCCCTGTACATTCAGAGTCCTCCATTTCCAGTAGTGGACCCAGTAGAGCAGATCTCATCATGAGTATACCTTCTGTCCTGTTTACAAACTCCATTAAAGCCACAGTGACTGATTTTTATGTGAAAGAGGAAGTTGTAATTTTCTTTCTTGCAATTCCTTCAGCGCATGGTCAGTAATCACATACATTCATTTCGCTACAATTAAGACTTAAGTCTATATTTTACAGACAATGAAAGTGAAACTGAAGAGGGCACAGAAGAACAGCCAATCAAGACGCTGCTTTTGGCTATCAATGAGAAAGAAAATGATTTGATTCAGAACAATCACAGTGCTTTGATTTTGCCACAAAGAGCTGCGGAAATGAAAATGTTTACTATATTACAGTAAACAAATGTCAAGTACCAAAGCTGTAAGTATTTTCATCACTCACAGTTGTTCATCATTTACCACAATTGCCCATGAATGCTGTCTCCTTGGCCTCCACAGTCACAGGCAAAGTGAATTACCCCAAAATGATCCACTCAAACCTCCAAGCTGTATCGCTGTTACTGCATGTCCTGCGCTCTTTCCTCAAATAGTGTAAGGAAAGTTGAAGTTATAGGATTGTTCTGCAGTAAAAAAAAAGTGCTTTTATTGGTAGTCCATGCCTAATTCAATTGTAATTATCATCCAGATGTTCATGTGTAGAAAACGTCATACCTGAAAAGAGACTTAGCTCATAAAGACTGGTACACACAACTCAAATATGGACAAATACACAGAGAATAAAATTACACCAGTGAGGAGCAGCACACCGACACCATTTACAACCCAAATCTGTTTCTTGTTGACCCAGTGCCTTTACAGAGGGGTCAGTTTGCTGCTGGGGGTGAATACATTTGTTATGAAACCAGCGTACATTGTTTTTGTCCTTTAAAATCACACAAGTTTGAACCATGAGCTTTTGTTTAGCTTTACTTACTCAAAATGGATAGATTATGTTACATCATCATCACGAATTGCCAATGACAGAAATTCTATATGTCGCACTGGAAATTCAACATGCCACAGTTCATTCCTCATCCAATCTTCAATGCAGCTCCAATGACACATAATGATAGTGTCTTATAGCACAGGTCAGTCCATGTGTCTTGCACGTTATCAGAAAAAGCTTCTTTTCAATCACTGCAATGCAATATGTAAGGGACCTTCAACGCTATAGGGTAATTATACCAGAGGAACATGGTTTTGTTATGTAAAAAAGTTACATTCATAACAGTCAGAATATGATTTACGTTTATGTGCATTTTGAAAGAAATAGTCATTGTGTACAGTACATGAACTTTCAATATCTTTGTGATCGACATGTGCTGTGGGAGAAAACACTGAACTTTGTGTCAGTTTTTATCGGACTGATCAGGTAATTGGTTATAACGTAACATATACTAAGGATTGTAATGTAAACACAACCTTCACGGTGGCAGTGAAGTCAAGTGTATTCAAATGTATTCAGTGTCCCTGAACTGGCTGTCAAGGCAATCAGTTTCTGAGAAGTCATTTAGAAATGTACCACAAGGAAAAGGATAGTTGATGCTTATGCAAAAGATCTGAGAGTACTTGTTACTTTCAAATATTGTTTAAAAAAACAAAACATAAAAAAATGTTTTGTTGGGTATTGACCAATGACAATTTTCTAACACTGATGTTTGCCAAATCAACAATCTTTTCCTCAGTGAAAAAATTAACTACAAAACTAACTACAAAACTGAAGAAATATGATTCCCCACCTGCTTCAGTTTTTTCCTGAAACACCCAGGTATGTTTTTTTTCCTACACATGGTTTTTGTGCTTCAATTTTTCATACAACTAAAAAACTTTACAATAGGCTCCATCTGTGTCCTTTCCCCAGGACGCTGAAGTAGAAATTCTGATCTCAGTGGGACTTTATAATAATGGTAAATAAAAAAAAATCCCAACAAAGTCAGAGTTGGGAATGTTGCCTAAATGTTTGTTTAAGGTCTCATTGGAAAGTTCAGGAGGAGAAGCAGTCCCCAATGCGTGGCCACGGTCTTTAGTTCTACTCTGTGTGAACATGCATCAAATTGAGACTCAATAAAACAAAAACAAAAGACGGGACATACAGTTTACTCTATTGACACTTAAAAAAACTGTATACAGAGAGATTCTTTGTTTATCAACACGCGAGATGCGTGTGCTAACCAATATGCAGAAAAGAGCTGCCGCTGATTGACCAAGCTGTAGCAACAAGTTGAGCCAGCACGACTGTACGATAACTACAGTGTGCGAAAAACAAACCTTATGCTGCTAATTCAACATTTGTGAATGAAATTCGACCTTACAACCCATACATGTTACATTCAGGTGATAAAAACAGTTTCAAGCTTCAGGAGCCAGACGTCTGTCATATCTGTTCGAGCCCCGTCTTGTTGTTTTAATCAAAGAAGTTTCCTCAGCCAACTAGATGGACAGCGTCTCTTTCTGCAGGCGACATGAGCAGTAGAGCGGAAAGTGACACCAATTGATAATCTCTCTACAAATATACATAAACATTTTCACCAGACAATAAGTGTAAATATATACACATAAATCCGAGGGATGCATCGATTCGATACTGAGGTACGGGTATCGGCTCCATGATACAGGTTCAGACGATATCACAGTTGTGCCTTTAATTGGGCATAATGACACTAATTTATTGACTGGTGTTGATCTATATTATTGGACATTTTATTCAGATGAAGCTGTGAAGTTGTGGCTTGCACTATAAATAAAAGTTAACACTATATGACAAAATGTCTTATGTTTTAATAAGTAAGGAAAGGTTTTTCAGTCCTTACACTGGTATCAGTTGATATTGGTTGATACTTAAAGCCAAAGTATCAGAATGGGTATTGCAACTGAAAAAGTTGGATTGGTGCATTCCTAAAATCCTACACCTAAGAAATAATAAAAGCTCATTTTACTGAAACAGAAATTACTCAATTAACTCAATCAAATCTTGAAGTTTGCAAAAGGTCAGCTCCATCTAGTGGTCACCAACAGTAAAGGCAGAACAAAATGCTATCTGCCACTTGGAGCTAAAAATCATGTATTACCTTATTAAAAATAACAAATACACAAATTGGTAAAAAAAAAAAAAAAAAAAAAAAAGAAAGAAAAAGAAAAGAATAGAAATAGATATAAACTTGAAAAAGCACCAATGAATCAAGCTCAGTCATAAACCAGGGTTTATTTTGTATGTTTAAAAAAATCCCACGTGTCTTGAATGTCACGTTGACAGATTTCACAAGCAGACATTCACAGGCAGATGGTGAGCATCTCTGCTTTTCACATTACATATTAATGAGAGGAATGAACCTACAATATACAGCTCACTTTAAGGCAGTGAGGGGGAAATGCATAAGCAAAGATACAGCTGTAATCTCCAGAAACACTGAAACAGATGAGTGGCTTAAAATAAAAATAAATTACAACATAAAACAAGGCAGATCCAGTCTTGCTGACAATTTGATAATAATAAAAAAGAAGAAAGCAGAAAAACAAAATCCTAATGCCACTAACAGCAAAAAAATACTTCAGATGTACTCTCAGTGTTCCGCAGAATCACATTAAATTGGCACAAAGTGGTTTGCAAATGAGATGGACAATCAAAGTCAAAATAGGCTTCGTGTTCAGTAATATCCAGTGCGTCACACTGAGCCCTCTAGTGCTCACTACAAGAAGCTCCTCTCTGCTCTGTGACACTGCTGAATCATAATGAAAAGTGCATGAGCGGCCCGTTAATGGAGAATGTGCTGCTGCTCACATGATACAACAGCAGTCACATGTTTGGAGCCACGTCTCGTCATGGCACAGACAGTTTTAGTCTGTCACAAGAAAGAATAGACTTGAGAAAACGGATGAGAGGTCAAACATCACACAGATCAATATCAGAACATCATGGCAAGTTAAAGGGCTTATATCACATGTTACTTTGTCTATTTTATATTCTGTATTCCTCATCAAAAAGACAGCTTAGCATTACTTACACTTATGCTCAACACTAACAATGTATCATATAAACTGGATTCATCTGTCAATTTGAAAACAAGCTGTTCCACCTGGTGATGTCATTGAGTGATAATTAGTAATTAATTTAAACTCCTTTAACACACGTTCACTAAAGACATTTGAATTCCTTGAAATAGCCAACTTTTGAAGCTACAGCTAATGTTCAAACCTAGTTTAAACTGCTTGATTGCTCAACTACAGAAAAAATGGGAGATTTTTTTTGTGTGTGGTAATTTCAACAGAACAAATGAATAAACCAGCAATTGAAATTAGTTCATATAAATGTTTGTTAATGTTAAAACTACGACGTGATGACATCACAAGGTGGAACAAAGTATTTTGGGCTTAGCAGACAGAGACGGTAGGATTCTGCAAACATTTGTGAATGAAAGAAATGCATTTTGTTCAGTTATGTTTTTGATGAAGTAACAAAATTTGTAATGACTTTAGGGATTTAATTTAGCCCAAAACCAATGTTTTTATGGCAAAAACATTGGTAACACAGAATAATAAATTCACATTATTAAGCTTTACCAATTAGATGATTAATAATACATTTATAAATAATGAATTCATGTCATCTATTAATGCTTTGAAGGCATAATAGTGCACAATTATTGGTTATGTTACAGAAGCCCCAAAAACACCTGACATGAAAAGCAACTAAAATGAATTGATTAGAAAAAAAGACTCATTATAATTCAAATACAGACATGATAAAGCTTTTGAGGTCAAAATTTGTGAAATACTTCTAATAACTTGTCCATGATGTTTTACTTGACTGAGGTGCGCCTGTACGTTTAGCAACAGCATCAAGTAAATGATGAAAATAGCCAAATAAAACAACATTAATTCATGAAAATAACACAGCAATGTAACAGTGTAAAAATAAGATGTTTGAGACACTTTAAAGATGCAACAGGTCACTTTTCTGGTGGAACTTGCATCTCTATGGAGATGTTCCACAATGTGGTATTGAGCTTGTCTATCTCAGTGACATCGTTAAGCAATGTTTTTACTTCATTTTAGGTGAAGCAGAAACATCTCATATAGAAAAGTTACACAGTGCATCTTTAAATCCACAAATGTAAAGTGCAGTGTATCTGTTCAAGACACTTCAGAGGAGAGGTGGGCGATATGGTCAAAAATGAATATCTCAATAGTTTTTGCAGCACAGATATATTTAAACAATATTTTAACACAGCATCAGTCGTGTGTAGTGATGTCCAAGTGAAGTCCAACAGAAAACCTGGACAGACCACAAAATAAATTACAAAATTTAAGAAATATCTTGTTTGGGACACAACAAGAGTTAGGCCAAAATATTGCAGCTGTATTTGCCTAAAATTGGCCTAAATTTTTGTTTTATTTTTGTCTTCTTTAAAAGCAGGTTGGTCAAAACATATTGGTTTTACCAAAAGATTTAGGTATTGTAGTAGTCAAGACAACAATATCGGAACCAAGATCTATCCGAGGACACAGAGTCTCAAGACCCAGACAACACCAAGACCACCGAGGATCGAGATCGAGGCAAGACCAAGACTTTTATAAGCCGAGACTGAGACGAGACCAGGACCACGGTCTACCGGTACCAAAACCATCTTTGTCATTTATATAATTATCAGTGTCTAAATGACTTTAATTGTGCAGTGCCTATTGCAAACTGTGCCTGGGACAGGGCACTGTGCTCCTGGTGGAAGTGGTAATGAAATGAGGTTTCGGTGTCCAAGACAAGACCAAATCCAAATGTGCTCAAGTCCAAGACAAAAGCATGACCTTAAAAAAAGTGGTCTTAAGACTAAGACCATTCGTGAGTACTACTACACTAGAATCAGGACAGTTAGCCAACACACAAAATACATATTGGCCCATTCAATATTTAGTCTATTTCTATCTTTTTTTTTTCAATTTTGCCCAAATAAGAATTGCCATGTTATTCCATTTTTCCTGACATATCGCCCACATCTACATCAGAGGTAAAGTTTGTCCACAGTAGAATGAGTCTATATTTTGCAGGGAGTTCTTGTCTCACGCCACAGCTCTGACTGTCCCATTGTCTTGTGCTGGACTGTCACTGTCCGAAAGCAGAGGGGAATGACCTGGGACTGCAATCCTGTAGGGTAAACTGTCTTTAGCCAACATCTTTCTCGTGGCAGAAACTAAACGTGAATAATTATCAGGGTTGTATTCGGACAGAGGGGCCCGAGTGCGTAGTAGGGGCAAACTGTCTCTATCTGGGTGGGACAGGAACAGAGGGGGGCGGCGCTGGCACTCTCCTTCTTTGAGCGAGTCCGGGAGAGGTTTGCGCTTGGTTTCGGGAAGGAGCATGATGCAAAGGACGGACAGGACGGCAAAAGAGGCGAAGATCACGTGATGTAAGAAGTATCCACCGTTGTTCTGGAGCTCCATCACAGAAGAGGCAGCCATCCCCACACAGCCAGCCGCCAGCACCAGGCCCAGGCATCCTCCTCTGAGAAACCACATACAGGACGTTACTTAGAGGTTAGAGATATTTATGAAAGGAATTTGAATTAGTAATGAGTGTATGTACAGTAGAATTATTAGGTTAATCAATAATAATGATTATTCAAGTCACTGTAGGAACAACATAACAGCAAATTTGACAAGCAAGTTTTAGTTTATCTTGAAGACAGTATAATTTTTTTGAAGAAAATATTGATATTGTTAATGTATCTATTGAGATAATGCCCCGTCTATGTACCTAAAATCTAGGAACTCGGCATGTTATTGTTGTTTGCATTGTGGCTAACTGTGTGCTGAAGAATTTTGGGGTTCAGTGAATTATGGAAAAATATTTAAATAAATATATCTATATGTTGTATTTATTTTTACCTGTAGCAAAAGACAAATGTGATTTTGAAGCAAAATTATTATTATATCTTTTGATATAATTTGAACTAAAACAAATGCATCTAATATTTTTTATCACATAATAGTTTTTCCTTCAGAAAGTTTGGTTTTATGTCAAACTTGAGGAAAAACTATGAGTTGGAAAAAGAGAATGAAAGAAAATAATAATATTTATTAATAATAATATTTCACTGTTGTTTGGTTGTGGTAATCGAGAATAATGACTAATACAGTAAGTAATATTTTTTCTTGCAATAATTGTAGCACAAAAATGTTACATCGTGACATCTATAGTTTGTTTATGTGATGGCTAGAGTTGACCTAAACCCAAAATCAACTTGTGCAAACAAGGCGCATTCTTTTTATGTAGCACTTCCAAGTTTGTTCATTTTTTACCTTTTTGACTTGAAAGTTTAGTGTGCAGCCTATTGCAGTGGACTGAAAACTGATTGTTTTGTTCAAACTCTGCTTGGACACTCACCTGACGACAGTGGGCAGGACTTCACTGGCAAAAAAGGCGCTGAGCATCGCCAAAGCCTGAGAGAAGAGCAGCCCGATCACCGAGAGCACCAGCACCAGGCCTCCCCGCAGATCTAAAACAAAGTCATTTAAAACAAACAGCATGAGTCAAATGTAATGACAAACTATTCAAACACATGACATAAGACCAGAGAGTGGTCAGGAATCATTTCTATTTTGTCAAGAAAGGTTTAAAGTGAAAAAAGTACACATATTTAGTGCAGCTTATTGTTGTAATACAAACACTTATTGATCTTAAGCTCATTTTAATCAAAATTATGCTTTGGAATTAAATAATGGTACCACTTTTTGAGGTTATTGTGAAGAAACAATTTGTTTGTAGAAGTACAAATTCTCCTCAGCGGGCCAAAATATATATGTTGATGTGCACCAAAGGCCAAACCTTATTTTGTTTTGCATTTTTGAAAGTGTATTTCAGGTGACATGATGATTAATTAATTCATCTTTAAATAACTTGTTTTAGTAGCTGTAGTCTTTTCAATACAAAATGTCATGTTGAAGGAGAAGCTCCGCACACCCGAGGGGCGACAGGTGCGTAAGAACGAGTAGAACTTGTAGAAAAAAGGAAATCCCGCGTCAGGTCATATACCTGACGAAGGTCAGTCGACCGAAACGTTGTCATGCAATAAATATTTTTGCAAAAAAGAGTGAGACGGTGTGCGGGATTTCCTTTTTTCTACAAGCAATACAAAATGTCATAAAAAAAATTTATAAATACAAATTTCAGTACCCATTTTGAGGGCCAAATATACCATACAGAGAAGAGGGTGAACGTTCTGCTTTTTTCATGTGGATAGACCAATAAATTAAATAAGTATGAACCAACTTAGTAGAGTTAAAACCTTAGTTTTAAGTCAGCTTTTTGGACTGGCTTTTGAGACAAGCTAAGTGAGGAAAAGCTAAATCAGTTAGATCACAAATTTATGGTTGTTATTTTATGCTTCTTATATTTGTACAGCACTTTGAGCAGGGTTAGTGATGACTGTATTTAAACTAGGGGTGTCAATTAGTGCATTAATTGCGATTATTAATAACAGACATATTAATCGAGTACATTTTTTATCGCATCAATCCATTTTGAAATCTTTAACTTCATTGTTTCCATATGCGAGTTTCAAAGTGGACATAAGGGTTGTTCACCTTGACAACTTAGCAACAAAAGACTTCCTAAAGTCTTCATTTTTTGCAATATATAATTATTTCCCATCTGCAACAATAATATAATAGATGGTAAAATTTGACAGAAATGGCTTCATTAGGAATTTAAGACCTCTGCAAATATTTTTAAGACATACAACAGCAATAAGGCCTTCAATTCAAACTTTTCTTTTAGAGACTTTTTTAAACTTTAAAAAAGCACAAGAGATAAAATAAACAAACTGTCAGATTCAGTTACATTCAAAATATGCTGAATAGTCCATGACATGACCACGTATTTCAATTAAGAAATCCAAAAGAAAGATGAAATCTTTAACTTCATTGTTTCCATATGCGAGTTTCAAAGTGGACATAAAGGTTGTTCACCTTGACAACTTAGCAACAAAAGACTTCCTAAAGTCTTCATTTTTTGCAATATATAATTATTTCCCATCTGCAACAATAATTTAATTCATTAAATTGAAAAAACAAAACAAAACAAAAAAACAAAACCAAAACACTTCAGTTGAGTGTCTTCTCAGTATTTTTTAGGTGAGATTAAAAATAGATTAAATAAATTTTTTAAACGCTTGACAGAACTAGTTTAAACGTGCTTTATAAAGAAACCTGGACCTATAATAATAAAAAAAAGACACATCATCTGTAGAATTCTGACTAGTTTAACTCATTCATGTTGCATTCATATTGTGTAATGTGCAACCTGATGACAGTTTCTTCTCAAACCAAACAGTAAATTTACATTAAACATTACTAACATGGAGTGAGAGCCAGCAGCAGGAGTGAGGACAGTCCTGTTACGATGGCAGACAGCAGCAGCATGCCTCTGCGTCCGAAATGATTCACAGACAAACAGATGAAGACGCAGGCCAGCGCCCCCGTCAGGACGCGGATGAAATAGGTGAAGTAGAAGTTGGTGTTGTAGCTGTGGACATTTCGGGTGAAGCAGTACTGGATACCTGTTCCAATAAACCTGCAAACAACAATAACATTTGTACAAATACATAAATAAATATGAAAACATTAAAACCAAAACAGGAACCACAAAATGCAACCAACCCATGCCCCCACAACTGAAATTAGTAGTTTATCGGTAGTGCTATTTATTTGCATGCTTGATTATGGTATTAATGCCACATTAATATAGTTTTATAATACAATATATACGGTGTCATGGTGTTAAAATTATATCTTGAAATCAATTAGACCTCCAGAATAGTGCCTTGTGACCCTAACTTTGAAAACAACTCAATTAGCTCAGTTATTTTTCAACAAATATAATACAATCATAAGAAGCACTAGGATAAACAAGTTGAGTGATAAGGTACAGAATTTAGAGCTATAAAAAACACTGAATCTAGTATTAGTACATAGTACTGACAAGGTTTCTCCAGGGATGGAAAGTCAAATTTAAAATGTTTTAAGACCACAAAATACATAATAAAACCTGTTCATGACCTGCAGCAGTGTGAAATAGATGGTAAAATTTGACAGAAATGGCTTCATTAGGAATTTAAGACCTCTGCAAATATTTTTAAGACATACAACAGCAATAAGGCCTTCAATTCAAACTTTTCTTTTAAAGACTTTTTTAAACTTTAAAAAAGCACAAGAGATAAAATAAACAAACTGTCAGATTCAGTTACATTCAAAATATGCTGAATAGTCCATGACATGACCACGTATTTCAATTAAGAAATCCAAAAGAAAGATTTCTCTTTCTCTTTTACTTCACTTCAATGAATAAAGAAGCTGTTTTCATCGTAAATAATTTAGTCATTTTATCGTTCAGAAAACAATTAACTGATGATTTCTCACAATTATTGTGTGTTATTTGTTATTGGAATTAGACGACAACAATGATGATAAAACTTACAAAGTGAAACTGAGGATGAGACAGTTTTTCCAGATAACTCGAGTGCGACGTAATTCCAAAACCGTGTGGTAACTGGGCTGAGAGTCCTCGCCAAACACTGAGTCAATGTCTGTGAACAAAACGATATACAACTCAGTACATAGGAATGAAAAGGATTATTATTAATATTTACACATCTTCTTGTATCATATTAAAAAGTCTTTGGCGTCCAACACAGAAAACAATCACATTTCTTCTTCGAAAGCCTGACTTCTGCTCCAAACACATGTTTTTATTAACAGCTGTGATCAGCTGTGGAGCTCCCCATTCAAAAACTGAGGCAAGCAATTACTTTAAGTATGTTTACTGTATCATACTCAAGTCATTTTTCTTTCACTAAAATATCTGTACTTTACATAAGTATTAAAAACCAACAGTTGACTTCTTGCTGTTATATATTTAAAGAAATATTGGTACACCTTGTATTTTAAAAACAGTTGTTACTTTTTCCAGTCTACAAACAGGTTGTTTACCTCTTAAAGTCACTACAGTATTCCAACGATTTATTCATTTTTCAGACAAGTAGGCTAACCTTTTCTTGAATAATGAGCTTAAATACTTTTACCACTTTTGATAAAAAACACACTGAATAATTTATGATTTGACATGACTGGATCTCTCAATTTTTTGACTAATTACCCAGCCTTATTGACGACTATTGATGACGTGTGTTTAGTTTACTGTCAAATCTAAACTCTTTACCCGTCAGTGCAGTTTGGCCCGGGAACATCTCGTCCTGCAGAGAGGATCCGTTCCTGGAGCTAAAATCCTGGAGGCTTTTCTTGGCAGCAGGGATCTGCTGCGTGGCCAGGAGCCATCGAGGAGACTCTGGGAACACGGAGCCACAGCTGAGGGAGAATAGAGCTGTTATCATTCTGACACGCTTACAGGCCCATTTACATATTATATCACAAAGTCTATAGGAGCGAGCGCTATATCGTGAGACACATTTGCATATTAACTGCTAGAACTGGTTTAGATAAGCCACAAGTGCATGAGGAACAGTGTAATCCAGTGCAAGACCTCGCTGGTATAGATTTGATTATAGATAAACTTTTACATTTCACACACACTGTTTAGAATGACTTTATTTTACACACTTTCTGACTATACTTTTACATAAACATCTATAATTGAACAAGTGCTATAATACTAACTTACAACTAGTTAGAAGAAATGTTTGGTAAATTAAAAACACTGTAATAAAAACAACTAACTTAATACTAAATAAGTAAATAACTGTAATAAATATACTGTACCTAAATAAATAATGAACTAACCAAAATAAGAAAGACACTTTATGAGCAAATAAAAGTAAAAGAAAAAACATATTATGATTAATATTATGGTTTTGATTATGATTATTGTGTTTGTGTTTTGTTCTGAAAAATTAAAGAAGAAAAAGAAAACAGAACTTAATAAAGCTAAAAGTTAAACGTATCTACACAGTGTGAGTGGAGTCATTTTTCAGACAAGTTGTTAGAGTCGTTAGCGTCGAAGCTGTGATGTAATGTGGTGCTTGTTTAGGAACTAGTTTTGGTTTGTAAAGTTTTTGTTGTGTTCTAAGACATGAGGTAAGTCCCAAGGCAAAACATGTTCACTGAGGCAAGTTTCATCCTGTTCAGTCTGACAGATGTTTGCACTGAGCAAATACTTGTGCTTATGTCAATTACAAATCTATTACAACTTTACAAAACATAAATTTAGATTTTATATAAGTAGGTTTGACATATTATTATTATTAGCTCCAACTAACTTCAAATTGTCTTTAAAGAAATTAGTAAGTTTATTATTTATTTTTGATGGACTTTATGGCCATGTTTGGAGTTAATGTCATGCTCTTGTTCTATAACTGAGGCTCCAGTGCTTGGAAAACTGTTTTCACCTGCCACCTATCCCCGCCCACATCCCTGTACTCTATTTGAAGAACTAAAGAAAAAAATATGCATTTTTCGCGTTGTTCCCATCCATTCCTCCTGAGCATCTCCACTTTGGAATAACATGCACCAGAACCAGTATAAAAAGGTATATTAAAGCACACAGTCATGTGCTGTAGAACTGTGCAAAACAAACTTAAGGGATTTATAACTTAAAAAACTGTCCAGAAGATCTCAGAAATACACAATAATATAAGATATCACAGATCAGGGACATTAGGAACTGTGTTTTCTGATACTCAGAGTAGAAGGAAGTAGGGCTGTGCAATTAATCGAATTTCAAATTCAACTACAATTATTGCTGTAATAGTTTACAAAACTGTGTAATCATGTAATCGTGAAAATAGGTGGTTTCTTTACAATTGTAGAATATATTTACAAAGTTTATTTCTGTGAGCTTTGTTAATTTTATCTCTTCACTCTCTACATTTAACTCGCTCTTCACTCTCTAAACAAATACTTGATCATGATTTCAATTCTGATTTAAATGTGAATAATATTTTCATCATAATTGAGCAGCCCTAGAATGAAGTATATGTCACAGACACAACTTCAGCTGTGCTTTTGACGAGGAAGCAATGTAAAAACAGGATTAAAAACTCAAAAGTAAATTTTACATATGTGCACTTAAAGACTCCAAATCTTCCATGCAGGTTTTTAAATGTCATGTACAGTATATGTCACTCTGATGGGGACAGGCTTATCAGTTTTGAACAAGAATCCAAGAGACTTTTTTTATTCCCAAGACATTTTATATCAATATTGCGAGTTACACTGAACAAAATGTAAAATAATGATCTATTTTTGTTATACTTAAATACTAATGACTTGAAATAGCACTATGCATCTCCTTTAAACAAACCCAGAGACAAACGACCCCTTGAACTCACCACCAGTATCCGAGCAGCAGATGAGAGGCAGCGTGACCACAGCCTGAAAGATCGGCCAATCACGGCACAGCGCGGCCAGACCCGGCAACAGCAGCTCGGCGAAGATGCCAAAGAAACCGCTCACCATTGCCACCATGAGACGATGGGCGGGATCACACAGCTCCAGCCCTGCACCAAACAGAAAAGCACCACAGATCTGCATTAAATCAGACCAAGCAGGACTAAACTACAGAACTAATGCATTTTCTAACAGTAAACAAACATGTGCTGTCATAATGGACGTGAGAGCTACTGATAAAAGCATTTTTATTAGATGCAATAACAACAATTTCATACTTAATTTAACACTTACTTTTGTTGTGATTTGCATGAGCTACGGCCTTTTGTCACAGCAAAGTAAAAAAGGATTAAAACATCTTGTCTATGCAAAATCAAGTCACTAACTTGATTAAACCGTGTCAAAGAAGATTTACTGTGCATGTTATTTTCTGTAGAGAAGGGAATACATTTCATAACAAACTTCAAGCCTTGTTATGCCCGTAAAATGGATTTCTTTCAGGTGACCCAGTGTTCAACTTTTCTGTAAAAAAGTTTGAAATGTGGTCTTCTAACTCTTTGTAGAAGCTTAAGTCAAGTCTGGAAATGTTCAGTTAAGATTTACTGTATATGGATTTCAGAAAACAGCAAATTCTTGGAGTGAGAATTATATCTTTGATCTTTGTCCTATTGTAATGATTTAGGTGTTGTGCACAGTGATAAAGCTATTTTTGGACGTTAAAAACAGCTTTCTTTGCTCAGTTCTGTAGGGAACTGTACAAAGTTAATAAGCAATATGCCAAAATTATATCTAAGCAATATAAAAGGGTAATTTAAATACAGTAGGCTACATGGTAGTTTAGTCAGCTTATTTAAATACTAATTGCATACATTTGTCATAAATTGTAAAACATGCAACTATTAGCATAATTTGAATATTGTCATTTCATTTGTGAACATACAGCCTTATTATATTAAGAATGGGGTTTTACCAAGGGTGTTTTGCTTTTTTAGATTCTAGTTTTACTCACATAACATTTGCATTTTTTTATGCAAAAATCTTCAAAATCTTGTTTAGTTCTTTAGAAGGTGAGTGTGAAAATGTACTTTAAGAAAACAGCCTAATATTCACAATGTTCCTTTGTTGTTTCCACATGAAAGACTCCATACTGACAAAGCAAACTGACAAAACAAACAAAAAAAAAAAGAAAAAAAGTTTTGTCTGCAGTGTCTCAACTTAAAGGTACACTGCAAAACTTTTTGACCAAAAGCAGACTTGAATAAAAGTATGTTTTTGTCATGTAGGTTTCTTCGATGCGCTAGATAGATTTTAAAACCCTTTGCATTCACCACAAAATGGACTCTTATTTGCCCCCTTTCCATGGAAATGTGGTTAGCTGTGTTTTTCACATTATATAAAACATATTCATCCTCATTCACAACATCACAAAGTATTATTTAACTTTCTATTTTCAGAGAATTGTGTATTTGACTTTTCACACAGTGGACCTTTAAGCAAGTAGTACAAAAAACAGGTTTTAAACCTGACTAAGCCACTGTAACTACACACACATCAAATGTGGAGCCTGGAGAAGCACTCTTCTGTACAAAAAGAACAAAAGACAACACTTTGCAATCCCCTACAATAGAAAGTACAAAACAAAAATGTT
Source organism: Mugilogobius chulae (assembly GCA_038363315.1). Classification (NCBI taxonomy): domain Eukaryota; kingdom Metazoa; phylum Chordata; class Actinopteri; order Gobiiformes; family Gobiidae; genus Mugilogobius; species Mugilogobius chulae. The sequence continues at coordinate 29,975,853 of CM076403.1, forward strand.
ATTTTCATCTTTTATGGTTTTAACTAGTTCAAGACCTGTCAGGCATGTTGTCCTTCAATATTTTCCAGAAAAAAATCTGTAAGATATACTGGTATGAAATTATATCTTTGCACTAATTTTTGAGAAATATGCTCCAAATAAAGTTAATTCATGGAACTTCTTGCTAAACCACAAAGCCCTGTGTCCAGCAGCACTTCCTGATAATCTGATTATTCCGTCACTATCAGCAGTTTTGATGAATGACGATGTTTTGTGTGCTGGTGATGATGTAACCTGTTTTGTTCCAGTGACTTCTGACCTTGTCTACTTAATTTCTTCCATATCCTGTATGAAGTGGGCGGAGCCAAAAGGTCCTTCAAAGATCGCATTTCCTGCTTACTTCCTGCCTCACTATTGTTCCCGCCTCACAACGAGAGACTCGAGGCATCACCAACAGCACTAGAAGGCTTGGGTTGGCTGAATTAGACAGATGTAAAATTTACCTCACTATTACATGCACACAACGCAATGTGTGTGAAGTGTCTTGCTCAAGGACACAACAACAGCTGCAAAGATAGGACCACAACAAATCTTTGAGTCAATATTTCATTTGTATTGCATTGCATTTGTGTTCAAGTTATAGTCACTAGACATATAAACATTAAAATAATTAAATAAATAGAAAATAATGTATTGTTTTTTGATACTAGGCAGCAGACAAATAAAAATACGACCACGGTGTGTATTTTAAAATGTAATTTTCAAATGCAAGTTTCATACGGGTTTTATTTTAAGCTTACCATGATTCTTTTATAACTTCTCCAAAACAATTCTCAACATTTCCATTATCTAGTAGTACGATTTCTAAACTTGTTACACAATAATTTCAAATTCAGTGTATTTAATTCTAGTTTCAAACAAGAGAATGTCAAAGTTTTCAGTTGCAAAATGGGACTGTCTCAAAATAAATCATTCACTCTCACTTTTTATTCAATAATATTTTAAAATTTTCTATAACTTTTCTAAAACCAGTAGAATTCCAAAGCTTTTCCAGGGCCAACAAATTAGATTTCAATTTTCCATATTCTGTTCAGGTTGTCCATGACTGTACGAACTCTGACTGTAACTTCTAACTGTAACTTCAGACTACTGACCGCAACTAAATATTCCGTAAGCTGCACCAACTAGATAAAAAGTACACATATAGACTTATTTATAGCAAGTCTAGAAGAATCTATAATTTATTGTAGCCCCATTGTTTTAAAGACTGTAGAGTTCAAAGCTTATAGCCCAGAAATTATGTTAGTTTCTTCTTCTTTATTGTAGCTATTAAGACCCAGTTATTCTAAAGTGGTACAGATTTGTAGCAGTAAATATATCACACGCTCTTCCCTCCACCGGCCCAACCCAACAACATCTGCAGGAGGTTCTCCATCTGGACCTGATCTCGTCCTGACCTCGCTGGAATGTGGGAGTTTGTCAGAAAAGCAGCAGCCGCCCCTCACCGAGCCATCGACCGACGCCAACACAACATGGCTAAATTACATTCCTGCAATAGTTCATCCTGGTTATGAAACACATGCCCTGGGTGAATCTGTGCGAGCCTGAGACAGCTCCGCACCGACGTCACTCACTCAGGGATGTAAAACGAGAAGTTAAAGTAAGAAGAGATAAGTGCACAGCTGCTGCAACTGACAGTGGGAAATGTAACGCCTCACGCCAGTTGTCAGAAGATGAAGCTACACGGACAAACCACTTCAAATCATACTTCAGTACAAATTCTGTACTGAATTTGGCTATTGCTTTGTTACTTTGAGTTGTACTGTATATCTGTTATTAATAAATTTGGCCTAAGAAAGCGTTTATATTATCGTTGAGGTTTTAAACTCTGCTTCAAGAATGGATTAGTTTCCTTAGCAGCAAGATCAAGTTTGTATTTTTAATAACATGACAACTGATAAATTGCACAGATGAGGATAGAATGAGGCTAAATTTGACTCATCTCAACTGTTTATAATATAAGAAATGGCATTTTTGGTGTAAACACTCTCAATAATAATGCTCTTTACCTAGAGCTGGGCATATATAAAATTTACAGTAGATAATATTGTGAATGTTGCTTTTAAGAGATGCAAAAATTGAAAATCGAGTATATCGTGCTGTAAAAACATACAACAAAACATAGAGATGCTGTAGGCTATACTTTCTAATAGACAAAGCAAGTTTAATTGTATCAGAGTTTGTACAACAAAGAAGTGCTTCACAAAAAAGGAAAATGAGGGTATAGAGGAAAATAGCTGCACTTTTGTAATTAATGTGACAAATAATTAAAGACTCGACAAATGACTAGACAACAAGGGAATACTGTGTGTGCCTGAAAAAAGTTGTATTTTACTTCTTTTGAGTAATTTTTTTGTAGTTTTTTTTGTAGGTTTGGACTAAGACTGTCATTGGAACAAGTCTTAAAATGTCTTTTTTTTTTTTTTTGACAAAAAATACACACTGACTTGAAATTATGGAAAAAAAACATGCTTCTGAATTACGGTCTAAATTTACTTGTTCTACTGACAAATAATTTTTAGCAAGTTTATGTTGGACTGAATATCGTCCACATATCGTTATCAAAATCTGCCCAAAAATAAATGAGATATTCCTTTTTGTCAATATCGCCCAGCCCTATCTTTATGTTTGATTTCAATTTATAAAACAAATACAAAGTGAGTTAAAGGAAACACATTGTGTAATCTCCAAGTATTTGCTAATAAACTACGACATATCCAGATCAATAATTCACAATTTATTCATAGACTTCATTACTTCATGTTCAAAAACTGTTTAGCCCCACCTCTGCATAGTAAAGATTTAGAGTAGAGTTTTAACGTGAACCCTACATGTTTTATCTGGGTCAAGTGGGGTCGAGTGGGCGAGGATAGGTGGTAGGTGAAAACAGAGCATCAGCTGCAGGACAATACAAGATTCATGAACCGATGCAAATGCAATCTTGGTAAACTAAAGATGAGAGTAGTTGTAACATTCCAAAGAACTGAACAATTTAATTTTATTGCTCTTCACATTTGATTCCAAAGTAAAAAAAAAAAAAAAAAAGTAAAAACAGATACAGAAACGACATGAGTCAAAATAAATGTTTATTTCAGTCCGTGACTTGTACACGCTAAGACTGTGTTACTCACCTATCACAAGACTTTCATACATTCACTCAATCTTATGTAACTTTTATGTAAGTCTGAATTTACAGGTTAAGAAACATTTAGACACGGACCAGCTTGATACAGTTGTGTGCCATTTATTCTCAACTCGTGAAATGTAACTAAAATTGAGCCAGTTTCAACATGTTTGGATGATTTTTCTACCAGCGTGGGTCTCTGGTGACTCTACAGCAGGTTGGCACAGACGTAAGGCCAGTGACTCAGAGAAACGCAAAGTACTTCTAAGAATAAACAGTGGTCGGCTGATGATGTGTGAATTTTTCCTACAACTGAAGTCCCCTGGAGCACAGGCCAGTTATCAGCTTTACTAAATTAATTACATCCAAAAGCTGCATTGTGACCAATTAGTACTTTTCAGAGCTGTTTGTTATTATATTAATTCTAACTACAGTTAAATGGCTACATCTACACTAAGCAGGACCAAGTCATTTCTTTGCAGGTCTTAAGTAGAGCTGGGCAATATATTGAATTTTAAATAATATCGTGATAGTTCGAGTATATCATCTATAGTAAGTGTAGATGGTGATATTTTAGTCAATTAATCACTCATTGGTGTCTTAGTTGCCAGTTTTTTAGTTGTAGTTAGAAAGTACATAGCAAATGTATTCATTTTTTTTCTACATGAAAATCCAGTTTAGCTGCATTTTTTATAAGTAGTAATTTAGCATGCAAACCCCTGAGCTTGTGGTCTTGTGAGGGCAGTTTGGGTCAAATATTTGGTCAGAACAATGAGACACTCACTAGTTTTTAGTCATTTAATTGATTGATAGCACATGTCTTAAGTGAACCAAAAATATCAAATTAAATGTGTTTGAACATTTCCCGGTTGGTTTGAAATAATATCGTCTGAATATCGTAATTGATTTATTAAAAAAAAAAAAAAAACATCACGATTTTTGTCAATATCGCCCAAGGCTGGTCTTAAGTAAGTCGCAAGTCTTTGGCTTCAAGTCTAAGTCAAGTCCCAGGTCAGTGCTCCGTAAGTCCGTGTCGAGTCCAAGTAAAAAACATGTAAAAGTCCTCTGTATTTAGTTTCAAGTCTTTTAAAATCGTATTATTATTATTGAATACATCTGTATTTCTACATAGTCAATGATTTTTAAATATTATCCCATTTAAAAATCTAGTTACAAAAAAAGAAGGGAGAGACAAATATATGTCTATAATCAGTTAATCTCAACTAATTTTGTACTAAACAATTGTAAATTTGAGCAATGATGCCTGAAAATGATTACGGTACATTTGCTGAGTCTAACTGGCTCAGCGTTTAAATTATGGATTATTTTGAACTAACTTAGTCATGGGACAGTTTTGTTAAAGTCGTACTCACTGTTGATGTACGTGGACAGGTAAACTCCAGCGAGCGTGCAGCCCTGAGCCAGACGAAGCAGCAGGAAGGCCACAGCGCTGTTAGACAGACACACAGACACTCCCAAAAGACTGGACACGCTCAGGGACAACAGGAAACTCTTCCGACGACCAAACCTGCAAAGAAAATCAATGTAAGATTTTCACAGAAGACTTACAATTACACTGACAGGCCATTCATGAATAAACTAAAGTTTAAGGTCATAATGTATTGTAGGTAATGCAAGTTCATCTCAATGAAAAGAAGTGACTGCAGACCCTCCACCAATAGAGCAACACAGTGCAACTTAACAAAACTTTCCAACAAGTGAATGCAGCTAAAATACTTGAGTAATGACCATTTAGTGTAGTATGTGTCCTTAAGATTGCAAAACCTTACAAATATAGGGTTTATTTGTTATTTGCCTGTAGATTAGCAGTAGTATGACTTCAAACTCACCAGTCGCACAGCGAGCCCAGGAGAATGTATCCCAGAATCCAGCCCATCATGAAGCAGATGTGTTGCAAAGGGATTTTCCAGTATTCACTGCACACCAAGTCCCACTGTAGATACAAATTAGTAAAGATATAGTTAAAGTGCATATGACAGGTTAGACCAGAGATGGGCAATTATTTTTTCCCGCGGGCCATATTCGAACCACAAGTGGTGGCGGGCCGGACCACGGTCATTGATGTAACAAATTATCATTATTGAGGCCCATTTTTGAAAATTGTAGGGGTTTAATTGTGAATTTTGACAATTTATTGTGATAATGTTAAGACAACAACAATCAAAGACACATGCTCCATAGCCAAATCAATCTAATAAAAGAAATCTGGCCCTGGGTTGCAGTTTGCCCAGGTCTAGGTTAGACCATGTTTTCAGTTAAACACAGAGAACATGATTACATTTAAGATTTCACCAAACACCTCACTGTGAAGCGCTTTGTGACTCTGAGTTTATGAAAGTGCTATACAAATAAAGATTACTTACTACTTAAACAATTGCATGTTTTGACCTTGAAGTTTGTAGTTGTATTCTGTCCAGCAATATTACATAAATTATGAACTGCTGCGTAGCAACCGCATAAATGACACAGCTGTTATGATTTGACAAATGATAATATTTTGTGACATTTAAGCTGAAACTCAGTTTTGTGTAAATTGTCTTTGCATTTTGGCACTTTTTGCTGTCATATAGTATGACGAGGGATTCTGTTTTAGAACTCAGATTACTTGCTGGACTTCTCAACCTTTATTAGTCAATTTCTTCATAATTTGCAATTTAATTGCAATAAACTAAAATTATTGTTTACCACAAGGACTATCACTCCAAAACTAAGTCAAAATTAGACAAATGTGATCATCTGTCACATGGGCTTTAAACTTTGACATATACATTATTCAATTATTAAGAAGGCACAGTTAATTTATAAGATTGTTTTTTACTATCAGATATTTATATTTTCTCAGCGATTTCTTTCATGGCACGACACAGCAGACGTCAGACTGAGAGGAGGAATGTCCCTGTAACCGAGTTAAGATGCCTGCTCAGACATTATTACATTAGACTCAAAGTAGAACCAGCTACAAACTGCTTACATAAGAACATTCACATTCACATACCGTTCTGTTTGCATTGGATTCAGTTTAGATTCAGTAGTACAGTCACTGTGGAGTAGATTTTATGTCACAAACTGATCTGTGATGGTTAGAATAAAGACAGAACACTATATTGTTTCTCCTATAATTCTATTATTTTAGGACTGTACTTGATTAGACCAATGGATCTCAACTTAGGGGTCGCCAAATGATCTCAGATTCCTCCGATAAAAAGAGAAGAAATAATATTTAAAAAAACTAAATAAAATGGTATTATATTTGTGGGCCGCGAATGACAAAGCTTGAAAAACATGAGTTTTAACAAAAGTGGTGTTTGTTGACTAAATATTTGAGGAATGAAGATGTTTTTTGGAGGAAAGCTCTACTTATGTATACAGTATACTGCATTTGACTATAGTTATTTTGTTTTTAGAAATGTATTATTTTTATGTGAATGTAGTTTTAAAAGATACAAAATACATCAAATAAATGAAAATGGAAATAGTGTAAGTGGATCAAATGTTAATTGTTAAAAGTGAATTGTCATTTTTCTGGTCGACTGCCCCTGCTTGACTCCATAATGATGTTACTGTTTTGCCAAGAACATCCCTAGTACAACATTAAATATATCTGGTATTTATTTCACTTTGGTGTTTTTATTGCTCAGTAAGACCTGGAGTAGATTACAGTAAGGAAGTCTATGGATATATCAAGTTCAAAGGTGACTGATTTCTCTATCACAGATCTTACACAGTTAAATGATTCAAAATCTGACAAAAAAAATCTGCCTAAACTGACAATATATGGCTCTTTACTTGACAGTTTTGTTATAGTTTTTTAAGTGTATCAGTGTACTGAAAAGCACTATATGTATTATAATTACTATTACTATGGAGAGAGATGTAAATACCGTAATGTAGAAAATAATTGTGTTTTTAATTGCTAACTGTTTCCAGCCTCAGTTGAGCCAAAGATGTGTGGAAAGAACAGTGACAACAATAGAGTCCCAGAGGAGTAGTTCAGTAAAGTTACACATCATCAACAGTCCGGAGAATATGGTGAGGCTTTTGTCTCAAACTTTGTCTCCACAGTGGAAAGGGACACGAGGAAAAAGGAAATGACATCTAATATGTTCTTTGCAGGCAAACGTTGGGAATATTCAGGATGTGTGAGCTTAAAGTCTGATTTGCAAGTAGAGCTGGGAAATATAATGAATTTTAGATAATATCATGAACGCCGTTTTTAAGATTTGCAAAAATTGAATATATATTGTGCTGCAAAAACATGTCACAAAAAGCTCATTTAAAATAAAAATTACATGATGGACTTTCAAACAGACAAAGCAAGTTTAATTGTATCAAAGTTTGTACAATAGAAAAGGGCTTCACAAACTATAACATGAGGTAATAGTGGGAGATTGCTGCACTTTTGAAAATAATTTGACAAATGACTGATAATTAAACACTAGAAAAATGACCATCTTAAACTAGACAACAACGAAGTATTTAATAGTATTTAACTTCCTTGGAGTAAACTTTTACTGGTTTGGACTAAGATTGCCAATGGAACAAGCATAAAATATATATTTTTTAGATAAAATTAAAAAATACACACTGACATGAAATTATGAGAAAAAAATAATGCTTTTGTTTGTGGAAATAAGAACGGATTTAGCTTGTTCTATTGGCAAATATTTATTTAAGAAAGTCAAATTATGATAACAGTCAAATAAAAAGTAATTCTATGAATTTTAAACTTTTTTGGCATATTTCAGGTTTTTGTTTTACCAGTGTCGTAACACATTTGGAGACCAGTTTTAGCACGTTTATGTTGGACTGACAGAATATTGTCCAAATATTGTTATCGTTAGTTAAAAAATTACGAGATATTCATTTTTGTCATTATATCGCCAACGCCAGCTTTCTTTGCAGGCATAAGAAATTATATTAAATGAAAAATAGTGGTGTCTGTGTCAGCTTAATCATTTGTTTATTATATGTTTAGAATCAGGTGTTTTCAGACCTGGATACAAAGAGTTAACTAACTTTAGAATGAGAATGGATTTGGAAATTGGTCTCTAATATTTCTAGATATTTATAGCTATAGAGTCTGGATTTTACAGGAAATTGGTTTCTTAATATTGCTAACGCCGATAACCTGTTTGGGCATCTTTATCTGGATGTAACAAGACTATTTACTGGTTGATATTGACCCATGTTTGAAATGTTTTTTACACACAGCTGTTCAGTCGTTGCATGAAATTTAACAGTTGCATGAACCTTTACTCATTGACAATACATCTGCTCTGATATCTAAAACCAGATGACTGATAAAGGCAAATAAACAGCATAGTCAATACTGTTTCACCAAACAATCTTTTTTTATAACTTCTTTAAAATATAAAATCTTTTGTCCTTGGTCCATGCCGGTCTCTATAATATTGTCTCTGCCTCAGTGACCTCACTCGAGCCACATCTGTGTAAATACAGTGATGAACTCCGTCACTGTCGGCCATGTTTTCTCTGGACCATGTTCAATCCAGCGGCTTCCTCTCATGATGTATGGACGGAGGAAATGGCCAGAGTGAGGGGGGCGTGAGGGCACAGGAAGGAACAAGACACTTCCCCGTCCCACTAACGTTTACAGTGAGAGAAAATGGGACATGTCCAGAGTGAAATGTTTCTTTGAAGACACAATCAGACGGGAAAAAAGGCACTTAAGCAACTAACTCAATGAAGAAGCTCTGTTGACAACAAAGTAGGAAACTGAACTACTTAGGACATAATGACAAGTGTAACAACATTCAAATGCTGAACTCAAATCAATTTTTAGCCCACAATGAAGACATTTAGACAATAGAAATGTATTAGACAGATATTATTTAAGGAATCAAGAAACAACACAGTTAATGATTAGTTTAAGTGTTATTGTGATTATTGTAATACTAATGTGAGTCCTCTATTCTCATGCAATAGCCTCTACTACAGGCATTGTAGCAAGGAAATTTGAATTACAACTGTGATTCCTGTAATGTAATAATTATTGCATTTTTGCTCTGTGTTTTGATTGACTTTAAGTTACTAGTATCACTGAAGGGAATATACTCGATTTTTACAACAAAAAAACTTTAATCAATTTTCCCCAGCACAGATCTCATGTTAATGTATCAGTTCAGGTGAAAATTAGTGCTTAATGTCCCGTCTCTGTCTAATAATGTCCAGTTTGTTGTCCACCCTTCGCTGCTAAGTTTGTCTGGTGTAATCGCTTTAAAAACTCGTTTGTCCCTTCTGTCATAACATTGCTAAACAAACAGGATCTGAGCAGGTGTCTATGTCTGTGTTGTCTTGTGTTTTCTTGTCTTGTGTATGTATTTTGTGATATTTTTGCAGTAGCTGTTGGCTCTTCAGCCCAAGACAAGTTTCCCTCACGGGACAATAAAGTACTTGATTGATGTAGGAAGCTTAAAATTAATTATTTTGGTTTGTTTACATTTAGGATTCAGTAGGACCTTTAAGGAATGAAGATATGGAGATACTTATACAAAAGGTAGCTCTGTTTTTAGGTCAGTTTTTTCCAGGTGGCAAGCTGATAACCTACAAGCCTGATATAACCATTCTATGTATTTCCCTAATGTGAACACACTTATTTGATTTTATTTGCTGATTTTCATGGAGATTCTTGGTTAATAATAATAAAAAAAAAGATGAAAAACTTTACATTCTGAACAATGGATCTGAAAGTAAAACTGACCAGTGCATTATGACAGGAACGAAAGTACCACTTTCCTAAACTGTAACTTTAACATGGAAGTTCTTACAATGAATATATACCATTTTGTTATATAATTAAATAATCTTTATTTTGTTGTCATAATGCCCTAATGCGGCTGAAATGGGTTGGCCAGTCACGTGGGATAAACAACGTTTATTTTGGTTTCAGAGTGCCTCCGATTTTGTTTTCCCTTTGCCAATAACAGTAATCCTGATGAACATCCGATTTTTCTACATTTTATCGACCCACTCAAGCACTCATCCTCCTTATCTATTCATAAATCCTTCTGTAAAAGTCTTTTGTCTGTAGTGTCTTGTCTTAAACTTTACAAAGTAGAAGAAGCCAAACATGACACATAGTGCGTTCATTGTGTTGACAGACGAGGTAGTGAAATTGGGAACTGGGAACAAACTCGGCCTAAGGAAAAATCCCACCTGAACGAGATGAGCAAATATTGACAAAACAGAAATCTTCACACAGTCGGTTAAAAAAGAAGCCAAATGTCAAACGCTTACAGTTAAGAGCTAAACTTGACACTAAAACTGCAACTAACGATCATTTTGGTAATAATTATTTGGGCAATTATTCTTTCGATTAATCGAGAGTTTTTACAGATTTTGATCCAGAGAAAACTAAAATTAACACTGAACCATGAGTTCGTAACTGACTGAATTAAGATTTTTAAAGCCCTAAAAAAATACTTGGTAACTGAACTATTATAAACATGTATTGTTTAGCTAAAAATACAGAAGGACAAACATTCCCTGATTCAAAAATATAAAAAAAAAAATACTACTGTACTGTAAAGAAGCTCTATTGGCAAATTTAATTTGTAGAATTTTCAGAATCACTCGTCTAGTCACATTTACTCAGATTGAAGTGTTGTACTAGTAACTGTGACTTATTAATGATTGTGTTTTTTCTAGTAAAAGTTTTCTTTTCGTTCTGTCATTGCTGCTCAGTTGGAGTCATAAACTTTTTTTTTTTCAGTTCATGCAGGTTTGGAAATCCATAAAGACTGGTTTATGATTATTTGATTACTAATTATTTGTCAATGAATTCAATAAAGAATTAGTTTTGATTAATTAATTAATTGTTGCAGCCCTACTTCATACCTTAACCCACACTTTACATTTAGGGTTTGGCTTTGCAGACAGAAAACACAAAATGACTGGGCAGTGAACACAAAATAAAGTACAACACAACTGGAAACAGGTTACCGTGGATACAGTTTCCCAGACTGTCGCCAAATCTAGGCCACTGTTAATTAAATTACAATGGGTGGATGATTCTAATTCAATAGCCTAACTGTAAACTCAGTTTGCTTGGCCTTGTGTAGATTAGAATGTCAAAAAAATAAGGGAAATGCAGACTGAGAACAACGTCACTACGGCTAAATAAATACTATGCTTTTCAAAACATAAAATACATTTGCAGTTTATATAACAAACTGAACTGGACTGTTACACTAATCATATGCATTTTAGAATGGGTCTCAATTACAGAACAAGCTTCATACATGAGACATAATATATTTTATAGTTTGTACAGGAAAACTGTGCTACTCAAACTGTTGGCAACCATTCAAACTGCAGCTACAGTTTGATAGGTGATATATATTATATTATAGAAAACTAAATGCCTCATGGTGGAATCAGTCGGTGTAATCCTTCGTTCGTCCAGGAGTGATTCATAGTAGAAAAGGTATCAAAGTTGACAAGATCGAGAGTCAAAACATCTAAATCTTAAAAAAAAAGCTGTCCAGCTTTAAAACTTTAACTTTTAAACCTCTTATTAAATGACTTTCAATGTTTTATAAAAGGATCAGTTTGGAAAAATCTACTTTTCTAAGATTTGGTCATTTTATAACTGAGTTCTCTCATTATTAGTTTACTCTCAGTTGAATTTGGATTGCTCCCCTACCACCTATCTCCACCCACTTGTCTGTATTTACTTGCAAAATGTTATGAGTAAGATGCATTGCCTTGTAGCCACTTTAGATAAGTTCAATGACTTCCTGTTCCAAACTGCGCATTTATAAGAACGTATTAGTAGCATATTTAAAAAGACTTGCTTTTTAAATTTCTAAACCATTTTGAAACAATTTTATGCTTTAAATAATGTAAATTACTGATCTACACTTGTCTTAATTTACGACAACAGTAATGTCTCCTTCAAATGGTGCCTCCAGTTTTGCTAAATATTTTTAAGAGTTTTATGTTACTTGTTGCTTTTCTGGTGGAGGGGTTGGTACCTGCTTGAATGCATAGATAAGTACTGCTTACACTAGGAAGTCCCTAATTAAGGCCTTAAAATGGTCTATCATCATGGAGACATCAGGCCAAATTCCTGCTTGCATTTTTTCCGAACAATAATGACACAGTGGTTCTTAAACCAGGTGGCATTACTTATTTACTTGGGACCGTCTTTATTGAGCCCAAAAGTACTACGACCAACAATACACATGTGACAATAATGTTCCAAGCTTACAATGAAATTAAATAAAACTATACCTGTAAAATGACCACAATGCAAACATGGATACAAGTTTTGTAAAATGTGAATGAAATTGAGAGTGTGTGTAATCTTCATTACCTGCCTCACTTCAACCCTGAAGTGGTCCACTTTTTAGCAATAATAAAAATGTTCACCTTAATTAGTCTTAATTAGGAATACACAGTTGCAACACTAGAACAGGAGAGGTGCACGTGTACCGCAGTTTGAGAAGCTTCGGTTTAATGCCAAACATGTGGAACTTTCTCAGTTGTAAAGACAAGCAGCTGGTCAAACCTCCACCAGAAAAGTTGCACAGTACACCTTTAAAAGTATAGAGTCCTCTCACCTCAGTGACAAAGTTGCTCTGGAGCCCTGCCGCCTGATGGTACTCCCAGCCCCGCGTGCAGGACACTCTCTCCCGGGGAGCATTGTCTGACAGGTCTGAGGAGTTTGGAGGATATTTGAACAGTTCGCAGTGGCTCAGCGGCCCGTGTCCGCCGCCCAGGGAACGGTGAGGTTGAGGTAGCCCTGTCTGGAGAAGTTACTGAGCAGAAAGGCGGAGGGTAGCAGCTGTGGATCGGGTTTGCAGTGGTAGTCCTCCGGGATGAGCGTGAAGAACACGTCGCTGAACAAGTTGAGGACCACCGCAAAGTTTGGGAACCAGCTGAAGATGACCACAATGCGGTTGTAGCGGCCATACCCGCCCGTGAGGGGGAACACTTTACCCTCGTAGTCCATTTGAACGCACCGGTCTGAGGTGCCACGCGGGACACCCACTCCTCCACCACCGCTGCTGGCCATGGCACATCGGCTTGTGAGAAAGCGCACACAGCGACAGCGAGCAGCCCCATGCAGGAGGAGGAGGGCCCGGGGAGGAGTCACACCTGCTCCCGGCCGCGGTGGCTCACAGACGGGGAAACCTGCAGGGGACCGGCGGGAGCAGCGCTCACACCCCCACCCCAACAAACAGCTCATGTTTCAGACTTCCTAGAGTCAGTGATATTTTTGGATCTGGGAAACGGGCCATGTGACACATGAGTAAGTTTATTTGTGCAGTTATGCTGTTTTACATTGTCCAATTTGGGTTTACTGTCCTATTAGGCCTATAGGCTATAAAGGATCAGTAACCCTCACATTGGTCTATGATCACAAACAGAACTGGAGAACTAAAATATGGGTCAATGGTCAGAAAGGACCTAAAGGAATACAAGCAGAGCAGAAAAGTGTTATGTCAATATTGGAAATGTCATTGGTCACAGTAAACACACTCAGCTGTCTAATTTAACGTGAATGCTGCTTTGCCTTGTTTATACCAGTGTTTACTATTAGAGTGCACGTTGTTCACCGTGTTTGCCATTTCTGGAGTAATTTCTACTACTGTGACTATTCCTCCGAAAGACAAGGTTTTGGACACATATTGACATAGTTTTTTGTCCCGATTTAGACCCAGTTTAGAATATTTTGCATTGTTGGCAGTACTCAGAAAGGTAAATAATATCATTATTAATATAATGATTTAGATGATGTAGTGCACACTGACTACAGACCAGTCACACTGTTCTCCTCACTCTCCCTCAAGCACTGCCCAGTTTAACAGCTCTATTTGAAATCTGATTGTTGATGAAGGTCACAGAGTTTGGCCTGCTTTAAATCAGGTGGGAGGTAAAATTTATATGAGACCAAGACCGAATGATGACTTTGTGTAAATATGATGATACCAGCAACTGGCTTCATCTGGGAAGGTGGCTTAGTTCAATGCATATTTAAATTAATCTCTCTAGATCTATACATGTAGCATCACTCGATACTGAGCCAAATATTTTAGATGTTTGTTTTGTCTATAAAAACACAGCTTCTTGCTTCAGCAGTGGGACAAAGTTGAGCTGCATCATGAGGCGGCGTGACTCAAGAGAGACTCAAAACAGTTTTACACCATAAGTTCAAACACATGAGATATGACCCATGGCTGTTCAGCATGGATCAATGTTTTCTGTTTTAGTAAACATACTGTATGTGCAGCTGTTAATAATTAGGTAAGCCTATTGTTATGTTGTTGTAACTAAAAACTGACCAACTAATGTACAATGCTTCATACTATTTTAATTACTTTAATACCAAGTTATTTAATCATTGTTTTTTTTAACTACCGTGCCTTTTGTGTTAAGTCTCATTTGAGAAAACTTGGACAAAAATATTTGAACTTCTGTCTACAAAGTACAAATTTCCCTTGATTCTTTTGATATATCTTAAGACAGTGGTTACAAACTTTTTTTTTTTTATCTTATACCTCCTAACTTTTTATTTTAGCTAAATACATTGAATTAAGATTTCTAGAAGTAAACTGGCTATTCTAGTTTTGAAAAATGTATGCATAAAACCATCAAAATGTATTCAAAATGTCTCACAAATATTTTTGTTTAGATAAAATTTTAAACTTTAAAGTCTGACACCATTCAAGTACCCTCTGGTAATTGCTTATGTACACTGGAGGTTCTCATATACGTTATTCTCAAGTTAGGAACCATGATACAAAGTTTCACAAGTTTCTCCAGGGTTTCCTAGGGATTTGTAGAAAAAAAGACCTAGACTCCTTCACTTATAATAAAGGGATGGTATGATGCAACTATAAAGTATTTTAGAGGCAAATTCTTCTTTAATCACAGAATAGTTAGGAATCCTCATAAGACAGTACTTTTTCAGATATGTTAAGGGTACTGGGGTCGTCAATGTTTCCACTGTTAAAACACAAGTCACTTGAAGAAAAAGATTAAAAGCAGGATATTAAAGTAACTGTTCAAATTGCCCTAAGTTTATGAAGTTGAAATACAGTATGACTACAGATTAAATTATTTTAAATTGTGCACCAAACCAAGAATCATAGGACGACTGGTAATATTTCAAAATTTTATTAACGAACATAATCTCTGAGGAACAACAGCAGTTCTCGCGCTCTCTGTACATGCAACTGTAGAAAATAACAATTTAGATTTTTACTTTTTCAGTTTGCGTTTTTTCCCCATCCATCCTCATTTTCAGTTCTCGCATTTTTCCTGTGTATTTTTATGGATTTTTTCATAGATTTTCATGTCATGTTTTTTTGCAGGAAATCAACAACAGCTAGAGGTGAAAGTACTGGATCTGTTACAGCACTGACGATAGCATCAACGACCACCCCCAAAACCCCGGCCCCTTTAGCTGCTCCGACAATATGTACACAAATAAACTACATTGTACAAATAAAAAATGTTACATTGGTACATCATAATCAGCCCGTTCTCAGCTGTTATTAACCCCACATTCTACGCAATTTTTCAGACTAGTACAAAGGAGGGTGCAAAAAACGTCCTGGGAGATTTTATTATTTACAGAACTATGTACAATATGTCTCGTTCACGCATTAACAAGAAGGAAAATTTACACAGCGGAGACCAACTTCAGTTCAAAACATACCACAGGTGTCAGAAAAAAGAAAATAATAATAAATAGGCTATTTCTCACCATTTTAAAGAGTAGTTTGCCATGCTTTGTCTTCTAAAAAAATATAAGGAAAGAAACGAAACAGCTACAGTTTGGGTTTAATTAGAAGTCAAAGAAAACTAGAAAAAACAAGGCTTGAAATTGTGATTTTACTATGAAAAATGTCATTGAAACACAAATCTAAGCTAGTGAATGTAAGAGCGTAGAGGTAATATGTTGCTGACTGTTTCACCATGGCCTAGTGCTGCTCAGCTGTGCATCAGTCTATGGATTATTTAACAAAAAAACATGGCCAAAATATATAGATTTGTAAAGATAATATGATTAGGATATTGCTATTTGGGGAAAACAACTTTGGAGCAGCCGTCATCACCATTTCAAGCCTTTGTGAGTTCAAATAAGTGAAGTAAAATCAAAGGCAGGGCGTAATTAAACCGTTCCAAATGACGCAAAAATAAAATACATGTAATTGTAATGTCTTTGTAAACAAAAGTGAGGGCGTGGTCGTTCAGGGCATATAGAGTAAAAATGGGATACATTCTGCTTGGTAAGCAAAGTGATTGACATGCCACTGGTGTGTATGCTTAACTCTACAAGAACAAAATTAACCCCTTAATAAGAATGAACACGAAACGCACACATTTAGCTAAAAAACAAAACAACAGACATCATCCAAAAAACAGTAAATGAAGTGAAAACATGACAAAAGAGGGGTTTAAATCTACTTGAATGGGTTTGTATGGATGTATGTATCGCCTGCACAGTAACAGTTAACAACCACTGACTAGACATACCATACACAGCTATGTCCACCGACAGTGTGTACGTGAAATATGGGAAATATTGCCATCTGAAAAACACAAACGCGGCTCTCACAAAGACTGGCGGCCGATGTGAGGACAGGTCAAAGAAAGCTTTATCCACTAAAATAGTTATCACAAATCAACATTTAACTAAAGACAATAAAAACGGATGTATATTCAGCATTACTCTAACCATTGGCTGAGTTTTGAGTTGAATTTCCTTTTTTGGTACATACTGAGTAAAGATATAATGAGTTTGCTTGGGCCTGAACTCAATGATGATCAACAACGTGAGGAAGTAACTGTAACGTTAAAATCAGTGATACGTTTGAAAGTTAAAAGTTGAATGGAAATATTGAGCCGGCGGTGAATCAATTTCAACAAGTTGTTTTAAAAAAATGCCCATTCATGACAAAGGCCACAGGTCTCTCACGCAAATTTTGGCTGAGACAAAAAGGACTACTGGCGCCATCAAGTGAGTAAAAGTTGAATTACAACAATGGACGGGGCGAACAAATAAAACATGGAATGACAAAATAAAGAACAAGATGAGACCCGTGTCTTGTTAGTTTGAAACAATTGTGGATTTAGTAAAAATAAAAACAATTAACAGACATGACACTTGGTTTGTGAATGACATAAATTTCATCTCACCCATAAATATCTATGACTTTGCCCAACAATGAGTACATTTTTCACTGAAAAAGGCATTTTCTTGGCTCAAAAAAATTCAGATATAGTTGTGTAGTAAAGCAATGAATAATAATCCTCTGTCTATTCTTTAAATAAATCCTTGATAACTATTTTTGCTACATTAGAGGGACTATATGGAGGTTGGCTTGTGGGTTAGGCCAGTTTTATCAGAATACTGTGTGTGGTAGGGATCCCTGGACTGACTCAGACGGGATAAAACTGTGCACTGGAGTCACACACGTTTGGCCCATGGATATGAGGGGGAAAGTGCTGCCCAAAGTGAATTGTACATAAAAAGATAATTTTTATTTCTTTTACGGTTTTTCTTTACACTTAACTGAGTGATATTACAGTACATAGGTTATTTACAACTGTGCAGTAATGTGTGGCAAAATAAATTATCTAGAAGGCAGCAAGAATACATTGGTTAACGAATATAAAAACTGTACATAATTTACGGAATACAACTTTTTTTCTGTTTTCTTTTGTTTTTTTTCCATTAAACTAATATTGGCTCTGTAGTGTTTCAAGTCACTTCCTCAGAAACAATGAAATGCCCAAGTAAAGAAATAGACAAAAACAATATTTCTCTTGTCCCACCCAACCACAAACTCTCAATAGTCTCTTTGAATTGTAACATTCGTTATGGTTGTATCTTCTGGTTGTCCTGTGGTGTTTTTGCAGTCTATGGCGCTCTCGTGTTTTTGGAACAAAATGTGGAAGTGAGGACATTCCGGTCTGTCCTCAGGTCCAGCCTTGTCCCGCTGTGTGAGCCTAATGCAGAGGCTGGATCAGTCTGTCTCTCGGCTCTCTGGGCCAGCATGTTGCTCAAAAGTCTGCTCCGGGCAGGTGCTGCTTAGCGCAGTAGCACAGATCTGATGACGCTCCTGCAACATCCATGGGTCGGCTCTGCTTCTCCTGGTCCTCAAGGAGCCCTGCTCTTCGTTCTTCTGCGGAACAGCCCCTTCTGTTGCCCTCGGGGGCGGGTCTGCTTAATTCAGGGCCAGAAACAAACTCAGAAAACAGTTTTCCGTCCTGTGTCTCCTTGAGCTGAGCGTTCGGAGATGCGACCCGGTGTCAATGCCACCACTGTTTTTTGCTTCTTCAACTCTGATCAAAGAAAAGCATAAAAACTTTGAGGATGAAAGTGCAAGTTGTGTTCTGTCTCATTCCCCAGTAAAAACGTAGTTCCTTCTTCACTGAAGGGATACAAGGGCAAGTTTATATTTTCTTTTCAATATAATATAGTCTTTTCCTTACTGAAGTCCTTCTTAAACTTGCTAGCCCTTTCCATTCGTTCTTTGTAACGAAGTCTCTTTGAGAACATGATTCAGAATCAGTTTGTGAGTCTGAGTGCTGTGCGCTGTCATGCAGGGAGCAGGACAAAGTCGTCGTTGACATCGACCATTGGCACGTAGAAGGACGGCACCTCATTGACGCACAGAGACTTGTGCACCGCCGGGTCCAGCTCCTGCACCTTCAGCTGCCACTCCATCCTCTGCACAGCGTTAAGCGCTGCAGCTTCATGCTGTTGCCGCATCAATAAGCATGTCTGAAAAATAGAACGCAATTTTAGCTTATTGTTCAAGTACAGCACAAATATTGACTAGAGCAATGGCTAATACTGACCTTCATGCGATCATATTTATCATCCACATCCTGGATCCACGAAATAAACTGCCGAGCATTAAATCGATCTCTCACAGATTTGTTTTCATCTCCCTAAAACACAAGCACAAGTTGCAATCGTTGAATCTAATTAACAAATTAATCAGTTGTTTTAAATGACCTCGTTATTTTTGTACCTGGCTCTCTGATGGCATATTGTAGACTTCAGAGTCCAAAAGCATGGTGCAGGCGCTGAACGGAACAGCCTGATTGGCTATTGTTCTGGCTGCTCTGCAGTGGACCCTCAGCACTTCCTGCTCACACGACACAATCAGCTTTTCCTGTAAACACAGAAAGGCAACAGCATGAACATCTGGATAAAAGATTACCAACACTATTAATAATACTACTGAAGGTACAATCGTTTGTTTCTGAACATAAAACTCAGTAATTACAGTCACATACCCGCTCTATGCTGTGTTGCAGCCTAAGCTTTCCCCTGACATTCTCCTGTTGCCGGAAAAGTTCTTTCAAAGGCTCCGACAGCGAAGGAGGAGGAGCAATCTGAAAAAAACAAAAACAAAAAAACAAATATATATATTGAAATGTTCAGAGCAGTTTTTTTAAAACTAAATTATAAAAAAAAAAGAAAAGGTAGTAGTTTTTTTTTTTTTTTCCAAATAATTAGAATATACAGCTGTTGCTTACCACAGGAATGTGAAGCTTGCTGAGAGGCTTGCCGTCCAGCAGGTAGGAGCCAGTGTAGGTCACATATTCGGCATAACACTGAGGAGCCTGTGGTGTGATGTAGCATAAATTTTCCGCTTTTCCTCAATCTTTTTTCGAATTTGGAGGTACTCAAAATACGGATTGGAACGGTCACTGTGGTAGGGTTCAATGTCGTCCAATTTAATGGCATTGACCACAACAGCCAACGTTTGCTGGATCATCTCCCTTGTTTGTTTCATGGCTGTATTCACAAGCTGAACTTGCACCTGTTGTCCTGCAGACCTGGGAAACTTTCTTTTTCGGGGGTGCTGTGTTTGAGAGTCCTCGTCCTCCACTGGGATGGGGCGACCTTTCGTGGTTTTACTGAGTACCACTGTCGGAGACGCTAAAGTTGGGGGATTGGAGGCGATGCTGAGTACTGAGTCTTTGTCTTTCTTTAGCAAGAAGGAAGACGCTGATGTGGGAGTTGGGATCCTGACGGGTAAGTGGTTGATGCTCACGACTGGATTGGCAGATATGGAGGTGAGAGAGGCCGATGAGGTCAATACGCTGGAGGTAGGAGGGGCGACAGCAGCGGGATTGTTCTTGGCGCGGTTGCGGGTCATTCTCTGAAAAATTTCATCCTTTTTGGGAATATCTACAGACGTGGGCAGTGGGGTGAGACTTACAGCTGGCAGCTTAGGTGTGGTGTCCTGAGTGCTTGGGAGGTCCACAGGGCTGGGGAGAGTCACAGGAGCTGGGGGTGGCAAGGGGGTACATGTAGTGAGTGGTTCCACAACAGGTTCATGCTTTTCCTCCACGTGACTATCCGGCTTCAGTGCAGACAGTGGATCTTGGGGCATGTGCAGAGACTCGAGAGCATGAATCTGAACAGGGTCAGGTTTGACAGAAGTGTACATCATGCTTGTGTCCGAGTCTTCAGGGGGACCGTATGGCACGCTCTGAGGCTCTGGCTCAAGCTCGGGCTGGAAGGTGGCATGAGGAGATGGGACGACTAAATCCTGTGCTGTAGGTTCTCGTAAACCAAGCTCTGTTGTCGGACACGGAGCAGAGAGGCCCAGAGGATCCACCTCCATCACATCTGGGTCAACTCTGTCTGTGACTATGTGTCTGATCTGAGGTGGAACAGATTTGTGTTCAGACAGTTCAGCCTCTCGAGCTTCAGCTTCCTCTGCTTTGTCTGGGAGCGGAAGGTCAGGCAGAGAAAAGGGTCCCAGGTCGTCTAGTTCATCAGCATCAGCAGAGAACGGGTCGGCCCATGGGACAACTGGCTCCGGGGCCACGACGACAGGAGGAGGGTGTATGTGTTCTTCTGTAGCAGCATAAATGTGACTGGGCTGTCTGCTTTCAGGCTCCACACATGTCGGCTCCACTGTGTCGATCTGGTGCTCCTCCAAACCAGACTTATTGCAGTCCGGGAAGAAGGATTCCAGCCGATTTGAGGATGAGGAGGTGTTTAAAAAGTGAACTTCGTCATCCATCCCAGAGTCAGGTCTCTCTGGTGATGGGATCTCTGCCACAGCCTCCTTCTGCTCATCATAGTCCTGATCTTCTTTATGCCATCTGTTCCACGTGTAGGGAGAACTGACAACAGGATGACCAGGTATATGTTGCATCTCATTATCTGAATGAGAGTGCGAGTATGGGCTGGTTATTTTAGAAACTGCTGCCTCAATCTCTCCATAATTTCTATGAGGAGATTTTAAGTCCATGTCCGTGTTCCAGCCCATGTTATGATCATAGCAGTTCTCATCATGTTCGTCCGTGGGCTGGGCTGGCGAGATAGGCTGTACCTCTGGCTCATGGTGGATGGGTGAGACTGCTGACCAGCCCTTCCTCAGAGGGTCCTCTATGTGAGGGGAGTAGGAGCAGGGCTCTCTGGGCGGTTCCTCTTCCTCCAGGGCGCAGTGGTCTGGGTCTGCGTTATCATCCTCTTCTTCATCTTCCACATGCACCAGGTCAGTCGCAGGCGGAAGATCTGACAGCACCATGTTAGGCTCGCTGTGGTGAGGCTCAGAGATATCATCTATGTCCAGAGGAGGTAAAGCGGCAGGGGCAGGAGTTGGAGGAGCAGCAATGTCAAAGCAAGGCTCTTGGGGGTCCGGCCGGTGCACTGGGGTGGAGGGTTTAGGCAGGAAGCTGCTGAACACACTATCAGCCATATGATCACTGCTTTCTGCTCCAGCCATACCAGGTGCTGCCACGTCAGGCATAGAGTGGACTGGTTCTCGGCGGGGCGACAGTAGCCTTATGGGGGAGAAGTAAGGAGGGGACACACACTCCAGTCTGTCTATTGAGCCAGTCTTGTCCTCCAAAGACTGAGAGGTGGGATCGTAGTCCCCCCTGCATTGCTCTGCCGCAGAAACTTGTCTGCTTCAGCTTTAAACTCATCTTCTAAAGGCCTGCGCACATCAGAGACCTCAGAGCGGCTCACGAGAGGCAGTTGTAGGTTCTTAGCAGGAGTCGGACAAGTGCCTTCTGGGAAGTTCTGTGAGTTTGAATACCTGCTGGAAAACAACACAAAAACATTAATCATTTTGAATCAAACATATAAAAATATGCAGGGTTTCCATACCAACATTTACACTATTCTGTTCAATCCCCAATTTGAATCACATATATTTTTATTTTGTCTATATTGTATTTATTTTATGTTGTTGATGTAAAAGCTCTACATAACAAATTGTATGAATTGTATTATAATTTAATTTCACAAGCCTGAATACACTTTTTTAGACTGTGCTGCCCGTGGGTGAACATTTGTATATATTTTACTATATGTTTATACAGGCCCAGCGCTTAATAATAGTGTTTTAATTAGTCCAATCATTAGTATTGTCAATGTAAATAGGGTACTTTCAAAAAATGGTTCATGTTCATTCAATGTGATCTTATAAAAACTCGTCCCATGCCTAATAATATATATTAAAAACTTGACACGTACCTTTCAAAGAAGGTTGGTGAGCAGGCATTCATAGACATGGTCATGGCCGATGTATTCGGGCACTCCAACCCATCCAACATGATGTCAGGGTAGTCTTCTGCACTACACGATGGTGTGCGCGGAGTCTGCATGACCTCCTCATAGCTGGGGCAGGAGATGACAGAGGTGGGTGTCGGGACCCCAGTGGGACGGTTCTGATCAGGCCGGGGAGAAGCGGGAAGGTTCTCTTTCATCTGATGTCCGTGAGCCAGTCTTTTGAGTTCTGAGTGTCTGGCTGGAACTTCCTGCCAGGGGACATCATCTGAGCTGGGATGCCGCTGACATCTTTCAGCTTCTTCTCTTTTAGTCCAGACTCTACACTGTTGGACTTCTTGGCTAGCTCAGTGCGACTTTTCCTGACTTCCTCTGTGGACTTTGTTTTGTCCTTGAGTTTAGGGTCTCCTGTTTTGGGCCTGAGTCTCTCCATCTGCTTCATTCTTTCTTTGTGCCTTTTGTGGCGTTCTTCGATCTCCTGGTCTTTGAGACTCAACATTTGTCCAAAACTTGTCATTTGAAGATCACCGTCCACCAGCAGCTTTTCCCGCGGCCTATTGTCTTTACGAACCGGCGTGTCTTTGGAGGGAACCAGCTTTTCATTCTCCTCTTTTGACTTGGACTTACTGTGGTCCAGTCGATTGTCTTTGTCTAAACTTTCTCTATTTCTTTCCTTTTTCATGTCATATTTGGGACTATCCTCCTTTGACCTCTCCTTCAAGACCGTGAGCTGCAGGCTGTCTTTTAAACCAGACTTAATTTCTTCTTTGGTGTGTTTAAATGATCCAAACCCATCAATGTATTTATTTTTCTCCTCTTTAATTTTGTCCTTGTGTTTCTCTTTCTTCTTTTTGTCTTTTATGCGGTCGTTAATGACAGAGGACTTGTCTTTATCTTTTTTGGACATCTCCTTTTCAAACTCAAGTGTTTTATCAAAATCATCTTCCCCGTCTCCCTTCCCTCCGTATGGAAATGTGTAAGGGTCAGCCTCCAGTGGCATTGGCTCCTTCTCAAAAGGTAAGCTCTCTCTACGACTGTATGACTCCCGGATCTCTTCAGTTTTGTCCCGCTTGTCTCCTTTCTCCTTTTTGACCTTTTCCTTGTCCTTGTCGTGACTTTTCTTGGAGGAGGAGGACGAGGAGTGTCGGTGTCTCTCCTTTTCCCTAAATTTGTCCTGCGGCGTAGATATGGACAGGGAATCTCTGCGCTCATCCGACACATCGTTCAGACCTATAGAGTCGTAATAGCTTGTCAGAATTGACTCATGACCGCGGTCTGTAAAGCTATCAGAGGAAATCTCACTGTTTTTGTCATTGGAGTCATCCTTGTAGTCGTTCATAGCTTCCTCTTCTAGTTTCTCTAATAGGGATTTCTCATTTTCACCACTGCCTTTTGACGCCTTCCTCTCTTTCGAATGGTCTAGCTTTTCCTTATATTTGCTTTTTGTCTTCTCCTCACTTGTATCCCTTTTGTCTAATAATTTCTGCTTGTTTTTCTTGTCCTGATTGGAGTCCACAGACATGCGATCTTTTCTGTCTTTGTGTTTGACGTCAATGGTATCTTTTTTATCTTTATTATGTTTTTCCAATGAGCCTTTTCTTTCCTTACCGGTGTCAAAAGTACTCTTCTTATCCTTTTTATCTTTGTGGTCTTTTGCTTTTTCTGTATTATGTTTGGCGTCTGTGGATTTCCTGATTTTGTCAGAGCTGAAGTGATCCATCTCATCATGATCTGGTGTTGACTCTTTCCTGTCCAGCGCTCCTGCTCCACTGTAACTATCTTCATCGTCGTCACTTTCATCAGTAAAAATGTCAGCAATTTTATACCACGTTTTGCTTTTCTCTTGTTTGCGCTCTTCTTTTTTGACTTCTAGGAAATCTTTCTCCCTTTCTGCGTGTTTTTCCTGTGAGCTTTTTTCTTTCTTGACCTGCTCCGATGACATTTTGCGATCTTTGCCGTGCAATTCTTTATGTTTGTCCTTGACAGCCTCTTTCTTTTCCTTGGCGACACGTTCTATATCTTTTTCCTTCACTCCTTTTTCAGCAACGCTTTTCTCCAATTTTTCTTTTCCTGCTCTTTTGTTTTGTGCTTGTCAGCTTTCTTCTCCCGCTTCTCTGCGATATCGCCCTTTTTGTCCTTCTCCTTCCCCGAGTGATTTCTTTCTCTCACGTCGCAGGACTTACTGACAGCGTCTAGGTCTTTAAAGAAAGCGTCATTGCTGTAGTCATGGCTTTCCTGTTTAATTTTGACATCTTTGCGGTCCTTTGAGAACTCATGTGAATCTTTGCGTTCTCTGGTACTTTCCAAGGACTCTTTTTGACAATATCCGTCGACTCCTTTCTCTTCTTCTCCTTTTCTGTGTGGCTTGAGTTTAGCTTTTGCTTTTCGGTCCAATCCTTTTTCTTCTCAATGGTCTTTTCTGGGTCTTTTTCCTTCTTTTTAGACACCACCTTATCTTCCAACCGCTTCTCGTTGTGGTCCGACTTCTTGTCCTTTACCTTGCCATCCTTCCTCCTGGTTTCCTCTTTCACAGTCTCAACTATGAGTTTGACTGAGTTGTTGGCCTTGTACTCCTTGTACTCTTTCACAGGAGTGTCCCAGCTATCATCGTAGAGGGAGGAGTCGGAGGACATTTCGGAGCCCCATCGGTCATGGTGGTCATCGGACACGCTGAGTTTTGAGTCATCCATGTTCAGAAAGCGGTTGTTGACGTCGTAGCCATCATAATCGGGCTCTTCTTTTGTCGTTTTGTCTTTTTTAGATTTGTCTTCCTTGCTGGGTTTCTCCTTGTCCACTTTGAGATGTTTCTCCTCTTTCTGGTCATTCTTCCTTTCAGCTTTGGAAGATGACTTCTCCTTGGATTTTTTCTTCTTGTCGTCTTTGTGAGCTTTTTGTTTGTCCTCTTTTGGTTTCTCTTTCTCCTTGACGTTTCTCTCTTTTTCAGATTTTATCGTTTTCTCCTCTTTAATCGTCTTTTCCTTGGCAGAGTCTTTTGCTTTCTTGTTTTTCTCCTCCTTTATTGTTCTGTGAAGCTCTTTACCCGTCGTCCAATCCTTGTCATCAGATTTACTTTTTGATAGCCTGTCTTCTTTTTTCGCATGGTCTTTTTCATGTTTTAGCTTAATTTTTCCCTCAGTTGCAGATTCAGAATCTCCTACGGAATTTTTTCTTGAATCTTCAAAATCAAAAGAGTAGCTTTTCACAAATTTTTCATTCATGTCTTGATTCAGCACTACACTCTGACCTTTCTCTTTCTCCTTGGCTTTGTGTTTATGTTTAACTTTATGCTTTTTTACGACTTTTCCATCACCGTCCATTTTGGAAGCCGTACTGTCCGTGTTTTTGTAAATATCAGAATTTTTCTTATCGTTACTGTGCGAGTTGTTTTTCTTTTTGTTTTCTTGCGCTTTCCTCTTTGGATGTTTTACAGACTCTACACTTGAATCTGCCGAGGAATAGTCCGATTCGCTTGATAATCTCGTTCTGACTGAATCCGAGAGAGAACTGACGTCTGACCACGTTGGAGAGGACACCGTTTTCCAGCCATCTGTCCGCCATTGCTTGGGATGCTGTTCCGCTAACGACTGTGTCTGTTTTTGAGAGTTTACGTGCGATGAGGACGCGTTAAAGCCCGTGGAGTCTTTTGTCGTAGAAGTGTCTTTAATACTGTTTGAGCCCTTGTCATCTTCGCTCTCCATATCCTCACAGTCAGAGTCGGAAGTGCAGAATTTGTCATTTACTTTGCCAAATCTAACTTCTTTACTGACATTGTTTTTACTCTCCTTCTTTCGCTTCTTTTTGACTTTGCTTTTGTCTTTTTGTTGTTTTGAGCTCA
This sequence comes from Mugilogobius chulae, assembly GCA_038363315.1. Taxonomy (NCBI): domain Eukaryota; kingdom Metazoa; phylum Chordata; class Actinopteri; order Gobiiformes; family Gobiidae; genus Mugilogobius; species Mugilogobius chulae. The sequence continues at coordinate 30,002,397 of CM076403.1, forward strand.
AACTACTAGAGTCTCTGGTTTTAGTATTTGTTGGCTGGGTTTGTTGCCGTGGCGTTGGCGTTGACGTGAAACACAACGTTCTGTCGTCCTCATCTGAACTGTTACTGTCCGAGATGATCCGCCTGACAGTTTTCTTTGGTGTAAGCAAGTTGCTTTTGGAATAGGTTTTGCCCTCCATTTTGGATATGGAAATGAAGCTGTTGGCCTTGGGGACAGTCTCTTTACGGAAGTCCTTTTTCAACAAGTGTTTGTCGTCAACAGGCGGGACCCGTTCCTCCTCATCGTCCTCATCAAATTCGTATTCGTCTTTGATGGGTGTGACGGCAGATTTAGGAGGATCTGCATTTTTGCCTTTTAACTTTAGGCCTTTCTCAAACTCAGAGTCCGTGTTGTTGCCATCAACGGAGCTGGATGGGGCGAACGAGGGGGCGTCTTCCTCTTCTTCTGAGGATTCTATAAAACAAAACAGAAGATGATTAAATACAATGTTTTAAGTTTGTCTATCTGTCAATCAGTCCTTCACTGTGCACTTTGTGACATTACAAATCTAGAACTGCAAAACCTAAAATTATCTATAATATATTATTAATTCATTTGTTGATACATATTAAGTGGTCAATGTTTTTGTGATATAATTATCGTAAATAAAATGTTCAGGGAAATATTTTAAAACAAACTGTGAGGATAATGACCTGATTTTTTAGTTTACATACCTGATGAACTTTCTTCACTCGACGTGTAAGTGCCTTTGCCCAGCAACAGGTTCAACATGGTCGGAGAGTTTGCGACCTTAAGCGGCGTTTCCCCTCTCCTGTTACTCTGCCGAGGGTCCGCCCCATACCGTAAAAGTAGCTTCACCACCTGAATTTAAAAACAGTACATTAGATAGGTGAACTGATTTGCTCCTTTACTCAAACTATATTTAATAAAAATGTACCTTGAAATGTCCATTGTTGGAGGCATCATGCAGGGGTGTATCATCATCCAGTCCCTTGGTGTTGACCTCAGCCCCGGCTGCCAGCAGCTGCTTGGCCACATCATAGTAGCCCCTATTACACGCCTCATGCAATGCAGTCCAGCCTGCACAGAAGAAAGAAAGAGCGTTACAGAAGTCATTGTGAAATTACACAGTCATTTTATTCTCTGAGATGGGAGCCGTGTCTTACCTGCAAAGTCTTTTACATTCACATCAGCTCCTTCACTGATGAGCTCCTTGATCCGCCGCGCCTCCCCTCGTATCGCTGCTCGGTGCAACCTCGTCTCTCCTCTCTCATTTCGTTTATTCACTTTGTCTTTGGTTTTAGAAGCAGAGTTTGGCGTTCCCTTTTGACCCAGACTGGACTGCGACTGGTGCTTTGGTGTTGTGTCTAAAATATACAAAAAAAATACCAGCAAATTATTCTCTGTTATATCTGTTATCATGTTTTACTTTTTACTTGATAGCAACAATGTCTTTCAGCCACATGGTGGCAGTATTACACTAGTTTTAGTTAGCATCAGACCCTTCATTTCAGCTCACTTGATCCAATTTATAAGATTATCTCCAAGCTAATGACATCTTCGTTATTGAGTTTGAGAGGTATTGTCCTAAGTAATACGTGAAAAAGCATTCACATTCTTCACACACACATGAATGGCTTGACATCCACATTTATAAACAAACAACCATTTTAAAAGTTTCAAGTTACAAAAAACTGTTGCACATAAGTTGACTAGAGGATTATTTTTTTTCTTCGAATATTGCTGAATTAATAATCAAAGAAAGCAGTTGTAGTTCTAAATGTAAGATTAACAAAATCAGATACTTGATTAATCCTGAATTGCTTAGTTCAACGTTTCTATTGGATTTGAATGGTGTGTTTTAACACAACTGCTCTCTCATAGGCCCCATCCTCCAAAGACGTGGCCGGATTGATAAGCACGCACCTGGGCTGTTGACGGACTCCTCCGCTGTCATTTGCATGAGCAGAGCCACCTGCTGCCGCTCGGAGAGGGGGTACCCGACCCGGATCCCTGGCATCCCCATTCCAAACGGCAGACCTGCTTTCCGGTTGCTGGTCTCCTTTTTAATACGCTTCCGCTCAGGACCTGGTTTCTCTGTAAAGACACAAGATGCACTCAAATGAGACTCAACAATTTCTTCTTTCAAGGGCACAAGGTTTGTTGTATATATCAATGTTTAGTGAGATTATTTCTTGACTAATTATACCAATATTTATCAACAAAGCATGGGCAGATTTCATAAGATCATTGAAGGAGGAGCACAAACGTCTCCATCAGGGCCAGTCGGTGCAGTTCAAGGGGAAGAAGGTGTGACTTGGCAGGGCAGCAGTTATTGCGAAACAGTCGGTGTACATTTCATTTCAACATGGCCTCACCAAGGTCACCACATGCCTGACTGGCAGGCTGTGTGGAGACATGGGGCTCCTGGACAAAAGCAGCTGCTCCACAAGGACACACCCAGCAATTATTTTCAGTGGCAAAATACCATCTGATGACCCTCAGAGGGTAAAAGCTACACACGAGTGTGCAATAGCAGCAGAGCCAGACTGCAGCAGAGCACAGACTGAACAGAAGCGCAGGATGCACCGAGGCCAGAGTGAGAGAGACCCAGTGCTCAAGGCCAGAGACACTGTAAATACAGTGAGACAGAAAGATGGCGGACTGAGCTTCCGGTGGGTAAAAGTTTTCCAGGAAAAGATTTTTCCAGACCCAAGCAGAACTGATGAACTTTGAGTAACATCTGTGAGCACTTACAGCTAATGTACCCCCACCCTTCTTTGATACTTCCATTTAGACACATTCCTGCTGCTAAAACTTTAACAGCAGGGACCTCAGAAAGAGTCCAAACATGTTTTTGAACCCCAGAGCCGAGAAAGTGCTACGCTAGCTCATCTGCTGTGTTTACAATATAATCGACCAAATACTATTATTTCTCTAATCATGGCACTAAGAGGAGAGCCGTGACTATCTTGCACACAGGGCAAAGACCACAAAGATGAAGACCGAGCAACAGCCAAACGACTGTGGAGAGCTTAGAGACAGCTTAAGGCAAATTAAAACGTTATTAGGATTTTTAAGATACTGGAGGGAGTAAACAAGATAATTTATGGTAGAAAAATATTTAACTGGCAGGATAATGCTAAAAGTAAGAAAAACACTACCAATATTACATTTAATAATAGAAAATTTGCTAAAGCCGATATGCATTTTTCGCCATTTTGAATCTAGTCTATTACAGCCAGGCAGCAAGCGCCTTTGTGTCTCAGTAAAATTATATTACTTAGTTTACAGACAGGGCTGAAACCTAACTCGCCTTACTGCTTGAACCACGACAAACAAAGATGAAATAATAAAGAAAATTGAGCTAGCCAGGAATAGCCCCTTTTTGAAAAGAAGGCCATGGGAGTGGATCACATCAAACATACATCATACAATACAACTATCTTTTAGAATGGCTCAGACAATGCAACAGGGATAGCCTCCTGTGATACAAAGAGTCTGGTTCAGTTGAAAAAAGGCCAGACAAGAAGAACCACCCAAACCAGAATGTCCAGGTAAAACAGACGGCCGTAGCAGATCGCGCTGAGCAATATTGTGTTTCTTAAAAGAGCATAAACAGGAAGTTGAGGCAGAAGACACAGGAAGTGGCTAACAGGATGTTCTTTCAGGGCTCGCAAACACAACATGAACGAGCTGAACAGGGCAGACGAGTACTGGCTGTAATTCTGTGGAAAATCTCTTTAGAGGGTTGGGCCAGGACGGAGACAGCTGATAAGTAGGTCAGAGGAAGACATGGACGCTAATGCCTTTTGCTTGTTTACTAGCATTTAGCAGTTATCCAGTTAAACACACAGGTCAGAGGTCAAACAGTCAGGTGCATGAAAAATAATTTAGTGTGCCTTCAAAAATATTTACTGGAGTGCAACTAAATAGAAAGCTTGCAGGAATTATATGTTTTTTTTTGTAATTGTAACATACAATAACAAGCTTGGGGAATAAAAGGCATTTGATTTCACAATTACATATACATTGTTTATTCACAAAACACAGCATATTCAACTAATCCAATGGCTATTTTATATTAAAGCTTTTGGGATATATGCTGGCTGAAGCCTCCTACACAGACATTTTTTTTATCATTACTTTTAATGAAATGTTTATTATTTTCCTCATAAATGTAGTTTGCAGTATCCCATTTATGTCAAATAATAAAGAGCTCTTATTTATGTGTTAGTATCGCACTAACCTCCGTTACTATGTGGTGACACAGATTAACTCAGTTTGGCTTAAGAAAGTTGTGAAAAGCTCTTCTAAACTCATCAGGGTGAAGGCTGAAAAAAAGTTTTCGATTACATTTGTTTACGTTTTTAAAATGGGTACAACTTCTTTAACGTTTTGATGTAATATCATTGTCAATAAACAGTCTTTTTATATTATAGAATCTGTATGATGCAGATAGTGTCTATGATTGTCAAAAAAGATTCTTATATTATTATTTTAACAGTCGATTAGTCACAGTTAGTCAGGCCTAATGTGCTGGTAGCTTATAAGGTTTCATTTTAGCTACAATTCTGGCAAATACAGTGAAAATGGGGAGCAAACCTGAGCCACAGCAAATAGCTGTCTGGGTTATTAGCATATTAATGACGGTCTTCCCATTGTGCTGACAAGAAAGTTCACACCTCTGCTGGAGCGAGGGGGATGGGGCTGACCACATGGTTGGGTCTCATGCAGCCATAAACATACTGTATCCAGCTAAAGGAAGCATTTATTTAACACTATGCTTGAAGACTAAATTATTGTCACTGCAGTTGTCAAACAGAAACAACTGAAGCTATACTTCAATGTGACTCATTTCAAAGAAAAAATAATGTGTTACAGGACAGTAACTTCTTACTCATTAATAACCTTGTGTATATCTTCAAATGTGTTAAAACAAAGTTGCTCCAAAACACTAGATAGACACTGCATTTCACTTCAAACAAGTGTGGCCTTGCAGTGCAGACATTATAACGCTGTGCAATGTACAAGACTTGCACACAATACAAATAAATAGCCAATAGCCCAATGGTCAAAATAGCCATGTTACTTCTCAAGACTTCAACTGCTCTCGGCAATTTAAACATGATCAAATCTGAGACAAATCTGTTCTTACCAAATCCAGGCCCACGCAGTCCCATTTCTTTGACTTAATCCATTTTAACATCAAGTTAAGACCTCTTTTTGGGGTCTGTCATTTGGGGCACAAAAGCCCCACTCAAACAGTCTGCCTGAAGCCATGCTAAAGCCAGTTAGCTTCACACAGCTCCACCTCCTTTTCAGAGACAATACATGAGCTACTTCCTGTTACAGTGAGAGGGTGCAGGGTGACAATTCTCCTCACATCCAAAGCACAGGCCAAGGTTGATATTTAGTCTTACCTGAATCTGAATCTTTCTGATCTCCATTTGCTCCTGTTGTAAAGGGTAACTTCCTTTTAGGGGCTTTTTCTTTCATCTCTTTGACCACATCGCTGCGATCCAATTTGGGAGTCTTGTTTGACAACACTTTATCCTGCAAAAGAGACAAATGACTTAAACACTGTCATACTTTAAAATAAAACTCTAAACAGCACAGTTAATAAAAGAATCCTTTGGTGAATCGCAACCAGAGCTAAAAACGATTAGTTCATTATCATGTGACCACCTCCTGCGCTCGGGGCTGCATTTTTAAAAGTGCTTTTGTTATTATGGGCTTTGCCGAGGAAATTTTTCCACACAGTTCCTCCTGGATTCCTGACGCCGGTTTGACTCTGAGGTCTACAGCTGCTGGAAACAATCACCAGTCCATCGGCGAAACAACAGATGTGAATACTTTAGCATTTGGGTTCCTTCTGCTCAGGCTAACAGTCAGAGGCACTTACTCAACAAATATCTATTATGTAACTTGTCCGTGCATTAAACTGAATTTTCTTCATAATTAAGATGGTTTTACATTGTGTTCCATAATTGAGCTCTATGTTTATAGTGTGTATTTGAACTCATGAGAAACTTTACTGTTTTGTTGTGCTGTATGTTGAGACGTAATGGACCTAATAGTTAAATTATCTACCTTTATGCATACTCATCAAGTAGTATTACCATAATTCAGTGCTTTATTGGAGCTAATGTTTTATATCCAACACAAAAATCTAGTCAATAATGAACCATCAAGCATTGTTCATAGTATTAATTTTTAACCAGCATGCTTTGGACTATTGCCAGATGTGCCTTGAAAAAATGTCCAGTTCACACATAATTCAGTAATTTTGCAAATCAGAGAGTCCTGAAAATACATCTGTACCTAAAAAGAAACCAAAACATTCACCAGATAACACAAATTTAAGGAACCAGACACTGGCATAGACATATATGCCACACTATGTACCACATTTATACTGTTTTAGAACATGGTGTTCAATAGAATTCATCCAAATGTTTTTTTTGCTTGCTTAGCTAAAAAATAAAAATAAAAAAATAAATAAAAAATGCAAAAATATAAAATAACAAACAAAACAGCCATAAATAGTATATTTTTGCAACAAGCATTGTTTATTAATCACATGTTAATTTGCCACATTTGTAATAAATAGCCATATACACAGTACAGTTTATACTCTCAAAGTTGTAGTTAGCATAACATTTACCTACGTAGAAGCGTCTGAGATTTTAACAGCCATTCGCACAGGATTAGCAATGCTTCTAATTTGCAGATACAGCTTGATTTATGACAATAACATTTAAATTCATTCATGACAATAGCATTTCTTCTGTTTTAGATTTGCTTTCTCATAAAATACTGAAGCGACAGTCTAAATGTGGGTCTGTCTCGCGTTTTTGCGATCGGCAGTCGGAATCACATCCACATGGTCATATTTCTTATAAAATAGCTAGAATCTCTCCCTTTTAATCAAATTACGGCGATAAAGTCCTTCCATTCAAACTTTGCAGAACTCTGTCCAAACATTTTTTAATGTATCTGGACGACCCTTCGTTGCCACGGCAGTAAGGTCATGTTTTTTGATCAATATTTAGTTTTTTTTATTGAAAAACATTTTTTATTGGTGAATGATCCTTTACCAATGCTAATAATAATTTTGTTCAAATCTGAAAGTAAAATACTGTAGACTCATAGTCATAATAAATCAATGTACATTCAATTAATAGAATCAAAACACCTAAATATGAGCATTCCACACATTCATTGTGTTTACCATACATATCATGAAATACATGTAGTATCTATGAATATTTTAATTTATTTTAGCATGATGTCGCAGTGGCAAATCTTTTACGTTGACAACAGAACAGGCTTTGGTGACCTTTTAGTGAACATAGAATTTCACAGCCTGCAGCATTAAAACTGTAAATTAGACACTAAAAATAAAATGAAGGAAAATGGATTCAACATTAAGAGCGATCTCTAGTCTAAGGCCAGGTAGGTAATAATATCTCTTCTATGGCTGCGTGTGTCTTATGACCTCTTCTTCTCATCTGTGTCCTGCCGCGGGCTGGCTGCTACTCTATTATGTGTGTGGACTCTGTGAACTCCTCCCTCGGCCGGCCCTGCCCCAGTCATAAGACCATGATGTCATCCTACAGTAGACAAACACTGCCAGCTACACTTCTCTCTTCCTGTTTGCAAAATCCAGCTTAGCCTCACTGAAATAAACTAGTAATCATCGAAAAGGCATGCAGCAAAATGTATGAGCCAGCCAAAACCGTTGTGAAAGGTATTTTGGGCCTGAACAGAGAGAAATCACATTACTAAATTGGTCACGAGTCTCTGAGGTCTATGCAGATTTGAATTTATAGAAAGCATTCGTACTCTCCTTGCATAAAGCCGTCAGTCCGGTGGTCTCCTAGCAATGCCTGCTCTTTTCGTCTCCCTCGGTTTTCCACCCACTCCCGAGCTCCATTCCCTCCCGCCCTCTGCGTCTGATGCAATCCTGTGCAGAGTGCTGTAAATCCAGGCCTGTATAAAGCCTACCTCTGCTCCCTGTGCCTCATGGTGCCGCCGCCAGCACAGTTAGCAAACACGTGACATCATCAAGCAGCGCCAACACTACGCTCCACTGTAATACACAAGACTGTACCTGTGGAGTTTGGAAGGGCACTGCCTACACAAGCACTAAGCTGACATGATTTTAATATGGCCAAAAGATTACATTGGGATTACTAGTGTAAACTGACATCTTAGATCCACAAATGTATAGTTTCTCCTAGTTTCATGGGTGAGAAAAGATGGAAATAATTCATCAGTGATTTAGTAAAACAAAAACAAAAGCTTTAGCTATTTGTTTTATAACTTTAACAAAAATTAATAGAAAATAGTTTTTTTTTTTTACAAAACTGCTCAATTTTGTCTGTGATTAAATTAGTAGTAATACGATAAGAACATGGATAATGAGGCGGTTTGACTATTTTTTTCCAGTCACAAGACTCGTTTTGTTTAAAAAAAGATTCTGCAGCTGGCCAACATATAAACATGATACAATCACACCTTTTTGTCAAAACCATATGTATGATTGAAACAGTGAAAGTTTTGCTTTCTTTGTTTGTGCACATAATCGCTATGGACACTCCAAAATGGTAAGTTACTAATTTAAATCCAAGTGTAAATCCTCAAATTCCTCCCTTTTTTTCAAGGCAAACCTGGCAATACTTCAAGGCACACTAGAATGAAAGCTACAGTGCATTACAAAAAGTACCATTCAATTTCATTTTTCTTTTATTTAAGGGAGGTCAGGCATGAAAATAGACCCAGTTGAGTTTGTAGCTACTTTTATTCAGGAGTAGGTGAGAGTTCAAGGACTTGCCCAGTGACAAAAGCAGCTCAGCATTGGTCTTACCTTCTTCCCACCCTGCTTCTCCACCATGTCGGTACCGAGTGGGAAGTGGTCCAGTTGTGGGGTTTTAGAACCCCCACCTTTGGGCATCGTTCAGCTCTCCCCACGCCAAGCTTCATTCACGCTGCCATTGCATCATCATCAACCGTCTGCAAAGACAAAAGAGAAAGAATTATGAGATGGAGGTCAGCACCTGGCCACAATGTTTCTTTGAAAACACATTACACTGAGTCAGACAATGAGGCCATTAGCGGTACATCAAGCTCCCTATTCTCCAGCATTTACACGCTGGTACAGAGACAGCAGCCGTGCAGCTAAAGCTATCGCACAGACCCCAGCTTGTACAGTCTGGCCAAACACTTAATAGTGCTTGTTAATCTTTCAGCGACAAAGCAGCAGGCCATATGTTTGGATTCAACTATGCTATCATAACAGAGGTAGTGCGCTGCTGATGACAGGACACACCACGCTGAATATTGCGCAATATTTGAGTGTTGTGGAGCGTGAGAGAGAGAGAGCGGGCAGCTGAAAAATGTCTGCAGGAATGTGACTGGCACGCCTCGACAACACATGCTCTCTGCGCCTTTAATAGTGAGGCTTATCAAACTCTGATAATACAGGTCCCACATGAGAGCTGCGCATTTCTATAAACAATCTGCTGTGTGCCGACACGGTACGCCGACTGATCCCGTTTTGGTTTGAGTAAAACTAGCCTTCATTTACATTACTACACAGTTTCCCTTTTCCCATGGTTTTACTTATCTCATCATTGTTCCATTGTAAATTATTATAGGAGTGCAAGGCAATAAAATCAAACACACAAGAAAGAGAGGCAATTGCAATACTGATAATGTTTCTGTTTTAGATAACAATAATCAGAAGATTTAATGGCAATCTGACAGAAAATGGTCTTTAAATGTATTAGTTATTTGAGACAGATGTGAAAGAACTACCAGTGACCAAAGAGTATAAAAATGCCTTTGTTCCATTTTCTTTAAAAACATTTTGAGGCACATTTTTACGTCGTTCATATAGAGTGTATCCAATGTTCATTTGTTTTGCATTGTCTAGATGTTCAAACTTGATGTAGTGCTATCTTAAATTTCTACTATCGCTGAGGGAATACATGGTTTGTTTTAAATTAGATTAAGAGGATGTTAAACAGGCACTTTACTTGGCTTAAAGCTAAAAACAAACATTCACAAACAAACTCCCACAACCCAAACATGTCTACGCGGTGGTGCTAACTGTTGCTAATCCAGTGATCACAGATAGCGCAGCTCTCCTAAGGTTTGCTAGCTCTAGTGTTTCTGCTTTGTCCTCTGTATACAACACTCCATCATGAAGTGAGGCCTTCTGCATCAGCGAGCCATGAATAAATCATACTCTGCTTCTCCAGTCCTTCCATAATCTACTTTGCTCTCAGAGTGTACAATCATTTTAAGACCGACTGAGCAGATGTGTCTACGGCTACAACATTTGTTTCTATTTTTCCCTTCTTCTCGACACCACTGCTGCGATGTTCTCTGGCGCCACTTTCAGCTCCCCACACCCCCCTTTGCCTTCTGCAGTTATCCTATTCAAACAGTGCTATTTATATCCTCCAGTCAAGTCAGTCATGTCAAGACAGAACAGGCAGCCAACCAGAGAGTGAAGTCGACACGCAATCATTTCTATGGTGTATGAAGACATGAGCAGCCTTCTCCTCCACCCCTGGCCTGGATTTAAAGCCTACATACTTTCAAATCGAACCACAGCTCACCTCCCACCTTTCTCTTCACCAAAACAAAAACCCAGGAAGGTCGAACATTCTCAGAAGCAAACAATTGCTGCAACAAGAGATTCACAAACGCCTCAAAGTGGGTCAGCTAAGTGTTCGGAACAATAGCCCGGGCTATTTCAGGACTACTATGACAGGCGTAATGGCAACAAACCATTCACTGACATGAGAAGTGCGGGGAAATGATGTTACAACAGCTCACACCAGGAGGAACTAACCAGGGCTCATTTCCTCTGTAATTTCATCGCAGTGATCAGATACCTCAAATCTACTACATGTGTAACCACGCAGAACAGACTTGTCACATGTATGAAAGTTGTTTTGCATCATGACAAAATTAGAAACACATGAGATGCAGAGAAAATAGAGCAAAGCATTGATCCCAACATGTCAACGTCTGTAAAAGTCATAAATGCATGTTGCAAGTGGAGATCTAACTATGATCAATCTGGGATGGTTGGTTGGGCAAAGTGTCACAGCAAGAATGAGCACAGATAAAGCTTTTGAAACATTTAGAATAGCCGAGATATGCACAAAACTCTTCCCATGCACTGCTCTGTACTGTACTTCTGCTAAAATAGGCCTATGTAAGCATTTTTGTCACCTTTTGCTTCCTCTCTTTAGCTTTGATTTGCCCAGTCACTCAGGTGCACTGCTGGACTTAAGCTTCAACACAGCAAAAAGAGATGTACAAGATTCTAAATTCACAGTCTCACATGAATCAAACATTGCTCAAACAAGTTCATCTTGTTGGTTAGGGAACAAGGCCAAAGTACATGAGCAAACATAAAAGCAAATTAACAAGCAAATAGTCCAAAACTAACTAAACTAGTGATAGAATAAAGTGAGTAAAGCAATCAACAGCAAAGCTGGGCGATATTGAAAATAATGAATTTCCTGATAATTTTTTGACGCATCTCGATAACGATACTTGGACAATATTCTCGGTTAAAAAGTGTCTTAAATTTTATGACCAGAGGATTTGTGAAATTTCATCAAATGAATCACTAGATAAAAATCCAAGGAAAACAAGAGAAATTGTGCTTGAAATGAAGTTTTGTTAATAGTGATTTTACTGTCTTAAAATGAGATTCAAACTTAAACTGGAATTTTAAAAAAAGGCAACTACACTTAAATGTGAATAAAGATGACAGTTTTGTTGGTAAATCTTTTTTGCAAGAGAATAAAAACAAACCCAAATGTCCACAGTTTTTATTTATTTTAGCTTTTTTTTAGTATAGTAAAAAGATGGACATTTTACAACAGTCTTGCCTTAAGTGGTTATTTTTCAGTTCCGTAAAACAATCTGAATTACTTGTAAGAATTCTGCTTTACATACACCTGCCTTGTTTATTTGAAATTTACAACATTTAATAATTAGCTTTTTACTTTAAGCATTTTTAACTACAAGATATACTTGATATTTCATTTTTGCATATCTTGAAACTAACATACAACACGATATTATCTAAAATTCTATATATTGCACCGCTCTATTCACCAGAAAGCTAGAGAATGTACATCAGCTCTAATAGCTTCGTTCTTAACATATTGAACAAATGGAATCACAATGTTGAAATGAATATTTGCTTCGGGCGAGGGTGGAGCATCAGTGCACCTTATAAGACAAAGCAAGTGACAAATCTCACTAAAATAAACTGTAGCTCTAGAAGTGCAAAGTCATGTCTTGTCTTTTTGAACAAACCTAATAAATATAACCTGGCTCTTATGTGTTGAACTCCGATTTGAGTTCCACAGTATCCATCTGGAACTTTACTCGTTGAACACGTTTGTGAATGGGATGAAATGCATCGAGAGGATTGGGTGCGCGACCTACCTTATTGCACTTAGAAAATCACAACGAATCGTTTTTTTAACCTTTATTTTACCAGGAAGTCCCTTAAGTTGAGATAAATCTCTTTTTTGAGGGGGACTTGGCCAAGAGGCACCACAGTATAAATAAACATTAATTAAAACCATTATAAATATGTATAAAAAGTAAAATATCCAGTTCAAGAATGACATTTACATTTACATTTTTAAGAAGACACTTAAAAGAAATCAGTGGAATCAGTTCATAAGTTTTAAAGATTTCTGAATGCTGTTCTAAGTCCAGAGAGCTGTGTACGAGAATGCAGTTCTGCCCAGTTCGGTGTTAATCCTGGGCAACAGAAGCCACTGTGGAGAACGCGAGTTATATCCGCTGTTTGCTGGAGTCAGGAGCTGACACAGGTACGATGGCAGTTTACCCATTATGGCTTTATATATAAAAATAAGCCAATGCTGTTGTCTTCTGAGGCTCAGCGAAGGCCAGGAGACCAGTGCATACAGCTCACAATGGGGGGTCCTGAAGGGAGCGTTTGTAATGAAACGTAATGCACTGTGATAAACTGTGTCCAGCTTGTGCAGAACTGAGGATACTGTGTTCATATAAATCTCCATATTCCAAAACTGAAAGAAAAGTGCCCTGAACAAGTGTTTTTCGTACATCAGGTTTCAAACAGTTCTTATATGTCTATAAAAAAAGCCAAGAAGAGCTTTTAGCTTTTTAAGCAGATGATCAACATGACTAGCAAAAGACAATTTATCATCAATCCACACAGATATTTCCACCAGATATTTGTAACAAGCCACTTTTTCAATGGCCTCTCGTGCATATCCAATGTCTGCGTGAAAAAATACTCTCAAGTATTTCTGCTTAAACTAAATCAAACGCAGCAAAAAGTACGTACATCCATGAGAAAAACTTTGTTTTGTTTTATTCAAGCGGTGCTTCCAGTCGTCATTGCAGCCAACCCCCTCAACCTGCTCTGCTGCGATGTGATTGGGCCGACACACCGCTGTGTGGGAATCCAAACCAATCGGGCTGCTGGAAGGCCAGATGGATTATCTTGAGTTTGTGAATTCACAAATAATCCATTTGGCTGGCCAGGTTATAATAAACAGAGATGGAAAAGTATGCTGCAGAGTTTGTTCACAAAATTATGCAACAACCTGCTAAATATAGCTAATTATAGATTTTGTTACAACTTAAAGCAATAGAAGGCCAAGGATTTAACATTGGTGTTGGCTCAAAATGAAAAATATCCATGTCAAACCATTCTTAGTCAACAGACAGCACAAGTCTAACATTATAATAAAACAGTTTTGCCGTTCAGAGGCAAAAATCTGATAAAAAAAGACCGGGTCTCCTTTCTTTGAGACCTCATACAGTATATTTTCTTGTCAGATGATAAAATATGCAAAAGGATTTGAGGCGAGGTTGATTCTATTCATAGCCAGTGTAGAGCCGTTCGCAGCTGCCTACAGTCAGGGCAAGAGCAGAAAAATGAATGAACTACCACAAACCGCTCTCTACACACTGTCTGTTCTAGTGAAGATCAATACTCTCCAGGTCTCCGAGTCAGCCACTTTCTGATCAGGGAAAATGCTGTAGCACAGGCTAAACAATAAGGCCACAATCTGTTATGTAATCCATTTAAACTGAAATAATGAGTAAGGTGAACCAGAGCAGCTCATGTGAGTAAGACAACAGCACAGTGTCTTCGTTTGCCTTCGCAGAAGCACACAGGCCTCTTCTCTGTGAGCTGTAGTTATTACCAAAAGTCATTCCTCGAATCCTCTGCGGTCAGACGGAGGCCAGCCCTTCAGCTCACTGCAGCTAACACTTTCCTATACGGCACAATTACTAATGCATACACAACCCACGAACAAACTGGAGTAGAATCTACAGCTGGGAGATACTGACAAAAATAAATATACATTTTTGGGGGGTTTCCTAATGACAATATTCAGTGAGGTTATTAGTCTACATAAAGCCTAATATAACATCTACTATATGTCCACATTATTCATTATGTATTATCTTATATTGTCCCCCATTTTGAACAAATTGGATTTGTGTGTATTTTGTGTGCCAGTTTTCTGTTTTGGAAAGTTTGAAGGTTAAGGTAGGTGTTAAGAAGAAGTTTGTTCTCTGCATTGGAGCCATACTTTAAAGCCTCTGGGGCACCTGCCCAGGAGCAGTGAGCGAGTGCAGCACTTGAGGGCCCATCTCCAGGTTTTCTTCCTATGCTTAGTCAGGACTGCCATAGCTGGAGGATATTACCATAATGTTTTGATTGATGGGGAGTTCTTTAGCCTATGTCGATACTGATATTTCAAAATTTTGTCAACTAACCAATGCCAATATCAATGTTCGATTTTAACAGCGGATTTCTGAGGCTGATTTTCTTTAAAATTATAGCTGAGGTGAAATAGCACAACCCAGATCATTATTATTCATCTCAGTGCACATCTTTCACACAATGTAATGATGCTCGATTGTATTTGGGCTCAAGAAACATTTTACATTTTATAGCATCATGAAAGACATATTTTACATATTGACAATCATGCACTTATTAAAGCCTGTGCTGCAGCCAAAGTCATAGAACAAGAATAAAACTTAAAGACATGTTGCTGACAAAATCAAAACAGCAAACATGGAGAGAGATAAAACAAATCTTATCATTTCTATCCAAACCAGCTAAGAGCTCAGTTGAGTACGGCTTTTCCACGGAAGAAAGGCCCAAACAACTGCCTGATCAGAGATCGGCAAAACATGAGGCCGATATGGCTGATATACAAAAAAATCAAAATATTGACTCCAATACATGTATGTTGATCCACCTCTAGCTGGGAGTGCCCAGAGGAAACCCAAGACACGGGTAGAAGCATGCAAACTCCACACAAAAAGGCCCAATATTTCAACAAAACACTGATTGCAAACCTTATTAATCATATGCCAAACATTGTGTAATAAACATTATTGGTCTGAAGAATGTTGGGACGTCATATGAACACAACCTATTGTTGGACAAATTCAAAATGTTTGTAAAATTATAATATATATTTATTGTACCCTAAGTTTATATTTTATTATAAACAACATATAACTTTTTTGATGTCTTGAGGAGATCTACATAGCCCAGCCTGGGTAGTATCATACATAGCTTAAGTGAAGACAAAGGCTATAGTTTACAGAAGATTTTGCAACACCAGAGCTTGTTCCCTCTTGTGCCGACTTATGTAATAAAAAACATGTTTAGATTGCAACAGCATGGTTCATCATAGACCAAATACAGAAGTTATAATGACAACAGTGTTGGCATGTGGCTTAAAAGGATTTGAGTTTGTAATCTAAGGGAAAAGTAATAAACAAGTGTAATGTCACAAATAGGAATCAACCAATAGAGCTTGACGGACCTTCAGAAAAACAGTTGTCGCTATGGAACTTTCACACAATTTTTGCAGCAAGTGTGTAATACTTCCTAAAGATACGCTAGTCAAAACAATGGTAAAATGTTAACAAAATAAAAATGTGAATCAAACCAACAAAAACCTGAGTCATAACAGCTAAAATATCACATCACTAATTTCAAAATTTGCTCAAGTGAATGCTAGTTTGAGTATTTGGCATTAGTTTTCTCCATTAGGCTAACTGTAAATTCGACATCACAATTTTGAGCACTAAATAAATATTGCTTATTGTGGTCAATTGTTGGTAATGCTAAAAAATCATGGCAAATAAGCTCTACCAATAATGTTAGTTTGAAATTGTTGGAGAAGATAGATCGATATCTCAGCTGGCCAATATTTTGAGGCCGATATTTTTTTTTGCATATCGGCAACATCCGCCAGTCACCTAATCAGGCAGTTGTTTGAACAGTAGTCTGCATGGTAGAGATGCACTCACAGTGATCAGCTCAGTTCTAAGTTAGTTTTGGAGAGAAAAGATACAGTTTGTTTTATATGACTCCATTTTGCTGTGTTTAGAAAAAAAGTGCTTTCTTGAATGACTCTTTAAAATGTTCTGTAATGTGCATAAACATGTTGTATTCATTAAACAATGAGACAAATTAATGGCTTAGATTGAACCTTTTCTTTTTTGGATAGACTATTTCATCTCAACTATGTTTTTTTTAAACTAAAATGAGAAAATCGGCCTTGAAAATCCGCCATTTATATCAGCAACGGGTGACAACATTTAAAAAAATCTGTATTATTTTGTAATTAATAACATGCATTTCCAAAACATCCCCCTTGAAATAAATGTATCAATATGCAGCGGTTGAGTTAATTTTCATAAATATAGACAAAAAAAACCTAATGATTATAATAAAAATAATTACAATTGAAACAGGAAGAAGCAAAAGTACATTATCCAGTGCATAATAATAGCTAACAGCCCTGCTCACACATAAAGCTGCAGGTGTGTGGATAAAGCAGTTGTGCCACTCCTTTCTCTCATTGTGGACACAAACACACCTCAGTATTTGAGGCCGACAGCTGAAAGCCCGGCAGCTGCACAGGGATGGGCCTCTCTCTCCCTTTCCCGCTCTCTCTCTCTCTCTCTCTTCACAGCGCTCACAGCCACAGCTCAATCTGATATAAACCAACCGACTACTCCCGGAGACAGTCAGATGATATCCCGAGTTAGCAGACACGCCGCCGCATCAAAATAGTAACAGAAATGGTGAAATACACACTGTTCAAAAAGCCCCTGGCCTTCGACTGAGAGCACACATGTAACAGAATAGCCCTTAAATAAAATACATTTGTGAGCACACTATCCTCCGGCTCTGAGTGTCCTTGAAATTACAATACAATACTCGGGGAAACATGAGTTGTACTTCAATAAAGAGGTGAAGTGCTGTTTTATAGAGAAAACACGTTATACACATTGGCTCCATGTAAATCTATGTTTTTTAAGGGTGCGGTTGGAAGGACAGCTACTGCAGTCTCACTTCTCTTGACAAAGCTTTCAAGTACAGAAATGGAAATAGAAAAAAATATATACCGTATAGAAAACACATTATATTTGTTTATTTGCAACACAATTGGGGTTTTGGGAGTATCAAAAGGTTATAGTAATAAAACATTTTTCTCAAAAGTTAAATCCTTGATCCATCCAAAGCCCACTATTCTGGTCTGACATAAATATATATTGCACTGTTCGATTTGCCAGGAAAAAATATATTGTCTGGCCACCTTGTCCTCTTTCAAATTTCTGTAGCCGTGATTGACAGATTAATTAGCCAATCAGAGACACGCTTCTTCTGTCGTCTGAAAACTAACATGGCTGCTCCGGACGAAAAAGAAAAATACATAGAAAAAATATCACATGGAAATACAAAACATCGCAGATTTCTGCAGAATCAATGAGCGTAGCCAAAAACAATTTCAATGTGAGGTGAGTGAAGTTAGATTTTGGTCTAAATGACAGACGACCAATCAGCTTCTTTGTTTCATATGCGTCACACAAATAACCTAGTCTGATTGCTCGGTACGATGTAGATTTGATCTGAAACGCAGGCAGGTGGCGTGGTGACCAGACCTACTCTTCGCAGTTTGCTGAAGCGTGGGTTTTGTATCCCAGGCAACTGTTTAATACCCAGGATGCAGTTGTGTTTTCTCTAAAGACAACATAAAATGTGGTGTTTTAAGTGGAGAACGGGGCCAGTAGAAGGCATTATTCTATGACACACAGTAATTGTTCAGCACATTGGGAAATACAGTAAACCTTTATGAGAATAGTGAGCAGCTGTTTTGAGTGGTGGCACAAGTCTATTGACATGCCATACACAGAGTCTATAGGAGGAGCGCCGCAGCAGCAGTATCTCTCCTGTTTGGTGTGCAAATAAAGGCAGCCGCGCTCAGCTGCTGTCTCCTGGCAACCACAGCCCAGCTTGGTGCTCAGCCCTGACCTGAGCCCATTCACTTCATTATGAACCTGTTTGAAAAAACAGAAAAGCAACACATGAGCACACACACATTTACACATTGAGTGGAGCTGAGAGCAGATGAATTATGCTGCAGCCGAACACTCTTCAGAGGAGCAGGCCACAGCGGACAGCCACAGATGTAATTATCTGGACTAAGACACAGGTTTGTGACAAGAGTTTGGAGCTGTACTCAAAAGCCCTCAGAACTGGGTTAAGGAGGGCTTCCCTTTCTGATGGAGTAGAAAACTGAGAGGCAGCGACTCTAAAATAGGCATAAATGAATGTGCATTTAGATCAAACAATGTCCCGCTTATAGACAACTCCTGACACTGTTTTGAAACGCCCCAGAGATAAAACACAAGGGCGAATGAAGATGACAAAATGTTGTGAGTTGTGAGTGAGGGGGAGTGTCTCGGGGAGTGTTCAGAGGCGAGGGAGCAGTGTGGGGAGGAATCCAATCACTGCTGCACTTTTCTATTCTGAGCACGTCCATGCTCTACACCTCTGCTCCTCCAATAAGAGGCAGAGCTGAGCCGCTGCTGTCAGTCTGGTAAATCATTCTGTCTATGGCACAGAGCAGAGCTGCAACCGCAAAGACCATCTCTGCTTTTTGGCCGTGTTCTGTCCCTTCATCAGCCTCTGACTCATCCTCTAGTACTTCTCTATTCTCCACATTGCCACAGCAACGTGTGAGCACACACATCGCACGCACCAGAGCCTGTTGCCTAGCAACGCAGGGATGAGACAGATGCGGACCAATCAGAGAAGCAGAAGCAAGAGGTATGAACGAGAGGGGAACCTATTGACAGAACAGTGCTTCTGCAAATCAGCCACGAGCAACAAGGATTCACTCTGAACTTTAGATTGCAACATACACTTCACTGTTTTAGCGATGCTACATAGACAAATGAACTGTAAAATGTAATTCACATATTGTTTCCTCAATGCTGTTAGTCTGTGTAAAGCCACAAACACCAGATATCTGTATAATAACATCTGCTCGACAAAATAGTAGCAAAAGCGTCATTTAAGCAACATTACCTGCTCCAGTTCTCCGAATAGCCCTGGTCTTGTTTACACTGCCCACTCAAACAGGCCGGTCGTAATCAACAAGTGCTAGCTACGCCAACGTTAGCATTGAGTATTCCTACTTGTCTTTAAATGATGAACTGTTTTCTCAAATGCTCATTAGAGATCTATACCTGACACTACTGCTCATGACACATTCTTCAAATGTACAAACAAACATAAACCCGCTGTGAGCTGGACGCTGCGCTGTAGCACTGTTAAAGCGCCAAACAACAGATTCCACTTTTGTTTTGCATCAGCCACATGAAAAGGCACCTAAATGTCCCGGTGTGGACAAATGCAGTTATTTTGGTCCACTATTCCGCTCTAGTGCATTTTCCATTGGGTCGCTCTTAATGCTCATGCGGTATGTGGTCTGGCTCACTTAACAATGGGACCAGGCGATCAAGCAATTATTGTAAAGTGAGGAACGCAGAGAGCTGGCTGTGCGATCTAAATCATTACAGTCGGACAGAGAAAGACACAAGATAAATGATCGAACGTGCCCCTGAATCCGAGTCCTCACTGCGAACATGAATGAACTGAGTGCGTGAGAGATGGCTGGTGTAAAATGTGCAGCTATGTGACTGGGGCTCCATTAATTAAGGATTACGTGAGGAGGTAAAAATACATGTGGGTCGGTGCAGAGAAAAGGCCTGGATAATGAACAGAGGGAGGCAGGGTGGATCTGACCTTTCAACAGATGAACATCATAATGTCTTCCACACCAGAGTACACACCACAGCTGCCACAGGCCTGACACTGCTGCTGCTTCAAACGCACACAGCACAACGATGAAAAGAATACAAGAACGTTATGATATCATGAGAAAATATGGCTGTAGAGGCAGGCTTCTTTCTTGTGAATTAAAACTACATCAAGACCAGACTGTAACAGCTGCTACAACGATCTTAGATAAGAAAAAGGAATGCACATCTTTGATTTCATTAATGCACATTGCACATAGCTGAGTAAAAACAGGGAAACGAAGCTATGTGCCATTTCATTACGATTATGATGGTCCATGATTAAAGTCACTGTATCTGATTTTTATCGTCATAAAACATTAAGAACAGCATTTATCAATTTTAACCCATTTACAACAGCCTTGATGTATTACTTAATGCATTCCAAGCCTCAATTATTCACCAAAATTAGTTCAGAGATGCTTTTCACAAGTGAAGCTAACAATCTAGCATAACAGTGCACTTCCTGTTGACTGGAAATAAATGTTCGTTAGTTAGATGGCCAGTGTAGACTAATGCACACTCATTAATTGATATTGCCACATAACAAATCAAAAACAAATTGATAGATTTATAAACGCAATTAGCAAATCACAAAGGCTGCAATTTTTGATATGTTATGATTTAATTCACAAACTACAAAAATCCAGTGATGTTCCAAAACAAAGGTGATTCTTTCTAGTTTGTCAGTTCATAGAAATAATTTAAATGTTTTGTCATTTCACCTGAACTTATGCAATCTTTGATTTAATGTCATTAAAACATAATTTGCAACAGAAAAATTATAACTAGGTATTTTTTAATCACATCACTCAAGTTATTACATATTAACTTTTTATTGTCTTTTATTCGATTATTTAAATAATTATGATTATTATTTAATCATAATCAAGAAGCCCTACATGTTATATGCAACAACAATTTTAACCGCTTTTTTGGATTGAATTACACACATTCAATTAATAGCAAAGGAAAAAACAACAATGCTATGACAATGACAATGCTGTCATTAGAGGACAAAAAAAGGGATGTGTATTTTAATACAGCTCCATAGAAACAAATGGTGTAATTTAACGGTGTAACCATCGAACCATTTCATGCTTCCCTCTATAAAGGCGTTTAAGAAAAATGTCATCATGTTGGAGCTAAAGCTAACGGCTAATGCTAACTTTTCTGTAGTCAGGCTCAAAAGACAGGAATTTACTGTGGATGCAAAGGCTTTATTCGATCGAAGGAGCGACAGACTCAAATGCATGTCATTTGTCAACAGTAACACGATGGCAAATGTGACCCAGCTCTTTATAGGACTGTGCACTGTTGTATACAAACACTCAAGCCAATATGAGCTTAATACAAGACAAAATTAGCCTTGTAGCTCATCTCTAAAACTAGTGAACTGAAGAGGTATTTTCTAGCACATGCACCTCACTCAGACGCAGCTTACATATTTGGTATTCAAGTACAACCTCAGTTCCCATGCACTACTATGAGTCTATGGGTTTTACCACAGACATGTTACACCACAATACCAAGGCACAAAAAATACAGCAAAGAACTTTTTAGCACAATAGCTCTAGAGACAATATCAGTCAAAAGATAGTTTAAAGCAGAGTACAGAATATGAATTTACATTAGTAATTCTGACAACAAGTTTTCTTTATTATTCATTACAATCATCAACATTTTTAATAAATCAGCTGTTTTGTTTGGCAAACTTCTATTCTATAAAAATGTAGCATTGCCATACAATGATTTAGTAATTATAGCAACAAATACTCAATACACATTGATACAGCAGCTCACAATAATGATACTGTATCACCAAACTAAGCATACTATTATTTTTGCCACACCACTAGCTCAGAATCTGATTAGTGAACGTAATTTTCTTTGTGTTGAATATAAATGAATAAAAGCAACAAAAAATGAGGGATGCACCGATCCAGCTTTTTCAGTTCCGATACCGATCCCGATACTTGGATTTATGTATCTGTCGATACCCGATATCAACCGATACTAATGTAAGAACTGAAATAACTTTTTTTTCTTTTCAAAACATAAGACCTTTGATCATTATATTGTTATGTAGCTTATTTCTAGAGCAAGTCACAACTAAACTTAATCTGAATAAAATGTTAAAGATTATGAGACCTTCTGGATCAACATCAGCTGCTAAATAAGTCTAATTATGCCCAACGAAAGGCAAAACTAGAAAATCGGCTGAACCGATATCATGGAGCTGATACCCGATCGAGCCAAATTTCCTGGATCGGCACCGATATCCGATCCCAGTATCGGATCGGTGCATCCCTACAAAAATCAATCAAATCACCTAGCTTTAACCAAATATAAAACAAATCTGGACTGTACTGAAGGACCTACAGACTTTTCTTCTTAAATACCCAAATTTGTAATTTTTGTTTGTTGTTATCACCCACTACTCCTTTAGATAAAAATCATAAGACACAACAGTAGTACTACTTTAAGATTGGCTTACATTAGTGCCACATATTACAGACCTTTAACTGTGGCACTGTGCAACAATAGCTCATAACTAATGTGTTCTCGCGCAGGGTGGGAGAGGCAGCTGACTGGTCACAAACAACAACAACAACAACAGCAACAACAACAGGAGATAGATGGTGGAAAACAAGCTCCAGCGGCCTGAAGAAAGCAGCGTTCTCCGCAGCAGCAGCAGCAGCTCACGACTCTGGCTCACGAGGGTGAAGCTGCGTAGCTGGGGACCAAACAGAATGTTAATGTGCGGCTGGTGCAGAGGGGCGAAGGGAGGCAGGATCCCAGATGAATTATAAATCAGTGGGCCGGGCCGGATGGAGGGATAGAGGGATGAACGGATGAAAGGCCCGCTGCTGCAAACGAGGGCTGGGGCGGTGCCTTCTAAAGAGGGCAGACTACCGACCCAAGCACAAGTTAGGCATGGCACTGATGCATCAGAACTCGCAGATGAGAGCTGGCGTTTCTGTAAAGCTGTAACAGGTCCAAGTATTTGAGGTTATTTAAAGTTGTTTTCAGACTGAATGCAGGTTTATGCCTGTCATAAATGACCAGAATAAAATAACATATTGTGTGTCTTGACAGGTGCTTCTCTTCGCTCAAGAAGGACATATCAGGAGAAAAACAATAATTTGCACGATTTCATAAAAAAGCAGAAATCGAGTCAGCATATTCACACATTGCTGCTTTAAGAAACATTTCACAAGATCTCCAAAAAGAATGTGAAATTATCCAAACTTATTTAAAATAGTAGGCTATTTGTTGGATATTGGACAGTGCACATTAGTCCAGCATGTAACTGTAACTGTGCCAGAGTGAGCCATACAATCTAATTTTCATCTGTGTAACCATGGGCAGGTTGATGACAAAAACATGTATCAGGCACACTCAGTCCAAACAAATGGGATTATTACAGTAAACTTCAGTGAATGACTGACAGCAACTAAATAAGTAAAGAGGCTAAAAGTTCACAAAACACAAAATGGCTATAGACAAGACAATACTACAGCACAACAAAGACCTTAGTAAACGCTAGTGAACACATTTTTTCGCTTGAACTGATCAAACTCCTCTTGTAATATTGCTTGGAAATTCAGTAGCCACTTTGTCTTCTTATCCTGAGTTTCATTTGAGGATAGTGAGAAATTGGATCAGCCAATCAGGGACACACACATTGTTTAAAAATAAACATGACAGCTTATGTAAAAAATATAATGCAAAAGTTTTTATGCAGGACTGAAAAGAAAGCATTTGTGTCGAATCAATGAGCGAAGCAAAAATATTGTTCTAAATGATAGACAGCCAATGACCTTATTTGTTTGATTTGGGTCACACAAATAATGTTTGTTGTGGAGTTGATTGGAGATATGCCACAACATATTAGACATAAGCAGATGTCAGAAACAAAGCAAGGTATCAGTAACTTAAAGGGACTATAGGCTACAATTTTTTTCAATAAAATAACTTCAATTTCCCCCAAGCACACATATCCTGTTATAGTATCTGTTCAGGTGTAAATTGGTCCTGTCTCCGTCTTCTAATATGCCGTTTGTGCAACAAACTTCACTAAGTTTGTCTGTTGTTGTTGTTGTTGTTATTAGCATTGTGTGGCAAACATTAGCATACCGGCACGTCTCGCTCCTTACAGCTGTGAAAAAAGCTTAAAACACATCGAGGAGAACAATTCGGACGCTCAGAATGCATTAGGTAAGTGAGCAAAACGTGAAAGGAAGTTTAAATTTAATTATTTCTGTTTACATGTTTAAGGAAGCAAAAATAGTGTATAGAAACAAAATATTACTAAAATGAATGATTAATGCCATAACAACAAAAACAAGTCAGTTAGTTTGGGGTATATGCATATGCCAGGCATTTCAGCTTAAAACCAATTTCTCAAACTATTTTTACTAACATTTGTGAGTTATAAAACGCAGGAAAAACAATGCATGCATGTTAGTGCACTTTAGACTAACTTGTAGGGGTGGGCATCTCCCTTAGTATCTCCAGTAACTTCAGCAGATCAGAAATACTCTTAAATATGTTTGTAAAAGTATGCAAAAAAAAAAAAAAGAGTAAAAAACACAAATAAAGCAAAAATATGATGAGACTATGTGCAAAAAGTGTAACCTGAATGTTTATTACCTCACATTTTTATAAAAGTTATACACTTCACGTTTGCCAGACCAAAAATGCAGCTTGATCAAAGTTTTGCTATAATTCCAACCTTTTGCCTAAGTTATAAAGAAAACCACATATCAAAAAGCTTCAGTTTTCCAGAGGATGACATTAACACAGGTGCACATGAAATTTAGTGTCGACTCTGTCATGACCATATTTTATTGGAGAACAAAAGGGAGGATGTACTTATCTTTGTTTAGCTGCAGCAGACAGAGGGAGTAAACCTGTCTGAATATTTTATCTATAAGAGCCACATAGTTAAAGCTAAAGCTGCACAGACGACATGGACATACTGTAGCTACTAAGATAATATGTGCTTTCTCAAATCAAAAACTATCAAGCATTGCATTCATTTCTTATCGTTTTGAGCGGTTGCATGTGTTTTTGGTCTAACATGCCTTTACCAGGGTGTGTGAGCCAATGCGCTTGGTTTTGGGTTGAAATGGAAAATGCAATAATTGAAACCCTGAGGGAGCTTTCTTCCGGTGCGCACAAGGTATCACTCCTGCACATCTGAGACAGCTCTCCCAAACAACAGCTATCAACATATGTTTGCAATTCAGCCAATTAAAGCTTTCACCCGTAACCTGACGCAGTCCTGCCGCTAAGCAACACAAACTGCTTTTATGAGCGAGCCTCAAGATGGTAACAACAAAAGAAAGAGAAAAGAATGCATTTATCTGCACCAGAGAACATATCTGTTCTATTTTTACATACAATACAGAAAATAGAGCTGGAATACTAACAAAATAGCATCAAATTACTCAGCATCAAAATCAGGCCTCAACCATTTATCAAACAGAGCTGGCAAACTAGACAGAGCTGGGTGGAATCTGAAAGTATAAGGAGCAGTGTGATTCGTCAGGACCGAAATCTGCAACTTTTGTTTGCATTCACACACTCAAGCAGTCAGGCATGTTGTCACATGGGCTGAGCAATATTTAATAAAAATGAAAATCTTTGTATATTTTGACATTAATCGAATGCAAGTTTCAGATTTAATTTTGTTAATCCTACAACCATTTCTAAAATTTCTATTCTAGACTTGAACTTTGAGTTTTATTTGTCAATTTTTTTTTTTTTAAATGACCAAGTGATGTATTCAATATGTTTTGTCTGCCTTTGTTCAACGGAATTAACTATTGATTGCAAAAACACATTTGTCCACCCCTAATGTCACATATAAGCTAGAAATAACATTGGCTAAAGCAAAAAGCTTTTTTTCTTTTTTTTATTATGACCTCTAAGCTGCAATACTGCAAATATTGCCAAAAACAGAACAGCGGCTAAACACCACACACAGTTTTAGTAGCAAAAAGTTGATTTAGTGCTTAATTCCACTTTAGTTCCAACAGGTAAGTGCAAAAACACGAGTGTATTTGTCATGTATGAGAGTCAAAACAATATGTCAATAATTCACCACAAAAAAGCAGAAATATCTCTTTATAGTCTTGTTTGGGTGATTCAAAGCATATTAATCACAACTCTTTCAGCCTTTTATGATTATTTTAAATTACACATAATACTGCAAATATTGTAATATTCCAATTTGGAACATCACTCAAACAACCACTTCAGCATGATTCTTTCCTATTATGTCTCTATTGAAATAGACATTAAACTAAGCCTAGGCTATGACCAAAGTTTGTGCCATTAGAGCTTCAGGGATTAGGCAGATTAACTGGAATACTAGTGATGAAACGATGACTAAATAATGAGTGTTTGTATGATCTTTAATTATTACTTGTACCATAAAAACTCTAACGCACATGCCACAAGATGTTGTCTAACATACACTGCAGCAGTAATGAAGCAGCAAAAAGCAAAAACTATAATAATTTGGTTATAATAAACACCTTTAGACAGTATCATGTCTAATAAAATTCCATTTTCGTCCAACCTTTTCTGTTGTTGTTTTTAGCATTGTGGCTACTGACGACTGTTGTTAGCATGAAGACTCACCTCGCTGCTAACAGCTGGGAAAAAACAATAAAACACATCATGATAAACATTCTGAAGCTCAGAATGCATTAGCTAAGTGAGCAAATCATGTAGACTGAAGTAAGAAGTTTTAAATGAATTATTTCTGTTTGTTTACATTTTAAGGATGCAAAAATCAGGTACAGTTACTTTAAGTACAGAATATCCTTCCTTTATGGTCAAAATATTGTCCTTAAATGACTCATAATTGACCCATGATCCTTAGTGTACTTGTATGTGTTGTGTTTGTGTTTATCCTTTTCCAGTCCTGGGCAGGACTGGAAAAGAGTTTGTGAAGAGCAGCTCTCACAAAATCACTGAAAAGAAGCTGACATATAAAATAGCACAGAAAGTATAACTAATTTGTTTACAGGAAGTAAAAGTACACATCAGATCAACCAGATGTACTGTGGTGGCTAATGCTTTAACAGGCATTTGGCAACAAGGTTGAAAACACATAGCATATCATGAGCACGTTCCACACTTTTTTTTTCCGTGTTTATTATACAATGAACTCATTTCACATTCTGAAACAGACTAACCATCTAACAGAAAATAGCATTAAGAAAATAGCATCTCTAATATCATAGTGTCCCTGCTTGGATATTTTCTTTGGGTTTAACGGCTAAGTTTAGGTCTGTGGCTTAGAGCTGGTTAAGAATAGGATTTCAAATATTCATAAATAAAACATAGTTTAATAAGCTGGGGCAGCGACGTGCATCATAGAGGCAAAAAAGGAGAAATTAAGTGGTAAACATACGCATATAAATTTGAGAGGCATACATGCTTGCTCTGTATAACTGTCATGTAAGCTAAAGACTAAGTGAATTTGTACAATTTTGTGCTATGGTGTTCAGGTGGAAATGAGTCCACACTGTCCTGTCTACCTCTAATAATGTCCCGATTGATAACAAAAATCCACAAGGTTTGTCTGTTGTTGTCGTTAGCATTGTGGCTAACTCCTGTTAGCATTCCGGCTCGCTGCTAAAAGCTTAAAAAAAACATTGTGTGAACAATTCGGAGGCTCAGAATGTATTAGGTAAGTGAGCAAAACCTGTACTGTAGACTAATGTAAGAAAGTTAAAAGTACTTTCTGTTTGTTTATATTTTAGTAAAGCAAAAACTGGGAACAGGACCTTTAATGTAAGATGCTGTAATGTAGTTACAAAAATACATGAGGTATTTCTTAATTCATTCCTACATATTTGAGAAATCTTGCATTATTGGGCTACCACGTCTCCAAAGCTGTAATTTTAAAGTTAGTCTCAATTGAACTGCTGTCATCTTGAATACTACAGTTTTACTTTTTGTTCAGTTGAATTTACCACAGAAAGTCTTGACATATTGCGTAGTAGCTCATATTAAATCAAGAGAAAAACACGGCCTAAACATGCAGGAGCAGCAGTAAGAGAAGGAGAGAGGAGGTTCATTCATAGCACTGACTCTCTGCTGAAGGACCCTTGGGTGCTCACAGCGAGCTCACTCCCTCATGTCTCCCAGCGTCCCCAGCCCCCAAAACTCCGAGGGCTGGAATTTCCTGTTGATGGCCTGCTGCTAACGCCTACTCTCCATTGGGAACGCTACTTTGAAGATGAGCAGCTCAGACACAAGAAACTACGAAACAAAGTCCTGTCAAAATGCCCCGAGGTCAAGTGAGCAGAGTTTACTTAAGTTTTCACCTCAGAGTAGCAGCCAAGCAAAACACATAAATTATTGGGATGATCACTGCTATTCAAATAATGAGACAATGCTGCTGACTGATTGTTATTGTAAGTTTTTTTCTTTATAAATGACAGAAAATTTGGCAACATAGCAGAGGTTTTATCTTGCAGGCACATTCCTTAAATATTGACCCAAACTGGACTTTAGTTCTAGTTGAGTTCTACATCAGCAACATCCTGCTAACATTTGTGCATCTATATGTTTGCCCAAGAACCTGCAAAATTTATTGCAATCACACTTAAATCAAAATATTAACAACTACAATGGCAAATCACAAAAAGCAAAAACATATTCTGTCTTTTTCTGTGTCAAAAAAGGTGTGAAGTTAACATTTCTGCAAACATGTTAAGAAATGCTGGACATTTTTGGATTAGTTCAGCAGATCAGGTATCAGTCTTCTCTCAAATGTCAATAAATGAGTTGCTCTGCCTATGAGATACAATAGTATGTGCGTTGATTTTCAAAATGGTTAAGCTATGGTTGATCTGTAATTGGACACAAAAGCACAAATTGTATAATAAGGATTTATTTTTGCTCATACCGAAATCTAGCGCTGTTTTGGTGTGGCTGTTATCCAGTATTTGCAGTATTTATTTACCAACATGGATGTATAATAGCAGGGCTCAAAAATGAAAACACAGCTGCAGAAAATGGATGAACTTATATATGGTATACAACACAATACAATTACTTGATTGTTGTGTTTACAGTCACCTAGATGTTTTTAATGAGTCTAGTATAATTTTCTCACTAGATTGATGAAAATGACTTGCACTGAAGACATGAGCATGAAACACATCTGCATAATCTCATAATCCAAATGTATTACCTCAGCGATCACAAACATAAATTTTGAGTTTTTGTCAATATTTAAAACCAGCAGAACAACAATGCAAAAAAATACAATTTCAACTGGTACAAAAGGCAAAAATTGGATCCTTTAGTCAGTTAGTTTAGTGTTTATTTGAAAGGTCAATGTACAGACATTAGGCTGATAAAAAAAGAGATGTCCCACACCAGATTGACTAGATTGTTTAATTTATTCCTTTACGAGAATACATTATACAATCCAATTAAACTGAGTCAACAATCACACATCTCAGTCATTTACCATAATATATTACACAAATGTTGCTCTTGCTTTATAAAAAAAATGCATTTACCTATCCCACTGCTTTTCATAATTAAATCAGTTCATACAATGAAAAAGCATGAAGCAGTGAATGAAACACAGTTTTGGTACTCGTGGAAACAACTGCAGGACATGTAAAGTTCATGAAGACACTAAATGTATCACTTACACTGTGCAGACTGTGATCATGTGAGACTATACGAATGCAAAAACAACATAACAGATTAATTAATCACTAAAACAGATCTACAAACACAGTCTGGACTTCTCTCTGGGGTTATATCCTATAAACACTTCTATGTTCAGAATGCTAAGAATCTCAGGCATGAATCTAACTGTGAACCCTTTCGCAGGTCTTTGAGCACTTTGCTTGGTCTGCCTTAGGGACCTGAGTTGCTGAAAGGTTTGGTTTGATCGAGTCGCGGCTCTTCTGGCCTCTAAAGCAGCAGGCTGCTGAGAGGGGTCCGCTGTGGTGGGCCGCGCTGGAGCACAAGGCTTGCATTGATGCGCGCAGAGGGGATAGATGATACATGCGTGTGAATGTACAGCCACAAAATGCAGCCTGCTCAGGTTTCCTCCACAAAGCCTCCATTTTGCCTCGACACACCCATCTGCTAGCCCCCTCGCCGCCCCCCTCACCCCGATGTCCCCCGCGCACATCCAAACAGCTCCTGACCACTTGAATGTGATCCCAGCATGCTTCTTTATGTTATGGCATAGTGCGGCGTGTAACCGTTTGGTGGGAGGTGCAGAGGACACTCTTTAGCTGCTAGCGCTGGGTAATTCTGGGTAATTGTGACGTAATATGGCTGCTTAGGTGAGTGGGGGCAGGGCGCTCAGGGCGAGGGTCATTGTGTTTTTTTTCTTGGACCCTCCTTCTCTCGCTGTTCGCTTGAGTGACTCATCAAAAAAGGCCCTGTTCAGTGTATGCTCCCCTCCTCAGTCTGGGCCGATGAAAGGAGCCCTGGAGAGAGGGACAAAGGACGCACATGTGACACGCTATGGCCTCTGGGATGTGGGTCAGGATCGTGAACCCTCTTCCTCTATAGACTCTGACAGTAGCTTTGTCTGCACACAATATGATGCTGAATTAATGCTGCTTTTTCATAGCTTCATAAAAGGAAAACATCTATGACATAACCACTGGATATAGTATTAGGTTCATCCTGTTTATCCAATTTCAAAATCAGAATGAACTTATATGCACCTGATAAAAAAACAACAAAACATTAGCTTGCTTTCCACATAGAAAAATGGCATAAGCCACAGGTAATAAAGAATACAACCATGTGTTTTAACTAAGTAGACATGATGACAATGATGCATCCAGTTAGTTTTAGCCTTCCTCATTCAATTCATTTTTGAATTCTATTATTAAGAAATGGACCAAAACATACATGAGTGCAGACACCAGATAATATTTTCACTGTAGTTGCAATACTGCTGCAAATCACATTCATTTCATCCATGGGTTACAGAATGATAAATAATTAAGACAGGTGCCATAGCAATGCATACCAGAAGTAAAAACCAAGGGATAGGATTTAGATTAAAGGCTGTTTTTCTTTTGTTCCACTCTGGAACACCTTACCACATGAGATTATCTCATGTACAGATTATAAAATGTTTACACGCCTGACCAAGAAATGGCTTTTAGACAAACAAACATGTACACATTAAACTGTATCTGTATGAGTGTAAATAATGTAAATAGTGTCTGGATGTGTGTGACAGTCTAGTAGAAGTACATGAAGTTTTATGAAATGCATGACTGGATGAGAGAATGTACTAATTACTTTTGTACGTAAATATGTATTTTATTGGCATGTATGCCATTTTTGACAACAACCTGTCCAGGGACTCCAGGTGGAAATTAGCAACTTTGCTACAACCTGGCACAAGCATCTCTCCTCTCTTGTATAGGATAATGTTTTTTGTGCACTGTCCCTGATAAATAAACTAATAAACTAAACTAATAATAAACTAAACTGAAACACTACTTTAAAGTATTGTTTTAAATTGTAACAGAAATATGTTAGGATTGCCTATATTTCAAATAGCCTACTATGCAGACTTCTGCTTCGCCTTTACACATTATTATCTCCTGCGCCTTACCATATTTTTGTGTGTTTTTCTACTGTTACCACAAATAAACTACAGGCAAAACAGGCAGAAAAGCTTAGATTCAAAAAGCTTATCTCAGATTTGTTTGTTAGCTGCACTAAGTCACACTTAGCCATGTTAGCTGCTGCTATCATAAACACATGTACTGATATTATTAGTGAACAACTACAACAGATTTACAATGCTTTCATAGTTCATGTGACAGTCACATCTGATTTAGGTGATTTAAAAGTGTCTGAGAGCTAAGCTTGATGTGCAGTTGTCAGATGTAAACTCTGCAGAGCTGCTGCAGTTCAGTTGAAAGGCCAGTAAGGTACTAGGATCTGGTACTGGGATGATACGTGATATCAGTGCATCACTACTCATTATGAGGGAAGACCATCAAAATAAAAGATATAAAAGTTGATTTCACATATGCCATTTAAATAAACAACAACTACGGCACCTTTTCCATTCCAAGTGTAAAAAAACATTTATGAAAGTAAAGTGTTACAACAAAGAGCATAAGTGTAGATGTTTGAAAATGCCAGCAGAAAACCAGAAATAGTAATGTTAAACTGTGCAGAATTCAGGCGTAAAATGTGCGTGCCAGAACACACCGGGCTTAGTGCTGCAGACAGGCTGCCTACAGCTTAAACAAAAGTGTGAGCTAATGAGTCAACAGGTAGAGAGCAGGAGACCAGTGACCTCAGGCTCGCAGCAGATGTGCACAGTGCAGTGGCCTGGATCTGAACCGCGAGCCTCGTTAATATTATCACGCTATAACACTGGCCTCAAACAATGACGTCTCCAAACATAATCACAAGGAGATGTTTGGATGGAAACAAACGCCACAGAGAGTTTTTCTATGTGTTAGATCTTTAATAATGAAAAGTGCCATCATGATGCAAAACAGTTTATCATTGTTCTGATCACAATCACAATCACAACTCTGGAAACGATCCTTAGCATTTCACTTCTGACGCAACGTTAATCTGCAGCAGCTGATGGATTCAGCATCTAGGTCAGAGAGGAGCCACTGCACAGACTTGTGAGAGGCAGGCCTGCTTGTTTTGATAGATTGTCCCGCTGACACAAGAAAGTGATGATTTATTAGCACATGAAGCAAAGCAAACTACTAAAATTGATAACATGTACGATTAGTTGAATGAAATAACATCTTAAACAACTGCAGAAATAAAAAGGGTGATCGGTGGCTCTCGAGAGGGAATAATCTCTGTCAAACACACTTCACTTACACAACGCAGAATGTGAGAGGGCTCAAGATAGAGCCACGGAGCGGGATGGGGCTTTTGAAGCATAAAGGAGTGAGTCATGATGACCTACATAGGCCGCAGCAGCAAGAGAGAAAGAGAGAGAGAGACAGAGAGGGAGAGAGAGAGACAACCAGGAAACAGAAAACTGAGAGGAGTGTGTGAGAGAGAGGGAGAAAACAGAGTCTGCGCGGTGGGGGAGGGGAGAGATTCCTTCTGCATATCAAAGTGTTTACTTGGCTCTGCATGTGCCTACTCTCGGGGAGGGACGGGAAACAGCGACAGGAGGGGGCCACAGAACTTGAGGATGGGAATCAAATGAGAGCGCAGGAAGGAAGGAGTTAAATAACAAAGCTGCTGCTGCCTCTCCTCAGGTCTCTGCTGTGAGAATTCAGATAAAGGCTAAAGACTTGGGTCATAAGAGACGAAAACCACCACACTAAAGAACTAGGCTTCACTGCATGTTGTCAATTTATCTCCATTCAAACTTCTGAAATACTATCCAAATAAATCTACATAGAGTGAACTACAAAAAACACACCAATAATCATAGTATTTTGATAGCAGCAAAAACAATGATTCATTTTGCAAAAAGCAAACAAACAAGCAATAATGATAATGTGATTTTTCACCTAGAAGCCTTCACTAATCACACTTCAACATTTATTTGGTAAATTACAAGGAATAATCTTTGAAGTGATGATTACTACGCAGCGTTATTGTTTACTACCAGTATATCGCCATTCATTCTGTTTTATGTGATGATTACTTGACCTGTGATGTTTTAAATCACAGCTTGTGACTCTAAATTTTGATTTTGACAAGAAAATTATCAGGAAAGCAAATGATGAGCCAGTTTCTATTGCAGATTGAATTGGGAACAAAAACAAATTTGCTCAATTAACAAAAATGTCACAACAGACATTAGAAAGATATATTATTAGCACAAAATATCTTGTGTAGTGTTAATATTGTGTTGTGTTATAGCAATTCCTTTATATCATTATGTTCTAAAATATATATCTAGTTTTAGTAATGTTAGTATCAGTAACCCTATACTTTTGGCGTCTTATTGCTCATTACATCAATACAAGCTCATATCTTACACACCTTATCTAAGCCCAAGCACCATTTTTAGTATTTTTCCTACAAGGTAGCAAGAATACCGGTCCATCTTTAGCATAAAATGAATCACGGACAGAACCGGAATAGAAACGTAACCAATGAGGCACAGTATCTCCCCAAAATCTAAATTAGGACTGGCTGCAGAAGTGAAGAGACTGAATAGAGTCCTGAGAGATCGATCCTTGCTGCAGAAAGATCCCATTGCCTTTGAAGAGCCAGAGCTTTGGATCTGGTTTCCTAATCACCTCCATGCCGCTTCTCCTTCTCCTCTGAGCCTCCCACACAATTTCCCATACAATGAAGCACTTCTCACTCCACATGCTCGCCTCGGCCTGGTTGTACTGTAGCCTGTTTTAAGAAAAGGACTCCAAAGAAAGCATCGAGGGACAACAAGGGAAAGAGAGAGGTCATTATGAGTTATGTTCAGAAATATCAAGGATTCAGCGTCATGGCAACACTGTACTGCGCAACTCAAGGTTTAGAGGAAATATACTGAAATATATGATACAGCATGCTAATGTTGCTAAGTGATGGTGGAGATTGTTTACTTGTGTCTGCATTGTGACTTCTTGCAATTGAAAGACAAATATGAAGATAGAAGAGTGGAGGATAAATATTTACGAGACATGTTCTTATTGCATCAATAAGTAATAGTAAAAGTAGGGGTGGGCAATATTGTGATAAAAATCAAATTGTGAGCTTATCACTGTGACAATCTGCTTTTTTGATGAAATCGTCGTATCGTGATTTGTCATTTCTCTATTAAATATATTTTTATATATCTTATTGGTCAGCTCAACAGTTGCCAAGTCCAATTCTTTATAACAATCTTTTTTTCTTATGAATTCTGAAGGTTGTGATTTTTTTTTGTGGGGGGGGGGCTGCACTTTCAAGTCACAAAAAATTGAATTCTAGGAATTTTCAGGTTTGATTTATAAAAATATATCCACTTATGATTGAAACTAAGATTTTTAGCAGATTTTCATGTCCATATAATTGATCTTAATGTTAGAAATGGTTAGAAACTTTATTATTTTAATCACTGTTAATTTTTTTTTTTTTCAAAGGCTTGGTCGCTTGTTTCTCTCTAAAAATCTGGCAAGACTGGTCAGCCTTTGTCAGCTGGATTCAGCCATTGACAGTACAGTTTATTCAGTGGTGCGCTGATTCGGCATTCTCTAATCAAATAAAAATATGAATAATAATTAATTCAATAATGTTTTAAAAATTGTGATTCTTTCTTTCTTTGAATAAAGGAAGCTAAAGGTGATGTACCCAATTTTTGCTTTTATAAAATGTAAACAAAATAAAATGATTCATTTTAAACTTCCAACATCAGTCGACATGTTTTGCTCTCTTATGTATTACAGTATATTCTGAGCCTTCGAGTTGTTCAGCACGATGGGAGAGAGACTTGCTGGTATAACGGCAGTGAGACACAAAGCTAACAACAACAACAACAGACAAACTTCATAGATTTTAGTAAACAAAGCGGACATTATCAGACGGGTCAGTGCAGACTAATTTTCATGTGTATAGACATATTAAAAAGAGATCTGTGCTAGAGGGAAATTGATATTAGGATATTATTGTAAAAAATAGATTTAGTTTCTTTATTCTGACACAATTACTGTTTGTCACATGATAATCCAGAGGGGTGCCTAACTCTCTGATGATGTATCAATTTATGAACCAATATGCATCAGTCTACTCTTCAAAACAAACACAATAGTAATCACACTGCTTTTCAAATGGCCAACACAGTGCAAGAGCAAACTAGAACATAAATTGACCATACATTTTCTAGGGTCTTTTCTATTAAGAGTGTGCATAAGTACAAAAATGACATGTACGTACAGTAAGTGGAATGTCACTTTCCATGTCATCTCATTAATGCCTGTCAGAGGGACCTCACACTGTAGCAAAGCACTGTTCGCAAACATCAGGTAATAATGATAATTACTTAAAGGTCCCATATTACACAAAACTGACTTCTTTGAGGTTTCAGTCATGTGTGTGTCAATGTTGTTATCTCAGCCAAAGGTGTGTCTTGGTTCATTCACAAATGCTTGAGTAATCCTGCTTTCATTCTACCTTGTATAGTTAACTGATTTTTAGCCTAAGTTGAAGCAGTTTAATTTTTAATTCTGTAATATTAAAATCACTAGACCACCGTAAGTTGTTGTATATTTAATAAATTTTTTTGTTACATTTCGAAAGTTTAAATGAGGCTAAAACAAAAGCTATAGCTTACAATTTGGACAACTACGGGGTGAAATTATACAAATGATTTTAGTGAAAGTGAATAGGGCAACAAAAGCACAGTGAAGCACATTTGGTGTTACCACATAGTGACATCACAAGGTGGAACGGAATTGAAGCAAAGAACACTGAATAAACATGCAGAGTTTTTTGTATTAAACAAGTGTGATTGAAACAAAACATTACTTTAGAAGTGTTTTTGGTGAGGAAATAACACTGTAACATGGATCAAAAATGTGCATAATAGGAGCCCTTAACATAATTTCAAACTTCTTACATGAGTTTATTATGTTCATCATTGCACCTCACTTTTATTTCTGGGCAAAGAACATGTTCCAAAGATTACCAGATTATCACAAAATTACAAGATTAGAGATTTGTCAGGCTAAATAATTAAAGCCCACATTGGGGAGTGAAAGGCCCCAAATGCCTCTCTCTTTTGTGCTGCATCACCATTAAACGCAGCCATGGAGCTCTGCCAAAGAGCTGTGAAAGCTGCCATCCACAAGAGGCTGGCTGCAACCAAAACAACCAACCACGTCATCCCTTTAAACGGCCAACTACCCCTGTCCCCCTGCCTCTGCCCCCCTCGCTTCCTCTTTCTCTGAGAGTGAGTATGTGGAAGTCAGTGGAAAGAGAAAAGATGGAAGACGCCAATGACAAGTATGACCAATGGCTTAACACAAGAATAGCATGAGCAGTGCTAAAGACAGGGGTGAGACAAGCTTCTTCAGAAAGAACAGAGCAGATTTAGAAAGACGTACAGCCACCGAGGACTCGTAGTAAAGTATCAATCCAACACCAATACTTAGCTGCTCAATGTATAAATAAATACAAATAGTCCTGTAAGCCAGGGAGGATGTAATTATCCCTAATTCAATAAATCTGTGTTGGCAATGGCATGCAAAAGTGTCCGTTTCAATTAAAAAAACAATAAAGGCTTGAAAAAAGTTTTTTTCTGTTTTTTTTTTTTTTTTTTAGCATATTAGCATTAGCCAGTACAGCAACAGAGTGACGGCAGAAAGCACAAATAGAGACTACTATTTTTGTTAGTTTTATGTAGAAATTTAATGTTCTGTGTCAAAGTGGGCAACTCGACCCAAATCCTTCTGTTAGATTGTCATGACAATCAGAGCTCAATATCGGACAGGTTGCCACAGCGACACCAAGTCAAAAACCCAATTTCCTGATGGAGTATTAAGAAAGTATATCTTAACCTTAACTATGACATATGGCTGTTGATAAAATAAATAAAGATACAAAATAAACACTTAAAGATCAAATTAAAACATACAACAAGAGGCCAGCTATAATACTGGCACAATTCACCACATACTTCCAGTGTTAGCAAACAGAACATTTTTGCATTAATAAGGTTCCTTATGTTAGCTCTAATGCAAACATTGCACAGTATATGTACAAAAATTGCAACTACCCGGCTCGAAAACATAACCAGGAGTAGTAGCATTTAGCATTTGCTTTTTGATATAAAAATTTGTGGAAAAAAGTCACAACAGTTTAGCTATTTTCACTTTTCTTATAACGCACATGTCCTACACCTAAATTAGTGGTATTAAAGGAGACCTTGTAACTGCCTTCTCTCATCATTAGTTTACACAAGGTTTTATTTAGATGTTTGAGTAATCCTGTGTTGTTCTGCAGCCGATGATTGAGTGCTCAGAAAAGCCCTGTCCTCACATAACGCCTATACCCGCCCACTGGTCTGTATTTAATTGTGATTATTCAAACATTTCACATTTATAGTAAATAAAATCACATAGCACAATAAAAATTACAAATTTAATATCTGCTGATATTAACATCGTACAATGAAGAGGCAGGACTTATCAGTTCTGCAGCTTTGCACAGGAAGAGAATTGATCTCTTTCTATTTCTGTTTTACATCATTTTTGTTTTTTACAATAAACTAAATGTAAACTAGTGCTCTGGATGAATTACAGTTTTCTCCAAAATACATCAAAAACGCAATAGGTCCCCTTTAAAAATGAAGAAGCTTGATATTGACTCTGCCTATTGTAAATAAAACAAACAACAACAACCAGGGTATCAAACAAAAAGTGGGACATGCTGTGTACGCAAATCTTCTAAATATGTTACCTCCTTGAATGGTCAACATAACCAAGACAACTAGAGTTATTCCGGCGTAGGGCAGGGCAATATAGCCTAAAATTTTCATCACGATATGAAAGAGAACATTTGCGGGAACAATATAGTTGACGATATACAGTACCTACGTATATTGTTATCATTATGTATTTCAGGCTATTTTAGCGACAGTATAAGTTATTCTTTCAAATGCCATGTTTTATTTTCATTATATGTGTTTTCGCCTCTGCAGAGCCTCCACTGTCTGGGCATAAGCTACTTTTGTTTAAGGTTCTAGAGATATCAGATGAAAATTGCCAAGAGTTGCCAAGTCTGCATCTTTGGAACTAGCTTGTGGATTTTGACAGTCAGGGGTTGTGAATTTTAGCTGTTTTTCAAGTTTGATCCACGAAAAATATCCCCACTGATGACTGAAATATGAAGCACAAAATGTGTTTTAACCTCTAAGATGGTTTGTTTTTGGCATTTTTCGTTTTGGCGATATATAATATACAATATATTGCTCAGCCCTACTCCAGCGTTTTCTCTGACCAGAAAATACAATACACACTGTTACAGCAGTCTCTCTTCCCTGTCCCAATTACTATACCTTTGTTAAACATTCCCAACTGCGTTTGCACAAAACCGTACTTTGGAACAGTTGAGGATGTTTGGGAGGAGGCAGAGGACAGAGGGGCAGATGGATGAGGGGATCCACACTAAAAGGACTGGTACATTATTGATGAAAGCCGCCGGCTGGTCCAGAGCACTAATGCACGCACACAGACTAAAGGTGTCCATAAGCACGCGCACATTAAGAAAGTGCATGGATATTGTTACATTACATCAGCCTCTCCTCCAGCTCACCACAACCTCAGCCTCAATTTAGCCTCTGTCTGCGTCCTGTCTGTAATGGCCTCACAACAGTCGCTCCAAAGTCACGCTACCACACGCCTGCTTAGACATGCATCGACTTAAGACTTTCAAACAACATCACCAAGCCTTTGCTGCCAATCCAGAGCGCTGCTCTAATGAAAGAGGACTGAATAACAATAACACTGTAACTACCAAAGGATGTACTCTGTTGTGTGATAGGTATCAAAATTCATTATGTACAAATTCTAAAAAATAAAGGCAATAGCTTTATTTTAAAACAAAACACCTAGCCTGACACCATGGCATATATTACAAGTAATTATGTTTATTTGACATTTAGTTTTATAAAGATAATCCAAAATGCAAACAAGACTCCTAATCCATGAGTTAAAACTAATGCACTTTTATAGGGAGAGTTAGAGTTAGTAGAGCAGTATAAAAAGTATCAAAAAGCAGGGCTATTTGGCAACCTACAACCACAACACATGAGCATCACTAAGCCTTTTACAAAACATGACCATGCTTAGCACTATTTTGCAAAGGTTATTTACTTTGGTGCCAAAATTAGAATAAAGAAAACACTGTAACATTTTTTTTTTACTGACAAAATCAGACCAAGACCTGGCCCCGCGAACACAAAGTCGGTTACTCCCTGCTTCAGGAAAACGCTACTGGTTGAAAGGATAGCTTGCATCACTATACCATGTTTGGCTAAGTCTTAATATGTTATCATAGTTTATTGATTACAGTTGCAATTAACATCTATGGATATGATTTAGACAATGAAATCAAATGTTGCTTCTTCACCAAACATCAAAATAAAATCTGTTTATCCAGGTGTGCTTAGCCTGGCCTTAAAGGAATGAAAAAACCTCAAAACATCTTGATGAAAAATTCTGAGGTTCAGAATGCACAAGATACAGTGCCTTGCGAAAGTATTTACACCCCTTGAACTTTTCTACATTTTCTCTTATTATGACCACAAAAATCAAACATATTTCACTGAAACTTTGTGTGAAAGACCAACACTAAGTTGCACACAATTGTGAAGTGGAAGGACAGTCACACATGATTTATTTATTTTTTTACAAATTAAAAGCTGAAAAGTAGGCGTGCAAAATTATTCACCCCCCTTTTCTTCTGAGTGCAACACATTACTTTTAGAGGCTTTAGATAGTTCCAATGTTGACCTAACAAATAAATAGAGTCCGCCTGTGTGTAATCTACTCTCAGGATAAATGTAGCTGTTCTGTAAAAACCTCAGAGGTTTGTTTGAGAGTATTGGGGAGCAGTCAGCACCATGAAGACCAAAGAACACACCACACAGGTCAGGGATAAAGCTGTGAAGAAGTAAAAAGCAGGATTAGGTTATAAAAAGATTTACAAGGCTCTAAACATCTCACGGATAACTGTTTACACTATCATCCATAAATGGAAGGAGTATGGCACAACTGCAAATCTACCAAGACCAGGCCGTACACTTAAACTTACAGTCCGAACAAGGAGAGAACTGGTCAGAGATGTAGCCAAGAGGTCCCCGGTGATCTGGAGGAACTGCAAAGATCTACAGCTCAGGTTGGGGAATCTGTCAACAGTACAACTTTTAGTCGTGCACTACACAAATCTGGCCTTAATGGAAGAAAGTCATTGCTGAAAGAAAGCCATAAGAAATCCCGTTTTCACTTTGCCAAAAGCCATGTGGGGGACACAGTAACCATGTGGAGGAAGGTGCTCTGGTCACATGAGACCTAAATTGAACTTTTTGGCCAAAATGCAAAACGCTATGTGTGGCAGAAACCTAACATGACTCATGACTCTAAATACACCATCCACACGATCAAAAATACAAGTGCCAGCATTATTTTCTGCACATGCTTTTCTTCAGCAGGGACAGGGAGTATGGTCAGAGTTGATGGAAAGATGGATGGAGCCAAATACAGGGCAATATTGGAAGAAAACCTATTGGAGTCTGCATAACACTTGAGACTGGGGCGGAGGTTTATCTTTCAACAGGACAACGACCCCAAACATAAAGCCAAGGCTACACTGGAATGGTTTAAAACAAAACATGTTCATGTCTTAGAATGGCCCAGACAAAGCCCAGACTTAAATCCAATCGAGAATATGTGGCAAGATCTGAAAACTGCTGTTCACAAACACACTCCATCTAATCTGACTGAGCTGGAGCTATTATACAAAGAAGAATGGGCACAAATTTCAGTCTCAAGATGTGGAAAGCTGGTAGAAACATACCCAAAGAGACTTGGAGCTGTAATTACATCAAAAGGCGGTTCCAGAAAATATTGACTCAGAGGGGGTGAATAATTTTGCACGCCTACTTTTCAAGTTTTAATTTGTAAAAAAAAAATAGATCATGTATATGCTAGTCAATTGTCAACTTAGTGTTGGTCTTTCACACAAAGTTTCGGTGAAATATGTTTGATTTTTGTGGTCATAATAAAAGAAAATATAAAAAAGTTCAAGGGGTGTGAATACTTTCGCAAGGCACTGTAAGTATGTTTATTTTTTATTATGGCAAAAAGTGCCTCGAAAAACAGCAGCCACTCACAAATCATCAAAAATGTTACATCAATTACAAACTGTTTGGTTTTCTTGTAAACATGGAAATTGTACATAGTCTCATGAATGCTAACTATGCTAGCACTGGAGCTCTAAAATGCTCCAGACATTTTTACACCTGCCGCTGCAGCAGCAGATCTTTCAGACAAGAACTATTATCACTGATTGACACAACAGAAGTTTCACCTGCTGGGACTGGACCAAACTGAGAGGTTTGCCGGAGTTCAACTGCTCCACATGGATCTGACTGTCATTGTTTATAGAGCTTGAGATGGATTATCAAAAGACAGGTTGACTTGAAAATAAAAGGAAATATGCAATTTTCGAGTAAATTCCAAAGAAAATTATTAGATAAAACAATGAAAAAAAAAAAAAGAACGCTGCACAACAACCTAATAAACTACCAAATTAAAACGAGTAAATAAATCTGCCATGCTGTAGTGTGTGACATTTGTTGTAGTTATCTGCATCTGCCAAAACTGCATTTACAAGACAATCTCACAAGAGTTCATGCAAAAAGAACTTCTGGTGACAGAAATAAACTCAGACTCACTCTCAATTCCTTGATGTAGTTGACAAACACAAAATTTGACATACAAAGACAGATTATTTAACGAAGGCAGAACTGAGAAGTTCTAACTTGATGGACCAAAATGAGTGGTGGTTAAATTTGTCTTGGAGACCAAAAGCACCTGGTTTGACTGAACAACCTTTACATTAATTGGGATTAAAAAGACCTGTGAGCAGAAAGTCAATCTTTCAATAATCTCTGCTAAATATTGCCTGTTCTTGTATAGGGAGATCTTTTTGTTTATCAACACGGGAGATGCACGCACCAGAAAGTGCCACTGTACATAGACACAAACAAAAAAAGAGTTTATCACTGAGTGAAAACAAAAAGTAATCCTGCTTAGTCAAAATTTGTGAATGAAATGTGATTCTACAACCCCTTGTGAGTGAAAAAATGGTGAGAAAAAAAGCCTCAGGAGACAGACCGGTTCATACCTGATCGAAACAGTTAGCTCTCATCCCGTTTCGAGGTTTTATTCAAAGAGGTTTCCACAGCTAAGCAGACGGAAAGCAGGTCTTTCTGTATAACGCATGCGCAGTAGGGCGGAAAGTGACGTCTACCGAAAATCCCTCTATAAATGCAACAACAACAATGATGTGACCTGGGTCATTTATTTGAGCCAATAAAAATAGTTTTATTGGGTTAGAAAAAGTGCTGGTATAAGTATATGGTATGGTATATAACTTATTTGATTAAACTTGATTACTTATTTAGTTTGTTAAATTATAAAACCGGTTTAAGATGGCATTGATCACCAAAATGACAAAGGCAAAAATACAAATAAAATATGTACCGTCTGAGACACACTGCATTAATTCGATAATATGATTTGTTAACACAACTTGGAAGAATGGAAAATCTGAGCAGTAGCAGTTTTGAGGCAATCGACCTGAAGCGAGTCTGTCCGTCTGGTCGTCTCTCTCTCTCCTCTCCTCCACTCAGTTAATGGACACTGGCGGACAGTGATAAACATTTGTTTGATGTGCCTCATTGCTGCACAAAGCATCAGAAGAGGGTTCATGTTGAGGCTAAGAATCATGCAGAAACAACGACGACTTGCAAACTGAATATGAAAAAAATGTAAATCCTGATTGTTTAAGTCATTTTTCAAAAGATTATTTGCTTAGAGACAATACAGCGCATTTGTGCACAGTGAACTTACATACATAAAATAACGGACAGCTCACAGAAATAAATCATCAATATACTGCTCCATTCAAGAAAACACATGTAGCTGATTTTCACACAAGAAACACGATTTAGGCTTTAAATCTGACAACTTGTTTTCAATTATGGCATTAAACTTTTTTTTTTTTTACAAACAACAAAGTGAAACTTGAGAGGACCACCCAAGCTCAGCCAATCAGACTCTATTGGGGAGAGCAGAGAGCAGGGCATTACAGTAGTCTATACTCGTGGTTCCCAAAGTGGGGGTCGCGAAGGGATTTTAAGATTTAATATTATTCTGTATTTAAGCAATTATTTACATTGAAAACAGTATATTGTAATGAATTTCAGTCAAATAACACAACAAACTACTAAAATAAGTAAGATTAAACCCCTTTTTTTGACCAGATTTATAACTTGAAATCATTATAAAAGGTCTATTTAATTTTGAAGTGGGGTCGCAAGTTGCTGGCATGGTCATTTTGGGGGTCCCGGTCTGAAAAGTTTGGGAACCCCTGGTCTATTTGACTGGTGAGAAAAGCATGCATCAGCGTCTCCGTGTTGGCCCGAGAGAGAGAATGGGACGGACTGTGGCGATGTTTTTAAGATATTAAAACCTTTTGTGATGTTTTTCTAATGTGGGAGAAAAGTCAGCTCAGATAAAACGAAGTTTCTTACTTGTGATAATGTATTAGAAGACTGTGATTGTAATTTGGGTAAAAGTTTCTCTCTCTGAGTCT
Organism: Mugilogobius chulae; assembly: GCA_038363315.1. NCBI lineage: Eukaryota > Metazoa > Chordata > Actinopteri > Gobiiformes > Gobiidae > Mugilogobius > Mugilogobius chulae. Next base: position 30,046,956 of record CM076403.1, read on the forward strand.
CAGGACCGATGACTAAAACCTCAGTTTTGTCCTGGTTAAGCTGGAGAAAATTTTCAGCCATCCAGGATTTGATGTCTTAAGGGTATTTCACACCAACACAACCCCCAGTCGCTGTCGGTAGGGAGGAGCAACGCAGGGTCTGTTCACGTCTCTATGGGGTGCACCGATGTGAAAGAACATTCAGACAAACACGATCCAAACAGCCAACAGTTGCCAAACAAATGCCGAGTGAGCATGCGCGTGATGTAACGCTTGACGAAAATGACGAAACATAAGTTGCACGCTAGTAGTAGTTGTCAAACTTTGACGGCAAACAGATGTTTCTAGCCTAACCATAACCCCTACCTCACGGATTAAGCTCAACTCGTATTTCCCTCCACAGTCCAGCCTTTGTACTGCATCGCCGTAACTCCCACGTGTTGTCCTCGATCCAAATAGTAGCCATTCTCCTTCGTAGTTACATCCCGTTTGACCCCGTGTAAATAACAACAATCCATGCTCGGCTAAATACTGTTTTTCCGTAAGCGTCTTTTCAGTTTTCCGCACTATATTCCTGCTCACTGATTCACTGGTTCTCCTGTGGCCACGGGCCAATCAAACAGCTGCATTTGCGGCAACTGGCGACACCGACTTTACTTGCAAGTCTTCAAAAACCCGCCTCCGCGACGTGCTCCACGCTCCTCTGACCCCCGACAAACCCATTTACACCAAACACACGTGAGCCGCCTGTCGGCAAAAGTTGCCAAACTGGTTCAGACGGGCGACCCTCGGCTTGGTTTGAAAGACCCTTAAAATGCAGTTAAAAAGAGCATCCACTGGCCTGGTGTCATCAGGAGACATGGAGATGTAAAGCTGTGTATCGTCTGCATAACTGTGGAAGTTGATTCCATGTCTCCTGATGACACCACCAAGAGGAAGCATGTACAGGTTAAAAAGTACAGGACCTAAAATGGAACCCTGGGGCACACTACATGAGATTTCATGAACCTGAGAGGAGCATGTATCTAAACTTACCATAAAATATCTGTCTGAGAGATAGGACGTAAACCATTTGTGCACAGTACCAGAGAGGTGTTTGAGTCTGTGTAAAAGAATAGTGTGGTCTACTGTATCGAAGGCAGCGCTTAGATCCAGTAGAACCAACACTGTCACCTGTTTAGAATCATGATTTAGTCTCAAATCGTTTAAAATCTTTGTCAAGGCTGTCTCTGTACTGTGGTTTACCCTAAACCTATACTGACATTCTTCAAGAATGTTGTGTGAGTTCAAAAATATTTAAGCTGAGTAAAAATGTTTGCTTAAAAACAATCAGATGTGTAAAGATAAAATGTCACATCTGATTTTATTTATCTTTCCCCTGAAGTGTCAGCAAAGGGCGTCAGTGGGAGGGAGTTTGTGGCTGTTAAAATCAGGTGTTCAATGGTGAAGAAAAGAATTTTGGGATGGACTAAACTTGATAGTTCACTATTAATTTGTTTTGCTTCCATTTTCTTTCTGCCTCTCTGCGCTTTCTTTTTAGTTGTCTCAGTTCCTCCTTTCTCCAGAGGCCACAGGTATGGAGGGGACCTTTTTATTTTAAAAGAAGCAATTGTGTCAAGAGCAGAGTTTAGATTACTGTTAAAATCATTCACAAATAAATCACAGGGGGCAGCTAAAATAATGGGAAAGATGCTTTCTAAAAGGCACTCCTGCTACAGCTATGCTAAGAAAACAACTTAACCCTTTGATGTCCCAGTCAAATAGAGATATTCCCTTGTAGCAATTTGATCTTGCAAGTCTTGTCACACTCCTATTGGAAAGTGTTGTGTTTAGAGTCAAGACAGACAGATAGAATCAAACCAATCTATACAGCAGGTATGAAATGCTTCATGCTTCTCTTGAGTGGTCCACAGGGCTGTACAGTTCTGTACAGAGCACAGCTCTGAGCTCAAGACTCCACATTGTTATTGCCAGTAAAGCCTAGAGTGCCCTTCCCCACCTCACTGGGTTAGGGAGCGTTTCCCCTCCCCCTGACTGCGGCAGGCAGCAGGCAGCGGGGCAGATGGTCTCCTAGCAAGCAGAATGACCCTGGTGTTCCCGGTCCTTGTTTTGATCCCCCGGTCCTGATTGTCCAGGCCTAATCCTACACTAGCCACAGCGGCTGGACCAGAGCCAGCCTCTTATTAAGCACACAAAGGCTTTTCATTGGAGCTCATCACAACTCACCAGCAATGGCTTGTCTGTGCTGATGTTTCCTCTCATCTCCATGATAAGCTCCTGCACTGCACCACTGCACAACCACTTGGAGTCACACACAAACTACCAATGTTTAACATTCCCATAATTCTTTCACAAACATACAGCAAACAATCATGAAGTGAACATCGGATCACCCCACAGTCAGAGCAAGACTTGGAGAACCTGATGAGACCCAGACCAGAGAGGGATGGTTGTAGAGATTCTTACTTGTTAAAAAACAATCTATTCTCTTTCTTGCATTAACCCAAACACAAGAGATGATTTAAAGCCTATTTGCACCAGAGTAGGGGAAATTTTATTGTTGTAAGGCAAAACACTTGTATGCAATCGAAACTTAGGATAAATAACTACTTAAGTACTTTACATCATGTGCTCAAACTGTGACAGAAAGTCACTAACAGTGTTTGAAGTCTGCAACTCTTTAAACGAGACAAATCAAAGCAAACAAACCTTGAATTTATTTCTGCCTCCTGCTCCACATTTTTCCTTTTGCTAAAATCAGAGATTGTGGCTGAGAACCCAATGCATGTTGCCTAGCAACATGCAGCAGAAAGCTCTCTCCATCAGATCACATGAGGGACATGTGCACGGCGAGCACGCCCACACATATTAAATATGGGCTATATGCTCCCTGAAGACAAAGTCAGAAAAACACACACTGGATATAGCCTGCCTCTTCTATTTTCAAACAGAGGACAAACAGAAGACATTCAAACACTCTCTGTGTTCAAGGCCGACAATCGACTGTAGAAAACTTACTACTGTCATGTCAGGCATGTTGCTAGGTGACACTCACTAAAATACACCAATGGAGGAGAGTGAAAGCAACAAGAAAGACATAATGAGCAGAGTGGAGCAGGGCCGTAAGGACGGACAGTTTTACACTTTTACAGCCGCGTGGTTAACAACACAAAAGCTTTAGGACATAGTCCAGGGCAGCGTTGCCCAGTTCAACCACATGCCATTTACTTTAAGGCCAGCAAACACAGCTTTTGTCATTCTGTGCAGGTCCTGTGCAGGTCTCGTGGAGGTACATGGCTAAACAGGGTCACACAGTGTAGGTGCTGTACTCTGGTCTCAACCAGACTGGCCAACGTTCTGTAATTAAGAATCCATCAGGCTTTACCAATCAATACAAACCGACAGCCCTTTGAGTTGCAGCTGCCGCATTGCAATTAAAGGCTCTCGCCCTGACCTAGCAACACAGGCAAACACTGCTTTGAACTACCATGATTTCACTGCACTGTGCGTGTCAGAAGCAGATAGGCTTTAATAGTATTGTTAGCACCTTTGACATTGTTCATCAGTGTGTGATATATAGAGATTGGGTCACAATATAGTAACCTGCTAACTGCATACAACTTGCTTTCCACAAACAATGCTGACCATTATCAGGCCCAAATATAGGAGGTTGATTAAAAGCAAATGGAAAAATGCTAAATTTAGATGACAGGTACATTTCTCTGGCTGAAACACAAAATAGAACTTGCATCTCAAGCTTTAAGTTCCCTATGTTGTGTGTTTGTCTGGTTCTCCTCAGCCAGTGACATCACCAGCACTCCAAAAGCTGCTCTATATTTAGCCGCTCACACCCCTGCTAGGTCTCACTACTCTGTCAATGCCTTGGCCGGGTCCAGGCCGCCTCTCCCTCCCCAGCTTAAAGCTCATCTCTGGGCTTTAAAACGGGGGTGTGAGGACAACACTGGGCCAGAGGGAGATAAAGAAGACGATGCTCATTGAAGGTCTGAAAGAGGTGGTCCGGGACCAGCCAGGACGTTGTGAATAGCCGCTGTAAATAAACCTCTCCATAAAGTCTTTGAAAAGCGTCTCACGTGTTGGCCCGTTATGCCACAGCAGCTACTCTGACAAACAGAAAAATAAGCCCTGCACAGCCCTGCAATACTACACTGCACTGTTCCACCACTGCTCCTGCTAGAAAAGGCAGTGTGGAGGGGGAGGGAGAGTTTGTGACTGGCATTTCAAACATCCTCCTGCACAAAATAACATCCTGGGAAGATAATCTGTGAGCGTGTGACAATTTATTCAAGCTCACATTTCTGCCCAGTGTGAAAGCCCGAGAGCAGCGGAGCAAGGGGAAGTGCCAGAGACCAAAGAGTGAGAGAGACACACCATAAGACCACCACACAAGGCATCACCAAGAAGACTAACCTTCATTATGCTCTATAGGGTTTACACTTTGACACCTTTTACAAGAGACTTTTCTTGGAGAAATATCAGTCTAAGTGGCATCCATGGTGTACTGTATGTGACAGACTTGTAACAAATATTTCCAAAAAAATACACCTGGTAAAAGTAAGTGTTGTTTCTAAAGAAATTAAATGAATTAGAACTGCTATAAACCCAAACATATTTTGCTTTAATTTTGACTTGGCAAATCAATAAATATGCAAATTTAAATTGTTTACAAGTAGCTATCTTTATTGTAATCTTCCAACCACCTGTGATTGTTACTCTGGGTCATATATATGGCCAGATCCTAAAGATAACTTATTTGAGAGGTAGCACAATGTTTCAAATCCTTTTAGTCAACTTATTGAAGTACAGTGCTTGGCTTAAAAACATTAAGCAAGAGATTAGTCTTAGTCTGAACTCAAACAATGCAAAACAAGAGCAAGCACAACATATATTCTATAACCAAGAGGAAATGCATGAGCAAGTCCAATAATTTGGGATAAAATCGTAAGTTTATCTCCTTTCTGCTTTCACACAAAGGTCATGCTGCAACACTTTAGACATAGGGCTCTGTAAAACTACTGATACTGATTGGTGTCATACATGTCATGTCCATAAGAGCTGACAAGCGACTGCACGTAGACGGAGCATGGCCACCGTCAGTTCTGATCAGCTGTTGTGATTAGCAGCTAAGCTTTAATCTGGGGTTAACAGTAGTTTCCAGATCATTCCAGCACTATTCCTTAGAAAACAACAGAGGAGCTTTCAGGCTGGTTTGTGGTATTTGCATGTGGTGCACATTCATGATAAGAATAGCACACGCTTACAACGATAGAACTTTTATGACCTGTATAAATGTGCACTGAAGAATAGTTATGACTGCCTTGTGACACACACACTAGCACACTGTCCTCCTGTAAAGCAGCTGATCAGTAACAAGACTGCAATGCAGAAGAAGAATTTCTACAAAGATTTTGTTAGGCTTTGGCATAAACTGTACAACTGCTGCCTCTTTACAGCAAAAAGGTCAAAAAGTGCATTCTTAGAAAGTGATTTTGCAACCTCGCTTTTCATTCTAATATATTTAATTTAGATGGCAGAAGCAAGGGGTAACCACAGCAGAAAAACTAAACATATAAAAGCTTAACACCCAGTGTTTCCGCTGGCCCCAGAGGCTTGTTGTGGTGGGTGGGCTGAGGAAGGACGTCATCTTTTTATGTTTATAATCACATTAAAGTAATGGGTCTACATAATTATTTCTTACTGTGTAAAAGCTATTTTAAAGTGAACGGCCAAATACACTTAAAGGTTGTATGGAGGATTTTTCAAATCCAACAGCTGTTTGCTGTTTTCAAATGATGCACCTGTGTTTCTCCACAGTTTATATTTTTATAATTCTTTTTTTGTTTAGCATAATGGTGCGTTCCAGGCAACTGGGAACTGGTATATGTGCCACCTCCCACTTGTAAAAATGCGCTGGAACGCCACTCGAACTGGTTAATCCCACTTGTGAACTGGGACCTGGTCGAGGAAGCCATACTTCACATACGAGTTCAACAATAACCACAATAAATTTATTTGAGGGGTTTAACTGACGCAAAAACAATGTAAACATTGATTACAGGTTATTTACCGTTACTTTTGTTTAGCCTAAAGGTTAGCATTAGCCATAATGTTTACATACGAGTTGATTACGTTGGAACGCTCTGAAGTGGGAACTGGTATTTTTCAAGTGAGAAATGTCCCAGTTCCCAGTTGCATGGAACGCAGCATATGTACAAGGCTGTTACAAATCTATGCAACTGTTTTTGACCAACACTGACAACAAACAATTTTCGAAAATCCTCCATACAACATTTAATTTACAGTACATACCAAGCATCAGAAATCACAAACAAAAATATTTTTTATTGCATTGAAGAGCTTATCTACAGCTCTGGCCTTTTAAAACCAACAAGTTGGAGTTTTGGTTAGCATATTAGCTTTATCCCGCTAACAACACCAACACGAGGGCTGGCAAAGCAAACTACGAAGAAAAGGGATTACAAACAAAGCACTGATAACCCGTTCATCTCTGCTCTATCTCACTGCAGTCTCCCAAAGTATAGCTTTGTGGAAGTTGATCTATAACATTATTCCTAGTTTACTGACACTGTGACATGCACGCAAGCTACACAGACTCAGGTCAATTTTAAAGGATCATTTGCCATGGCTGCCAGGATTCTGGGATGGCACAAGTAAAAGCAGCGGAAGCACTGACAATAAGATTTACAGCAACAATGTTTATAACATTCATCCTTAATTTCCCCCACTGTTAGAGTCAGTATTAGTTAGTTTTTTCTAAACTTAATGTAGACTAAAGGTGTTGCTAATGCCCCATTTCATAATGTAAAACAGCTCTAGTGGCTCAGTTCACACGATCAAAGTGTGTAGAGCATCCATCATCTCCTTTACTATCGTTGGGTGGCTTACATTTGTGCAGCCACACTGCTATAGTGTGGGAGAAGTGATTGAAGTGGGACTGAGGGGCCGCACTAACAGGTGGGCACACATGCTGCCGGCTAGATTCATCAGATTACTCCCTCCCTCTCTCAGAGCTCTGCACAGGACAGGTGAGGAGCAGATCTGCCTCATCTCATTCCCGATCACGTACGGCTCCAACTCCATTAGGCCACAGCTCCCGAATGCCATCCTTCCTCCCACACACACCCTCCGCCTCTTGCTGCAATAGTTAAGTGTGCACCAAACCGCTGGCTGTGTACCTGATATTATTCCCCAGCAACAGGAGCACCATCTCCTGAAAAGCCACCTTTCCACTTCCTGTTTTGACTATGAGTGGGACCAAACCTCATCATTTATTTATGAGTATGAAAATAAATAAATAATAAAAAAAAATAACACATTTTAATTGTAACGCACCTTACATTTCAAATAATTCTCAAAGTGCTACAGAAAAGAAATAAAAACAATACTATAAGAGATACAAAAAACAATCAAGTCTGTATCCTATGAGCTTTTTAAATACAAATATCTTTAGGACTTTTTAAAAGTACTCCATACTTTGTGACCCTCAGAGGCTTTGAAAGAGCATTCCACAAGCATGGGGCAGCAGCCTGAAAAGCCCTGGCTTCCATGGTGGAGAGTTGGGATGGTGCAGAGTGTGAAGTGGAGGCAGCGTGAAGTGATGTGTGGGGTGAGGAGTTCACTGAGGTAGGTTGGGGCAGTTCCATGTATGCACTGGTAAGTAAATAGGCAAATTTTGTAATGGATTCTGAAATAGATTGGTGTACAGATTTGAGGACAGGGGTTATATGATCATAATTGCGCCTCCCGGTCAAGACCCTAGTTACGCAGCTTTGATTGTGCTGAAGCTTCTGCAGGCTCCTGCCAGAGATCCCAATGAGCGAGGCATTGCAGTGATCCAGAGATGAAGGCATGGATCATGTTTTTAGCATCCGGTTGAGAAAGGGAAGGGCGGGGTTTGGCAATAATTTTAAAATGGAAGGAGGAGACTAGGAGAGATAGCAAATATGGTTTTCAAATGATAAATGTGGATCAAGTTTGACTCCTAGGTTTTTTATAGAAAAGGACAAGGGAATATTGTGACTAAACACAATAATATTTGAAATGGAGGATGACTGGATTTGGCGTGGGGTCTTAATTAATATGGCTCTATTTTGTCGCTGTTTAACTGGAGATAGTGGGCCGCCATCCATGCCTTTATCTCCTCCAGACAGGGGGTGGAGAGTAGATGGCAGGGTCCATTTTCAAATAAATCATCAGCATAACAGGGAAATGAAAATTTGGGGTTATGGATGATTCGGCCCAGAGGAAGCATATACAGTAAATTATAAAAAGAGCAGGACCAAAGACCAAGTCTTGTGGCTCTCCACAGGTGACAGTGTGGTGCAGTGATTTAGCATGTCCTATGTTCAGATCTAGTGGAAAGGTAGCACTGAAAACAGCTAAGCCATCTCATTCTGGAGCCGGTTTAGTAATGTGTGATTGTCCAGAGAATAAAGGCAGCTGACAGATTTCACAGAGGGAAAGATGGTGAGCCTTGGTCCAAAGTCATGAGCAAATGGCTATGACTTTTAGAGTAGAGTAGAGTTTATTGTGGAGAATAAATGTTTTAAATTTCCATTTCTACCCGTATAGTAGTAGTATCATTAGTATGTTTAGACCAAGCAAACTTGGGTTCTGACAGCCTTAGATAAAATACTTAAATCAAAACATAAGTACAACATTAATAAAGTAGTTGATCTACTATATTTGTCATACCAATCTTTTCTTCATCTTTGCTGAAATCTATATTCACGTAGAGATGGGGACGCAATAGGAGTGACTTACATAATAGACAAACAACTTCACAGAGGCTAAATTCAGCTATATTCTTACAGAAAGTATTGCTTCTTTCCAGTTTTTTAAGAAATTGTCCAATGGATTTAAGTCATTCAGTGCCGCTATCAGAAGCCACAGTGCTGCGACTGGGAGTAGATCATAGGAGTTGAAATCAAATTTGATTTCTCGGGATATGAACCTGAATCTGTGAGTTGAACCTTAACTAGGAACCTTCTTGCTGTGAGACAGCACATAACTCACGTTGTCACCATACTTGCATTGTTTATATGAAACAAAATATAAACACCTAATTCCAAATCCAGCAACAATTAATGCCAAAGGCACAGACAGCTGCAAAAAAACTGGTCAGTTCTATATCATTCACCAGACCCATCATTCTCCAACATGTATGAACAGACAACAGAAAGCAAAACAATCTCTTTTCCATGAGGGTGCTATGGAGTGGATCGGTAAAGTCTAAGTGTTTCCACTGTGTAAAATGAATCCTTCTGCCCAGTTTGAGGGTCTGCAACCCACTCATGGTAGTACCAGATTTCAGAGGGGTCTCGCTCGTACCAGCTCTAGGTTTCGGCAGCAGCAGAGCGGCTGGACAAGAGAATGTACTGTAGACTCGGCTAAGACAAAGGCAGATGGCGAAAAATCCAAACTCTCACCACTGAATCAACATCATTCAAACTCCATTACATAAGAATCACAGAACTAAATAAAGTCAAAACAGGAAGTTTCATGCTGATAGCTTTAGTCACATCTCACAGCATCAATTAGCATTAAGTCAATGTGTTTGGCACATAGGTCAGCTTTATGATTAAATAGTACACTTCAGATACAATTCAGTGTCTATTTAATAAAAACGTGTTATATTTAAGTGATGTTAGTGACTAAATGATATGCTTATTGTAGGACCAAACTATTGCGTAAATCACATTCGTTTGCTGTGTTTATGTGAGCATTTAGACTTAATAAAACAGCTAGAGAAGGCTAATGATAAATAGTAAATTCAAGACAAGAAGAATACAACTAAAGCACACATCATAATACACAAACTTGCAAATTATTTCTTAAGAAATGCCTCTGTTCAAATAAAACAAACAGTAAAAAAGAGTAAAGTATCAACCATTGATATAAAGAAGTATACTGAAATATATAACAAAAAAAATTATAATGATCAATTCAACCAACCTTGCACAAACAATGAGATTTCAACCTTAAAAATGTGCACAAGGTAAAAATAATTAGATGAAGACAAAATAGCAGTTGTATCTTATTACAAAGGTCTGCTTTTCTATACACGTTTAATGGGAGGAAACAGAATTTATTCATAAGAAAGTGTCACATTAGTTTAAGGGCCCCTCGATGTGCTGTAAGATTATGATGTTTAACACGTGACTTATCATTGACCAAACCCCAACAGAGGTATGCAAATTATTGGAGAAACTGTTGAATTGAGCCAAAACCGTTTTCTTGCGGAGCAGCTTGTCACAACTTGCTGTTTTGGGGGAGAGCTGGTGCTACAGTACGCCAGATGGACGCCCCGCTGCAAATGGTTGTTAGACAGGACTCGGCATTTATTAGGAACCAGTCCACCTCTGCCCAAAATATCTGCCAACATCGAGTGCAACACTATCAACACCATTTAGAGTACAGAGCCAAAACTGAACACATCTTTCATACACTTAGACGGAAATTATTTTATGAAAATGACTTTGTATAATGTCATAAGTCGTGATATTGAAGCTGATGCCCTGCCATCTGTAAACAACATTTGCATAGCATTTTTCCTACAAGCTGAAACACGCAGTTAATGAACATGGAGGTGAACTGTCCAAAACAAGAGGGACTTGTTGCAACCAGCACAATAAACTGAACTCTGTGACCTGCTGCGTCGGCAAAAACAGTGAGGGTAAAGGCACACAAACCTACTTTGTATAGTCTATACCCTGAGAGCTCTAATGGACAGATTACATAAGTATGCTTTTAAACATGTTTGACAGTGGCTGACTCCAGAGATTAACTTTGACACTTAGTAACAGTTGAGATTTGCTTTGCAATTTATGCTTCAAAAATTGTATTCTGTTCAGAGTTCACATTTTAAACTATAAAAAGACTGAAATAGACCTATGAATTGATAAGCTGAATCACATGTATATTAAAACAGAACTAATTATCGGCATTTTATGCATAATAGAACAGAATTTAGTTATCTGCAGATAAATTGCTGGTAAAAAAAATATTAGCCTTTGTAACTTTCTAACTGCTACAAATCAAAACAGGATTTCCGCCTGACTGCGATTAATCAGCCCCAGTCACAGTGCAGGTTCACAAATGCAAAAAGCAAACAATCGTCATTAAGACATCAAGGCAAAAAACACGCAAAAAAACTCTAGTATTACTGCATATCACTCCAACAGTTACAGTACAGCTGGATATTTGTGGTAAAAAAAACAGATGATATATAGATATATCATCTGGCCTTCGTGTCCCTTTATCAAATTTCTGTGGACGTGATTGACAGATTATTAGGCAACCAGGGACAATGTGGTTAGTGACAACATAATGGATATATTAGTATCAGTATTGACCGATATTTAAGATCAGCATCGGTAATTCAAAATTTTCACTGTCAAATGTAAATAAAAGAGCCAGTGTTTCTCAGAAGAACTGCCGACAGAAGTTACAAGTTTTCAAACAGAAGGCAGCAGAGAGCAGACGTTTGCCTCAAATGTCCATAAAATACATATGTAATCATCACAGAGTCGTACAAAGACATTTAATAATGTCAAAATGTTGCTTAGATTTGCTTTAAAACATAATATCAGTATAGTGCAAATATCGGTTATCGGCCACAGCAGGGGGCCTAATATTTGTTATCGATATTGGCTCAAAAAAGAATCGGTCCGTCACTAAATAAAACATAGAAAAATATTGACATAATCACATGAAACTCAAAATCATTCAGGCTCAATCAATGAGAGATGCAAAAACTATTTTAATTTTAGCTAACTGAAGTAAAATTTTTGCCTAAATGACAAATGACTAGTGAGCTTCTTCATTTCGTGTGTCAAGCAAATAAACTAATCTGATTGCATGGTACGTTGTGGAGTTGATCTGAAAGCAGGCGCAGAGAGTGGTGACCAGGGGTTAAAGTGGGCCAGAGCGGTCTGGAACGGCATCCGGCACCTTCAATGCAATTGCTATAATAAAACAGACACATGCAGAATGATTACAGTAATTAAGGAATTGAGTTGCAGTTGCATTTATTTGTAACTTAAAATATTTGATAAGTGATCAAGTCACGGGGAAACTGCTCTGTCTGTGTGAGGACAGGGGCTCATCTCACAGCAGGACGGAGGACATTAACGATGACGTGATAATAGCGAGTTCCACGAGACAACTCGGCCGCGGAGGGTGAGCCCGGTGAGCCTCTCTTGCAGGTGCTGTTTTGGATGTGAAAAATTTCGACCGCGAGGTGCGCAAGAACGGGAGAGAATGATATAAGCTTCCAAATAACCGCGTGTGTTAAAGCCCAGCACTGAGGGCAGAGAGACAGGAAGGAGCAGTGACAGGAGAAGCGACTGGGGCAGTGACGTATATACGTATATATAGAAATATAACTAGATAGATAGAAATATAACTAACTAGATAGATAGATGGTGCAGATCTAAGGGATGCATCCAGGGCTGAGGCCCCCTTAATCTGGGCTCTGGCTGCCTCTTTTTATTTATTTTTTATTGCCTGATGTCTTTTTAATTATGGTAAAGTTAAATCACATAATAAGAATATCACATGTAAAACTCACCAAAATGCAGAAAATTGCATTGAGTTTTTAAAAAATTCCCCAGACCCCCCTTACTTTGAAGAGCCTAATTCCAGCTGCTAAATGTCAAGACACATTAGAGAATTTCTCTCTTCTGCAACCTCCATTAGTAAATATAAGTGACAATATAAGAAAAGACTATTTACTTTTAATCAAATCGTTTTGGACTTCGGTTTGTTCAAAATCCTGCGTACGGCCCTGAACCTAACATAGAGTTCCCCCACCACCCAAATCCCACTTTAGCCACTGGTGGTGACCAGGTGGTGACTCAATTTGCTGAAGCGTGGGTTCCCAGACAACTATATTTGCACTCCAAACCTAGCAAATCAGACATTTCTACATTTATTATCAACAGATCTTATAACACAATTACTTCAGTTAGTCAAAAAATATCCTTTAAGTGACAAACATTAGACACGTAGTCGACTTTTTGCAACAGAATTTAGTGCAATCTAAGCAAATTTGCTGCATTTATTCACTGCAGCCGCCAAAAATATTTCTATTTTATAGGTGACATCACATTGTTCTGCCCTGATTACAACCAAAACTTTTTGATAACAAGCATCTACACCTAGACCAATCACATTTTCCTTACAATTCAGACTCTTCCCTTCCTTCTCAATTTTAGTTCTTCATCACTGTCCGGTTGGAAACAGAATCACTTTTCTTGCATCTTATGATCATGCAAAATTGCAAAGATGTATTTTGTAGCACATAAAAATGTAACAAACTCTTTAAAACAAAACACAAGCTCTGTGAGATATCTAAGAATGTGAACATAAGGTACCACATCATCACAGCAGTGTGCCATTGTAAACCACAAACAGATCAATGTGCCTTTTACCTAAATGGGGGGCATAACCAATGTTTGCATGCATAGCTAGCTCTGTCGTTCCAAAGAAGTCAGAAGCATGCAAATTTAGACTACCCACCACATGCAACTAGTTGCATACATAAACTACATATTGCAAAACAATAAAATTATGATTACTAAAATGCACACAACCAGTGGTCAGTGTTTTGTCTTTAGCCTGGAGCAGCACACAGAGGACAGAAAATTGACAGTCTGCACACCTCTACCGTCTTATCTAAACACATCACTGCCACACTTACAGCGTGTGCGCGCACACACGCAGACACGCACACTTGTACAGTGTGGATGTGAGGGCGGCTCGCTGTGACTCATTCTCCCTTCTGGACATGGAAAACGTAACACGAGCACAAACACCATTAATGTGGCCCAACTGGACTAGACAGAAGCTAAAAGCATGATTCCACCTCATTCAAGATTTGTCGAGCTCAGTGTAGTATTTGGGCCGAGCACAATGCCTTTCAGGGCAGACTATTACTCTACCTTCACTGTCCGACTGACCTTTAAATACTACGATCATGTTGCACCCATCCATTTACAGCACAGAGTAGTAACACAGATATACACAAAAGGTAATTACTTACAGGATGACATGAGCAAAGCCATGTAAGCTGTAACACTGGGATGTCATTAGTCATTATATGTACAGGTAACTACGAGTGGCCAATATTGACATAACATAATATATCTATATCCCAATAACCATATCCAAACAAACTAATGTAAATACAACATAAATGTGATAGAACAGCATACAACAAATTAGGGGTGTAACGGTAAACATGGTCATAGTAAATTGTACAGCACGTTCGGTGTACCGTTTCAATACCTTTTTTGTGTGAAAAAATGTGATCTTGCGCGACCGGGGCGGAACTAATGTTCACACGCGACAGGTTTCTACAGGGACACTATTAAGCAACGCAGCACTAGCTAATATTTCAGACAAGGATCTATTATAATATTTAATGGTTTCAAAAACGACTTTCTTGGGCTATTATTCATCCGCGCTACTTATTTGGTGTTGCGTGAATATTTTCTGAATCGATAGTAGGGCTGCACGATATTGAAAATTTCTGCGATATGCGATATGGGCTCTGAGATTGCGATATTCGATATTTTTGCAATATTTATTTTTCAAATAAGAATTTCTCTGTACATTTATTTAAAGTCATTATTACACTATTAAAACGATGTGCGTATAACCGCACATGTTCTGTGTCTTAGTAATTGCTTAATAATTTTATTAACTTATTTTTATTGAGGCGCGTCATGTTTTAGGACGATTTTTTCCACGGCTTAGTTGCTGGTTGCTCTGAAAATCTGGCAACCGCAGTCGGTACCCCTACACACCTGACAGGTCACAGCTTTATCACAACTAGTTTTGTGTCTTTTCAATCTTGTTTTAAACCAACACAAATCACAAGAGTTGTTCTTAAGAGAAGACGAGAACGGAGTCAAACCACTCGGCGCTAAAAACGCATGAATAATGCATAAAATGTAATAAATTATTGCACATCCTTGCGATATGGATATTGCACGTGTCAATATTGCGATATCGATATTTTTTCGATATATTGTGCAGCCCTAATCGATAGTCAACACTTCAGAATCATTGCGAAAGAAAGACGAACATTTGGACTCACTGCTGTTGCAGCGTCAAATTCAATGTACAAATATGTATTGTCCTTTTTTAAAAATAAAACCTGACCTGAAAGTGTAGCGAAAAATACTGAATCGACAACTTTCAAAACTGAAAACCGAATATGATTTCAGCGTACTGCTACAACAAATGAATCTAGGCTATAACTAATCAAAGAAGCTTGGGTGACCCGGGGCCTTTCTATGTGGAGTTTGCTTGTTCTCCCTGTGTCTGCATACGTTTTCTCCAGGTGCTATGGCTTCCTTTACCTTTAAAACCATGTCCAGTAATTGTACATTGTCCTAATATAACCTTAATCTTAATTATTTAGTAGTTTTAATAACAAAACAATAGCATTTTTTATTTTAAACCATATTCTAGATGATGGGTGTCAAACTTGTGGCACAGGGGCCAAATGCAGCCCCTGAGATTATTTTATGCGACCCAAGGATGATTTCTGATTATCATTGATAGTGTCCCTCTGTGTAAAAAGTAAAAAGAGAAGCCATTAGAGAATCCTCTGGAAAATTAGAGGCTTTTATTGATGAGACGTGACTACAAAACCAAAAAACACATTGAAGTTCAGCAAATTTTACATTAAATTTATTTAGTTTCTCCAAAGAACAAGTAAGACTATTTCTTTAAGGGTCTGCAAAAACAATCTGAAACATTAAGAGGTATCAAAGCGCTAAAACTTTGATATTATATAGGTTGCAATCATGTCTAGGAACTGCGTTCTCTCAACAGCTCAAGGACAAAACACATCAAAGCTTGGGTAGTTTTAACTTCCACTTATAATGTATTGGAAGAAAAAATGAGTCCTTTCTTGCCTGTTTTTTTATCTAGTGCAGTTGAATGTTACTGAAGTGTGATCAGACTGTTCTGTTGTGTGCCAGTATTCCAGAGTATGAACAGTTCACCAAATTTCTTTATGGGATCTGGGTGATATGAATCAGTTAAACTTTAGCTGAAAAGGCTTACATGCATTCTGAAACTCCTCATGAGTGGGATGCAAGCCTGTAAAAGTAGTGACTGTAGTAGACAAGAAGTGAAAATATTCAAATCTGAGTCTTATTTTTCATTATAAACTAATGATACAAATATGATTAGCAGGCCAGTTAAACTCTAAAAGCAACTCTTCCCTCTAAATGTGGCTAACTATCTACAACAGGCCCACTTTCCCACACATCTATGTCAAGCACTGATATGATCTTTGGAGCAGATGTATCTGAAATTGCAGTCCTGCAGCAAGACAGCTCTCACAGACTTCAAGTTGTGTAACCTGTTGACACTACAATCAGCAAACCTGTTCAACAATTAGGTGCAGCATGTATGAGTGCTAGAGATGACAGATTGACAAAATATACAAGTGTAAAGTCTGTGAGTAGTTTTTCCACACTTGAAAAACACACATAACAGATGATGTTAATAACAGCTGATTACACTTTTATGTTTATCAGCAATGACAGACACTGTGCATTATGAAAAAATATAATAAAATACACAAATAAAGAACCACAAATAAATCAAAATGCAAAGTGGTCAAAACAGATTAACAAAAAAGGAAGTGATCTAGAAAAAAAAAAACAATAACTAGAACAAAGCAATCACTAAAATTATGTTTCAAATCTATCATTCGGCAAATTAAACAGAGCTCATTCATTTTTTTCTTTTTTCAAAAGCATGTATAGGTGCAAGACATGTCCTTTCGAGGATGTACTAAACTGACACCACTTTGGAACATCTTAACTAACGTAGCATGTTGTTGTAGAGCTATAGTAAATAATCCACACAACACAAGTGTCAGCATCAAATGTCTGAATTCTGGAATGAGTTTGTGAACTATAGAGCACACAAACACTTGATGAGTTTAAACTTTTATTTCATGACAATAACATTACATTTACAGCAGAGTAGTATCACAGATATATCAGGGTTCCCACACATTTTCCAAAAATATTTTTCAGGACATTCCCAAAGAGGACTTTAGGTAATCATGACATCTGCAATAGCATTTTTAGATTGTTTGTAAAGTCCATGGCAGCCCAATCTATAACACATCCAGTAACAGCCAGAAAGGTCCATAGTCAGGAAAAAGTCCCTCCGGAAAATTTGATCACAAATGATGACATTTAGTGCATTCTGATATGTTTTGACAGTCTGGCCAAGTGGACAACATATTGGTGGATTAAACATTTCTTTCTTGGTTTCTTTATCTTCAGATAGTCATATGTTTTGTGGAGCTTCCTGCTACCTTTTGGTTTTATTCAGTTTGTCAACAGCTTCATGGGTCTTGTTTTCACATCAAATTTGTCAACCCCTTCATGGGTCTTCTTGTTTTCTTTTTTAATTGTTTCCAGTTGTCCAAAGCTTAACTCTTTCACTGCCAGCCCTATTCTCACTTTCCACCCCTTCCCTGCCAGGACTTTTTGCTAATTTTAAGCAATATTCACAGCTCCACAAAAAACCTTGTGCAACTGGAATTATGACATGTTGTACATCAAATGAGACCTACAAGTGTCTACTTTCATTTAAAAAAATAATTGTTATTCTACATTATTCCGTTCTCTTTTTATAGGCATTTGAAATTCGTTGTTTTCATTACATTTCAGTGTTTGACGAGAAACTTCTGAGATAACGCCCTTTTTCTAAATCAAACTTCATGTCAGTGTTATTTTTGTCTGTTCTACTTTTTAGTGAAAGAATATTAGCCAGTACAATGAAATAATGTCTTTAGGATAAAAATACAAGCTTCACGTGATTAAAACAATGAGGACGAGTGTCTTTTTATCTTTAAACCAACAAAACCTGTGTTACAGACGAGGAGACATCACGGTAGTTTTTCTACTTTCTGATGCAGATTCTATAGATTCAGACGCTTTCACAGTGCAAAGATTATTATTAAACCCTCCAAACATGAAGAAATACAGTAGTTTGACTTACTCTGACACTTATGGATCCCTCACAGAAGAGAAAGTTTAGTTTTTCTCTTCCAGACTCGCTGCATAAGTCGTTCTCCTCAGAGTCCTAGTCCAGTAGGATCGTCTTTTCTTCATTTTAAAGATCAAATATCTGCTCTAAACTTACTCAACAATGTTTTTAGTCCAAGATGTGTTGCCTGTAATCCGTTTGAAAAGAAACACGATCCTTTAGATGCGGATGATCACCTAAACACAGCCGACTGCGCTGCCTAATGTAAACAGGAAAGACGTGCATTTTTCCGGTCCTTGGCTTCCTCTGCCCCTTGTGCTAATGTGATACTGCACTCCGGTGGTGAATATATGAAAGTGCAACATGATTGTTTACTACTGGTGCACCGAACACGTGCGTCAGAGAGCCATCTTTCGCCGCATATAAAAAAAAGCTTTTGACGACAATTGTCGTCATTGGCAGGCTACGGTTGGGTTCGTTATGACGACACGTTGTCGTCATTGGCAGGGAAAGAGTTAACAGGACAACATATTGGTGGAAATTGATAATGAAAACTCAGATTTACAAGACCGTAGTGCCCTAGTTCTATGTTTCAGTGAAGAAAAGCAACAGTTATTATCAGCCTATAAGTTACAACCAAACTGCATATTGCTCACCTTACATGAGAAATGGGAGTAAAAATATTGTTTGTGCATTATCTTATGATAGACTAAATTATATTCCAGGACAAGATTTTGTTTTCCATGACAGTTGTTTTTATCATTTTCCATACGTTTTCTATGACTGGAAAATGTACAAATTATTTTTAAGCGTTTCCAGAACACGTGGGAACCCTATACATAAAGGTAATTACTTACAGGATCACACAAGAGCAAAACCATGTATGCTTAACATATTCAGCAGTATAGTCAAAACAAAATAAAGCCAGCAGGGATTTATCAGAAGAATGATGGTATTGTGAATATATTCAAGATGGCAGGACCAATGGACATATTTCAGCCTTTTTAGCAAAATTACAGACTGTTTGATTGAAAAAACAAACAAACATGCACATAGAGGTGATTTATTCATGTGTGGAGGATGGGAAAGATGCCACTCTTCTCAACTAGATTTAACAAAAAAGTGATTTCTCTGCAAATTCTGTATTATGTACTTTGAATATTCGCTATGGCTGTTCGTTTGCTCCCAACGGCTTTGAGCAACAGTCTATAAAAGATTATTAACGTGTAGATTGTGAGTCAGAGTGATACACTTATCACAAACCAACTTTCAAATATATAAAGAAAGTCAATATTTTCATGTATTTTTATTTTCACATTTTTTCTCAGACATTTAGTCAATTAATAACTCAGTGTCTTTGTCGACCAAAATGTGTGTTATGTTACTGGTAAAAAAATTAAAAATTGTAAGCACTTTGCTGCATACTTTTTTAACATGTAAAAATCTTGTTTACCAGTATTTTTATCTGTGTACAAGTTTTGAACTGGGGGTATCCTTTTAGTTGCCCCATTGATCACTAGAATATGCTTAAGTCCAAAACAGTATCATATTTGATAATTATACTATTATGTTAAAAGACATGCTTAGAACATTTTCTGATGAATTGACAAATTATTGCCTGAATATTCAATAAATATATTTTTGTCAATATCGGCTAGGTCCAATATATCAAAGGCAAATGGGAGTATTTTGGCTGATGTCTTGCAAGAATCAACAATTAATGTGTGACAGAGGACACAGAACATTCATTACCATTTAAGTAAATGCACCAGATGTGACAGTAGGCCTGGGCGATATCGACAAAAATGAATATCTCGATAATCTTGGGACATAATCTCGATTACAATATTCAGACAATATTATTTCAAACCAAGCACAAAGCATGTCTTTAAATGTATTAGTTGAAATTTAATAATCAGAAAAAATTGGCTGGACTGGAATCTAGATAAACTTAAGACGTGCTACCAATCAATTAGTCAAATAAAAGTAAAACTAGCAAGTATCTCAATGATCTGAGAAAATATCTGACCCAAACTGCATTCACAAGATCACATGCTCAGATGTTTGCAGGCTAATTAACTACACATAAACAAAAACAAAAAATAAAAACTGCAAAATGAGATTTACATGCAAAAAATTCCAAATAAGTTTGCAATGTGCTTTCTAACTAATACAAATGATGGTCAACTCAGAGACCAATAAGTGATCAGTTGACTAAAATATCACTGCTAACTTTGATTAAACATTTACAATGTCATTTTCCTAATTTGTTGTTTTTTTTTAACAGCCTTTTTGATGTCTTTTTACTCAAACGATATACTCAATATTTCGTTTTTGCACATCGTCAAGACAACAGTCATGACATTATCTAAAAATAGTTATATTGCACACCTCTCTGAAAGTAAGGATATTTTTAATCTGTAAACTCTTGACAGTGAATTACAATTCAATTTGAAAAAAAAAAAAAGAGCAGACTGTAACAGGTATCAGTTCTCAGTTCAGTTTGAATACTTTTGCTTCCACAAACAGACACTTTTTAGATGCAAGCCACACAAGAAACACAAATGGCTTACAAGTACACGTCAATCACTGAGTATTGCAAGACTTTCATGTGACTAGTTTGACCATGAATAAGTGAAAACAGAACGAGCAGAAACTCTCTCAGGCTGACTACGTGAACAAAGTCAGAGGTCAATAGAGCCCGCCCCCTTCCTCACCCCCGAACAGTCCCACACAGCACAGCCAGGACACTCATCTAAAGTCGTTCAAAGGTCACACCAAACCCAGTATTATTTGACTTTACTGTGACTGCTTCACTCTCCTCATGTTCTGATTATCTACAGCCCTTAACAATACAGCTGTGCTCAACACCCAAGCAAGGGCCGCAGATGTCTGTCCATTCAGAGCTCAGTGTTGTTGTTGTGGTGGGGAGGGGCAGGACGGGCAGCTAGGATTGGTCAGGCCCAGAGTGGTTTAAGAGGAAGTTGTTGTGGGGGAGAGGCATCTAAAGCTATTGTTACAAGCAAGAAATAAATACCTCCACTGCTCTTGGCTCACGTCAAACCTTTGCAGCATTTCCCTTATTAGAACAAGATTCAAGACAAAAGAAAGTGGTAAAATAACAGAAAAGTCAAGAAAACAACTGAAATAGAGAATAGAAAACAGTTTTGTACTGAAATAGAGCAGACAGAGCTGGATATTAAAACATCTCTAAGGCCACTTAAAGGTCCTGTTATGCATATTTGCAAGCTATTAGTCATGTTAAAATATTCTTTTCTCATCAAACATACTAAGTGTTATGCCATATTTCATGATTGCTAAAAAAAAAACTACTTTTTTTGCAATTTACTCTGAGCTATCTCTAACAAGAAAATCAGCTGTATATCACAATATTTCAAGTTGAGACTTATCTAGATGTGAAAATATATCATACATGACAAAGCCCAACTCCAATAGAAAGGAATACTTCTGAATGTTTGACTATTAAATGTCTTAACAATTTCCAAAAGATGCATGCAAGCAAATTTTTCTAGAGATGAAAAATCTGGAAAATCCAAAATGATATCTGAGCTATAACGTTCTGATTTTCCAAACAGTTGATTGGGGCTATCCCTCAATTACAATTGGAACAGTTTCAATAAAAATGCAACTCAAACCTAGTTATACTATTATTAGAGGTGGGTTTTTATGACAAAAATGTGTTATATTTTTGGCACTTCTCAGATGACTTCATACCCTTAAGAAAAACACAAAACGAGTGGCTATCCATCAACAATTCTCACCAGGTGCTAAGCTAATATTTGACGTTCTGGGCACTATAAAATGTAATCTCTGACTTTATCAGGAGAAAATTAGACTAAGATGATACAAACTGTCAAGGAAGGACAGAGCATAAAATTATTTGTGCCTAAATTAAAAAAAAAAGGACTGAGTGACGAAACAACACAGCATTTATCCAACTTATGAATGTCTTGGTTGAGTTGAAAGCTAATAAAAGATATCTTAATACTACTCTCATATTCAAACAAGTGAAATTCACCTGACAAAAGAATTTAACAAATCAATCATTCAACAACACAACAAATGTATGTCGCCATGTTCAGAGACGAGGGATTGGTACTGAGGCAAATCTGAGAGGTAGAAATACAAAGGAAAGCAATTAAACAGTGCAGTAAACAATGACGTTTGACTGTACACTAATCTAGCAGAAAGCTTATGTGGCAGGTGAAGGCTGAACAGAGACAGAGAGAGAGAGAGAGAAAAGAGAGGCTGAAAGAATTGGCCGACAGCCAGCAGTACATCTCACGGGGCGTGGTGGTTGTACGTCTCAAAAAAAGGCAAGACATTCCCAGGACAAACTAGCAAAGTGCAGGTTTGGCTGAGACAGCAGACTGCAGAGTGGAAGTGGGGGAGGGGCAGTGAGCAGGAAACAGAGCGCATGTTGAATTACAACTAAAGACTTTCAAAAACGCATACAAAAATATATTCGAGCACAAGAGTGTTCCTCCACATTCTGTATCTGATCTATGGTGGTTGTGTGTTTTGGACTGAGACACACAGCGGCCTTTTGGAGGTTGCTGTTGTGGCGTGGGAAGGGTTAAGTTCACACTGCTCCATCTGCTTCCTGGTCTGTCCTGCTGTAGAAAACACAAACATGCTACTGGTCTACACACTCTCAAATCACAACTAGCGACTTTGTGCACCTCATTCCTCTGACGTGGCTCATGTTTATACTCTGGGTCATCACACGGTCACTGCCAGTCTTTTCAAAATAAACCTATTAGAATTACCTTAGTGTTGTGATTGATGGAATTTAACACTCAAACATGATAGAGGCTCAAACTGAGGAGTTAGCATGAGTCTTAAATAAGACGACTACACAAGGAGAATTTAGGAAAAAAATATCATTCAGTTGGTGTAAAAAGGAAATACAGTGAGAATCTGGAATTGAAACATTTGAATTTGTATGAGAAGAATAACAAGCCCAGACCAATTCAGGACAGAGAGGGACAGGCAGCTGCTGCTAATCAAAGGAGAGCTCCAGTCTGCTGCTCCGTCTCATAAAGACAGTAGCTCAGATGAGAAGACACCTGTTTGGGGAGTCGTCCGAACCTGCACAAGCCAGTGTTCAGAAATTACACACAGACAAGAGGTGGCTGAGCAGCATCTGACAAAAACAGCCTGAGCAAACTGTTGAGGTGAGTGTGAGAGACTTACAGTGTGTCAGACAACAAGGTCGGCCCATCCCGGAGAGGTGTTGGCTTTCTGACCGAGTACAGCTACTTGAAACCAAGGTCACTGCTGTGGGAGCAGGGAGGGGTGCACGGGACCGCTACTCTGCCACATGGCTCCATGGAATTTCGGCGCTAGTGCACAGAGGTACACAACACTACATACAGTACATAGTGGACAATGCACAGCATGAGGTGCACACGTCTGTTTATACTGGTGTGACACATCTAGGGACATCACCAGCATATTACAATACAACAGGATCTGTCATAAGAGACTCCATGTGCATTCTTGGTGTAATGTAATTGTATGATTTATGACCTCTTTCTTGTTTCTGTACAACAGAAAAGCTGGAAAGAGTAGAGTACCCCTTTTATGAGATGTTGAGGACCAACAGGCTTCACACTTTTTTTTTTTTTACTAATGAAGCAGCAAACTCACCAAGTAATCACTCATGAGGCTAAAAACAGATCTATTTATATTTAGAAAAAATAAGTCATAAAGGCAAATATTGAATATTGGTTGGTGGAGATGCATCTTTGCAAAACAATGAAGGTGTTATAACTTATTATCAATCAATTAACCTTATTTATATAGCATATTTTAAAACAACGCTAGTTGATTAAAGTCCTTCACAACAAGAATACATTTAACAGTAAACAATAAAACATTTGCACTAAAGCTTGAATAACCATGATATCAGGTCAAACCATGAACAAGTGAAAAAAGTAAGTTTTAAGAAAAGTCTTAAATTGTTGATCGATTGGGCAGTTCTAATGTGGAGAGGTTTAGGAGCTGCAGCTGAAAATACTTCGTCTCCTCTGCTCACAAGCCTGAGTGAGGCACCTCAGGGTTCTGTAGTGTGGGGATGGAGAAGCTCAGGCAAATAAAGTGGTGCCGTTCCATTCAGACATTTAAAAACAATCAACAACACTTTGAAAAATTTCTAAAAGTTACTGGAAGCCAATAAAAAACAGCCAATAGGAGTCATGTGTTGGTACTTTTTAGTTCTGCAATACTGCATTGCAGAATCCGCTGTTAGTCAACAATTGGGCCGCTGAGTTTTGCACTACCTGAAGGCAATCCAGAAAGGCCTGATCCAAACCAATGTACAAAGCATTACAACAATCAAGTCTGGATGTTATAAATAATTTATTTGTTTGTCAAATCTGAAAGAAGAATCCACAGTCACACCGAGATTCTGCACAGAAGTGTGGCAGAAGGAAGCCAGTGATTCAATGGCACAATCATGGTTATTAAATACAATTATTTCAGTCTTTTCTTTGTTCAGAGTTAGAAAACTGGCTTCCATTTATGATTTGATTTCATCAATACAATACATGTACTTAAAAAAAAATCAGGCCAAGGAAAAGTAAATATAAAGAATATAGGAGCGGGCCCAAAATTGAGCATTGTGGCACTCCACAATGATGAAAAGATACAGATGACAAACAAGAACCAATATGAACAGAAAAACTTCTATCTTTCTAATAAGAGTGAAACCATTCCAGTACTTTTCCTTTAATTCCCTTTTTTATCATAACAACTGGCTGTATAAAATATAATTCTAATATTGTATAACAATGTATTTATATTGTAACGCTCTGAATCCACCAACCACACAGTGACGTTCTTCAGATTACAGTTTCTCAAATATTAAATTGAGAAACAAACATAGCCCCACACCCATCAAGGGAAGACTTTCATGAAAACATATGCCCTCCTGACATACAGAGATGGGGACAGAAGCCATTATCACAACCATTATAGCTGGAAAGTGTAGAGTTGGGATTGTAACCGCGCTCTGTGCTCATTCAGACCTTTAATAGCTCCTGTTTGGGCTGCCTTTCTCCAAAAGAGTCTAGCTTTCCACACGATAGGGCAATAAAACCAAGCAGAGTTTCCAAAATTGCAGATTCTTAAACATGGTTAGTTTTAAAACACAAACAGGCTCATGCAAGCTAAAACAGGCTAATGTGCAGTCTATGCTAAACTAAAACTACAACAAAATGTTAAAACTAAAACAGTAATTTGGAGAAAAGTCAAACAACACCATAAGGTCGCAAAGTTATGAAGAAATGACATCATCACCTTCTACAATCCAAAAATATCTTACATGCTGGTCACAGATCATGTTTTTGTTGTGGCAAATTAAAAAAAACAACAACAACATGCAGACTGGAGATTTACTTCTTTACGTCCTTTCTCACTGTGAACAAGGGGCTGGTAATACTAAAATTAGCCGAGCACGCAAGACAGTGTTTTGCTGTTTGCTTGACTTTACTCAAACAAAACCAAATGGCTGCACTCAAAAACATAACATCAATATATTATCCAAATGTAAAACAACTGTAAACAATGCACAATAGTATTTGGTGAAAAATAAACAAAACTACAACTTTAGTGTGCTAACTTTTCACATAATCAAAGCTTGACAACAATGGAGATTGGCTCTGAAAGCTCCAAACTGTCTAAAGTTCTTTTAACAGACAACATAATACAAAATAGGCTAAATAAGGAATTAGAGCAATATTACCATAAACCAGATTACCAGAGCTGTAAAGTGACAGCTTAACAGCAAATTCTGACTTGTATTCAACACTAACCCTATCTCCAGAAAATTCAGCTTCCTTTGTTTGTTTTTAAAGAAAACAACTCAAATTTGTTGAAAAGTCCATTCTATTCAAGGTCTATGCTTACACGAAACAAAAAACACCGCTTGTTCATAAAAATGGAAAAAAGGAAGTTGTGTATGTTCTTGGCATGTGGCTAGTTTCTGTTAGCGTACTGACATGCTTCTTGCATCTAAAAAAATGAAACGCTAGTGCTGTCAAGCGAAAAATTATGAAATTAATTAATTGTGATCTGCAATTAATTAATTTAATTAATCTATTTTTAATCTCACCTAAAAATTGCTTAGAAAAACACCAACTGAAGTGTTTTTGTTTTGTTTTTTATCCAATTTAATTAATTACATATTGTTGCAAATGAGAAATATTAATATATTGCAAAAATGAAGACTTTAGAAAGTCTTTTGTTGCTAAGTTGTCAAGTTGAACAACCCTTATGTCCACTTTGCAACTGACATATGGAAACAATGAAGTTAAAGATTTCAAAATAGATTAATGCGATTAAAAAAATTAACTTGATTAATATGTCTGTAATTAATTAATCTCAATTAATGCACTAATTTGACCCCCTTATGAAAAGCGCCTCAAAATTCATAAATGCATTATAATAATGCATTAGGTAAGTCAGCAAAGCATAGTTGCTGTAAATGTTTTAAACGAAATACATCTGAAATAAGTCACAAAAATTGTGGATCGTGACATAAAGGTGAACTGTGTAACTTTCTGGAGGTGAAAAATATAAAGCTTAAGTTACATTCTTGTACATTCCTAATGGGGATAAATACTTTTTATGCCATAATGTGGAAAAAAGTTATGTCATAATGTGGGAAAAAAAGAGCTAAGGGAATAGCTTTTACATAGAAATACAAGAACCCCCTCCTGTAGGTTAAAAAACAGTCAGTTTTATGGCCATTCAACCCTGCTCAAAGTAAAGACACATATTTTTATATAGGGCAAGAAAGAAAACTAAATGACATACACATGCAAAACATTACAAAGTGCTAGCCAGGCTGGCACCACTTAGTGCCTCCACTCTATTTTATTTCCTTTCAGCTACTAGGTCAGGTATCGCAGGACTGCAGAAAGTCCCCAAAAAGCAGGAAGTACAGTCGCCCAACAAGCAAACAGAGGTGATGTGATGTGTTGACTAGGGCTGTCATGGTTAAGGATTTTTTCCTGCGGTCTAAATTGGTGCCTCAACAATGCGATATATGCGGTAATACACGAGTCCATAAAAATGCATACAATGTGGTTTGAAACTTCTAAGGCCAAAAATCACGTTATATTTATTTTATTTTTTATATACATTTTCTTGTGTTTTCAAAAGTTCTGTATACATATAGTGTAGGGATGCACGTTTTCACGGTTAATAATCGGTTAACCGGTTAAGTAAACGCAGAACTTTTTATTGTTGTTATTTTCACTGGACGTGTTATAATTGAGCACAGCAGTGCTACGAGAGTGAAAGCAGAGCAGAAACAGCGATAGGCCTTTGAATTTGGCACAACACGACTGAATAAAAAACTATAAACACTGTTTTAACGCACTGTTGCACTATGAAAAACTACTCATAAATAATGAGTTTTAAAGTTGCAGGCTGCTAACGTTAGCCGCTTACCTTCGATAGTGGCCCCGACCAAATCTGAGTAATCCTGTCTGTTCTCTTCTCCAACGTAAAATCCACGTGAATAAATCCTGCATGGTTGATATTTGCTCATAAACACTGCACACTGTCACACAGGTTTGCTCAGTCCTTTTGAGATAAACAGTGTTTTTGTAGTTTTAGCGATCTTTTTTTCACTCTTACAGACGTCAGCTGTTCAGGGGCAGTTAGCGCCATCTGCTGGAGCAACTGTGTCAGTTAACCCGTTAATCGATTAACCATGAACATCCCTAATATAGTGTATTTACAAATTCACAAACAAAAGAACCAGAGACGTCAGGCTGACAGCTGTTTGTCACGTGCTGCAGCACACTTCATAAGTTTCACTTTTGATTTCTCCGTAAGCGGTAGCCTACTTGGATCAAGTCAGTGGAGCACAACGTGCGCTTTGGAAAACAGGAGCTTATTTACACTTTTTCATGTCCATAGTAGGATTATTATAGAATCAAGATTGGATCTTTTTCCCGTTTTAGCTTGCTAGATTGTCAATAAGTACATTTTGCTGCGAACTCGTTTGGCAGCATCTGTACGGGAACCCTGCTCTGCGCAGGATTATAAACAACACATTGCGCTTTGCCTGGATTGAAGGAGACACGATTAACGTCGAGTTTGAATCAAATACGTTTTTGCTTCAACCTTTCGCTATAACTCCAGACTGTGAGCTAATGTGGATACAGCGGCAGCCTCTTCATACACGTGGTTGCTTTATGAGTGAATAAAAGTTACCAATAGTCTACAGATCTTCTGTGTACAGGTAATATTACATGATACACATCACTTTGTTTGTGGAAAATGTGCAGGTACATCTCGTGCTGACCTGCCACGTAAATAAACGATGTGCTGTGTATTTCGTGGCTCATTGACATAAATAAGCATAAAGCATCAGTGAAAGTTGGCACTGCCAAGTCAGACTAAGAGAAAGTTTAAAAGCTTTCTGAAAAGGCTGAGGCGATTTTTTCCTCACTGTCCATCATATTCCAGCGTCGCCACAGCTCAGATGCGCTTAGTCCCACAGTTAAATTACCCATGGGAAGGTGCGCAAAACCTTACCGCAGTTACCGCGGTTGCTTGAAATCATGTGCGATTGAAATGGTTCTATCGCAGTATTGCAATATCACGGTTATCGCGACAGCCCTAGTGATGGCCAGAACCAACCCCAGTTGAGATAACAGACTGCATGTGTTCTCCTCCTTTGATTTGTGTCAAATATTAACTTAGAATAAGATATTGTAACTTTTCATTTGTAAGTTAATGTCACAGAAACACAATAGTCAATAACACAATGTTTATGTACTTCCTGTACTACCAAAAGATGAAAAAGCAGCGTTTGGTTAAATTAAACGCCTACCATGAAGCAAACAAACCTCAATGATGCAATGTCAGATGTCTACAAAGTGAAATGAAACTAACCGATGCATTAGGCTAAAACATACTTTAAAAATTAAAGACACAATTATAGATAACAAATGTCACTTTTACAGGTCAGAATGTAACTAGCAACCCAATAAAATAGTCCATGTGACAAAGACCACCAACATTACAAAATGGGACTGAATCTAAATGATTCTAAGCATCAGGTAGCGCTCCTGTGTGTGCCTGTGTTAACATGTACTTAAGCTGCTGGATAACAGAGCTCCATGACCTCCCAGCGAGCACAAAACAACAACGCAATGAAAGCTTGCCAGCATGCACATTAGATACACTGTTTATTTTTAGAGCTTTTAAACCCAATCACATCGTCCAAAGCAGTCCAGCGATGCAGTGGCATATCCAGCATAGGAAGAGGATGTGGGCTGCATGCATATTATTTTGGCTGTAATATAAAGGGCACGTCCTTGGGAAATGTGTGTGACTCAGAGCTACACTGTAAAGCGCTTCTGTTTATCCTTTTCACTCGGCGCCTACGACTCCCAAGCTAACCGGAGTATTCTGCACCACACACAGCAGAGCAGAGCCTCTCCCACTCTATCCTCCTGACCACAGCAGGCTCACAGTGGAGGGAAAGCATACACAAACTGATTAACTCTATTATGACCTGGTAGTCAAGCCATGCATCTAATGACTAACAAACATATGGAATCCAAAAGAATATGCACATAAAATTTAGAATATTTGGATCATTTTGGCTATAGTGTTTTATTGTATTTAAATGCAATTGGTTTTAATGTGACCCGCCATGCATAATCCAGTGTTATGTCATCATCATCAAAGTTGTTAGGTTCATTTGATTGGTTCTAGCATGTTTGAGTAATCTGATCCTGCAGCTGATGCTTGTTTTCACCTACCATCTATCCCTGTCCACTCTGTATTTACTTCTGACTACTAAAACAAATCTAATGCCAAGAAAAACTTGTAGGGTTTAAATTTGAATACAGCCACTTTCCGACATTTGCTTTACAATGTGCAAAATGTAAATTACTGTCACATAGTTTATTACTAAATATATATTTCTTAGATATTTTCGCCACTGATTAACCTCCAGAGATTTTGCTAAAATGATAAATGTATCTGGACCATAACTGACTAAAGAAAAGCAACTCAGTACATCGATCATTTAGTACAGTCACTGCCAAAACTCCAACTACAAAAAGATTTTATTTTTTAATTTGATGTGAAGCTGACAATTCTGTTTATCAAAATGAAAGTAAATTATTATTTTTTTTAAGTCAACAAGTTACATTTAAGCAGTTAAACATTACAACCCTAACAGACAAGAAATGTATAAACTATATATAGTATGTTTATTCTTACTCTCAGATAAAACATGTAGAAAACATTATGAATTCAAAAATAGTTCAAATACTGGATTACAAATGGTCGTCATTTCACCAAAGGAACAGAATACAGTGTATGTAACTTCAAGCAGGTCAATATTTGACACAACCACGATAATTCAGTGCAACATTAAACATCTCAAAATAGTCACAGGAAATTGCAAGAACAAAAAAGAAAAAATAAAGTTGTTGCAATGAAAACTGTTGGTAGCGACCGCAGCAACGTTAAACATATTTCAGAATCCTCCAGTCTTACAAAGTGACCCTTTAAAACAGTCTTCATAAGCTCACAACTATTTCACACATAATGTACACTATTTTCCCTCTCAAATGACCCTTGACTTTTTGTGAAACTGCTTTGGACCTGCTGACACGCTGCAAAGGCCATCATGGTGCTCGTCTGTGAAAGCAGACAACCTCAGAAAGGCCTCAGATTCCAGTGCCTCAGATGTGCACTCGCGCTCATTCAGCATGCTATTAACGTGTTTCTGTGCGCTAGCTTCACAGAGGTGTGCCTGTTCTTCACACACAGACACCTTCTATACAGGGCGAGTGTGCAGCCGGCCCGAGGAGGGCTGAGGAAGAAGGGAAGGCAAGCAAAACAAAGCCCCTTTAGTGGGTCTGCACCCGGGCCGGGTCGGGCCATACTGGAGTGGCTCAGTTATGTAATGTCAACTAGTGGTGCAAACTAAAGGACCAATGCTGAAGAGATATAACAACAACTGAGGAACACTTTGATTACAACTACTGCAGTCTTTCAGCTACATCAACACAAGCTCCAGCAGCTGCAGGCCGCAAATATAAAGTCCAAATTATAACATTACTCTGACAAGGCAATTCATACAATAGACTGGACTGGCATTTGCTAAAAAAAAGGCTGTAGTGGATATTAAAGAGTCCACTCATAAGGTAAAGCTTAAACAAAAAATAAATTTTAAAAAAAGTAATCAAACAACTAATATTTGGGTATCTCACTCAAATATGTTTACTAAATAAGATACAGGCTATGAGACACCGCTCAGGGGCAGAGCTTTCTGAAAGTCCGCTCTCGTGGTCTTTATTTCGACTTGCGTTTCATCATTGTTGTCGTTTCACTTTTATAATGACACAAGTGAAGATAAGAGGTTTTCATTCTGACACTGGGCCCAATCACATGCCTGTAGAACTAACCATGTCTGTGGTGTCACTGCCCCCCTGCAACATGATGGATGTAACA
This sequence comes from Mugilogobius chulae, assembly GCA_038363315.1. Classification (NCBI taxonomy): domain Eukaryota; kingdom Metazoa; phylum Chordata; class Actinopteri; order Gobiiformes; family Gobiidae; genus Mugilogobius; species Mugilogobius chulae. The sequence goes on from CM076403.1 coordinate 30,078,519, forward strand.
GATTCAGGAATCACTTGATTTGATTGGATTCTCGATTCAGTACTCACAATTTGAGTCATAACAATTCTTTCATGATGCGCATTCAGGAGGAGGCATTCATTTGATGTGCTTAGTGCTGATGTGTAGCGTGGATGTGTAACGAGGACAAGTAACTAGGATGCACTACACTCAGACCCCTAGGACGCATCTGTGTAGGTATTTTAATATTATTTTTTAGCGCCCAACTCTAAATCCTGCATTGAGAGGAGTGTGCGATGCAAATTGTAACTTTTAAGCATTATGATGCATGTCACTGTGACAAAGTCATTGCAAAATGCTATGTCTGTGGCCTGATTTTTGACACCTCAGCTTAGTAAAGCTTTTGTCCTAACTTAAATATTGTCATGTCGCACGATAATCACTTAGTCCACACAAGGGTTCAAACAATATACACAATTTAGCACTTTAATCAAACTCTACCTACATGATCACCAACATAATTCTTTTTTTAGGAATGAACCATGTCATGGTTTTGGAAATGTTGGAAATATGTCATATTAGATAATGATTAGATGAAAAAGAGCTTCTGTCTCTTTAAATGAACTTTTACTGTGTTGGAGCTACAGCTAACACTTCCCTTCAGTTAGACTCAGCTCAAGTCTTGACTAAAGCAAACAGTTTGATCATAGACATAGCGGCTTTACACATATGACAACGCTAAAACCAGCTTTTAAAAAGCACTATTGTGTAGCATGAGTTCTGTGCAACTGAAGACAGTGTTTGCATGTTACTTAATCTCTAAAAGTACATTTAGTAAACTGAAACTACATTTTTGACACAGTCATACGTTGCCTGACCAGCCAAGCTTTGACAGACCCTTTACAAACCCTGAGGGTCTGGAAGCGGAGCGCATAAGTTAAATTTTGTGGGTGGCCTTTCCGAGTGCTGAGTCAACCAATCACAGAAAACCCGGAAATACCACCAAAACAGCGACACGATGTAAACATGTAGCACAAGGATTTTTTCAGTCTGAAGCCCCTCAACACGGTTTGCTGCTCAGGTTTGAAGGAATTGATACATTCATTGTTCAAAACCGAAGCATGAGCCAAATCAGCTGCGTTCACCGTCTTGAATGTTTTGAAATGGGGCTTGAAAGCAACTTCCGACTTTTTAGTGTCACGTGTCAGAATCGCTGTGCTTGATTGGATCATCCTAACATTGGACGAGGAAATGATTGGCCAAGGCTCCGATTTCGGACCCTTCTGCATTCAAACAGAATGTAACAGAGTGTAGGAGGGAAGGACTGGTCAGGCAAAGTCACACGTGGGTTTCTGCACATCTTATGGGCCTATGGTTTAAAGAAAATTCTGTGCATCGTGGTGCTGAGGCACAAAAGTTACTATTAGGCTTTCATTGGGAAACAATCACAAACAATCAAATCTCCATGATTCAACAGCTGTATTCACTTCACCCATTTACATGCCTATTGACATAACTGTCCTATAGAATAAGACAATAGCTAACCTTCATGTTTGTCTATGTTGACGTGCAGGCTTGGGCTTTTCTGAGATCTTTTTTTAGATCTTAAAACAATACCTAAAATCTACAGTCAGATAAATAACCACCTTTAGTTTTGGCGCGCAGTGCGACAGCCAGGTGGAGGACTTAGGCAGTTAAAAATAAAAGTCTGATTGTGATTTACTGAGCTGCTGCCGGGAAGGCACGTGATGGGCATCACATGAGCAGAGGGAGGCGGAGGCTGGCAAAGTCTGTCTGTGGACAGTACACCTTCTGCACTGCTGCTGCAGGCACCAGTTTCTCCTTTCTCTAGACAGTTAGCATTATGCAGCTTCAGAGGCAGAGACCAGCAGAATATAAACTCAGAACACTTAATATGCACATTATATATCTTGCCTGTGAAAGAGTATTAGCTAAACATCACCATCTCTAAATAAAAGATGTTTTGTTAACAGTGGCCCCCATCCCAAACCATTACCGAACAGGCTGCCAAATGTGCAAACAAATACCAACCAAACTGATTCAAACAAGGATGTCATCATTCTGATATCAGCCGATACTGTAAAAATGCCAAGATCGACAACACATACTGATACCATTGGATCGGAACATCTCTAATAGTTCAACATAAACAAAAACAACAAATAAACAAAAAACATTTTCTTTTTGGAAAGAAAAGCTGCAGAAATAATATCTATGTCTAGATGAGTCAGTTTGACAAAGAATGGCTACTAGGGCATTTTGGTGGACACATGCTAGCTGTAGCGCTGAGGCTTTGACCCACTTACTCTGTGTCTATCAGACAACCAAACAAAGACCTCAACACAGGGCATCGAGGACGAGGTTAGGCCCGATCTAAACTCTGCTGAAATAAATGCATTCCAAAGGATCCAGTTCAATGCAGCACTTAAGCCTGCCTGTTTCTACAAGTAGCATCTACACAGCACAATCTAAAGACAGTATATGAAAGCAGAGCTAGCAACCAACAAAAGACCGTTCATTTCATCATTTATGGTTCTAAACACATTCTAATCTGACATGCAAACAACATGACAACACACTACACAGATGTATATCCAAGTACAAGTATTTTAACCAACAAATATAAATACTGAGTCAGCAAGAAAGCAGGTGAGACAAGTAGATGTTGTGTATGAATGTGATAGCCTGGTTAGACAACAATACTAAAGGATACATTTACATACCGCTATGTAGGCTAAAGGTCACACTCATGTTACCTTTGGATTAATAGGTAAGTAGCTACATAATTACAAAAGAGTTTTAAATTGAACAACATTGACATAGTCACTATCTATGTGACATTCAAAACTGTAACTTTTAAGCATTTATCCTCTTAAGTATATCATCACCACACTACTAAACAACACACAATGCGACACAAAAACAACCAGCATAAACCAGCTACACTTCAAATTATCAGCAGCAGTAATAAAATCCTTATTAAAACTTACCGATTCCATGGTGTCGGGCTTTCAGTGGGTTAAAATCCAACCGGAAAAAACACCTGCTGCAGACTCCAGAGACCCCTGAGGGAAAAAAAGCAGAAAAACAAGGATTAATTTCTAAAACAAACACAATTTTGACCTTTTGCCAAATGATAATTAAAAATGCCTCACATAACATTTCTCACTTCAGTGTTGGCAGAGTAAAAATGTCAGCACACAATTTTGCATTGGACTGATCATTATAGCTTTAGAAAAAGGAAAATCAACATTTTAATATGAAGAAAAATGTATTGGAATGGTTCTGTTCATGTTGATTATAGGAAACAGATTTAAATCTGCATTTTTTTAGTGTGAACCTGAGAAAAAGACTAGTGCATAATATACACAGTCAAAGTGATCCTGTCTGATCTCCTGAGGACAGTTTATCAGGATTTAGAAGGTGGATATTGGGAGTGTTTAACAGAGGCCCAGTGTTTGGATGCATGGCTGACACCCCCTCCTCAGTTAAGCCCACATTTGTTCCATCAACCTGGTTTTAAGTTATCAGACAGAGACAGGGGCCAGCAGTCGGCCACAGGCAGCCAACTGTCAGTTTTAGCACTACTCAGAAAACCCAGCATTCACACCAACGCATCAAAATGTCCCTTCAAATCTACAAATGCATACACAAACGTGTTGATTTTATCACATGCAAGTCCTCATTTGCGTGTCTGAGACAGCATGACAACAGCTCTCTGCTTTGGAGATGGAGGGCAAAGCAGACTGCAGCCGACTGGAGTGGAGCAGGTGGGTGGTGGGACAGGATTAGGGCCAGACCCCTCCCACATCCCCAGTGTGTAACAATGCTGTTACATACACTTTTATCTTTGTGTTGAGTGGAACCTGTGGGCTTTCCCAGCGGGAAACAAAGGATTGAGGGATTGCAATAATCCAACAGGAAGCACAAGGCTGCCATCAACAAGAGCTGAGTGCAATATAACCAACACTGATCCTCTTCAAAGCATCAAATTTAAACACTACAAACAGTTGCACATCAATACTTTCACAGGATAAACATGGCAAAAAATTAGATATTTACAATCATAACACAATTTTTGTTTTTACAAAAGCGTTCAATCAAATTGACAAAAAATGAATAAGTGTTTATCTTAAATAAAAACTAAAATCAGATAAAAAAAATAGAGTAAGACAACACTTGAAGTGTTAACATTTACTAAGATTCAGAGGGATTACACATGAAGATAGAATTTGTTTTACAATATTAATACAATATTAAAGTCTAATTCAACCCACTTCTTTCTATCCAGCACATTTTACAAACAAAAGCCACTAATAAAAACAAAAACAACTAGATAATACAGTAATTAAACAATAGACCAAAACTAATAATAATAAAAAAAAAAAAAATAGATATCACGAGTTAAAAACAATTCAGATGTGTTTTTGTCGCCATTAAAACTACACTAGGTGCAGCGAACTGAGACAAACAACCAATAAAAACATTGGATGCATTGTCTTTTAAATACCCCACAAAGACCTGGGTTCACTTTTAAATACACCTCCCATGTTTGGACCAGGCCCGCGAGGGGCAGAGAGATAGTTCTGGAGGTCTACATGGTGTGTTATGTAAAGCCTTGACTCAGAGGACAAAGCATGTCTCCTGTAAGAGACACCAGTGCACAGCTCGCAGACTAGTTTTTATTACAGACCTATTTTGGTCCAGGCTTTTTCCCGCCAGTGTGGCAGATAGACTTCCAGCCTGTGTCGTACACATTTCTAAGTCTGGATGCTGGCATACAAAAATAATACATTGGCAATAAGTTCTATAAACAAGCAGAGATGACACACAATGAGTAAAAAGTGGGAGAAGGCCCTGGGGAACAGCCGATAAAGGACACTTTGCTGCGTGCTTAAGAACACAGACATCTGCTGTCCTGTTTATCTGCCACTACTGTAATTACAGTCACAGCCCTCATTTTTACAGACGAGCCTATTTGGGAGACGGGGCACCCAAACACAGAAGCAGCCCTCAGGCTACACTCAGGTGACTGTCCCTCCATCATACATGAAACAGCTCTGAGTGCTGCACACACATAAGTAAACACCTTCCCACAGGAGCACCAACATTTTCCAATACTATTCTCAGCATTAGATCTTAACAGAATAATCCGGAAACATCTTGGTGTACACAAATCCATCATGGGAAACAAAAAGCTGCTCAGGGATTAGATGACAGCATCACAGACTTGTTCAATAAACAGTGAGAAGCATGATCAAAGTCACCACATAAGGGCTCCAGCCTGAACTCTGAGGAACATCCAACCAGGTGTTTTAGTCACTGGCAATAAACAATAAACACCAACATCTGCTGCAAACAAGAGTAAAACAAACTAACAAACCTTCAGTGTTGAGGTTAGAGCCAACAGTGTCATCAACAATTATTGTTTCACTTATGAAAGCGAAAAGAAACTGCTGCCCAATTCTTGATCAATTCTATGCTAAACCTCTCCAACGTTTCAGAACCTCTATGATTGTCCCATTTAAATCTTTACAATCTATACAAAATATTTAGCCGACTAATGCAAAAACACCACTGGTCAAAAAAAAAAAACAATACTTCTTGGATTATCATAAACACATTTACCACGCAGGTCACACAGGTCATGATTTTGAGTCATTTGGAAAAGTATCTACTATTGTTCTTAAAAAAAAAACTAGCTTATTTCAAAGTGCTAGAAAGAAAGAAATGAAACGCAGAAGAAAGCAGCAGCCAATGCTAAATTTTGTGCAGCAGCATTTAAACTTTGAGCTAATTATAAAACTACTCAAAGTCCAGACTGCTCCTCCTGACTTTATCCAGGCCCCAGAACCCCTTTTCAACAGGAATAACCTCTTTATTGAAAAGGAAGAAAAAAATCCACAAGTCCACATTTTGCTTTTCGCACAGCAGACCTGGGTTATCAAGTGGTCTGAGGCACAGAATGAGACCAGGGAGTTCTAAACCAAATAAAAGCCTGCCCCAAAGCAGAATGGAATACAGTGAATGCAAAAGAGATTTATATTTTGGAAATGCAGTAAGAGTCGACCACTGATTCCTGTCCCACGTTAAAGGAGAATTTTTAATTAAGTTTAAGTGCCAAAGTACCAAATTTGTACCAAGTTCCATTCCAGGCTAGTCATCTACAGACTTCAGCCTCTCGTTTCTGAGAAGAATTAGGAGCTTGGAAAATTCCAGACTCAACTTTATTTGGTTTATTTTTACTGCATTTCAAATAAACAACCTCGGCATAAAAGATTAATGATTAAATTAGGTCTAAGACTTCAGCAGAGTTCACTATAACATTGGATTTGGGCCTTTAGTAAAAATAAAAAAAAAAGTTTGGGGTCACTCGGTAAAATTCCCACCTAAACTAAGACAAAATCCAAACAAAACCAAGTGCTTGAGCTAGGATGCTTAAGTACATTTGAAATCCTTTACAATATAGTAGGCATATGATCTTTTTAGGTAGCTCCATGTCAATAATCAATTTAGACCAAAAGGCTCTAAAGCTAGCGATCACTCATCACAGTAATGCTAACCCTATGGCACAGAAACAATAGGAAGCAGCTCAATATAACAGGGGCTGTCCTGCCTGCAGCATGGCGCGGCATCAGGTATCATGGCTTATTGTAATATGTGCACTAATTAGATTCAGTCATCTGCTGGTGAATGTGACAACACAGAGGGGAAACCTGATGCAGAGGGGTGTGGGGAACTGGCACGAGGGAGGAGATAAACGCTCACCACACCCACTTTGCTCCAAAACATCTACATTATTGATAAGTCTGAGGTTCTGCAGCGGGGCCACAGCACACAGCAGCTCTCCAGTAGCAAACCAGGGCACTGCATCTAGGACAGTTCCAAGAAAACATGCCATATTCAACTAAGGATGTTATTATGTAATCTAAAACAAAGACGACATTCAGAAATTATACACTTGAAGTTTAGTCACTACTATAACTAGGTCAACCAGCACTACACTAACTGCACAAATAACAACTAATTGCAACTGAATCAAAATCACAAATTGAATTGTTGCAATTATCAAATTACAAAACGACATTCAATGTAAAACAATTAGCTTTTAGTTATTCCAAGTCATTATTTTTTGGTAAACTGATTAACGTAGCAATTATTTATCTCATAAATGTGAAGTGAATTTTTACAAACTTAAACAAAGGTGTACTGATACTCAAAGCTCATCTCAATTTCTCAGCTACCATCATATTGTGGTTTTCCATTTCTCGGTTTGATGCATCTGTCTCTTCAAATACAGACTATTTTTCTACTTTTTTATAACAACTTTGCGTTTTGAATAGGTAGTTGCAGGTTCAAATTTTTGTTCCTGGGCTGCACTTTTGCATCTTAAAAGAGGTAATTCTTGGCAATTTTCAGGTGTGATTACAAAGATACATTCATTTTTGACTTAAACATGGATATGAGCATATTTCAATGTCTAAAAGTAATTTTTATTATAAAAATACTGTATATACTACGCCAAACATATTAACAGAGCGACATTTCATACATTCACATTGTATTTTTAACCTAAAAAAAAAAAAAAAAAAAAAAAACATTTGCAGCCGCTGCCATTTAAACCTGCTGACCCCCACTCTCTGACCAGCAGTAGCAAAGTAGAAGACTGTTCATAGGAGGAAAACTTTTTTTCTTTTAAAGCAGCTAGATTGTTATATCACATGAACACAAACGCAATCAAAACAAAACCATTACAAAAATATGTGTACGAGTGTGAGGCAAACTCAAGCTGAAGGCTCGTATGAAGCGAGGAGGCTGCAAAGAGAAAGCAGCAGCAGCATTGGTCGTGACACAGTTAGCGACAGAGCTTGTTTGTTCAGAGCAGCAGCAAGCACCAAGCTAGGCTCACACGCTCTCCCTCTCTCTCCCTCGCTATTGTTGTCAAGGTAACAAGCTCTGTGGACCAGGGGAAAAAAATATCATCACGTTCCAAAGATATGCTCTTTCAAATGCTGGCCTGGACTCAAATGAGGATGTGTGCTAGTTTATAGTAGAGCTCGTGCAGTAGAGACTTGAAGGGGCTGTTCACACCGGGCGATAGCGAGAGTCAGAGTGATGGCATCTGCTGAGGACAGGTGTAAACGCAGGAGAGGTGTGGAGACAAACGCAACAAACACGGCCTTCAGTTTTGGTTTACTAGAACAACGCTGATCTGCAGGTAGAGACCACAGCTGCATCATATTGGAAAATGCAAATGTGTAAACAATAGGGCTGCAGCAAGTTAATCAACTAATCACAAATAAGAAATTATACCAATAATCATCAACTAACGTAGTAACTGAATAGTTCACTTAGTATACACAGACTCCAAAGCCTCAAGTCAAATGCTTGGAAATCAGACAAAAAGTAATCACTTCAAAATGACATTAAGCAAGATAATGAATTAAAAACATGTTCAGATTGTCATTAAACACACATACGTAATTCCTGCAAAGTAGGGCTGTGCCATTAATCAAAAAATCGAGAGATCGAATCGAAACGAATCGTCAATTATTTGGAGATGGGTTTTGAATCGAAAGATCGAAAACTGAACTTTTGTCAATAAAAATGTGTAGTTTGGAGCAAAAGTCAATCTTAGAGACAAAATAATGATATAAAGCTTCAAAAAAATCTAATAATTGGGATATAATAATAATATAATTTTGTTTATGTTCATAAATGGCATTTTTCATTTGTTCTTGAAAAGGTTAAGCTAAATCAAATCGAAAATCGAGGTAGATCGAAAAAAAATCGTGATTATATTTTTCCCAGATCGCCCAGCCCTACTGCAAAGTGTAAGTGTACATTAATTACACTTTGCAGGAATTACGTATTGTTTCACAATCATTGTTTAAGATAGTTTGACATGAGTCTTCCGATCATTGCGACATAAAATGTAAAAAATATCAAACACTGTCACAACCATAAAGCAGGATGATCCTAGTGAATATTGTTTTAAATGACAAGAAATGTACACCAATTATACTGTACGACAAAACATTTTAAAATACAAAGCAGGTAACCTGGTTTAGACCACATGGATCTGTCTTGAACTCCAATTTGAGTTCTTCCACATTATCCATCTGGAACTTTACTTGCTGAAAGCATTTTGGAAAAACTTTGGGCTGATTGGGTGTGCAGCCTACCTTAGTTTGTGCTTAACCAAACACAGCAACGAATCATAATGGCATATCCGACGTCCAATGTAAGATAGAACAAGTGTCACACACGGACACCTCTCTGCTCTTTTTTCCAAAAGGAAATACTCAGTATTTCTGCTAAAACAGAGTCAAGTAAGTAAGCTTTATTTGTATAAAGCTTTTCACAGACACAGAGTCACAAAGTGTTTCACAGTAAGATGTGAACTGATAGCAGCAGAAACATGTTCATACATGGGAGCTGCCATCATCGTTTTGATTCAGGCGCTACTTGCTGTCATCTTTGCTGACAACACCCCTTCCTGCTGCGATGTGATTGGGCCATTAAACCACAGGTTCGGACTCCAAACCAATCAGGCTGGTGGGAGGCCAGATGGATTTCTCTCAAGTTTGTGAATTCACAAACATCGCGAGAGAATCCATCTGGTTGGTCAGGTTAGCAAAGCAGGGGTCCAGAAGTAAAGTCCAGACTACAGAACTTCATCATCTAAAAATTGAGCAATTCAACATCAGAAATGTACACCTTCAGTGAAATTAAAATTGTGTTGTGACACAACATAAAAACAAACAATCAAAAAAGATACAAACTAAATGACCATGAACTATCAACCAGAAGTCACACAGAGACAGATTTAAAATCATAATGAGAAAAAAAATCTCATATACAGGAACAAGACCATCAATAAGATTTAAGGCAGGACTCTACCTAAAGTAAGTCTGTCAGGCGAGGCATAGACGGTTTCATCTGCCCTAAACTACATACACAGGAAAAGTGAAACAACTAGTGTAGACCAGGTCGAAACCAGTACTAGAGCAGGATTTAAACAAGACTTTTACAGACCTTACAAATAATTTGTCTTAATTGTTGTTAAAAGCATAGTGCAGTTGGCCACAATTAATGAGCTAACTTGGCTCTTTGGGGCATCAACAAATGCAGCTTCCTCACACATCCACACGTGCCTTTCTCACCTCACAGTTGCAGGTTTAACCACATCAGTCTGTGCTCACCTTCTAGTTCAGCTTAAGCTCATTCATGATGACATTTTAGTCCTCTAATGCTGCTGCATGTAATGTTTGTCAACTTGAACACACAAAGTGCACACACCATTTGCGCATGTTGCACACCAAGTCATCAAATAAGCATTTATTTACCATTTTTGCAGCGTACTCTGACAGAGCAGAACTTTCAGATGAACTGCAGCTCTAATGTGAGAGAGCTAAAGAGATGCAGCTGCAACGTATCAAAAACAAAATATACATACATTTTTATTTACAAAAGAACTTGTTGTGGGTTAGACCAAATTGGTTGAAGGCCTGGATGTGTCTCAGAAAATAGAGGTTATGCAGAAGACATCACAGCATTCTAAATTGTGAGCAAAACTGCATGAGAGCCAACGGTGAGAAAGGACGTCTCCTCAAAGCAAGTCTGATAACAAATACAAAGATCAAGACTGCTTGTATTTGTGTTTGACGTGAGAAAATCAGGTAAATAGTAGAAAAACAGATAAACAACAGGAACACTGAGGTTGATTGCTGGAAAAGACTTTACACGCAGTTCAATTAATAGAAATAAAGATTATTCACGTCTATTCAATCCATGAGCTGTGAAGCATCAAACACAACCTGTGCGTTTTCACAGTTCTGCCATTTGTCATTTCTGTTGCCATGACGGCCGGATGGATATTGGAAATGGAGGAGCTAGCACATGGTACATTTATCCACACAAATAGCCGGCACAACAAGTGGACTATGTTGGTTTTGTAAAATGCCTGCGGCCGAGCGCTCACCCACACAATATCTGAGCTCCAAACTGGGCATTTAATAAACTCTCAGTTGACACACTTAGTTCTCACACATTTACATGACTTTCAACTGCGTATAACAAACTGTACAATCAGAGGGACACTTCCACTTTCACACAGAAGAGTAAACCTGGCTCACACCAGACAAGTGAGCTACACATTATCAATCCATTACAGAAAAGGTGGAACATCATGTTGAATATTTGAGCTGATTGATTGAAGCGCCCCAACAGCAAAAGAAGCCGCAAAAAGATGTTTTTGTTAAAGAACACATATTATGCAAAACTGACTTTAGAGTTTCCAATCCGCCTCTAACATTGCTTCCTCATCAACAACACAGCTGGAGTTTTGTCTCTGATATAATCTTTGTTCTACTCTGAGCCTCAGAAAACACCTTTCTGAATGTTCAAGATCTGTGGTGTCATAGATAGACCTTTGAAATCTTCTGCTCGGTTTAAAAGTTCATAAATCATCCAGACTCTTTCGTAGCATAAGTGTATCAGACAATGCTTGATTTTCCTTTGCTGCTAGAAAATAGAGCTCTAATCAATTCCTGTTGTAGGAAACGCATAACAGACGTGTCTTTTTGGTGCATAACATTCTTGAGTGCGGGTGCACAGGACCATGTTCAACAATGGAACAACGCAAACAATGCTTTATATTTGTCCTCTTCCACAAGTGCATGGCTTTCATAAGCAAAAGTAATTCTGCTAAGATACACTGAAGAGCGTCCATCTCAACTGCATGGCCATGTTTGATTTGGTTCGCTCACACAAACCACAATACTGCATTGTAATTGGTTCGCTACTGCGGTGTGACTGGTTAGGCACACAGGAGGCGTCTTTAACCGTATGTAGAGATAGACCGATATTCACACATTTTTATGATATTGGCTATCGGCCTCAATTTTGGTCTTGAAGGCCGATTTTTAAAATTTTAAAATGTTTTATTTAATTTCTTTATAGTTATTCAGTTTCACATTTTTGTAATGAAAGAAACAAGAAAACATTAATTATCGTAAAGAAAAAGTCCGTTTTTGATCAGGCACCGCCTGGGCAGCCATAGCCAGAAGGACCCCTACACACACTAGAGCGGGGGAGGAGCACTAAGCGCCTCAGCACCAAAGTTGAACGGAGAGAAAAACATGGTAAGATTCTTTTCTCTCTCTCAACATACTTGTTTATTTCTACATTAACACTTAGCAGCAATCATTTTTCGAACTTTTGCTTTCAAGTCCTCTGTAGAAGCCATCACCGGGTGTTTGTTTACAAGAACACATGCACGTGCTTTCCTTTCGTCATGCTGTTGGCAGCATTCGGGAAAACGATACGCTGTATCATCTAAAGGGTGAAAACAACATGCAGAATTGCATATCGGCCACTGAAATCGGCATCGGCTGGTCAAATCGTGTAAAAATCCGCATCGGCCACCCAAAAACCCATGTCGGTCGATCTCTAACCGTATGGCAGAGGTCTGGTCAAATTAATTTGCAAGAGTTTATGCAAGTCACTAAAATTGCGAGCATCCAGGTGGTAGTACCAGGTAACAGAGGGATAAAAAAAAATCATAAACCAGTATCTTATAACAGGTAACTAAATCCATCTTCTTTTAGTCACATTTTTCTGTAACAACTAGCCCCAGTTCTTAGCATGTCTCAGCTATGGCTTGACATATTGGCTGCAAAAAGATGTGACAAAACTCCAGTCGCAATCATTCAAATATGTTTTCATCATAAGCTCTATCTATAGCTCATTTTCTATACAATAAAGATGCACCAATTCAATACTGGGATTGGACAGCAGCATCCATGAAATGTGAAATATGAATTTTGTCTGTATTGTTTATCAGCTCTGTGATATCGGTTCAGCCCCAGTGCCTTTATTGGTTTTACAGTAATGAGACTGTTTACTAGATGTGGGATAAAATTGGGATTCAAAGATACTCAATTCACCACTAAAAAAAAAACAACAACCTTGTACTTTTGTAATCATTTTTTTTTATCATTATACAGCAAATAACAGTAAAATACAGTTACATGACACTGTATGATTCAGAAAAAATATAAATGCACAATAAAACTCGTGTCTGTAGTATTTTAGCAACTGTGGCATGTCCTGCTTGTGAAATTCATTAGTGGCTTAGCGGACCTTTTGTTCTGCAATCCTTTCCAAGACCAACCTTCAGCTTTAAGAGCCCAAAAGTAGATTTATTTGTTCTTGAACTCAGCTTTATACACACATTAAAGTATTGCAATACATGTGCTATGATACGATACAATACAGCAAATTGTATCTATTCCAAAACAATATACTGTCCCACCCTACAGAGTTGTGTGGTGTAGTATGAGCTGCATTGTCTGCATGTCAGTGCTAGGTCACTATGCCACTAAATAGTAGCTTTTATTCTGACATGTAACAAATAAAATATCAGTTAGCTTGACATTCACACCAGGAAAAACAACTGAGAACGGACCAATAATGATTAAAAATTAAAGTTTCTTTTAAGACTGTCCAACAGAAGTCAATGGGATGAAAAAAGTCTAGATTTAACACATCATAGCTGTAGCAAATAAAAAAATGATGAATCACAATGCTACGATCTTATCTTAAAAAAGCATTGTCACAGGGATGAGCTCAATATACCAGTATAACCTGTTCTAATGAATCTCAATTATACTGATGTTTCGATCATTGCTCAACCCTAGACTCAACTGTACTAGGGCTGGGCGATTTGGGGGGAATAAATACATTTCTTTCGTCCTATTGATTAATGTCAACTTTCGATTACATTTACTTAGCATTTTGACATACAAATTTTAAAAAATGACTTTTAGTGAAGTGGAACATAACACACATTACCAAATAGCATAGTAAACAATCAAATGTGGCTTCTGCTCCAAACCTCATGTTTTACTGACAGAGGGAGGAGCTCCTGTTCAAGAAGCACACCTGGATAACAATTGATTTGTCGATCTTTCGAATATTTATCTAGCCCTAGTTCTGGTTAAAAATAATACAGCCAGAAAAATACTAGGACATATGTTCAGCAGCTATGACACCATTATGAAACTACTGTCATCCCTCTGTGGACTAGCCTGTTGTTTTGTTTTAGTTTTAAAGCAAATGCAAAAACTAGACCTTCAGTGTTTGTATTTTGGCTACATATTAAACATGCTGAGTGTGGTTATTATACGCATATACAGTATTAGCTGTTTTATTAGCAATTATATAATGTACCAAGATGGGCCTCTGTGAATGGACCTGTTTGCTACAGTTTATCTCCTTCAAATCATACTCTGATTAAATGTGCATAATGAATGACAACTTGTGTAATACAGAAAAGTAAAAGATGGTTCCATTGTCGATGAATAGAACTGCACTGCAACAACCTCTGACTACTGAAATAGACAACATAGGAGTTGGTTCCTTTTTTTTATCTCTAATAAACATGTAGCATAAACAAACGAATGTGCAAAAACAATAATAAAAAGAACATACACAAATGAGGCATGTTAAGCGCAATATAAATTGGCAGCAACAAAAAAGCCTTTGCAGTGCAATGTTGCTTAATTAATGTATTTTGCACAAATGTAGTCAAAAAAGCTTGAGACAAATCTGAGCAGATAGTTATACTGGTCACTAGTCTTGTGTTTGATGAGACCTTCATGAACAATACAAATTTCTTTTGTCATCAAGAGATGTCGATATCAATGTTTGATTTTCGAGGACAATTTCTGAGGCTGATTTTCTCTTCTTAGTAAAAAAAAAAAAACATATCTGGGGTGAGATAGTATAATTTGTTTCACAAGCTTTCTCTGTATTAAAGCACATGAGATCACAATGACTAACAAACAAGCACTTCTCAAAGCTTGTGCTGCAGCCAAAGTCACGTTAATAATCAATTTAAAGCTGCAAACTTAACAATGGAGAGAGATAAAACAAGTCTTACCATTTCTCTCCAAACCTAACTTGGAGCTCAGCTGATCACTGTGAGTGAAGCTCACAGGTGATAAATCTGCCCAAACGTCTGATCAAATATCAACCAAAAGTAAGGTTGGTCACCAGTATGCCGAAAAATCCAAATATTGGCTCAAAAGTCAGTCGATACACTGTATATCAGTCGATCTCTATTAACAAATATGCAATTTCTGTGTATCTCTGAGCAGAATTCTATCAAATTTACAGAAAAATACCCCCAAAATACTCACACATATTAAATGGCATTACTAAAACCAATCGTCCACATATCAAGACCAAGAAAATGCAATGCCATGTGCCTATGGAAACAAATGATTCTTCTTTATGTTTTTTAATTGTTGTTTGAGGAGGAAACAGGGCGAACAGTTAGGTACAACGCCCTTAGCTTCCTGAGGAACTAGAGCTACTGCAGCGGAGAGGATGAGTCCAGGATGCAGCAGTGAGTGTGATGCTCATGAAATCACAATGTAACAATGTAAAATACTTCAAATTATTTAATTACATTTCTATTACAGTTGTGATGATTGCTCTAATCATGTAATCAAGATGATTAACATTAACTCTAAAAGTGCATTTGCATCCTTCAGTAGAGAAGTTCTATATGTTTACAATAGACACATACTTCAATTTGATCAGTTGTCTTTATAAAAGGCACTGATGAGCCACATTCTCTCAAGAAACTAAGCAAATAATAGTGGTTTCAATTAGAATACTTGAATTTGTTTTTTTTTTTATATAGAAGTTTCCATAGCACAGTTATTGTCAAAATATCTACTTGTGTGAAAATTAGTCTGCAGTCTCCTGTCTAGGTAATTAAAAAAATCCCAGAGATTTTGCAGAGTCAAGTAAGTCAAGTAATAATTCTCATTAAAAATGAAACCCTTAAAAGTGCTCACCCCTATTGCTGGGATGCTGCGCTATAACAGGCAAAGCTTTGCAGAGCTTTAAGTTCTCTTAACATATACTTGAACTGTAGCCGAGAAACATTGCTAAGTACGACTGCAATTGTCTTAATTTACAATAATCATAAATAGCATAAATGTTTAATTTTTCACATAATGCAGTAGTGTGTCTACCTGAAATAAGAATTCTTTGATCACACATGGTTAAAATCGTGCAGTGGACCTGGAGCACATGGCTGATTATAAACAAGCTCCATGTTTGTGCTGCTATTAGGCAGTGTCCACATTTAATTAAACCAAAGTTTGGCCTCCGCTCCAAAGACTAAAGGAGCACATCAAACAGGAAACATAAATCTGTTTTCTGTCATTGAAGGTTTAAATGTCTGCAGAGTTTCCACAGTTAGTTTGTTGATCTGACTGTTCCATAGCCTTAGTCCAGGCTAACCATCTGTACATAGCCATACAATACAATACATCATACAAACCAAAATACATGCGCCGTAACAATGCATGTAACCAGTGTTACATTGCAGTACATTTGCAGTTCATTGCAGCACTGTGCCTGGAGCAGCTACCAATCCCCTGTACAACTATACAGTTTTCATAAGTGCAAGTGTGCAGAGCTGATCTGCATACAACAGTGAAGTTAAGCATTCCTCCCACGACAGGGAAACACTACGAACTTGATTTTGCAAAGTTAGCATTAGCAGTAGTCAGATCACTTTAAACCGTATGAACTGCACATCGGCTTCAATGTTCCTGTGCAACTTTTAGTATGAAACTTAAGACTTCTTAGGACCTTATGTCAAAATTTAAGATCTCATTCGCACTTTTAGAAGCATAGTTTAATGTATATAACAAATATAAATTCATATAGATCTAAACACAATTGGCAACAAATATATATCTTTATTGATTTTGTTTGTTTTTTTTGCTATGAGCACTTATTTTTGTTTATTTCAATTTTCAATTGTTTTCTTCTATAGCAGACAAAAATTGGTAAGAGATGTTTAATGCCTGACACACATAATGACTTGATGGACTATGCAGAAGCATATCTAAAATCGGTAAAACTTTGCCAACATAGTAGTATACAGAGATGGTAGAGCAGCTCTTGTAAAACTGGGCTTATTTCAGTGAAGAAAAAAAAAAAAAAACAGCCCAAAAAAATTTGATTTCTGTCATAGTAAAGTAATGCTCTGCACAGTGGAGAATAAAACATTACTACTATTATGTATTTATCAAAACATTTAAATGTTCAATATTATTTTTTTTATTATAGCAAATATTCAAGGTTATGTAATAATGTAATTTAACTGGTGACAAATTAAATATTCCTGTATTTCTAAAGGCACGAGATCACAAATCTGATATTGATATATGACTGAGGAATTACGTACAAACTATATAAAAAAAAACAGGTATCAGATCAGGAGCCTAAAAGTGTAACAGGACAACACTCGCTGAAAGACGATAATATGTAATACAAAAACACACATTTTATTTAGGTAAGTTTTAACTCTGATAGGGTTTATCATGTTCAATTAGGGCTGGGCAATATCGTGATAAAAATCGAATCGTAGCTCATCCCTGTGACAATCTGCTTTTTTCATTAAATCTCATATCGTGATTTCCCACATGCTTTCAAAGTCTCACTTAAAAAGTCTCTTTTCAAGTTGGTTTTACAAAATAAATTCATTATAACTAAACATTTGATTTTTTATTTGATTTTTTTTTTATTTCGAGTTTAGTGCAAAGAAATTTACATGTTTACATATTTGTTCATAATACAGAATAGCACTGTACATGAATTCTTAGCATATTTTCAAGCTTAAAGTTGATCCTAATGTTAGAAAAACTATTAAAATATGCCAATACTTGTTTAGTAGCAACACACAAAGTTGAATTAATCTTTTTTTTTTTTGTTTGTTTTTCTTTTTTTATTGAAGGGCTGAGGTTGCTTGTTTCAGGATTTATTTTTGAAGGCTTGGTCACTTATTTCTCTCTGAAATCTGGAACAAACAGACTTGACAGCTGGATTTAGCCATTGACAAGTAGAAACTTCTGAAAACTCAGATACTTGTTTTCTAAAAGACCAAAAAATAGACATGAATCGTGATAAAATCGAAATGTGATCTGACTCCAAAAAATCGTGATTACATTTTTTGCCATATCGCCCAGCCCTATGTTCAATTTGTTTTTTTTGGCGACATTCCAGTTTAACAGCTGAAAGTTTGTTTTCTTACATTCTTCATGACAGATTTTGCTACTAAAGTGAATTTCCTAAGTCTCATTAACTTGTGTGTGCACCAATTCTTATGTGTTATTGTCGGCCATTTTTCATGGCTCACATGACAATGCAAGTCTAGTGAACACAGATATAAACATTCACTTTGCAGTTGGCAATGAAAAAGAAACATCCAATGTCTACAATGTTGTAATAACATCATGAGCTAACTGCTAACTACAATGAACTAAAAACAATGGTCAAAACTGACACATTTTCAATGCTCAGATACCCACAAACATTGGTGCTGCACAAAAAAGGCATAGATCTGAATGGAAAGTAGATGGAATGGTTGTATTCTGGGGGTTTTAAGTTTTAAAGTTAAGTCGCAATCTTCTCTCTTTACATTGACACAGATAAAAATAAGCACTATTTTTATGTTTTAGAGTGAAATTAACGTTTGTACCGTTTTGGATAAAAGGGCATTTTAGTTGAGGGCTGCTTTAGTCAGAGTCGTTTATGGTCAGAGCAAACCAGGGCATCAGTCTGGTGACAGACAGTTAGACCGTTTACATGCAGACCAGGAAAACTGGTTAAGTAGCCTAGTCCAATGTACACAGATTTTTCAAAGTGCATCTAAACTGACTGAAGCGCAGTAAATTGATTTTGGAAATCCAAATGACACAGTCGTCTCACAATTCTGGTCCGTATTCAGTTATTATGCAAACGGACAATCATTCTACACCTGGGGAACGCGCTGTGGATCTTTGCTTACCATGTTAAGCAATATACTGTACAAACCATTATGTTAATTCTGAAGCAATAAAAAGTGCCATGCACAGCCTCACATTTAACACAGACCTAGAACACAGTCTTATCAAGTGTGTCATTTTACAAATTATATTATCAACAGTATTATTTACATAATTCAATGTAATACAGACTGAATCAAAAGACATGATGTAGCAGGACCAGCTCTAAATGTCTCTCCAGGTTTAATCGGTTTACCCTCGTGCATGTAAAATGGAGCAAAACTGGATTGAGTGGAAAACCAAATGGAGTTTGTTTTTTTAACTCAATCTGATGTTCCAGTTCATGTTCTGTTACAGACAATCAAACTAGTCCACAAAAAATATTGGCATGGCACAGTATGTTAGACCATTAATCTGTCTGATTTGATTAAAAGGTTTGAATTCTAGACTGCAAGTTCCATAACATACTCAGGAGGAATAACTGCAACTAGTCAGACAAAACTGAAACAAGCATGAATAGAGCTAAAGACCTAAAGATAACTCTTGTATGTTTTTTAATAAAAGAAAGCATTTGAATGTGGCTAAATTTTTTTGCAAAGAATGTGTCCTTTAAGAATACAAATTGAATTTGCTTACAGCTCCTTCAGTTGTGTGCATCTTAGAATGGTACCAATAGCAAAAATTACCGGAGCAGAATCACACTTAATAAATAAAACAGCCGAGATCTAATTCAGTGCAAGACAAAGTTAAACAGAAATAACAGCGCCAGTCTATAACAAAGAGTCCAAATCCTCAGTTGTGAGACGAGGTTGTCATCTGAAAAAGTCAATGAGGAGGTTTTCTAACACAAACTCACACTGACATTTAGAAGAAACACGCGGCCTGCCAAAAGCAAATTTACATGGTCTGGTCTGGAACATGGAAAGGTCTTCAGCTCACGCTGTCAGACGAAATGGTACATTCAAAGAATTATGCAGAGATTGTGAGTGAGAACTGGCTTTGAATAAGTAATGAGCAGAAATAAAAGGCTGTCCTACATCCACACCAGAGATTACACTGCTTCTGCGTCTATAAAAAGCTCCACTGCAGGAGTGTGACTGACACAGGCTCCAACTCTCCCTCTGACTCACTCAAACACTGTGTTTGTGGGCAAAAGGTGAGGACCTGCAGATTCACTCATTCAGGTATTATTGTTACTGTCAGACACCAAACTGCACTTGTCAGACTGGTGCACGCCACAGATTAAAGATAGTTGTTTAGCACCAGCCCTGGTCCATTTCCTGTCCTTGTTGCCCTTGTGTGTGCAGAACTGAGGTATGTGTTGTGCACACAAACCTGTCGGGCCTGACGCCAGCACCAGCCTGTCACTTTAAGAGCTGCCACATATTCAGAGGGGAAAGTCCCGGAGCTACACAACGCATTTTCCACTGCTGTCCTCTGCTCCTGATCACAACTAACACGGAGCTGAGGTGTGACTCCAAATTAGGCATTAAGAGGACAAACATTTGTAGCCACTGTCCTCAAATTCACCCCAATAGTACCTAAAGCATATAACTCAATTACAACACAATTTATTTATTTATTTATTTATTTGACAGGGACATTGCACAATAAATGATTGTACAGACCAGATATAGCTACAAGCTAATTTTCATCTGTAGTCCCTGGGCAGAAGCAAAGTGACGGCAGGTTTTAGTGTGCAGCAGGTCATCATTAAAAAAGTCAAACCCTTTTGAAATACAATTAAAACATAGACACCAGCACCAGCAGAGCAGACACCAACTAATCACAAAAAACACAATTAACAATTTTAAATATTTACAATCTACCTTTAAATATACACAATTTGACATACTTCCTACACTAATGACTACATACCTGGTTCTCGTTAAGCCATTTTTTAAGATTAAATTTAAAATGTCCTATAGTATTAGACTCTCTCACATATAAAGGCAAGGAGTTCCAAGCTCCAGCTGCTTTTACTGAGAAGCAGTTCTGTCCAAATGTAGTGGACCTAAAGTTTACATAGCAGTCTCCTCTTGAGGAGGCTCTAGTTGTCCTGACTCCTGCCTCATCGCAAGATCTTACAAAGGTTTTTAAAGGAGGAGGCGCTAAGTTGTGAAAAATCTTATACATAAGACTGGTTTTTGCCAGCAGGATGACATTTTCCAAAGTTAACATCTTGTATTTCTCTACAATGTTACAATAATGATGTGACCTAGGTTTCAATGATTGATGTTGTTTAGGAAAAAGGTTATATTATTATTTAAGTAATGACTGTAGGTTCTCTCCATGTCCGCAAACAAAAGACATGCATGTATTGAATTAGCATGAGTTACTAAACATTGCAAATAAGGAAAAGTCCTAAACAACCTTCTGGTCACAGAAACCCAAGTGAATGTGAGTATACTGAGTGGATCAGCATTTTATTTTATGAAGCAATTAATACTTTTAATTAATGAATACAATTAATATTTAAGAAAAGCAGATAAGGTGAAGGCTACAGTGTTTCTATATGCTAATGTTCCTCTCATCCCTCGCAGCACGCAGACAAAAACAAAATAACACAATCTGAAGGCACTGCACAATGCAAGGAGGAAGCTGGGGCGGCATCCACACATCATACAGGTGTCCTGTTTGTAAAAGGGCTGTTGCAAAAGCTCATTTTGAAGTGTGATATTGCCAGAGAAAAGATCACATCTTTACACTTTTTAAAATGATAACTACCGCTAGGCCTTAATGCACAACATCAATGAGCTGCAGTAAATACAAGAATTTAAATATTTATTTCAAAAAAGCTGCAACAGCATAACCTGGCTCATACCGGATTGTTACGTGTATAACTCTGAATTTTTGCAAATTATCAGTCTGGATTGACTGCAGCTGAAAGTCATCAGGAAAAAAACTGAAGTTTGAAGCATCTGAACACAGAAGTAGCTGGGAAGACATATTTTTTGTTTAATACAATTGAGATCAAAGCACAACAATTTTTCTCATTCAAAAATGCACAAAACTGTGTGCAGTTTTTTTAAAAAAGTCAAAATAGTATTTTATTTTGCTAAAATTGGTCAAAATATGTCCATCAGTGCAGTCATGTTTGCGTTTGTTCAAATGTGCTCTTCCATCTACATCACAACACAACACCTGTACAATACAAGTGCTGTAACTCCTTTCATTTGTCAAACATAAAGGATTAAAGGATTTATTTATGATTTAGACAAATGCCAGGTTAGACAGACAACCGAGATAATAGAATACTATATCCACACATGCAGCAAAGCCGTCCAAACTTCCTGGAATTGGATGAAGTTAGAAAATGACACACTGGCCTAATATGATTCAGTAAAATGTGAAAGAGTTTAATGAATTTCATGACAACAACAGTGTATGACACCAACTAAGCAGTCCACACAAGGAAAATACATTATTGTCCATGTGATTCCAGATTTCATGAGAAAGCTAAAGCCAGAATCACTTCAACACCAAAAGCTGCACTGACAGTGAACCTCAGTCTTAGCCGCTGCTACAGAAAGAGCTGAGTGGTCAAAACGTGGATCTCTCCTTTGTGTCGTGAGCCGGGACAAAACAAAGTCTAGCAGTCCGCGTGGGTTAGCAGGCTGTGTGCTGACCCTCCTCTCTGTGGTATTTGGGTATGCCTGTGCTTTTCATTCATATCCCAGAAGCCCCAGTGCCCAGGCCCTCACCCCTTCCTGTTGTTGCATTTCAATGTAAATGGCCGGCTGAATGGCTGCATCTGGCTCATCAAAAGGCAGGCCTCAGAGAAGAGCCATGGTGATTTGAGATGCAGCCAGGCCACATTATCTCACCCCTCCCCCTCCAAAACACTGCCCCAACAGCCTGACCCCTCTGACTGACCGGACAAGTCGAAGGAGTAAAAGACTAAAGACCAGAGTCCAAAGACACATAATCATAAAGCAGCCCGCTGACCTCAAGGTGCGTGCTTTATATCAAAGGTACACCGCATCAGCACATTTACTAGAACAGGACTGCTACTGCTTTAGCAAAGGTTCTCAAACCTTTTACACCAAGAACCACTAAAAAAAGTGGCTTTCCAAATACCGCGACATAGCAAGGCAAAGCAAATTTATTTGTATAGCACGATTCATATACAAAGTCATTCAAAGTGCTTTAAAGCACATAAACAGACTATTCCAGTCACAAATTAGGGTAAAACACAATCTTGAGTATCAACACAAAAAATACAGAATTTGACAGAAATGCAAGTTTATTAAAAAACAAGACAAGAAGCAAGAAAAATATAAAGACATTTAGAGGATAATATATCTGTCAACTAAACCTCATACTTGTGTTGGATTGAGATTGGCATTTGACGGATAAAACATAAGATAATCATTCATGTCAATATTTCCCACTCCTAGAAAATGAAAGCAAACAACTGGCAGAGCACAATTTAGAAACTAGAGCAATAAACTGGCTAAAAAAATGCATTGAAAAACAACATCTCATTTGAAATAAAAATATTTTTAATTGCATTATCAGTAAACAAAATGTCCCAACAAATATACATTGACAATGTAATGAGCAACATGAAACAAAAAAAAGAAAGAGAAGTTTCTCTGAATATTAAAAAAAAAAAAAGAGAACCGTGCCACCCCACAGTTGAAGTATTGTTGACCAGAGCTGTTAAAATGACAGGTGATGAGTCCAATAGGACCATATTCATCATGACTGCTCATCTACAACAAGTGAGTACATGACATGTCCAAACATGCTTAACATATTCCTGACTGAATCAAGACAATGCATCTGTAGTGAGAAACTCTTGTTTAAAGTGACACTGTGTAACCTTTTAAATCAAAAGCATAATCTTAATCTTAACAAAGTAGAAAGTCAAAATTTTAGTTTGGGGCATTCTTCATTGTTAGATTTATGTCATACTGTAGAAGGTTAAAGGAACAAGATTTCAAAATGAGAGTGATTGATAAAAGAATTAGCCAATTAGGAGCAGGCATCAGCTCTCATATGACATTTTAAGTAAAATCATATAGGAAAAGGTTATTCAAATACATATGAAAGAAAGTACACATTTTATTTCTTATAGGGTAAAAAAAAACTTGACCAAATCTTGGTGCACAAAGCTTAAAAAATATAAATCCAATCCAACTTGATTTATATAACACATTATACCAACTCAAAGTCTCCAAAGTGCTGCACAGAAAAAAAAGCACAAATTCTTAAATATAAAAATAAATATATAATTGAAAAATAAATAAGTTAAAATCAAAACCACATATACAAAATAAATAATAAAAGACTGTCAGAGGACCACACAATTCTCATGCCGGGTTAAAAGCCAGTGAGTAAAAGTGTGTTTCAACTGAAGATGCAGTCTTTATGTGAGGTGGAAGAGCGTTCCAAAGTTTTGGGCCAACAACAGAAAAAGCCCGGTCACCACGACTTTTAAGTCTCGTTTTTAAATATCGAACGAATGCCTGGTACCACTTTCCCTGTCAGATCTTTTGAAAAAATGCACTACTGACAAAATATTATCAAAAACTCTATTGGCATTAGAAATGATCAACACATTAAAAATATTGCAACCACAACGCTTACAAAAAAAGGATATTTCAACTAAACTGTTTCAACAAAACCCTAGATCACAGCAGGCCACAGTTGCAGCAGACCTGACCGACTAACCTCAGGCCATTTCCCATAATGCATCACTCAGCACAGCCTTCTGCCCTGCTCGCATCCACAACACCAACTGTTCGGATTGTCTCCGTCTAGCCAACAAACCAGCTACCAACTAAGCAAAAACACAGACTCGCAAGATTACATTTCTTGTACTTTGCACATCTTTTGCTGAAGAACAAAATAATGACAAATGTGAACGGTAACATATTTGTAGTAAATTTAGCTAAACATAAAAAATACCAATGCATGTAGAGCAGATTCATGCCCTGTCTATTACAACTAAACTTGGAACATGGATGACAGGCAGCACTACCGCTTAACTTTTGTTTTACGAGAGTGATGACTTCCCATGTTTTTGTTCTGCATCTGTGGTCGTTTGACTGTTGTTGCGACACTGCTGCGGGAGCTGATTATTGTGGCTCTTGAATTGTTATTATTAAAATGAAAAAAAACACAAAAATGTCTCAGCCCCGTCCCCGATCAAAGGCCGCTCTGAGGCTGACCCTCTAAAGTTTCGAACTTTAGCTTTTTGTTGAATTTGTGTTTTCTTCTTACATGGATTCTGTGGCAGTTTGATACTTAAGGTCAAATCCTGATCTAAAACTGGTTCAGTCAAAGTCAAAACACTTAAACTTTCAGAACAATCTTGCAGAAGTCTAAATGCAACTAAAAGAAACCAACCGGAGCAGCTGAGGCCGAGGTTCATGGTGTAGTAATTTAACATCTAAAAACTGTTTTTTGCTAAAAAAAACAACAAAAAAACAAAACCTTTGACCATGAAATAGCAACCATTTCCACAGACATGCTGATATTATTAATGCAGCTACAACTAGAGCTGAAGATTCAATGTGACCCGGGTATGGACCGGTTTTAGCTTAGTTACTATCATTGTACCCTGGCTGAGGTCTGTAAATTGTTGGTTGCGCCAGAGTTTTAGCTAGATCTTTTTCATACCAGTCAATTTTACTGGCAGGGTCTGGACATTCTGGTCAATAAAGAAAACAATCAGTCAGATATTAATGCCTTATACAAACAACAACACATGAATTATGGCAGTACGCACTTTCACCTGCCCTACATGCTTATTATAACTATGAGACGCGCTTTGATTCGTGCTCGTCCACATACTAAGTTGTTTGACGCAGGAGCCCGGGACAATGCAAGCGCTGAACTCGAGTCAAGCATAAGCAGCCTGTGTGTCTAAGACGAGAGTTTGGAGCGCATTGAGACTGCAGCGGAACCCACTTCTAAACCAAAGATTTCTAAGTTGAGCGCAAGGTTTAAGTGACAGAAAAGGCACATATTGATGGGCTCCACGTGTAAAATGTTGCACCTGTGTGTCTCCAACAACAACACTCTTCTGTTCTGTTCCGCTGATGTTGGTCAGCAAATCTGCTAGAGACGCGCTTTCCCGAGTTTCTCTCTTTATTTTCTCGTTTTCTCCTCTTTTTTTCTTGAGTAGAGAAGAAAAAAGCTGGCCTGCGCAGCACTTACACTTGATTGTCTGGAGAGTTGACAATCATCTGCAAACAGCGTCAGTGTCATGTGTATCAACGCAAGTCTTGTTTGTAGTCTCTGAATCCGAGCAGTGCATCAACTGACAGCAGAACGAAAAAATTTGGAACTATAATGCATCGAGTCGGGTTCAAGACTGCTTGGGCTGGATTTTTTTGGGCCTGATTACAGTTCTAGTTGCAATACTCACAAGCAGAACATTCTACACTAACCTTGGGTCAGAGTTGAATGGACTTAAAGTAGGCTGCTGAACACAGCTAATCTTACAAAAACATGGAAAAGACAGTGACATAACACAAAAGAGGAAGGACTGAACTAAAGGAGAACTGTCACAACAGCATGACAAAAACAGTAATCTAGCAACATAAAATAAGGGCCAAGAAGCAAGCACTTTGAGTGTGTACAACTTAAAAGGTAGAGTTTTAAAAGATTTTCCTTCCATGAACTATCTGTGTTCCCAGACAAGTAAAACATGTTTAGCCAGAAGTCAGAACCAAAAATACTTATTTTAGCAACAACCATTGAAAAGATGCTTTATTACACAAACATTGGGCATGTTGGTCACTATGGAGTGAATCTCTAATTTGGGGTGCCAGTGCCTATGACTAAATCCGGTTAATTTAATCAGATTGTATAGCAGCTACTGTAGCTCGGAGAGAACATTCTGGAGGTTCTGAATATGAGCTTATCATGGGGCATAGTCGGTATATAAACTGAAAATAAGAGACTAATACACATCTTTATCTACAAGTTATATTCTGGGAAAGTTTATTTTTAACCAGTGAAATAGCACAAACATACCTTTCCTTTAAGATTTGTCTGAAAATAATACCAGAATATGAGTAATGGTCTTACTGTATCATGTTTATGACCATGTTTCAAGGTTTACACATGAAGCCACAAGCAAGATAAACAAAAAGTCTACTGCTTTGTCTCAGTTTTAACCAATGTAATACAGCGCTTCACAATTTCAAAAGTAAATGCTACGTTTTAGAAGAAAATAAAAAAGATAAACATCCATCTAGGTTTGAGATGTTTAGAGCAAAAATCATATTTACAACAAAAAAACATATCCAATACACAAGACTGGCCTAGCTCAGATGAAGGCATCATCAACCATTAGGACCCTCCAAAGCCCAAAATGAGGCTATATGGTCCCTGAGGGGAACAGCAGGACTAGGGCCCCGCCATTTTGTTCCATTTGGAGCAGAGGAAGGGGGAAAAGACTAGGCAGAATTTCAAAGAGCATCAGATGCCATTTGAGTATCCACCGAGATTGTGCAGCTATAAAAGATTTACTAAAGTGGAAATGGGTGGAGGAAGGGGGCCGGTTGAGGCAGAAACTGAGCCATGCAGAGGCAAGAAACAGGAGTAGCCACGCTTGTTTACCTAAAAGGACCACACCATGGCTCATGTGGGGGAGGGGCGTGCTGACAGAAGGCAGGCGGCAGAATGAGGAGTGCAGCTACAGGCTTCCTTTGCTCGATCTCAGAATATATGAGCTCCGCTGCATTCTCCCAGTTGCACATAAAACAGAGCGCTCAGCTATATTCTGGAAAGACCGCCCACACCCTCACACACCTCTCAACAACAAACTCCAGTCTCTGCAATCACTGACCATCATTTGTAAACAAACCAATATGTTGGAGGGCAGCTTGAGAAAACTGTTATAATAAGCCTTTTATCCATTATGGTTAAGGAGGTTCAGTCTTCTTCTACACACACACACATACAAACGCCAGAATAAAACCGGATAAACAGCCCTAGTCCAATTGAGGCCCATTGTCCAAAGTGGATCTAAACTCAGGCTTATTAACTGGTATGTCATGAATCAGTTCTGTGAAATTGAATTGACACATTTATTCCCTTGTTCGTACTGGCTCTATGCACCGAACATCAATTGCTTTGGGTTTTTTTTTCAATAGAGCTAATTTCTGTACTTTATGAGCATTTCCTGTTCAGTTCATTTTTATAAGGTTTTTACTACATCAGTGAACATGAATAAATATTCAGTAGATCAGGCAGTGAACGGTGAGTGTGTTGAATGTTCTGAAAACATGTCAGACTTTAAAATCAGAAACATACTACACCAAAGAACCAAAGTGTGTTTATAAAAAACATGTTTGTATCTAAATGCTAATAGGAAATACTCATAAGTAGAGAAGCTAGCCATTTTGAATATAAACAAGCCAACTGACGTTCTGTGCACCTACGTTCTGACTATTGAAGCTAGGGACAGTGGGTTTTTTCAGTGTTTTTGTCACTCACCTGATTGTAACATGTATGAGTTTCATTCACAAATCTGGAATTAGCAGCATAACTTTTGTTTCTACTCAGGGATAAACTCTAGCTGACAACAGCGCTGGCTAGTGTTGCTGCTACAGCCGTATCAGACAGTATTGCACGTATTGCTAAACAAATAATCCCTTTATACTATCACGCTTTTCTTGTAAGTCATAAATTAGTGGCGTTATCCATAATGCTGTCAAGCGATTAAAAAATTAATTAATTCATTATGATCTGTAATTATTTAATCTATTTTAGTCTCACCTAAAATTGCTGAGAAAAACACTCAACTTAAGTGTTTTGTTTTTATCCAATTTAATTAATTACATTATTGTTGCAGATAGAAAATATTATTATAATGCAAAAATGAAAACTTTAGGAAATCTTTTGTTGCCAAGTTGTCAAGTTGAACAACCCTTATGTCCACTTTGCAGTTCACATGGAAACAATGAAGTTAAAGATTTCAAAATAGATTAATGCCATTAAAAAAATTAACTCGATTAATATGTCTGTAATTAATTAATCTCAATTAATGCACTACTAGGACAAATCCCTGAATTCCCACCAAATGTTTGAGATTTTAACTCTCTGCCAACAATTTTTGTGTGTCATTTCTGTTTTAGACAATCAGTAGCTCCTATACAGCGTGTCTAACTGCGCCACTTTCCTCTATTGATCGTACAACAACTGACCAAAGGCCTGTAAAGCACAAATAAAACAAGACATTGTATCAATAAACACCTCAACTTCCGACCAACACCAAGCGTTCCCTGACATGTATGTTAGGTGAGGGAGGGTGCTTGGTTCACAGACAGACACTGTGGAGAAGCATCATGTCGTAAACTACATTACTTTAAAGCCCTTAAAACAGATTATAACAATTTTCTAATTTTGATTCACTTTGGTGTGAGTCTTGTGATAAATATTTATCACAGTTTTAAAGAAGTTAAGTTGCAATTTATGAACAAATTGACAACTAAAAGTAGAAAAATACAAGAGGTAATTTAAGTTCAAAAACAGAATCCCTCCACGTCACCAAAAAGCGCCAAAATACAAAGACAATTTACACACAACTGACAGTTTCCTTGAGTTTAACACGATTCAAGTGTTACAAGTTATAATAATTTGTCACATTGTCACTCCTGTGTTATTTGTGTCACATGTGTAGATTCCCCTCAACATATGTCATATTTACTGGTTTACAAGCTAAATGTTTAGTGAAATCCTAATCATAATTATTATCATGTTTTACTAAAAATGTAGTCTGTAAACTGTCTTGCACACTTTAAAAATTATGAAATTTGATCTAATATTTGCGGATATACATTCAGAAGGAAAAGTTTAATCAACAACACAAACTCCAACACACAAAACAGCAGCATGCCCTCATCATCAATGTTCAGTCATCATACAGAGCATGTGGTGCTCAGTCTGCAGCAGACATGGTGCAGCCTGCAAGACTAAAGGAACCACAACACAGACAATAACCCTGTTCAAATCTGCTGTAGATGGTGACAATATTGAAAGGCATGAATATTGTAAATAAACTGACACTGATACCATAATATTAATAATGGATCAAAAATTATATAAATGAGTGTATACTTTATGTGACGACCCCAGTTTAGGCGCATCTAGTGTTTGTTGTCCCCTCTGCTGCTGGGTCTTCTCCTCGCAGGTTGCAGTCAGTGGGAGGTCCGAGCTGCACCTGATGGTGTGCAGGGTTCACCAGTGTAAAAAAGACCTGCCTGAGTCTTTTTCTTCTCCTCACCATGACTTCTCATTGTTATTTGTTACTTTGCACAATATTTTGAATAAATATTCTATTTTTGTACAACTTTTAACATGTGTGGACTACATCTGAGGCAGTTCATGAGCCAGTGTTATTACTTACTGTAATTTGAAAGACAAGAGAAACACCACTTTTGTATTGGTTTGGAAAACAACCAACATCGTTAAACTTGAATAGCCAAATGATACATTTGTTTGATATTTGGACTTTGCAATAAAGTTCTTGTTGTTAAAAGATTGGGGTTAAGTATTTTGTAAGTAGATTACTAAGTAGTAAGTAGACTACAGTAGACTACTTTTAGAAGAAGTTATCAGTTTAACAGTAATCAGAACAAAATTTTCCTTGCAAAAAGTGGTATAAACAGCTTCACTTTTACCACATCCTTACATGTCCCCAAAAAGAAATGTCATTTTACCTGCAGCAGAGCAGAAGAAACAGCATGTCAAGAATTGTACACCAATTAAAAACACATCTCCAGTCCAGTGTGAGTTGTAACTCTGAAAACTGTCTTTCAATATTAAAGAGTTCACATAAAATCAAAGCCAAACAGGACCATCATCATTCTGCTCCTAGCCCCAAAAGAGTCTTCTCAAAGTAAATGCGGTCAAAACTATACAATCTTCAATCCTTCTTATCCTCTTTATAGTAAATGGTGTGAAATAAAGGTCATGTGCAGCGATAATGAGAGTAAGGCCAACTCACAGCACACAGAAACACGTGAAATATCTGCTGCAGTGGTCTCGCAGGCTTACGTGCGTGAACACTGTGGCTGGCAGGAAAAGGAAGTGAAACTTAGAATGCAACTAATAAAATAATGTATTAGAGAACATGACATAGCGTCTCTCCAGGTTAAACACTGTGGGTATAAGAGTTAGGACTGCTGTTGATGTAAGAGATGGCCATGTGTCTGGGAATGACACATGAACACAGACAGGCCAATTATTTTATACTAACCGATTTCGATAAGTTAGAAATGTTGATATTGGCTGATATGGGCGACACGGTGGCGCAAGCGGTTAGCGCTCTGGCCTCATAGCAAGAAGGTCCTGGGTTCGACTCCCGGGCCGGCCAGGGCCTTTCTATGTGGAGTTTGCATGTTCTCCCCGTGTCTGCGTAGGTTTCCTCCCAGGGTCCGAAATTAACTTTTTGACTCACCGGCCAAGTTGGCCGGTAGATGAAAAAATCTACCGGCCAAGCATATTTTTTACCGGCCAAATATAAAATCATTTACACATACCTTTGAATATGTTTTTTTTCATACTGTATTGGATGCAAACAAAGAAAGTCACATCAACATGTTGTATTTCACTAATGTAAAATACTTTTATTTAATCAACCGTTCATTTAATGAACTGGTCTTTTGTGAAATATAAGTTTTCTATTTTGTTTGTTGTTGTCAGTATAGGCTACTACACACTTTCATAAAATCCTGATGCATGATGTCACAGCGATTACTTTTACGTTTCAGGTCATTTACCTCCCTTTGAGTAAAGGTTAGGTTTGATTTTACCTCATGCAGATCCTTTAGTAGTGCATCAATCCTGGTGTTTGTGGAATCTATAATAATTTTCACAAAGCCTTCAAAGTTCTATTGTTTTGTTGCAATAACACATTCTTTTGTTGCTGTAAAAGTTCATTCACTTGTGTCATAGACACTTGTTCATCCTCCGGTTTACTCTCGAGCTTCTGCTTTGGTGGCTTGTTATCCTCTGCACACACACACCCCGGACACGCCGATACGCTCTCCTGGCTGCGCAGCCGCCGCACCGATCAGGTGACCACCGATCAGCTGTTCCGCTTTAGCTTCGTGTTTAGCCACCAACATTGTTCGGCCCGGTTTTAACGCACGGGAATCCGTTGGCTCTTCGGTGTTAGCGATGCTGAAGGAGACAAAAAGGAGAAGGGCCAGCGGTGCGATACAGAGGAGTAGCGTAAACGGTAAACGCTGCCACTTGGAAGCAGGCTGAAGCAGAAAGTTGCCCCGGCGGAAAAGTTACGCGCTAGCCCGCAGCGGTGAAAAGGATGGAGGAACAACAATCTCCGTGAACACAGCTCTTTCGTTATGGATTTTTGACTTACCGCCGAGTGTCCTGGCAGGGCTTGATGAGTGGATATCAGCACGGTAAGTTGTAGCTGTTTACGTCTGTCAATGTGTTAACCAAAATTGGCCCAGGCTAACAAGCAGCCTTCATGGCTAACTTGGATCGCTCTGATGAAAAACAGTTGATCCGATGATTCTCTCTTTCGAAAAAATACTGCTTACATGAAGCCAAAGTATTGGAAAACAGGCTGCCCAAAACGTTAGAGTGTCGTGTGTGTGACTCCCGGTAAATAGCTCCACACGTTCCCAACTTCGAAGCTCTCCTGTCAGTAGCGGTGCTGTTGTTTTGAAGTGACGTAGGTTTGTGTGTAATGGTTGTGCGTGCGCGCGCAGAGTTTAGATAGAGGGAGAATCGGAGCAGACAGCAAAAGAACACAAGTAGAAGAAATCCGCCAACATAAAGAGTAAAAACATAACTGATTTACTGCTGATGGGGAAAAAAATTTACTCGCCATGTGGCGGATAGCGCTCTGAGAAAAAACATGTCCATTAATGCCTCCCCTGACCCTTCCCCCAGGGCTCCCCTGCAAAAGAGATTCTGAATCTCAGTGGACTTCCCTGGTTAAATAAAGGTCAATTAAATTAAAATTACTATTAATGAATGGGCGATATTGACATAAATGCATATCTCAATATTTTATCTTGATAACGATATTCAGACGATTATAACAGTTTGCATTCAAGTTGTAGAATGCAAGTCATAAATCTAGATGGTCAACAAGATTTCTGATTAATAACACTGTACTTTGCTGTAAAATATCTCAAAGACAATCTAAAAGTTAATTTAAGATCATTTCAAAAGATAAGTTTCAATCTGGTAATTTTCATTGGTGACACATTTAAATTTGTGCAACAACAAAAAACTGACTTTGAGCAAGATTTATTTGTGCTGCAAACATCTGTGTCAAGTAGTATTGGTCTGGAGAATGTTGTGATGTCACGTGAACGCAACCTTTTTCAGACAAATGTAAAATCTTTGCAAATGAATCCCAAAAGTGCAGAAATATTACATTTATACTCAGTTGAAAGTTACTAGCACAATTTTTCTCAAATTTCTATTCTATAGTGGGTTCTTTTTGTGGCAATTTTTACTATAAACGACATACTCGATATTCAATTTTTGGATATTTTAAAAACAACATTACACTTTATATTTATGGTCCAATTGCAATGTAGTGTTGTTACAGAAAGTGAGGATATCAGTCGAGATCCATTATCAGCATGTATATTTTTAATTTAGATTTTTAGAGAAACATTTCAGCCAAGGAAATAGCAAAAGTAGTCTACAAAAGAATCCTTACAGCGATGGATATCCATTGATCAAGTAGTTAAAATAAAATAAACTACCATCAAAGGGTTACCAAAAGAGATTTAAAATACAGCTTTTTCATCTTTAAATTATAATGTAATTTTCTGCAGTGTAGTGTAACATTCACAGTTTTGTCTGCCTTGTGTGAAGCTCATTCACATTTCAATATACTTGTTTTGTTTAGTCTACATTTAGAGCTATTGTGTTCATTGTGGCTACTGAATTCTGTCCAGAGTTGTCCCAGAGTCTAGGCATCTAGACTTATTTTCTTAATACTAGTGTCGGAAAAAATATTTTTTTGGCATCGTTATTCACTTTATCCATCCCAACTTTCTGAAGATGGATTCAAACAACTGACCAAATCCATGACTGCCTAAAGACATGTGTTTTGTGTACTCCACAACAGTCAAACCCCTCAGTCCAAACAAGACACACCAGACCTGCTGGAGAGTGATGAAGAGTCAACCATTGAACCTGAAGAGACATCCAGAGCGCGCTCATGCTGCATCAGGCCTTGGGCTGGCTACTTCATCAAAAGTATTGCAATGCTTGTTTTTCATACCACTTACAACTCAAAGCAAACATCCAAACAATGAATCATTTGATCCTCAAGTGGAGTTACGCTAGCGCTTTTGTTTCACTTTTATTTTCTCAAGTTTAGTACATCATATCAAAGGCAGCAGAACACAACATGCTTTGGACACCTTTTCCCCATGAGAACAATTATAGAGGAATTTTTACTTTTACAAAAACTGGTCTTGTTCACCCTCCTATGTGCATGTGGAAGTCTGAATGAATGGATGCATCGAGGCTCATGTGCGCTCACCAGTGACACAGATGCCCTCCCTGAAAGAGTAAACGAGCAGGGGAGAATGCACAAAAAGTCTTTTGTTTTTTTATTTTGTAAAGTACCTATTACAAATAATTAAATGAATTGCCTAGTCAATCCCTGTTCAGGCAGGCCGTCTGGTGCACGTTTGGGTCAGGATCATTTCTGCTCTTCTACACTCTGGCACACTGATTAGTAGAAAGAGCTGCTGCTGAATGACAAGCTGTAGCAGCAACACTAGCCAGTTTTGTTGTTTTTCCCCAGCCAACTAGACGGACAGTGCATCTTTCTGCAGGTGACATGCGCAGTAGAGGGGAAAGTGACATCAACTGATAATCCCTCTATATATTACTTCTTTAGCCAATTATAATATAATATATATATATATAATATAATATTTGCTATCAGGACTGGTATTGATATCAGCACCTTTCCTCAAACAAAGTTTCGGATCGGTTCCAAAAAATCAGAAAAACACTAGTGATAATTGAACAGCTTCGAGATGTCATGAAAGGCCGAGACGTACATTTAAGCGTGTCTGAATTCATGTCTTTTTTAAGATCAAACATCCGTTCTTATAAGTCGGATTGTAATAAATCAACACATCATTTTGAAGCTTATTATGCAGTGAATGTGTCTGTAGTCAATACTTTATCAATCAATCAATCAAACTTTATTTATAAAGCGCTTTTCATACATACATGTAACACAAAGTGCTTTACAGTGCATTAAAAAACTACTAACCACTAAAAATACTAACCATCCTGACCATGTTTTCCTCATGTGAGCTTCCCTCCTCCTGCCACTTCTCCCTCTGTTTTCTACACAGAAGTGACAGAGAGCAAAATGCAACCGTTTTATTCTTTTCAGGGACATTTTCAGACTGTATCGAAAAGATTTTAATTTTATTCTGCAATAAGGTGAGCAGGACATCACACTGTATGCAATGCAGCCACTGAGCTAGTCTATAAGAATATGATTTCATGTTGAGAAACAAGCACTTATCAATGCTTGTGCTGCAGCTAAAGTCACAGAACAAGAATAAAACTCATGAAATGTAAAATAACATCTTACCAAAACTTTGAGCTCAGCTGATCACTGAGTGCTGAAGGGAAGAGCCCCACCCCCACTCGCTCTTACGGAAGACAAACGCCTGATCAAGTATCAACCATAGAAATATTACATTATACAGTCTTAATTAGAGTTTTTAATTGGCAGTTTCATTCAATATTATTCTTTTGGATATCTTGAAACCAACATTCATATTGTGTAAAAAATGATAAATTGCCCAGCCCTACAAACGACTAACAGTACGCTCAATCCTTATCAGTTGGGTTTTGAAAGACGTTGGTTTGGTATATTTCGATACATCTTTGGTTCTGAAAATACAGCAGCAAATTAAAGGCTCAAAGGCTTTTGCCTCAAAATTTGACTTGATGATCAATGTTGAGTTGCTTTTTATATTTGCTTAAAATATTCCTTAGAACAAAAACCAACAATTACTCAGCTTATTGATTATCATTTTGCTTAATCGACTAGTTGATTAAAAGGTCAGAGTCACAGGACCACATTTTTTGCAGAATTTGTGCCACTTGAGAACGTTCTGAAGGAGCAGATTTACAAGCAAACTAATGCTTACAGTTTCAAGTTAAAGAGTTTAAACATATTTTCTGAGGTTTTGCTCAGCTCATGACATCTTTTGAAGATGCCTGGAGACTCCAGCCTCACCGCTGCAACAGCGGATGAGTCTGGTCGCCCCGAGTCAACTGGATTTCTAGGGCGGAGCAAAGCTCACCTAACAGACAGCGGAGGGAACCAATCAGAGAAGAGCATGAAGGCTTGTAGTGCCATAAACGGTTGGGATTTCTCTTGCTGTCATCTGCCGGTAAGGGGTCCTAGAGTCGACTGCACTGCCTTGACCATCTTGAACACGACTATTGACGTGATGTCTTTTTGGTAATTTAAAACGGGATTTACCGGGGAATTGAACAAACTCTCGGTTTTCCGGGAGCACCATTGTTTATCCAACCTTCCGCCGTGCTGCCTAGATCCATGCGCACTGCGCTCAGCAGGGATGTTGTTAGCAAAAACCACATGACTGAAATAAACGTTTTTCATTGCACAGTACGATCTGGATATCGAGGGAAACGCCCTTGGAGGGTGTGGCGACCAGACTGATATTTCTCTGTGTAAAAATATAGAGATATATCATTCTGGACTTTCCAGGCATCTTTTAAAGCATATCTAACAACCAGTTAACAATTATTCAATCAATAAATTAGTGGACAACTATTTCAACTAATTATTTGAGATTAAATCGATTAACTTGCAGCAGCCATAATCACAGCATTGAATGGAAGCTAAAGGTGAAACAGACCAAAATCATTGGTGATGTAAAAGGACCTATTTTATGTCAAATATTGATCATTTTGTTTCTGATGTTTGAAGCACTGCATTTCTTGCTGGGAAATGTGTTCTCTCATCTGGTTTCAGCAGATGTTTGATTCCTCTGTTTGCTTCACATCGCACAGGTTAAAATATTCATCTCAACGTTCTGTTTTCCCCCAAACATCTTTAAAACAAAAGGAACTGTTAATCAGTTTGCATCATAGCCACTGTTTTTTTAGATTTTGATACAGAAAGTAGTCCAATTCAATATCAAATATCTCTAAAAACTGCCATTGGCCATTTTCATTAAATATCTCACACTTATACTTGCAAAGACATGGTATTTCAGTGGCGTGATATTGTTCTATGTCAGTTGTAACTCACACAGAAAAACAAAGCAAAGATGTTCATTAACAAATCACCATATATTCATAACTATAGAATTTCCCATTGTGGGAAAGATAGGAGAAAGAATTTTATTAGACCTGCAGTTTGATGAGTAATTCAGTCTAATAGTCCAGCAGTACAACTTAATACTTTCCAAATGACAATGCTGACTCTCATCAAAATATTGCAC
This sequence comes from Mugilogobius chulae, assembly GCA_038363315.1. Taxonomy (NCBI): domain Eukaryota; kingdom Metazoa; phylum Chordata; class Actinopteri; order Gobiiformes; family Gobiidae; genus Mugilogobius; species Mugilogobius chulae. Next base: position 30,115,828 of record CM076403.1, read on the forward strand.
ACCACTACAACATAGAGACTAGGGCCCGATTGGCCGATATTATTGGCCGATATGAGTACTTACATGCCTATTGGCTATCAGTCAAAATATTACCGATATACCGCCGATATTTAGGACATGTTGCACCTCATTTTAAAGCTTAGATCTTCCAGAATACAACCTTTCTATTCAATCACCAATCAGAGCAATATTTAGCGCGGTTATTAAATTTATTTGTGGAGTTTTATTGTCGGACTGCACCTAAACGCAGCACCAGGCTGCATTAGCAGACTAGTGCTAGTGCTGAGGCAGCGCTGGATTTAAATGCTCTCAACTCTGCTACTAACTCAAGAAAAGGAGATAACTTCATTACAGATGACGCCCGCAACTACTTTCTTCTTTGGATTAAAGGAATTATTTTTGTGAAGACTGGGATCTAAAAAGAGGTTATCTGGGCGGTGAGTGTTGAAAATGTGTTCGCTTTAACTTTCAATGTAATGTAATGCTACCTGTAGCTAGCGATTAGCTCATGCTACAACACTAACATTGCCTCAACTCGTTCTTTCTGGTGACTGTAAAGTGTTATGTCTGTGTTGATGATTACTGGACACACATTGACATGTAAATTAGTCATGAAAGAGGTGTTAATGGTCGGCATTTACGCATATTAATTGCCGCGACTTCGTGCATATTAATGAGGCTAACCGCACCTTTAGCATCTTGAATTCACTTCAGTAGTACAGGTCTGTCAAAAATAATGTGGTACAAACAAGTTTCAGGCCTTTAAAGTCACTCATAAGAGGCGAAGTAAGACTAAATGTGACCTAAATAAACCCAACTTAAAATCACTAAAGTCATACAGAGTTTTTTAATCACCTGCTCCTAATAAAAAATTATTTTTCTATTTCTTATTATATCGGCTGTCATATCGGTTATCGGCACACCAGCATCCTCTATATCGGTATCGGAATCGGTTCCCAAAAAGCCATATCGGTCAGGCCCTAATAGAGACACAGCTCAAATATTCCAACCATTCTTAGTAAATATTGAACACAAGCCTCACGAACAATGCAAGTATGTTTGACTTCATAAAAACATGAAGTAGGGCTCCAAACAACAACAATTATTTTAGTCATCGATTAGTCGGGTGTTTGCTCTTTCAATAAACAGATAGTTGCTTGGAACCCAAAGACTTTGGAAAATTTTGAGCTGAGGTAAAGTTGTTTGTAAAACTACATCTCCAGAATAATCTCAGGCATACTAGTGCATAATGTTTCTTTATTAGCCAATGAGATGTTTTGAATATAAAAAAACAGCTAATGACTGATTATTAAATTATTCAAGCTGACCTAATACTAAAATAATTGATTAGTTGTGATTAGAGCTGGGCGGTATTGATAAAAGTAGATATCCCAATAATATTTTTGGCTTATCTCGATTACGATATTATGTCAGACCAGCAGAAAAATGTTCAAACATGTTCTTAAATGTATTATTTGAAGTACGATGATCAAACTAATGACACTGTAGTCGACTCAAGACAAGTGTTTCAATGATTTGATCAAACATCTGATTTAAACTGCACTCACAAGACCACAGGATTTTTATTTTAAATAACTATTTGCAAAGAAAAAAAATGCAGCTAAACAAGATTGTCGAGTATAAGAAATCAAACTAATAAAAATTTTAGTCAACAAAGACCCAAATGAGTGATTAATTGACTAAAATATCCAATTTTTACCCTTATTTAAAGTTCACAATGTACCTTTCTTCATTTGCATTGTTAAACAAATAGTTTAGTAATATTTTTCACTAATAACGATATACTCGATATTCAATTTTTTGATATCTTCAAAACCACAATCACAATATTATCTAAAATACGATATATTGCACACCTCTAGTTGTGATTAAATGAGTAACTTGTTGCTGAAGTAAGTGTATGCTAAAACAAGTACGATAATAATAATAATATTATTGGGTTCATATCACTACTGGAAAAGGTCCACAAAAGAAACTTTTGAAACTGTGATGTTGCACGGTTTTGAAAATAAGCTAACCCTACTTTTCCTGCAAATTTATTTTGAAGTTCGTCATTAAAATACATTTGTAAATATGATGAATGAGAAGTGTCTGGTTTTGAACAGATAGTGCATCTTGTTGCCGAAAATGTAATTTGCAGAGTCATGACAGATGATGTGTAATGTGCCTCTGCTGCAGTGCTCTGCATCAGTGGCTTTTAATCTGACCCTCCTGTGTCGATCAGCATCCACAGTCTCAAACGTTTCCTCTTATATCAACTGTCCACTCCTGTTACACTGGACATGAGCTCTAACAGTGTATGGCAGGTTACAATGTTTTTAGATAATTGGGCAGTGATCAGTGAGTGTTGTCATAAATAATGTCAAGCAACAACAGCGTGTCCATCCAAATGATCCAAGACATTCTGTTTGAATAAGAAACAGAACTGCACCAAACTTGATGCACATGATAAGGCAGCACCTGTGCTTAGGACATAGTTTTTCACACCTAAATATGAAAGAAACGAAACTAAACTTTGGTATGTATAAAACAGCAGACTTTTCCCTGTACAAATGAGAGAATCTATACAGGAAGTATCCACATGAGTTCTACTGGGCAACACTGAGTATGTTGAGAGGAGGATAGAGAAATAACTGTCCTGTGTCCATGCTATGCATCAGAGCCTCTGCAGCGTAGTCAACAAGAACGCCCAACAAACTCAACAGACTCACAGAGTGTCTTAGAAGAAACAGCATCAGCGGCACTGCAGTGTTTTCCCAGCATCACTGCTGCACCACAGCACAGAGCATCTCTACCAATCTCTGTTTCCGCCACATCCCCTTCCTCCAGCACGCTGTTCTTCTGCACACAACATAATAGAAGTATACTTCTACAAAAGCAGAAACAATCCATGCTAAAGGTAAGTCTGTTTTTACAATATAATAAAAGCACCACGGCTTCTCGCAATATTCAGAAATAGGTCAACCAGTTTGCACTAGAAACAGGAAAGAATTAGTGTAATCTAATAGTGCAAAATTACGCAATTGCCAAAAATAAAAAATAATAATATTAATAATACTTATGCAGATATTTATTACAACTCTCAAAGCAATATTACTCCCATATAGTCCTGCATCAAAGCCAGGTGTGCAAAAAGACTACGTGCGTGTCTAAAACACTACCAGTGAAACTGCAGCGTGCACAAAAATGGCCAAAACATCACACCATGGAGAGGTTTGGCAACCAGCATAAAGCATTCAGCCTAAAGCAGTGACAAAATAAAGCATTATAGCCGCCAAAATGACTAAAATAAATGCTTATTTGATAAGTAAACCAAATACAAACACTTGGGCTAGCTGACCTTTGACGCAACATATTAGTGACCAGGCTCGTGCAAAAACCAAACAAGCAGCACAGTTTGTTGTTAGCTTTGCAAACCAATATTTCCAGCTTACCTTTTGTGTGTCCCCCCAAACAAAAGACAAAATATTAGTCTATGCCGCGATGCTTTCGGCCAATGCTGGATGTTCCCATTTGTTGCCTTCGGTTCAACATAGGCTTCCTAAAGACATCCGCATAAAGTCGACCATCGCGGCTCCAAAGCAGCTCGATGCTGCTGCAACAGCGGCTAGCGCACCAAGCAGACGACCGAGAGAAAAAAAAACACTGAAATATCCACAGAAAACTCGCTTTTAGATGAATAGTTAGATCTTCACCAGAAAGCAAACGTCTTTAGAAGTCCATTCGACCCAGTGCAGGCGTGCATGGCTGAGCGCATATCGTCAAAATACAAATTTGTTTCGATGTAATCCTCTCCGTCAACCCATTCGAGCGGTTTCCGAGCGGCCTTTGGCTTCGTGTGTGGACGCGATGACGAAAGCATGTCGTTCAATGAAACGAGTGCTCTGGTTGGCTGGTATTCTTTGGGCGGTTCGGTCTTTGCTTAGGTTAGAAACTAGCGCCATTTTGGCTCTACAAAAGAGCCCACGTCATTTTAATTGTAAACCTCGATGATCCAACGTGGCTGACCCAGGAGGCAGTTTCAACTACACTAGCCAACACTCCATTATGTTGTTGTAGGACACGGCAGAGGAAATGGAGTACATGCAATGTGGTACATAAAAAATACAAATTTTAATATATATTAATTAATTAATTTATTTATTTATTTATTTTTGATACTTTTGCCATGTTGCCAAATATACACAAAACACACATTTCAGTTTGTCTACGTTCCGGGTTTGTATCAAATTCCGTACCTGGGAATCTATTTTTATTTTGAATAAATATAGACTTACTTCATTTGTCTCTAGACTTATCCAAAGGCCAAAACTTCTAACATCTTCGCCATGTATTTTCTGGATGCAGCATTGGCAATGGACTAAACAGCCATTAGAAATGTTTATCCATTTTTATCTAAAATGAATGTCTCTAATTAATTATAACACATCGAGGCACTGAAAAAATCATAACAATCACGTAAATAATTGATTTACGCGTACGCAATGTATAGTAGCGAGTTTTAATTGACTTACAGTGCCATCTGCTGGCAGATAAACGCATTCACTGCTGAATATGCCTTCTTATATCTTCGAGAAGCAATTATATTAAGAATTTAAAAAAATGAATAGAAACTAAATTTAATTAAAAACTGGTACAAATGAACAATGATGGTAAAAAATAAACAACATTTACTCTGTTTAAACAAATAAAAGCATAGGTATTGTGATTCACTGCTGCATCATCAAACACTTACGAAAAAAAACATGATACTGAAAGTGAGAAAACAGTGTTTCTCAATGATAGAAGAGACTATGATGCCCCCTAGTCTAAAAGCAACTTGACTATATAAACTGGTGGTGAAATTAATGATTCTTTATGATTGTAATATTGAAATCAACAAATATAAGTTATTATATTGGATCAGATTCAATGAATCTATATTAAGGGTTTTTGGTCAACAAATTTGTGGGTAACGCTGTAAAATCCAAAAAGCATTCTTGCTTAAAATGTCTTTGTTGTTGCTTTACTTATGCCCGTGCAGTAGGGGGCGCTGTTTGTCCTCAACGTCCATTTTCCAGCTTTTAGCAGAGCTCAAAGACTCAAGAAGAGGCAATGTTTTGAAACAGATTAGCTTGTCAAGTGCACGATTACGAAAAATGTTTTATTTGTTCACGGACGTGTCTTGTAACAAATGCTAGATCGCTTACAGTTTTCTTCATGCAGAATCGTGAGTAAAGTGACTCGGGCTGTTACTGATGATTATAATTTAATTTGTTTCGCTCACAAAAGGGAGCTAGCTTCAGGAACCTACTGTATTTAAAACAAACCAGTCATGTCACTAACATTTGAGTGGTAGATGCGTACATAATAATTATGGCATCTGTTCTGCTGAGTCGCGCTGGGCTGTACAGAAAATACTGCAGATGCTTTATGTGGAATTTAACAGGGCGAAACTATCATCAAGCTCTGAAGAAAGTATCAAGCAACAATGGCAAACACATCTTGTACAGGAGCCAGAATCAGCTCCTAAAGAGTCTGCTGTCACAATCTGAACGGCTGCTGTCAAGTCCAAATCATCACTTTATTGAGGTAAAAACATCGTTCTCTTGTTGTTTAGCATTATCAACCATTGTAACCTCGAATGGTCTGCTTTTTGTAAATTTAAAAGATGTTGTTTTCTGTATTCAGCAAAATGTGCCCTTGAAAGAGCTGTTAAAAATGAAAAAGTGAAAAAATTGTTCATTAAAAGCTTTAACATTAGTATTATATGGTATCAGTACTTTTGTTATAAATTTTGCAGACATTTAACATTGTTCAAGTGGTGAACTAGTGTAGACACATATTCAGCTAATTTCTTTTGGAATGACATGATATTTCTGTCTATATACTGATATATATAGATTTTGTGGATACTTTTTTTAATTTTTATGCATTTATCTGTCTAATATTTTTTGCTAGAACCTTCTTTTTCGGCCCCTGAGCCCCGAACTGAGTGGAATTGGGACTGAGATGATAAAGAGTCATTTGCTCAAGAACCCAGTTGGTTTGATTAACCTATTAGGTAAATAAATGTTTAAAATTTTTTATGTATTTACAAAAGCCCTTTTCATTCAAGTGTACCTAATTTGTTTCAGGATCTAGATATTTTTCAAAAGCTCCCATCAAGACAGGAGAAGAAAAGACAAATGGTCCAAAGGGAAAGAAAGAACTCCAGAAGAGGAATGAAGGTATATGACGGCCATGTAATTTCCATATTGCTTAATGTTGTATTAATATCATATGGATCCCGCATTAGTGCCATTTAAAAGAAGTCTAGTTTTTATGTGAAAGTTTTTTCTATTTTGAGTTATTACTCAACCCCACAAATGTGATTTTCCAGGCACTCAACCTGCTCAAAGAAAGCCAGATTTAAAGCTTCTTTAACCGGCTAAAATGTTTTAGCTGTGCTATCATGATTGCACAAGGGTTTTCTAATCATCCATCAGCCTTCTGACACAGTGAACAAATACAGTGTAACATTAGAATACTGAAGTGATAGAAAGTGATAGATATTGAACCAAAAAACAGATATCTAAAGCTAAAATAGTCATATACCACATTAACAATGTATGGAGTGTATTTCTGATTTGTTTAATGTAATCTTCATTGAAGAAAAAAACACACTTTTCTTTCAAAAATTAGTGACCGCAAATTTTGAATGGTAGTGTGTATGTTGGTCAGAGTTTTAAATTTTTTTATTGTAATAAAAAATTAGTTTGAAATACTGCATAGAACTAATTGCCTTCCTTATATTTAACTTATAACCCCCTTCCCGTTCATTTAATCTTTTTTCGGTGTGAACATTAATTGTGACAAGCAGTAGATTTTGAAGGTTTTTTTGTGGATGATTTGTTGCTTTTTGTAACTACAGTAAAATTAAATAAACAAGGAAAGTGCCTGTGGATAGGCACGATTTTGTGAGCACTTGAGCATCAGCTGTAGGACAATACAAGATCACTCAAACATGCATGAATCATTTCAAACAACTTTGAATTTCCCAATGATCTGATGATGATACATAGTTTATAACATGGGCAAAAACTCAAAAAAGTGGATTTCACATTTCATGTCCCCTTTAAACTTACTTAATTTTCAGAGGACAAGAAACGTAAAGAACAAGAGGATCAGATGTACAGAGAACGTCTCCGAACTCTGTTTTTTATTGCACTCATCATGAGCCTGCTAAACTCCATAAATACCAGCGGTGGCAACATCTCCTGGAACGACTTTGTGAACGAGATGCTGGCAAAGGGGGAAGTGTCACGAGTACAAGTTGTTCCCGAAAGTGACATTGTTGAAATCTATCTTCATCCTGGAGCTGTTATCTTTGGGCGACCTGTATGTACAATATCAGCCAGTTTAAAGAGAGTACAGTACAGTAATGCAGTAATTTATTTGTTTTGTTTTATTTATTTTTTTTTTTTTAAATACAGAGGCTAGCATTGATGTACAGAATGCAAGTTGCCAATATTGATAAATTTGAGGAGAAGCTCAGAGCAGCTGAAGAAGAGTTGAATATTGACACAAAAGATAGAATTCCGGTCTCCTACAAACGCACTGGATTTTTTGGAAAGTAAGAATTTGTTACTTAAAAAAAAGCAAATACCTTGCATCAATTCAACTGAAACTTAATTTTTTTTAAACTATTGAACAATTAATGCTAATTTGGGCAATGTATAACTTGTTTTGTAGTGCACTCTATGCTCTTGGGATGGCAGCCATTGGCGTGGCGATTCTCTGGTATATCTTCCGTTTGGCTGGCATGGGAGGCAGAGAAGGTGGATTTAGTGCCTTTGTGAGTCACAGCATGGAAAGTCATATTTTGCTGTGTTTGTAATTACTTTGTGCTAACATTTTCATTGTTCTTACTGCAGAACCAACTAAAAATGGCAAAGTTCACTATTGTTGATGGTAAATCAGGTAAAGGTGTGAAATTTAAGGATGTAGCTGGAATGCATGAGGCCAAAATGGAAGTGAAGGAATTTGTGGACTACCTTAAAGTAAGTTAATTATTAATTATTATAATGCTATATGTGATTATTTCTTTACTATGTAAAAAATAACCTGTGTTTTCAGAGTCCCGATCGATACTTGCAGCTTGGCGCTAAAGTACCCAAGGGTGCCCTGCTGCTGGGACCCCCTGGCTGTGGCAAGACTCTGCTGGCAAAAGCTGTTGCTACTGAGGCCCAGGTGCCGTTCTTGGCGATGGCTGGTTCCGAGTTTGTGGAGGTTATTGGAGGTAACTACGACATGCACATCACTGAATTTAAACAGTTACGCTTGTCAAGTCTTTGAACTGAACACTTGTCTATTGTATTATAGGCTTAGGTGCTGCCAGAGTGAGAAGTTTGTTCAAAGAGGCCCGTGCCAGAGCTCCATGTATTGTTTACATCGATGAAATTGACGCTGTGGGGAAAAAGCGCTCTACCAACATGTCCGGCTTCTCTAACACTGAAGAGGAACAAACTCTCAACCAGCTTCTGGTCGAAATGGATGGTATATTCACTAACACACTGACTGATCTTATTCTGTACTTTACTACACATATACAGTTTTGCTTCACATTTTTGCAGGAATGGGAACAACAGATCATGTGATTGTACTCGCCTCCACCAACAGAGCCGATATCCTGGACAATGCTCTAATGAGGCCTGGTCGACTGGACAGGCACATCTTCATTGACCGGCCCACTCTACAGGTTTAGTAACATTATCAAATGAAACCATTTTTGCTACATGCCTAATCTAGTATAGAGTTCATCTGACATTTTAGTGACATTTGGTTGTGTATGATGATGATCTTGTTCCTTTGCTCTCAGGAAAGAAAAGAAATCTATGAGCAGCATTTGAAATTTCTAAAACTAAACCAGCCAGCTAGTTTCTATTCTCTGCGCCTGGCTGAGCTCACTCCAGGCTTCAGTGGTATGTTTGTCTTCATTTTATTATGCGATCTCCTTATAATGAAGATTCAGTTTAATATTGGACGTTTTCTGCAGGTGCCGACATTGCTAATATTTGTAATGAAGCTGCTTTGCATGCTGCAAGAGAAGGCCATAAATACATTGATACAATGAACTTTGAATATGCTGTGGAACGAGTAATTGCAGGTACAACAATAAAACTGGTTTGTAACTTTTTTTCTACTTAAAATTAGATTACAATATTGCAATTTGTGTTTTAATGTGTTGATAGGAAGCGTTAAGAAGAGTAAGATTCTTTCAAAGGAGGAACAAAGAGTGGTAGCTTTTCATGAGTCTGGACATGCTCTGGTTGGTTGGTTACTTGAGCACACAGAGGCAGTCATGAAGGTACAGCTTTCTTTTTAAAAATTATGGGTTTTGTTTTATTGTAAAAGGAAAAGCAGCACTTGTAGGTATTACTTACATACTCTAACTATTTATTTCCTATGTTTAGGTGTCCATTGCCCCACGGACAAATGCAGCTCTGGGGTTTGCCCAAATCTTGCCTCGTGACCAGTATCTGTTCACCAAAGAGCAGCTGTTTGAGCGCATGTGTATGGCCCTGGGAGGTCGAGCAGCTGAAGCAATCACCTTTAATAAAGTTACCACGGGTACATTTTAGGTCTTTTCTGTCACAAACAAAACACATTTGTAACGATTATTTTGATGAAAGAAGTGATAATATATACTTGTAGGAGCTCAGGATGACCTGCGTAAGGTGACTCGTGTCGCTTACTCCATGGTGAAGCAGTATGGCATGTGTGACAGTGTAGGACAAGTGTCCTTCCCAGAGACAGAAGAGCAAGGCGCCATTGGACGCCGTCCTTTTAGCCAAGGACTGCAGCATCAGATGGATCATGTATGTGGTCAATGTTCTAACAATAACACTACAAATATTAAATTAAAACAAAACTTTTTGTAATACTTACTATATTCTTCATGCTCAGGAGGCAAAGATGCTCATAGCTCGCGCCTACAGACAAACAGAGAAGCTGCTGCTCGACAACCGGGACAAACTTACAACTGTAAATCTAGATTTATTTCATAACAAACCTAAGAAGATTATACATGTCACTATGAACTTTTATGTTTCAGTTGGCTAATGCTCTGTTGGAGCGTGAAGTGGTGAACTATGATGACATTGAAGCCCTTTTGGGTCCTCCCCCTCACGGCCCAAAGAAGATGATTGCTCCACAGAGCTGGGTGGAGGCAGAGAGAGACCAGCAGGACACAGGAGAAGATGAACCACCACCACCTCCTCGCAAACACTCAGAAGATGACATCAATCCACAACTGGTTTGATGTGCCTATTATAAAAAACCGTTATATTTTTTGACCAACTGTAATTTTAGTCATGTTTTTTGCCAAATGCCACATAGCCAATACATAAAAACAGGCACAGAACTTAGACTAAATACATCTAACAGCACATCAATAAACAGCTCTTTGTCAATTTGGTGGCTTCATGGCTATATTTTTATTTGCAATAAACAAATTGGAAATAAATCTTTGAATGAGCCTGAACTTGTTTGTAACGTAAAATGTTTCTAACGTTCTGGTGCCTGCTTTGAAATCTGTTTATTGAGCTTGTAAACAAAGGACAAAACAAATTAAACAAAAAACAAAATGCACATTTATTTTGTAAAAATTGAAACAAACTCAAGCAAAAGAGTGATTCCTCCACACAAATGAGTAAAACTGAAATGTGAAAACCTTACTTCCATTTTGTTGAAATAATTTTAAAGTGGGACTAAGCACAAAATTATGTTTTCGTGTTTTAGTAATATTGCAGTGGTGGTACCCATGCTATTTCCTCAAAGCCAGACACCTATCCTGACTTGCCTTGAACATTGGCCCCCAAAACTTTACTGTGCAATCAAAATTGCAATTAAAAAGTAAAAGCTGTTATTTCAGGCAAATAGACAGCAATTGCGGTGTTTTACCTGATAGGACCCCCTGTACCCCCTCCAGGGTGCCAATCATTCCTCTACCGTTCATAGTTTATTTTTCTATATATCGCATTAGTGTAAACAAGGTTCATTTGGATTTTTTGCATCTATGCTTTCTCGTAAAACTCATATGATGACATTTAACTCTTTGAACTAAAACAGGTCCCAATTTAATTTAGCAAAGTCTGCAGTTCTAGAGTTTTCATTCCAGTGACAGCAGTTATAAAGATGCCTTTCAGTCTAACAGAAACATTTAAGTTAAAATTCTTCTTTATATATAATTAATCAAGTTGTCACCGATGCAATTTTACATTTTCAGTATGTACTAAATGATTAATTTGTCAATAACGTTTCTGCAACAAGCAACTGTCTCCTCACAAACTACAGTACATTTCAGATATTTCCAATGAAACAACACAGATAAGATAATCTCACTCTCTAATTTAGTCCTACAGAAATTCTCCAGTTTTGATTGTAGTTGGTGTTTAGTCTAACTTTAAAGAGTAAAAGAAAATCATTGGAATGGAGGATTTACAATACAAGAAAAGTCAAACTTCAGATTGCCTTACAAAATCAATAGTAATATAATAAAAAAAAAAGAAATGCATTAGCACGTTTGGAAGACTCAGACTGAATGCACCATCACTGATATGTCTGAGAAAACACAACACAGAAGTTACCAGACACAGTCCTTCTTACAACTGTGTGATAATAAAGTCTCCTGAGCAATTCACAAAAATTTACACCAAACAATTGGAGTAGTAACAGCCCTTCATTAGAAAAACAATAGGCGCGTTTTATTCAAGTTCAGTTTTCACTTGAACTCGCTTTTCCTTGGCTCACTTTGTCAGGTCCTTCAACACAACCTCTTCAAATGCTCCCAGAGGAACACTCAAGCCATACATGTGTTTGTCAATTCTGTCTTTTTCAGTGGTTTTGCCCTTAACGTGGGTCGTACAAGTTAGCCAGTTTCTTAAACCGCGGGCCCCAGTCGTTGAGGTAGTCGTAGTCCTGGTCTCCGTCTGAGCTGGTCGAGGCGAGAGAGCTGAGGCTTCCTGCCAGTGAACCCTCGCCCTCAAAGTCATAGATCAAGGCTGTGTCATAAGGAGGCACGTTTGGATCATTGTCAGCTGCTTCCAGACCCTAATAGAAAACAAGATACATGAAATCATGATTAGTGTAAGGGCACCACCTGAGACATTTTCCCTGTGTAAATTGAGTGTAAGCATCTTAATGAATATAGAAAAATACATAACAAGAGTTGTGTTTATTCTAGTAAAATATTGTAGTGTATACTTAAAAATCTTAAGTTGTGGACCTAACTTAAAAATCTACCAGTAGTTAAGGCTAAACTAAAATGTTTCCTTAGTAGATCAGGGCAAATAAAAGATCTAGAGACTGAAATCAGTTCATGTCAAAATGTCAATTCTATGGTTGTGTTTTTGAATTATAATTTCCCAAGACAACCCTCTGATAAAAATAAGATTTAGAGCAGAAGTCAGACTTTAGAAACAGATATTTGATTATGTTTGTGTAAAACTGCACAGATTAGACGTTTGAGTAGCTTATACTGTATTTATGAAATCATAAGCAAAATCTGTTATATTTTCATTATGAAAAAACTAAATAAAACTGAGTTGAAAAAAAGAAAAGCATTGAATGTTGTTGGAATTGAATTGGATGCACTAACCTGCAGTTAGTTTTTTTAGTACTATAAATGTTATGGCTAAAAAGTTAGTTTAACAGCATATTTTTCTACTTCTCCCTGACTGTTCCAACTGTCTAAAAGTACATAAAATGTGATGAATGCAGCTCATACATCATTGATATAATCCTCAATGTCTGTCGGGTCAGCAGGAGGTCTCCGGGGGTAAGTGGGTGAGGGCAGATTGTGCGGGGTGTCCCGCCTCAGAGGCTGCTTCCCTCTTGGGCCTGAGACAGGACAGTATGAACCAGGAGTGGAGGGAGCATCATGGGGGTTCCACAACATATCAATGTTGAAAGCATTCTACAAAAATTTAAATACAGTATGTAGGTAAAGATCTAAAAGGTTTATATTTTATATATGAAATAAAAACATACCTCGTCCTCCTCGCCACCTCCCTGCTCATCATAATTGAGGACGTTATCTCGAATGTCATCGTCTGAATCTCCAATAAGCAGGCCAGTTCCTTTCTTTATGTGATGTCGCCGTCCACAAGAGGTTATGGCCACAGCCAGAAGGAGCAGCACTGTGTTACAGCAATCACAGAATTAAACCAAAACCTAACATTTTAGTTAGGCATACATTATAGTAGAAATAGTGCAAGCATTTTAAACATTCACTTTTGGAATATTAGGAAACTGTTGGCAAAACTGTCATTTTTGAGAACTTATCCTAAAGTTTTTCATTTTTTCCTTTGTATTTTTGTACTTTGATTTATCATTTGTTCAAGATTCTTTACTTACACAGCAGAAGTGCGATACAGGCCATGATGATGATGAGAGCGATGAAGTTTATTCCCACTGTGGCTCCAAAGATGGCACCTGCCTCTGACTTACAGTCTCCAAAAGAATCACACTGACACACTGTGACATTGACTTGGGTTATAGTGCTGAGCACTGGGCTTCCTGAGTCTGACACCAGCAGTGCTACAGCGTACACTCCGGGCTCCAGATCCACCAGCGGCTGAAGCAAAGCATGGGTACCTGCACAAGACAAAAATCAGGTAAAAGATGACATACATCAGTTTTTACGGCCCTCAAGATCTAAGGTTACTTTAATCTTATATTAGTGATAGGAGTAATCTGGGTGTCTTAACCTAATGCAATTATTTGTCTAAAATGTATGTATATTTAGTATTTGTCACTTCATTGAGTGCACAACAATCAAATACGAAGACTATTATTGTAGTATTTCAAAATTAGTAAGGTTGTTTTTAGTTACGACCAGCCCTTCTTGGACAACCATGATGCCAATATGGCCCTTGGTCAAAAGGATTTCGACACTTCTGGTTTATGTGGTGAATAAAAATAAAAGTTCATTTAGTGAGCTGCATGGTGGAGATGGGAAGATAAGAAAGACAGGGTGAGGACAGGGAAATCCACTCCGAGGTGACCTGGGGTTTTTCTGAGTGTTTCTTTGTGCTCCCCGTGTCTGCGTGTATATGTAAAATAGGCTCCTGACCTTTCCCCTCCCCTGAAAAGAAGATTTTTTTTTAAATCTAAGTGGGACTTTATTTTTCTGATTAAATAAGCAAGTAATTAAGTAAAATTTATTTTCATAACACAGTTTACAGATTTCAAAAATACCAACATGCTTTACAAAGGGGGTAGGCCAAATTACACATAAGAAAAATTTAGGTCAGTAAGATATACTTAAACGCTCCTTTCAGAGGTACTTGTTTGTTTTTGTTGCTTTGTTTGTTAGATTTGATCTTTTCATGATAATTGTTGATTATAAATGTAAATTAAATTCTGGCTAAAGTAACCGTGCTAGTTTTCTAAAGGCTGACTATATATGAAGAATAGTTACGGAGCAAAGTGCTGATGTGAATTATTTACATTGATATTAGAGTATAGTATAATATGGGTTTGTATAGCATAAGATAGTATCCATTCCTTACCATTAATTTGAATAACAGTCCAGTTGTTAGACATATCCTCCAGTAGTTCAAAGATAAAAGGTGCAGCATGTGGAGGGAAGTCTTCATCTGTAGCTGTCAGAATCAGGCCTGAGTTCTTCTTGCGTGCATTTGTACACACTGAACCGCTCAGAGGCTGGAGCACTGGGGCAAAGTCATTGGTCTCCTTCAAAGTGATGGCCAGTTTTGCAGCTGCAGACACACCGTCAGAATCTGCACACAAAACAAAAGTGTTAGCAGTGAAGGAGAAATTACACTGTTCCATCTCTCCAGGACGATACAAGATTCCTCAAACATGCACATATCAATCTATATACAACTTTGAGAAAGCTACAAACAAAAGAACATTGTTGCAATGTGGCTTAAAACTCAGAAAAGAGATGTCCCCTTAAGGCAAATATCTGGCAAGAATGGATAATGTTGTCTTTACTTTCTTGGGACTGACCTGTGACCTTGACCGCAGCAGTGTAGATGTTGTTTCTCACATGTGGAGACCTCATGTTAAACGATCTCCTCACACTGATGTCTCCTGTCACTCTGTCAATGTCCAGCCATCGCTCTGGGTCTCTGCTGATCTCATACCTGCAAGACAAAGAGTTGTTTGTAAATGTATCACAATTATTTGTATTGTATTAACAATCAAAGAAAATAAGGGTTTTAGTTTTTAGCTTCACTTTAAGCAAGTTTCTGTGAGGACTTTAATGATTTTCAGCTAGTTTCTCTGTTTTTTTATTGAGTAGCTAATTAGAAACGTATAAAAAAACATAACCCACAGTATAACTAATATTAAATCACCTCAGTTCTGAATTGTCAGGATCGTAGGCAATGTTGGTCTTGAGAATCGTTCCAGGAGCCACAGATTCTGGCACTACAATTTGTATGGGATCCTCTCTGAAATGTGGGGCTTCGTTCTCATTGACGATAGTCACCATCACCGTGGCAGAGCTCACAGGGAGGTTAGGAGCCTTATTACTCAGAGCGTTGACATTCTCCACTGTGAGGACCAGGGTGTACTCATGCTGCACTTCATAATCCAAAGGCTGCAATGCACAAGGAAGAAACAACATGTTACTACAGTGGTTTAATATTCTCCAGCTACGGTAGTCCTGACCAAGCCTAGCAAGAACATCTGGAGATGGGTCCCCGAGCGCTGCACTGTGGCGATCACTGCTCCTGAGGAGATGCCCCAGAGGCATTGAAGGATGGGTTAAAATGCAGAGGACAAATTTCCCTACGGGGACAATAAAGTATACCTTACCTTACCTTACCTTAATTTTTTTTTGACATATGGTAAACAAATTCACAATTAGAAACAACATCTACTACAGTAAAAGAAAAAATAGGATGTGTGTTGTTCCTGTACTTCAGACCTGCTCCTAAGCACCCCCACTTTAAAATACAAGCTTAGTAAAGCCTATATGACATCATTGTATTTCCCACATCAAGAAATTAGTTAGCGCTCTACCTACTTACTGCAAAGAAAATGACACAGGGGAAACAATCAAATAAATTTTGCCTGATATGCTAATGTAATGATTAAAGCAAGTCTAAACGATTAATGGACTTAAATACAATGACATCACAGATCAGGGGCATTCAGAGTGGTGTTTTGGGGGAGACGAAAAATACTTCACAAACAAAACTTCAGCAGTGTTTTTGATGAGGAAGCAATTTAGAATTAGATTAAAAACTAAAAAAAAAAAAAAAATAATAAATAATAAAATAATAATAATAAAATAATAATAATAATAATAATAATAATAATAATAATAATAATAATAATAATAATATAAAATAAAATAAAATTAATACAAAATAAATAAAATAAATAAAAAGTACACTTTGCATAATATGTGCCCTTTAATTCCAGCTTTATTCAATCATTTAATTAAGATTGCTTTCATTTAAGGGTAATTAAAACTGTGGTAATAAAGTAACAAACAAAATATTTTTGAAAGACGTTTTGCCAGTCATCATCACTTAGATAACTGTAAGAATGTGTTGTATTTTGAAACTGAACCTCTAGATGGAGCTGCTTGAATGCCTGTAGAAGGCTTTCAGAGCGACGTTGAGCTGCCCAGATTCTCACTTGGAGGAAATATAGACTTGAAACTTTAGCCTGTAGAATCCAAACCGATATCTCTGCAATAATTTAAACAACCGCTGAAGTCTCCAAGCTACTTAAACCTTGAGTCTGGTCTGGAGAGAGCAGGCCTGGCCAGCATCTTACTCAGAACTAGTATTCCACCAGGCCCCATCTGTAATGACCCAAATAACCAGAGCCACCCCAGACCTAAACCTTTTGTATACAGAGTGGACAGTGCCATCCATCTCCATCAGCGTGAATGCCGTACCTTGACCACAGTGAGTATTCCCTGGTTGGTAGCGGGGTCCGTAGTGATGGAAAAGCTCTTGTTTGGGTCATTGTAAATGGAGTATTTGACCTCCCAGTTTCCTGTTCCTCTGTCGTCTCTGTCTGTCACGTTGACCCGTCCGACCTCGTAGTCCTGTCTGTTCTCCACAGCCAGCATGTTGTACTGCAGAGAGTCCATGCACGTTTTTACTACATAATTGCATAGGCTGTAGTTCAATATTGAATTGTTTGGCACTCACCTTGACGGGGCTGAACTGAGGGGCATGGTTGTTGATATCGGATACATGTATGACTGCCACACCTTCACTTGTCAGCCCCATGCCTGCCATATCAGCCACCTGCAGTTTCAGCCTGAAACTTTTGACAACCTAAAACAGAGAGCAATTTGTAATTAAAACAGTGGGAAGCTAGGAAATGTTAAAAGTATTATTAAAATGTAAATGTGTCATGTTTAATAAAGTAGCAGCCAATGCCATGTCAAATTTGTGTCTCATATATATATATATATATATTTAGGACAAACTATGGCATAAGTAGTGCTGTGCAATTAATCAAATACAATTTCAATCACAATGCTGTAATCGTTTGCAAAAAATTATATAATCGAATAATTGAAAAGTCTGTTCATAAGTGCTCTTAGTGTAGTTTCTTTACAATTGTAGAATAGATTTACAATGTTTATGTGAGATGTGTCACATATTTCATTTTGTCTTTTCACTCTCTACATTTAAGGTTCACTAAAACGCTCTGCAGTCAGTCTAAGCACAAAATCGTTTGAATATTCATGATAACAATTATGATTTAAGTCATTGTGATTATTATTTTCATCATAATCAACAGCTCTACGCATGAGTAGATCAATAATTCACATTTTGTTCATTGCAAAACACAGAAATTAGTTACAAATAGAAACAGGCCCATTGGCTTCCTGTTCAAGACTGCAGAACTGATAAGTCATGCCTCTTCATTGTAAAATTTAACTTTAGAAAGCCACAGATAAAAAAAATAATACAATTTTGTGGTTTTGGAAAGTGTCTTGACAATTTTTAACCCTATACGTTTTACTCGCAATTCTAATTTTTGAGTAAGCCCAAGTAAATACAGACAAGTGGGTGGGGAGCATCACCTGGAGGAGAGAATGAATCAATCCAAATACAACTTTGAGTAAACTAATGTGGAGAGAAGGTTGTTGTACATGGTTAAAAAGTAGAAAACAAACAAACAAACAAATTGCAGACCTACAATAATTGTTGCAATGTAGAAATAGACAAAGACAAACCCCCTAATCTGCTGGTGACCATCATTTTGACATAGGCTTCAAACTGCTCCTACTTCTTACTTTGATATTTGTAAATTATGTGATTTCTGCCAGCTACATTCTCTAACAGGACACCAGTTTGTGAGTACCTCTCTGTCCAGCCCCACATCTCGGGTGTAAATTGTTCCAGTCTGGTTGTTGATCCCAAACATCGTCTTGGTTATGGCGTTGGCAGGGACACTTTCTTGGGACAAAATTGTGTAGCTCAACATAGCATTTTCAGTCATAGGGTCGTCTGCATCTTCAGCAGAAACTGACATAACTGAAGTTCCTGTAAATCAGAATTAGACAGCATTGATAGACATTTCTAAGGCATTTTACACAAGATATTTCATGCAAGAGAGAAAAAAACAGGGGTCAAGAGTGATTTAGATGCAGACAATGCGAAATTACTTTTGGAATGAACACATTAATTGAAAGACAACTTTGCGTGAGCTTCTAATGAGAGAACACAGTTGTAACATGGTTTTAAGCATTAATTTTGCATAGTAAGTGTCTGTGTGGCTTTTCTGATGAAGCATCTTACTCCTGCATATCTCCATGGAAATGGTATTCCTTTACCTAGAATGTCAAAACAGGACAAATCAGGTGACACCACTAGGCCAAGTGACAGGTCACAGATGTGGACAGTTGACCCCACTTACAGTAAAAATGTACATATTTCAACTATATGCACTTTTAAACAGTATAAACAAATGTCAAACTGTCAAGCATTCTAAATGAGGGGCCTCCAACTTTTTTACCTTGGAGGGCTAGTTTTACGAAACAAAAATGTCACTGAACTACTTTTAGCAATCGCAAAAATTTGAGCTTTTTTGGATACTGTGACATTGAAGGTGTAACTTTCTGGAGGCAAAAAATCAACTACACAACTTGCTAGAATTAGAAACATATGGACATTCTGGAGGGGTCTAAATACATTTTATGCCAAAAAGTGAAAAAATACAGCTACAGAAACCACTTTTCTATAGAAACAAACATGTACTGTCCATTTTTGTGGCCCTGCAAGCCTGTTCAGACATCTAAATGGCAAATACATGCTTTTATTCAATAATAATTTTGACCAAAAAGTTACACAGTGCACCTTTAAACACAATCTATTATTATTCCACACAGTTAACCATTTGAAGTAATATTTACAATGATAATAGAAATCTACTTCAAATGGTGCGAATATAAAAGCATAATATGTATGATTTGAGAGCTACAGGTTGGAGACTCAGGTTCTTAACAAAATTAAATGTTTTTTCATGAGACAAGCACCAACAAGAAAAATTACATGGTACACTCTTATTAAAAAGAAATGGAAACCACTGCATGAGAGAAACAGTTTGTCAGGCCGTCAGGGCAGATGGCTTACATAGTCAATTATGAATACAAATAAAATATTACCAAACAATTATTAAATACAATACGTTAGGGTTGGGCAATCTGGGAAAAATATATAACCATAATTTTTTTCCTCATATTTACCTATATCAATTTTCAAGTTGAACTTATTTAACCTTTTGAAATTATAAATCAATATTCTGCCTCAAAATTTGACTTTTGCCCCAAACCACACATTTACTACTGGTTTTCGATCTTTCGATTTAAAACTCACAACCAAAAATTGACAATTGGTTTCATCTCAATCTCTCAATTTTTTTAATTCATTGCCCAGCCCTACAAAACATTTATATATTTGACAAACCTGGAATTGAGAACTCTGAAACAGATCCCTCAAATTGGCTTTTAGTGAATACTGGTCTGTTGTCATTCTGATCCAGGACCATGATTTCAATAGTGGTGGGATTCTCAAGTCTCTCTCCACTGGGGGACAGTGCGAAGGCTTTGAGCTGCAACACACAACACACACATGCTTCCAATTTAAAAACACTTCAGCCAAAGTCAAATGAATGTGTTTTGCTTGCTTTGGGATAAATTATGTGCCCAACACAACAGGCAAATAGCTCACAGGTCGCCCCCTGTTTGCAGACAAGTGCCTAACATATGTGTAAAATTGCGTGAGGAAAAACGTGCAGGATGTTTGGTTCATTATTGCGGGTTACATCACGAGTCATCTGGTTTGAGACATCCTGAAGTTTCTCCCTGGGTGCCTATTAAGGTCCTTAGAGTCTGACCTCTGCCTGTTTGTTACCGCTAACCCAGACACTGATGTATGTTCGAGGCTAAAACACGTAGAGAGGCTTTCAAACACATGTATAGGATCAGTCGATACATTCTTGTCTTAAGTACAGTGCATGGCTTCAGCTATCCGTGTCAAATGTATAAGTGATTTAAAACACCATGAATAATGTCCTATACCTTAAAACTTCTGTGTTTCTCTCTGTCCAGAGGTCGCTTGCTCCGGATGATACCGGTTTTGTCGTCAATCTCGAAGAAGTTCTTAGGTTCTTGGTCCACTCCGGGTCCTTCCAGTTTGTAGATGACTTCGCCGGTGAAGATTTTGTCCGATTTGATCTAAAAATGGCAGAGCGAATGAAGGAATGAATGATGACCATATGTCGTAACACCAGATGTGAGTGTTGACAGTTTGGGACTTTGGGACTGGAGTGCAATCCTATAGAGGCCATGACATAAGACAGGAAATGACAATCTAAACTAACTTATAATCTTAAGAAACTAAATTTATGCCATTTACAGTCCCGGGCTTGGACGTAGTGTCTCAAGTGTACATGCAAACCACTACTGTATCAAAACTAAAACATGCACAGATCAGGCTGTCACAAAGGAATTTACAAGAGAATATATCATAGACACTTCTAAGTTTGTTCTAACCGCTTCAACACTGCCATGGTCTTAGAAAATTAGAAAAGGGGCAAACCCAAGGCACTCTTCATACAATACAAGTTTAAAAAAGCCTTATTAATCTGGGCTATTTCATTATTAAAATATTATTTGTTCTAAAAGCATGTGCTGATCTGTTACCCACCTGTAGCTGCTATGGTCTTATTCCAGTTTATTATAATTTAACAACTGAACCATTAGCTAGGTCGATGCCCTCATTTTGGAGTCAATATTTTCAGTGTTTTCAGTCAATATTAAAGTCGCTCAATTCTAGACTTCAAGTATTTGGAAAAAGTTTGATCACAAAATCACCTGCTGAGTATTTTACACAAATATATCACAAAAAGTATTGCAATATTATCACCAATGATACAGTATATTATCGGACAGCCCTAGAATAATGAAAAATGCAAACTTTTGTTCAAATTTGAAGGATTGTGATGAAACCAAAATTGCGAAAACAGAATTTTATGTCAGAGAAAATCTGCCTCAAAACGAAAGATCCCTGATAGCTCTTCTGCATACAGGAATCTTTCCTCTGGCGCTGTAAATGGAGAGGTTCTCTCAAACCCCTGAGGAGAGTAGATTATGTTGAATGTGTGAATTGGGAGAAGTTGGGAGCAAAGCGCATTTTTGCTATATTGTGCTTTCTATGATGAATTCAGAAATCCTCTGTTTGAAGTATTTTGTATTAAAAAACCTTGAAGTGTTCTGTTGTGATGATGATGAGAGATGAGACTGTTATTTGATGGTTATGTTTTATAAATTGGCTGTATTTGTTTCAATAGCCTTGAAGATGCGGCAGACTCATTTGTTTAAGTGAGATAATAATGATAATATTTCATAGTCTGCATACTGGCCTATGTTTAATTATGTGTCCTATAAGCCCATGAAGGGCTGAGCATTTGTTGGTGCAAGACACAATATAAAAAAAAATTATTCATTCATTCATTCATTTGTAAAGTGATTTGATGACAGATGATTTACCTGGACAAGATTTTCAGGAATCTGCTTGCTGTTTTCCAGGACTCTGATTGGAGGGATAATCCAATCTCTTTTTACCCTCCCACTGTTGTGTCCTCTCCATGGGTGCATCGACTGAAGTTCTGAGTGTTTTTGGTGAGTCTGTGACAAGCTCCATGTCTAAGGAAAAAAAAAGCATCTGTTATGATAGGTCCAAGAAATGTACAGTCTAATTAAGCTTGAAGGATAAGTGACAGGTATTGCATTCCTAAAACATGCTCAGTGAGGCAGACGACACGTAATCTAAATTTCAAATCCAGCAAAGATTTTCTCATGAAAAATACAAATTATGTCATTATTGAATTGTGCAGCTGTTGAAAACGATGTCAGGAGTCATGGCTGCTGCGTTCACAGAGGGCATATGGGAGCACTTTAAGCCTCACTCTGTCTCTAATGTGGAATCTATGGGATTGTCTGGGGCAGGGGGCACACAGGTCCGCCTCCTCGTGTTTCACTCACTGATACACTTCTTTGCCGGCTCCTTTTGAACCACAGGCGTATTAATCTCAAGACAGGGAAACACAAACAAGCACCATCAGTTCACAGCCTTGCTCCAAAACACACCCACACACAGAGACTCACATGTGAGAAATGCGCTCTGCTGCAGCTGTCGTCCATGGATTTAGATGCTGTGCTTTCCCACCCGCATTCCCCCCTCACCAACACAAAATTCCCCCTTATGTTCGGCCCTGCACCTGACTGGGACTTTGGGGTCACCTTACGGCTTAGCAACGCTGCATGAATTCCACTGATGCATGCATGATATCTCACACATGGATGGACTGACATCTTCAACATGCTCAACATTAAACACCCACACAAACTTATAACATACATATTAAGATGCTTCCTATGCATTCTCTTCTGGGAATGAAATTGATTCAGCACATTTTCTCAAAGGTTTTAGCTGCTGAAGAGATCCATAAAACCACAGAGGAAGTGTTCCCCTGCCAAAAAGCTCTGTCTATATTTGTCACACTTACACAGGCTACAGCATAGGACCGGATGCTGATGAATGAACTGTTTTATTACTGCACTGGATTCAAAAGAGGGGCTCCAGCAGTAATTTCCATCAGTTCCAATACCACCTCATAAGCAGTCATTCATAAATTGGTCAGAATTTACGATGTTCTTTTGATTACCAAGATGTGCAATGTTGAGAAATACAGAAAGAATACAATGCACTAGAAAACAAGTTATGCCTAGTAGCAAGAGAAACAATTTACAGATTAAACAATTTTAAGTAATTAACAAAATTTCTCCCAACAAGGTATTTTGCTCAAAACAATTTATGATTATGTAAATAGGCAGCCATACCTTTAGGCTACCTGTCACTCCCCTAGGCGCCCTAACTCACTAAGCTAATCTTAGTTGAAAACTTTGCTAGTTTACGACATGGATGGGTTTACGTTGGTTGTCACATGTCAGAAATTTGAACTCACCCCAGTGAGACATTAAAAATACATTACTATAACATACAGAATATTATTTTTGATAAAAAAGTAAGAAGTTATGAATTTGTCAAAGTCACAAGGGTAAGGGAAAGTCTCGTGATCAGCGCATAATAACAACATTTTTGACGGTCTTTGTAATTTTAAAGATCCACTCTAGATCCATTTTTGTGGTTTATGTCTCTGTGACACTAAATGAATAAAAATCTTAGTCTTTTCCTTGCTGAGGTTTGCATTGCAAGGCCACAAAATGGACTTGTATTTGTGCTGGAGGAGTACCCCCATAGAAAAGCAGCTCCTTTAGTTATGTATTTTGGAAATTATGGGATGGAACTTATTTATCCCACAAGGGATTGTTCGAAAGAGCAAATTTTACTATCTATTTCTATTGAATAATGCAGCTGAGGTTTCACTTCCAAAAGGTTGCCAGACTGTGTTTTCAAGTATGTTCTAGTAGAAGTTCTACAATCAACAACTTATCCTCATTACTATACTGTCTGAGCAGGTATTATTGAAATGCAGGCTACCACTACCAATTGTGACCACTGTCATTGTGTTGGTTGTCACTTTTTATTTCTACCATGGAAAATAATAACGTATCGTAAAAATATGGCATTTAAGTTTGTGAGATATTTTTCTATTATTCTTAGTGAATTAACTACTTTCATTTCAAAGGATTTTGGATGTAAAAGTTACATTAAGCTATATGCCAGTTGATAGTAATTGTATGATGTGTTGGTAGATTTGACATTTTTGCATGAGCAAAGTGAACGGTCAACAAAAATGATAGATGCTGTAAATCAAAAACAAACAAATCTTTTAACAAAATATCAGCAAAGTAAAATAAATAGTTTATGTGCAACTAAAGACCATTGCACACAAAATAGTGAACATAATTATTAAATAAAGTTGCACCAGCAGCACGGCTTTAACTGAGAGGTAGAACCAGGGTGCAGCCGCTTTGAGATAAGCTGTGGATTGCATAGAATGAATGGTTGATTTTGTTACAGGTCTGACTGAAGCTGTGCCCGGTCTCCGGGGTGTGATGCTGATATACTTCCCTTTGGCACGCTGCTGGACGATTCAGAAAGGAATGGCAGCTACGCCTGGCATCTGCAAGCCGAGTCAGAGGGTAGGCTAATCTTAGACCAGCCTCTTTTTTAAGACTTTGATACCTTTTTGACTTGTGCAGTCATCGTCATTTACACACACTTACATGTGACACACACACACATTACAAGAAGAGTTGAGCAGGCAAGCAACAGTGTGACAAGCAAAGGTGTGTTGCTTGTTCTAGCAAAAATAATATCTGCCACCAGCTTGTCTCTCTAGAGTTATTACTCGACTTGCAATGTTCCTCTTGTAAGACATTAAACTTATCTATTTGTAAACTGTACAAGAAAATCGTATCTAACCTAACCTATCTTTACAAATATTAACTTTCAAACATTTTTTTTCTCATTTTCGCATGGAAATGAAGTGTTTCTCTAATAAAGTTGAAATAGTTGTTTGGTCAAGGCAAGCTTATGTCAATCATTTCTATCTCCCAAATAAAGAGTGAATATATTAAAAAATGCAATTAAAAAAGTTGATTTTTAGAACCAAGATTATGATTAAACTTCATCACAATTCATTCAGTAAATTACTTTTTCCCCTTTTTTATCTTTATAAGAGATAATAAAAGTCTTCTTTTGTCAATTCACACTTCTCTGTGATTCATTAAATCCACCTGTCATTCACTCAAAGCATTTTCTGCTGACCAATAACAAAAGTGAGAGTGGAAAAGTCTTATGTTTGAGCATAGAGCTGCATTCAACAGAAAAGCACTTTATATCATATCCAGTCCAACCTTAAACCTTCTCATGTTTAAAAAAAATCAACAAAAAAAGGTCATCTGTATTCTTTCGGTAACTCAAAATCAATGCACCCTTACGTTTCTTAACACAGCACTTTCTGCCTTTGGCACATTTCAAAAACAGCCCTTCTTCTTGCACCTTTTACGGCACTGAAGCAATATCAAAAATGACCCAAAAGCCTGGTACTACTAAGAAATAAGTCATATTTGTAACATCACACATTTTATTTATGCCTCGGTTGTCGACACCTCATAGACACAAGCCTTTAAAAGAAAGACTCCACCAAAACCCAACAAACTCACTTTAATGCTTTTACCAGGCAGAACTCTGTAACTCCAGTAAGTATCGAGTTACCAATTAGATTGATGAGACGGTTCTCTGACAGCAGGAGAGACGCCACACACAGATTGGGCTAGTTTAGGAGCTTTTCCCAAGTCCTTTTACAACTTTTCACCTTTCACCCCAGACCCTCACAAACTATAGGCCGATTGTTTGAGGACGATATGCTCCAACTGAAAGCACTCTTGAGACAACAACTGTTTACCTATTTTAAGAAAGTAGTGCTGTATAACATGTGAGAGTGTAACGACATGTCCATAATGTGTGCTCTGACTGCAAAGTGTGCACAGTGTACTGGATAGTGTCAGTGAAGCTGTGCAGACTGTGTCATGTAGGCTCTTACTCATATGTTGGACACAAATGTAAGTACTGGACACAAAAGGCATTCTGGTGTCAGTGATTTCAATGATTTTCAAGCACATCTGTGATGTCTCGCATAAACTGAAATAGCATGAGTAGAAGAATGTGGAGGTCAGGTCAGATAGCGACTTTAGGGATGTCCCTTCTGCCTCTAGCCGAGGGTCACACAGGTGTCCCCTGGACTTTTCTACTTTTTTCAGTGCCAATTTGTATAAAGTGGCTCCTCTATTCTGGGAGCCACTTCTTCTTTTTTTCTTTCTGAAAACATGTGCTAGAAGAATACAACGTATAAAGACATTTTAGTAATTAAGAAATTGTACTATTTTAAGGCCAAAGAGACATAATATTACATTTTCAGCAAACATTGCGTTTGTTTTTGACAGAGCAAAAGCCATTTCCTTGTTATAAACACTTCACTGGTGACACCAACTGGGCATACCCACTAAGTGACCCACTTATTATAGCAATGCTAGCACATTGCTGTTCATAAATGCTAACAACAACTGTCACTACTGGCTCGTCCACTCTGCAGTCTATAAACTATACAAAGACAAAGAAAGAGTTATGGTCGACTTGTTAAAGTGACGTCTTACAGGTATGATATGATCATATAATATACTGTATGTGCCCATCTGCAGGTATCACATAGGTCTTATGAGTCAGGCTCTAAATCCACTGACTGATTGTTTCCGTTGAGTGAGACCTCAGCACCAGCTGGCCACTGCAACACTCTTATGATTTGTGCCCGATTTCATGGTCCAGGAGCGCCCACTCTCCTTGCGAAGGGGATTACAGAGCGGGACAAATGGCATCACGTATGCATCTGGGAACAGCTGTGTCTGCGGCCCACTCTCACCGTACAGCAAGCCTGCCAGAGCACCGCTCAACAACAACAAGAACAGCTCCTCATAATTAAAAGGACGCAATGAAGCTCAACCGAGAGCCAACAGGTGCCAGCTGCTTACGGTCCTTATTTTTTGTTTTTGTATGTAAGTATTTATGATACTGTCACATTTTTACTGTGTTAGATATAGAATATGCTTTTGTGCTGCTCAGTGTTTACTTGGTATCACCAAATAGCAGTCAACTTTTCTTCTTATGCTTCTACTTTTGACATTTGGTGTTGCCACTTCAACTACAGCTTCAGAAATGCATACCTGAACCCTGGCTATAGCCCTGAGTACTCCACACTCATGTTTCACTTTCAGTTTTTCTTTTTTGTCTTCACATGCATGTTAAAGGTGAGAGAAGATTCTACTGCCAGTGTTAAGCCCACTGTTTGTTTATTGAGAATCCCATTAATAAGGCATAACAAAATACGACTTGGGGAATATAAAGGTCTTTGTATCTATTTATTTTCCCATATGTATATTTTTCTTTTAATTAATCAATGACAAATACATCTCCACATTATAATTTCAAAATGAAATCAGTTGTTCATGAGAAAAGTAAAGAGAAATTTAGTCACATACTGTAGATGCTTTAAACAGAACAGGCGTTGATGTGAACTTCATGAATCCAGAAACCTTTGAATGATGTAAAGCAGGGGTTCCCAAACTTTTCAGCCCGGGACCCCCAAAATAACTGTGCAACCAACTCGCGACCCCCAGAGCAAAAATTATATACTTTTGTTTTAATTTTAAGTTACAAAAACATTTAAATTAGGCTGAATTGTGTTTATTTTAATAGAGTATTGCTTTTATAACCCAAATTCCCCAAAAAACTGATTAAATTCCCAGTCATAATTGTAAAAATACATTTTGAAATCATCTCGCGACCCCCAGATTTTGCTTCGCGACCCACCAAGGGGTCCCGACCCCCACTTTGGGAACCACTGATGTAAAGGACTGTAAAAGTGCTACCAAATAATGACATCTCTTCTCAGTCCTGTAGAGTAAATCCCTGCCTTCCTCTGAATGTCACTGCTGTTTAACTCAACAACCCTAAACTTCTTTTGTTTCTCCAAACAGTGAAAGACCGATGGCTCTGGAAAGTGCTGTGGTCAACATGTCAGTTTACACTGCCATCCCTTGCACTTTTCATGATGGCGTCTGCTGACAGAGGCTACTAATGATGACCCGGGGCCTTGAGCACATCTGGAGTCTGGTACCCCTCAAATCACTTCATCATCCTTCATCCACTCGGGACCGGGATGTTTGAATCAACCCAGAGCGCTGATTGCAGTGAGCCAGTTTATGTGCTTCTGTTAATAACCAAGATCACTCCATCAGGATCTCACTCAGGTAGAAACATAAATTGTATATCAGGGGAGATGAGTGGAGAAAGGTCACGTGCTAACTAAGAGCAGATGGGACAGGAAGTGAGGATCAAATAGTCCTACTGGCAAAGATGCAGCTTGGATCAGACTCGACAGAGGAAGTCTGACCAAGTGACGAGAGTTAAGAATAGTTGATTAATGTTTAGATGACCAGTCGTCCTGTTTTATTTATATTTTGACTGTTGCTGATGAATACTACTTGAACTTAAACATCAATTTCAACAGAAAAGGTTTAAAAAATATTACAAAAATACCGTAACTAGTGTCAATATATATCTGAAGAAGTAAATTTTGATAATTAGTTATCGCTGGTAAAAATCACAATGTAAATAATTTATAAATTATAATTTTTTGCATGTTTCATACAAAATATTGAGGTTTGTAGTATCAACTCTTTTATTATGTCTAGAAATCAAATCTGAAGAGTACTGTAGTACTGAGTGAATACTGCATATCTTGGATTACTTTAGAAAGTACAAACACACAAAAACAGAAGTAATGGTAGAACCAGTTAGTAGAAAATAAGAAGCAAGTTTCATTAGAGTAAATGCACCAAAACACCCAAAACACTTGAAGTTTGCTCATCTAAAATCTTCCCTATACAAAGTAGATAGTATTTCCGTAGATGCATTCAAAATAAACAACAAACTCCATGTGTTCTAAGTCAATGTTTACAACAGTAAAGTTAAGTCAAATGTGCTTAAATTATCACAATGCAAAACATATGCAGTCATTTGTGTTAGCCAAACTATAGCAGCAGAAACTGTGTCACAACAAATTTGCTAGTTTTTGCTGTGCCCAATAGAAAAAAAAACACTTGATTTAGTGTGGGCAAAGCTAAGGTGTCATATTGTAACAAGAAGTGTCACTTTGTAATTGATAGCAGAGACTAAAACAACTTTTCCACCCAGACATTGACAGACATTTTACAAAAACACAAATTAACGCTTTCATCAATCAATCATAACACAATATTTAGCTACTTTCACTCAATTTGAAATTTCCTTACCTGACTAATTAGACTCCCAAGCACCACCAACAACAACATACGCCCCTCCATCTTCAAAAACAACCTCTGATGACAATCCACTGCTCCAAAACTTTTTCTTCAGACTGAAAGCTCTCCTTGTTCTTGTCTCTCTCTTCACTGATGCCGTCTGTGTCCGTGTCCCCCTGTCCGGCTCCACAGCTCCTCCCTGTCCATTGCTGGCCCATGTCTCAGAGTCAAACTGGGGGCTTGAATTTCAGCAGCCGCCCTCCCCTGGACCCCACGCACATGTGCTGTCACTCACACAGCAGTGAAGAGAAGGAGTCGGGTATAGGATGAAGAGAGAGAAGGCTGCAGCTGTTTGGTAGTGCAGACAAGAGACAATATCCGCACCAGCGCTCAGAGAGTAAACTTCATTTGTGGAGCATTTAGCAGTTCTTTAAAATGCGAACACAAAGCCATCATGTTTTTCTTCAGTCTATAGGGCTAGTAATGCTGGCTTTGTTTAGGGCTGCAACTAACGATCTTTTTTTTTTTCTTCCAATGAACCTTTTAGTTGTTTAAAACCCTTGATTCAGACAAGCCTGTTTTAATGTCACCAGAAGACGTCTTGGAGGTTTATATTTACAGATTTAACAGAATTATTTGATGCATTTTTCATGTCATTACATGTCATGTTCAATCTCAGTCGTAAACTTATTTTCTAAGCTCATGTTTTGAAGCCTATGTATAGACAAGTTAACAATTATCCAATTATGAAATTAGCTGACAATTATTTCAACAACTGATAAGTTGTGATTAATCAATCACTTTTTCCTGATAAATTCCTTTTTGTTCAACAACAAACAAACCATGAAGCACCTGGATATGGGTTAAAGATAAAAATACCATTTTATTTGGTGTCAAATCAGCCATTCTGGAATAATCAATCTGTAAACTTACAAATACATTTTTCCCCCAAATTAAAAAACGTATAGGACTTTTGTTTTGACTCTGCCAACATTTTTTGAGTAATTTTAGTTTTCTAAAACTAATTTTACCTCATTTACCTTCAGCTTTTGCAGAGGAATTGTCAAAACCTCAATATCCCTAATGTCATTTAGGTCTCAGCTGTCATCACCGCTTTACCAATCCTATAACTACCGGTATGTGTATACATATATATAAAAAAGGGCAGAAATTAGATTCTGTTTTACGTTTGGGTGGGGAAAGTTCTCACTTCTGATCAGAGCTTGTTAATCACCAGAAGCTAAACTACAGGGTTGTAGCTTAAAAAAAAAACAAAGCCATTTGTAGTGCTCCAAAAAGTTCAGAAACAGTTTGTTTTTGACGATTTTAGGCAGAGGGAAAGTCAGTAGGTAAAATAGGACAAAATGATAAGGCGTTGACTTATCACAATTGTTTGTACATTTGTGAAGAAAAGTTGAAAAAGCTCAACAACTGCAGGGATCTGTACTTCACCATAATTGTCAATCTAGGCAGAGGTTGTAGCAAGATATTAACTCTAAATATGTTAGTGACATTTTAGTGAAATAAGAAGGCTAATCTATCATAAGAACTTACAAAAATAAGGGGTGTGATGTGGTGAAGTGCAAAAAATTGAAATGCTCTAAGCTTATACTTATACTCATACTGTTATTGTTTTACAGTACAAATTATCTCCCAAAATGTCTACAGTAGTTTCAGCTAAATCACAAGGAAATTCAAAAATGTTAAATAAAACGTATATTTCTTCTGTTGGGTAAGAATGTGAACTAACTCTTTTTTTTCTTACCTTATATCTTCTTTTTAACTTTATCTCAATAGACCAATTGTCAGCCATCAGACCAAGTTCAGCAGCAACTTAGAAAAACACATCAGCAGCAGCGCGAGGTAAGAGACACATCATGCTGAGGTAATTCTTTGTAGTAATCATAATAAACCTTGCAAAATTATTTTATTATAGACTAATGTTGTATCTGCATCCACCATAGGGTTGTCCATAAATCAATGCACAGATAAATAAGTTCAAAATGAGATTAGCCATTGAGCTGAAAAATATGGTATGATTAGGTCCTTTTTAAAAAAATTAAATTGTCTGAGATATTACATGAGGTAAGAGTATTGTTACTTTAAAATATTACACAAAGATGAGTAAAAGTAAAAAATTACTCACAGAAAATCAGTCACTCAAACTAAATCTAACTACTTACTCACCTGTGTTAACTGTGTACTGAACCAGTTTCTTTGAATCAAAGTTGTGTTTGAAAGTAGTATTTAAAGCAGGACTGTGACAACAGTACTCCATCTGAATAGGCCTATAGATGGAATGAAAATAGTTCACAGATGTTGATATAATTTATATCTGAGAGCTTGGTACTTGTTATATTTTGGACTCATTGAAAAGCTGTTTTGTGTGGGGCACACTGTCTCTGAAGGAGTTCATGAAGTCATTAGTCGTGGATTTGGGGACTGCGCAGATCTAAATTCACTGCTGTGATACTCGAGCTCGGAGCAGCTGAGGCCTCCTCCTTTGTACAGTCAATAAGAGGGCCTTTTATTACAGCCACTTTAAAAAGTCTCTATGTTTCAATGGCATGCACATCCGCTTCTTAAAATATAAATCAAATGGGTTTCTTAAAATTTACATATCTTCTAAGCTTTGACCTTGATCCGTGTAGTAAATCATAGGCCTATAGCGTGCTATTTTTACATTAAACCCCAGCCTAATACAGGAGACTGGCTTGTGACTCTATATGATCTTTTTAATTATTTTTTTTTTTGCTTGTAGGCTGTCTTAGAGTTTTAGAATGTATAATGGGAGAAGGGAAGACATTTAATTTCTAGTGATTGTCTAGTGTTTTATCATTATCATCAAACCTAACTTTTTAAATGTACAGTGAGTATAGTCCCACCTGTTATAAGCACCTTAAAAAAATACAACTGTGCTTAATAAGATTTAATTACATTTATACAGTGTGAAACTGAAATATACTAAGAAAGGAAAATTTACAGCCTCAGAGATGTAAGTCCATTCAAAGGTCATGTGAGCTCTGCAATAAAAGCACAATAAACCTCATATTTATAACATTTTTGTGTGCCCTGCTCTTGAAATTCATTAGTGACTTAGCAGACCTTTTGTTCTCTGATCCTTCCAAGACCAACCTTCAGGTTTAAAGACTGCATTGGTAACCTCGGGCCGTCCAGCTCAGAGCCCGACACATTCACAACATTCACACGCTGTGCTTTGATCTCCTGCTATTTCAGACAGTGTGTCAGAGCACTGAATGAAGATCTATGACTCTCTATGGGCAATGTCAAAACACAGGTATTCCTATGAGAGAAAGACTTAGAGACAAGACACTGACATGTGACAAGACTGTGAAAGAGCTTTGTCCATCTAAGAAAGTATCATCTATCCTCCTTAAGAGAACATTTGGGCATCGTTGAGTGTGGGAATAGTTTTATTAGCTGTAACTATACAACATTAATCATCTCCACCTGAACTCCCTTCTGTGTCTTTAATTGTGTTTAAAAGTTGAATTGATTGAATAAGTGTATTTGAGGACATATGTTTCAAATACATGAAACTAATCAAGCTTATCTAAACAAGATACAATGAAAACTAAACAGCACTGTTTAGTAGAAGACAAAAACAAAACATTAAAACTTAGCATTTCAAAATAAAGTTCCTTTGTAAGCTATCCATAAGGAGCAGATAATCTAGTTATGTGTTTGGTTATTTAATAAGAGGGTTATTATTATTCTTGAAAATATTAAACAAAACATTATAATGCATCAGAAGCCACCTACAAGTAGTTTTAATTGAATGAGCAAATAACTCATCCTTAATACTTAATTGTCCACAAAAGATCCTTACCAAAAGCTTTACATTCTTTTAACTTCAAAAACTACTATAAGCATATTTCTCAATCCAACATCTGTGGCCTCTTGCCAAGTCCAATTTTATAGAAATGTAAATAAATTTATAATTAAAAAATCAATAAAATCTAAATCATGACTCAAATGATGCAAATGATTTCACAAACATATAAAAATATATATGTAATGTGCGGCAATACACTGAAATGTGCATAGTTCTCAACCGCCCTAACACATTTGTCTGAATAGTTTTTGGCTAATTTACAAAAGTTATATTCATTAGCTCTGCTAAAATATATTTGAGTGTGGAGAAGATGCACGTTTCTGCAGAGTGCGGCAACAACAGTGGAATTAGCAGCCTCTTAGCATGCTACCTCAGGGTCAAAGGTTGATATGGATCTTTGGAAACTAAACAGCTCACTCTGAAGGATGTAGACATGCTGTTGAGCTAGGACATTTTAACCAAAAGCAGTTGTACAATTGCTTGTTTGTTCCTAGTGATTTAAAGTCATGTTTTATTTAGATATTGTTTATTTTTTTGAATCATAAAAGATACCTGTCGTTTGATGTTTGTATTGTTAATCATCATACATTTTGCTCTGGAGTTGTAAGGTCTATTTCATGTATTAGTGTCCACAGACAGAAAATGTGGCAGAGGCGTAAGGCTGGATCTGCAGCACCTGCCTCTGTCATTTCACTTTAAGCAGTTGGCAACAGAGACACTGCTGTTTGTCTTCCTGTTGCACTGCATACGTCTGTAACACTAGACTCTCAATTCACAGTTTGTGCAAGACAATATATTATGAGAAGTGAGATGTTTTGATTTCCTGTTTTAGTTGTTGTATTTCTGAAAGAGAAGATCTATGATGCTAAGAAGGAATTTGTTGAGTAAATAAAGCAAGTTAATTGTATTTGCAAACATAATACTAATGTGCTTGTCTTAAATATAGAACACTATAGAAAACAAAAAAACAGATGCAGAGATGTGAACTAATCTCTAATCCGGGAAGACCTTTCCTTTTAGACTTTGATATTTCCGGTTGGGGAACAATGCAGTGTGCACAATAGGTCACATATAAGGTCAAGAAACGTGATTGCAAAATACATTAGTCGTGATTACATTGGGACCATCCAGTTTGATAAGCTACTTGCTTCTACGTATTTATGTTTTTTGTCCAATATACAGTACATTTATATAAATATTGGATCACTTGTTTGCCTTCTGTGTCTTTAATAAAAATGTATTTTTATAAGGAAAATACTATTAGTAATCTTATCTTATCGGCTACAACCTTTGCTTACATGGAACATTTTGACTCCAGTATTGCACCAACTAGGTTTAAATAATATGTAGCTAATAGGCTCTGTGCGGTTGGCTTGTTTTCGTTTAAAATAGTACATACTGTACATGCAACCATTTCCTGTTCAATATATTTATGAGGTTTCACTACTTCAGTTTAAAACAAATAAAACTCTTTAGATCAGACAGTTGTGGTGAATGTTACTGAAAACAGGTTAAAGACTTTACATATTAGAAGAATATTTCACCAGAGGACACTTGTGTGTTTAAAAAGAGACAGGAAATGGTCATATGTACAGAAGTTAGCATTTTTGAACTACACAAGCCAACTGAAGTTCCATGCACAGAGCCAATTGATGAAAGAAAATCAGGAGTTTGTTAAGGTGAAAAAGATAAAGGCGGGACACCAGCTGATAGCCAGTTCTTTCTTACAAATAACAAATGTAAAACATTATTTTACTTTTGGGATTGACTTTTGTTTTGCTGAAAAAAGTCTCCAGTGTAGTTGTAGTTTTAAATGTAACTTAATGTCATAAGACATCTAACAGATTCTCATTAAATAATGTAAGAAGCGTGTGTCTAAGTAACATCACAAACTAAATTGTCACTGAATATGTAAATGTGGTTTGTACCTGTGCTTGTTCCTGTTAGATCCCACTGAGGTGATAATAACATCGAAGGACACAGTAGAAGCTTTGCACTCAGAGGACCAGGTGTCATGGACCCCACGGTTCAGGAAACAAAGAGCCATCACCCCAGGAGCCCGGTAACAACATTAATGATGAATATTCGAGGGGAGGCACAGACCATTTCTCTGCTCTATACTACCCACTTTAATGAACGTGTGAGGTTGTAGAACTTTTAACACGTCATATATTATATTTTTCTTATATTATATTTTTATGTTAACACAATATTTTATCAAAATATTAATGCCATTTATTTTATTATGCTTTTCAAGACCTATAATGACTCAAGTGCTTCACAACAACACAAAATTGCTCACAGTCAGACACATAATGCAGGAAAGAGATAAATGTGGTTAAAATCCTATTTCAACAAAATACAAATAAGTTAGTTGGATTAATTAGTGGTTTGATATGATACTTTTTATGACTTTGAGGTGTTTAATTGTATTATTAGCAATCTATATAGAATTAACAAATATGACACTAATTCTAACAATATGTAATCAGAAACATATAAAAGTATCTGTAGTCATCTCTTAATCCTGCAGAGGGCAGTGTTGTTGCATCTAAGCTGAAAGCAGAGAGAAAACCAAATAGATTTGTTCACCTGTTCTCTAAGAAATCTCAGTGAGGCAAAAGTCACAAATGAGAGGCAGGAATGACAATGGGTCTGTCAGACAATGCAGTGTGCTAATTAATATTTTTATATCACTGATCAAAGACACGCTGTTGTCTTGTTTTAGTCAAAATAGCTACCTTCTGTACTTATAAGCATTTCTTGTTCACTTCATTTCTATTTAATTTTCACTACATCCGTCTAAAATAAATAAATTCCCAGAAGATTAGGCAGTGGACAATGAGCTGTGGTGAATATCTCTAAAAACACGTTAAAGGCTTTACAAATCCGCAGAATATTTCACCAGTGGACTTTGTGTGATTATAAAAAGACATGTTTGTGTCTAAATCAAACAGAAAGTCCAGAAGTTAGCTATTTTAAATATAAGTTCCAGAGTCTATGTGTTAATCTGAAAACAAAACAATCAACACTAATAATTCTCAGTGGCTGCACATTTTATATCTTACATATGAGCCTTGTTTTTGCCTGGTGTAATTTCTTTGTTAGCTGATGCAGAAAAACAGCAGTGACTGAGGAAGACGCGCCCCCCACAACCACACACACCACCACCTCCTTTTCCCAGCAGCACAATGTAACATTTCCAAAGGCGTTGCTTGGAGGGTCGAGAGTGAGAGCGGAGGGTGGCTGGGCTTCTGCAGACTACTCTACGGGTGGGTTGCCAATTAGAGCCACAACACATATGACACACTTGACTCCCCGCTTGAACCATGGCTGGAGATAATAGGCCTCTTCCCGCCGCTCAATCGATGACACACTGTCCCAGGGAGGATGTCTGCCTCGCTGTAGTGGCAACACACACACATAGCCTATATACCTCTTTCTGTCTCTGCTCACTAAATCATATCTGTCAGGGAGTAAAATGTCAGGTTTCTCTTTCCCAGCAATACAATCAACAGGAAATAGCTTACTGTGCTATTTTGTATTTCAGACCATTTTCGCATTGCAATGTTTCTTGGCAAACAGCTGTAATAAGAATAACAAGTCAATGGGCGACTAGACACTTGTCCGATCGTTAAATGTTACGATCTAATACCAAAAAGCTGTGTGATACATTTATCAAAATACAACCATGCTATAATAGTGTTCTCTCATCATAAAGTAGGGCTAGGTAATTCATAAAAAAATACACAGTTAGGAATTAGTCACGTCAAAATGGCACAATCGAGAGCTTCACATGCAGTTCTCGTAAAAACAATTGGCTTTAAACAGAACACAGAAATATGTGTTAAATGGCACATATTGGTTATCTGTATAGTATACATTATGAAATATTAGTCTTTATTTTGTTACTTTTGGATAAGGCTAAACAAAATTGAAGATCATTCATCATGAGCAGGAAAATAAATTTTACCCCCCCCAACCCCAGTGCTCAGTTTACAAGTAGAAGTTTGATGGAGTCATGTGTGCCTGCATTGTTCTGCATTTAAGGGACAGCATGCCCAGAATTTCCCCTATTTACTGTATCACTGTCCACTGCTTTTCAGATCCAGGTCTTACATATATTCATTTTGCATTGAATTATGCTCATACCTGAAAAAAAAAAAAAAACTAAATGTTAAATTATTTGAAATATCACTGTGAGACAGAATCAGTTTAGTTTTGAGCAAGTGAAATTTGACTTTTTTTTTTTATTTTTATTTTATTTTATTTTTTTTTTACAAAGAACTAAATGTAGAATACTGAAAAAAAACAAAACAAAAATATACTTATTACTTACTACCAAAAACATAATATGCAGTGTATTTCTGCTAGCATTTTACAAGCAGGGTGCCAAACCCTGTTACCAAAACTCCCACCCTGCTTGTTCTAAAATGTTTAGCTTTATGTGATAAATATCCTAAAATATCCTTAAACAATATTTCATAGAAGTTTTAAATGGCACCATAAGTCGCTTTTGCCAATAATAAATATAACTTGCTACATAGGTCTACATTTTCCTACATCGCATGTACATGGCCAAACCAGCCCTGCTAAACCAAAAATCCTGGGGAAAACACTGATATGCCTTCTTTAAAGTCATATTAAACATACCATTAGGCACACAAAAGTCATAATTACACATGTACAAAATAATGTACAATGTAAATTAAATATTTCAGTAAAACTAAACACATTATTGATCTATAGTATTGCTTAAAGACAGTAAAAACAAAACAAAAAAAATACAGATTTCTGATGACTAATCTATGACAAATGTGTTGTACATTCTGTGATTGAATGTTTATAATCCAAGGGAAAAAGCCCAGAGTCATAAGGATCCTACACATCACAGTAATAGATCTGATGCTGTGTAAGGTGCAGACGAAAGACAGATAGTTTGTGTAAAGTCCACTCTGAGGAGGACGGGAGTTTTGGACTGGCATACTGATGTTGTTTGGCTCCAGATATCAATACAGCACCACATCAAATAAAAAGCGACCTTGTCTGATGCAAACTGTAGTTCACCGTCTTCTGTTATATCTTCAAAAAGTAACAGAACTCTGCTTGATGCCGGTTTGATTTAAGAAAAGAAGAGGAAAAATATGAACAAACTACACTGAACATGACCACAATTTTTCCCCTAGAGAATTTTCATCAATAACATAAAATACTTATGGTTCTAGTAATATTTTGATAATATGATGAACACCAAACTGCACTGATAATCAAATAAGATAAGAAAATAACATTTCCATTTGGCTACACTGGATTTATCTAGTGTTTATCACATTAATATTTGTAAAGACCTCAAGGATAAGCAACTAAAATATTTTGAATAAACCATGTGAAACCAATATGATCTCATGTAATTAACTAGATTGATCTAAGAGAAAAATTCAACTTGTTCTTTTTGGAGAAATAGAAATGGCTTGTATTTATTTATTGGATGAAATTAGAATTTGGTCAAAATTAAAATGCGCTTTACACAAACCCACGCCTATATCATAATACTAAAACAAAACAAAAAAATCGGATTAAATGTTTTATGCAAATTATCTACTAAATCACATTTTCCTTTCCACATTAGCTTGTAGAAACAATTTCAAGTACATTTTTGTTCTTCTACTGACCTCTTGTGGCTGGCGAAAGTAAAATAGGCAAAATGACCTAATTGATATAGAAGGTTCACGGTGTAAGATTTTTGGTGGAGGCTTTGCAAAGTCTTTCTCGTGGAGATGATATTGCTTTGCTTATAACAGTGTTTCTAAAACTGTTCTACGAGTTCTACTGGTGGTACTTGGGCTGCCTCTGGTTGTACTTAATGGCATTTGCATTGAAATATTTGTTTTGATAGAGACAAATCTACTGTTTTGGTCCTCTTTTGAGCTACGCAGTCTTTAAAAGTGCATTATGCGAGTTATACCAGTGTTTCAAACTTGATTTGTTTTCATTTTAAACCATTTTGAGCTATAATTTATGCCTGTTATACAGTATTTCAGTTGAATCTGGTGGTACTTGAAGAGCCAACTATAATTATTCAGTGGTACGTGGTGTGAAAACTTTTTAGAACCATTGGTCTAGTATGCTGCACAGTATGACTTTAAGCTTCCATATCTCCATGAGACGAGTATGTGGTAGAGCGGAAAGCACTCTGGCCTCACAGCAAGAAGGTCACAGATTCGATTCCTCCATGGCCGGAGCCTTTCTGTGTGGAGTTTGCATGTTCCTCCCCGTGTCTGGGGTGGTTTCCTCTGGGTACTCCGGTTTCCCCTCAGACCTATAACATGCAGGTTACAGAACACTTGGTGGTGGTTGGAGGTTGAGGTGCCAGGTTTTTAGGTGAATCGCCTCTGCTGAGCTGCCCCAGGCTGCTTGCCGTCACTGAGTGAGGCGAGGTTACTGTATGAAGCACTTTGGAAGACATCTTTCTGTGTAAATATGCTATATAAATAAACCTTTCATTTATGTGGCGCTACCAGGCCATGTTAAAAACCAAATCTGTGGAGAGGTGAGCTTGCTCACTGTAATAAGCATGTTTTCAAGGTATTTTTGAGCAATAAAAACACCCATAGTTAAATAAATTGTCTATATGTTATAGTTTGATAGATTCATGTTGGTCTGTATTGTCCTGCATTTTGGGGTTTTGTATGCCCACACTTTTCCTCTAACTACATATTACCACCCATCACTATTGTTCAGAGTCATGCTTTACGTTCATGAGCACGTGGTGCTATCAGCACAAGTTAAAAGTCAGATCTGTTGAGAGGCAAGGTTGCTTTCCGTAAAAAAGCAGATTTTTTTCCTCAAGGAGCAATGGAAAAACACAGTTAAATACATTTTAGATTAATTTAGACTAATTAAGTATAATGCCGTACCAAGCATTCTAGACAGAGCAATATCGTCATCACGGAGTCAAGCTGGGCCAGATTTTCTCAGAAAAGTTACAAACTACATCTTTAACTACACCCTTAATAGATCTGGCAGTGCTGAGATCAACTGATACCAAACGGAAAATTGTAACCAACTCTAATGAAAACAACCTTAGTGACTGTAATTACCATTGCAAAGGGGGTTGGGAGGTAGATTTAGGCAAAGTGTTTTGGTATGGCCCAGTGCGTGTGTGGGGGGTACGGACTGACAGTCGTGTGCATGCGTGAGCCTAATGTGCCTCCATCAGCTGTCAGACTCAGGGATGTCAGAACTCCCAGCCCCCCTATCCTCCCCCCTCCGCTCTCCCCCCCGCTTTCTCTCTCTCTTCACTGGCAATGTCATGTTGTCAGCCCACATATGCTTGTCTGTGAGAAGGAGGAAGGGTGGGGTGATGTTGGAGGAGACATTGGCAAACGGGTTCCTACGTCTTTTCTCCGGCTCTTGTCTTAGTCCGTGCTAGACTTTCTCCACTCAGATACATTCTTGAGAGTTTATTCTATAACATATTTTTGCATGCTCTTAGTATTTAATTTTTATCATAACCTATTTTTATTTCATTATTGATGTTGTACCTTACCCCGAAGAACTGTCAGTGTAGTAAATTCTCTCTGATGCTGATACGCTTGGACAACAGTTAAAGTTGTATGAGATTTTCAAATCCAACAACTGCTTGCTGTTTTTCAAATGATGCACATGTTTCTCTCCAGGGTCACGCCCTCCTGCAACTGGCAATGATTACTTAGGAACTGACGGTTTGCTTGACAGGTCACAAGCAATAGATAACGAGTACTCGTATCTATTGTGAACGTTTACTGGCCTCATCGTGTCACAGTTTATATTTTTATATTCTTTTTTGTTAGCATAATACAAGGCTGTGACAAATCTATGCAAGTGTTTTGACCAAGACTGACAACAAACAATTTTGAAATCCTCCATACAACCTTTAAGGGCTTGAGCGAATAATACACAAATTAACTGGTCAGACTACTTCAAAATTAATTTTGATATTCAGTTTGATCATATCTTCGAATCAACCTTCAAATATCTAATATACTGTCCACCTTTAATCTGGACCTGTCTATTGACAAAGACAGTGGCATTGTTACATCAAAAATCTAGAAAACTATTCTTTTTTGTATACCATATTACACTATATAAAATTGAGCTTTTTTAGTTGATAGTGAATTTTAAAAGCCAAAGGGCCTAATTGATCAATCCAGGTGCTACATTGTAAGTATAAACTGAAGGGTTATACACATACACATACACCTATTTTGTATGTGAGCAAATGTTTGATAAATGGGACCTAATGCAATAATAATTTGATTACTACTAAAACAATCATTAATTACAGCACTCGATCTGTTAGTTGCTATAGGGCCCAAACTGGCATACCCATAAATATTCATTTCATTTATTCACAATGCATTTTCGAAGGCATTGTGCTAATGCACAACATTGGGAGGCTATGTAACCAATTTGATGATAATTTATTTCATTCATAACATAAAAGACCATCAGTGACAAACAGTATGACGTGACAAAATGAATGAAAACATGAACGTCTGAAGAATAAACAAATATAATTTACATTTATCAAATGGATATTATAAAAATAAATAAATAAATTATCTTAAAACATCGTGTCACTTGTTTTGGGAAATTTTGAATAGGATAGTTGTACTGTTTCTTCTGTAGTGGGTGTCAGGTGGTGCAAACATTGACTTGTTTTATTTTTGTCAGGAGAATTTTTGGCGTTTCTCATTCTCACACTCAAATCACAAAGAAAACATCCCAAATATTATTTTGGAATTTCATATTAAATGTCCAAACTACATTCTATTATTTAAAAAA
This sequence comes from Mugilogobius chulae, assembly GCA_038363315.1. Classification (NCBI taxonomy): domain Eukaryota; kingdom Metazoa; phylum Chordata; class Actinopteri; order Gobiiformes; family Gobiidae; genus Mugilogobius; species Mugilogobius chulae. The sequence goes on from CM076403.1 coordinate 30,157,869, forward strand.
GTGTTTTAATGGTATCAGAATCATTATTGAGTTTCAGTCATGTGTACAAATTGGCCTGAAGAACTGTACTGCACATTGTCAAGCTTTCTGTAGCAGTAACCATGCAGCTTGTAAGCGAGGTACAAAGTTGTCATTTGTGGTTAGTCTTTTTATGTTCCTGTAAAATCCATAGGCCTTTAGCCCAGCTGAGGGCGAACACTGAAACGCTGTGAGCTGTCGCGATCATGTGGATAAACCCAGAACTAAATGCACTGTTGGAAGCTGCTTTACCCTGTGTGGCCCTTTACTGTGTGTCCGCTGCCCCTGTCTGCTCACTTAACAGCACAAAGGAGGGTGTAGGCTTCTTAATTTGAGCAGCAGGGAGTTGTATCGAGCTGGAAGGATTGTCCCGAGCCGTGTGATGTTGACCTCCAAGAGCCCAGGGGTGCGCTGCGCAGTACAGTGAAACCACAAATTCAATACCATATATAAACAGTATGTTCTCAGCCACCCACAGCTATTGAGCTAGTGAGGGATCAGAAAAAGGGCTGCGCAAAAGACTGGAGAAGAAACTGGTCTTGTTATCTGGATACATACAGACTTGATTGCAATTTTTGAACTTTAGATTAATTAAGCGAATGAAAGACTCATGTCTAATGGTCATTTATTATATGAGAGACTGAACTTGAGTTATGTCTAATGGTGAAATGTTTCTGTGTGTTTTTTGAATCCAGAACTCCGCAAACAGCTCCCCTGTCAGTTAAAGCATTTGGTTTGGAACAGAAGTTTTTGTTCATTAAACCATTACTAAAAGTCAATTTTGCTTTGTTTTTCAAAAGACTAAATGCGTTTGAACCAAAAATGCAGATCAATTTATCAAAATGAGAAAATAATGTGGTTTCTTTTTTTTTAGAATGACCAGAAAATTGTGATGTTCACTGTGTTAATGTTAAATAGCTATAAATTTATTAACATAAACACAATAGGTCTTTTCTCTGTGTTGTCACATGTTGACCACGTGACGCTTTGATTGACAAAACATTTAAAACATAATAGACAAACACAAAAAAACACGATTGTATCTTGCTTTGTGATTGAGTGTGCTAACAAGTTTGATAAGAGCAATCCAAAGAGCTTCTACCGTGTTCTTAAAAAGCCAAAGAAAGCTTTTTGCAAATTTACAGTGTTTGTGTACAAATACCAGTTATCGGGTTTTTGCTCTTATTAACCTGTTTTGCATGTGAGCAAATGCTTGATGAGGCCTATGTTTGCATTAATCATTCTCTTGTAGAAAGAAAAAAGTAAACATTAGGAACTACATAGACTAGAACCCTACATTTCAGTGTACAAGATGGAACTTTAGGCACTTTTATAATTTCTTTGGATAATGACCAATGAAGAAGACTGCCATAATAAGAACATTTCTACATTTCTCTTTGCTTATGGACAAATATCATACTGTGAAATGAATACTGTAATAATATTGTGTTATGAAATGTGCATATCTTTGCATCTCTAAACCCAAAGACAGTGTTGATAATAAATGCAAGTGACTGATTGTAGACTAAAAAGAGAACAAAAAAAAAATAACATAAAAGCCACTACTGAAGGTAAAAAGCATCTTGACTTCTCTTGTTATATACTGGCATATGCTAAAACAAATGTTACACTTTACAAATCTTCTCTCAGTGAGCTTCTCTCAGCAGCTGTTTTCAATTAAATAGAGATGTATTTTACAGCTCTTGATTTGTGAGTTACTCGGATTTAAATGGAATAAAAGCACTTGTTAAACATTCAGTGCAAGCTTGAGGCTAAATCGTTCTAATGTTGTTCAACTTATCTGACACACTATCATTCAAAGCTGAATGTTTTTAAAAACTGTATTATATTTAGTATTGAAAAGGACTACGTAATAAGCTAAAGCCACCTGCTGCGACTGGAGTGGACAGGTTTTGCTGTACATGAGAAAATAAGAATATAAGTCACTTTTGAAATCAGCTTTTCATATGTATCTTAATTGAATTACAGTTTTGAACATTTATTAATTAAGCACTGTTGTCTGGCCTTGCCACTGGCCTCCTTAGCTTAAAGTGAGGCTAAACTCAAAATCAACTTTTTTGCTACTAACCTGTGTATATGATGTTTAAACAGCATTACCTACTGCCCAGAGTCTTTTCTGTGCTATTTAGATATTAGGTAACTGAGCAAATTAGCAAGTTTCATCTTAAAACTGTAACAAACAGATTTTTCTCACTGCAAAAGCTAGTGTCATTTCCAGGTGTGACATGAACTGTCCCCAAACAACTGTGTGCTGATCACAAACACCTGCTGTAAAACCAGTTATACTCAATTACAAGAGTATTTGTAGTAGTTACTTTCCACTCCTGCATAATATTCATTCTAAAAATATTCAAATGACAAATAAAGAATTCTAAAAAATAGATTTGCATGTTCATTGTCTATGTCACAGGGGCAAACTACATTTATACATGTTTAGAAAAGCAAAGATAATTTGTGTGGCACAGTGTAAAAGGTTTAAACATATTAAGTGAGCACCCCCATGGAAGTTCTAAGCATCCCCTTAGCCCCTCCTACAAAAACATCCCGCAGGAAAATGACAACACTTTACTAACTCCAAGGAAAAGCTTTCTGTTGAACATAAAGAATTCTGGCTTCACGCGGCGTCTCTCCAGCGGCCCATATGTGAGAAGCATCAGTCAAGTGTTTCCTGTGGCTAACAGCGCCTTCGCCTCAGTGACCTGCCCCCGGCTCCTACCACAGGGACTCAGTCAGGACCTGTCAATCAAAACACTATGAAAACCCCTCCTCTTCCTTCATCTCCTCATGTTTGGATGCAAGTCTCGACTAAATTACCCCTTACCCCCTCCACAAATATGAAATCTGAGTACATGAGCGCTGGAGTGCACCGGCGCACTGTCTCAGCATGCAACATGAATGTTAACCACAAACTCAGTGTACCTTAAAGCGCGCTGCATAGATGAGCAGCTCTGCCAGGGAACATACTGTGCAACTGAGGCGAAGCTGGAAACTACAAACAGTTTGGAGTAGTATTCATTATAATTTGCAATGTATTTATGTTCTTGATACAATTAATTCAGTGTGTCTATAGTTGCATATACATTGGTATGACATTTCAGAGTGTGGCGAGGGGAATAAAGGTGTTGTATCAGAACTTTAATTAACAGAGAGTCATTTAAAGGCACTAAACCTAATATTTTAAAGAAAAATCACTAAAATCAGTGATTATAGACAGTTTGTCAAGGAAGTGCAGTTGTTTATATTGTTAGCATTTGGCTTGCTTCGTTTAGGCTCAACTTAACTTGTGATGGCTTCTGAAAGTTGTAAAAAGTGCTTCAAAACACATTGTAGTGACTAAGGAGGCTCTTGTATTAGGAAAGTGAGCAAAATATGTGAACTGCTGTGAGCGTTTTATAAAATATACGTCTTAAACCAGAACAAGGTCCTTCTGAAATATAAAGTGGTTGATTTGCGCTGTTTCAAATTAATGTGGTCTGCCAGGGCACATTTATAGATTTTACAAGAAGTGCAGTGAGTCCATTGTAATTAATGATCATATTTACACTGAGCAGTAATATCTGTGATTCATAAAAATGTGACAAATGACTAACTTTCCACAAGCAAGCACATTAAATTTTCACTACAGCAGAAGAAAATAAACCTGGAAGAAAACTAGAAAAGCGAATGTGCTCAATAAAAGTGTATTTGTCAGAAATCCTGGCTGAGAGTGCCCTTGCCTGGAGTGCTCCTCTCTGCAGGCTTCAGCGCAGATCGTCTGAGTGCTTTATGTTTTGAACACACAGTCATCACTGTCAGAGCCATTGATTCACAACAACATAGTGATACACAGCACACTGTTAATGGCCAGTCGTGTGGACCGGGGCAGGGCTCAAAATGATGGGGACCCAAGTAACCACTGGGGTTTGACCTGAGGTTACCACACAAACAACTGGAAGAGGTTGACCAAAATGTTTTTTTTTTCTACGTTCAATACCAATACCTTTTTCTAGGAGTTTTTGTTTTTGATATACCAAAGAAGATCCTCATTTTTACTGTGACCACACTGGAATCAAACATCCACGTACGCTCAGAGCTATTGTTAGCATGAATATATTTATTTTCTGCATACAGACTTCTAAGTTGACCACAGTTTTAAATCCTTGGTCATGTGACTTCTTTGTTACTGACACTCAGTAACTGTCCAGTTTGAGGCTTCACTTTGACCAGTCCATTTTGCTTAAATTTGATCATCATTAGACATCCCATCATTCAGATAATCTAGTTTGGATCGCTTTAGTAACCTTGAATATCCTCTTAGAATCTCAGCAGACCTCCCAGGATGAGAAAGGTTGTTAGATTTGTATTGTAGAATAGATTGAAGTAGCAGTCAAAAGAAAAAGCATTGTGATGAGACAAGATCTTGTTTCACAAGTGTGTGCACACATGTAGAAAATGATCTTGTTGTAGTTTCAAAAAGCATTGCTGGTGAGGTTGTTGTGAGGATGTGGTGCAAACAGGATCACAGCCACTATTATAACTGCAATGTTGCATAAGGTGTATGTTTTGTAACTATCCACACATGACTCTTTTGCCTTTTACCACTGCTATATGATATAAAATTGCGATAAAAATGTACGTAAATATTCGTTGTTGTAATTAGTGTTTGATTTTCTAGTCCAGAGGGAAGTAAGTGATCTGGGTGCCATGGTACTGTTGCTAAACTGGCCTTATCTTACTTACCCTTTACCCAAACTTAAACCTAACCTTCCCATTACCCCACCCCTTTTCCTGACCTCTCATTCCAATAAACCTAATAATTCTAAAAGACCAGATGTGAGATTCTAGCATTTAGTGAGGCAGACGTAAAAAAACAAGAACAAAAAACAAACATTGTATACAATTATATAGTTTTCTCTCTGCCAATAAACTCTGTCTCTACAGACTTAAACTTTATCTGCAAATGGGTGTGTGCCAGTGCTGGTCACATTTACAGCCTATCCATTTTTCTCAACACAGTCTCTGGAGAAAATGTATAGATATACAATGAAATATCAAAAACGTACAATAACGAAAAGGTTATTTTACATTTTGGCTTTTTTTAACATGTTGACGTAAAAAAGGCGTAAAAACTTACTTATTGTACATTTTTGACATTTTGTTGTATATCTACGTTTTCTCCGGAGACTGGTCTGATTTTTCCTTTCCAAGAAAGAGGGTTTAAGGACAAGGGATGCTCTGGGACAGTTATTCATTTCCCCTTTTACTGTTGGACAATCTGCTTCTACATGTTTGACTTTTTCTTATTTTCTAATATTTCTGTTTGAATTGAATTGAATTATATTATAGCCTAATTTCTATGTTATTACACCCACTTATAGCACTTTCAGTAAGAGACTGTTGTTGTTTGCACTTCTAGGTGACTGGCTTTCTCACTTCATTCTCAGACTCATCCCTGCAGTTTGAAAACAATAAGAGAAAAACCATGTGTCTTGCTCAGATACTAAATAGCTGTCTGCCTGAGTCTCCTGAGGTGGCTGCACTCGAGTGGCTAGCCCATCTATCAGACCAATGCATGACCCTCAAACTGCAGGTGTAAAGATGATGAATACTCCTCTTCGCTAAAAGGGCAAGAGCAAAGATGGATGAGAAAACAGACAGATATCGAAACAAGTGCAATTGGAAGGAAAGTGAGCTCACTGAAAAATTGAAAAATATTAGGTGGAAAAATAGGACAGAAATATCCTCTGTTTGGCTGTTTGATAGGGACACACCTATAGCTAGTCTGGGGTCAATGTAAAAAAATATTAGAATAGGTTGCAATTGTGGTCTAGAGTTTGATAATATAAAATTTCACTTGAAGTTATAGTTCAGGATCGAGTGCCAAAAGACCTTTAGTGACAAAATTCTTCATTATGTTTAGGCAGCAGTGTAAATGGCTGTAGAAATATAAAGGTAAAAATACAAAAAAAAAATCGAGACTGTGTGGTTTGTCACATTACTGTCAGTCATGTAAGGTTTTAATGAATGGCAAATTTATTGGACTTTTTTCAGCATATCGAGAACCCTTTAAGTGCCGAGAATGTTCATTTGAAATGCAATTCAGGTAGACTGTAAGCTTGATCCTAACCCAAACAGATATCTCTGTATATTTCCATTGGTATAGAATTTTCCAAACTACTGAAGCTTATCAAAAATGGAAAACGCAAAGTCTGAAGTCGGAGAGCTTGGAATGATTTTGGTGCTTAAAGGGTTAACAAAAATAATTGAAAATTCTTTATGAGTGACAGCACAATCCTGAGCTTTATATCATTCTGTGGGAGATTCATATTTTTTGCAAAAAATATCCATTCCTATTATTTGTTATTTTAGCTGACGATTGTGCCCTTGGTGCTGAATAATGGCACATGTTATACATATCCAAACAAAATAATAGGTTTCTGACCTGTCCTGCAGCTCAGTGTTAAACTGTAGAGGTTCTATAAAATGTAACTAAACAAGTTTATTAGAAATGTTCTAAACAAGATAGGCCTGGGCGACAAAAATGAATTATTTTTTTCGTATATCTCGATAACGATTTTCAGACCATGTTTTCAACCCAATAGTGGAATGTCTTAAACTTTTTAGGTTTGGGTTAATAGGTTGCGTTCACATATGTGTGTATTGTAACAACCACAATAATTGATATTATTGGTTTGAAAGAAAAAATATTTATATCCTGGTTTGATATTATTGGTTTGTGTTGAACACTACACAAATGTGAAATGTTTGTAAAATAATTTCAGAAGTGCAGAAAAGTTGCCAGGACTTTTTTTTTCTTCACATTTTTCAATTTAATTGGCTTTTTTGTGGCATTTTTTACTCTTGACAAGATAGTTTTCAGAGTGTTATAATAGCACGTGGCTCTCAAAGTTAGCAAATCAAAGTCATCAAAACAAAATTGCAAATGAAGATAAATACATGTGAAGATAATATCAAGTTAGTTTGAAATTATGATGCTACATATCTCCACCTTGGTTGTGAGAAATGTATGACATACAGTCATTATGTTCTTAAACCTGATGAAAAACTGAAATAATAAGTAGAAAAACATCCAAATGTCCTCTGTGGGCACCTGCAAAAGTCCCTAGGTTTTTCCTCTGTTTGATTTACCTTCTCTATATTGGGCCTTATCAGAGCTGGTGCTGCGTGAAGGAGCTATCTGCGGAGGCTGCCTGCCACATACTGATAGCAGTCCACTTAGCCTGGGTAAATAGGACTGAACTCAACTGAGACTATTTAAACACTCTAAATGTAATGAGATTAAAAAGGTGGCCAAACAGATGCCGAACAAGAACCAGTGGTGCACTTTTGTTCTGCTTAAATAAAGAGGGAAATAGTTGAATTACCAGGATTATTTGGGTTGCTGAAAAGTTGAATATGAAGCTTCTTGGAATGCTCACTAAGTTTTTTTAGTACGCATTCCGTTGTTGTGCTTCTGTTCATTTTTGAGAGAATCAAAACATGACTGCAGACTGTAAGGGTATTTTGTACACGTTTTAAAGACCCATTTATTTGTAAAGATGTTTTTAGTGACAAACTATCACATATGTACACCAACAATTTAGTTTTACATGCTTGTTTTTATTAGAAAAGTGACCACATGACGTTTTTTTTACTCTGCATGTTTTACTGGGAAACTACATTTTGTGAATATCTGTAAAGAAATACAAGTGGTAAATGAAAACAGTATTTTTCTGAGAACTCAAGCATGAGCAAGTTTGACTAAGCTGATTATGAAATAACACTATTATAACATGATCACAAACTTTGCTCAGTGGATTTAGATAAAATTTATTGTAAGATTTCCTCAATTCAAAACTTATTGACATTGCTGCCAAAGGATTGAGAACAGTTTCACTTGTTGCAGTCTAAAATGCATAAATAGGCCTACATCCAGTTTTTGCGTAAAACCATTTTGTTAAAAAAGACTTAATACCGCACAAAATCACATTTAGAAACGGTCCCTTTAGTGTAATGTTTGGCACCTACAATGTCACACTGACCAACACAAGCTCCATAGACAGAGGACAGATCTCAACTTTCGCCTGTGGTTGTTTTGATGCCTTGATGCCCTTTGACCTATAAACTCAAACACACACTGGGGGGTGAAAGGACGGACTCGGGGGTAGGTTTCCGCCTGGACGCCTTCACTCACACGGGACTCTACAGGCCGCCTCTGCCCATAGGCCTGGTGGAGCGTCCCGTGGAGGGAGAGGGCGCCCCTGAGTCTAACACTGTGTGGCAGCAGCACAACCTAGAGACAGATGCTCCCTGCCACTGGCTCCACTGTGAGAGGAGATGCTATCAGAGGCAGTCTGTGCATTTGTTGAGAAAGAAAGAGGCCAATGAGAGAAAGTGTCTGAATGAGGATGTGTTGTGGTGGAGGGGGCTGGAAAAGGAGAAATAAATCAAGTCAAAGCAATTCGTGGCAATGACTGCTGCAGCGTCATTAGGAATCCCGTCACGCAGGGCTCCTGAGCGCAGCCGGCAGACGCAGGTTGACAGCAGGCCAAAGAAGAATTTTAATTTTTCCCTCGTCTCACTGCTCCCACCTCGCTTCAATCTCCCAAACACTGGCCCATATATCGCCTCAAGAGCCAGACTCATCCCAAATCCTGGTGGATCCCTGCATTAATAAAACCTTCAACAGAATCCTTCACCTGGACCACAGAGAATTGTCAAATATTTTCACATTTTGTTTGAATTCATGTTATTGAAGAGAACTGTATTTGTATGTGCTTCAGAAAACTTGAATACCAAATTTGCCATACAGAAATATGAAGTTATGAATAAAGTAGCTGCAGGAAAAAAAATGTATTTACACCACAAAGATCACAATGGTCTATTTTCCTTTTGACTTTGAGGTGAATAAATTCATCTCCCTTATCAGAAAAGCCTAACTTGAATCTAGCTGTCATTCACAAACAACTGTTAAGGAAAATAGTCTGTATTTAAACAGATAGTAGCATTAAATAGCAAAATATTGAATCATGATATAAAAACCCATAACGTTACAGCCTTGATGTGAAGTAAGTTGAACCATGACAGAAACTGCATGAAACTATATTTATTACAGATTCCACAAAAACTGCAGTTTGTATATCACTCTAAATTCTGTCTCTTTAAAAGCACATCAGACAGATTTACATCTTGGGATGTCTGTAAAACCACATACATTTTTAGACAATGCTGTCAGAGATGTATTTTTAGGATTGAAATAGCCTCTCTTTCATTTATGTTTAATCTATGTAGATGCACATGCTTAAATACTGCAGACATATTGAACCAGAGACATGCAGAGGCTGTTGTTTACCCATCTGTGTGAGAGAGCAGTGTGTTGTAACACTGGTGCTGGGCCGCTGTGGGCTTCTGTAATGTTGTACATTTCTCCTCTTAACTGCCACTTTAATGAGCACACAAAATGGCCATTGTTGAATAATTAATATGCGGGTCCATTAACAAGGCATTAGAATGCATTCTATCTCTTATTGATTTTCTCTATGGCTTTTTTCTTGCTGAAAACTTTTACTCGGTCCGTAGACCACTCTGTGTCCAGTCCTGGCGAGAGTGAAATATGGTGCTGCTGTTTAAATGTCAGCTTTGTAATTACACATGGAGCCGCAGTCGGGCTATCCTCGGACCAGAGGGGCTGATTTATGGTCCAGTCCTGATGGCCCCACAGACACATACAGACAAATGCACTCACAGTGAATACATCTCGCACACAAACAAACTAAACGCACAATATAAAGCTTTTAATAATATGATGCACAGCCTATAACGTGCTTATGTGAGTCGAGTGTGAATAGCAAAGCCACATGAGGTTTATAGAGGCATAAGTGCTTCACATGAATCACATGCCAATATGAGAATTTTCTGTTCAACAAGAGTTTTATGAATGAAAGCTGTATCTCACAATGATAAAGAATCTTATGCTGACAAGTTTCATGAACTCCATCACATTTGTTGGTTTACAGAAATATCAAACTATTGCAGTTAACAATTGCCCATTCACAGAAAGTTTCATTCTTCAGTCTGGTTTTGTATATCGTTGTTGTGCTTTTGGCAAGACACTTAATCCACAGCCTAGAAGGAACCCCTTCAAAACTAACTCATGATCATTTTTCCACCTCAATTCACATTGTATTACTCACACAATTCCACAATTGAAACGCTAATCTATAGATACAGAAGGCAATATTTGGGGGCGTGGCCTGCTGTGGGGGAAAGCTATAGGCAAAGTCCTATGGGAAACAGAACTTTTTATCTCTTTTAAGACATTTTTTGGTGAATAAATTGTTTTTTTTAGTTCCACTAATTTGAGTTGAATGGAGTTTAAATGGAGGTTGTTGATGTTGAGTTATTTCTTGTTGGATATATTTACAAATTTGGACCGTTGGTTCACTTTATTCAAATCCATTTCTTCATATTAATATTTGACACAATATATTATAGTTGTTGAGCAGTAAGTGAAAAAACTGCTGTTCTGCATGCATTGTTCATGTTATGTTTCCTTCACTGAGGTTCATTATTAGGTGTGGCCTCAAATGCAGACTTGGAACGTCAGTTTGCTTAATATTCAAAATAGCTAGCTTATGAGCTTTTCTACTATTTTCCTGTTAGCGTTAGCATCAAGACATAGTTCAATGTTCAAGGTTTAATCTTCCGAATATTTATCAATTTTAGATGAATGTAGAGAAAACCCCCAAAAAATTTACTGAACAGAAAATGCTCATAAGTACAGAAGTTAGCCATTTTGAATATAAACAAGCCACTTGACGTTTCGTTCACAACCTCTATTACATTGTTGTGTGCATTATTGTTGCATAAAATGTAACCTCACTTTTTCCTCTTCCTGTAGTTTGCTCAGTTGTCTTACACATTCCTTGGGCTTGCGAGACACCCTGGTTCGATTCGGCCTCCCTCCCCGAGCACCCCGCCCATCAGTCAGATGCCGGGCCTAGATACCTGCTGGGAAAACCAATCTATATCTGGATGAACGCGCAGAGAGAGGAGAGGCGAGGGCAGATCAATGTGCAGATATTGATACAAGCAGCCATGCGAGAAGACTACACTCCTCAATTCATTCTCTCTCCTCTCGCCAAAAAAGATTAGGAATCAAGATGAACTGCTGAGTAAGGTGTGTGCGCAGATGACACACAATGGGAGATACTAGAGATACAGTGGAGGATTACCACCGCCCAGCTTCTGTAATGATGTTAGAGGAGCGTGTCAATAATAAATACCTGCCATTACAGCACGGTGGACTGGTACAACACAACCCCCGCTGGCTACCTGATCTAACCCAAACCACAATGATGCCCTCACACTGCGATTTCAACAGGACCACAGCATCGCCTTGCATAAAACATAGCACATTTAGTTTCAGCTTTGGAGGTCTGAGCTCATCTTTCTCAGTTGGGGTCTTTGATTTTATTATAAAGACCCCTCCTCTGGCCCAGCTCTTCAAAGAGACGAGCTTTGACGTGCAGGTGTTTTATAGTATTTGTGGCTGTGATCATCCATCAAGCCGATCGATCACTCTCCCAGCAGCTTTTATTAATGATCTTGTCAGGCGCGCGGCTCTCGGGTGCAGCGGCTTGTCCAGAATGATAGATCATTAGCCAGTCTGCCTGCTATTTATTCTCTCATGACCTTGTCTCTCTCCATTGTTGAGTGGGCCGAGTTATGAAGGCTATACATGATAATTCACTATTGATCTGCGCTTTTTTACCTTAACTAAAAAGTTTATGTGGTGTCAGTGGATCATGGGCTTTTGCTGCTTTACAGACTGGGTAATATTGGATTCTGCTTCTCAGTGTGGGTGAGGCTCCAGGTGTCAACAGAATATGCCGAGTATTGCCATCTTAAAATGTAAACAAAAGACATTTTTCAGCATTTTACTTCAGCCCAAAAGTTGTGCTCACTTACCCAATGCTGAGCCTCCAAATCATTGCTAAGCCTCTGAATCATTCATTGTGATGTGTTTTGAAGCGTTTTCACAACTTTTACAATTCAACCAAGTTGAGCCGAGTTGGCATGCTAATCATCATTATCCAAATGCTAACAACCAAAAGAGACACTGGATTCTTCCTGAATTTTAGTGGACAAAAGTTCTAGTATTATCAACGAAACACTGTGAATTACTGTATATTTTTATCCAAATAAATACTTGCTGGGGATAACATGTCTATTCTGGGGCCTGGAGGGTAACGGATAAAAAAAAAAAACAGGTATAGTGCTTATGATGACCTATTGATTACAAGGAAATATGAAAATAAATTTGAATATGTCCTTAGGATCCATAACAAAATATGTTTAGATATACCTTATTTACTCAGAAGATTCAATTCAGATTTAAAACCTCTTTTACAGATGTGACCTGACCAAGGCAGCTTCTAAAACAATTGAACAATTATGCTATACATTTAATTTAAAACAAATTAAGCAAACACATGCAAATATAAATTTAGTTCTTAAGTGTTTGATTACCACATTTTGTGTCTACAACACACCTGCTTGGGGACAAAACTGATTTTAAAACTTAGGGCACACAGCTTATAAAGATGACTCCTAATTGAAATTTTACCAATTCACCAAGGACCAAAAGCAATTTGTTTTGCTGGACAACAGTTTGCAGAACTCTTACAGGCACATGTTGATGTATCCCTGGTCCATCAATCAAACTGCTAAGGGCAGTAATAATTACAACATGATGCATTCAAAACCTCTGAGTAACATTTTATTTTAAGGGAACATGAATTCATAAAACATTAGCAAACTCAGTTATAAAACAACTTAAAAAGCAATTTGTTAATGCTTTTTATTGCTCTGATAAACCTAATCTAAATGGCTAATATCCTCATGATTTGATTCTAGGGGCTAACTCACAGTAATTAACAGCAGATAACCCAACTGTGAATGGCCAATAAAAGAAATACTGTGGGTGTTGTGATGAGGACGAAATGTAGAAAGGTCATGTGGGAAAAAGGCAGAGACAGTCAGCAGGAGCCAGGAGCCCTGAGGCTGAAGCAGTGAGGTGTGCGCAGCAGAATAAACATGAGCCGCATGTAAACAACAACCTGCCAGTACCAGCATCACTAACACACACACTCACACATACACATACAGGCCTGCTGCTGCACTGGAGTGTGAGTCCTGGGGCATCCTTAGGGCTCACGCACCTGTCTGTCATTCCCCGCTCTCTCCTCTTACATCCACAAAGCTTGTCATGTAGATCAAGTAGCCGCAAGCCTTTTGTGATCGTCAGAAGAGTGTGAATATTTGACTGTATAATGTTCATGTTTGTGTAGTAGTAGTACAACAGCGGCTCTCAGAAGTGCCGTGTTTTGTGTCTCTGAGCTCTCTTGCTTCAGGTTGACCGCTCATTATACAGTAGAGTTCAAAGAATAAACTTTTTTTTTTCTCTTTTCGCAGAATCATTCATGATGGATGGCTTTCATGTTCACAGCAGAGTGACAGCAGCATCAGTGCCTATGGAGACGAGAGTTAAAGCTGAGGCAAGCACAGTTCATAATGCACAAAGCTGCTCAAAAGCATTAGGTAAATAGCTTTAATCCCATCATAATTTATGCTTTATAATAGGGGTGAGCAATACTGCGATAGAAATGTATTTGATCTCAACTTTGTGACAGTCTGCTTTATAATAAAATCACTACTACTTTATTTGATGCGGATGTCTGTTCTATTTTTATCCACCTATTTCTGTCTTTATCATCCTCTTAGTGATAGTTTAAATTAACCAATTAGAATGAGGAATGTAGTTTCTGTAAAACCAGGTAATTTTATTTAGTCAACCTTACCTTGAAACACTGGTATAACTATACTTTCTGGTTACATGTCAGGAATTTTCCGTAAATAATGATTTTTAGGCATGATATGTTGGTATCTACACTCAGCCTTACGGCCTACAGTTCATGTTTTTGTCATTTGTCACAAGTACATTGATTTGAACAGAGATCCATGTGTTTTAGCTTTGGTAAATGCTTAAAACATGACTGCTTTGTTACAGCTGGCCTAGAGATATTCATTAGCAAAAATTAACTCTATCTCCCAAAGTCAGCACCACTTATTCCAGCTGTTACACCTATACCTGATTAGTGTGTTAAAAGTTGCTAAAATATTCATTTCAACAATACAACAGCAGACATGCTCGCTGAAGCTCACACCTTGTGCGTATGTGAGACTTGCCACCTCAGATGCAGCGTCACAGGTGGCTCGGAAAAACTGGAAAATGGTACTTGTAACTCTGCAGGGAAGAGTGTGCGCTAAAACGCACAGGTGTCAGTGTCTCTCTGAATGCATTAGGAGGATTTGCTGTGCCTAATATTAGAGGAATAAGTGCTCTCCAAATAAAAGAGGTATTTTTAATCAGCCATAAATTTACTCTGGTTTTTCAAGCTTTAAATGATTAAAAAGAAAGACTATAATGCGACATGTTTGATGTACTAAATTTAGTTCTTTCTGGCTCAACAGTGTCAGTCTGCAGTGTTCATCTGGTTTGCTTACAAACTTTTGTTACACTACAATTTATAAAGGGGAAAAAAGCAAGTGAAAAGTGATAGCTTAGTTCATCTATTATGAATTAGTAATAGGTATTATTTATAATGCCTAATATGAACTTTCTGAAAACTAATTGTATTCACTGGTATGCTCAATGAGAAAAATCCTAATCCTTTCTGTATTGGCCTTTTTTGGTTGGAATAGTCTACATGACATGGACTTGATTCAGATTTTGAGTCTCGTGAGTTGAGACTTGATTTGATACAATGGATTTGGGCTTCATCTTGGACTTGAAAGTTAGAGATCTGAGACGACTTGATGATTCTTCTCAAAAAATATATAATGTGTTTTTACATGAACAAACTAAAAGGACCTCTGGGGGCACTGACTTGGGCTTTGACTCGTACTTAAGGCCAAAGACTTAAGACTTACTTGACACTTGCAAAACAGTGACTTGCTCCCTCCTCTGAGATGCTGTAGAAGGAGTGGGGACCAAACCAAAAGTAAAGTATTAGAGATGTACGGGCTCTACATCCCAGGCAGCCAAACCAGGAGATAGTGAACAGTGAATTCAATATACAACCTCTAAATCCACTTTGCAATTTGGCCCCAAGCTAAAGTTTTCTTACCACTATTATTTTGTGTTCTATTTGGCAAACAACTAAATCATTAAATACAGGAGAAGATATTTAGTTTTCTTGTTATGTATAGCCTATAGTAGACAGAAAGATAGCATGATGACGCATTATCTTCTAATCGAACACCTGGAAGAGTCTGTGAACTTTCTAACATTATCCCTCTAAACGTCTTAAAGCATAAACAACCTCAGGAGTGTCCCGTGTAACCCAGTCGGCTGCACCCAGGGGTCCAATAAGCAGCCATCTGCAGACAACCTCTCCCTCCACACTCCAGCAGTCACAGGAAGGCAGTGGAGAAAGAGAAGACAGCAGAGAGGAGGTGGAGGTGGTTCAAGGGCGTGAGGACTCCATCAAGAACCAGCCCAGGGAATTACAGCATTGTACAGTGGAAACTCTAAACAAACAAAGAAAGAAAGGTTACAAGAATCACTGTGAAACTCAGATTTTACTGCAACACACTAACTTAAAAAATGTGTTTGCTTGGGGTATTTATGTAGTTCTATTGTTTCAATGACTTATTTCTTCTGTAGTAAAATCATATTAGACCACATAACATATTGTAATAGTAGCTGTTTAAAAAATAGTCTGAAAAATATGAATGATACACAAACAGTTGTCTTTTTTGTCCAATAACATAAGAGAACAAACAGATTAAGTGTGTGGTGCTAACAATTCAAGCCAAGATAGAAAGTATTTCAAAGGTTGTCATCTGGAGAATTAATCTGCCATTTGGAAGTTATATTCACTTTGAGCTTACTGCATAGAAAAACTAGAATTGCTACTCCTCCATGCTAGATTACGGCAGTCTTGTGCTGAAAAGTTTCTCTTGTTAATCAGACTAAAATGTCCAAATGTTGTGCTATGAAGCAATTCAGGCCATAAGAAAACAAGACATTGAATTTATCTTTAAGATTTAAAAACAGATTTAGTTAGAGTAAATGTAAATGTAGCTTTTTGATCTTGTTTTAGACTCAGCAAAGTTAAAAATCCACATCCTCACTCCACACGCTGTCTTCTCCCATCTTCAGTATTGACCTGTTCACCAGTCTAAGCGTGGCGGCCCCTGAGGTCCTGCCCGTGGCCCCTCTCCCCCGGCCTGGTGTGGGAGGTGGTGAGTGGGGTCCGGGGCACTGGAGCTGTCCTCTGCTGTTCCTGTAGCCTTGTGTGCTCATCCATCCTGTGCTGCCAACCCACAGATCGATAGCTCTGCTCTCTTAATCAGGTCTCTGGTGACTGTGGGCGGACCGCTGCGTGTGTGCGTATGTGTGTGTGCGTATGTGTGTGTGGACAGGAGCTGTAAGAGGCTGAAGGTTGCACTTTGTTTTTTATTTGTTTTCTTTACATTCACAGAAAAAGATGTATTACCCTTGTTTCTTGATTTTTTGGTTTCACTGAGAATGGAGAATGCAGTCTGTTATAGTCCAGTAGTTTTCAAACTTTTTACTCTCTCTTTTTAAAGATAAGGTTTTCAAAATACCACCAGATTTAAATCAGTTACACAAAAGCATTGTTTGGTTTTTGAACCTTTTGTTTACAGAAAAAAGAAAAAAAAAGTCCTGCAAGATGATTGATTATAGACTCTACAAGGTATGTTACCTATTTATTTATTTTTTATTTGCATGTAGAAAAGAAGAAAGGGGAAAATCTAATTGATGAAAATAAAACTTTTATTTACATGATTTAAAAAATATAGATTACATTATTGGCATCATCGGAAATATTACATTTGACTGTATTTAAATTCACATTTCATAAGCACTTAATGATGCCAAACACGAATTCAGTGCAATATGTTTTCATAGTTTGAGTAGACTGAAAACAATACAGCCGTGCCTGTGTTCACACTTTCTCTCTTATTGGCAGCGAGCCAGAGCTCATTGAGGAGAAGTCTACAGTGAAGTTGTTGCTGGTGTAATCTGCGAGTCTTGAAGTGCAGAAGCAGAGCTGGAGGAGGAGAGGTGAGAGGGCTGTGTGGAGATGGGTTAGTCATATGGAGTGTGGGGCGTCCAGCTGTGGAGCTGTGCGTCCCTTCAGGCTCTTCACACCTGTGCGCAGACACGCCTCACAAAAGTCTCTCAAGTGTAGGTCTACACTTTCTATGTATAGAGCTACATTTACAATAAACTTACTCCAGTCTCTTTTATAGTTATTACTAAAACATAATCTGTAATCATATCAACATGATGGATTGGCCCAGTAACTAAAAGGTCAATTTTAAGCCATTGCTTTACTGCAAATTTTGAAACAGTTTGGTATCATAACCTACAGTAGATAAACATAAGTTTATAGGATATGAACCTAAAATTATTATTCCAAGTCTTGTTAAGTATTTGGGATCTCACTCAAACCCATATTCAAGGCAACATTTGGAGTTGTGAGAAGATATGTAAGACGTGAATTTTTATGGCAATGCTGTAATGTATTTTACTCAAAAACTGTACATTTTTGAACACTGAATGACAATGTTCGATATCTTTATAATACAGTAAAACAAAACCACATGTTTATAGCTGTGAGAGATAAAACGTTTCTCTTAGGTGCTGCTAACTATACAGAGGACCATCTCCAATGAACGCTCTGGTCAGGGGAAGAAATGTCTGAGCAGCTCCTTCTTGTTGACCTTGCCCATTTGGTTTCGGGGCATCTCCTCCACCAGCAGCAGGCCTGTGGGGACGGTGTAGGGCGCCATGTGCTCCCTGAAAAACAACCCCAGCCCCATAGAGGTCAGAACATTGAAAACAGTGGAGCAGAACCCTTAGACGCAAACAGAACAAGGACGCGCTGACAACAATGATGTGTGCGGCGACAAAAACATGCGCACAATGCTTCTACAGAAATAAAAACACAACACAAAACAATTTCAAAACAAAAGCTAGCCCTGTGGCAGAGCAGACAGATAAGGAAACCAATGTCCTTCATACAGTGCGCCGCAGCTCCCCTCCCTAATATCCCATTCGCCTCCCAGACACTTCCCTCATGAAACAATATAATCTCCACTAAAGAAAAAACAAATAATACAGAGGGAAACAGAAGGCAGGGATAATTAAAAGTCTTTCATTTTTTTCATTTGGGGAGCTCAGTTGTTACGTCAAGAATTGAGGCCTGGGGCTTTTTATTATCTTTAACCTAGTTTGTTTGTGGCGTGTTATTTCCTGTGTTAATGCTTTGGTGCGCGCGGGTACAATGATTCATAGCAGTGCCATCTAACACCCCTTTGAGCAGATGTGTCTCTAACTCAATGAATAAAACTACGCTGCATATATTGTTGAAATGTGCCAACAGTTTTCCTCTCCTTGTGTTCAATCCAATGAAAGAGATTGAGACTGACAGCTGAAGTCAGGGCACTGAAGAGTGAGCATCCATCTACTTGTTTATGTCTGATTTTACCCCCCCCCACTCAAATTGTAGCAGCAGCTCTGGAGCGTGTTTGGGCACTGGCTGACCACTGGCTGTACCCGTGGCGCCGATATCCCGGGTCACATCACACGCACCAAACCGGCACTAAACCACCGCTGGACCAGCAAAGGGCCACAGCAGCAAGACCTAACCACCCCCACACCATATGGAGCCCACAGCGATGGAGCTGCACACGCTATAGATAAATGATACCAGTGGGATGTGGAAAGGAAACAGTGAGGACAAAACAGATGGCAGAGTGAAGGTGAAGGAAAAGGTGAAGATGAGAAAAACTAAATTTCTCTATGAATTTTTAAAAAGTGTGGAAAGTAAAGGTTTGAGTCACCAGCTGCTTACAATAGAAAAATAAACTACTACAAGCTTAATTTAAATATTCAGTTACTAAATTGCATGTATTAACTGAAAAAAGTATGTACTATTTTTTGGACATGTTTTTGGACAATGCATCCATCTGTGTCAAGCTATCAGTTTGTCCCTAGAGCAATGGTTCCCAACCTGGGAGCAGGACCCCCCAGGGGGGGCCCTGAGATTGCAGGGGTCCCCAGAGCTTTGTCTGGTCATAGAGACAAATTATTTAAGTAGTTTTATTAGTAAAAAGGCTGAATACATGGCTAAAAATGAATAAAGAAACAAAAACATAACAATTGTTGGATACTTGCCTGAATGAATGCTTGTTTGTACTAATTTGAAGTAAATACTGTACTTGTTAGTTCGCCTGTTGTCTTTTTTAATGTAAAAATGTCCATCATTTTTACAAAACACATTGATTGACTCAACTATGCCTAGTAATTTAATTTGGTACAAAATGTTTTACATGAAGTGATGTTTTTGCCAAAGAACAAAAACTGCAACTTCTTGAGAATTGGTGTAGGATTTAAATTACTTGTAAATAATGCAGCTACATGGAACAGTATAAAACAATAGTGTGTTGTGCTGCATGCTTTGTTGTTCTTGGTTTTGGTGGATTTCTGGATGATGAATTTGCTGTTAGTTATTCAGGTCACGGTCTCCACTGGTGGTACAGGTTGGAGTCCACCTGCTTCTGAAAAGCATTTTTAAAGGTGGCAGGTGGCCCAGTATTTAGAAACATCATCCTTACTGGGTGTTCAGACCATATACAACTCTGGCACCTGCTTTCAGGTAAAGCTAACAGGAAACACATGGGCTGCCTTTAAATAATAGAAAGTACCAGTGCCAAGAAACAAAACAACTTACCGAGCCCAAGTCTTTAAGCTCGCTAAAGTCAGATTCTTTCCTTGTTGGAGTTGGACCACTGCAGTGACCTTCTGACCCCAAACTGCATCGGAGCCCCGATCACAGCCACATCTAGACAGTTAAGTTACACAATATGAATATATCTAAATCAATTTTACTTCAAACATTTAGCATTTGTATTAGCACAGTATTGTTATGAACTGGATAAACTTGATTGTATTAAATAGCCAAATAAAACACTAACAAACAATGTCTGGTCAGTTTGTAGTTGGCCACATGCTTTTACCGATAATGTCTGGATGAGCCAGTAGGTGGCGCTCTACTTCAAGTGCGCTGATCTTGTAGCCTCCACTTTTGATGATGTCCACACTGGTGCGGCCCATGATCCAGTACACGCCATCTTTATAGATTGCAGTGTCCCCTGCACACACGTATAAAGACGGATTTTCAAATAAAAAAAACTGTATAACCCATCAGCAGTTCAGCTTAGCACTCATGTTACCTCGGTTCACCTTTTGACAAAATGTAAAATATCTTGTTTTATTAGACCATTTAACAATACATATATAAAATAAAAACTTGCCTGAGTTAATAAATAGGCTTAGCTCATCTTTAACCAGCGTAAAAAAAATAAACTAAGAATTTGCAGCGAGTAATAATCAATTTCAGATGAAACACTATTTTTATCCAAATCTATTAATCTACAGTAAGAGAGTCTTGGTCTAGACTGTAAGTATGTGAACAGTTACTAATGCTTTGCTCCTCGGGCATCTCCTCACAAGCGCTGGAGCAGTGGATGGATGATGGCTTAAGATCCCCAGCCCCCTTTCCTTACTCTAGAGGGGCGGACAGGTGCGGGACGGGTGGGTGGAGGCAAAGGGGGTAAGGAGGGGGTGCTATAGTAGTGGGATATGGGGCTCAGCTGGGCTGGGGTGCGATGAGCTTAGGAAATGGGTCACTATGGATGAGTGGAGAGAGAGTGAGGAGACAGTGAAAATGGACAGAGAAGGGAGGAGACGCAGGAAGGTGTCTTTTAGGATTATTACAGGTGCTGCGTCCACATCTGCGGCCAGACCAGGAAAGAAAAAAATATTAAATTAAAAGTGAAAAGTGTGAGATGGGGTCAAAGGTAAAGGACAAGCGAGCTAGGATAGAGGTGACTCTGAGGAAAGCCAGAAGGTGCTGCTTAATGTTTTGCTAATCACATTTAGACAACTGTAACAATCTGCCATGATTTATCATCTAGATTAGACTGAAGCCAATGACAAGAGAAAGCAATGTTTTGTTAGTAAATTAACAAAATACTCGAAGGAGCAGAACCACAAGTGTGACAAACAGAAGGGCATGCAAAAGATTATTCTAAATATAATAACTATGCTTTGGAAGTCTTCAAAGAAAGAAACAAAGAAGTAAGTTGACACCTGCACTCAAAACCTAAAATATTAGTCAACAGCCACACCAACTGTCTTTAAACTGTATTAACTGTGGTATGAGTCCACTTTGAACTTACATAAAGTACAACAGAAAATAACAAACAACATTGAAGCAAAGTGTCCCCAGAAAACCACATCAGTACAATAAATAGGCAGTTGCTTTTGCCTGCTGTAATGATGAGACTCACATTCGGACAGTGAGCTCTTTAACTGCCATCTTCTCTTTATTTTCTCCTCTATCATTTAATCTCATTTATTCACTCCTCTGCCTCCCCCATCCATCTTCTCTGCACTTTTCAGACTCCAGCTCCAACACAAAACCACTTTTTTCTCATTCTTGCGCTCCATATTTTTCTCTCTAACTCGTTCATTCAGCGTCCGTGGAGCATCGCTCACCACATCTCCACTTCCTCTGCTCCACCTTTCTTCCTGTCTGCTTTAGCCTCTGCTTCTACGCCTCAGCATCAATACAGAGCCCATCTGTTCCCATACATCACGCACTTCATTTCAGTTTATTAGCTGGGATAAATCATAAATATTTCATTATACATCACGGGCGGCTGTCGCCTGCACACCCACAATTTATCACTGCTGCCCTCTTGCCGGCTTGCCACGCCGGCTATAAGCTTTCCAGTCTATTAAACAAGATTGATACAGTGTGTAAATTTAGATATTGGGAATTTCTTCACAGACCACTGCTCCGCACTGATAGGGCAGGGTAATGGGGAGAGGAGGAGAGCTAAGGGGAGCAGAGTGAAGGATAGAGTTTGGTTTGGTGTTAACACCACTAATGCTGCTTTCACAGTGAGGCCAGACAGCAAACAGATGTCATTTAGTGAAACAGAGAAATGTCGCTGCAAAGGAAAACAAATGACATCTACAAACTCGTATTAGGAATGCAATTTGGATGTGAAAGACTGAATAATGAAAAACATCAAGATGAACCTGCACCATTCTCCATCGAGACAAACAGTGACCGTGACATAATGCAGACGTTTTGTGTGGCAGAACCAAATTAATTAAAACCCCAAAAAGGGCTGTTTTTATTCACCTCTGCCTAAATGCAACAAACCATCTCTTTGACTGCTTATGTTTAAGTGTAGAGAAAAGAAAGCAGCATTAATAAGTCGACAAAAGCATTCTTCAGTGAAGTTTGAAGCACTTTTGTAGGATCTTTGACCTTGGCTGTTTGAGAGACTGAAATAACGAGGACTACAACAACATGTTTGGAGAGAGGTACAAGTGGGAATTTGATGAAGAACACAGACTGATAAAAGGGAAGAGGGGCGAGATAGTTAATATGAACCATGTCAGGAAAAACACGCGCACACACACAACACAACTACACACAAGAACACACAAACACGACTCCAGGCATCAGCGACTCACTGCCATTATGTGTTATGGCGTCGGAGGCAGATATGGACGAATGGCTTTCTTAATTAAAACGATAAGAAGCCTAATTGCACTGGGCTTTCATCTCATTCCGAGGCATTAAAGAAAGTGAAGGCGCTCAGTGTGAAGAAGAAAAAAAATTAAATAAAACAGATCGAGACTTTAACCGAATGATGGAGGACACAAGTTTTTATCATGTCTCTCAGAAAAACAAGTAAATGGCCCTGAAGAAAGTTTTACCATCAACGAAGTGAAAAAAAAAAAAATCCAGATAAGACTTTTTTTTTTTAAACAGAGATTTTAAAGTTTGTTAAAGCAGCAGAACATTGCGTAATTGAGTTTTTCTGAATGTAGTGACAATAACTGTTTGTCAAAAAGGATTCAGAACAAGCTCAATAATCACAGGTCTGTTGATGTGTGAAATCTACATTTGAACAGAGAATCTCTTTGGTGCTGCTGTCAAATATGTCTTAGTCAAAGATATGGTTATTTATGACAGCTTCTACCGCGCTGACCAGCCATTTGTGAAGGGCACTCAGATGTAAAGATAATGTAATCCAAAGAACTGACATCGCAACTCTCCATAAAATATACTCTATCAGAATAAGAGTTACTTTGTGAAAACAGCAATTCAACCACATTCATGTTTTTAGGGAAGTTAGGTTGATTATTAATTATGATTATTCAGGTCACAAAATAATACCAATATACTATTGCTACTACAACTACCAACAACAAGAATATAAAGAAAAAGGGAAGTTTTTGACATTTATGTAGTTCAGTCTATAGAAAAGTACTATTTTAGAGGCTTCACATTAACATTAACTTATTTTCACATTATGTTCTTATTTAAACCAATGAAAATAGTATATAAGAAAATACCGCTCCATTAGCTCAGATCTCCCGGTTCACTTTGGAGCGGTTTGGGGCGCTTATGTTAATGATGGTGAGTGTTTCTACTGCAGGGTCAGGGCTCACGAGGGTCTGTTTAACGTCACCTTTATTTCACTTTATTGCAAAGCCTCTCCAACTCCAGGCAGCATTTTGAAATAGTTTTATTTAATACACTGAGATTTGATTATGTTGGACAGTGACACATTATTCACAGTATTTGCAATTTTGTGTTTTGCCTCGACGGACAAGACACAGCTGATGCTAATGAGCACGATTGGCTTTGCTAGTTCTGCCAAAGCAATGAGTAAAGTTTTCATCACTGGAAATACTGTGGTTTGTCACGAGATCAAATCGGCATTTAGTGAGGAACATTACTGCATGTTTCATGTCATCGTGCTTAAAGGGGGACCACAGTGGACCATGGGAGGGCCTCTTTCAGGATCCACAGTGAAGAAGGGCCATACGCAGCGCGGCTCACTTTGGATCCAGCCAGCAGGGCGAAACGGTCGCTTTGCACAGTGGAAACAGCATAGAACTGTAACATACCTCCGTGACCTAAGCCTATAGAAACAGGGCTTAATATTTATTGTGATGTTTTTTCTCACAAGAACTATAACTTTAAAATAAAATTTTGCAACAGTCCTTTTTACGTTCAGATGCTTTCATGTAAATTCCAAGAAGACGGAATACAGCAAAAAGATAGCACAATTTTAAGGTTAGAGGTAGAGCTAGGCCACTAATCGAAAAATCGAGAGATCGAATCAAATCGTCAATTATTTGGTGGTGGGCTTTGAATCAAAAGATCAAAAACCAGTCCTTTGTCAGTGACAACGTGTGGTTTTAATTCCAAAAAATCTAATAAATGGGACAAAATAAAAGTTTCTGTTTGTTTATGTTCATGAATGGCATTTTTCATTTGTTTTTGAAAATTGAGATTGATCAATCTGAGAAAAAAAAAAACATGATCAAATTTTTTCCCAGCCTAGTTAGAAGCATATGCGAAGTTGCAAGATTATGCACTTGTTATTTATTTTTTTTTCTTTCAAATTCTTGAAAGCTGGCATCCACAAAACAGTAAATACATAACTCTCCTTATTTCCTCACACACAATAGAGAGAGCTACACTTTTATAACCATCTCGCTATAGTGCACCTTGACTTTACATTTCCATTTATTCACATCTTTTCTTATCAGTGACCTGCCTCTGCGTGGGACCTTACATCTTTTATCCAAGCCTCACTGTAAATATTTTTCACACAACCATTTGAAATCTTACAAGGACACCCATTTCTTTGTCCGAATGCAAAGTGCAAACAAAATGTTCGGCACTGGAGGTAACAACAAAAGGGCAGAGTGTGACATGTGACAAAGGCCAAAGCCAACTTCACAAAAACAGCTCTTTGGCCGGCGGCGTGACTGCCAGAGGTGTCAGACAACCCCAAAATGCACAAAAAAAATCTGGTTGGAGGTGACAGTAACCATCCATTAGTCTGTCAGAGGCCTGTTGGTGTTGAAGGTGAGCGGGAGAAGCGCCGTGGATGCATTTGTAAGTGAATGTGACCTGGATGGCAGCACACCACACTTGTTTTTGTACACAGCTCAGCC
This sequence comes from Mugilogobius chulae, assembly GCA_038363315.1. Classification (NCBI taxonomy): domain Eukaryota; kingdom Metazoa; phylum Chordata; class Actinopteri; order Gobiiformes; family Gobiidae; genus Mugilogobius; species Mugilogobius chulae. The sequence goes on from CM076403.1 coordinate 30,183,046, forward strand.
CTCGGGATGTCTGTGGTATTCAGCCTCCTGCAAACAGCAAAGTGATGAATGGAGAAATGATAGCAGCAGAATACAGTCACACTGAGAGACCAACGCTGTGTGAATGAGATTGTGGCTTTACGGATTATTCATTATTGTGCTTGGAAAAAGATTAGCATAACAAACAAAAGAAGATTAGAGAAAATATTGTTTAAAATATTCCTCATGTCTACTGGCTGTATACAACAACATCACACAGCAAAGCAATCTTACTTTTGCTGAAATAAATAAATACACAAAATAAAATTAGAAAAACTGAACCAATTTAGCATAGAAAATGTTGTTGCAAAATGCTTTTCTTTTTTCTGTGCTGCCTTATGTACATTTTCTGTCAATTTTTCGGATATGCGTAAAACAAAAAGCTCAAAATTACTTTAAAATTATATTCAGCCTCCTACTGACTTGGAAGATTACTAATGTAAATCAACAATTATGACTTTGCAAAAGAACCATGTTCATTAAAGACTGCTCAGAGTTGAAAGTATTTAATTAAGTTTACAATATTGTCAATGAAAAGGCATTTCACGCATGAAAGTACAAAGAATAAGTTCCTAAATCCAGTGATGGGAAGTAACCAAATATAAGAGTTGAAGCTTTGGTAGGACACTGTTTGCCTGGAAAATCCAGAAGATGTATAACAGTGACCGCCGTGTCCCTCTTTCGAATTTCACTGGGCATGATTTACAAATAATTAGCCAATCAAGGACATGCATCAAAAACAAACAAAAAATACATGGAAAAATATTACATGGAACTGATTTCTGTGGATTTCTGCAGAGTCAGTGAGCGAAGCAAAAAAAACCAAACAAACAAAATTTAATGTGATTGAAAAACAATAGAAAATTAAAGTTAGATTTTGGTCTAATTGACAGACGACCAACCAACTCCTTTGTTTTATGTGCACTACATTGTGGAGTTAATCTAAAATGCACACGGGGGAGAGGTGACCAGACCCACTGCTGAAGGTGGGCTCTGGATCCCAGGCAAGGATACTGTTGGAATATGTGAGTGTGGTTTTTAAAACATTTTTTCACATATACTACTTTGAGTTTAGCTGTATTTGAACTTTTACTTAAGCAACAAAATTGGGTACCAGTACTTCATCCACCATTGTCTCCAATCTCTATCCAGCTCCCCTTGTTTCAATTCACACAGCAAGTGTCTACACTAGCATCTACAGTCTGGAACATATAAATATGTAATTAAGTGACATTTTTGTCTAAACACAAGCTCAAATGAAGACTGAAATCAACAATAAGCACACAATGTAAAAATTACAGAAACATGCCATTTCAGAGTTATATATATGTGACTTAAAAGGGCTAAAAAAAAGTCCCCAAAAGTTTTCAGCCCTTCTAGTGAGTCAAGGAATTGTCTAAAACTAATCTGCCTAAAAACAAGGGCTGCATGGCATAAAAAAGTAATATTATGATTTTTGGAGTCAGATCAAAATGTAGATTTTATCACAATTTTTATAGACTGTCTATTTTCTTATTGTCTTTGGTGTGAATAAAATCATCTGCTATTTCAGAAAGTTCCTGCTTCACTGTGATTGGCTAGATCCAGTTGTCACTTGTGCTAAGTGCAGAAAGCTGGACAAAGCCTGACCAATAAGAGAAGTAGGAGTGAAAACATAATCTGTATTTGGACAAATAGATGCTTCAAGTACAAAAATGGGAATCATATTTATTATACTTAAAAATGTATATAGTCCTTTATGCTTTTTATGTTGACTCTCTGTCTGTGCGTGTTTCTGCTCTGGATTCACTTTTAACTGTGGTAAGAGTAGTTTGTTTTTGCTGTGCACAGGTACGAGTGGCCTCCCTGTCTTTCACCTCAGCGCGGCCCTGATCTGCGCTGAGTGCCCTCCATCACTGAAGAGACGAAGCTTGTGCCTCCAGACGAGAGGGCCTCAGTCAGACTGTAAACACTTAGCATATATGAATATTAATGCCACACATTAAAGCTGCAGGCCTGAGATGGAAGAGTTAATGAGGATAAATAACAGACAGCCATGCAGAGAAATCTCAGCTATGACATTATTTATCATCCTTAACTTTTGTCAAGGCTCCTTTTTTAGTAATTAATATCTTACAAGAAAGCACTTTGCACTTGGATGACTGATCTAATTTGTTTAATATAATGCAATTAAAAGAGCTAAGATTGCTTTATGTTAATGTCCCTGATTATAATCCTTGCTAGGTTGCCTCTCCAGCAGCAGATAACAAGATGAACTGCAGGATTGATGTCTGTCTTAGATCTGAAATGTTCATCAAGAAAACCACTTAAATGCTGTTTGTATTCTTCAGCTCCGAGCTCATAAATGTGATACAGAGTCAAGCAAGACGGATCAACTGAAGCTTGGACCATTAGCGTTTAGCATGGCTGCTTTCCAAACTCAAAGCACTATTTTTAGTTTGTGGCACATCAAACTGAAGAAGGAGCGGGATGGAAGAGACAAAAGAACAAAAGCCTATTGTGTCTGACACCACAGTATTTAACGCAAGACAAGAAGACATTTTACTAGAAATTAAAGACAAGACCAAAGGCAACTAGGAAGGTAAAACAAAGCAAGACGTTTCAACTTCCACCAAGTATGTGTGAGTAAAGAAGCATTTTTCTTTGGATCCTAATAGCATGCTGGAGTGCAGGCTGCCAAATCACAAAAAAACAATAAGATCTGAAGGTTTCTTAACTCAGCGTCAAAGTCTGAGATTAAAACAACAAAGACAAATGTCAGATTCAGAAATGTTTGTAAAATTAACTTATCTATTGCAATTGATCAAGAAATGTGTCAGATCTGTGGACATGTAAGCTTGCTCAAAATAGGAATGTAATGTTTTTGGGCAAGAGGAATTGGTAGGGAAATTGTATTTATTGCTACAAAATAAAAACTAAATTAATATTTGCTTTCATTTTGGTTTGTGTGCAGGCATAGTAATACAAATAATAATTTGTCTGATCTGGCTGCTGTTGGCTTAACATGCCCAAATCTACTGCACAACATTGATCACCTTATATCTAGTAATTATTTTAGTTTTAATTTTTAATTTATGTTTTAAATGTGCTAAATTGCTCCCTATGTTTTACTGCAAAAATATGGAATAAAGAGTAAACAGAAGCAATATGACTAGGGTTCTATGTATATGGTTTGAATGTAGTATTTTGTATTTTGTAACCCAGTTCCATTGATCTCTGACAGAAATCCAATGTTAAGTACTCCTTAACAGACAAATGATAACAAATAGGCAATAAATATGTATGCTACTTGAACCATTGTGTCTATAAAAGGAAATATTCTGGCCAAGATCTCCTCTTTGTTTGACTGCGCTCTGTCTGTTTACGTGAGTGCTTTGGCCTCCACATAAAGAGACACTGTCATGTATCTGTGAACACGACTGACTGTTGTGCACAGAAATAGAAAACCCATGTGAGAGGATCAATGTAGTGAGATGTGGTGGAGATGTGAGAAGGAGAGCGCACTTAGAGGGTGACAGCTCCTCTATCTCGCTGCCACTCACTCGGACCCTCCCAGTGCACGGCACACCTCTGTCCAACTATTGATCTAAACTCCACACTCCTTATTCACAACTTTCTCTGTCCGCGTCTCTCCCGCCTCTCTCCTCTTTGCCTGTCAGTCCGCTTTAATAGCTTTCTTTGCCTCAGCGTTTATCTTGTATTGTGCTTCTGCCAAACACTATCATTTTCCAACCTCAAGAGGATTCAAATGGTACATATTTGTTGACAATTTTAAGGGCGGGAGTTTAGTGCTTTTTATGTATAAAGAAAGTGTTTATGTTAAGATGTATCGAAGAGAAAGTAGGTTTGGCTGTTGCTTTAAAAGTAATTTTTTTTACCATTGCATTTAAAACATTAATGAATTGTAAAATACATTTGCATTGACAGTATACCCACTATTATCTTGAACCACTACATTTGAGACAAGACAATACCACTTTATACTAACCATACTTATTTTACCTGAGTGAGTGACGTGAAGCGTGATTAAAGCATAAATAAAACCTTAATTATTGGTGAAAAAAAGAAAAGAATAATGCATGAAAATGTTTATTAAGGTTTAGTAACTACTTAGTTAAGGAGTTAAGCTTAGGATTTAGTGTTTAGGGATTGGTTGTAGTAATTAAGTAGTTACTAAGCCCTAAAAAACTTGTTTATCTATTATTTATTCAATTGTTCAAGCTGATTTTTTTATTAAGGTTTCATTAAGACTTTACTAAGGCTAATTAAGATGTAGTTATTATAAAGTGTTACAGATAAGATAATCATTATAGTTGCAAATGGGAGACACGCAAAATAATCTACAAATGAAAACTGGAGCGGGGCCACCCAAGTGCGGATCAAAGCACTGTATCCAGTTATCTATGAGAAATAATAAATGAATACTAATTTTATATATTCAACTGTGACAGTACAAGCATTCTGATTTGTTGCAAGTACAAACACTTATTGGTGAAAAAGACCAAGTTCACTAATTTGCAACCAAAATAGTGGTGTACCTCTGGTTTTAGTTGTGTTTAAACTGCACATTTCCTAAAGCTTCTGTCAAGTACTTTAAGTGCATACACCCTTTCCCCTTTTTCTTTATGAAAATGGATGAGCAACAATGCCCAAGAGGTGGCTGTATTGTGTTTACAAAATATAATAGTATTATTCATCTATCTATCCGTTCATTTTCTACAGATTGTTCCTGTTTAAAGTGGTAAGTGGCTTGAGTCTCAGTGACTTTGGTCTTAGGCAGGGGAACATCTGGACAGTGGGTAAATCATCGTAGGTTGAACACTCAGAGACAGACACAGATAATCATCCACTCTCATTCTTTCACAGTACTGTAACTCCACCCAGAGTAGCTTTAGTTAGTTCGAACTTTGATTCAAATCCATGATCTCCTTATTAGGAAGCTTTGCTACAACTGCCAACAATATTCTATCCAATACTTTTTTTTTTTTTTTTATGGAAAGTGAAAGATTAGCATTAGTACAACTTACTTCAATTTGTACGCCTTGGTATACTTTATGTTTTGTGTTAGTATAAGCCACAACAGTATGTCAAATAAATATTGCTATTAAATTAAAGAAAACCTTAAATTAGCATAATATGTTTTTATTGCTTGAATTGTTTGAGGTCAGACTGTAGCAAGATGAGAGAAATTACACAGCGTATTTTCTTTAGTTTTAATAACGCCGTATCAACGCCTACTGTCACTGTTGTATATCTGAACAACAAAAACATATGGTCGAGAAAATGTTTACTATCTTGTTTACATCCTCTTCAAACAAAATAGGAAAAAGAGAGACATATTTTACACTGTTGCGAGTTGAACCCAGAGTTATCACATCAGCGGTGGTGTGAGGAGGAAACAGTTGGAAAGAGCGCTGGAGTGGAGTGTGAAACAGGGAGCAGGTGCAAAGGGAAAGGTGCAGGTGTCACAGAGCAGCCAGGTAGCTCAAGTGAACATTAAGACTCTTCAACCAGGAGGCAACAATCTGCTCTCACATCAAGATTAACGCGCTGTGTCCCCGGCGATACGAGCTCTGAACATTTCATTTTACCTGAGAACTTGATGAGCGTCTGACACTTGGATACATACAAAAGTTGAAAAATAGAATAGTATTCTTCGTATCCATCAAAGCGTTTGCTTAAAGTCAGTTAATTTCTTTAAGCTTCCGTTCATGTGGCATCTCAGCATACACATAAAGGAAACTAAAATTACTTTTGTTTAAATGCAGTTTAAGAAAAGTCGTCTGATCCACTAACTGTCAGAAAGAAAAAAAAAAAAAACATCTGACCTTTTGACATAATTTTCTAGAACATGAACACAGCCTATGAGAATATGGCATTAGTTTACTTTGCATGGAAAAAAAAACAAGCAAGTTTTTAAATCTACCAATGACCATGTTTTTCACACTGCTGAGCGCTATAAGCTACACCCACTAGATTTAAAAAGAAAAAATAGTACATATATATGGCTCTGTTGTTAACAGTAGATGGATGAGAATATTTAAAGGTGGGGTAGCTGATTTTACACTGCAAACACAATTTAGGTTTAAGTCTAACAACTTATAAATAATGAACACATGGTTAATACCGACATGTATTCATTTTGATTGCAATTAGGACTTAAAACTACTTTTTACAAACAAAAAAGTGAAACTGGAGAGGATCACCCAAGCACAGCCAATCAGAGCACAGCATTCAGCTCATGATTAGAAATAAAATTCCTCATTATTCAAGTCAGACAGTGCGCAGTTGTCTTTTTTTAACAAATGCTGATTTAACATTAACTATTCAGAGGAAAACACACAGTTTAATAATTTACAACTAAAAAAGTTTGTTACCCCAACTTTAATTTACCGCGTCATTGTATAAGTCGCAGAGTTATGGCTTGTAAAAAGTAGCAGCTTATCTTCTCGAAATTAAGGTGTTTCAAAATGCAAAAAAAAAAAAAAATGTTTTGTATGAGGCTGTTAGTTAAAAAATATTGGTTGACTAAAATATAAGCCATCTAAAAAAGTGCCATCTAAACTTTTCGGTGGTTCTAGGGAGATCCAAACTATTAATGAGTAATAAAATGTAATTATTTATACAATGCAACTATATGTAAAACTGGACAAAAACTCTTCAGCTATCTCATTTCTGCTTCTGTCTGTGTTTTGTGTTTGTTCTCTTGTAAATAATTATTATCTATATAAAAACAATCTGTCTGCTTATTCAAATTTTGCTACACACAGATACAATAGATTAATCAAAGAAAGAACTACAGATATATAGCACCAGTTCTGAATTCAACCTAAATGTGTTAGGAGATTGGAACACTTCTAACTAACATGCAGCAACATCCTCCTCAGGTCATCAAAGGTAAAGTGATGTTCTTCTTTTCAGAAAACTCTCGAGCTTAAGAAATACATTTCAGTTTTAGGTTCAACACGAATGTTTAAAGCAAATTGTTATTCCTTGCTGCACTTTCGTCTTTGAGTAACATTGGACAGTTTGGCCCCATTGATTTCCTAAAATCAAAAGAAGGAAATTGGTTCAGAGAAATGAAATAACTGCACATAACAGGCAGACAGATATTTCAATGGCTTTAGAGCTGAATGCATGACTCAGAACCAAGGAGAAGTAATCTTTAATCTTTTCGGACAATTTCAATATAGCACATGTGGCCATTAAAAGTGATTCAAATTAAATTGCATATTATAAATGCAACCTTAAATGTCTTAGAAAAGGTAGAAAATAGAGAAAAGCACATTTATTTCTCAGAATAAAGTTAGCTGAATACGGCTGTACTCTGACAGAGACACACAGACAGGTGCATAGACGGTCTTCTCCTCTCGCTCACCGCTGCACACTGCATTTGTGCCTGTGCTGGAGGCTCTGGTCTGTGGGAAGCTGATTGCGCTGCCTCTCATTATGTGGCCACTGGCTGTAATGGAGTGTGACAGTGGCATGCTGGGCTCTGGATCTGCTGTCCTTCTTGCCTGCAAAGCCAATTAAACACACTCTACCCTGCCTGTCTCTCTCCTCGACCACCACCAGCTCCCCATTGCCGTCTCAATTCTCTGCGGGACTCTGCGTGTCACCCTGCTTGCGTCGCTCTTTCTAACCTCTCTGCTATACCACATGCCCACGCTCAATAATTCAAACTCTCTCCCCCCTATTCTTTTGCCTGGGGCGCTTTTTATTTTATGTGACAATCTGAAGTTTCCCCATCCAAACGCGGAGCTCCCAGTGGTTCAGCAGTTAAGACGGATTCCTTTGGGGGAGCAGAGGCAAAAGTGCTGGACTGCAGGGAGAGGCTGCTTTTCTCTGCTCAGCCACACACAGATAGAAAAGGGAAGGAAGAGCAGGGCCTGGTTCCTCAAAGCCCAGAGCAGTCACGAGCACTTAAGAGGAAAAATGCCCCTGCAGCACCAAAAACACACAACGTCTATTTATTACTCGCTCACAAGTCCTCAAAATTAGTTCAGTTTCAGTGCGCACCTTTAGAGTTTTGCTTCTTTACGCATGCAAAACCATCAATTAAAGACAAGTTTTGTACACTTGTAAATACCTGTAACAGATCACTGCAGAACAATTAGTGCTAATGGAGATGTGTGTAATTGCATGGAGCAGAATACCTGTTTTGAACCAGCCGTCAGCAGTGAAGGACTCTGTGGTCTCCTGAGGCTTGTTCCAGTATTCCCTGAAGACAGACGCTCCACGGACCAGAAGCTCTCCCTCTTTACCCTCAAGACCAGGGCGCACCTGAGGGAGGAAGGAGATCACTCTAATGTCACAAGGTAAGACTGTTTTTAAATGTCTTAAAGTATAAATTAGTGTGTTGCATGGTTAACTAAAAAATAAAAGATACAATCTCTTGGATAAGGTGGTTCTGGTGATAAGATACTTCAGAAGCATTTTCTTGTGTTTACCTGAGTTTCTCTGTAGTTGCCTTCTGCAATAGTGGTGTTGATGGAGTTGCTCATGACAATGCGCACCTCCACACCAGGAAGAGGATGCCCAACAGCTCCTGAAGGTAAAGCATAATGTGTTTGTATAGCATTAGAAAAAAAATGACTTAAAATAAAATTTGAACATGTCACAAGCAGCACACTTCATTAATCATTCTGTGGTGATGTTTAAGCTGATCTATTAAAATAATGGCTGTAGGCAATGCTGGGAAAGTCCTGTACATAATGAAATAACCTGCAGTTTTAATTTGTGCGGTGTGAAAATGTGAGTAAAGTAATTATAACCAGGAGGTACAAAAGAAGGTCTTTGTGAGTCGGGAACCTTTTCTCTAAAGGTATATGTCTGCACCGCTGCCTTGAAGCAATTATGCCGTTTCACAGACCACTGCTCTCACAGAGAAGAGCGGGTCAAGCCCTGATTAGAAAGCAATTTTCTTACTTTATATTGATCCAATCCACTTTGGCCCTGATTGGCAATGCCTGTCACTTTCCAGTCAACCAGTTCAATAAAGTGCGACAGTGATTCCTACAGGTGAGCCTTAATACAGAAATTAGGGACAAATTGTAAAAGATAACAGCTTAAACTTCAATTTAGGAGTCAATTTATTCACTTGACTAAGTAGATAAGAAAAGGCAAATTATTTTTCTGCTTAATATGTCTTCCTAGTTGCTTAGGGGGATGGATTTTAAAAGCATTTTAAAAGCACGTCATTAAGCTAAATAAGCTGGAAAAGTCTCATTGTCCCTAAATCACTAAACTCTTCAAGTTTGAAACTCCAAATGTCAGTCTCCATAACTCCAGCTAAACCCAGGGTCACTCTCCTTGTATTGGGGTGAAGTGGTGTGCACAGTGTAATCTCGCCTTGTGGTCGTTTCACTAGTGACAAAATGACAAAAACTGCCTCCAGTTTCTCTCTGACAAAAATCTCAAAAATCCATTTGTAGCTCAACTCTGAAAACTGCACATTCTTCCTCCCATCTCATCACTGTTTTCTTTCAGCCTTGTCAAGATAAAATGGCAACTTGAAAGTGTACACGTTTTTCATAGCGAGACAACAGACAGCAAAGATTTAATATATAAATCCAATATCAAAACATGTAATAAAAAGATATCTTCTAATGCTAGCTTTTAGACACCATTGTAACATTGTTTAATTGAAACAACGAAAGACAAAATATACAGTTTGGACATGCAGTGGAAATGTATCTGATTTGGGGGATTTACATACGCAGTTTTTTTGCATATACAGAAAAAAAAAACATCTAAAAATAAATGTATGAAAAAATAGTGGGGGCATCATCAAAGAGAGATAGAACTGGGATGAAGGCATCTCACATATTTACATTTTAACAAGGGCAATGTGACCTAGAAAACAATGTTGTTAATCTGAAATGTTCCAAAACTGTAAAGGCGAACAACATATTCAGGACACTATGATGGGCTAAAATATTATTAATAAAACAAAAAACAAAATATAGTCTATAGATGTATTAAGAGCTGAGCTAATGTAGTTGATGGTGGGCATAGATACAAAAATAAGGGAGTGTGTTTGTGTGGACTCCTCTCCAGTCTCCACTGCTCTTCAGAGAGTGTTTCCTGTGGTTGCTATTGATCTGCTTTAACCTACTTAAAGACAAGACAGGAACGCATTGACTCAAACAGGCACAGACGTCGCCCCCCCGCACACGCGCACACACCTTGTTCAAATGTTTTTTTTTCTCTGCACTGGAAACATCAATACAACCGCAGACCTTTCAAAGCCATTCTTAATAATCATCTGAGAGAAATCAAACAAAGCCAGCGCAGTTTATGCTGAGAAACTTGACAAGCAAAACAAGAGCAACACAATAATATCCTCAACAAAACACGTGCACGGAGCATTACCCAAACCACCAGCGAGGCTAATTAGCAATACCAGGAAGTGGGAGGGAAAGTTGGTAAGGGAACTAGGGAGCAAGGAACGAAAGGTAGGAGATGATGAGAAGTGCGTGTCTGACCCCATTTCCAGACGTCAACTTTGTTTTGGAGAACATCAGAGGGAGGTGATGTTGGGATTAAGGGGTTTAATTTGACACTGCACTAGGGAGAAATGATGAAGATGAAAAAAATATGAAGGGGAGAAGATTGAAAGTGGTAGGACTTGAACTGAAAGATCAGGTGAAAAAGTTGAACCAGTCTAGTAAAAATGTTTTGTGGTGATCAAATCAAAAGTATAACCTTAACCCATAAAACAAAGCAACAAGTGACCAAGCCTTTGAAAAAAAGCCTAAAACAAGCTACCTAACCACTCAATAAAAAAGAAATTAAAATAACCACTTTATTAAACTTTATGCACCCCAGCAGAATGAGAGTCACCGATTGTCTTTGATCAGTAATAAAGACGTCAAAGAATGAAAATATACTAAAAGTCCATATTTCTTTCATTAGTGAGTATATTTATGAGAATCAAATAAAATACTGTACCTTATTTATGACGTCAATGTTTCTTTCAGAAGCAAGCCCAAAAAAAGGCAACTTGCGACTGTCAAAATTCACAAGCTACTTTCAAAAAGTGTCAGTTCATGATAAATTTAATTAATTAATTTATTTATCAGGACAAAGTCTAGTTACATTATGCCAGCAGGCTAAGGTGCTTGTACCGGATTAAAGCTTGGAAGCTAATTTCCATCTGCAGTCCTAAGAAAGGGCCAGTAAAGGGGCCCGTATATAGTTTGTAAACATTCATACAATGAGTTTTTAGTCAGACACTCCCATTCATTCATCACTCCGCCGCAGCAGAAACTGTTCACAATAGCTACAATATCATATAAAATGTTTAAAATAGCTTTTTGCACACAACTCTAGACTGATTTACATTTTGAACTATAGTTAACTTTACATTACAGGGTTAACTATAAAACTACAGTATCAGTGTGTGCTCTTCTGGTTTTCAAGGTACCCCTTCTTCACTTCCCTGGAGAAGGTGTAAAAATGGTTTTCAATTATCAGCTCTGGGGGAAGTTTATTCCATTGCTTTGTCCCCTTGTATGACAAAACAAACTGGACTAGGCTAGTTTTACATTAAGGAATAAGACATTGTCCTCTGGTGGTAGCACTGGTGACTATAGCGGTTACTTCTGAAGTCTGATGAATGAACTCTTTCAAGGGGGATGGAGCCAAATTGTGAATAATCTTAAAAACTATCTGCAAATAAATTTATCAAAACTCAACAATTTATATGTGTCTACATGATAATGATTTTGTTGTTGTTGTTTTTCTCAAGTATTTTAAGTGCATGTTTATATATGGACTCGAAAGACTTTTTTTGCTTGTGACCAGCCCGAGATGCAATACGAGAAATGTGGCAATATCATTTAAAAAACTTTTTGCTGCTTCTATAGAAAGTGAGTTCCTTATACTTTTGAAGAATTATATTTTAAGATTTTGCTTGTTTTCTACACATGTTCTTTAAAATTGAGGGAATGACAAGCCACAGTCTGGCCTAAAGACACAACTACAAGTTTCTCCTCTGTTTGCCTTACTGTGGCGCCTGGTGTTCCTCCAGCGGTCTCCCATCTGAGTACTGCCCAGGCTCAACATGCTTAACTTCTGAGATCTGATGGGAACAGGTTTTATCAAGCTGGCATAGCCAAGCTAGTCAAATTTAGATTTAACTTCATCAACAAAGACTTTGAAACCAAATGAAATCATAGCAAAAGGCTAAAACATGGCCTCTCTCTAAAAGACCTGTAGTTAAACAAGAGATCCTTAGTGAGCAATGCTGTATAAAAATCTGTGGTTCTTCATGGCTGTCGTGAGCACATCAACCGATAAATGAAAAATTATTTACAAACAAAACAACTCATGAGAAAATAAAGTGTTTTTCATGACGGATTGTAATCACAGTCTTTCCCAGCTGCACCACAACTGTGTCGCCACGTGTACTGAAAACAAATTGATTACAGTGGAAAAACACAAATTACAGGTTTGTTGATTGATAATCATAATTTCTGTATTCCTTCAGAGGTCATATGTTTTGCGACGCTAATTAGCCAACAACACAAACACTGGTAATTCTCTAGAGCCTATGATAAACATTTTAGATGATTGCGTTAATTTAAGCTATACATCTCTAGATTTTAATTGCTCTTTATTACGTAATGAAATGTTTGCCTCATCATTAATTTGTGAGTAGTGTCTTTTTTGAATATTATAATTACTCCTTGGATTTAAAGGTAAATTATAACTTCTAAAGAGATGTTCTTGAATTGAGAATTTGCAGAGTACAGCATTAGACCTATCCATCTCTATAACACGTGTGGTTATGTGAATATGGGTAAAAACCTGAATTTTTTTTTTATTCCTCTCATTAAGGCAAATGAATAACCTAAGGAAAAAGCTACACTGATCACAATTACATTACAACTCTGCTCAATATTGTGTTTGTATCAAAAATTAAATGAAAAATGTAAATTACAGGACCACAGAGACTCACTCATGCAGCTGATCTCATTACCATTCTCTCCTTAAACTTGGGGAGGCTGATTTTTACACTGCAAAGATGATTTAGGTTTCAAATCTGACAACTTTTTCTCAGAAAACCTTGGTTAATATTGACATGTATTCATTTTGTTTACAATTCTGGTCAATAAATGTCTTATTACAAACAGCAATGTGAAACTGGAGAGGACCACCCTAGCTGCATCTTCTGAACTAAAAAAACTCACAAAGTTTACTAAATTACAACTAAAAAAGTTAATTAAAGTGAATCTCAACCCAAAAACAACTTTTTTTTGGTTGTTAAACTGAGTATATGGTGTTTAAATAGCAATGCCTACTGTACTGAGTAATCTTTTGGCTTTTTTTGTGAAAACTAAGCAAATTAGCAAGTTTCAAAATAGTCACAAACTGACTGTGTCTCTCATGTCAGCTTCAGACTATGTGTGACATCAGCGTGTATTACCCACTCAAAATGAAGCCTAATTGCAGACACCTCAATCCAATCCCACTGCTGCTCTCCACTCTAAGCCCAGCCTTTGCCTTTTTACCAATGCCTTTCAATGAGTTTACAGTGTTTGCAATGAGTTTGTAGGTGGAGTTTAGGGGTTGAACTTCATTTTAAATAAATGTTTTTAGTCCATTTGGTGAATGAATTATTTTTTGTGCAGTGGGCTGAGCGATAATAACAAAATGTCTTTAATTATTATTTGAAACGGTATTTATCAGTTATAGAAGTTTATAGAATTAGTAACAAAAGTTCAAAAATATGACTTTATGTCCAAGTTTACCAAGAGCTCTGGCTGCAGACATGTACCACCACCCACCTCCTGTCGCAGACTGGGAGCTTTTCAACATTTTTTTCCCAAATATGGGTAAGGTTAAGGTTAGGATTGGGGTTAGAATATGGGCCTGTAGAGAGATGTGGCAGGATTGATGTAACACTTCTATAGCCAGATGACTCTCAAGTTTACAGCATAACTTTAATCAAGTGTTTGTAGCATAAACTGTTATAAATGATATACTAATAATTCTAATCTTCAAAACAAGATTCACCACATGATCTAATGTTAAACATTGTTGTTGGACACAACGTCGTAACTTTATTTTATCTAAAAAGAGAATACCCAGTGTTGTCAGTGTGATGTACCTGGGATGCGTGGGCCCTTGAGTGGGTTGGACAGTGCCATGCCTATCTCTGTCATGCCGTAGCGTTCGAGCAGCGTGTGTCCGGTAATCTCCTCCCAGCGCTGCAGAGTGGGAAGAGGCAGAGCTGCTGAACCAGACACCATCAGCCTGAAGATAAGAGACAGGACGGCACACAGGCACTTCAGCGTTAGAACAGTTACCATAGTGTGTTGTATGAATAATGGAGGTAATGGAGAAGCACTCAAATTATATAGGCTTCGGTTTATTAGGCATCTATCAGGGTTGGAGTAAGAAGTAGTTAATCTCTGTCAACAATCAGCTCATATCTCACTTGAAAAATTTACCTTTAGAGATGAAGGAATAAAACTTTAGCTTCATCTATGTGATTTTTTTTTAAGAATTACGTTGCAGATACAGGAACTTATGTGATCGCCTTTGGTGGGATATTGTACACTAAAACTATAACAGTAGAATTAAAGATGCTCTATGTATTTTTTTTTTTTTTATGGGAGTCAAGGAGATGCTTCATTGCCTGGTATGTTTAGAATGGAATAGGTCCTGTTCACTTCTAGAATGTGATAATACTATTAGTGATTATTAACTTTTGAATTAAACAATATTCATCTAAGCAACCCTCCATTTGTATTAAAGATTACTGGCCTATCCACCTTATTCTGCCGCCCAAACAAACATGTTAGCTACCTTATCAGAGGTAAACAGGAAGTGCATTGCCAGCAAAAGTGGGATGGGCAGAGCAAGGTGAATAGAATGTCACGATGCCTAGAGATAGAGTATTTTAATGTCATACTGTTGCAAGAGCAGGCAAAGATTATCTATTAGAGCCTTGTTTTGCCTGGTACATTACAATACAATACAAAAACAGTCATTAAAAAAGCAAAGCATTAATTTGTCTAGTATTAAAATCTCTTGTTTTTGTTATAAGATTCTAAAACACATTACTTTGTGCTACACTGTCATAACGTAGTGTTTTTATTCATGATGATACCACACAATCACATCCCTAACTATGAATAGGTCACTTTTCAGTCTACAGTTTCAGCTTTAATGCAGCAGTCCACAGTCAATTTATAAGTTTATTTTGTTTAGCATCACAATATCTAATCACAATATACTGCAATACAAAGTACAGCCCAAATGACCATGGAGTCAAGCTATACTGTATCGCCTACTGCTCATTTAAAGGGACAGAAGAAGCAACATTTAACATTTAATTGATATATTGTACGCCTTGGGATTTTGGATTGCTGGAGCCTGTTTTATTTTGTTTATATTACAAACGCACAATACTAGTTGCTCATACAAAACTTTCAGACAGTATACACAATGTATTCATCATCGTCACTTTGTCTCAAGTGTGTCAGCTCTTAGTAGCACGTTTAATATTGATCATGCAGCCTGTACCTGATCCTCTCTTTGCAGACGGCTTTGACAAAGTCCCTGACATGAGACTGTGTGAAGTGCTGGTCATAATACTGGATGAGTTTGGAGTAGATTGTCGGTACGGCCATGAACACATTCACCCGTGGAGCCTTGGAGCTGAGCAGCCTCTCCCACACCTGCAGGAACACAAATTTACAATCTGTTAGACACAACACATATTTCACTGTATAAAGGCAACCAGTATTCTCACCAAATCATTCACTGAGACAACATTTTACAATACTGTGTACAATGCACACCGAGATATAACAAAAGCACTGGAGGAGTGAAAGGAGGATTGTGATTGGTGTGGCATCATGTGTTTGAAATCAGGAATAAACAGGGCAATCCAAAAGGACATCACATACTATAGCATAAACTAGAAATTACTTTGGCCTCTGAAGTGAGCACACCTGAAACCCATATGAAACTTACTAATGTGCCTAGTCTGCACAAGAATAAAAATAGATAAAATGCTCAGAGCTTTTGTATCAATTAATTAGGTAGGTACATTAACATAAAGTAAACACTAAAAAAAGTGTATTTTTGAAGTACATAGCAAAGTGAAACTCAGACAGCCGTGCTCATATAAAAGCTGTCAACTCTTTGCCAAGAAGCAAAAGAAAGAGCCAAGATTTGTAAAGGTCAGGGAGAAGAAAACCCAGGAGTGCTGTAGGGCGCTGAACGGACACTTGTGACAAATGTGTCTGCAGCTGAAGGAGCCACTTTTGCCTCCACATCACAGTTCTCTTTACTGGCTTTGCTGCGGCTAATGCACATAAACATACACTGATTAAGTGTTCAAGGACAATGACAAATTGAAATGGAAGCCCTACCCTTCACAGTGCAGTCGAACACAAAGATGTGAGCTGGGGATGATGGCTAAAAAAACAGACTGGCGAGACAATAGCCATGAAGATTTCAACAAATAACTGGGCTGTTCCCAGTTGAGTCCCTTAAAATGAACCTGAAAATTGTGCTTTGAAGCATTTGTGACAGTTACCTGTGATGTTGAACTGTATCTTCTGTAGTTTTTCGTCAAATCATCAGTTGAATGAACAAAAAATGGTTATGAGATGCTTAGGTTTTGGCTCTTTTAACTTTATCTATATCTATTTTTCATAATTATTAAAATATAAGTAAGACCATATCATTATGTTGCACAAGCTATTCTCCAAAATTGTGTTCAGCCATGCGCCTCCCATTTGTGATTTGTAGTTAGGATTGTGCAATTACTCACTCATTTCATTTTACTATTTCAAATTGTCAGTCATAAGCAAAAGACTCTTTTTAGCTGGAGATGTTTACAGTCTCTGTGTCTGCCAAAGCTAGTGGAAAGAATTGATAATGACTTTATCAACAACTTGGTTTTGCTACTAAAATGGGCATATTGTGTTTGAATACCGATCTAATTTGTTATTATTATTATGTTATTATTGTTATTATTTTAACAATTTTTGTGCAAACTACAAAATGTGTCAAAATATTCAACTTCTAGGTTTAGAACCCCTGGTGCTCCACTCTCACAGCCTCCTCTCACCCCGTCCTTTCACCCTCTCTTTTACTCTTCCAGCATTACCCAGTTTACCAGCTCTATCGGTTGTAGGCAGAGTTTAATATCGCTTTAACGTGGAATAAAAATGTGATTGATCAACATAGGTAAAAAAGTCCTATTTGTAGTCTGGCTCCTTGGCAGGAAACCATGAAGAGTCAAGGACATGAATTAAGTGGAGGCAAAAGACAGTCTTTTCCCAGTCTGGTCTGAACTCCCAAAGAGATCATCTTCCTCAGTGGTCTGTGTACTGTATGTATCTAGAATATACCACTGCTTTGAAACCCTTATATTACCTCCCAACTGTGTCTTTTTCCTTTGCGGCTTTCATCTCTTGACCCGACGTCTACCCCTCTTGCTCCTCTGTCTCTTGTCCTATCTCATATTCACTTACCCCTCTCCATTTTGTAATTTCCTGCTTGACTGCCTCAGCTTCTGTCTCTCACACAGAAAAACACACACGCAGCCTATACTCATTCCTCTCACATACCACCACATCCTTCTTAATGTACGGCCAATTTCCAAACTTCTCCTTTGAGTCACCTCGTTCTATACACATCTATTATCCACTCTACGCACTCTATTAAGGTCTGCTTTTCCATCGTCTACATTTAATAAACAAACACAGCAAAATAAATGGGCAGGAAATATAATTAAACTTGACAAGAGCCCAATCATCTTCCCCAGAACTATTACTCACAATAAAATTACAAGACAATCTCAAATGTTTTCCTGCACCTGTACGCAGGAAATAGTGAAGAGAAAGAGGGTTATTAAGTGAGCACGGCCTGAGCTTCCTGGTTGGTGTCCATCAAGTGCAGTGGAGCGCTTCCACCATTGGTCGGTCTGCAGGGGAGAGGAAGGCAATTTATGTCCGTCAAAAGTGTTGGCCTCCACCAAAGGGACAGGAACGTGCAGAGAAAAGGAGAGCTATGGACTGCATAAAAAATAACCGAGACTGGGGAAAAAATGCTCTTAATATTTGTATTAAAATTTTACTGAATTCTGGTTAAATTGAAGGCTAGAATACTACAAATTAGGTAAACAATGAAAAAAAATCTTTCTTTTCATGATATGCAGATACTTGAAATCAGTAAACATCAGAAGACAGATTAAAAATTGTTTTTCTTGTCGAAACTCAGTTAGAGTTGTTAAAATTGAGGATGAAAATTACAGATACAGATATATGACCTTTCCATAATTTCTTGCTTTTGATATGCATTTCATCATCATTAAAATATAAACAAGCTAACAAACAATTGACTCAAAACCACAATTTGAAAAGTTGCAATCAGTTCATCAAAGACTGCAGTTAAGTCCTTATGAATCCTATTATGCCTATTTCTGTATAAAAATATCGCTAACAAGCATGTTGCATGGGATTCTTGGACTAGCTAGGTACAGTAGTTCACAATTCATACTTCTAACATGAATAATACTGCTAGATGTGTCTGCTAGATTCAAGTGGTAAAAGTTCAATTGCAATTCTAATCGCAAACCTACCAAAATCCACCATAACTCTTTTAGAAAATTAGACTGGTGTAGCCTTAAAAGAAAGTTATTATATGGCTCCAATGTTAATAAATAGTGAAGATGTTACTAATATTATTATAATTGTGTAACCAAAACAACAAACATATTTGTTCCCTATCATGAAACATAACAACAAAATATGCTAGAACAATTACATAATATGCAATGTATTCATTACTTCTCATTGGCTGCCGATAAAAGAAAGAACAAACAACATTTTAACTTTTAAAGAAAGAAAAATCTACTACAAATTATCCTAAAGCTCATGGGACTTGGTATCTTTTCCCAGGCAACATGTGTACACTTGAAATAGACTTATCTGCTCTTTAGTAGATCACGATTCTTCCACTGAAAATTCCTGTCACTATCTGGAGGCAAAATCAGGAGAGATCAATATTGGCCTCTGCTGCCTAGGCTACCCTTCAGAGATCTGAGAGGATAGAAGAGACAGACTATCGATCACTTCATCAATGTACTGTAACTTCAGGAGCAGGAGAATAAAGGCTTTTTCTAAGAGAGAGTGAGGGGGGCGGTGGTTTAGTGCACAAGGTCAGGGATAACAGCAGCATACTGATAGCTTGTACAGTGAAGCAATACCCCAGTTGATGAATATACTATATGTTCAGCTTTACATCATGACCGACTACAACACACCATAAGAACAAATAAAAGCATGAAACTACACTTTTAGTACAGCAAAGTCAAGCCTATACACGTGTCCAGAGACACACTTAGCGCCCTCTGTCCCCCTCCCTCTAAGGGCCAAACAAGCAGCATCATCCTTCAATGTCAGAGCATCGATTGATCCGCTGCTTAAGCCCCTGCCGTGAGTCGGCATTGGTCAGATACAAAGCCACACAGGGCAATTCATCACTGAGCCCCAAACACTTAGTTTGACAGTCAGGAAGGAAGGAAAGAGAGGAATAGGAGGAGGAGAAGGAGAAGAAACTGATCAAGCAAGAAGGACACGAAGAGAGTGCACACAAGGAAGAGAAAGAGAGAATGCAGAAACAGATACAATATTTTTTTGTAAACAATATATTTGAGCTAAATGTCAAGTCTGTATTGTTTATGTTCATGGGATTACTAAAATACATTCTATATTATAGTAAAGACTAGAATAAAACTAATTATATTGATTCATCTCGGTCAATATGAGGAAAAAAACACACCGTATCACAAGTATTGCGAATTGTTCGGCTGCTTAGAGGTAATGAATGTGATGGGCAAAGCATGGGTTATTTATCGCTCTCGTGCTAGATGATTTTACTTAAATATGAAACTACTTTTCTGCAATATATACTGTAGAAATAAAAACATTGCCATTATTGCTTAAACAATGCAGTGGTAAATAAAAGTACTTTTATTATTTAATGATTTATCTATCTTTCTCAGTAACTGTTGTATATTTGGTGTGTCATACATTTTGGTTTGATTAAGATTATCCACTGAACTAACACTTAACAAACAGGTTACAAAAAGAAGGTGTTAAGAAAGTGATAGTGAACCTTCTGAGGCTGAAATTCAGGCAGCATGACAGAGGTGGCACCAACAGACAGCGGACAGAGCAGTTTGTTGACAATGCCGTGGACGTGATGAAGAGGTAAAGTGTGCAGGATGACATCATCTTTAGACCACTCCCACTCAGACACTAAACACTGGACCTATGAAAGGGAGAAAGACACATGCACAAAACTGTAGTATTTACTGCAGCAGTAACATTTCATTAGGACCAAAGTAAAAAAAACAAAAAACAAAACACAAAAACAAAAATAGTAATCTAAAATATAATATAAAATAACATATAATTCAAAAAATTTAATTAAATCTAATAATGCAGTTATGTCTTTTGCTAAAATACAAAATAAGCAAAGAATGTCGCACAAAAAAGTAGACAGGGTTGTAGCTGGGTATAGCATAATAAATTACTCTGGGAGCTACATTTGCATTTCCTTCACTTTTTGATTTTTTAAATTTTCATACTGTCCTGCATAGGGTTCAGAACTTTGGATTTGCGTGTCTTTCACTCTGTGAACTTTACGTACATACATACATACGTACGTATACAGTACATACATAGTACATACCTAAATACATACAGTACATACATCCACACATACTGTACATTCTAGAAATTAATAATTATCTACACATTTACTATGATAAAGCAGGGGTTTTATTTACCATGGCTTGGATGCTCCTGTGTGTGTGCAGTACTCCTTTGGGCCGTCCTGTGGTTCCACTGGTGTAGATGATCATAGCTGACCTTTCGTTCCAGTCACTGATGGGTACATGGGTTTCTGCTTCATTTAAACTGTCGAGGTCAGAAGTTGGTGGGAGAGTCAAATATGGAAGCCCCAATTTCTGTGCAACAGGTTCCAGTTTATCAGCAAAGGGATGTCCAGCCACCAGCAGTGAGCTCTGGGAGTCAGAGATGATGTACTCCATTTCAGACAGAGGGTGTTTTCTGTACAAGGGCACGGCTGTCCCCCCACTTAACCAAGAAGCCCACTGTGCCACTGTGTAGGACGCATCATTAGCACATAGAAAAGATATTCTTTTACCACTGACATCCCCTGAGCCGCAACTGAGCGCAGCACTGATTCTAGCTGCTAACCCTAAACTGCTGCTATACAGCTGCTTATAGCTGTAAGCGCCACTGTCATCTATAATCGCAGTCTTGTCACCATAGGAGGTGGCCTGGGCAAACACAGGGCTCTTTAGTTTTGATGGCTTCACTGTCCATCTATGAGCATTTCTCACAGCTCCTGGTCTGAGAAACCAGGACAGTATACCTGAATGCCACCAGTGTCCATGAGTGTATTTTCCTCGGATGCATGTCCACTTTAAAGAGTGGCAAGTCGCAGCAGAAACACCAAATCCTGGCAGCATGCTGAAGGACCAATGCCTCACAAAAAGTGTTTAAGAGATGTCCATCAAGATGTCTTGATCTTTTCGATCTATAATAAATAAACATGCATAAACAGGCTAATAATTGAATGAGTGCATAATTTCTAATACAAAGTAACACAAATTAAAAATTCATAACCAACATTTACAGCAACTAAATGTCAGACCCAGAGTATTTGGAAGAAAATGTTAATTCTCAAAAACAAATCAAAATTACAAAGATAGCAGAGTACATTAGCACTGTCAAGATCAAGGTTAGAGGCGCTAAAACAGAAACAACATCAGCAATACAAAACAGGTAGAGGTTTTTGGAATGCTATGCTTAGGAAAAAACACACACACATGCTTACATATATTTAAGATCATACGGCTAAGTTAATAAATTAGCACAAACCGGAGAGCAGTGTTGTGTTGACAGAAGGAGCCGGTACGTTTTATTTCAGAGACGGATCGTGCGTCAGCATAACAGTCCCCACTGAAACAAGAAAAGAAACAAGAGTTCCGACACGCACAAACAGGCTCAGGGGAAAAAGCTCCTGTGACTGTAAGTATGATTATATATTCATAAAATAATTAAATATAGTCTTATAACCTAATGGACAAACAAAATGTATTCCTTGTGATTATATTGCACTGTTAAAAAATGATGCAAATCTAGCTTTATTAAAAAAACAAAAAACAAAAAAAAAACCTGTATATGAAAGTATTTGATACCTGATGTATTTTTACCTTAGTAGTCAATGAGATATTGTATGTTTTTAAGCTCACGGAACTGTAGTGTTGATTATACTGATATCCAACATTTCTATCTACTAGTTTACATATGGGGCTGTTTGGCTGGAGATCATATGTTTAGTGTGCCAACAAGCTTGGCTGGCATGATCATTATAGTGCAAGTGGCACACTCAGCCGCCAGCTGGCACTCGCGGGCCTTAGATGAGAGAATGGTACAGACATGGCACACATTCAAAAAGTTTTCACTTCCCTCCCCAAACCCCCTACACTGTGAACGGTGATGGCATGTTCCTAACAAAACTGCAGCCTTTGTTTCAGAGATCTCCCCTTCACTCTCAGGAATAGTATCGTCAAAGACCACTCGCTCCTGTTTCTAGGGAAAACATCATTCATGGGGATGCCATTCTACTCCTGCAGCTACTGTTTGGATATTTCCAGGATACAATGAATTTACATGATAGCCAACCATTATTTTGTTAGCATTCTTGTGAAGCGGATGGAGCTGGCGCTTTTTGACTCGATGGATCGTTGTCAAAAGAACCAAAACCAGACATCGACGAAACATTATTTTGGAATCGTGTCCTGGAACATGGCCACATTCGTTGCGGGGTGAGCGATTACTGAACATTAACGAGAAAATAGGTGTTATACATATCTTTTTATTGCTCTTTAACATTACCATCTATACCCTATGGCGAAAACACGATATCCTTTGTATTGAATGTATCTTTGCTGCCATGGCCTGTTGCCAATCCACCATTGAGTTAAACCACCTGAAAGGATATTCCACCATTTTGGCAAGACGACCACGAGCAGATGCCTCTCCTGCATTGGCAAAGGACTGGATCATGAAAAAAGAGACAGAGGAGAAGAGGGGGACCCCCAACAGATCCGCCAAAGAGGGTATGATGCTAGCACAAACCGCAGGGAGTACCCGAGCATGTGTCAGGTTGGCATCAATGTGTGAATGTCTTGGCAAGCTTTCCCTTCTCTCCCTTTCCACTGAAGCTCACACACAAACACACTGTTGCCCTGCTTGGAACACATGGTACATCAGCAGCGGCATCTGGCCGCGCTGACTCCCGGCAGCTGCGCTTCGTCTTCGCCAGTTGGAAGTCTTGGCACTGCCACTTCATCAACTACCTGTGGCTCCTCCTGGGTAAAAGACATGCAATGAATTATTCCAATACTGCAGCTGCAAACTTGACTTCCATCCAAGAGATTCTCTGTAAACATATGACAGTCTCTAACAGCTATGCCACCCAAGGATTAGTGCATGGTTTGGCCCAGGACCTGGAGGACACTGCCCTTTTGAAATAGTGTGTTCTGTTAGGAACAGTATTAGCTACTGCTTGTACAGAAATTGTTGATGCGCCTTTTCAAGTCAAAAGTACATTAAATGGAGTCAGATGGCAGCTGGAAGGTCAGATTTGTAAAAGGCAACAGTGTTCATATAACCTCTGCCCACAGAATCCCCAAAGCAGTTGAGAGCCTCATGAATGGCCTCTGCATCTATTCAGTGTGCTCTTTCACACAGCTTGGACCTCACTACAACTCTTGATTTTCTTTGGTTTGAGATTTGTGTTGAATTATCTCAAAGGAAACACGGTGAATGGAATTTGCCTCCTATTTAAACTGAACAAATGGACATGTGACCTTTCAACTCTTCAATTACTGCTTCACATTCTACCTCTAATGGAGGTTTTGGACAAGCAAGGACATTTGCCTGAAGCTTTCACAGCATTTAATCTGTGACATACATGTAACTCCATCAAAGCATAATGGCTTTGTTCATGGATGACCTTCAAAGACATTGTTCAACAGTGTGAATAAAGACGTGTCTTTTTAATAAAACATTTTGTTGATAAGGTTTTAGATAATATAAATGTGATTTGTCACACTATAAAAATTAAAAAATTATAATTATTTATTTTACTGTTAAGACAAACTACAAAGAACTTGAGGATCATTCTTAGTATCTGATCCATGTATGGTTCAGCACAACAACCTATTTGTGTGTGGCCTTTGTCACATTATCAAATTTTTTGGTTTTCACATCAGCCAAAGAAAACATGCTGATATTCTATCTTAGTTCATCCTGACAGATTGTCCAATACAGCGAGATTGAGGGTTGGGTCAAATGCAATAGACACATTTCTAGATAGCATCAATAAACCCTTGCAACCCAGTCCCAGTATAAAGTGGAAGATGATGCATGGGCAACAAAACCTACCAAAACATCATCATAGTTGTGCACGTGTCTTGACTGACTTACAAGGCAAATTTTAGAATTGCACATATTCTGAGTGGCAGACAGGCTCATATCAGCTCACTCCTTTCTGTATTAGTCATGTGCCAGTGAGCCGGTGGGAGTTTAGTCTCCATCTGTGTCAGTCTGACCCAGTTTAGCCCTCGGCCACGTCCAACTGTTTCAGCCCCAGACATATGTGAGCGGGCCTCCGAGGACCTGCTCACACTGCGCTCATATGATCCTGGACTTCTGCTTCCTGTGGCATATGTCATCATCAATAATGGCCTCAAGGACTTACACCTTTGTAATTGGACAACCATCTTCAATTAGCCAAAACATCAGCTCCAACTCTGAATGTAAAATACGTCTGTGTAATATACAGTATATACTGTATACATCACCTTTTTGTCAAATTTGAACAATGTTATCAGTCACCAAATACAATTTTAATATAAAAGATAACTGTGTTTATCTCTGAGATGTTTTTCTAGCCATCTATTTCCTTTTATATCGATTTTTAAATACAATAATAGCTACAAAACTGCAGAATGCATGGTTATGTATCATTGCACTTTACACCAATATGTTGTTGCTTTTATACAAGTTTTGTATTTTCACATTGATATACACATATTTTTTGCTTAGTTCTTGAAATGGGAAGTGCTTGGAGGAAGATTTTCATAATCATCCAATTGGATGCTTGCGATGGTCGACAAACTGGCTTCTCTGTCTGTGCAAATTAAAATACAAGCCAATGAGGTCCAAATAAGCCAAGCATAGAAGGAATTGGGTTGTTTCGTCCAAGTGCTCCATGTTGGCAGATGAGATGGTATCATTGCAGAGCGCCAGGACCCACTGGGACAGTGGGGCGTCAGGCACATATGGGCAAACGGCTGCTCACGAGCTGCTTATGTCAGCCCCGACACGGCCTTGGACACAACCCTGCACCAGAGGATTCGCCCAGACTGTTGTATGGGAGTGCATTGTTTGGAGTGGCACTGGATTGTGCACTAAAACTATAAGCCCCAAGGTTTTAGTCTGTATGTTGATTTTAATGGAGTAGTTTCAAGATCTAAATATATACACTATAACTCAAAACACACATATGCACACCTGTTAAATTTGCTGTATGCCATGTAACTGAAAGTTTGCTACGACTTTCAAAACCCTAATAAAACATTTCTCAATTCCAAATGCATTATTTTGTACTGAAGGTTTTATGTCACTTTTAACATTTTACATAATATTTCAACTTTTTAGAACAAGATTGTGGAAAAAAATCCCATAACACAGAAATAAAAATACGATTGATTGTGCCCTGGGTTGTTATTGTAATTTACACATTCTCTGAATAGCATGTCAAATGGATGGAATAAATTTAATATAACAGTAGTCTTAAAGTAACTCACCCTAAATAAATGATCTCCAACTTCCTTAGCTCCCAGCTGTAATATGCTTTAGATCACTCCAGAGTTTTCAGATGACTTTCCGCTAATGTCTTATTGATTCTCCTTCTTTCCCTTTTAACTCCTACACATAGAAATGGAAAGTATGGCGCAAGACAGATAGTCGGGACATCCGGAGTCGCTAGTAATTTCGATTGGCAACTGCTATGTACTGTATGCAATAGACGATACATTGATCACAATCTGATATTGTCACAAAATTGTGATCACTGCAATATCGATATATTGCACAATATCTTTTGCGAAACATTGCTATTGTTTATGAACCTATACAAACTATGTGTTCACAATACTACACCATGCAGCCAAAACCAAACTACAATGTTGAAAATATTGGAAATGCATCCATCCACCACAACTGTGCACCATAGGTTTTCTTTCTTTTTCTTTTTTTTTTATCATTATTTTGTTAATAGTTATTTGTTTGTGTGTTTTTCTCATATTTAGCCAAGTGTATAGTGAAACCTGAGTTTTTCCTCCGCTGTTGTCTCCAGTACAAACATGATTACTGACTCACACTCATATCCATGTACAACCCTGTCAGTGGCGCTAGCGCTCTGGGAGACAGTGCCATATGCTGTCTGGACCAGGAAGCCATGTCCCACTCTACAACTCTGCGAGGCCCACTAGGGGACACCACTCATTAGTGCCACATTAAAGGTGGGATACCTCATTTTCAAAATGTAAAACTTTCAAATCTATCCTCGCTCTCAACACCAACTCTCCGAGCACATCATAGTATTCAGATGCACAAGTTTTTGGCCACTAGCACAAACGTAGCGAATGTTTTAAATACTAAATTATTGCCAGCTATCTACGTGCAGGAGCTCTTATAGCAGAACCTTTGTGACTTAATTACCGTAATCAAGGTTCAAGGTTTCTTTTTATTTGTCTCCCTTGGGAGAAATTTTGCTTGGACCAACGAGCTGCTACACACACCAAAGACATAACACCACAAAAAACACATGAGAGACAAACAAGGTACAACATTCTTACATCATTTATCATTAATCAGCTTTACTGAAACAGGTACAAATAAATGCTTGTGGCACAGCCAAAATGTACTCACTTCTAGTCTGCTTAGTGGCAGAAATCCACTTCTCTCACCACAATGAAGCTTTGACAATCCTCTGAAATGCTCTGGTTTCCTTCTTTCTTTGATAGTTTTAAAATTCCAGTGTGCAAAAAAAAAAAAAAAAACTCCAATCAGTGGCAGGAGCAGCCATTGTCATGGCCAAAATAGAGTTATAAGGTGCATACTGGGATAGCGTGACGACAACTTCAGCTCTGTTTAAGATTGTAACAAAGTGACTCAAAAGTTCAAAAAGAAAATGTTTGATAATTAGATGCAAATATGGCCAGTGTCTCAGTGCTGGTATTAAAATGGGGTATTTTTAGAAGTAGTGGAACAGAGCACCGGTGCATCCCAGCCCACTTACAGCCCTGGATAAGAACAATGTGTAGAAGTTTGATATATTTTCACAAACTATGCCTGCACTTTCAAGAGAGAAGCAGAAAGTTGAGCTTTTAACATCATGTATCCCACATTGATTTCAAACCTTCTCAGAATTCAAAATTTTAAGTTCTTAAAAGACTCAGTTGGACTACTCTAAAAATAATAAACTCTAATGCTCTGTTGGTAGTAATAATGAAATAGATAATACATGGCTCAATGACTCCACTAAAGTTGAGTGATATATTATTTATCCACTACATCTATTTCTGTTATACCATTGCTGTTGTGCAGACGAGGCATTTCATAACACACCACAATGTTAATTAGCTAACTAATTAAGTCACCCACTCCTCAATTAATGAATGCATATGGCGTCTGTCTTAGTGTCTCTTTGTTTTCTGTTTGAGACATTGATCTTAAATGACAATGCTATTTTCAAGAGCACTCATATAGAATGACATGGAACGCTGCCAACCATGAACGCATTCTGCCACAGCACAATTACTTTCCCAGTCTAGACAATAGTTAACCTTGTTCATTAATGTTTATTGATAAAATTAATCGGAAAATAAAAAAGAGAAAATGCTATGATTCTGCGTTATAGCAAAGGGCAAATGTTTTGGAGTGCCATAAGTTGTCAGCGTTTTGTTTGAATACCTTTGTGTTGGTTGAAAGCAGGATGAAGGAAAAGAGTTTGTTTGCACATTGACTTGAGGGTAGGAGCTGCGTGTTCTGAATTTATCTTATCTGCGCGTTCATTACTACTTTGCATTTCAGGCAGAGAGCTCGGTGCTCGGCTAAATCGCAGGAAGGATTGTTAGACACGCGTGTTATTAATTTTTTCTGGTCCCTGTGGCGTCTGTATGAATCTTAATGCTGCTGACTGGGCTGAGGCTCTATCGACTTTCTTTAAAATATGAAGAAGCTTTGCTGGAAGCGCCCGGGGTCATTAGCTGAAGAGTAGGCGCAAATCCCTCACCGAGCCCCTGCTTCAGCTCCGCCATGTTAAATGTGCTCTTAAAATATTCATAATCATACACTTGCCCGCGCACCCACACTCACACACAGACAATGCACCAGGGACACAGGGATCAATATTAAAATGTATTCTTGTTTTGGTGCGTGCTTAATTAGCTGTGGTTCTCTTAAAGCGTGGAGTTTGAGAAGAGATTAAGTGTATCTTTTGGTACACAAGACAATATTTACACCTGCTTTATCTGAGTGAACAGATGAAACGCATATGAATGGATGTTGACATATGGAAACTAGAAAATGCAATTAGTTTTAGTTAAAGCTGTCTTTTTGAATAACAGAGAATGTGTGCCACAAAAACACAATCTTTACTTCCTTTTAGAATAAAAGAAATTGCAGATTGTCTTAATAATGTAATTGAACAAACTATGAACTCAACATTGTTGACAGTTTTAAATAAACAATAAAGCATATTTACCTCCAGGTTCAGCTTGAAGGAAATTATGTTTGTTGCCTTGTTAGTGATGGATAAAAATAACAAGAACTTTGTTATTTGAATCTACTCAAATCTGCATTTCTACTGTCTTTCCCTCAGAAAAAAAAATCCACTGACCCTGTACATGTATCTAATCTTGTTCCTAGTTCTCACAAACCAGCTGGTAAATGGTTAAAATGAACATTAATTTTCAATTTTGTGCACAGCTTTCGACACTTTCAACACTATGGAGTGACTCAAACATTAATCTCACAAGAAAGCGTACATATACCACGACATTAGGACATGTAAATTGTGTAAGATTAGTACAACTTCATGGTTTTTTGGCATAAATATGCCAAGTGTCGCAGCCCCAGTTCATTTCTGAGGTGCTGGTAAAAAATATAATTTATAAATATTAACAAAATCTTCTTAACCGATCCCGCGCCCCAGATAAGAGAATCTTAGCCAATTAGTAACTTGGTGCCTAAACTTGCTTGTTACACCTAAAGAAAATGTCCCTACGTGGCTTCAACCAAAACTTGCCGTAACAGAAGTGCGCAAAAAAGGCATGAAATTATGCACATAATACGCAGTTTTTGTGTCATGGTAAATGTACGCTTTCTTATGACATTGTGTTGAAACTGCTATTTATATTGTTATTAGCTGCAGACAGTGCACTGTGATTACATTTTGTCACAATATGTTGCTTTTACAAATACTCTCTGTGATAAAACACAGGCAGAGCCCCACCAGTAAAGTTATGTAGTGCTTCTTTAAGGAAAAACAGAGAATTGGTGCCACAGTGCAGTTTAATGAAAAGGCCACAAGTGCAATAAATGCAGTGTGACTGATTTGTGCTGTTGGACGCCTGAGCTGACGTTTGTGCCAATATTCACTTTCCTCACATTCGTTGCTTGTCACCAAAATGGCAAATCAGCACAATCTATACTTGGCACCAAAGATAGAGTTGTCTAAAAGAAGTCTGATGGTGAAATGTACATCAAACTCAATTAAAAACTGGTGTCTGAAAAGAGTAAATCACTAAAAATGGTTAGAGACATGTTTTCTCATTAAGGGGATATCTGAATAAATGAGACGAGAAAATATGTCATGTTTGAATACCTGCCAGTCAAATATTAAGACATTCTTGTATGTACACTTATATACATAAATAACATAAATAACATGTTTCTCATTTCCCCTTTAAAGCTTCTATTTTACAAATATTTCATGCATGTTTGAGTAACCTTTATTTTTCTCTATTCAAGATGCCATTGGTCTGCCTAACCGAGCTTTCACCAACCCCCTCCCCATACACCCAATGCTATCCAGTTATTTCCCTTATTTTATTGTATTGTCTCTCTAATGTGTGACTATACACATGTTCAGGTAATCCCCGAAGCCATTTTGGATGTGTAAAGCAATCTGTTTCTTTTAGAATTGCAGAATTTATTTAAATTTGAATGTCTGTTTTTAAAGCTTTTGATGGCCTTGCACCCCAAACCAAGCTTTTCTCAGTTCGAAATCCAAGCCGGTCGCTAAGGTCAACCAATCAACTTCTGTCAAGCTAAAACATTGGAGTGAAAGAGCTTTCTCTGTGGCTGGTCCCAGGCTGTGGAACAAACTACCTCCTGACATGCACATGATCATAGATCTGGACCTTTAAAAATCAAGACTTAAAACATATTTATTCACACAGGCTTTTAATACTGTAAAATTGTGACATAAATTGCTTTTTTAATACTTGTTTTTTGTTTTGTCTTCATTTTTGGAAAGCACTTGGGTCACTTAAGTTCTAACTTAAGTATAAATATCAATATCAATATCAATCAACCTTTATAAATAAAGGTTGATTGATTGTTTTTATTTTGCAATTTAAAATAAGTGTTATATACAGTATAATAACAAATATATATAGGGAGAAATGTTTATCAACACGGGAGATGCACGCGCACCCAGAATGCAGAAAGAGCCACAGTTGATTGTCACAAGCTGTAGCAGCAACACACTGTTGTCAGTTAACTACAAGAGTTTATCACTGTGCAAAAACAAAAGTTATGTTGCTAATTCAACATTTGTAAATGAAGTTCGACCCTACAACCCGCACACGTTGCATTCAGGTGAGTGAGAAAAACACTTTCTCAAGCTTCAGGAGACAGACGTCTGTCATGCTTCATACCTAATCGAAATAGCCAGCTCTCGTCTCTCGTTTCCCCAGCCAACTGGGTGGACAGCATATCTTTCTGCAGGCGACATGAGCGGTAGAGCAGAAAGTGACATTCACTGATAATCCCTCTATATAGCAAACCCAAAATATATTATTTAAAGTTACTTGATGTAAGTTTTCCAGTGGAGAATTTGCCACCTGTCTCATTATAAACTTATTGCTTTGCCTGGAATGTTCCTCAGTGTACCTTTTTATCTCCATGGAGACAAGCAGCTGACAGAGCAAGGCCAAATTACAAGTCGGATCAACATTGTTCCAAATGATAAAATTATAACAGCTACTACAGTTTATTATTACTGCTACGTGCAAATACTTCAAAACTATTTTTAGTAACACTAAAAGGTATTCATAATGTAAACAGAGAAGACCTCAACCTGTCCATAATTACATTTGGTATAGCATAGTTTCTTTGTCCTCTGCCTGACATAATCAATGTGCAAATAGATACTTTAAAATGTTTAATCCCTAAGCACCAATAAACATGCAGGCTTTTGTGTCCGATCGCCTTATCTAAGTTGTAATAATGATCCTGTCAGAGGACCTTAAGTGAACTAATAACTAGCTAAACCTGACCTGTGCAGCCCATGCTATATTTATTGGCGGATAATTTGAACAAGGGTTAAGTTACAGCCCATCAAAAGAGTCCAGCATGTGTGGGACAGGTGCTGCGGGTGACACTAGGCCAAAACAATCACACTGCTACAGAATACAGGACATCCAGCCTAATTGAAGCCTGTTTGTGAGGCGCGTTGCTGGACAATAGGCCGAGGCTGGCAGATGTATCGGGGGGGCAAAGATACACATAAAGCCATCAGGGACAATGCGAGGCAAACAGAAGGGGTGGGCAAACGCGTGTCTGGCAGGGGACAGTTTGAAAATTCAATCTGGGGTCAAAGCTAAGTTAAAATATTGTAATTTTTTTTTTTTTAACTTTGATTTGACCAATGAAAACAAAAAGTTGTAGTATTGTTGAATATTTACTATTTTATAAGTGGTATGTGTTAGGTCTATTTGTAATGTGTATTGTTGTTTTACATTGTGAAAAAGGCTAAACATAATAAGAAAGCATTTTATTTTATTCAACACTATTACTCTACAAATCTTCTATCTTTCTTACTAATAAGCAGTAAAAGGAGTGTATTTATGTGCAGTAGTATCCTAAAGTATGAAATATTATTATTATTGAAGAACTCATAAATACATCACATTATAATTCAGAAAGTACCTTTGCATTGTCCTGCCAGACCGTTAAAATCCAGGAGGTGCGCATGTCTTTGTTAATACCATTGGTTGGACCAGCAGTTGTCAACGTAACAACGCGGTTCAACGTGCGCTGGCTCTGAAAATTATAAAACGGACTTCAAAAAGGTGAATAACATGAGGCTCAGACTGATTTAAGTAAGTGAGCTAAACATACAAACTGATGTTAAAAAAATAAAAAATAAAAAAAATTGTCTACTTACTTTTAAGATGGCAAAATGAGGTTATTGCATCTTAAACATTTTCAGTCAGCAAATATTGAAATGTAGGCCTACACATTATCATAAAAAAATCAATAAGGAACTATTTTAAATCAATAATTGTCTTGTCTTGTATTTGACTCTTACATCATGCAAACATCACAACAATAAAACATAAAGCATGTTACTTTATAATGTAAGTTGTTTGTGCTCCTCAATGCAATTAAAACTGTTTATGTTTACGCTCACAATGCAGACAATATATTTATTCCACGATGCCCGGCCAGCTCTTCCTGGTGTTTTTAGTGGTGCGTATCGATTTGCGTGCAGTTTAATGTCGGACTTTATGGCTATGTTGCGGTTAGACAAGCCAGGAGGAGGAAGACTACTTACTGCAGCCCACCGTCATAACTGAATCAATCCATTAAAGGTGCGTATTGAAACTGTGGTCACTTTCCACAACATGTAGCTATTATATACGGCTGCAAATTGAATTATTCAGTATCCAATTCAGTTATGAGCAGCATGTAAAATCCCAAATAGAGACGGATGTTTTTTCCTATAGCCACAATGCATTACATCCATACATTAAATCTGAAATGAGCAATGTGACACAGGGTTGAGAGATGCAATTATTAGCTGTTCAAAAAGTCATGGAAAACTGTGAGGAGAGGGCGGATGTCTGTGTCGCTGGTGAAGAAGAGTGCTGCCTGTCCTGCCCCCTGTCAGCTCCTCAAAAGGACTGTGAAATCACAAATTAAATGCCCTGCCATTGAAAAGCAATCCAGTCTGATATGTCTTCCTCATGTGTAATTGTTTGTTTATTGGAGCCTGTACAAAGACAATGCAGGCCTCTAAAGGGTTTGATGCACGTGTGATAGTAACAATGATAATGAAAATATATATCAAGACATCTAAATGGTCTAAATCTACAAAGTAATTTTATCTATTTTGACGCAAAGAACTGCTTACGAAATGTGTTTGGATCAAGACAAATGATGAAGTTATAATAATATTGGAGAGAAAATCTAATAACATAGATTGGAGACTCTCTATAAAGGCTGTTCACATTGAGTCAAAATCATACCAGATGCCCTTGAGTTGGGCGCCTGCACTGACCAGGGCATACTATAGTTTTTAAAATAGAAACCTGACGCTTTGACGCCACAATGTGAACAGGCCTTGTTCACATGTTTGGAATTTTTAATAAACCAATCCTTCTATCCAAAGTCCTAATCTTAATCAAGTGAGCTGAATGTATGAAAGATTTATATTTATGCGTATGTATATTTACTATTGTATGTTTATTTACTATTACGCCTTCTTTTTTATTATCTAAATTCACTCCCTGGTCAGTGCTGGCATTGCCTCAGAAACCCCACTCACTGTTTTAAGAGAAGCACTGCAGTAAATAATTGAATCAAGCTGAATGAACTTGCATGGGGCCGGAACAACCCTCAGCTGGTAGCAACACAGACCACATTGCCTTTAACTGCCCCCAGAGGTCGTGACCTCCACAACCTTTGACCTCCAGTCTCAGTAGACTATTGTCCACTTTATGCTGGTCTATTTGCTTTTCCTCTTGCTTTCTATTGTTGCCAGTTGTGCACAATATGTTAAGCGGGTAAAACATGTCTGAGCATAACATTTTAATTAATGAGTTGACAGAGAGTAAGACAAACTGCTTACGCAAAATGAGGAACATTGATCTAAGAATTGAAAGTTGTGGGGTGAATTTTGGAACATCGCTGACAATAAGACATTTGAATTGTTTGATATGAAAATAGATAAATCAATACAACAAATTTGATATGGGTCTTGTACTTTACAACAAATATGCATTGCATTTTCTAGTATTAAAGTGTTTTGTTTTTTTGCGCTGTATAGTGTAGTTTCATGGTCATTTTTATAAGACAATAGTCATAGAAGATTTACAACACTATTTCTGGCATGTTTTAAATTTAGCACAATAGTTATTAAAGGACTTGTTCTGTTGCCAGATAGAGATAATAATAACAACAATCAAAGAAATTCTTTATGGAAAATCAATAGTAACTACATGATCCAACGGCTTGAGTTCAGTGACAGGTGCAGGCTGAGAGCAGGTGTTATCGCACAATAGGGAAGACTAAATTAGCCTTACACTACAGTTGTGGTGATAACGAGACCTTTGCTATGTACATGTTCATACACACACACACTGTACTGGAACACTGGGTGCTTCTCTGTACCATATGGACTCACCTAGACACCTGTCAGTTGAAAGTCGACAAAAATGTCCGTGATGTCTGATGAATAATTCAAGTTTCTCAGCAGGGCTAATTTAGTCATCTTGGCTCCTCAACCTACACTGTCTTTGTCTTCACCTATAGCACTTATACCAATACTGGCAGCTTACCCTCAAGAAACAAACTATTTATGAGTTTTGTCTCTTATTGTACCAACTGGTGCATATTTCAACACAACAATAAATTAAATGCTAATAAGACTTTACTATGTCATAATTGTATTGCATGTTTGAATATTTCCTTATTGTCTTGCATCTTAGGAACTTGGCAACTTAAGTGCTCAGAAAATTACTGTTTACACTTGTCCCATATCCCTGCCTAAATCACTATTAAATATGTATTAAAAAACCCAAATAACATCTATTTCTTGTTACAGTAAATAAGTACATTTCTAAGCCAAATCATTACTACCATATTACTTTTATGTTGTAGTAGTTCAATATTAAGAGGTCTGAAAAGTATTACAAGGGGACATATGCCCTTGTAAGCTGTAAAAGTATAATGTATTTTAAGTACAAGTAAATTCTGATTATTTAATTTAGAATAGGGCTTTAGGTGCAGTTAGGCATAAAAAGCGTTATAAATGAAGAAAAGTCAATAGAGTCCCTGCATGAACAGAGGAGAGTGGACAGCAGATGTCACAGCTCCCACGCAGACTCTCATCCCCAGGACCACCTGTTGGACTGGGGCCATCTGGAGACTACAGCCAGGCTCTGACCCACACTGACCAATCACATGAGAGCACGTCACATGACAGGAAGCAGAGGCCGGCAGGTGAAGTCTACAAGTTTATGATTTGCTTGTCCATCTTTTGTTGCGGTAAGGATCCCTATTAGCCTTTTCTGGCACAGCTATCTATGTTTAAAAGTGCTTTATAGATTATTATTCCTGCCCCACAGCAAGAAGGTCACCAGTTAAATTCTTGAAACTTTGAGCCTGTCAAGTTTTGCATGTTATCTACATGTCTGTTTGGGTTTTCCTTTCTTTAAAATTGAAGTTCACCAGTCTTTTTCTCAAAAAATAAAATCAAATAAAATCAAAATATGTATATAGGCCTGATTCATGGCAAAGTACAATGGTATTTATAAAAAGGCTTTTGAGCACCATCTAGATTTTAAGGGACTATCGATGTTTTACAATAAAATATTTAAAATCAATGTCTCCTTATAGTAAAGATCTCTTGTCAATGTAAGAATCTGTTGAGGTAGTAATGAGACCGCAATGTCCTGACTCTATCTAATAATGTCCAGTTTGTTCACCAAACTGTTTGTCTGTTGTTGTTGCATTGTGGCTAACTAATATGCCGACATCTCTCAATCCTAACAGCTGTAATAAAAATTTAAAACACATCATGCTGAACGATTCGGAGGCTCAGAATGCATTTACGTATGAGAGCAAACCATGCAGACTGATGTAGGAAGTTTAAATTTGTTATTTTGGTTTGTTTATATTTTTAAGGAAATGAAAGTTGTAAAATTATACAGGCCAACCTTTTAAACCTGAACAAAAAACACCAAAGACATGTTTTAACCCAGTCGTATCGGACTGACAATATCATATACATTTCATTATTCCATTCAATTCACACCAGCTCATGCTCTCCGCTCCTCCTCCTCTCTCCAGCTCTCTCTGTCCCCTCAGCCCGGCTGGTCACGATAGGGAGCAGGGCAGGGCAATTCTGGATCCCTCTCCCTCCTGATCTCCACCACACAGACACACTCCCACAGTTCAAATCTAAAACTCAAGACAAAAAAACTCAACTCAGATGTTCATACTGGCCTATTCACTGTAAACACAAATGCACTGACAGCTTCAATGTTGATTTTACTGTATTTTTAACTGTATGCTTTAACTGTATCCATGTTGTAAGGCGACCTTGAGTGCCCAGAAAGGCACCTAAGAAATAAAATGTATTATTATTATTATTATTATTATTATTATTATTATTTAGTGTTAGAGAATGCACATTGCAGTACAACATCTTCCACAAAGCCAATATGTACAACCTCAAGTTTTGTATTTGTGTGTAATGTGTATGAAACACAAAAGTCAGGTTTTTGCTCCTGCTTTTTTTTTGGTGTTGTCAGCTATTCTACATGTGATTAAATCCTTGATAAATGAGACCCTTAATCTTTTGCACACATGTAAGAAAAAAAGCTAGGCACTATATGGCACTTTGAGATAAGAACTGATTAGCTGTGCAAAGGTCTTTCACTTTCTGTCTAAAAAAAGTGTTTCAAAAGCTGTCATGATGTAAAAAAAAAAAAACATCTTCATCTGAATATTAACTGTGAACCAAAAGATTTGTTAAAACACGGTATGAATGAGTTTGAATATGCATGTTATTTTCAAGTTTGAAAATAGGGTGCCCTCACTTTCACTTAAGAACAAATAAACCCTCCACCAAATTAGCACACTATATTGCTTTGTTGCAACTACTGAACAAAATGACAATTTATTTTCCTTCAGACTTAATGTGTCGCAAACAAATCTCATTGTAATTACAGCAGCCTAACTGTGAGTGTAAAGGAAAGGAGCTAAAACCCAGCAGCTGATGTGATGTATAATTGAGCAGAGAATCATTAATCCTTGTTTCCTGTGTTTGAGTAACTGTTGATGATTTTAGAGTGCCAGACTTATTCATAGCCCTGGAGACCGCATTGTTTTCTTAGCCGCACAGTCTGGAGGAGCCTCTGCCAGGTTTCTTACGGTTGCAGAGTTGTGGTGCTGATGAAATCACAATGTCTGCTGAAATTGTCCACAAGATTCATGTAAAGAACAATGCAGTGTTTTAAAAGCTTATTTTTTTTTGTCTCAGTGGAGAGTTACAGCAGTGCTTTTCGATCAGAAATGGAAAGTGAATTTCATTGTAGATTTTTTCCATGGCAACAATCCATTGCAATAATAAACATTGTGCTCAGGGCTGAACAAAAAAGGCATTATCTATCATTTGTTTGACCTTACTGAAATCATTCCCTTGACTTGTTTGTGAAATTCCCCAAAATTCCAGCCCAAACAAACAATTTTTCAGTTTAGCTAACAAATAAGTCTGCAGTGATAAAAGTGAATGTGTTCAAGGTTTGTTTTTCAAAATTAATTGACAAAAAACTCTCAAAAACTTTTCTCAAAAATGTCTCTTATTAGATAGAGATGTATACATTTTTTCCTTCACAAGAATCATTTCAATATATTCAGCCTTGTTTTTGCTTACATTTGATTTTAATATTTAGTCTGATTTAAGATGCTTTTTTATATTTTCTTTGATAAGCTCAGTTGAACAAAAGCTTACATAAAATCGTTACAATGGCTAAATTAGCAGTAAATTTGAGCATTTAATGACGTCACAAGGTGGAACAGAGCATTTATTAGATGCATAGGTTTGAATATTTAAATACCCTGTTTGTTACTGACGTTAAAAAGCGTATTTTTCATAACTTAGTCTTAGCTCACACCAGCAGACATTTGGGACTCCACTGAGTAAAATCCCTTTGGTCAAGAGAGCTTTAATTTGGCCTCCCTGCTGAGTAGGTTTGAACACTGTTCACATCACTGTCAGGAACCAAACCAAACGCAGGATTGTATAAATACTATGAGAACAATGGAGAACGGTTTGAATGAAAAGTGAATAATTCTCGCTTTAATGAATGCTTCAAGCAGTGTTAACCTTGCACAAGAACAAGTTATGTGACTGACTCGCAATTATACAGTACACATATTGTGATAGCTGACAGAAACATGAACTGAATGTGTTTGTGGCATTTCTTTTTTGAAGTGAATAAATGTGCAGAGAACATGTCCAAGGCAGTTTTTGTTCTTTGTATCTGATAAGGCCTAATGCATGAATATCTACAGCATGAGAATGACAAAATGCAAGTATTTCTACCTATATCTCACTACTGATTTGAGAAAAATACGAACATTAAAACACAGATTGCTCCCACACGTTTTAGTCTTTATCAGGCTCCTGTCCCAACAAATTCAACAGGCGTAATTAGACCATCAGAAAAACCCGCACCAAAAAAATAACAGTGGATAACATGAGATGTTTCAGCGCTTGCATTTGGGAGGTGTGCCCTGCAGTTTATGCTTTAAAAGGTTGTCTAATGTGCTTCTGTTACATAATGCTGCACTTCACTCACCAGTAGAAAACAATTTAAAACTCATCACATGTAGGGCTGGCGATATAGAAAAAAATGAATGTTTGTCATACCTCAATTGCGATATTTGGACATTATTCTGTAACATAAATGTGTATTTTAAATATATGGCTTGAGGTTTAATTACAAGACAATTATTAAATATTGCCAAATAATCACACTTGAATGCCTTAAAATGAGATTGCCAATAGAACAAGCCTAACTAAAAATGTGGATAAAAGGACCACTACAAAATTTAAACACTTCTAATGGCAAATCTTCTTGTAAGACACCAAAAACAACTGGAAATTTAAGGTACTTACTAGTTTAGGCACTTACTTTAAAAACTTATATCGTTGCAACAATCTCCTCTTTTTTTAGGCATGTCGAATAACTTATAGTAAGTGAATACATTAAACTTGCCTTGTGATGTTGTGAACTTGGAAAGTTCACAACATCTCTTACTTAATTTTTGTTGCTAATGACCTTATTTGTAGCATTTATTTTTACTGGACAATATACTCAATATTGCAATTTTGCATATCTTAAAACTAAAATTTGATATATTGCCCAGCTCTAATCACATGACTCCAATAAAAAATTGATATTTGCTTTGCTGCTTTATTCTCAGAGCCTTGACTATTGCAGTCTGAAATGTCTTTTTCATTAAATGTATTAAAAGTGCATGTGCCAAGACTGTTTACAGTAAGTGTGCCATGTATTCCTGTTTGTTTTGGAGACATATTTGATAAGTCCTTGAGTGACATTGCAGGACAACTTGACAGTTTGTCAGAAAGCGGGTCATGGGGCAGTCCCTGTGTAGGCGAGCCCTCTGCGCCCCTTTACCGGGTATAATTAGGCACTCATTACCATATCAGTCAATTACCAACGATTGCATTCTGGCTGCTTTCTCTCAGGAATCTGCCCTTCTGGACACCAGCTCTGAAGAGGACACATTTGCAGAAGGAGTAATTATTTCTCCTCTTTCCCCTCCCGCACCTCTTCTCCTTATTATGATTGCTACTGGTAAAACAATAGCTAAGGTTTTGTTGTGCTGTGTTGCTGCGGGCACCATCTGTGATAGTGAGGGGGAGGCAACAACAATACGCGTCCATATGGTCAGGGCATCAGCGCCGGGATATATCTGCTCATCAAGTCCTGTCATTGTCATCAGACTGGGCTCTGTCACACGGCACACACACAAACACGGGCAACATGCTAAATATATGGAAAGATTAAGTTGGATGAGCAATGTCGGTAAATTTAAATCTCATAACCGCATGGTGAAGAAAAACGCAATTTCAAAGGGATTTTTGAGCGCTTCCGTTTCAGTCAGTAATCATGTGAAGAATAGAAAATGCACTAATTCCTTCGTGCTATAGGAAAATAATTTGCCATTTTAGCGACAGTCCCGACCTGCAGTTGCTGATTGGTGTCGGGGGCTTGAGGCTTTTTTAGACAGACCCATCTGCTGTCTCGCACCTCTAAATCTGCACTATTTGCACAGATGTTTGCTTTTATTATTTGAAGATATGGAGCTATAATGCTAACATTCATTTTCTGTAGGCCTGTATGGTTTTGCTTGGTATAATGTGTATGACCAGCGGCCTGATCTCCTGAAAGTATCATGTCATGTCAATGCATTTTCCATTTTATGTGCCCCAGTTTATTTTTTTCTATAGGGTACTTAAGGTGGGTTATGTACAAAAATTTACAAAAAGCCAAGCCCTTGACATAATCTTCCTTTTGTTTTGCCCAAACCTAAACTTAGACGTTAAGCTACATAAAACGCATCCCTGTCACTTCAAAAAACATCTCCATAAGACATCCAGAAAATGTTGATGTCATTTCAACCATCCATTCATCTATAAATCGTTGATCCAATCGTCCTAATGCCAGCACCGTATCAAGAAAATGCGTTGGCATGCCATTCAATCAGTGAACCTGCACAACATAACCGTGGAGCAGTGCAAGAAGTTCACTGGAAATAAGAAATAATAATAATAATCATATTTTGCCATCAATTCTAATTTTGTCAGTTATGTAGTTAGAAAAAGCCACGTTAAATGCAGTTATTGAATTAGGCAATATATTTGTAAAATAAAATGGATTCACTTTTTAGTCAGACTTGGCTTCAATAAGTTTGTTCTATATGTTTTAACAATACAATGTTGTGTCGACCTAAACTTATAATAAAAATGATCCGATGCTCGTGGTAAGACTTACCTGAGAATCGTGATCCGTGCGTGAAAAGTTTATGAAAAAGCAACGGCGTGTCCTCGTTATAATCCTTTTGAATGAGACAACTGCCGGTAAGCAGGCTCCCGGTCCCGGTGTGATGCGAGCGGAGGGTCTTTCGTGTGTGACCGCGTCTGCAGCCCCTGTACAGACGAGCGCAGGGTTGTGTCCACCTCGGGTCGGTTCTCTGGATGCGCGCCGTGGTCCAGGTAAAGCACAACGCGGGGCTCTGGTCCAGACTGTGCCAAACGGTTCCGCGCTCTTCCTCGTGCTCACTCACAGTGGTCACCGCCGTAAAATTGACAGCCTCTGTCAGAAACGTCCAGCGGCCTGGTGCGCGTGGCCGCGACCCGCGCTGACCCAAAAAGCGCTGAAGGGGCCGGGACCTCACGCAGCACCGTGCTCTCCTGTCTTATCTCTCTGCTCTGTCGTGGGCAGAGCTGCATTCACACTTACACTGTCTTATGTTCACTCTATAATCTAAGTCTTTTTATATTAAGTCAACAGGCTTTATGTAAAAGAAATACATTTTTTTAGACAAAGTTGTTAAAGTTGTCATTTGAATAGACTTTTACCAAATACATTTCTATTATTACACTTTTTCCCAAACTGAAGCTCTTGTAGTAACTTTTGCTGTGATATTAATGCACTGCTTACGTGTCACAGACATGACACGTCTAGGCCGTTCACTGAATGAAATTGTACCCCACACATCTGGCGGGCACCACACCTGCTTCACTCACCGTAGCTGGAGAGAGGCATAGGCAAGGGATAACTGTCTAACGGCTAAGGGTCTTAAGGGGCAGATCGGGGCTATAAGTATGCGTGATATAGGCACGTATTTACCTGAGAGAATACTGGTATGTATGCATTATAGTCACAGTTCTTTTACAATAAGAATAATGTTTTATTCTTAAATGTGGATGAGTAAATTAGTATGATTGATTAATTTTTACAATACTGCCAGTGATAAACTGTGCTCAAAACTTACCTCTCTAGTTGGTTTAATAAAGTATCTGGAAAAACTGTTTACAATTGGCCTGTATTGGCTGGTATTTTAGTTTTGCTTTGGTCTCAGTGTTAAGTTCTATATGTGAAAATAAAAAAGCAAACAGTGTCAAATAAACATTTTTAAAAATGTCTGGGACTAACTTGAGTGAAGTTTGAATTTTAGGATTTTGTTAATGAGTAAGGATGTAGACTATTGTTTGGAAATTATATGTTAACAAATATTCTTGTTTTTTGCTTGGTAATGCTTAGCTGGCTAAGAATAATATAATAGGCTTCATGAGGAATGGTACAAAAGGTCTTAAAATGAATTCGTAATCATGTTAGTGTCACCAATATAGTTACTTCTGTTTCATTGACACAGCTTTGAGTTATCCTGGATTATTAGGTTATCAATAACTTTGAAGTTCAAAATGCTCTGTTGAGATTAAATGGTAGTTTAAAGTTTTATAGTAATTTAAGCCTTGTTTTTGCATAACTTTGACTTGACATTTTGGGAATTATTCTGTTTGTTTGTTTTTTTGTTTTAGTTCACATCGAAACAAGAAGTCTCAGATTGTGCCTGGTGCACAGACCAGTAAATAAGTTTAGATAAGGCTAAAAACAATAGCTGTACAGGCAATTCCAAGGCTGAATCTATCCAAACAGCAGCAAAGTTATGTTTAAGTAAAAAAGTATTATTGGATATTAAGAGTATATGAACGACAAAATGCAGGATTTGTGTGTTAAGCTTGTATGGATGAAACAAAACACAATTTAAAGCAATGTTGAATACTGGCTTTTAATGAGAGCCAGTATTCAGTTCAGCATATTTTTGTAATTTGCAAATGCTATTAATCACTTTTTCTGAGACTAAAAAACATTTTACCATAATCTTGACGGTACTAAGCTGGCTACAGATGAATATAAATTGGATACTATTTGTTTATATTTCTGCAAACAAGAGCTGGGCCATT
The DNA here is from genome assembly GCA_038363315.1 of Mugilogobius chulae. Lineage (NCBI taxonomy): Eukaryota > Metazoa > Chordata > Actinopteri > Gobiiformes > Gobiidae > Mugilogobius > Mugilogobius chulae. The sequence goes on from CM076403.1 coordinate 30,226,285, forward strand.
CTTAATGAGCCATATCCTTGTAATTCTTCCAGGTGAGACGAGGGTGACGGCTGCACGCACAAAGATAATGAAAACCTGCAGAAAGCACAAAGCACGACAAGGGCAATTAGAAGGGGACTCTGCTTTATAGACGCCAGGAAGATGCTGCGATATGGTTGTTAGATGCACCAACATACCAAAATAACCATGTTGCACTGAATAAGGATTCCAGCTTGAGGAAAAGAAGATTACTTGCGAGAGATCTGAAGTGATAGAAAGGACTTGATAAAGAAATCTGGAGGAGGGTAGGAGAAGGACAAAGCCACATGTGAAAGCTGAGATAAGCGGTTATCCCAACGTCATCTTGGTCTACATTATCTTTGTCTGGTGTAGCTGTATCTTCCTAAATAATAGGATCCTTGAAACAAAGCCCTTCGTAACTGCAGGCTTTTTAAAATGGGGCTTCAAAATCCATAATTAACACAGAGTCTGAACGTGTACAGAGCAGCTGCTATTACCTTAAGATTGTTTTGCAGCAAAGTGGAGCAATTTGCATTAAGAATAAATGCAGCATTAATCTTAGTCTTTCTAAATTCAAGCATAAATCATTGTGGCCAGTTTGATTAGATAGGCGCTTTAAAGCTACTTCTTACTGTGAGTGGATTAATTTGAAAAGAAAACTTGACAAATAATGAAACAACCTAAATGTCTTCACAACTTTAGTTTTTAGTTGGCATCGTTTACACAAGAGTTTCCGTATTTATCATTATTTGCGGTTTTGAACTGGTTGCACTGTTTGGTATATGATCACCATAGATACAGCACAACTTTAGCTTTGAGTGCAGGTTTACAGTTCGTCCCACTTTGATTTTATTATTAAAGCTGAGGTATCTAATTTTTTCTTCTGTAAAGTAGTAAATTTGGTCTTTTTCAACAAAAACTCTGTTGCAAATGCAGCACTTTGTAATAAAATCAAACTTCTTTGTGCAGTCTGAATCAAGTGACGAGTAATTTAGTTCTCATCAAGAGCCAAAAATTACTTATCTGATTGGCTGTGCTGAGGTGGTCATTCTAGTTTCATTTTGCGGTCTGTATAAAGATCTAAAGTTTTAATTCATAACAGCAGCCCCAAATGAATATGTGCGGATATTAACCATGTAACGAAAGATATGTGAGAGCTAGGAATAGTCTGACTACTTTTGGTTTTGCAGTGGAAAATCAGATAGTCCAGCTTTAAAAGTTTAAAGACAAAGAAGATATATTTTATGTAGAAAAAAATGAAAAAGTGATTTCCACAATAAAGCAATGTAGGGTCACTGTTGAGCTCCATTACAACACAATGTTTTTGCTTTGAAAGTTGGTCCTACTCTCGTTTTTTGAAGATTTTAACAACTTTATTGAGAGCATCAGCAAATTTTATTGAAAAGCTAAGAGAAGGTTGCATGGATGGAGTGGTTTCCACAACCTGTCCATAACAACCGCCAATACAGTATATACTTGTAATGTGCGAGTGGAAGATTATTGCTTTTCTCTTTGTGCCAGTTAAGTCTTGATCTATTTCATCAGAAGTATACGACTTCCTACAACAGCAGCAGCATAGCCAGACTGGACTGGACACCACTGCACTGTCTCAGAAAAGTTCATATTTTAAGGTTTCAGGTTTTGTACTGGTAGAAATAAAACTTTTGAGAGAACTAAAGTCTAATGTCCAAGGTACTTCCATTTCTTCCACAACAGCACCTTTATTTAAGATGAATACCAAAATACCTTATAGTTTATTTTTGACGTGCTCCCGTCAAAATCATTAATATTTATGTAACATAAGAGAAGGCTCTTGTTAAAGAAATTGACTATTTTGAATGTTCTGGTGGAGTGTTTGTCTTGTTAAGTAGAAGGCCCATGTGGACGGACTAATACTCACCAGATCACAGGGATTAGGAGATTGTTTATAGGATCAGCTGAACAATAGACAGGGAGACTCCAATGTGCTCCAGCGCTTCTTTTGCCTCCGGCTCTGCACATCTCTGCCCTTTACCCACTTCCTCCTCCTTCCCAGCATCCTCTCTGCTTCTCCTCTCTCGTTCTTTCTCTGACTTTCACCCACTTTTTGCCTCTCGTATGCATCAAGGACTAATTCAGCTGCAATTCTCCTGATAGCTGCTGTTGGACAAATCACTTTCCAGCACCATTTGCCCTCCAGTCAGCTGACCGCACACCACAACAGAGGGATTTGAGGATGACAGTTGCCCCTGGCGTTGCCACAGCAGACTCAGGGACAAAATGGGTGAGGGAGAAGGGGGGTGTTGGCCTATAGCTACTCGTTGGCCAGCCGCAGTCAGCTCCAGCCTTGGGAGACAGCTGGACCACCTCTCATCTCTCCATGGCTTGTGGTGGTCAGTCCTGTAACCACTGCCATAAGGTCCAAATCCATGGGCCTGGAATAAGACCAATGCTGCAACTCAATTAATATGGATTGGCACAATTGCTTTGGGCTGAAAATACAGTCAGAATATTTATAGTATTGGGCATATCCCTGTGGTGGTTTGTTGTAGTAGTCACCAACTACTGTATGTCAGTATTTACCTATTCATTGTTTTTAACACATTGGTCATTATCATCTGATAATCAGCAAATTGCCTACATGCCTACATTATTGCAATGTATTGTCAGCATGGTTCAGGGTCTCAGGTGTGGGAAACAATGATATAGGGTTTGAATTTTTTGTTTTTAGATCCAATGACCCATGTCTTGGTTCAGTCCATAATGTGGTTATTCCTCTTGCATTAGTCTGATATGGCTGATTTTAGATTATCTTGGTGAGGCCTCCTCCTTGTTACATCCTTTTGTGTTCCCTTTATAACGAAGTGAAATGCCTCCCCCTTTTCCCCTAAGTACAAGCTTTTTAACAATCTGAATATTTTCTATATTGCTGTAGCATTTTTGAGATATGTCTATGGAATGCACTAATACTGCAGTTACCTACTAACTGAAAACTAGTTCTGTCATTGTAGTTCTCTATGTTACCACTAGGACACTTGTCAACACAGAGCTGCTGTACATTAAAAGCATTACTGTCTAATCATTATTTAGGCGCTTGAATATACACCAAGCTTAACAATAAAAATGATTGTGAAATCTAGACACTACCAGTTCAAATAAAACAAGTTAAGTTTTCCTTAACTTAAGTTATTGAAAGTTATTTTCTATTTGTGTAATGCTGTTTAATTTGTACAGGGATTTTGGAAAAAAAATGAATAAACAAAAACAAATTTCAAACGCACATTTTCAATCACTATTCAATAAATAACTTAATTTTGATGTGGAAAGACAGAGGTGCACATTGGTATCTCCTAAAAGTTCCTAATGATAGTATCTAACTTTCCAACAGAGTGGCAGCAGTCTGGCAGCTGTGTTTTGCATCTCTGATTGTCTTACACATATTTCCTTTTTATCAAATTTTCTGAAAGGTGTAATTATGTCGGCCCCCTTGAAATATCCCCGGCGTGTTCGCTCGTGTTCATCTGGTGCTCGCCACATATAATTTAATTTGAATTCATTACTCCCCCCTCCTGTCAGTTAATATATTCATGACTTTCAATTCCCTCAGAGCTGTCCCACCACCTGGAGTGTCCTCCCTCATCTGTGTCATTCCTCCCCCGTCCCCTCCACCTCCGCCTCCCCCTTGTCCCATCCGCACTACCTCCCTAGGGCCCATGAAGGGGTGTTAGGGCTGGGGTCACCGGGCCGGGGGTGACGGGCGGAGGGTGCTGTCATTAGGGTGCAGTGGAATGTGATAGCAGGGAGCAGCTGGGACTGTGGCCTCTGCTTGTGCTGGTGCTGCTGGTGTGTGTCCCACCATGGAGCGGGTGACACCTGAAACAGCCGGGCGGAGTGAGGCGAGGGGGAGTGGATACAGTAGACAGTATTATTGAAAACATAATAGTGACATAGCATTGTAGTATATTTGCCTAGATACTTGACAGTTGGAGATTTTTAAATGTATTTTTAAGATACACTTTTTAAGGATAAATCTGATCTAAGTTACACTTTCTATACTCTGATGCCAAATGTACAGTAAATTATGAACGTTACATTGGCATTTCAGGGTTTCATATATCATTAATGTCAACCTTGTGGAAGGACAGGTGCAAAATATGTGTGACCTAAGGGTGACCTTTTTTCACAATAGGGATATATACTGTTATTTTATGTATTTGATCTTATTATATTCATTTAATGCAACATTTTGAGCACTTTGACTATATTAAAAATATAAGATTTAAAAAAGTTTTCTATTGTCACAGAAGAGAGGTTTAAGTTCCTCACCAGTCTGAAGCATATGAACATACTGTATATTGCAGCACATAGTTTGTGGAGAGTCTCTATCCCCTGTGTGGGTCAAGAAAAGTTTAGATTATTTGTACCATGCAATAACTTTACAAAACTATGTAACAAAACAGGTTGGACTTCTCGTTACCTTTTGTGCTTCCAACAACAACATCTATTATTTATTATTTTCAGAGATCCACCAGTCCAGAAACTATTCCAGTCACTGTCTGTCTGTCCTTGCAGTCTCATGCTGAAGTCAGACTGGAGTTTCAGTCTCAAAACCTTTTATATTCTCTGTGTGTTTCTTCACGCACCTTTGTGGCCGTTCCCCACAGACACTGGCTGAGTGCGTCCCTTCTGTGTGCTTAATATTTCATGGAGGAGAGCCGGTCAAGTTTGATCGTAGCAGGGGGCCGGTGTTGGAGTTCAAAGGAGGAGACACAAGGTCCTCTGACAGTCAGCTAGAACAGAGTCAGGGGTGAGGAGAGAGAGAAGAAGGGGGAGGAGGGGAGATAACAACAGAAGTGTGAGAGAGAGGTGGGGAGAGGAAAAATGTATGGCTTTTGTTTGTGCTCAGAATGGATTCAGCACCACCCATTGCTGGACAGCTCCTCCTGCCTTTGTGCAGTACCGCAATGGTAAAACAGAGGTTTGACATTTTCAGGTTTAAAACTTGATATAAAGACTTGTCGGAAGTTGCAAAGTAAATCTATTGTTAACATGCACTGAGATAAAAAGCACAGCTCTGAAGTGCTCACAAAGGTCTAATTATATGAAGTACATTTTATTGAAAGCAAGGCCTCAGTTGCTGCAATGGGATCAGGACAGCCCTTGATATGATATTTTAATGTGTTAAATAAACAGCATTATACCAAAGTGATGCTAATGTCAAAACTGTTTTTTTTTTCATAACATCCATAAAAAGTGCAGGTTGAAACTCTGAAATAAGATATGTTTTTTTTAAACGTCTGTAAATGTCTTGCCAAAGTGCAAAATTCTACTTAGCAACATGAAACAAATGCAATCTTTTGCTATGAACATAAAATAAGGTGAAATTATTATAAAAAAAATTTGTAGACTTTTTTTTAAGTTACATATTGTCTCCTCTTCATCTGTGATTAAAGTGTCACTAAACTGTAAAACACCACTCATCCATTCAAAACACTTTGCCATAGCAATTAACTGAAAACAATATTTTAATCAATTATCAAATGTCTTCAACATGTCTTACCTATGTTGAAAGCCATGACTTGAGTTTAAGCATATTAAGACAATGTAGTCCCAAAGTGATTGTTACACAAATGATAATACATTCATAGAAACATAATATATTAAAGGTCATTTCTAAATGCAAAGGTGACAGATAAACACAATGTATTTGACTCACAATTACAGACTGAACATGTAGTATGTATGTGTGACCTTATGCTAAACACTGACAAAACACAATTGAAATCTGGACTTCTCATCTGTGCGTGATGTGTGTGAGTGTATTAAAAGCAGACAGGGGGCTTCATTATTAATCAGGACCCTTCCCTTAGTGCAGTGCAGCTCTCTCTGTGGCTTAATGACTGAAAATGAGTGGTAATTATGGGCTGTCAGTCCGAACCTTTACCCTCCTTTGCCCCCTTACCTCCTCCCCCACACACGCACCCCTTTAGTCTCACTCTTCTGCAGAGTGAGTGTCCTCCCCTCTGCCCAGACACACCCCTGTGTCATCTCTAACAACTTCCACTTAGCAGATTCAGTCCAGTCACTCAACAACTCATGTACATAATATGTTTTAAAGGTGCTGTATCTGATTTTTTACTGTGATACAAAAACTAGTTTTTATAACACTTTTTGTATTTCATGTATCATGCATTTTTTCAGCTTTTTAAGAATCGTCAAATGCTTTTCAATTAAAGCTGACTTTTGACTCTACTATTGAAAGTTGCCTATTCTGTAAGTTAAGGTTAATTAGGCAGATACACTTGAGTAAAAATGCTTTAATTTGCTCAAAGGAGAGACTAAAAGCCATTCTATAGCTCATATCCCTGCATTCTGATTTCAGGACCACTCATCTGCTGGACAGCTCCATGTATCTTTCTACAGTATTCAGTACTATTCAAGTCAACAAGTATTTGTATATATGTCTTATACTATATTACAAATGTTCATTAATCGTTACTAAAAAAACTAAAAAAAAACATGTCCAATGTGCCCCCCCCTCTCCCCTCCCCAGGACTACAGATGAAAATTAGCTGTAAGCTACAATCTGGTACAAGCATCTCTGCCTTTGTGCTTAATGTAATTGTACATTGTCCTTAATAAACAATACCATTACTAAAAACAAATGTGTAAACTAACAAACTTTGTACACTATGTAAGAGCATTAAAATACCTATTAAACTGTTACCTAAGTGAGAGTAAAAACAACGGAATTACTGTATGTCTATCAGATTAGTTCTGTGCTGCTGCACATAGCAGGCCGCAACTGTGATCCAACTTCATTTTGGTGGTAGAGAATGTTCATAATGAGAACATGCAAAATATACTCAGAAAGACATTTTGAATGTTCATGTTCAAAATATTACAAGATCCAGCGGTGGAAAGTAACAAAACTACTGTCCTTAAGTAACACTTTTTATTCTTTACTTATGTTTTTTTTTTTTTTTTTTGCAGTGTTGTCGTGTTTTTATTTTTTACTTTACTATACTTTAGAGCAGATATTTGTATTACATTTTGATAAAGGCTGCAAACAAAAAACATACTTTTTGCTAGGTTTAAGGTAATCTTATATTCCCATAATGACTGACTGCCAAAATATTATTTAAAAAATTTAAAAACAAATAAATAAACAAACACAAATAAATACATAATAATTAAGTTGTCAATTCAGTCACCTTCTCTGACCAAAAATCAACGTTTATTTTACATTTTTTTCCCCAAGAAAATATTTAACAGTTCTCAAAATCTGTGCAAAATACTTTATAATTACTCTAAAAGTCACTTTCAACTGTTTTTTATGTGATTTTTTTGCTTTTACTTGAGTAAATGTTTGTGTCTGGATTATTATTTAACCTACAGTCAGTGTATAATGAAATATGCATTCAGTCATATTTTTTCTAAAGCACAACCCAGAATTTCCAAAAGAAAAAAAGGTAAAGATGCATTGTTCTAGGTAAATATACACTGTCTTTTTCAATCTCCCCCTCCCCTCTTCTTCTGCACTGTGCACTTAAGCTCATCGTTATGCGGCGTGTGGTTTGTCAGAGCCGATGATGAATTTGTTTATGAGTGGAGGGAGCTGATTTCCCCTGAGTGGTCTTTCTCCATCTCCCTCACTCTCACTGTTTTCTTAGCCCACATCAGTTGGTCCAATCACATCCACAGCCTTTGCCCCGCTCCTGCCCCCAGCACGTACACCCCCGCTGGGCACTCCCCCATCATCAAACATGTCCAGGATCTCACTGGATCTGACCCAGAGGTGAAGGGTCACTCACCATTTGACTGTGTGAGATGACAGAAGAAATGATGGGTGAGTGGGACAGTGTTTAGAGGAATTTAATGAAGAATTAGTTACTACATTTGCACATTCCAATCTTAAGATTTTCAAAGTGTTTCTGTGGTGGTAAGCTTTTCCCACAACACCATTTACACAGTTTTATGAAGCTGCGAGAAGCGCTTTTCCAGGACATACTGAAGGCTGTGATCAATTTAAGCATTCAGGGTAAGTGTGACTAACTGCAAAACAGTTAGTTTGTTACTTAAATATAAGAAAGATTTGATTAGCAATAATTCAGTCATTTTTTGTGTGAAATTGTGTTAAAATTAAGCTCAACTTGTGCAAGTGCAACTTGTAACTTTTGGAAATGAAAGTCAACTACACAACTCAACAGGAAAAAAAGTTTAAAACACATATTAACATCATACAGTCATTATTGTGTATACTGTGAAAAAACATAGCCAAACAAACGTATGACTATGTTGTAAACCAGGTTGTCTCAGAAGAGAGGGTGGTCATAGTTACGACGTGAAAGACAACATCTTTTTTAGTTTGACACAGTCCATTTAGTCATTTGTGGACATGCAAGCCTGTTCAGAGTAGAAATGAAGATTTTTCTTATTCATTTAGTGTCTCAAGTTAGCTTCATTTCACAGAGAAATGCTTTGTTTCAGTTTTTAAAAATATTTCACATAAAACAAACCAATAAACTACATACTGTGTATAGCCAATGTATGCCAATCAAATAACTTAAAATCTATTTCCCCCAGGTACTGACCTCTTGTTAATGTATCTATTCAGGTGGAAATTAGTACGCAATGTCCTGACTATGTAATGACTTGTTTATTCACCAAAATTCACTAAGTTTGTCTGTTGTTTTTTGTTAGCTCTGAGGCTAAATTCTATTAGCACACTGACACGTCTTGCTCCTAACAGCTGTGAAAAAAGGTCAAAACACAGCGAAATAAAAATTCAGAGGCTCAAAATGCATTAGGAAAGTGAGCTAAACATGTCGACTGATATAGAAAGTTTTAAAATTAATTATTTCTGTTCATTTCTGTTTGGCATGTAACATTTAACATCATGACAATAGAAAATTGGATCAGATATCTGTGCCAATTCCCAAAGTTTGCTGGATCACGTATTCAGGCTTGCAGAATTTTGGCACCAACCAGGATTTTCGTTCAGCTGATATTATGATAGTGTTTTTTTTTTTTTTTTTTTTTTTTTAATTTACAGAGAACATATAACATTTACATCAGACAGACAGTGTAAAAACAAAACAACAAAAACAACTTAACACAGGACAGAATACAAACAATCAATTACAACTTACGGAGGGGCAGGGTGGAAGGGATATACTTTTGATTAGGATGTTATATAGGTGATGAGGAGGGCCAGTGGCAGTAGGCATGAGAGGAATCAGCTTTGAATGAATTTTAGGAATGTGGTGACCATTGTATTTTCAAATAGAGGTAGGTGTATTGTTCCGTGATGAGGTGAGTTTTTCAAGTGTGCAGTGATTTATTAGTAAGTTTAACCAGTGGTTTATGGTAATTTTTGTTCTGTCTTTCCAGTTTGAAAGAATAGTTTTTTTGCCAATCAGGAGGAAGTTGTGGAATTGTCTGGATAGTGTGACGCTGGATAAGTCCCCAAGTAAACAGACCGCTGGAGATGGGGAGATGCTGAGACCGAGGACCAGACAGTACCTTCATGACCTCCGACCAGAAAATGATAGTGTTTTTAATTGAACGTAATAAGATTGTTTGCACGCAGATGTTGACTAAATATCTTAAAGTTTAAGCTTTTATTTACACAAAGCTCTGTCATAGCTATACATAACAGTTGTCATTATTACAAAACAAAAGGTGATCTATTTGTAAGTTTAAAGTGTCTGGATGGAGACATGAGTGATAACAATCAATTAGTGCTAAAAATACAAGCACATTTATTGCACTGTGTTGTGGGGTCGTGCTCCTCTCGTCAGCCTCTGTCTGATTCAAATTTCAGAAAGAACTCTGTCCCTATTACACATTTATCGGGACAAAAACACACATGTAGCAGTCTTCAGTCGTACCCTGAGCGCTGCCAGCCATGAGTAATGTGTTGCTTGTTTAAGTCTTCAGTGTCTCTTACAACACAAGGCAAGTTTAAAAATGCAGAGCGCGTTGATACCACTGACAATACAAAACATCTCAGCTGACAGGTCCCCCTCCTGGGCTTTTCAATATACGCATGCTGTTTCAAATCTGCTTCTAAGCACACACACACACACGCATACGTCTAACAGTCATATCCCGGTTGGAGGTTGGGGAAGTGCGAGCTATTATCAATTAATCTTTGCAGCGTTTTTTCTCGTGCGGAGACTGGGGCCATATGGTTCTCTGTCAGCCACTGCTTTTAATTTACTCCTTGCGTCTGCTGTGAAAACACACCAACATCCGATCTAAAGTGCTGATTTGATAGAAGGGCTACAGGGAGACATGAAGGCGAGGATCTTCGCTGTGCATCTAATATACATGTCCAACACACCAGGGACTGTGTAAAGTGTGTGAGAACAACATATGAGAGAGGCTAGAGCAGACAGTGGACAGCCGTGCAATAACAAATGCTCCGAGTGCGAGGTGTGAAATCAGATTGAGTTTACTTGTAGTTGGAGGTAAAATACGTTGGCAGCAACAGAAAAGCAAAAAAATGTTGAGGCAATACTGTGCAAACTGTTTCGGGAGTTTCTCATTCTTTCTTAGCTTTTCAAAGGCTTACAAGATTGCATCATTTTATTCACTAGATAATTTAGCTAACTTATTTGTTTACAACTAACTTCCCTATGATATCAAATTGAGTGTAGAAAATACATCTGACTAATGGCTTTTTGTTGTAAATATTTAATATTTGATTCACAATCATCATTGCAGTCAATGCAGGATTTTTTTTTAATTCAATGTAGAACTACATGTTTTTTTCCCCCAATTTTAAACTAGCTTTTTATAGTGAACTAATCAGATGACATACTTAAAGCCCACATGACAGATTAAAACATTTTTTAAATTTTTACTTAGTTTATTGCAGTAGTCCTTGTGGTAAATATATGTTATAGTTTTGTTGAAAATTATAAAGAAATTGACAACTAAAAATAGAAAATTACCGGGAGTAATGTAAGTTATAAACAGAATGTTTCCACACATGTCGCCAAAATAACAACAATTTAAACAATCATTTAGTTATAATTAGTCACATTGTAACTCCTGTGTTATTTATGTTGATCTTGAACCAGATTTAAAATTGCAAGGTAATATTTGTGGATTCCACTCTACATCTGTCATATTTACTGGACAAAAGACAATAATGAACTTTACCAAAACAATCAAATTAGGTAAAAACAAGCTAAATGTTTAGTGAAATCTATGGTCGTGTTTACTTTGTTTTACTGAAGCACACTTTTAGGAAATGCAACAAAGTTTTGTAACAGTTTGACAGAAATACAGACAACAACAGGGAAGTAACTTGGAGGACAAAAAAGGTATATAGTGTTCATCTTTTATGCTTTTGCATACCTTTAATCACCGGTGAATTGTGAACTGTGATTTTGAAGGCTCTGAGAGGAATGAATAGTATCTCAAAGACAGAGCTCCAGCTGTGTTTCTGATGATTAAACAGTGTTAGAACATGATTAAAACTCCAACAATGTTACATAGAATGTGTCCTTTAAATCAATGCTTTAAGGAGTCATGTTTCCATTTTTACTTTTACTACATTGTGTTATTGATCAGATGATTTAGAAATCAATCAATAAAATGCTTATTATTTTCAGCATATGTGTATGAATGAATAAATGACTTCCACAGTGCTTCTTTGTGTTCTCCCTGCTCACTGCTTTACTTTCCCTTCATTAGTACAGCTTGTAAAACCCCTCACAACTGTTCAAGGTGAGCGCTGGAGAGGCTGCCGTGTAGAGACATTTTGTGAAGCAGTGGCAGTGCAGAGGGGAGCAGGCGGGGGCAGGGAGAGCACCTATTGTGCCTGGCCTGCTGGGTGTAGGTGTAAGAGGGGCAAAGGTGAAGCTGGAGAGGCCGTCTTTGTTGTGCAGCGGGGTTAAGGACACGCGGTGCAGGCTGGTGTTCTGTGCTGTGAAGGTCTCAGGTGGAGGGAGTCTGTGGGCAGGACTGATGCTGAGAAGAGTGGCGCTGCATGATGGATGAGGTGTGCTCATGTGGGCTCTCACCACACATATTATGGTCAAACACACAATCCATCACAGCAGATTGGACCCAAGGATTCCTCCACTCAGACAGAGGACAAGTCCAGCTGAGCACGCGTCACACAAAACTGGACTGGGATTTCTGACAGCTGCTTCTTAAACATGAATCTGTGTTGGAGTGTCAAAGACTTAGTCATGTGAATATACATTGTGGTGATTAAAACTGAACTCTTTTGCCCAGATGGACTTGCAGTAACCTTGGCTGTTATAGCTACTCAACAATGTGGAGAAAAATGTATCTCGATATATTTTCAAAAAAGTATCACTGAAATTACATGAAAATCATTTTTTATAAGCATATCTGCTGATTAGAAAATGAAGATGTAAATTTGAATAAATTAATTTTGGTGATGCCTTTTGCTGAGTAAAACTAGATTCTATGCATAAAACAAGTTTAAAATTGGCTATTACAACAAATACAAATTTGAATTAATCTTATTTTCTTTGTCACATTTCACTGCAGCTGTATCTGCTTTTCACAAGTTCTTTAAGCTCTTTTAACCAAAATTTAGGGCCAAATTCTTATTTTGCACAGTAAATTCCTTGATATTTGATAAATATCGATTATTATTTAAGGCCTACTCAAAACTTACTACAATCACCATCTCTAGATTTTCTCTGATAATTTTTATAACATCTAGATATATTTTATCACTTTTCAAAATAAAATTCAATCAAAACTATATTTGTTAGTGAACAAGCTTTGAAGGGGCACAAATAAGTCAACTTGACATATACTGTATGTCTAAACCAACTGAACAATGTTGATAACACTTTAAGTTCATTTTCACTCTTGTCTCATCAAGGTTGAAATAAAACTTTTTTTTTTTTTTTCCAGCTTGACTTCATAAAAATGTCATTGCTAATATTAGAAAAATGTGCTTTCGAGATTAAGTCATGGCACTCTGTTGACTTCAAATGTACCCACAGCATCTTCTTTATAAGATGAGTTGTGTATAGCTCTGACTTGACAGCTAAACCCTAGCTAAAATGTATTCAATGTTTTTAACCCAAAATCTATTTCTCTACTTCATGTTGTATTGTAAATGCGTTTATTCATGAGAAGATTCATTTGCATTGAATATTTATTGCTTTGCGTTCTCTGAAAACAGGAAGTGTGCAGTTAGCATGTTTATTGTTGTTAGCTTGAGTGTGACAGGCTCTGAAAGTTGTAAAAAACGCTTCACAAAGAATAATTAGGATGCTCAGAATGCCTAAGGAAGTGAGAAATACATGTGAAATGCTAAAAAATGGTTTAGGATAAAAAAAAGGTAAAATCAGATACAGTGCCTTCAATCTTTGAAAGTATTTGCCTGTCAATGACAATGAAATAACTTGTACAAAGGTTTTAGCCTTTCTCTAACTGTCAACCTAAGACAAACTGTGTGAGCTGACATATTTTCCTCCATAGTGGTCACTGCTTATGTCTCACCTGTATATGTACCCCCAGTGTGCTCTCCTGGTGCTATTATAATGAGTGTCTGTGAGGCCACTTCTTCTGGTGTTGTTCTGCTGTGGTCCGTGCTCAGGTGCTAGTGCTGAAGGCCAATCATCACAGACTCTGGGCCTAATGAGGGGATCTCCATGATTCAGTATCCAGGACAGGACACTCTGACCCCCATGCACCGTTCCTGTAGGGCCAGCTGCTGCACCGCCATTAATAAGGACACATTCACATCCAGCTGAGGAAAATCTCATCTGATCGATTGTTTTGGTGTGTGTGTCTACTGTTTTGCAGTCGAAAGTTTTTTTTTTTATTGCATTTTTGTTGCCTCAATTTGTTAAAAAAGGTACACTGAATAACTTTTATGATGTCTCTGCCACTTTTTTTTTGTCTCCATGGAAATAATACAATGTCTATGTTGTACCTTTCCAACTTTTACACAGACATCGGGGCAAGGTGGGTTAAGTGTGTTGCCCAGAATATGCAGTAATAGTCATGTTTTCATAGACTTGGTGCAAAAAGACCTCCGCTGTAGGGCTGGGCTATATCGTGATACAAATCGAATAATGATCTTATCTTTTTTAATGAAATGTCATATTGTTTTTCCCAATTCTCTATTGATGCATCTGTCTGTTCAAATGCAGACAACTTTTTCCAACCTACGTCTCCAAACTTCAGAGTAGCCAAGACCACATTTTTATAGGAACTTTGAGCTTCTTTTTTCAAAATATCGTATGATTTTTTTTTACGATGTGGGTTTTCTGGGGATCTGTACTTTCAAGTAATAAAAGAGGTCAATTTGAGCCATTTTTCAAGTGTTATTTAGGATAATATATCTATTTATGACTGAAACATAGATATGATTTTTTTAGGATATTTCCATGTCTAAAAGTTGTTAGTGTTAGAAACTTGTTTTGTGGAGACACATAATGTTCTAATAATTCATTATTTTAATCACTTTTTCTGAAGGGCTGAGGTCACTTGTTTTGGGATTTTTTTCAAAGACTAAGTTGCATGTTTCACTCACTTGACTGAATTGATTACATTACTGAAGATTTTTGAAAAAGCAGATGTTTAATTTACTTGAAAGGCTGTTAGCAAAGAGACAACTACAACAATCGTGATAAAATCAAAATTGTGATCTGGCTTCATGAAAATCGTGATAATAATTTTGCCATATTGTTCAGCCATGCTCCACTGTCCTGCTTGAGATAACTCGCTTCAGTCCCCTTTTTAAGCATGACCATTGGACAAGAGAGAACGTTGATTCAGGTGCCAAACCAGACAGAAAAAACAAGAAGAAACGTAAGAAAATATTCCTCACCAAATACGACCTGATCCTGTAACAAACTGCCACATTTCAGTGATGATCATTTTATTTGAAACCAGCACACTTAGCAGAGTAAAGTTAAGTGGTTAGGTCAAAATGTGGCATATTCTATTTCTATCTACTGCATCTATATTTCTAAAACAATGCCCCTTCTCTCACCCCCAGGCAGAGTCCAGTTTAACAGCTTATCAGCAAGACTGTGGCTCTGGATGTAGTTTAGGTGTTTAGTTCAATTTGATCTGGATTGTGAAGAGAAACAGAGGTAATAGACTTTTGTAAGTCATACGGTAATTTAGATTTTTGTGATTAAAAGTATAACAAAACATAATGCATAAAATTGTGAAAAAAAACAAAACTGTATTTGTCAGTACTCAACAGAAGAGTGAGAGAAATGTTGACAAATCTATTTTCTTACTTTAAGTTAATACTACACTGAAATTCAGCAAATTTACAAAAAAACAAAAGCAAAAACAAAAAGAGGGTGCCAGTGCCTTATTATTAAGTCTTTTATTTAAGCTAGGTTTTATAACTAACCTTGCGTCTGAGCTCTGCAAAGGGGGTTGTTTTTTTGTTTTCAAAAATGAATGCCATAGGCTTTCAGAAGCAGAAACCTTGAGGTGTTTCAGTAATTACTGCACAGGCACAACTTTCACTCTTTATACATGCTTCCCACGTGACGTAACATCCGGGAAAATTTTAAGGGATCCGCCATTTTGGAAGGTTCACTGCGGTACGCTATTTGGACTGGGATCTTAGCCATATTTTCATGTAAACATGCCGAATACGTGTTAGGTAAAATGCTGTTCGAATAAAGCCAGCGGAAAGGCAAAACTCGCTTTCTTTAAAATTCCAAAAGTCAGGCTTGCAGAGGGAGAAGAAACTAAGAAACTGGCGGAGGAAAGGAGACGTATGTGGTTAGCTAACTTCAACCGCAAAGACGCACACTCACGGACTTCAAGGATCTGTTCTGCACATTTTCTTACCGGTATGTTAAATCTTTTATAGCGTGTTTATTTCGAGTAAATACCTACTTGTTGGAGCTATTCCATGAAGTGAAGTAAAGCCAAAAGCTTGGCTTAATTTGGGCCAGCCTACTTATGAGATCTCTTCTTTCTAACTTAACTAACAAAAATAACTAGTTACTGTAATAGATTCTCCTTTTCACTAAGTAGTGTAACTCATTACTTATAAAAATGTTGACAATATATTACTAGTTACAATCTCAAGTTACTTGCATAGAAATTAATTGCTTTTATACTCTATTGAAAACTACACTTCAGGACCAAAACACCACTAAAATACTGGGTTGGCTTAAAGGTGGATAAAATATTATGAGGAAAAATTAGTTGTGACATCACATTTCAATCAATTAAATCAGTAATAAATGTAACATGATTAGTATGGTTTAATAAATCACAGTAGTGTAACATTTTTGAGACAGTAATATTGTAAAAATATGTATTCTTTTTTTTTTTTTTCGTTTTTTCCCTGTAACTAGTAAAAAATTGTGTATTACAATTTTACAGTAACTTACCAAACACTGGATATAGGTAGAAGCAGTTTATTTGAAAAAAAAAAAGATAGTATTTGTAAATGTTTTAAAATAATAAAATCCTAATTATGATTATGAGTAATGAATACCGTAATACACTATTTTATTTTTACTTTCCATAGCAATTGTGTGATCTGAAGACAGGGTTACTGCTTATTCGTTTATTCAAACTCCAGAAAGAAATGTACCTCTTCACCTCTTGTCCGAAATGCCTGAAATTGTTTTGTATTTCCAGGTATAACCAAAGGAAGAAAGGACATTCCACAAAAAAGAAACACACTGCTGTAAGAACCAGATTGAATTGACTTCATGAACCCAGCCGTCTCAGACTGAACCTTGGCTAAATCTTGAACATGGTCCATATTAGTTTGTGAAACTAGGAACAACTCAGAAGTTACCATCACCTGCCACTTTATTCATCTTTGCACTGACAGATTGCACTATTGTTCTGATGACTGTGTATATTTTTTATTGCCTAACTTTATTGGCCATGCTTGCATGCCCTTACTTTTGATTTTGTATATCTTAAATATTTTTATTATAGTTGATATTTTTTATATAGTTTTTCTTCTTTATTTGTGTTTTCTGTGTTATATGTTGCACATTAGCATCGCAACAAGTTCCTAGTTTGTGAATTGTTTGTTCACTGACAATGGCAATAAAAATCTTTCTGATTCTGAAATAATGAAGTTTCTACAATTGAAAATACACTGTGTGAAAAATCCAGTAAGATTGAAAGGAAGGCCAACATCACAACTGTCACCTCTTGAAGATAAGACAGTTCCTACAGTTCCTACCCTTTAAAAACAGAAAGACATGAATATTGTAATATTTTATTGCAAATCTGAACATTGTTATCCATGAGGAGGTAGTGTCCAAAGAAGTAAAAATCAAATGGTTGTGGCTTTACTGAATGCATTTTGTCATTGATATCTGTAATAAAGCAATAAAGGAATATAAATTGTGCACAACTTTTGTTTTTCTAATACACAGTAACATTTCTATGGTAACATTTCTACATAACAGATGCTGCAAGTCTATAAAAGTACTCTGCAAATAGAAATTCTATTTCCATTTGCACATTTTTATAACAAAACATTACTTATATTTTAAAATGGACAGAAATTACACATTATTTTATCCATGGTATACGCACTTACTGTTGACAAAAAAAAATCTGTCCTGGTATAAGTTCAGTCACAGTAGACAGGCATCACAGAGGATGTTCCCATTTCATATGGATCACCTTTTCCCATTTAGCCACATTTTTGTTCATATCTTGACTGAGTGACATTACTCTCTTGATTACGCTGACGAGACGTTTGTTTACTCACGAGGCACACTGCAGATAAAGAGCGATATTAAAACTTTTCACAAATATTCACGCACTACACGCTAACCTTCCAAAATGGCCGACTTCCGGTTTTTGCGAACTGGGTGAAAGGTCGTGGAACTATCTATTGTGAGTGCACAATGCACCACAGCAAGGCAGTTCACTAAGTAGCAACTTTACACATTAACAGTAATTATCATCCATGGCACAGCGCTGTATTAAAGCCGCAGAATTTAAACTCATTTTATACCCTGGTTTTTCATGTTTGGAAAAATATCTGTTGCTAATGTGATGTGTATCAGATAACATAAATTAAAAAAAAAAGGAATTATGAAAAACCACCTGTTTTTTTTACAATAAAGACAGCCTCATCCATGTGACTGTTAATACCAGATTTGTAAATGTGAAATGCTGTTTTTTATCTCTAGTATTTTAAAAATACTATAGAAGAAAGTGCTATATACACAAAGACATCTAGATATGCAAACAAACAAGTAAAAACAAAAATGGACAATGCAGGCATAACTAGTTTGTGTTGGAAATGTCAAAACCCTTGACCCCTTGACCCTTTCTTATTATTCATTGTTGTAAAACTGGATTAAAAAAATGAGTATTTTACTTGTAGTTGAGTTTAAAAAAATGCACAATACTAATTTAGCAGAAATATCTTAGGCCCTGTCCCAATACTCGCACTTGCACACTTGTGCACTTCAATGTGCTTTGACGACGAGCTGCTGAAGTGCGCATAGTGTCCCAATTCTCTAGAATGTTTTTATCCACACTTCACAACGGCATATTTACGCACTTCCGGCAAGTGTGGAGTTTTCAAATGATGCAATGCTTCTACCTTAGCAACTTAGCTCTGAGTGTGAACAGGAGGCACAGTTTAATAATATACTACCGTAAGAAAACCATTTGGCTTGTACCTTGCGCTGCCACAGCTGATCTACTGATTCCCACCGGACATGGACATTCACAGCACTGTTTTATATGTTTGTGGCAAGTTCCAATGATCTAAATAGACTAGTAATTTAGCAGCAGTTTAATTCATAACATGTTGAAGTGTGGACTGTCCCATTTCTTACGTTATGTTCTGCACACTTGTGCACTTGCACACTTGGTGCACTTTCAAACAATGCACACTTCAGTGAAGTGCACAAGTGCGCAAGTATGAGTATTGGGACAGGGCCTTAAAAAGAGTTGCAAAAATTTTGATTTGAATTGCTTAGTTGCCATAACAATGAAAGTAATAAATACTTGGTTACCATGTTCAGATGAAGCCTTATAGAAGCACTTACATGTGCATTTTGTTGTTTATGTGAATGTTACTTTGCCATATTTGCAATCAGAATGCTTTATACACTGCGCAGCAGAAAACACATTGCTCATTTCCAATCTACATCAGACCTTGTCAGTTTAAATACTAATTCATCAGTTTGCAAAGTGGCTTGTTTGTTGTCCATATGCAGTGTGAAATACATATTTGATCACACACAAAGCTAAATGTGAGGCGCTGACCTTGATGCTGTGATGCGCAATTCATTTTACCACTAAATTTATTCTGAGGCTTTGCTGTGACTGTAGACCCGTCGATCTTAAAATCAAATTAGCAAAACAAATCAAGCATGTGATGCACAGGCTTGTTGATTGCTGCTGTTTTTTCACCCTTTATTTTATTGGCATTTTTCCCTCCCTTTTCCTCCTGAAGTTGCAGCTTTCTCGCCACGGGCGTCCCTGTGGACCGGACCAGATGTTCCAGGCACCACTTCCCCACTCTCTCTCCGCTTCATGGAATATTCATGGGCAACCAGGCACAGCAGCACACACCGCAGACCACTTCTTTATTTATTTCCTCGCCCTGCTGCTGCCTGACTGTCTAATGCACAACAATAATTCAACATTCAACAAAAGCATCGCGTCACCTTCCACTCAAACTCACCACATCCTTTTCTCAACTTTTTATTTTGAAGAAATAAACAAGAATAGTCAGTTTTACTCATTTAATTACAGGCAATTTGTGACATTATCTGAAGCTTTTAGACATTTTTTTTGCAGTCTGTTGGTTGCAAAGCAGCAGACAACAGAAAAAGTAAGTGAAGTTAACTTTATAGAGTTTGTGGCACATAAGAAATTAGAAATTATTTGTATTTCTCAACAACAACAACAAAAAAATAACACCACTTACAAACTACTAATTATAAACCACAATGTAATCAGTGACAAATGATAAACAAGACTATAGCCCAAAGAATAACACTATATATTTTAAATGTGTTAACTAACAAATAGACCTGCTGAGGCCCCTGAGCATGTGTCTTTCAGAAGAACCTGCACACCACTGTTTGAGAACCACTGCTTTAGGTTATACTCAAAGTGTCATACAAATCCTCAAATGTGAACCAGTTTAAATTAGTGATGTTGCAAGTTTTGTGTTATAAATACTGCAAAGAAAAAAAAAAAAACTCATCACAATTTTTTAAGGATTATTCACGTCAGTCCCCCTATTTTTGCACTCTTGTTTTGCTTTTCTTAAATGTGTTCTGAGCTTCCAAATTATTCACCACAATGTAATTCGAACCATGTCAGAATGCTAATAGACAAGTGCTAACAAACATTTCTTGGATTTAAGGAAACAAGCAAATATTATAGACAGGACACTACAAACTCATTTTTACTGGAATTGATACTTTGACAAATCACATGATTTTCTGAAGTAAACTGATTTGTTAAAAGTTATTTTCTAAAAAACAAACAAACAAACAAACAAACTAACTAACTAACTAACTAACTAACTAACAAAACAAAAAAAGTATGGCATTGTATGATACATTCCAACTTTTACTGGGCGTGATTAACAGATGGATCACTGGATCAAACAATATAGCTTAAAAAAATATTGTGGAAGGACTAAAATACATCGATATCCCAATTTATTATCAGTTTTGATTTTATGCTTGTACATTTGTGAAAGCGCCCTTCGAGTTACTTTGTTTCTAAAACGGTCACAGTGATTATTTTTTAGCTCATACAAACTTGAATATTCACAACAGTTGACTAACCTAAATAGTCAAACAATCTTGACATTCCTGAAAACTTCTTAAAAACTGCCACTGCTAATGCTAAACTAGAACCTTACATGTCTTGGCTAATATTCGATGTAATGGCTTCCGAAACAACAGGGTGATCCATCAGGAGAAACATGCCGCTAACAGCCCACAACAGGATCCATTACTGTAGAGTATTTAGCCCAATTATCATCACCAAACTAAGAATTTAAGTGTCCCAATGCATTAGGCTAGGTTGTAAACAATGGCATCCATTTACCATTAGAGATCATGCACAAACATCAGTTATTCACCACTCCAGTCACTCTGCACCCATTTGCCTAATAAAAGTGAAAGGATAGGGGGCGGATCAACTAAAATACCAAAACAGGAAGAGAAATTTACTTTGCAAAATGTTTTAAATAATAAAAAACACACATTGTGAACTTTACAAATTGTAAGATGAAGCTTTCTCTTTCTTTCTATGTTTCCTTGTTGAGATGTATAAACTTTAACATTTAACATTTTTTTCTCTGGTCATCACACCCTATAAAATCAAATTTAAACACTCAATTGTCTGGAAAACAAGGAATAATATATATTTTATATATGCAGTATGAGACACATCAGTTTAATCTTCATGTTAATCTCAAGTGGGCATGACAGATAGATGGACAAGCCAGTCAGGGACACACATAGTCTGTTCATATGAAAATATGAATGGCTGCCAGCTTACAGGAAAAACAAATAAGAAAATATTACAGAGGTTTGAAGAGCATTGCAAATTTCAGCAAAATCAACAAGCAAAGTAGCAAACTTTATTGATGAAAGGTGAGAGAAGCCGTAAACTTTTCTTTTAAATAATTTCAATTTGACTAGAAAAGTGACTGAGAAAATGGGGCTCAGATCTACTCCCTGGGGATGATCTGAAAAGGTGTGGGTTCTTTATCCTAGAAAAGATATTCAGATGTTTGTTGTAGTAAAGAATAAAAAGAATTCAATCCAAGATGGGATAAAAATGTATTTAGCTTGAAGTACTGAAGATTTGGTTTGGCAAATATAGTGATTGATAGTGTTTGTTTTGTTCCAGTTCTGGTTGCAAGTCTGAATGCACCTGTGTTTTTTTGGGAAGCAGCCAAACATAAAAATACTGGTCAAAAATTAAAAGCAGAGTTTGCCACTTCTGTTGGCACCGTGAAACTTTCCAATAAACAATATGCTTCCCATTGCTTCCAAACATGCACAGCCCTGTTAAAAACAGATGTGGAGGGTGAGGAGAAGTCAGTTTTGGAGTGAAGAGTTTGCTGCGTACCAAAGGGAGCGTGTGAGCGCAGGAGCAGGCGGTACCTCTGCTCCACTTGACTGCGGTCCAAAGTGACAGCTGACGCCGGCTGCACAGACATCATGGACGAGCAGATGTGGCGGCAGCTTTCCAAGTGCACTAACACTTTATCCCTTCTCCTTTCTGCTCCCCAATACTTCTTCCGCTCTGTACCTCTGAAGTATCTCTCTGTTTGCCTCGCTTCTTTAAAACATCTGTGTAAAACATAATACTCTAATGTTTCATGGGTGATGCTTCTAAATGAAACTCTTTTGACACCAGTCGCTTGTTTTGTTTAAGAACCCCTGCATTCTCCCAGCATGCACCTGTGTTAGAGAGGTTATTCACTCTCCCAGCTGAGGCGCAGCTGAGTACTTATGGACCCATATCCGGCACTACTTCAAATCCTGCTAATCAAATTGCTTCTATGTAATTAACAAATTAGCAGCTAATGTAATTCTTTTATGATTTCCATGTCCAACACTGCATATTGAACATTGTGAATGTACTCTTAAGCAACGCCCACTTTTATTTTTAATTAGCTTAGTTTGCGTATCCATAATCTATTTCCAGGTGGAGTTGACCGTGGTCTTTCTGATGTTGATGCTCTCTTCTGGTTGGGAAGATAGTATTCCCAGAGCAGCAGCGATAGAAGAGCAGAGATCCTCAGCGGGAGACTTTATCAGAAGTGTAGGTCAACTAGGCCAGTTAATAATGCTGTTATCTTCGAGGCAGGGCGGACGCAGGAGGGAAAGGAGGGGAGGGCGTGCATGGAAAATAAATGTAAATAAAAGAACAGGAAGAAGTGCAGGAGGGAATTAGTCGATGGTTCAAAAGGAGATGTGCCCGCGGAGAGCCAGAGTCCTGCTGTGAGAGCAGGAGGAGCAGGTGGCAGTCTGCAGGGCTGCTCACTGCACTGTGCGCCTGCTTCTTTGTGTGTGCTATGCAAAAGGCAACTCTCCTACATTCAGTATTCTTGTCAATCCACACTCAGAATACCAAAGCAACTTGTATGGGTCTATACATATGTTACTGTACTTTTAAGTTCTTCAGCTGTACATTTGTCCTAAACAATATAGAGTGATGGAACACAGTGTCAGCAAAGACTAAATATAAATGTATTCCTGAGAATAGAATACTTTACTACAGATCCATAGATGTATGTTAATAGATAAATAGAAACACTCCAGCAGAGATCACAGCGGCTGCACAGATGTCGGCTGTTGTAAGAGTGACAATTTACACATTTTGATCTCTGTCAGTGCCACAGCAAAAGACTGTTGCTGAAGGCGCAACTTTACACAGATAACAAGGTTTGCAATCTCTGGTGTAAAGACACATAAAAATAACTCTGAGACAAGCTTTGGCACTCTGGATTAAAAAAAAAACAACAACACACAACAACAACATAATAACATTTTTGTGAATTTCTTTTTCTTGCTTTCTCTCACATTGAGACAAACCTCATAAGATATGCTTGTAGTGTTGAGAAGAAGGCATGCTCCGCAGAACAAATGGTGTTAATTTGCCGCGCCTCTCTGAAGCTGCACATTAGAGAGAAGCCTTCAGGAGTGGGGGAGGTAGACTGGGGCTGGAGGAGAGGGGAGGCAAAGGGAGGTGGAAAGGATGGAGGGAAGAGGAGGAGGCAGCAGCAGCTGTGCTGGAATTAATGTCTGCATGCCAAATTAGAAACACCATGCATCTCCGTCAGAGATTCACAGGAAAAATTAAGGATGGAAAAAGAAAGAAATGAGAAAGAGTGGCACATGGGATGAAATGGATATGTAAATGAATACTTTAAGTTCTTAAATACTACAGTATGCACTCTGTGTCCATGTTATATGGGGTTGTATCCAGTATTTGAGTTGGTAGTGTGCTGAAGGAGGAATGTAAAACAAAATAACAGTTGTTGACTTGCGTTAGGAATGTCACTGTTTTTTCTTCTTTATTGAGACTTTAAACGAGAGAGGGTGTGCATATGTCTATTAAAGAAAGAAATGTGATTATTTTCTCCTATAAGTTCATTTATGTGACCGAAGCGTGTCAGACATGAAGTGACTGGTGCTGGTGCAAAGTGGGGCCACAGGTCCCAGTGGTGCCCCTAGGGACAGAACCACCTCATTCAGAGGATCAATAATGAGAGTACAGGCTCTTTCTAATGATAGCTGCAGGCCACAGGGCTGAGGGCCTCAGGGCAGAGCTCTGGCAGCACGACCTTTATGAATACAGGATTGGATCAAGAGAAGTGTACAGCTGATGTGGGCCGAGCGGTGAGAAGTATGTCAGCTGAAGGACACAAGAAGCAGATGGCTGGAGCTTCACCTACGGCTACACTATGAGGTGGAGAGAGGTTTAAGGACAGGGCTAGTATATTCTTTGCAAGCTATCAACAGAACTGACTGATTTGTTTACTATAGAATGGTCAAGTAACAGATTGAGGAAGACATTTGCTGCCTAGGATATAGAACACTCATATGGACACCAGTGGGTGAGAAGTTCAGTGCAAACACATTCTCTTGATACATTGAGTTTTCATAGACATTTAGTTTGAGAGAAACTTTCTGCACTGTGTGATTGCAGGTGCATCTATTACACAGCATTACAATCACTGTCATATCCTCACAGTTGTACGCTGCAGCAGGTCATACAGTAGCACAGTCTTATAGAACAACAACATGCTCATTAGCTCATTTCACTTTTCTCTCTCTTTCACTGCTGAGCTAAATTAACCATCCTATTTCTCTTCTTTGTGTGTCCTCTGTTGAAACAAAGCCCTGTGCCCCCAGCCCCTCCCGTTCTGTCACTGTGCGTCTCCTGTCTGACCAAACTCCCCTCTCCCTCCTGCCTACCCCTCCCCCTGCCTCCTCCCTACACCCCCGGGAGGTGACATCTGCCGGGATGCGCTCGGTTGGCTCCAGATGCACCGCCGCCACCGCCACCCGAGCGGAGGGTGCGCAGGCGAACGACACCCCGGCACTCATTTCAATTCCATCACCCTCTCCCAATCATCTTGCCTCTCCCCTGTGCAACATTAACGAGCCTCTTTCATTTGAATACATAATTAGCCGCCCGAGCACTCTGCTTCACTAATTTTGAGACAAAAGGATGGAGGAGACAAGGGGGTGTGTGTTGAGGGGTGGAGGGTGAAAGGGTGGGGTGGGATGAAGAGGATGAGGCAGATAATGATTAAAAAAAAAAAAAAATTGCATTTTAATTTTAAGCCTATGGGGTCTGTTGTTGTTTTTTCAATAAGGAGTTTTCCCTTTGTTTTGTTTTTTTCTGCTTTGCTTCCTATCAAATCCAATTTTTACTGTTAGCTTGTTGTTGTAATGCGACTACAAGTGCCTTTAAGTTGTTTTGTGTATGAAGAAGTGATAATGCATGCATGTGTGTAAGTGAATCTAGCAGCAGCCCTGAGGGCATGTGGCACTCCCAAGCCAAAATAAACCCCACTTACTGCTGTACAATAAATCATTCTCCTCAATGAGCTGCAGCCAGCTGAGACGCTGCTCACTGCATTACAGTATCATCCCCATTCAATAAGCATCGCTCCTATTGCCCTCTCTGTGACTGATTTCCCTTTGCTCCAAATGGCCTTGAAGCTTTCAAGTGGACAACTCAGTGTCACAAATGAACATGCATCAACCTTATATTGTACTGCTGCCACATCCATATTATGAACTGAAGATCCATTAGCCTCTTTTATATCAGTTTGACTCTGTAAATGAGAGCTCAAAAAGCACGGAAGATGAAAAGCATCAAAGCAGTGAGACAGTTGCGAGATATAAATGGGTTGCGACAGAAGAACGCAGCAGAAGAAAAGCAGTGGATGTGAGCTTATGTAGCTTGTGAAAGTGGTGTCGCGACGCTTCCTTCTTGGTGGCGTGCCAGCCCTGGCCTCCTGTCAGCCATCGGGGGAGCCAAATGACAGCTTTGATCCTATTAGGATCCGCGCCAAATCAACACTTTACTCATTAAGTGGTGGCTTCCTGCATGTGCCAGCTAACGACGCGCCCGCCTGTACTGTACTGGAGCTGTGTGCCAGCCATAGCCTGTGAGAGGCCCGCTCACCTGGCATGACGAGAAAACAGGCTGCTGACTCAGTGCTGATCCCACATTGTGTGTGTGAGCAAATCTACTGAGTTATGTGCAATGGAAATGACCGCTGTAAATGTAATTACATCTATCACTGAATGCATCTTTATGAACATAAGAAGAAGACATTTTTAAATTATTGTTTATTTGATTTAAAATGAGTAAAACATTAAACATGACGTTCATTGTCATGAACATATATTACAGTCCAAACAGACTCGGGGACAACATGAATGCTGAAGACCCTATAATTAATATTTATCATATAGTTTTAGGTTTTACAAAAGCCCAGCTAAATGAAACTCTAACGTCTTGCATTGATCTATACATCAATACAACTTACCTACAGTATTTAATGACAATAAGCGGCTTATGACATATGAAGTGATAAATGAAGTCTACTTGAGTGCAGTTGAACACACTCCCTCAGACACACTAATGCAACGTTCTGGATGATTGGACCTCTTCATTGACGTGTTATTGGTTATTGACGGGCAGTGGTCAGGTCGCAGGGTCACGCAGCAGGGCTTAGGTTGAGCTCTAGGGAAACACACCAAGTCTTATATAAGTGATGAAACCTCAGCTCCATCTTATTTACTGCACGACCCCAATCTTTGTCCCTGACCTTTGACCTCCATGGGGAATACACGTATGGATCTGCACTGCTTTTGCACTGCTCTTGCTCTGCTCCAGCGGGTTATTGAACTGGGACACTACAGGCATGCTCAAGGCTCTTTCACAAACAATGAACACCACTCCAGCAACATGTACAGTATTTAATTAGAATATCTCAAGTGAGGAACCACCAAAATTACAAAATAATCCAAATATTAAAGAAAAAGAAAAGAATCCAAATGTTCAATTTTTTTTTCAACTATAACACAATGAATGGCTTAAAAACAGGCTTTTGACTTAGATGTTCAAGTGAGAACTATGCTAAGAACAAAAGAGCTATATGATTCCTTCAGGGAAAAAGAAATGTAGCCATGAGTCTAATATGAAACTGAAAGATTTTTTCAAATAGTTGACAAGTGGAGGGCTTTTAAAACATCTGCCAACATGCCCAGAAACTGCTGAAAGAAGTCTCAGAAAAAACAAAAGGTCAGCATTGGACTTGAGCTACTGTTGATCTGAAAGTGCAACAATTAGACAAAAACTGTATCGGGATGTTCACCGTGTCATCACCAGGTGGTCACATGTTCATCACGTGAGGCTTTGGTTGGGAAAACATTTAAAATTAAACTAACGTACACTGAACAAAAGCAAAAAAAAAGACAATGATTGTATCTTGCTGTGTGACCGGGTTTGCTCTCAGGTTTGTTAAGAGCAACACAGAAAGCTTCTACTGTGTTCCTAAAAGACTTTGAATTTTGGTAATTGCACTCCAACAGAAAAAATAAAATAAGGGGAGCTAGTTTTGATTCAGCCAGCTTGTGAGCAGCCATGTCCATATTTTCGACACCACACGTTGGCTCGGCGAACATTCCTATTGGTTGTCTTACATGGGAGGTATGTCAGTAGGAAATCTTTACCAGAGAATACAGTGATAGAAAAAAGTTGTTCTAATAAATTAGAACTACATAGTAACTGAAGTCTGGAGAGGCCAGTGTCATGGTTTGGTCTGCCTTTCTGTAGATCTGGATGACATCTTAATCCCAGTGAGATGCTGTGGGGTGACTTGAAATGGGCTGTGCATGCATGTATCCAACAGGGCAAGAGTGTCCCATCTTTCTTCTGTTAAATTGGGCATTTCTTCAGTTTCAAATGTTCCTTTATGTTCCCATGATTTGTCAGTAACTGTTACAAAATACACAAACTTTCAATGGACATTCTACTTAATTTTCGTGTGTGTGTCTTTGAATTAGTTAGTTAAAAGAACCTAAAAATGATTCTTAATTTTTTTAAGTTAAGTTTAAACTGCCTATTTGTTTATACAGCATTAGTTTGCAGAAAGTGGATGTTTTAGTGAAAGCAAAACAAATGTATCAATCTGAATTAATTTAAAGTTCAATGTAGACTGATAAAAAGACATTTTGTGCTTGGATTAATTTATAGCTATGTAGGGTTTAAGTCCATTTTCACTGTGTTGTCTGGTTTGCATCGATGTACATTATGTACTCCTAATTTGCATACTGCAGTGCGAGCTCAATTAAAATGAACTTTTAATTTCTTACAAGTAAATTAGTTTTGCATGCGATGCGTGCAAATGCCGGGATAATGGGTGTTTTTTAATGAGCTCACAAGCTGAGTGCACCCGATCAACTCCTGGGTCTGAGGAGAGTGACGCAAGGAACTCTGCCCCAGCCTCACCTTGTCTCCTGCACCCACAAATAAAATATGTCATCTTTATTTTTTGCAGCACGTACAGTATTTCCATTTAAAAATATTCTTAGCCACATTTAGCAAAATAACAAAGAAAAAAAAGTTGTTTGTACATGGCTGTTCTGACCTGAAGAGTGTAAGTCACAACAGGCAAGTAACAACCAGAATTAAGTAACATTTTGACCTTATCTTTGTAAGTCTTTGTGATGATAGTTACATATGTATTGTGGGTCATTTGAAGCATGTGTCGGTTCTTTCCACTGTCTATCTCATCCACCTCCTTTAAAACTCATTCCCAACCCAAATTTCTGTCTTGAGAAACCCAAGCTCACATGGTGCATACAAAAGATTGCTCATAGTTTTCATTCTAATTTGGCTGTATAACAAATGCAGTGAAGTCTATGAAACTTTGTGAACAACCACACAAACCCTAGTGTTTCAGCGCTCTCCCCTCGTGGTTCTTCATGTCTCTCTCACCTCCACCTCTCCTGGAGCAGAGGTGGTCTTTGTGCTCTGAGTGCTGCTGATGTCAGGACTGCAGAACAGGTGCACCGACAGAAAGAACCCCGTTGTTGTGGCAGAGCGGCTGGGTAAACAAACTCACTAGAGGTCCCTGCCACATTGTCACACACACACAAACAGACTATTTCACTATTTAGATCCAGCAAACACGTGTGAGTTCAAAAGCGCTGGGTTACAGATGGACTTAAGGCACTGGTCTCTGAGGTGCTTTATACAGGTGTAACTTAGCTGTTACTATTCAATTCAAAAAAGTTTGTAAAGGCAATTTTGAGCTAGTTAAGACAGAAACCGTTTCAATTGTAATGGGTTGACTGTAAAAAGAATAAGCTTAGCCACAGCTGACCTGGAGTGCACTGACACAAATGAGATCTGCAGCCGCCCCCTTTTGACCACTAGCCAGGCTGGTGACATAGTGTCACCACTCAATTTCATTTCACTCCAGCTACTAGGTCAGCTATTGCAGGACTGCAGACAGTTCTTAAAAACTAACAAGTACAATCGTCCAGTCAACCAACAGGAGTAAAGTTGTGTGTTGGTGTGTCGGCCAGAACCCAACCATGTTGAATAGCAGACTGTCTCTCCTCCTTTGACCAAATATTAACTTAGAATATGACATTGCTTCTTTTAATTTGTAAGCTTACCACACCGAAACGGCACACATGTTTACCCTGTACTTTCTGACTGGGCACAACCAAAAAGCAGCGATTGACAAAAAGTACCAGTCAACCATGGAGTGAAAAAAACTCAATAGTATGTCAGACAGTTTCCAAGAAGTGAAATGAAACCGGCTAATGCTTTGATTAGACTAGTTGACCACCACCGACAGTTTTACATAACAATTCATATATAAGGTGTATAAAGAGTCTTGCCCAGAGCTACCACTGAATCGACCTTCAAATTTGTTCGCTACTGCTTCTGTTTTCTACATAATTCTTTATTTCTATCACTAGGCCAACTAACCCTTCAACTGCCAAATAGCTCTTGTGTTATTCATCACCACAAAAGTTTTTAAATGTTATGTGCACAGAAATGTTCTTGTGACTTTGTCTCTCTACAGTTGCTCCCCAAAATAGCTACAAGAACTTAAGCATTAAAAGCTTCTAACTTCAAAACAGAAATTGGTTGGTTTTTGTTTTGCAGTATTTTCTCGGCACCATCACTCTCCTTGTGCCCGCAGCCCTTCTCATCTTCCTATGCAGCTCTTGCTCTCTCTGCTCCTCACTTCTCCTCCTCCACCAGCCGCACAGCTGTGCAGGGCAGATTAGTGTGTTAGTACCTGTGAGGCACAGGCACGGCAACTGCATGCTAAAACCCAATCAGCTAATGTTGATAAAGGAGGTGGGGTACGGACATCTGTTCACACAAAACACCAAACTCATTTGAATCACAAGATGAAATGACTCACATCTGCTGAATTGGAAAATATCTTTTTGCCCTCCTTGTTTTAATTTGGGTGGATGTGGGCACACTCCAGATGCCAGGGCGAGGTGCTGAGTGACAGGCCTGAGGAAAGACGCTTTTTGAGTTTTATTTTTTGTTCATTTTCGACATGAGGAGGTCTACAGTATATGAGCCACACAAATACATGCTCAGTTGGATTAGAAAGTCACTATATGTATAGTAATGTACATGTCTAGTTTGGTCATCAGGTGCCATGTAGATTGAAACAACATATTATACAGTAGTTTATTGACTTATTATTACAGTTTAGATCACAGTTTGAGATGTTTGTTTTACTGTGACTTTATCTGATTGGCTAATGCTCCTGTCAATCATGCCCATATGAACTACAAGACTTACTGCTTTACTTTACATTACAACTACTGTATAACTGTCATGTGCATTGCAATATTTCTGCTGCTTTAAATACCTTTCAACTATACAAATCACTGTTACAATTCTCTGTGTGTTATGTACAGACAAAGCCCTCAAAAACAATCAACAGTTGTCATAATAGTTGTGAGAAAGGCTTTAATATTCTCATCTCGACTGGATGACTTTGTTTGATGTGTGCAATGAGTCGAACCTGCTCAAGACGCTCAGTCCGTGGGTGTTTTAGTGCGGTTGCAGCAGATGTTGCCTCACAATGGCTTTGCAGATGTGGAATAAATTTAAAATGCATAAAGTCAAGCCACTGACGTACGGGAAAAGCATACTGTTTGAATACAATCACTTGGTACAACTATAATTTATCATTGACAATCTAGGAAATGCAGAGTTGATATTGTCATTTACCTGTTTGGCTTGAACCACACACCTAAATCTAAAAGCTACTAACCATGGGACAGTCAAAATTTAAAGAAGGGCTAAGGAATTGTTTGAAGGAAGGGCAAAATAAGCCATTTGTGTGAAAAACACTCAAGGAGGAGTAAGGTAGAATTGTACTATATTGTATGATAATGTATGTAGTATTTCTGAATCATTTGTTTAAAGTAGAAAAGTTAATGTTTAAACACAGCCCAAGTGACATGTAACAGTATTTAGACTAGATTTTTTGGAGATGATTTTTGATTCATAATTCATGAAAATATTCATTTGTACATATATATTTAGCACATATTTTCATGCTTTAAAGTCGTTATTAATGGCCAAATACTACTTAAAATATGTGATTATCATTAACCCAAGGCTTGGTCGCTTGTTAGTCTCTGAAAACCTGGCAACCCTTCTAAATCTTGGTCCTGATGACATCCATTTAAGCTTTTTCTAGTATGGTGGATGAATAAAGGATTACACAGACTGATTTTTGCACCAAGTTATTCCAAGCTCTCTGTCCAAAATTTCAGTCAGAAACTGTCACTAAATAAGAAGCACAACCACGAACAGTTGTATAAAGTCAAGACCAAATGGCCTCTGAACATTCAAAATTAGCTTTCTGTTCTAACCTAAATTGTGTGATATTTTGGGGCTAAAGCTAATAATTCCACAACAGAAAATATGCTGGCATCTTTCCGGCTTATGGCAAATGAAGCAATAAAAACCCAATATTATTTCAGATATTGTATTTTGTTGAATATTTAAAAGTGGATTCATTTGGAGAGTTGGCGCTAAAATAATGTTTTACAAAACCAGGAAAATGAATGTTATGCTAAGAGTTTGTCCACTTTACTTCCTTCTAGTGTCGTCTGGGTTTGCGTCCGTGTTGTGATGGTCTATTTATCAGAACGCTCCTCATGCACCCACACAGGCTCCAGGCATGCATATTTTCTTTTTACATGAATGGCGATTAGCACTGCTCTGCCAATCACTATAATTTACATTAAATTTGAATTAATTTCACACTTTTTTCCCTCACTGTAATTATGTCAACAGCTGCTGTGAAACCAAGCTGCACACATGAATTTTAATAGCAGTTTCTTTCAAATCCCTCTGAACTTTGGAGAGAAAAACACAACATTATGGCAATATTTCTGTAATAAGCTTGCAAGGATTTAGTGTGGGGATGGTAGGGAAAGAGAAATAGATCATTAAGAATTCTGTGCTTAAGTCTTTACCAAACCACAAACTGTCCTTCCATCCATCTGCTGCTCCATCTGCCTGTCCAAATTTAACTCAAACTTAGAGATCGCTTCTTGGAGGCATCCAATAACTTACAGTTGTATTTCTACGACACTGATCATAATGCAGTTTTACTTCCTTTGGCCTTGTCTTTCTGTTGGTGGAAACTAATAGTAGATCAACATTTGTTTCTGTTTTGGAGAAACAGAAAGCATTTACTTAACTCTTGTGTATGGGGCATACAAATAAATAAATACTTCTCAAAGTACATGTACAAGTACTGCTCCACACAATAATAAAGCAGTATTTGTACAATCAAACTGTAACACTACCTATTACAGTATGCAAAGCCTAATGTAAAACCTGTTTTTAAGAGAGAATACCTTCAGTTAGTTTTGCTCCAGCAAAGAGGATGCCAAAGTATCTGTTAGTTCGGTTAGCGCTCTGGCCTCATAGCAAATGGTCCTGGGTTCAAGTTGTGCTCCGGTTTTCTCCTACAACTAAAAACATGTCCAATGTGCCTCACCTCTCCGGAACTACAGTAGAAATTAGCTGTAAGCTAGAATCTGGTAAAAGTATCTCTGCCATTGTGCTTAATGTAATTGTACATTGTCCTTAATAAACATTACCTTACCTTATGTCTTCTTTGTTTCCTAAAAGCCTGGGTGTGTGTTTGTTAATGTTAGCATTTGGCTAACTGCTGTCAACATACTGGCATGGCTTCTGAAAGTAGACAAGTTCTAAACAGGCCTGTTTAGGCCTGTTAACAATTGCAATGATTTAAAAAACTGTTATGATGCCTTTTTTTTATATAGTTGACTTAGGCTGCATTCACAATACAAACCGAACCGGGCTCGGCTCGATTGAGAACCAAAGTTGCAACATTGTATCTTTCTGTAAACAGGCCCGGTTCACGTTCACAATACTCTTTTTACCAATCGAACCAGCGCTGTAGAGACACATCTGCTCCTCGCCTGTAGAGGCGCTATGTGACAGAAAAAAGTTACGTCAGCAGCAAAGAAGACACCCGGCTTCTCGGCTAACAGCGGCTACAGCTAACTTACATCAGAAACAAACACACTGCTGGACTTTATATTTGTGTTTTTATGGATCTATCCCACAACTTCTCTCACATTAAAGGGACCAGAGTGAGTGACAGACGAAGTGTCGGAACGCGGAAAATGTGGACTTTCACTTTAGAAGACGAGAGAGGAGGGCTAGGCATTTCGTTCCATATGCCGAGAGTAAAACGTAACAAAAAGTTAATCTATTCGAGTAAATCTGGCTCTGAAAGGTATGTCATCTGCTCACTTAGCTGTGTAACTAAATATTAGATGAATATAGACCATTTCCCCCGCAGTAATGTGAGCTGTAGTGTTACTTTCTGTATTCGCTTTCGTCTCAGAGTTATAACTTTGTTATTATTGTAAATAGCGGTGATATACAGTCGTGTGATCATAATTAATTTATACGTGAATCATCCCCCGTCCTTCTACTGTTACTTTCATGTGTTTTTGTGTATTATTTGTCTAATTATCGATCTCACACATGCTGTTTGTTGTGATTCTAAGCCTCACGTGCGTCTCAGCGTGGATCACGTCAGTGTTCACTTCCTGGTTTTGTTCCGCTCTCGCTCCAGAGCTCGATTCAACCGAGCCGAGACCGACCTCTCCAACTGAACCAGATTTGAGCATTTTGGACCGGATCAGAATTCGTTTGCGCGTTCACAATTACCCAATCGAACCGAACTATCCAGACAAACGAATCCTGATCCGAATCAAAAGTATATTGTGAATGCACCCTAATAGACATACTAATAAATGCTAATGCACTTTATAAATTTTAGTGGACAAATAATCTATTATGTATACACAAAACGCTGCTAACTAATTTTCAATCGAACAGATACTTTGCATTGTTTGTGTTGAGAAAAAATTTTGAAGTTATTTTTGTATTTTGTGCTTTTAACCCACCTTGTTTTGGTATTTCCATACAGTGGTGTAAAATGCATGTGTACGTGTGTGAGTGGTTCCTTGATGAAAAGCAATTTGATTGCCTTGAGAATGTGAAAAAGTGGTGTATAAATTGGGACCATTTATCATTTACTTTAATCACATGCAGAACTGGAGACTTACAAAGACGCCACCTGCAAAGCCCTTAAGGTCAGTGCACAGAGCATCCAAAACTCTGCATGACTCTAACTTCCAGCAGACTGCAGATCTATGAGCGGAAACAAACACTGAGACAATACCAGACAGAAAACAGCAGAAAGAGGGAGAGAGCAGAGGCAGAATTAGAGGCAGAGATCAAGAGGTCGGGACGGAGGCAGTAAAGCTCTCATCTCAGCACAGCAGGGGCCCACAGCCAGTAGCTCCGCAATTACACAGCCATTTAAGACGGGCATAAAAGGAGGCAACAGACTGGGACCTCAGCTGTACGGACCCCCCGAACACCACACCCCATGACAAGTTAAGAACAGACAGGGCATGTGGAGACTGTGTCCAAAGTCAACTTTCACTCTCTAATCTCAAATAGAATCAATTGACCGGTATTTTCAAACAAATATCCTCAGGGTTTAGACAATAATCTGATTTGTTAATGCCCAAATATAGCTCTATAATGCTTGATTGTGTTTTTCAAACTATGTCCTGTATGTATGTATGTATGGAAGTAGTACGTACAAAAGAACGTAGGTACAGTATGCATGCATATATGTACAGTATGTATGTATGTATGTATGTACGGACAAACGAACAAACATATGTATGCATGTATGTGTGTATGTATGCATGCATTTGCAGAATATTTTGTCTATTGTGCAAATCTTATTTCTATTGTATTTTTTATGAACTGATGTAAAATCCATTTTGGCCCAGATGTGTCAATTAAATATGAGTTAGCAGTGTCCCATGTACATCCAGTAATATAGATTTAAATATAAATTATACATTTATATTTCTATACATTTTGTTACCCAAATATTTACAAGAATCAGAATACAAGTGAGCAAAACACGATAAAATTAAAGTAATTTTGTTGAGTTTCTCTTGCTTATACATTAACTTATTTCTGTATCAAGAGTTAACATCTGTCTTTATTTATCAATATAAAGTCAGACCAGACATCACTTCCTTCAGTTTGTCCCGTTGCTCTAAGACTCAATTGTTACTAATCAGAACACTGATCTATTGATCCACATGGAGAGGTGTCTCTAGAGCCTCTGTTGAGACCAGCAGAGTATGTGAGGTTCAATGTTGTCATTCCTCAGCCCATTTAATCTCACCTGAACTTTAAACACTTTCTTTTTTGGCAGGTGTTTTAACCATCATTAAGAAGTAAGTATAAAATCCAATTATTATTCTCAATGTCTGATAGTTGTCATCTTTTGAAAACGTGAATTTTTCATTCACGTTTTATAACATTTTTACTAAGGGTTAATAGTCCTCTGCACAGTGCTCCTTTCATCAGCTTTCACTAGAAAGCATTTGCCTGTTCCTGTCTTTTGGCTGACACACTCAACTAAATAAATAATTGTTTCAATTTTTTCTCTACAGTTCTTGCAAAAAGGTTCACATTTTTTGTTTTGTTTTTAAATATTTATTCTTTATTTCATTCTCTAAGAAAAAAAAAAAAACTAAAGGCAATTAAACTCAGCATCTTCTTTGTCAACTACTTAATAATTACAGTCTTATCCTTTTATAGCTTTCTCCAAATGCCAGCTCACTAGAGACACTGATGACCTTTCTGACACAGCTCTTCTCACATTACTTTATATAGCTTTACATTTAGTCTGGCTCTGTCTCCACTCCTCCATCTCTAGCTCAGGACCCACAGAAGTCCCTCCTCATCACCTCTTTATACTTTGAACCTCTCTGACAGCCAGGGCAGGTTTTCCTTCATCCATCAGTCATATCTGTCACAAATGCTTCACACCCACCTTCTTTGTGTTGACAAAGGAAAAGAGCCTTTATAATGTGCTTATTCTAAACGTCAGTTGCCTCAATAGACCACAATGCAGGAACGGAACAAAAACGTAGGAGAAATTTATCTTGGTTCATAATAAATAGATATAACATTGTGCCAAAAATTAATATTTTATATTTCTTGTACTGTCCTGGCAGATTGCCCTAGAAGACAGTTAAAAAGCAAACTACTTTATCTACAGTAAATTAAAATTAAATCAAATTTTTTGCTTATAAAGCTTTTTCCCCATCAAAATATCCTTAATTTATGTAAAAAAGTTAATGATTTCGGAACTATCATGCATATCACCGGAGAAGAAGCTGCTACTTCTCCATATAATGATAAGTGCCTGAGCATAAGTCAGTCTTCCATGTTCTCAGCTACATCTGCAGAGGCTGTGGAGCACGTTGCAGGTATTCCCCATGTGGATTCTTTCTCTGCCTCTTACAGAAGTGTCAACCTGTGCCCTTCTCTGCTCTTCACTGTGTATAGCCCTGTAAAGCACCTATCATGATGAACCGAGAAGCGAGAGCCATGCGGTGCTATAGAAAAAGTAGAAAACACTGAGCGGATGACAGGCAGCAGGATGGAGCAGAGCTGATCCAGGGATGGGTGCACGGAGGTGGAAGTAGGAGGGAGGAAGGAGGAGGAGTTGATAGTTTGAGGGGTCGAGCACCACCTGGTATGCCTTTACAACCAGGAAAATGCCTAGAGAAATGATAATAAAATAGAGAGAAGTGGTGGAGCCTTCTGTTGCTGACAGGAGTGTGTGCGTCCTGCGAGAGGCGCGTGGCGTGTGTGATGAATAATTCATGGCGTTCATTAAGGACAGAAAGTGTGACTGACTGATTGTGTGTACGGCTGTGTGTTGCTCTGCGCCACGTCGCCTGCCTTGTGGCTGCCATCTGGCTTCACGCCATCAGAGTGCCACCCTCCAAAGCCCTCGCTTCTGCAAACATGGCAGCAGAGGGGGCGCTGGTGGGTGGGGGGTGCAGGGGTGATGGAGGGAGGGGTGTATCGGGGCAGCGTCACGCAGTGAGGACACAGCCTCCAGGAGAACTTCTCTGTTTCACTGATATCACATGACGTCCACAGTCTGGTGAGAGAGACATGCAGCTGGACACAGTGTGTGACAGGCGTCTGGTTTGATCCAAAGTGATGCTCTGTCAGGACAGTTATGTTAGCCTCTCCATTCTCCTCCGCGCTCTTTAACATGCACTTGGCTGCTTCACTGACACTAATCTCCTTATGTTTTATGACCAGTAGCTACAACAATGCCACCACAAGTAACGTACTGTGCTTTGTAATACATTCGCAATAATAAAAGAGCTAAGTTGAAGGCTACAATGATCTTTTCATAGCTCTTGATTACTGAAAACTTTGGTTTAACTGTTTAACAAACCACACATTGCTTCTTATTGATTACCTAGCCAAGTATGTCTTCATTTGGAAATTCAGTTTTATGCTTCTGTAGGTTGCTAATATGAAAAATGAACCTTGTTTGATTTGTAAAAAAAAAAAAAACTTATTTTGCCTTGAGCCATTTGGAAAATATAAGATTGGTTAATCTCCGGTAAGTGGAAATTTGGTTTTTAATGTTTGATTTATAATTATAAGAGGTAGAAAAGTGTGTCGTATTTTAAATTCAGCTAACATTTTGGATGCGAATATAAGGAGTAAAACTTGGGAATTAGACTGAAAGTCAGTTTCAGCATTTGCTAGGGCATGACAATTCTCTTTTTACAGCCTTTCTCATTAAAAATCACAGGTGCAAGAAAAGGTTGGGTGTGGTCTTATTTTGTTTTTAAATGTTGGTTTAAACTGAGGTTGTGGCGAACAGGAAAAGGCACTCAAAAGCTGAAAGCATGTGTAATTTCTCAACGCCAGCAAATAAAAAGAGAAGCAATAATGCTGCAAAAAAATCTGAACTTAGTCCCTAGAACAAACTGGGCCCTCCAAGACCCCAAAGACTGATGGGTGATGAGACTAACTTAATAATAATGCACCATACATCTGAATAATCTCAGAATGTTGATAGGACTAAAATACGTAGGTTCGGCTTTCCCTTTTTGTTTTACATACACAGAAATTCTTGCCGCCTAAAATGGAAATGTATATGTTTTATAAGGCTTCAAATGACATGCTACCTGGTTTCATTCATGTTTATATAACATTATTGAAACCCAAACCACATGTAATCCAATGTAACTTGGAAAATAATTGAATAAAAATATATGACCAGTTAAGATGCCCAGTATTTTCCAGTACGTTAAGCATACAGTCTGCAGAAGTAAACTCGCATCTACAGTTGCAGGACAGTGTGATAAATGGGGTTGCCAGGTGTTGGTGTGTTTTAAGCGTGCTGGTGTGGATGTGGTTGTGTCCATCTGGAAGGGTCCTCATGGGTCACAGTAATCTGGCACAGCAATCTCACACTGTAATCATGTCAGTGCCCAGCAGGTGGTCCAGCAGACGGCAGGGAGACAAGTTTC
Organism: Mugilogobius chulae; assembly: GCA_038363315.1. Lineage (NCBI taxonomy): Eukaryota > Metazoa > Chordata > Actinopteri > Gobiiformes > Gobiidae > Mugilogobius > Mugilogobius chulae. The sequence goes on from CM076403.1 coordinate 30,265,254, forward strand.
TGCACTTTTTACTCATTCAACATTCCCATAGCACATAGACAGAACTACTGCATGTAGCAAAACTCGTGTCAACTAAGAACTGCATAAATGCTACTGCAATACAGCCACTGACCTTGTATCCAAAACACCACTTTGTGTCAATAGATGAAGTGGTGAGTGATGGGGAAATTCTACTTGGCAAAGACATCTCTGACTTGAATCTTTTTCATATTTCTTTGCTGAAGGCTTTCTAAGTAATACTCCCAAATGAAATCTGATCAAACATGAAATTGAATTACAATAATGTATTAAATGTTCATGTTGAGTGCGCATGTCATCCTCAAGTGTACTGTACTAAAACTTTTATTATTTTTCTTCCTCTCAGCATCAGTGACAAGCTACACTTCGCTATTTTGACAGTGTTGGGAGTAACTCATTACAAAAGTAACTAGTTGCTATAAAAGATTCCCTTTTTCTGTGACTATAGTGTAACTTATTACTTGTAATTACTGTCTGTTTGCTTAAAGGTGAATAAAATATTATGAGGAAAATGTGTTGTGACATCACATTTCCATAAATTAATCACCAATTTATATTTGTATTTTACAATGTCTTAACAAATGTGTGATTTGTTCACAGTAACTCAAAGTAGTGTAACTCAGTTACATTTTTGAAACAGTAATATTTGTGTTTGAAGCAGAAAGTGCACTGTTTGCATGCTAATGTTTGTTAGCTTCACCGTGACGGTGAAGTGATAATAAGCCTACTTGTGATGGTCAAAATGAAAGCTGTTTAAAATTTACTTGGATCACATGAGTTTAGCTTGAAAAGTAAATAACAAGCTTATACCATTTAAGTGCTACAGTTAATATCTGTAACCTACAATGTACTTGATACAAATCAGACAACAATATGCCGCTTGACGGCATCACATTTTCACTGCCCATCTGGATAAAGGTTCATTCATCAGGGAGAGGAGTCGATTTGCTCTAATATGCGTGGCGTGTCACACGATGCAGTGAAGAACTCATTATACATAGCCGTGAATGACACATTTGAGCCCTGAGCTGGTGCTGAACCCAGGGGTCAAGCCTAGTGGTGAGCTGATGCTGGGGAAACTCTCCCAATGGATCACACTCTCGACTCAAATGTTGCCAATAATGCACTGCAGAACCAAGTTCCAAGCTGTCCAGAAACTGTACTCTTATTCTAAGTCTTGTACTGCAAATTATTATTATATAGCACTTTTCCATTTTTCAAGCCATTCAAACTTTCAAACTGCTTTACAATCAAGGATTCAATGTATGGACACGGAGACAAGGTGTTTTAAGTGTCTGTTTGACATCTACACCATTTGGTTCACTTCAATTGAACTGGAGATCGAAACAACTGCAAATTCGGTTCTCTTGGGCTGGTGTGAAAGTGGACCAGTTTAATTTGGTGCGCATCTTCGAACTGCACTGATACTCACATTTAAAGATTAAAGGTGGCTTGGTCCACTTGTAATGTGAACAGTGACGGCCCAGATTCGGCCCAACTTGCACTTTTTGGTCTATGAAAGCTTCTGTAGCACACAGAGTGCATCTTAAAAATAAACTCCAAAATGACAATTAAAACTGGAGAAACAAGCTGCAAGACATAGGGTTGTGGTGTAGTAGTTCATAAACCCTGTTGTTTTGCTGTTATCAGACAGATACATGCTAGTATCATGCAAAAGTAGCGCTATGGTTTATTCTGGCAACATTCACATGATTTTGTCCTAATGCAATATTCCAACTGTCAGTACAGTCTTGTCTACCCTTGACAACCTGCTCATATCACGCAGAAGTCATGTCTCCTGAAGTAAGCTTTCTCCTTCTTCGGGATGCCAGCTGCTCCCAACAATTCAGTGTGAAGCGCATTATGTCCAACATGTTTGTTTAATTCAAGTCCAAAATCCAAGCATTGCAATAAAAAGAAACTTAACTTTTCATAAGCGGTGACACAAATCTGAAAGGCACTTTTCCTCTGGCTATTTGGAAACACGGTTTCTACTTCTTTGTCATTTTGTGCACTTTCCTCCGCCTGTTTGAGGCACAGCGCCACCACAGACAAGGAGAGTTTTGTCTTCTCTTTTTAATTTGTTTGTTTAAATGAATTTATATGTGGTGAGAACACAAACCGCTCCAAACTTTTAGCGCCCAAGTAAATCAGTTTAATGGACTATCAGGTGTGAAAGCCCTAAAAAACACCAAGGTCACAATGACAATCAGCTCTCGCACCTGGTGTTCCAGCAGTCTAATATCCAAATACTGACCTGACTTATTTAGCCTCTGAGATCTGACAAGATCAGACGGTGGCTAGCAGGTAAAGTCAAAGTATACAGCTAAACAGCTAAAACTAAATAAAAATAAAGGGGAAACAAAATTGTTGATGAAACTTGACGAGTGAAGCTTGATTAAGGAATGCAATGTGCATCCAAAGATAGAAGAGCATTTAAGTCTGATCACTTGAACTGGGTGCAGCTGTGTTGACAGCTTTGGTGCACTTGACACATTCTCATGGTCTGTACGTGGAAAGAGCCAAGTGTGGCACAAGGCCAGACAGATTACACAATACTTTATGTGTGGCAAATAAACAGAGAGAAACAGTAATGTGCAGTGCCCAACTAGCCAGGGCATGGAGCGCCACAGAAACCCAAAGATCATATCAATATATTTTTATTGTCATAAAACATATTGACAATGATGATGATTCATCATCCCATCCTTCATGTTTGATTTTACATAATGGAAATGTTTTGTATGTTGAATCCACATTATTTTTTTGGTTGTTTAAACCAGTGCTTCTCAACCTTTTTCAGTCGCGACCCCCTAAATAACAACTGTAGCCATTCGCGACCCCCAAACACAAAATGTAGGCTACCTGCAAAGTGATAAAATAGTTTTTATTCTCTTGTTTGATTTGAATTTGAAGAAATAAGTATAGATAAGTTCATCTTGTAGGTCAGCAAATAGGAATATACACAAATTTGATTTGACTTTTTTACCAAAGGAAATTGGTTAATTTGTGATCATGTGATTTTGAAATCCATAAAATGGTTTAATCAAATACTTAAAAGTTATCAGCCACACTCTAATGCAAACAAATAAATTGATACCAGACCATCCCGTTTTCCATCTATTGGTTAAAACGTTTAAGTTGAGGAAGAGCTAGCTGTAGTGTGAATGGGCAGAGCGTGGCGCTGTGAGCCAGGCCTGTTGGCTAGTTTCCAGGGGGATAGTGGGTGTCCCTGTGCCAGCTGGCAGCCGTCTGTCCCATCTGTGGAGCCTAGGAGAGTGTGCAGTAATCTCCTGGAGACAGCGGCTCAGCTCGGGCCAGATTTAAAGGGATATGGCCAGCTGGCCGGGCACGGACAGGTCTGTGAGAGGAGCGAGAAGGGCAGGAGAAGGCCACAGCGGTGGAGGAGGAGCTGAGAGGAGCAGGTCAGGTGTAATGGTGAGGATGATGGGCGGCTGAGCAGCAGTGTCCAGGAGCAGAGAGAGTCATTACAGTCTGCTGCAGCACAGAATAGAACCACCCAAGTGTAATATCGCTAAGTGAGAGCTACCACTGGACCAGTGGTTCACTTAAGGTCATGTCCACAAGTGAAAAGACAAAATGCACCAACTATAAAAACATCTAGTCAAGTGAGACTTCATGAATTTGGCCAATTTGGAGCCAATAACAATATGTTATATTAAAGGAACATAAATTATATTATATAGCTAACTATATAAAATAATTTATGTTTCTTGTGCATGCAGAGTTGCATGTTGTCTCTTCCAAATTGTGAAGTAGTCTCGGGTTTGAGCGCAGACGCTCGGCACAGCTCTGGTTTACTCCTCTGTGTGATTGTTGCAGATGGTAATCAGAGCCCAGCTGGCACATCCACTGCAGCTAAAGGCCCACATTTCAAAATAATATCAATCTTAGCAAGCCATTTAATCCACTAATCTTAAATTTATTGGGCACCTTTCCAATATGATGACAAAATACAAGACTGTAATCTTCAAGGTTTTAAAATCGGGTGGAATTAATATATGACATCAATTTCATTTCATTTATGGGCTGAACCTAAATCAGTACAGTGGGTCTGAGGTTAGGTACACCCTACACTATAGAAGAGTCAGACAATGGAAGTCTTTGCTCAAAGATATTGAAAAACAAACCACATCTAAGACTTTCTCTAAACATTTAAAGGAAAGGCTGATGACTGACTTGTCAGCATTAAAAATTATATTTTGTGTCAGTTTTCTAACAGCTGTATTGTTTATCTATCTCACTGAGTGGGGAGTGGGTGAAGCACTTTGTCACTGTGTGTGAAAAGCACTATACAAATAAACATTAAGTACTTACTTATTGTTTTAAATTTTTGTTTCCCTTTTAACATCATGGCTTCAACATGGCCTTTGAGTCAACTGAACAGTGGGCAACAAGAGGACTGACTGGTTGAACCTTTTTAATGACCTTGTTTGAAAAAAAAAAAAAAAAAGGTTTTGACAGTTCAACTCCTGAGCCTGTGGAATATTTTTCAAAACACTTTGCACATTAAATAAAATCTTCCATCCTAGGCCTAGTCTAGCTCTGCCCACTGCTCCTGATACATCGCCTCAAAGACAGGAAGAGGATACACTTCCCAGTCATCTTGGAGTGAGTAGAGACACCTACAGTTACATGAGAGACATTCAGAAGGATGGAATAAGATTTAAAAATAAATACAGCTTCTTTGATAAAATGCTTAAGAATATTTAGAAGCATTATTTGTTTATCAACAAGGGAGAATGCAGAAAAAGCCACCGCAGCAGAAACAAATCGAGAGTACAACTACAAGTGTTTATCACTGTGTGAAAACAAAAGTTATGCAGCTAACATTTGTGAAATAAATAAAACCCTACATGTTACATTCATGTGAGTGAAAAAACAGCGAGAAAAACACTGTTTTAAGCTTCAGGAGCCAGGCGTTCATCATACCGGTTCAGACCTAATCCAAAACAGCTAGCTCTCATCTCGTTTGTTATTTTAATCGAAGAAGTTTTCCCAGCCAACTAGATGGACAGCATTTCTTTCTGCAGGGGCATAAGCAGGAAGGGGAAAGTGACGCTGGTGCTACTCATCCATTGAGTCAGTGGGATTAGCATAACTGGTCTTTAACCACTTTTTTATTTCCACAGGAATGCTTTCAGCATTACATTACTGCCTTATTTCCACTATTAAATAGTATGCAGAGTTTCTTACTGTCTTTACCAATTAAAGTACAGTCAAGTGAAGGAAGGAGAAGATTTTGAGTAAACCATATTTTACTTGCTTCCTTGACTAATTGTCTCACTGTTGGGTAGTTGTGGCTCCATATGTTATTTTGCACCCTCAATTTAAGCTCCTCTATCAAACCACTGCATACTATACCTACTAATACATACAGGTTGCACCGATTGCACCTGAAAGATCTGAGCACCATATCATGTACATATGCATACACAGGTGCGCTCCACTCATCTCTCTCACACAACGACCCATCCACAAAATGCAGTGAGACACAAAGAGGCCCACACCCCTGAGGCTAAAGCTGGAAAATACACCACGCCATGCAAATCCCCAGATGTGCAGGAAGAAGAAGAAGAGGAAGACGAAAGAAAGAAAGAGAGCGGGGGAGAGCGGAGGAGAGGATACAGAAGAGAAGTGATGGAGGCAGAGGCGGGGGGAGAGTGGAGGAGAGGATACAGAGAAGAGAAGTGATGGAAGCAGAGACAGGGAGGGGCCGTGGAAGCTGTGACTGGGTGTTTACGACTGTTTAAAAGCCAGTGGGTGCTGTGCAGATTAATAAACAGGAGGTAATAGCAGAAGGACTCTATATTTATTTTTTATCTTAAATGTTGCTTGTTTGTCGGGCTGGATGAATATTGACTGTGAAATTGGGATCAGGGGCGACACATGCCAGTGCTCGGCCTTATCTCGTGGATGCAGGCAGGCCCGGGGCTCTTATCGCCGTGCCACAGTGGCGTGCCGGTACTCCAGCGCTCTCAAAGCCGCCACATTCCCTTTGTATCTGCCTGGAGAAGCCTGTTTACCTTTCACTGGCTTGATATTCCTATTAGAGCCGCTGACTATTTACTCAGTGCCACTGCCGCCTCCTCTGCCTCCATCGGGCAATGGGCTGTCTCTCATCTTCCCCTTACGATTTGGAAAAAAGCCTATCTAGCTGGTTTTGATTCTCTGAGTTTGTATATATTTTGTCCTGACCTTCATTGTGACACAAAGTTCAAGAAGAAGCTTTGTAGACAAACTGTGCAGCAAAAAAATGAAGAAACTTTCAATCTTAAATTATGGTTGCAACATGCTATGAATAAATAAAATTACAAAAGAAAATGCAGCACAGCTTTTAACTTGTTCGTCAACATCTTTTCAGTGTTGCGTTGGAATGAATTATCCTGGAGTCTATTAACTTTCAATAGGTGTAAAAAGGAACTAGGTGCTTCTCGTCTTTAGGTCTCAAGTGAAATCTTTAGGTAAAAGTGAAGCAGGCTCACCACCCTCTGCACGGCGCCTATCCCAAAGAGTCATATAGTGACTCACAATTCATTTTCTTTTACAAGGTTGAAAAAGTAAAATGTTTCAAAATCAAGCAAAGTAAGTTTGTAGGTCTGATTTTTTTCCACCCAAGTTCCACTTCTATAAAAAGCTTTCTGGTGGGAAATAAAATGAAATTTCTCCGAGAAACAAAAGCGTACCCAAGCAATAATGTTTTGATTATTGACATAATATACCATTGACAAGCTTTCTAATGCTATTAGTTATCAAAGAAGTGATAGAGAAATAACTTTTATAATGCTCTCATTGACTGACATAAGCACAGATCAACTCAAAATTCATGCTTGCAACATTTGAGGTAAACTGCTGTGTACAAAAACTACTATCTCCCAGATTTTGTAAGTTCTCAAGTGGAATCAATATAAATAGAATTTTTGCCAAGAAGAAAAAAATTGAAAATGTTTTCAGCCCAGAGACGCCAGATGTGATGCAAAACCCCAAAGAGTTTCTTTGTTACCATAACCAGGTGTGTACCAGTTTAACTGAGCTCAACCCACAGCAAGAACAACTAAAACAGAAAGCTACTAGTTTTAGCAGCAGATCAGTCATTCTGGCCCAGCACACAATTAACCTTGAGACACCTGCACCACAGACACAACTCCTCCTCTGCTCCTTCGCTTCCTCTTTTCCTCTGCTGCTTCCTCTCCTTCTCTCCTAGGGGAAGGTTACACAGATTCCTTCAGCGATGACGGCTGCCTCATGAGAGTGCAATCTTCATGGCAGTTTTTTTGTTTTATCTTTTGGCTGCATGCAGACTTCGCTGAGGGGCTTGGGGCGCGCTGTGCCACACTCTCTACCATGAGGTGATGAGGATAAGAGCAAACAAACATACAGCCAGTGCTTAGCAACCTGGATCAGAGCGTCTGCCCCAGCCCTGATAAGACCACAGGCAGGAGAGGGCAGCGAGAGGCGCGAGAGAGCCCTGTGATGGCTGCGAAGAGGACACAGTCTCTCCATCCTGCACTAGGCTTCACTTGTATATTTTAACATCACATCACCTTTATAACACATACACACGAGAGGCACACCGGACAATCAGAAGTTTATGTGATCTTGTAAACGAAGTAAAATATGGTTTCACTTAACAGCCTCACTGTACTTGGTGAGTAAATAAGTATTAAACTATCTGATTTGGAATCTCAGTGAATTTCACCTTGCACATTTTCCATCTGGCTCTTGAGAAAATAAACAAAGTATTTGCTAATACAATGTGACCCAGGTCTGTTTACAGATCAGTGCTCTCTAATTGGCGCTGTCAGCCCATGCTCACTTTCAGCCTATCCATTTCAATACTGAGACAATAACAACATTATGAAGCTCAATAGCTCATATTCCTATGTGGCAATAATATCTGGATTCCTCCTCCTCTCACTGCAAATCAATGAAGTGAGATGGCCTTTAGCTTCATTTTTCATTTTTAATATTGATTGCTGTTCTACTTTGGAGTGCACTGTCAGTCCAATTACACAGAATTTAATTGATTTTTTCTCACAAGCCGGGTTACATTGGATTGGTTTATGCAAAGCAGATCAAACCGAAGTACTCCCTGGACTCTCCTCTATGTGTAAAATACAGCTCTAATGAGCACAAGCACACTGACAGTTTCTTTAGCCCACACTGGCCTCCACACCTTCCTTCCACTCGGCACAAAGTCAAGCATCAGCCTACACATTTACATACCGTTATATGCAAGAAGACTGCAGCACCAAAACTCCTGCAGCATTAAACCAACTTTCTATAAACTGAAAAGTGTTCAGTACCAGAATAGTAAGTGCAAAAGTTACCACTATGTATCATTTTGTTGGGAAATAACATCCACGTTGCAAAATTATAGTTATAAAGCATACAACTTTATTCGGTATATTCTGGTTCTAGTTAGTGGTGTATTTTATTTCAGCTGAGTTCAAATTTAGTGGAAAAAGAGTTGATAATTCATACAATTATAAGTGATGAATAAAGCAGGTGTCTCTTCATTTAAAAATTCCACAATGACCTTTACAGGAAGCCTCCACTCATGAAATATACATGACCCGAGCACAATATGTCAGACAGCCAGACAAGACTAATTAGCCGCAGGTAAATTCAGCCGACACACCACACACACACTTTTGGTACAAAGTGCTTGGCTCCTCTGCACCTCGGAGTGACTGGGATTATTGACTTCTGCACAAATTACTGCACTTGTAGCTATAAGATACTTCCATATTCATGCTCCTCTAAACAAGGCCCCTAATAGCCTCATGTTTAGCTGAGGAGACAGAAAGGCCAGGACAGTAGAGTGTGATTAAAAAGCAAAGTACAGAACGTCCTTTCTGATGGCGATCAAAAGCAACAAGGAAATTCACTTAACCATAAAGTCAAAGATTTGTTTCTGTAGCGCTTGTGTCAGCTTTTTTTTTCACTGCAGCTGCATGCAGCGAAAATGTATGGAATCAAATAAGATAGACATTAAGAAAGAATGAACATTTAGTTTACATATTTTGTTCCAGATAGCTTTTATATCAATGCAAATAATTAAAAAAGTGATTTCTAGCTTGATCTTTGTGTTAGAACATTTTGCATAAGTTCGGTCAAATCATACCTCAGATTAATGCAGCTGATTCTCTCTTTTGTTTGTTTTTTATTTGCAGGATCACTATCACAGTTTGTTGCTGCTGCTTAAAAGTGCAACAATTCACATTTTTATTGGCATAGGTTTTTTTGCTTTTCTTGATCCAACTTTTTTAATTTAGTCTAATCTTAAGTCCAACAAAAGGCGCAAATCTGAGAGAGTGTGGGATTGTTTTTATTAAAATTGCCAGACCCTAACCCTAACCATAACCCATTTTATCTTTATTGTTGTCATACCTACTTGTCAGTGAAATATATTTAAAGAGAAGCTAAACCCTAAAATAAGTTTTTTGTCTGTTCTATGTATATGGTGTTTAAATAGCATGTCTACTGTTCTGAGTCAATTTTTGGCATTTTCAGTGCAAACTGATCAAATTAGCAGATTTCAGGTCAAAATAGTCACAAACTGGCTGTGTCTCTCATGTCAGCTCCAGGTTCTCTGTGACCTCAGCGTGTATTTTCCACTCAAAATGATGCACCAATTGCAGACACCTGCTGTCAATCCAATCACACTGCTGCTTTCCTCTCTGAGCCCCTCCTTTGCCCTTTTCCCAATGCTTTTCAATGAGTTTGCTGTGTTTGAAATGTGTTTGTGGGTGGAGTTTAGGGGGTGAGCTTCTCTTTAAAAAAAGCACGACAGGGCCTGGTAAGTACTTGAATGGAAGAACCAGGTGCAAGAGTGAAGCTAGCCTGTGCACCAAATGCATTTTTTTACACATAAAAAACATGCTTTTTGACTGTCCAGGCAAAGAGTGGAGCGGCACAGGCTCTAGTGCAACTTGTTTAGGCAAGGCATTTCACTGTCCATTGCCTTTTATGAATTAGGTTGATTGAATAATTGAGGTGGTCAAAGGGGCCAATGGTGCAGGTTAGTAGTCTTGCTTTCGTCTGTCCCAACGCATGTGACAGTAGTGACTGTCAAGCAGCCTGGGTGTCATGAAAGACCAATGATTAGTTCAATACATTTTTTGCTTTGCAGAGAGATGTGATTTGTTTGAAGTATAAGTAATTTGTGTTCTTCCAAAATTTTGAATTAAACTATGACATAAGTAGCATTTCTTTTGTGAACATCCACTATTTCAAAGTAAATTGCTGTTTATCAGTTGCCATAGAGAGCTGTGAAGGTGTTGTGTTATATGTCGCTTGTCTCCTCACTTAAATCTCTACTTTCACATTCCTGGAGGCTGCTATGGGAGCGAACACCCCTCCTCTCGGCACCTTTGCACCCCTTGTAAGCGTCTGTATGTGTGCATATGTGTGTCTGCTGGTGCCCCTCGCGGAGCTGTCATCACTCCCTGGCACCGGGTACACTACACAGCTGCAGGGGAACCACTCTGCAGGGATCCTTCGTTTCCATCTGTCTCCAATTCACAGTGGCACCTATTTAGAGCAGCTCTGTGCCTGTGCATGCCACGAGCCACAAGAGAGGGGAGCGGCTGGGTTTAAGCGGGTCAGGAGATACAGAGATCATACGTTTGCATATGCTGACAAAGGTGTAATAAACCTGCTATGTTTAGCTTTAATATCATATTATCACTTTATCACCACCAGCAGATTCAGTTTCACTTTTCATTTATTTTAAGATGTTATCAGACTGTCATCAAATGTCAAATTACATTAGGTAAAAGATGTGATAAGGCTGCAGGAATAATGAAGATAATGATTTATAAAAGGATATTTGTTCTTTATCTTAAATTAATTTGGCATTACAATTAGTGAACTGATGGCAGACGTTGGCCAAATATATTGTTGGAGCTATACACTATATTCTTGCATGTAAACATAAATGTACAGCATATATGCAGAAGCAGCTCCACTGCCAGATGTGGAGCCCGGGCAAGTCCTCATTTAATAAGAAAATGGTTCAATCTTAAAAAGGTTGGTATCAGTTTTCTGTTGAAATGACATTTTAAGGACTTAAAGTAATGTTCACTCAGACTGAAGATGAAAACTTTCTTTCTACTGTTCCGTGATCTGTCATTAAGCCCATTTTTCTCCATTAAAACTAGAAACCAGACCAAATTACAGGTCAGATCTGTGGAAATGGGTCTGCTGGTATATTTGCGTGATAAAGCTGACAACTTGAAAATCGTACAAAAGTTTCTGATGTCCCAAACAAAGAAAAACATGTTTTCTATGTTCTGTCTGTTTTGTAATCAATTAGGATTTTAACAGACACATATTGACAAAGTATATATTTCAACAGCAGCACCTGTGACCTTATCAATCCAGTTAGTTTGTCTGTGAGCGTAAAGCAGCCTGTGAGAGTGCACGTTCATGTACACAGCATGTTCATTTGTGTGTATTTACTGTACTGTGTGTACTTTATACTTGTGTGTGTGCACTTTATGAGAAGGAGCTTCATTTAGCAGGTGCGCTTTGACAGTTCTTGAATGCGTGCCAAGTGTGCTGCTGTTCGCGGATGAGAAAGGCAGTGCATGTGCAGAGTTGGACTGTGACAGATGGGGACGGTTTAACTTATAGAGTTCTGTTAAGATCTGGAGGTTTTCTGATGCTGCCGGTGCTGAACAGGTGTGGAGTGTAAAGACACCACAGAGAAGGTGAACAGGCCTCCGCAGGCGTATTCATCTGCTCTTTAAACCAATAAGGGACAACGTGCCATTAATACAGTATATAGGATCATACAGATTGGAATTGTGAAAAATCAAATAAAATTATCTCACCGCGAAGATTTTAAATGTGCTACAGTTAGAAAAACATATTAGAACACTATCCTACATCATGCTTTATCATTTTATTACTATGTTCAGCTGAAAAATAGATACATAGTCTAAACTCCAAAAAGGGTTTGACAGACATGTCACATTCCAAATCCATTTTCACAAAACTTTTTGAAATAACTTATGTAGCACTGTTGAAGTGCACTGTGTAACTTTTTGACAAAAAAAAAATTGACATAACTAAAAGTATACCATTTCAATGTTTGTCACAAACATTTAGATGTTTTGATACACAGAATAAAATATATATATATTTTTACTGTGAGCGGGCTTGCATGCCAGAAAATGCTCTATTATGTGGCCTGAAGGAGGTGCCCATGGAAAAGATGATTGTTCAGTTTTATTTTTTCACTTTATGGCATAACATACAACTATCACTATTAACAACGTCCCAAAGTATGGTTTTAACTTTCTATTTCTCCTTGTAGCTGATTATGCACCTTCAGAAAGTTACAGTGCACCTTTAAAAACTCTGGACGAATTGGAACAACTGAGCCGACATTACAGACTGTAGTGTTGTGTCACTTTTGTCATGTACTTTGCTTTATTTATTTTATTATAAACTCCATACATTAATAAAAAACAATCATGAAAACTGTTTTGAGGGGAAAATGTGCAGTTTTAGTTTGAATTTAAACTGTTTGCAAATATATTTTACTGCAAAAGAATTCAAATGAGTGGGTTGTAATTTCCACATTTCTAGGACTTGAGGGAAACATCTTTCGGGGGACTTGAAACATACTTTATTTGTCAGCGCCCAAACAATGCCATATTGTTAGACTTCTGTAGGAGCAGATGTCCTTGCTTTATCCTTCAGAATGACTCATGTTGGTAATATAACTCCAAATGAGACAACTGAGACACCAGGCAAACATTTTAAAAGTGGATTCATGGCATTACAGAGTTCCTGCTTTGAATACATTGACATATATACTGCTTATGAGGAACAGATTTTAAACTTTACAGTGTTTAATATGTGTTACAAGTCTGTGTTCTTGAGTTGAAAAGTTCATGTTGTTAGTGGTGTCCAGGTGTCTCTGGAAGCAGACAACAAGCCACACCATATGGTCGGCTCTCACCAGACGCCAACTGTCCCTGGCTGTGACTCTCACATGCCCGACTGATACTGTGCAAGGTGAAGAGTTACCTATGTCAGTCCTTCTAGCAATGCACTGTTTACACTCAGAAAAATTTGGGGCTATTTTAGTATTTAGTAAGCCAATTGTTGGGCTTTTCACTTGGTTCGATTTTTGAATAGTCTACATGTAATGTTATAAGTTCCAAAATTATCAGAAAACAAGTGTGGTAAAGATTTGAAAAAAAGGTGGACTTGAGCTGTTAGCTTGGTGATTTGAACTAATTCTGAAATGTATTTTTATTATTTATTAGCTAAGTAGTTCGTAGGTAATCAGGGCCAGTCACCACAACAGTCGTTTCAGAGAAGTAAATTAGCAGTCTCTGACCAGCAGAATTGAGCTCGGGGTCAGCGGGATGTCAGAGAGCGGGCTTCAGGAGGCGAGGCACTGTCAGGAGAAGCACAGTTGAGCTTGCGAAGGTGAAAATACCTTTTCTGTGCCACTTTCCAGCTAGCCTTGGGCTGAATGTGAGACACTAACAGACACTAAATACTTTTCTGTATGTTATAGGAGGGCAGAAATTGTTCTTGTGAGCCCACAAGTCACAACTGTGTTGGTAAGTTAAGGTAAGTTGATTTCTTTACTGGCAACGCTTTTTTCTCTGCTTATAACTGTTAATCGCTAACTCGTTTTGCATTTGCATGCAACTTATTTCATACCTTCTATTGAAGACATTTAGTGACTGAAATGTATTCGGTGACAACAGTGAAATTGCATCATATGCTCACTGCAAAAACTTGGAAAATAAGTTGTCCAAATCTTTTGAAATATTAGAATGAACTGTGATAAACTTTGCTGCCTGTACCACGGTTCATGTGTCAGAATAGGATTTGATACAAAGGAAATAGATGTAGTGGAGAGGAGAGGTTATCTAATGATTTCACTCAATGTATTGTCTAAAAAAAGTTAAAACGGTGTTTAAACTGTATCCTGAAATAATCTCTCGACCCCTAGCACACTTCCCGAAACCAAACTTTACTGGTGTTGAGAATGAGGCATGGAGGATATGAACAGCTAAAATGTAGTTTTTTGTTGCATTTATGTGCATCAACTTCTGAAGATAGCTTGTGTACATTCTTGTGTCAATTTTGTCTTCCTTTTAATTATAATTTCAGAAGCCACAGTTTGTGACAAAATAACATCAATACCTTGTCTGTGAAATATAAAGCTGTTGATATTATACAAAATTAGATTTTTGGTTGAAAACATGAGGCTGTGATGGCAATCTCTAGTTTGCTTCACAGTCAAAGTACTAAAAGTTGTTCTAAAGTGCACGCTTGAAAACTAGCACTGCTCTAAATGAATTGTTAGGACTTAGTTAGGAATATTTAAATAACCTCTCACTGCTTTCACAGTTTACTGCTAAATCAAGCCTAACTGATCAACTACCAAAGTTGTGACTTGAACTTCACAAAACAAACTGACCTCTTCCTCCAGGTTTGTGCCACATTAAAGTAGAGGATGTTTGCTACTGCATGCTGATTGCAGTTTTAAAGAGGTAATGAAGCCCTGATGTGTCCTCCTGCAGGCCTGTATTTGGTGAGGGGTGCCTGTGTGTCGCTGATAGAGGGATCTCTCTGACACGGATGCTCTGGCCCGACGCATCTGGAGCCAGAGCCTGCAGCCGCTGGGGGGAGATAAGGGAGGGCTCGTAACGTCCTCGCTGCCCTGCTCCCTCCTCTGCGCCCGTCCCACCATGGCCCTGACCTTATCTCAGGGGAGAAGGCACCACTGGGTCGCCTCTGTGATAGCACCTGCCACAACCAGAGCTGGCCCCTGGTGATTATGGGAGAATCATTATCTTCCTCTTCCCCAAAAACTCATTTTATACCTGCCAACATCTGAGGGGTGGGGGCCGAGCTAGGCAGCTATAACAGGTATGTGCAGAGTGAAACTTGTGCTTGTTAATGCCCTGCAGTGTGCTTTGGCATGTTGGGATTTTTATCTATAGTCAATGTTGTAGAACCAGATGCAATAAACATGTAATTTACTCTTCGACGATTAAGTTATTCTTTTGAAATACAATACAGTTGACTCAGAGAATCGACACTTCACTCCAGAAAATCCAAACTGGTATCCTTCGGTAATACTTCATGCAACCGCAGGTACCGATACGTTTTCAAAGCTACTGACAGTTTTAGAAACAGTATAGAGAAGGAAAGCCTGAAATTACTTGAAGCAGAATTGCTACTACTGTTACTACTAAAATGGTCTATAGCACTGTTCTACCTACCCAGGCACTCAAAGCCCTAACAATCTAGTATCCACTCACCCAGTGTACGAAGACAATGAGGCAATGTGGTTTAAGTGTCTTGCCAAAAGACACAACAACAATCCACTCTTGTTGTCCCACCCTGGCACCTGGTGTTCAGATGTGACAATAAAACCTAAAAACCACTGAAATGTAGCATTACAAAACTATAATCTGATGTGATTAAATCTGGACACTAAATGTGTTATATTCCCTTTATATAGCCATATTTGAATATACCACAGAAGGACCTACAATGCAGCCCTCTGACTCTGATCAATTCTGTCCCAGCTCCATTTGAGTTTGACACCCCATACTTAAAGGGTTAAGATAGCTATCTCTGTACCTGCCCATTCTCTCACAATAATATGAAACTGTATAGAGAAGTATATTCTAAAATGCATTATACTGTATATACTGTGTGTACTAAAGACACTGTTATGTATTTTCCCCCAACTTGTTCTTGGTATATTTTGTCATAACATACAGGGAACTTTTCAGGACTCCCCGAAAAACTTTGTTTGGAACGTCATTAAAGCAAACTCTCAGTAAACATTGTGTGTATGCTGCAGGATATAGCAAAATATACCTGTTCTCCAGAGACAGACTTAAAGTTTCTGGGACCCCTGTATGTTGAGCAAGAGGCTTCTTTTTGGTAACTAATTTTACAGTACATGTACTACTTAAAGATAGTCAAAGATGTCAATTTAAAACAAGACGTGACACATGGAGATACATTATTAATGACAGAACTAGAGGCTGAAAAATAGCCTTGGTTGAGTTTTTGTAAACTTGCACATAGATGGGAAAAATGCCACATTTATGGGGAAATCCTTTAGTTTCCTTTTCTGAAAAAAAGCCTATGAAGTTGAGGTTTGGTGACTTGAGTTCAGTAGTCACTTCTCTGTCCGCCTCCACACAGTGAGTTAGAAAAGCCAACAGAAGTTTGTCTCACTTCCTCTGAGCTCCTGACCATCTGTGAGGTGGTTTCAGCCAGGCCCTCGCACATCTGTGAGCTACATCCCCTCTCACTTCTCCCCCTGTGTCTCTGCGTTTGACTGAAAGTGAGTGAGACTGCATGTGGTCGCTACAGTCAGTGTACTGGAACTAGACTGCTGTCAGATGTTGCACTTCATTTAGGTTAGAGGTTAATGAGTGCTCAGGGGTCAGAGGTCAAGGAGGCGATAGCAACAGTGCCGGTTGAGTTTCACATGAGAGAACTTTCAGCTGTTGTGACTCTGTAAAGTTTATTTTTGCCACTTTGATGTCACTTGTTTGACAGCAGTCTTTTAGCATGTGGTGGGCAGAGTCTGAAGATGAACTAGAACTAATGGGGTCAACCGATAATATGAATTACTTCCAATTTATATTATGTGTTACTGAACTTCACACTGGCGAGTCATGGGAGGCCTATCTGGACTGGATAATGATGGATGAAAATTAACTTCATTTGATGCAATAATGTATGTTTATCTTACTGTTTTTATCATCAGGTGAAAAGTAAAAAATTAAGTAGAAATTGAAACCTTTCATCTTCTACAATCATTCTTTTGCTCTCACAAACTTTGGCACAACACAAGTTTTTACCTGCATGGACATTGTGGTCACAGGAAAGAAAATATTATATAGGCATCTTATTGAGACTCAGATGCTAACATACCTAAGAAGTTAGGTACAGTATAGGTATTATTATTATTATTTTGTTCAATAAAGTTTTTTTTTTTTTTTAAGTTTTTTATTTATTTAAATTGTTTCATTTATGCAAGAAGTCCAAAACCTGCCTAAAGAGAGTGTCTACATTTGCACAATCACCACGTCAACTAAGGGACTAAGACTAACTTAAGTCCACATTAAAACGCATTCATGCTTAATTAATGACATAACAATGACAAGTGTGAACGCATCCTAGATTTGGGGCAGTAAAAAGTTGTACAATGGTCGTGAATGAGGTGCACAGGGTAGATAACCTTAGGAAGAGGCGTAATGAGCTTAAATAGAGCATGCAGCGCGGGGCAACACAGCTGGTTCCTGGCAGAGGAAGCCCAGATGGAGGTCCAGGTCCTGCTGCTGTCTGCAGATATCACTGCAGCTTGGCCTCTGGGGACACTCTGTAGCTACGGCACACTTCTCCTTTGAGTGAGCGGCGCAGCAAAGCAGGAGGAGGGTGCAGAAGAGAGCACGGCCCCTCAGCCAGAACACGAGACATGCTGACCGGCCGTTAACAGACGCTCGCACGCACCTCACACACTGGTGAGACAACATACTGCGCATTCATATAGACAGGGAAGACTTGTGTTTTTATCCAAGCGAATTTCGAGGCTTAAATGCAGTTGAAAAGGTCAAAAGTCAGAAGTTAAAAGGGTGCATTATGAGGATTATCCCACTTCAGGACTTTCTGTAAGTGATGCTTCAATGCTCTGCACAACTTTGTGGATACACGCTCCCAACGATATTTGCAAAACACCTTTTTTGGACATACAAAAACTTTTATCATCGTACATAAATTGTCCATCTGACTAGTATTACAACAAGGCTACAACATGTCTGCTGAAGTGCACCTGGAGCATATGAAGAAGGCTTCTTCTTCTCCACCATTTGCCCTGCGAGTGCCCACTGTGACACTCATCAGCCACAAACAGCTCCGGGACCGAGCCAGCTCAAACAGAAGCCTGCACCTGCCCCTGAGCGCTGGAGCCTACTACAGATGCAGAGAAGGTAGGAGTGGACTACCCCGAAGGGCTGTCTTCTGAAGTCTTTTGGCAGTGTGGTGAGTGATGGAAGCTCCCACAGCTGTCAGCTCTGCTCATTAAGTCGGAGTGATTGACAGATAATCAGTTTGTGTTGACTTAGCACCGGCAGCATGTTATAAGGGCAATTTAAGGCTCCTTTGTTGAGCTGTTGCACCAACTGTCTTGTTATTACAGTAAGGAGAACTTTTTCAAGGTTAGCTATAGTACGGCCTGCAGTTTGTATTTTTGTATTAGAGTAAAACTTAAGAAACAAGGTAACATATGAATCCCAGACTTTCATCTCCTAGTTTCTAAGGAACACTGAACATAGCTGTGAGATGCGACTTTACCTGGAATGTTCCGCATTGTTACATAAATTGATTGCATAGTGTCAATAACCTAGTGTTTTGAATGAAACTTTTGTTATAATTTATATGCAAATAATAGTCTTTTGAGTCTTCTATGTCTTTATTCTAAGAACAATTTCCATTGGTTATTTACATACTCTACAGTATGTAAATGTTGGTTCATCTGTCTGTCTCCAATAAAAAATCAACTCAGTCCAGTCCAGTCAGGTCGAGACTTTACATGCAGATAAGATTATTCACTTTGGGAATTGAGAGAAAAAATCAACTTAAAGTGATCTCTCTTTTTTGCCAAACAGGACTTCCAGGAAAGAAGCCAACTCAGAAAAAAAATGTAATTGATTCTTAAAGCACTGAAAGTAGGGCCTCTAGGTAAAAACTGGCACTTAAATCAGTGAAGGGTTGAAGAAAAGTGGGAGATGCATTAAGGACCAAACATTAAAGACCTAATTTCATAGACTCTAAATATGTAGAAAGTGTCTATAAGCCAGTGAGCGGACTATTACACGTAGTGCATTACCTGCAGTGCCTGCCGTCTCTTGGCGGTAATGAGCTTTGTGAACGTTGCTGTGATAAGGCCTCTATAATTAGGCTTAGTCATAAGCATCCCCTCTGTAATTCTGTGATAAAACCCAGTCGAAGAACGTATTCATACAAATGCTCAAAGAGGGGAATCAGAATGTGTTGGCAATTGTCAACACGACTCTTTGTCTCAAGTAGTTTACCTGATGTAGCGCGGTGTGTAGTGGGCCGATGTGTGCAGACTATGAGCTGCTGTGGACTTGTGTGTCTTTGGGAGAGCGAGGCGTTGTGAGCTTCAGCAGAGGCTTCCTGTGAGGGAGCAGATGTCGCAGAGCTCAGGCACAGCTGCGACGGCCGATAACCGCAGTGGCAAGAATATGTCGGCACGCTGGCTCTTCTGCCTGGCTCTTATCAGCCCTGTGCAGCATCCACACACATACACACATCTACACACACTGGTACAGACACTTCACAATAAGGAACTGCCACCCAGTGCTCACACAGCCGCACAGAGAGACCAGATAGAGGCACCAAGGCAATGAGAGAGATGCAAGAGCAAGGACTAAATCAAGGGTCTTTGAAGGAAAAGGTGCGAGAATCCTTAACAAAGGCCTAGTTTATGTCTGCTATATCATAGACTTCATAATTTGGACCCAATCCTAATCCCCCATTGCTAGGAAAAGATGATTCTTTACAGCATTCTATGCAAGTTATTGTAACTTGAATCAAGTACTGCTTTACTTCCAGGCTCACTTTGCAGTCAGTTTACAATAAGTCTTTATGTTTTATTTCTTGTTACATGTTCACATAAAATTCTATTCAAAATGTTAAGCAATGCAATGTAACTTGACATCTTTTGAAGTACCTTCACTTTCCATGCCACATTACTCAAGTACAAGACAACATGTACTGCGGAGGCTTGTCAATTATATTTACCTGTCTTTTTGGCTTCCGTGTCCTATTCAAAGTTGATTTCTAAATTGGAATTGAACTCAAAACTTCCAAGAATCTAATACACTTGCCTTCCTAAACTTTTTTTTGCTTAATCTGACATTGTTCAGGTCTTTAATTGCTCGAACATACTGTTTATCTCAAGCATAAATGCAACAATTCCCTTGATTCAATTCACATGTGAGGTATAGAACAAACATGATTGGTGTTGTAGAAAGATAAAGGTCACAGAGGTCATTTGTTCTACAGGAAGCAGGAGCAGCTAATGAAGCTAATGCTAAATATGGAAAGTCAATGGCACGCGTGTAGGAGGGCTGGTAATAAGGTGTGTGTTAGCCAGAGGGAGCGCGGTGGGCAGAGGAGAGAGAGCTGTTCTCCTCTGTATTTCCTCAGCAGCAGCCCTGTGGTTTCTATGAGGAACAGATGTTCACTACTTGATACAGTGGCTCATCCCCCTGCGCGCCCTATCTCCTGCTCCAGCACACCAACTGTCTGCTCTCACACTTATATTGTCTCTGGGGAAATGCACCAGCCTTGACACGTGATGTTAGGTTGCTTTCACCTGACTTTTACTGTCCCTTTCCCTCACTAGTATCCTGCTCTTGAGTCAACACTTGATTTAATCCGGTGATACTTCCTTCTTTGTCTATTTGTTGGTCAGTGTTGACCCAGTGTCTCGAACATAAACCTGTCATACTTTATCACAAGCATGAGAAAGAAAAATGTGGGAGATTTTTTGTTTATTAATTGGTAACTATCATTTGTATTTCAAAGAACATGAACATACAGTACAAGCTGAAAATACTAACTACATGGCTTAAAGCTATTTAAAATTGTTTGGTAGGGTCCTATTGTCTTTATACTCTATTGAAATTAAGAATTTTAAAGTTTATATTTCCAAAGCTAGCTTTCTGTAAACAAAAAAACGGTTGTGTTAACTAACTGCAAGTGAAACATGGACTGTGCAAATCAAATTTCAATTCTGAACATTTACAACAATTTATTTCTGCAAGCTATGTTGACTGTTACCTACTTATACCGTTCTATCTCTCATTTAATAATAATGCATTGGATTTATATTGCACTTTTCAAAACACCCAAAGATGCATCACATTATGCATTATTCATTTATTCCATACTGGGTAGTGATAAGCTACTACTGTAGCCACTGCTGCCCTGGGGCAGACTGACAGAAGCGAGGCTGCCATTTTGCGCCATCAGCCCCTCCGACCAACACCAACCATTCATAAACACACCAGAGCCATACTAGGCAATGTGGGTGAAGTGTCTTCCCTAAGGACACAACGAGTATCTCCTCTGTTAGCATCACTGTGGCACATGAGGCTCCTCCAGCGGTCTCCCATCCAAGTACTGCCCAGGCCCAACATGTTTAGCTTCTGAGATCTGACAGGATCAGGCTTTGGCATGCTGGTATGGTGATACTGTGCCTTCTATCTAAGCAAACCATTGTTTGAATATTAGTGGTTTGTAATATTATTTTTCCATAATCAAGCAGTTCTAATAGCATCCAAATCACAACTTGAATGGATGAAATCAATTTATTTCAAACCTGCATACCATACAATACGTAAGGTATTGCATGGTATGTAGTACAAACAATTACACACAAACACAGTACAAAATCACGGCTTCTAAATCTGGACTTCTGTTTTTTAAGTACATGGGATTTGTCAATTCCTGGAACATTTAAAATCCCAATAAGAAAATATTTGTGCAGTGTTGTGCACATCTTAAATGTTTATTTAGATCGTTTGTCTTGTGCATGACTGCATAGGACTGTCTTTGCACTTTTCTTTGCATGTTGTTTGTTTTAATCCCATACTTCGTGTCTCAAAACACAACTATGAAAAACTAATTTTACTTTTCCAAAAAACAAAACACTGGGAATAAAGTAATTCGTTCACATTGTTACACAAAGAATAAAACGTCTAAACACATTATCCAAAGTAACGATCCATTTGTTGTACTTCACACAATGAAGTGATGTCATGCTTCTGTGTAAAAGCTCTTGTAAAGTACAAAAGTAATTTTACAGACTGTCATGGCCGCAGTAAACTGTTATTATGTAGTGCACTTGTTAGAGTTGTCATGTGGCACAAACAGCCATGAAAGTCAAGGGCATTTCTATGGATTGAATTCAGAAATCCCATCATGTCTGAGAGACTCCAACAAGCAACACTTTGCTGCTCAATTACAAACAAAATGTCAGGGGTCTAGCGGTGCAATTTGTAAAAGCAGCCTTGGTGAGTGCGTGCTTGAGTGGGCGGGTCAATGATCCGTTTCACCACGCCATATTCTCTCATAGTCATATTTGGGCAGTGCATTTCAGACTGGCTTGAATGCAATATGTTCAAGATGTTAAAATATTATGGAAACATTCTCCTAGGTCAACTATTATGACAGACATAATTCATCATTACTTCTGCTGGATTTTAAAGAACTACACAACATAGTTCGTACTTTTTATACTATGCCTGATTCAAAGGGTTCTTATTTAAAATCTCTTTTTGGTTTGGATATCTAACAGTGGAAACAAAGACAAGCTAAGCAGAATAGTAAACTATGTAAGGCAAATAATTTAACCTGGATATATTTATGATTTTACCAAAATCTAAAAAATGTGTAGAACTCAGTTCAGACTGATATATACTGTACATATGTCTAGACCAAAGACACTGGGCATCCTTTATGTGATAAGTTCATGTTAAAGGTGTTGACACAAGCTACCTGTGGCAAAGTTTAATTTGTGCCAAATGCTGTGAGAATATATGTGTATGTGCAGCGCACCTCTTTGAGGTGAAGCTGATTTTTTGTATTAATCAAATGTAAGCTCAATAAATGATGAACCTATGATAAATTTGTGATGATGAACCCATGATAAATTGTCACTACGATGGACTAGCTACTGGTATGAAAACAGAACTTCAATATTGTTTATATTTATATTTATATTTAATTTCAACCATAGATTGGAAAAAAAATGTTACATTATGTTTTGACCTGCTCTGTTTTTTAATGGGATAATGTGTTTACATGTTGCAAATCAAGGCCAGGGGTCTGAGACATAAGCCTAGGGCTGTGCAATGAATCAAATTTCACTTTTAATTATGATTATTGCTGTAATTGTTTACAAAAATTGTGTAATCGAGTAATAGTGATTATTAACTGTGACTCTGTAAGCTCTCAAATATTTCCTTGAGTTGTAAAAATAGGTCTTCTTTAAAATTGTAGAAAATATTTACGGTTCATTTTTATGATATACTAATTTTCTTTGATCTCTTCACTCTCTGCATTTAAGGAGCACTAATGCTCTGCATTTTCTCTAAGCAAATAATCGTTTAAATAATTGTGATTTCAATTATTCTTCAAAGAATCGTAATTATTATTTTCATCATAATCGAGCAGCCCTACATGAGCCCAAACATAGCATCAGTATCAGAAATCTACATTTATTTTGATAATCTGTGACTCTGCACTACATTCTCACATTTCTTGACGTACTTTTTTGCTAGTTAGATGTTAGATGCATTCTGAACTAGAATGTGCAAGTGTTCTCTCTAAAACCACTGCTGTTAAAAATTTTATTGTTTTGCTGTTAAAGATCAACCTAATACTGAAGATATCTGGGGTGGACTTTTTTTTAAATCTTTTTTATATCTTTTGTGGAAGTGCAAAAAAAACAAAAAAAACAAAACTGTCTAAATAGCTACAAAACCGCCAAATACATGTGCAAAAAGTAAATATTGCTTTGCTATGGACCTACCTCTGACAATGGAAGTGAAATGATTAAATGAACAATATCATGTAACAATTGCTGCTCAACTTGTCTCTCCAAATTGATTGCTAACAGCTACTCAACATTAGTCTTGTGTCTCCCTTAATCAAGTCAGATGTAGTTCTTTCCTTTTTCACTGAGCTGTGGCCAACATCAATGTCTGTAATGGCAGCCCATACAAGCAGGGCCGTTGTATGAGACAGGAGAGGAGAGAAGAGCTTGGTAATACAATGGGTTTCTTTTCAGTCAGCCTAGAGCCTTATCTCTTCTCAACACACCAGTCTGTGACTACCACTATAGGAAAGGATTTACAATGTGTGTGGAAATGCTGCAAGTTCTCGTTTTTTTCTCTCTTTAACCCTACTGACACACAGCGAAATTTCCATACAGACACAATGCCCAGACCTAGGCCTTGTAACTTGCACACAGGCATTCAGGAGATAGCACCAACATAATGGAGTCCACAAAAAGGTGAGGGAGTGTGGACTGACAACATTAGAGACAAAGCCGTTTTCGTCATTAATGGCATCAAAGGGGCTTCAAATTGGCGTATTATGGTGCAAAGAGTTCATCCCACCTCGTGCCTTTCTTTGTGAAGTTTATCAAGCCGGCCACATGGAGTGTTGTAGCTAACCCAGTGACCGCTCAACAAAAGGCCAAATTAAGAGGACTGAGACGAGGACGTACAGAGGGGCTGACAGGTTGACTGACGCTGTTCCCGAGGAGAATAGCGTCCTGTCAATCTCCGAGCTGTCACCTTGACGCCAATCCTTTTCTTTGGATGCAACCCCCATTGCCAACCTCTGTCACTCAAGGCCACACAAACACACACCTTATTTTTCTTTTCAATATTTTTGCATTGTGAGGCAAGCAAAGGAAAGTAATCAATAAGCAGAAAAAGTATTGTGGAGGAAATCACTATAAAAGTTTACTTGAAGAGTAAACAAAAAGCAATGCTCATCATAAATCCATATGCACTGGCACAATCAATATACAATCAATAAGAGGCTGCACGCTTATGAACCACACTGAGATGCACTCAGAAGTACCTTTGTATTTCTCGTTGTGAGATTAGGATTAGATTTCTAAATTAGGGTTATGGTTGTAGTTACTGTACGGTTATGTTTAGGATGGCAAATAAGAGTTGAGTTTAGGATTAGGAGTTAATTATATATAAACATTACAAAGCTAAGAAAATGCTACAGTGACAGATACTTTTTATCAGTTCTAATAATCACATGAATAATTGTGATTTCAATTATGTTGTAGTTTTGTTATTTTTTCTTTCCTTTAATCAAGCAGCACTATTCTTAACCACAGGGCTGAGGCCCAAAGTTGGGTCAAGAGAGCAGTACAATAAAATACATTCAGTATGAGATTGCTTTTAGTTAAAGAAAAAGATCCAAGAAAAAACAAATACATATGTATTTAGGCTAAACTTTTTAGGCTAACTTTTTTAATTTTTAGTCATTCTAATATTGTCTTCTCATCACAAACTTAGCTGAATTCTGAAAATATTATTCAACTATAAGCTATCAAAATCTCCAAGTTTAAGGTGAACCACTGAGATCTTCTATTTTAAGTCTTTGAATCATGCACATTTTTTGAGCATTCCTCAGCATCAAGCAAAGGAGATTGATTATTTCCTCCATGTAATTTCTTTTGTAGCCCATAGATGGAACACTAACTCAATTCCTTACATGTAAAACACACGGCTGTCATGCGCTTTAATACTTTTTTCTAATAAATAAAATAAAAGTATCTCAAGTTTACAAGACAACACAAATGCAAACAATACATTATTTCCTTTAAAGCTTTCAAATGACCATTCACGGCTCATTATAAACGGTCACTTGTGTGCTGTAATACATTTTTGCCAAACAAATAACATTTGTTTTAACATGAATAAATAAACACTCTTACCGTACGTTTTTGTGTCACATCAACAGCAAGGAGAGAAACGGAGAGGAAGGAAGGTCTGGTTCATCTCTGACGAGTGCAGTCTCCAGGTTTGCAGATTCACACATCTTGTACTGAGTGAAAGGAAAAAACTGTCAGTCCAACTCATGAGATCCTTCAAGTTTTTTATTGTGGAGGCTTTTTAAACTTAATTTTCTATAGTAGGACAATGCTCTATAAAACTATGATGATGCATTGACACAAGATGCTAATGAGTTAGCAAAGCAGGTGCTTTGAGCTCAGGAAATCTGTCGGTTTCCTGAAAATAGTGGGACAAAAGAAATACATGATGACTGACAACAATACTGAATTTAAGCAAATATAACATTAGAAATGAATGATGGAAGGTTGTAAGTATGAGTAAGGAAAGAATGTATGACCAACGTGCCTAAGTTCATGGGAGGTACAGTTAATAAGATCTCAGTAAAAATAACTTTAGTTCCCAAAACACTGGTGGCAGTCAGCTCAGTACAGTGTATCACTAATACAGTAGGCCTAGAAGACTTCTTTACAGTGTAGCCTACAGTTAGCCTACAGGTAAACATTGCACTTTTCTCCTCACAATTACACTCAGTGTTTAGATCATGCAACAATAATACAATGCTCTAATAATCAATGGAGTACTTACATATATGTTTAAAATGGAAAATGCCAAAGTGGCTCAAGGCCACAGTTTTTAAATCTGCTTTAGCTGAGTAGGCTAAACTTTAGCCTGTAGGCTATCTATCTGCAAAAAGAAACAAATAAACTGACCACGGACATTTATGCATTTCCAAACAAGAACAAAATACGACTGAATGATAATTAAGTCACATTAATATGCAAGCATAAACTGAACCTCACCTATTATCTGAAGTCTGGATGGCTGTGTCTGATTGTCCTGAGTGCTGTTGGTACTAGGAAACAGCGCCGCCCACGGGCTGAAAGCGGAAGTGTTGGACAAACGTGCACTCACCTACAGACCTCATTTGGATCAGACATAAACAACTGACTAGTGTACAGGACAAATAATTTAGGCAGGTCACGTTTAAGATTTAACATATAAAACTGTCACTTGTCATCTTCTTTATGATTGTTTTTGTACATTGCATTTTTTTCATTCCAATGCAAAAGAATTACAAGAATCCTCCAAGTGGTTCTGATACAAATAAGATAAGTTAGTTATTAAAATATTGTAAGTAGTTGTATTGTATTGTTTTTAGTGTCCGCAGCTGGTCCTCTGGTAGTGGTACCTAAAGAGATCGGGAGAGGAGAGCTAGAGAGAGAGAGAGAGAGGCAGAGCTAGGGAGGGGGAGAGAGAGTCTCCAGATGGTGTTTAAACGTAGACAGAAGGCTACAGCGAGGACAGAGCGCGAGGAGGAGGAGGAGAGAGCCGCGGTTAGTGCGCGCAGTGGGCCCGCCAGCTCCGCTCATCACTCAAGACTAAACAACTGTACCCAAAAGCTAAAAATACAGCAGCTGATCGGACCCTCCGACTTGTTTGCCTTGTGCGTGGTTTTGACCAGGAGAAGTGAACTCGTCTTTAGGTTAGGAAGCGATCTGCGGAGCGTCGCGCGTCTGTGTGAGCGCGCGAGAAGATAGGTCTTGAAAACGCAACACTACAACAGAAGAACGAGACACTTGGGATGTTTATAGACCACTTTCCAACACGTGGGATTGTGGCCAAACTGTCAAAACGCGGTTACGGTTTAAAGTTGCAGAAGGATTAACAGACGCACCCAGGTGGAGTCACTTCGGACACGAGGATTTGTTGACTAAAGACTAAGAGACACTTGTGTAAAAGGACACTGATATTTGTGCCTAGGATGGTTTCAACAAAGATAGAGGATATACATGCGTGGAGAAAGTTGTGATTTTTCGCAGACAAAAGAAGAAACTGAAAAGAACTGCAAAACCAAAGACATCGCTGAAGAAGGATACAGAAGCTGGGGCTTTGAAGGGCCCACTTTATTCCCCTCACTTTTAGTTAAACTAAAAAGAGAAATACCTCATAATTTATTAAACTTGGAAACCTGAAAACCCCCAAAGGAACAATTTCAGACCGTGGCTTCAACCTGTGTCTCCTCTCAAAATAAGCAGATCTGTAATCTTCAGCTCTAATAAAGGCTTTATGTCCCCAAAAATGCGCCTCGAGACTGTTTGAATCCGTTTTACAAACTCTCCGGTGTGGATTACCACCGCTACTATTACCTCAGCCTGACCTCGACCTTCACCAAGTGAGTACAAGTCTGCTTGTGATATAGCTGTTAACTTAATTAGAGGATGAATTACACTACCAAATCAGTCTAAAATCTGTCAACTTTGTGAAACCTTTGCATTTTGTTGCAAAATATTGTATGCAAAATATTTGAAAATTTAAAAAGTCTGATTATCACTTTAGGAAAACAAACAAATCAATAAATATCTAACAATGAGGAGGCTATGTTGTTTTACAAGGTGAGGACTAAAGAGCAGAACTGAAGTTTATTCAGGCTCTCAAATGCTCAGAAGATTTTTTTTTATTTGGAGGTTTTCTCATTATATTAAAATTAGTAACTTCTTCAACCCAATTTGTTTGGCTATGAATTCAAGGTCTGCATTTTTATTATATAAACAACAGCCCTCAGCAAATTGAAACTATATAATGCATTCTCTTAATATTTACATTGGTTCTTGTAATGGAAGTGACTGAGTGAGCTATCATGCATAGACTCAGTGACAATATAGTTACATTTTCTTTGCTTGTTGACATTGTGTAGTGAGAGACTGGCCCCTGTGGTGAGGATCAAAGTGGTGTTTAGACAAAGCGATGACACTAAATCTTGGCTAAGTGTGAACCAGAGCTCCACCTGGACACAGCAGAGGAGATGGATGTGTGCAAGCAGAAACACGTACTTAACTTGAAGTCAATTCAATTGTGTTTGTGTGTATGGTGTAGACGGCATATATATTTATGCTTTATTTTTAGATGAAGAAAGTTTAGAGGGCTGCAAACAAAAAGGTGGCTAGTAAGTGCCATGGAAACTGTCCTGAAGAAAGCTACCATTAAATTATAGCATAAATACATAGATGATAATAATATATTATTTTGTGCTTGGTCCCTGGCTGTGGGGACACTCCCTGTGAAGGAACAAGCCAAAGGTCCTGATCAGAGCACTCTCCTGCCTGCACCCGGTGAAACACTCAGGCCATTTTCTCCACAGGACGTGGTCCAGTATAATTGGCCCTGGTAAATATCATCTGAATAATTGAACAGCACATAATAGTCTCCAACAAAGGATAAGAGGTTGCAGGGGTGAAACCGCAGTGCAGACACCCCACCGCACATTATACCAGCCTCCATCACGAGAGATCCAGCATCTCTCATACAGTCTGTTTCCCAATAGGAATAGAGCAGCTCAGATAGGCCCACACAGGCAGATGTCCCCACTTCATCATTAAGTAGCTATCTTAAAAGGCAGCCCATTCATTATGACTCCAGCGAGTGGAGTGTTTATTCAATGCGCATCCAGCACAGGTGCACACATGCTACATACTATATGCACAAACATGTGTTTTGCCTTCAAATGTTTCCAAAAGATGTGTGTAAAGAGCATTTTCTGCACACTTTTATTCAGACAGCATTTTATCAAGACACAAAAAAAACACAGTAAATTACATTTAAAACAAAGCCACTGTTGTTAGTGTTCAGAACTTGTATTTTTTATGAACATTTCAACAGTCAACAGTCATATTTAGTGTTCATCATTTGTTAATTCATTTGATTCTGGTATTTAATTTGAAACAAACATGATTTGTGACTTATTTTAATTCTATTTTCAATGACTTATTGTAATATATATATTATAGTGTTTAATGGAGAAAAGAGCAAGCACAAAAACAGGATTCAAATACTGACCTTTCTACTATGTCCAACTTATTTTTACTGTTCTATACCCTTTTACAGGTCTGCAAGTACAAAAAATTATTCATATATTTTTTGTCATTGGCCTACTTTTAATGTTTGCCATGGAAGATTGAACCATAGATTTTTCAAACAACAACTTCTTGCATTTTCTTTATGTTCCTATGGAGAAATAAATACATGAGCTGCTTGTATAAGTGTGTGGGCCTGTTGAGTGCACCCGGTGTGTCTGTGTGGTAATTATTGTGATCTAAATGCGGGCCGTGCAGGTGAAAGCGGCTGTCTCCTAATTAATGAGGGAAGCAGATGGCCTTGTGGTGGGCGGGAGCTGCAGCGGCACAGCGAGCGTGGTCAGGTGGTCAGCACAAGACACACACACAAACACCTGGGCGGTCAACACAGGCTGCCCTCATATGTCCAGAGAGCTGTTTGCATATTGTTATGTCTGTATTGTGCAGGTTTGGTGTGGTTCTATTATTTGGTGTGTTTCTATCAGTCGTTTGTTAGTGTTTTAGGTTTGACAAAGAATGTATAGTCAAAGACGTGATGAATAGAAGTTAAATATGTGCGTATAGAATATAGATGACTGCAATGTGAGGAGGAGAGAATTAGGATTTGTCAGAAAACATTTATCTCTGTGGAAAGAGACTAGTGGTGAGAAAGATGGAGAGGTAAAGGAGGCAGATTACTGTTGTTGTGGCGGAGGGCAATGTTGCAATGAAGTAAACAGGAATATGATGGGTCATACAATTTTTCTTAAGTTAAGAGAGAACAACATATATGGCAAAGTAATGCTCAACTTTATGTCACATAATGTTTAAAACGATAGTGTGAGAAATAAGTTTTTATATGTTTATGCAAACCTGTGTAGAAATTTCTCAAAATAGAGAAATTAAATCTGAATGAAATTATATTGTGATTTACAATGTTGCTGCTGCTTGATGTCCAGAAAGCTATATATCTTAAATTGTTACACTGTTACATTTGGACACATAATTATGATTACAATAATACACTAGTACAACAATTCACTTAATTGACTATAGTGAATGAGTCCTGGTGTGTAGCCCTGGTGTGTAGCCCTGGTGTGTAGCCCTGGTGTAGTTCCAGCTGCCTCTTGCTCTGTGGCTCTGGTCCTTTCTGCCTTTAAGTCTGTTCCACATGTGTTTGACATTAGTGTGACAAGGCTGGCCGGCCTCTCAGGGGATATGGGGAATGTCAGAGAGGAGAACAGCTTCCCAACATCTGATGGAATGAGGAACAGGCTCGAAGCATTGGACTGGCCCGCTGACGCCACAGTGTGGGAGCCGAGTACTGGGCGGAGGTACAAACCCAAACCTCAAATGTGTGTGAGAAATCAAACTCTTACTGCTTTTAATCACAACAGCATGCTCAGAAGGATTCTTAAGTCATAGAGTAACATTCACTGGCCTAGTTCTACGGCACAGCAAGGAGTGTTAGAAAGTAGCACAAAACAATTAAGCATAATCAAAGCATGGGCTACATTTCTCTCGCATTATACTGTTGTCTTACTTGGTTTAAAAAAATAGAGTGTTGGTTTTATTGGTATGTCCTCTATTGACATGAAGCTACAATGCAAATGTTGTCAGTCTGTCAGAATAGCAAAGATGACAGATATACTGACACTGCACGCTGCAACAACAGCATAAAAGCTGCTATAATATTGTCATATTTTTATTATTCTTAATGTGATAAACATGTATATGTTTTTACATTCACAGTCCATATATTTTAGACAGTTTCAGCTAAACACAAGAATACACTTCCTCCTCCTCCCTTCCTCGTCTTGTGCCAATGTCACCTCCTATTCGACTTCCTACTTTTCACTTCCTCACCCATTCGCTGACCTTTGCTCCTCTTTTGACCCCTCTTCTCTCCATTGTCCCATCCACACTCTGTCTCTGCACCTACTGCCCTGCTCCTCATGTGAAACATCCCCAGTAGGAAGCGTCTCCAGATCAGAGACAGACACAGGAAACAGCTGGGCTAATCTACAGTAGCACCGAGCCCTGTTTTAATCAAACCGCCGCACAGAGACAGTATAAATGGGAAGTTCATATCGCAACTGCTACCTGATATAATGAATCCCTCCCTTTCCTTTAGCTCCACACACACAGGGTCTTTATCACAGGCAATGGGTAAACAAGCACAAAGGAGCGCACACTGAAGTTATTAAGGCCCTGTCTCCAAAGTCTCAGGACGTCTGTGAAAAAACGCAAGGAAGCAGAGATTGGGAAGGAAGGCATGTCTCTCCCTCTCTTTTTCTCTGCTCCGTCTCTGTACAGTATTTGTGAAATTAAAAAAGCTGTTATCTCCTGGAAACAGATCCCGTGCCACACACAGATGGTTCCGTCTCTTCAAATGGGAAGCTGCTGTTGTGTTACCAGTTAGTTGTACAGACCTTAATCTCGGCACCAGCCTTCCTTCCTCTCTACACACACAAGCACAACACGCACATACATACAGTAAGACTAGCTCAAAGAGATGTCCCACCCGTCTGTCTAAAGTGCTCATTTGAGTAGTGAAAAGCGCATGTTATCGTCCCAGTCCAAGATTTCCCGACATGTCCGCAGAGCAGTGGTCACTTTGAGGTGCAGGGTATTACACTAAAAAGCACTGAGGGCTTTGGGAAGGTGGGGATTATGCACACTCAGGCTCTAATGCACACTTCAGAGAGACCTCTTTAAGTAATAAGCTCTGACATTTGTGGTTATCACAGAGGAAGATGACTCTGCTGGGTTCTGAGAGCTTTGTGGCCATTGGTAAAGGATATACAGTATCTAGATTTAAGACTTCATTTCTTTTGCAAATGTAACCTTTTTTGACCTTTGGAGTTTAGTACATGCCATATTACAGTTGGCTTTCAGAATTTTATATTTTTCTGCTATATCTTCTTCTACATATGCATATACATACTAGATGGTTTATTTATTTACTGAAGTTGTTCTTAACCCATTGCACTTTATACAAGTTTTTAGCATGTTTGGTATGAAGAAGTTTCATCGAACTTTTTCTTGTTCTTGTTAGTCAGTATAGGTCATGTTAATTTGCCACCAGCTCCCACAGTTATTGGCAATGTTGTCACTCCTCGGAGTTGACTGGCTGCTCTGTTTTTGCGGCGGCGTCCCGTAGTCGGCTTGTATCCCAGAGGAGTAACTGGTATTTATTTCGGCAGCCTCCAGCATGAGCAGGCTGTAGGCTAAATGGAGAAACTGTCAGAGCTTCTCTTGAACCTGTCACATGAATGTTCCCCCTCCTCCTTGTGTGTTGCTTTCCCACTGGTCCACTGTGTGAGAGTCCTACAGGATAACACACAACACCCTGCCCATGCCTGGCTAATGTCAGGAGCTATTGTTGCCGTGCCTGTGGGCCAAATGAAGAGCTATGAGAAGACTGGCAGACTGGGAGCAGTGCAGGCTAGGCACTTGTGTTGGTGCTGACAGCTCATAGTGACAGAAGAGACGTTTAACAGTGAATCAAATGAAATACATGACATAGAGCGGCAGAGTGACTAATCTGCTGTTTGTTTTCTCATCTCTTTGACAGTTCTGTGTTCATTTTTACAGCTCTCACAGCTTTATAGAGAGAGAATAATTCACACTTATATTATGTTCACATATGTTTTGAAATAGGCTTTCTTCAGAGAAAGTGTTGTAATGCTTAATTTGCTGTTGTGTGGTCACATATGACTCCATGTGTGTTGCCAGGGTCAGATTCAAGTCTTTTGTCCTCCATAAATCAGTAGGCAGAGGCAGTGACGTAAGGGCAAACAGAGCTGTGCTGCAGCTGGCTGCAGAGAGAGGAACAGGAGAGATGAATACAGTGGGAGCGAGAGCAGGACAGCAGCTGTCAGGCCTCCGACGCGCACCTGTCACACAGGAAGTGAGCCTGGCCACTGTTTCCTGGATACACCTCCTCACACACTGTCCTGAGGAGATAGAGCTGAGCACATCTGCACCATTTGAGAGAAGGACAGGCATATCTAGTACATGTACAGTGGACATCTGCTCCATCTGAGAGGGACTGGCATATCTAACTGGACATGAGAAAATATTGACCATAAGCTCCCATATCTGCTGGCCTTTCTTAGTGTTCATTTAAAGGATGTTTGTGTTGTGGCCAAGCTTTTTGGCACAGTCAGGTCACTCATACTGAGAAACTCTTCCACAAATACAATACATGACCTAGCTTACAGTGGGACATTCCCCACTCTCTGCAGCCCCAGTAGTCTGTCTATGAGCAGGGTGATCCAAATTTAGCACAGATGTATGCATGTTTGTGTTTATGTTTATGCCATGGCATCATGCTTAACTTTGTAACTTTTCCCAACTCCACTCATCATCATAGTGTTGAGAAGTGTGTGGTCTTTTCTGACTATAGGCAAGCCAAAAGTAGACTATTGTTTATGAAGATTTCCTCCTCACAGTCTCCAGAGTGATGGTGTTGTGGTAGCTTCTCTCTGTTTGTCAGGCTTGTCAGGCTGGGTCCTCAGGAGGCTCCCCTTGCCCTATTCCCAGGCTGCCCTTCATGCCGCCTGTATGCAATTAACAGGGTAATTAAAAGCCTGATGAGCTAATTGGTACTGGGTGAGGCTGCAGGTGTTCACATCAGCACATTCATGCCAGCGAGTGCACATAAATATGATATCTGAGGAGGCGGTACGTTCAAAGCATTTATTCAAAGTGCACGCTTTGAGTTTACAAGTGTTTTGTTATTGAGAATGAATCAAATAAATATGTGTCAGAGAAGGTTTATGTAACTCAATTTGCCCATTGCTTTGCTAAATACCAAGTGATGGATGAACCATTATTTTTCAGGAATGGCTCAAAATTTTACTTTTTAAGATAAACCCCTTGTAATAGATACTTTCTATATGGAATAATGTCATCAAATACAAAAAGACGTGTAAATGATATTTAGAAATGCTTAACACAGGAGACAACAAAACATTGATAAGGGGAAACAAAGTGAGTGGTACAGTGTTTCTTTGTGTCTCGCTGCCTGTTCCCAGATGTACAAGTCACTTCCTTCTCTAGCTGCCTCTCTCGTCTCCTTCTCGTATCCTCCTCCCTCCCCCGGACCTTCTCTCTCAGTGGCAGCTGTGCTGGTGATGGCTGTGTGCCCATGGAGCAGGCTGGCTGTGGGGTCCCAGGTGGCCCGCATGACAGTTATTGATGTTCAGGTGTTCAACTCCTCTCACACAGAGACCCTAGAGCCACACACACAGGCGTCATACCCATGCACTGTATTGCACTTCACATTAGACATGCAACTAAACAGCATTTGTAACATGTGCGGTTGGAGGTTAGGCATACAAAATTGTGTCAATACATGTAGTTATTAAAGAAAAGATATTGTGAGGATGTTGCTCAAAGCAGACATTAAGGCAGTGTATATGTGATGTATGCATATGTTTATAACCATTTAGCGCTAGAGCTCTGGTCCCATACCCACTGCAGGTTTAACACAGTCCAGATGTGTTGCAGTCTCGGGAGTTGTTCTTGGCACCGCCTGCCTCAGCTGAATGTCACAAATACTTTCCTTTATTTAGGAATGGTTCTGGGTTAGTGGCTGGAGCGAAAGAGCTGGGCGAGGATGGATAGACTGTGAAGAGGAGGGAAGGAGAGGTAGATGAAAGCTTGAAAATAAATGATTAGCAATGTAAAAAGAGGGAGGTGGTACAGGACAGGGAGCTTCAGATAGAGAGAGAGTGAAGGAGGGGTAGAAAGAGGAAGAGGCAGAAAACAGCTCTAGTCTAGCATCTGGATTTTATTAGCAGCCGTTGGGAAAATCTGAAAAGGAAGTTTTTTCTGTGTGAGCACATCGACAGCAGTGATACGCCGCACATAACCACTTCACTGCCGACGAGAGGAGCCAGGCCCTCCCAACGGAGAACAGATGGTCGCTAGAACTTCAATACAATTACATCAATAACAGCTTTCACAGATATAAGCCCGGTATGACAGGATCCCTGCCGCTCAGAGAAAGAGAAACACAGCTCTTCTACCCTTAGCACCTCTGGCCTTGGATAAACGCTCTTTAATCTGTCTGTCTTCAGCTCCCTCTGATTGGCTGGTCTTTTCTCAACAATTGATGGCATATTAAAAAAAAAAAAAAAAAAACCTCAACGGATTCATGTGTTCTTGTCTATGAAAACATCCATGTCAATGTCAATCGCACTTATGATTGCTCTGTCAGTTCTGCATTTATTTTATGGGAAAATTTATTAGACATGGGAGAGAATCTCTTCAGTCTGTGTATATACTGCACATCCTATAATACACAGTTACAGTGTATAGCTGTCTTTTTTGTAAGCTTGTCCATGATGCTCTGCACATGTCTGTCTCTCGCTCTGTCATTAGTGTGAGCTGTAAGCCTCTGAACTCCAAAGCAGCTCAAGATGAAGTGGAGTCTGGGATGTGTCTGCTGAGGCGGCGTCATGCTAACACTCAGTCTTACATCTGATGTGCCTTGTATTTTCCTTAGATAACATAAAAATACACTGACAGAGGAGGGCTCATTGTAGATTGACCAAGGTGTTCACAAGGCATGTTATTGGCACAGTGCTGCTGCTAACTGGGACTTTTAATGGGATTTGGTCGGCTGGTGTGAGAGAGCAGAGGGGGTTGTATAGACGCTGTAGCCCTGTGTTTTAGGTCCACTGCACATGGGCTACAATTCCCATGTTTTGATATGAAGTCCTGGTGGGGGGGCTGGGGCCAGAGGCTGCGGCGCTGTTTGTGTGGACTCCTCAGCGGCCTGATAGGGAACAGATGTGGGAAGGCAGGCGGCCGGGCAGCCAGCCAGAGCAGCTGGGAGAAATTAAAAACAACAGCATTCCTGGAGACTGGGGGAATTACAGTGAGAGGGAGGATGTGAGAGCGGGAGACAGAGGAGCGCACTGTGGTCACTGTGGAGGCTCTCTGCGGACTACTGACGGGGAACAGGCAGCAGGGATTTAAGAGACTATTCTGCAGCGGTTAGGTGAGCTAATAGGTTGCAGCTGCATTTTAGTGCCTATACATATGCAATACAGAGATATGCCAATGCAACATGAAACTTAAATGCTTTCCTAATGGCTTTTCATTCACTTATATCTGCCTGGTTTGTCTTTATTTGAAGCAGAATTGTAAAATGTTATGAAGTAGTGCTGTAGACCTTTAGTCGTTTAGTGGATTAATCAATAAATGGTCTCTTTATTGACCACATTTTTCATTAGGCACAAGTCACAAGATTTATATTCAGAGCAGCAAACCATATAAGGCATGTTTTATCGTCAGATTTGGGCTTTTTTTTTTTACTGATGAATGCACTGATCAGATATTTGAAATCGCTTGAGCTTTCATTATTGTTTCATTGTTGTTAGTGCACATTGAGTAAACATACATAGTCAAATTAAGTATTATGTGTGAGAGCTTTGTTAAGCTAATACTTATTTATCTAAACAAATGTGACTTGAATATAGAATGTCCACAGTTGGACATATTTTCCTCCTATTTTTGCAGCTTTTGTGTTCATAATATAAATGATTTGCTTACTTATTCACAAACAATATTCAAAATATTATCTATAATGCCAGCCAGTATTTGTGCTGTGTATGGGTGTCGTTGTACAGCCTGAGATCTATGGTCTGGCTTGTCTCACAGTGAATTGTTTTTCATCTCATTTCATCATGGCACAAAGGGAGTGCAGGAGAAAAACATTTTTTACAGCTCCGACTGCAGACAGTTTCTTTGGTGAGCAATCTTTTAGTCCTGATTACGTCAAATGTGCAGACGTACAGCTGTTCGGAAAGCCAAGCAGATTGTAGCCGAGATGATGGATGCTGTTTGTGGCTCTGTGATTTGATCTTATGTCGATATCTGATTGCTACTTTTTTTTCTTATTGTCAAAAGTTGCAATTGATAATCTTTATTTGACCTAGCTTATAATGCCACTAGGAAAGCATTTTACATTGAGTGCCGTGCATCAACCTAGCTTGAACAAGGGTCCGAATTATTTTACTTCAAAAATTTGACTGGCTCAGCATATTTTAGTTTGTTATGTACATAATTTATACATTTTTGATTAGTTGCATGTTGAATGTCTTGTGTGTGGCTGCACAATTTGAGGAAAAATAACAAATTGTCACTAAATATGCTATTAAATGTAGATTTTATTATACAATGCATCCATAATAATTGACAAAATGACTGAATTATGTGTATAAATTGACAAACTGATAACCATCACATGCATTTTGGAAATGTATACACAATTGAGACAGAGCACCATCTGTTATGTGCAGAAAACCACAGGTGAAGACATTTATAGTACCTCAAAATGTGAAGTTTTGCATTTTGCTAATTGAGAGATTTCAAGTCCTTTTTCAAATAATTTATTGTGTTTCAAGATGCTCTTTTAACCACTTGTTTACTCGCTGGGTCATGAAGTTGTTCCTCAATTTAGATAAGTTGGCACAGCACACTAGGCATCACTGTAAAACAAACTACATATAGGACAGTTTAATAGTTACAAAATAATCATGGATTCTGAAGGCTTGAGAATGAATCCTTGCTGCTGTTTCAGACCTCAACCTCTGATCTTATCCTTCCTTCTCTTTGGACCGGAGCATTTCGTCCTTCAGCGCAGACCTTGGCACAGATGGCTGCAGATGGGATTTCAGACCTAGCAGACTTCCTAATGTATTAAAAGTGAAATCACCATGGCTCGTATGTAGTGCCCCGTCTCTGTAGCTGGTCAGATTAAACAGCTGTCCATAATCCCACAATGGGAGTAGACAGACTGGGAGGGCTTTTCTCTCCTCCTTTCTCAATAGCATCACTTAAGTAACCATAGTCTGATGATACCGTGGTTCTAATTCAAGCCAATAGCAGACATACCAGTGCAGCCACTTTTAAAGTCATAATTTGGAGAATTTAAGGGCCTATATTACATGCTGTGTGAAAAAAGAGACTTCCTGAAGTTTATGTCAACCCTTATATACCCATTCTGCCTTGTTTGTGTGTTTTAGGGTTCTTCAGATCTATTTATATCAGCTCAAGCGTCTGCCTTTATCTACAAACCAGTGTTTATGCTCTGAGCTCGTGGCATGAGACAAACAGAGGCATGCCCGTCGTCTTCTTCAGGATCACTGTGTCAATGGCCCTCACTGGGCTCATTGCACTGCCACTTTGAATACAGACTGCAGCAGCTGTTAAACACGTCTATATGAGCTCCTAACTTCAAGAGAGCTGTAGATTTATCAGGCTGTTTCAATTGCCTGTCAACACTTTTTAACATTAAATTTGATTATTGTATTTGTTGGTTAGTACTTTGGGTAAATACAAATCTTGATTCTTATACTTGCTGTTTTTTTGCATGTATGTTTTTTTTTTTTAAACTTGAACTTGCTTTTGTAGCCAGATGTTCTCTTTTGTAGTGCTGTAGTCTTATAGTTTTTTCAGTGTTTTTGCAGACTAAATTTTTTATTTTTATTAGAAAGTTTCATTGAAAATAGCAACAAGGAGTATTGGTCAAATTTGGAAGCAAATCAT
The DNA here is from genome assembly GCA_038363315.1 of Mugilogobius chulae. Lineage (NCBI taxonomy): Eukaryota > Metazoa > Chordata > Actinopteri > Gobiiformes > Gobiidae > Mugilogobius > Mugilogobius chulae. Next base: position 30,304,339 of record CM076403.1, read on the forward strand.
TAGCTAATCTGCATGCCTCTTTCACATATCCGGAAATGGGCTGTTTCTCGTTCATTTTCTGTATTCATTTTTGTGTGTGTGTGTGTGTGTGTATATAAACTGACTTTTCAGTCTTTCTGAGCACATGTTTGGGTCAGATAAAATGGAGAACAGTAGTGTACGTAGAGCTGGTACTGATACTGAGTAACATAATGACTTGTACCTGCAGATAACTTAAGGCTTAAGCACGGTTGATTCAAGTTAACAGGGATGTTTAATCTAGGCTAGCCATAAGAAAACCATTTCTTTGTTTTGTACATTTTGCACATGCCCCAGGAGACATATTCAAAAGAGATTTTAGCACAATCTGCAAAAGCCATCACACCTCAGAGCTCAGGTTTACATTACAGAAAGATCTGGTTCCAGCAGCTGCAGGGACACATAGTCGGACAGAGACAGTAAACATGCAGACACTCACCTCTCACATACTCTGAATAATAACACAGCTGTTTATGTACTGTCAGTATAGGACACATACAATATGTACTAAGTTGGACTGAGTAACTTTACCCTTATAAGTACTGCTACTAGGATTGAGCAATATATGCAATATATTATATATATTGAAGATATGCAAACTTGAATAATATTTATTATAATATATACGGTATGATAACAGAAATGAAAAGGTTATGTTGTAAACTTTCAACAACAAAAAAAACAAAAAAACTAAACTTAACTACTATTTTTAAAGACATGTTTTGACAAATTTATGTGGAATTGACTTACTATTGTGTGGTTATTGTTATAAAGATATGCAATTCATTTTTTCAAAAAAAATTTTGTCAATAATTCAAAATGTTTTTGAAATTTGACAAAAAGTGCTTTTACGTAATTTAAGCACAGAGGACAGACAGAGACATATGAATACAGTCACAATAAACAGGCTTTGCAGTAATTTGAGCGTTATAATCGTTCATGTGGTATGACACTTTTTGAACATTATTTTGTAAATAGAAAGATGCCAAGTGTATAGCTATTTGATGTATAGCCCGTGCTCAATGCGTGTTCTCTCGTTATAACTCAAATAACTGATGGTCTTCAATCTTCACGCATGAGTCTTGCCATGTTTGGTGCTGGCGGGCGTCTGGCAGGGCACAGACAGTGGGCCTATGGTAACAGGACGGGGCCCTAGACCAGCGTGATGGACAGCAGCAGATCCAGCTGCACTTGTCACTGGCTGTCAAACTGTCTGGATCTGAGGACAAGCGGGGACAGGCGGAGGTGCAGTGTGCATGGGACCAGGGAGGCTTCAGAGGGCTAGTGGAGGTTACTGTGGAGGGGCTCTGATTGGGATGTCAGAGCTGCGTGGAGTTGTGTATGTGTGTGTGTGAAGGAGAGCGAGAGGGTGATAAGGAGGGAGGGGAAGGCAGCAGCTGAGCGAGTGAGCAGGTGTTACTGTAGCTCTCCCAGGCCATGAATCTCCAACAAGACACAATACAAGTTTGGGCTCATGTCCACTCCCTGTTACCATTTGTTTTGCTTCTTCTATGAAAGCTCATGGACAGAATCTGTGTCTGCCAGGTTTCAAATCTGCTTTCACTTGAACCAGCTGTATCTGTTTTGGAAGAGCATGCTCTGATGTCTGTTATTTTTGTCCATATTGCAGGTAGCAGAGTGCAGAAGGCTGGAACAATGCCCGATTCACCTGCAGATGTGAAAACCCAGCCCAGGTCCACCCCGCCTACCATGCCTCCTCCACCTCCGGCTGTCAGCCAAGCAACCAACCGCACTGCTTCATTCACCCCCACCACAAGTAAATCAAGTAAGAACAACCTGCAATTTACACCTATACTTAGCATGGGTGATTATCTATGCTGTACATAATTTCTAATTATACGTTTTGTCTCCATGCACACATTAACATTATGTGCAGGTAAATAGCATAAAGTGGCTTTTCACTGGACATGGCTTTGTAGGTGTGAAAAGATGAGTCTTATAGTTTAATGGTGTGAAAACCAGTTACATCTAATATATACTGTATGTCTGAACTTTTGTCATTGGGTGAAATCCAATAATTCCCATAAACTATGTGACTTACTTGTTCTAAAAAGTGAACACAGTGAACCTACAGTAAACTTTATTGTTATTTACCGTTATGTCACAAATAAAATGCTTAATTCATTTGACAAGCTCAGTCCTTTTTTGCCAGCTCTCACAAGTAGCATCACATTCTCTGCGTACATAGCAAACATAAATCCACACTGCATCTGTCCATAGCGGGCCTCTTCCTCTTAGATCAACTGTCACTTCTGTGCTTGAATAAAAGGAGGGAAATTCCAAATATTTCTCCCTGTTGTCAAAGAACAAATGTGCATAAGTGAAACACAGGTGTGTTCCTTAAATGTCCTTTCCAAGTGTGTTTTGCTTCTCTGAATATCTTCTCTGATTAGACAAGTGTTGCAGAGTGCATGTGGACACTGCGGCTGTGCCATTGTGAGGACATTAGTGTATGTGTGTTGTTTACCAGGACTTGTGTGAGCGTAGACTACTTTCTTCCCTATATAGCAATGACAGGCCGTGTTGTTTCACCTGTTGTGGCGGGCAGTCAGCGGTCCACGCTCTCTCCTTGCACCTCTCCATATCTAAAACCAGAACACAAGTGCTGCCTGTTGGGATCACATGGGTTAGTCCATATGTGTTCAGGCGCTGCGCCCCCAGATTAGAATATGACAGGGAGGAACCGCAAACACCAGACCAGACTCAAACTGCTAAACTATAGTTCTCTTTTCAATTACAAAGTATAGTGTTACACTCCACAGTGGCGTATTGTGGTTGACTGCATTCTGAAAAAAAGCTGCAGCGGGAGCACAATTATAGTCTGGATGCCATGCTCTGTGTAAGTGCTTGCATATGCTGGTATAATGAAATCATGTCATTTTATTACAGGCACCAGCTTCTCTTACAAAGCCAACTCTATCCATTTAATCACAAAGAAAACCATTTTTTAGCATTAGCAACTCAAATTTGTATTCATTCCAAAATGTCAGAGTGACACAAAATATCTTTGACAGGCTATTTTTTAAAAGTTTTCCCACCGAAACGTAGTTGCACTAAGGTCAAAAATTGGTCAGCTTTATTTATTTGTTTATGTACAGCTTAAACTTAATATGCTAGTGATTATAAATGTGTAAAAAAGCTCGACTATTCTGAACCTCAAAGCTGCAAATCTACTTTCAGCTGGTGGACATGTGCAGGGCCAGATTTAGCTGCACACCTGCTATTGGAATAAAAGTAACACAGGCCAAAGGGCTATTTTTGGCACCTCTTTAACAAGTTCCTCTTATAGTTGTGTCCTACTAGTGAGTGACGGAGCAGGGGTGAGCAGCAACATGAAATAAAGTGATACAGGGAGATACCGCAGGGCAGGAGGCGCGAGAGAGGGGTTCGGATAGTACCACTTGTGAGACAGCTGAAGATGTGGCACGCTCACACTGATAGCCTTCAGTCATATGGCCCCTGAACAGCACTTACAGTATGAAGTCAATGGTATTCTGGTATATAGATTAGATAAAATATGCTTAACTACTTTGAAGAAGATTTTTCAATTCATCACATGTTTCTGAAGTGATATAAAACTAAATTAGAAGTCACAGTTTTCAAAAAAAAAGCATTACCTTACACACTACTTGACCAACAAATTGTACCAAGTTCAAATCCAAAATTACGATTTCTCAGTTTAATATTGAGTGCTAAAGGTGTGTCTTTGTATCATTGCAGTGTTGAACGGGAGCAGTCACTCTCCCACCTCGCTGAATGGTGCTCCGTCCACCCCAAACGGCTTCAGTAACGGTCCAGCCATGTCCTCCACAGCGTCGCTCTCAAACCAGCAGCTGCCCCCGGCCTGTGGAGCACGGCAGCTCTGCAAACTCAAGCGCTTCCTCACCACATTACAACAGTTTGGCAACGATATATCACCTGAGATAGGAGAGAGAGTACGCAGTCTTGTGCTGGGGCTAGTGGTAAGTGTCTTGTTTGATTTATGAGACCGCTGCATTGTAAAAGAGAAAATGTTTCTTTTATGTTGCGTTTTATGAAACCAAATTTCTTGTTTTGTGACAGAACTCGACACTCACAATTGAGGAGTTTCACTCTAAACTTCACGAGGCCACAAATTTCCCACTAAGGCCTTTTGTCATTCCCTTCCTAAAGGTAAATGTCTACAACAGATACAACCATGCAGATATCAACACTTAAATATGTCATGACATTTTGAATTTATAATTGTTTATGTTTATTAAAAACAACTGTCTTTTTGGAAGATTAACTATTGTTTTGCCTACCCCATCGAAGCTATCTAAGCTATTTTTTTTTTTGTTGCGTTTATAAAAATAAGGTCCCAATGTTAGCGCATTAGTAATGTTTTAAGGTGAAGCTCGCCCCTAAACTTCACTCACAAATGCATTTCAAACACAGCAAACTCATTGATAAGAATTGTGGAAAGAGAAAAGGAGGGGCTCAGGGAGGAGAGCAGCAGTGTGATTAGTTTGACAGCACAATTAGTGCATAGTTTTGAGTGGACAATACACGTTGATGTCCAACAAGAAATGACATTGGCCTTTGCAATGAGACACAGTTAACTTGTGACTGTGAATACCTGTAAATACTTAAAAACAAAGAGCTAGTTCTTATTAACACCTTATAAAAAGCTCACTAAGGAATCTTATGTACAAATATTACTCACTTTTATTATATGATTGAGAATAAAAACTTAACACGACAAGGTGCACCCAAACATGTAAGAGTTAAGAAAACTAGTGCATGAGACTTTGATACGGCCAGAAGTTATTAAAACCATTGCAAAGCCCAACCATTTCTTTCAGAACTCTTTATAAAGCCATACTGACAAGAGTAGAGTGAATGTGCTTGTGAAAGGTCCAGTCTGAGTGCAGTGTATGTGTGTGTTTGGGGGGGTCGGACCTCCCGGCACACACTGATCCTCCACATCTGGGACATCGCAGCTATTACTGTGCTTTATCAAACAGACAGGTCTCAAAAGAGTTATGTGACAGCAGTGTTACATACAACAACACACAGCCCAGCAGCTCATCTCAGACAGAGAGCGACACATGGCAGACCAGTGTGTCAAAGCACCTGTCTTATCTCATTCTGTCTCCCCATCTATCACCAGACCTATTTGTTGTGCCTTTGTAGCTGCTTTCGGCCAATTCCTGTCTCCTTAACTCTTCTACATCTACACTTGTTCAATAAATCTATATACCCTCCCACAGCCAGTTATTTCATTGGATGTCTTTCTTTGTTTGAATACAGGCAAACCTACCCTTGCTTCAGCGGGAGTTACTTCATTGTGCAAGACTGGCCAAGCAGACGCCAGCTCAGTATCTGGCCCAACACGAGCAGCTTCTCCTGGACGCCAACGCCAGCTCACCCCTGGACTCCTCTGAGATCATGCTGGAGATGAATGAGCATGGGAAGAGAAGGACCCCAGATAGGTAAACTTACAGGCTCAAACAAAAACATATGCCGTGAATTACTCTGAACTATTTATGAATGCCAAGTAACAGAGAGGCCATAAATCCTTGTTGTGGGAGGTGGAAGTCTGGACAGCCTTAATGCCAGGTTGCCTTCTGCCAGCTGTCTGTGAAGGAGGCAGTGTGAAGTAAGACAGAGGAGAGGAGAAGTGATTAGGGAATCAAGTGCGGTACAGTGGATGTCCCCAGCACAACCCCAAACAAAGCGGTCGCTTATTTAACCAGCTTAAAATATGGCGCAAAACCTTTTAGAAAATTTTTCAATTTCTTATTTTTTGAGGCAAATCCCCTAAGCAAATCTCTAGCTTTCTTAGTTTTTTATGCTTTTGTATTCACATTTGATTGTTGTTTTTTTTTTTGTGTGTGTTTTTTTTGTTTTGCATTAACACCCAGATTATTCAGAGAATCCAAACGAATGTAGGTACGATAGACTAGAACCAAAATAAATAAATAAATGCATATATACGGTACATACATAAATACATATATTCAGATTAGTATATAACAACATTTGAGATCAAGACACCAATTAAAGAGAATATTGTTATTTTGACATTCTTGTTTTAGCTAAATACAGTTGTGGCCTCCTGGTGCACCACTCAAATATCCATTCACAAATATGTCTATATTAGCACGCATCCACCTTTGGTACATCAATGTATCTGTTCTCCGGCCCCACCCTCCCCAGGCCACTCTCCTCCCTCCTCTCTGGCTGCCTGACCTGCAGTCTCCCAGCAGCTGTCCATATGTCAAGGCTGTGTCCAGATGGTGATGTGCTGACCCTAACACTGAGCACATCCCGGGCGCAGTGCGAGATGGTGGGTGCTGTGCGGAGGGTGAACGCGCAATCCCACTGTAATCCGCACACCTCCGCCTCCTGACCTCTGCTTCATCAGGCAGCTGGGGAGGGCCTGGATTGAGTACAAGGGGGAGGGGGTCCACTGGGCTACAGCCAGCTGTTCTTGCAATTTGCCAGGTACCAGAGGCCGGGCTGTGTAGGGTAATGTACTCAACATACACATGGATAACCACACACATTAGCGCATCCTCTCTACATGTTGCATTTATTTGATCCGCTTGAAGATTTGAAGCCTGTCTATTGCCGTCCAGCTAAACAGATTAATATCAACACTCCCATTTAAACTGTCCAGATGGCGGAAAGACACAGCTTCACGTACACATAAACTAAAGGCACACAAATAGATGAGTGCCACTGAACATCTGCCAAGCACACAGTATTCAGTCCATGCCCCTTAAGCTTAAGATTGTAGCAATACACAGAGAGATCTAAGAGTGGGTACAGGGATCTAGATTAAAATTAGAGACACACTACAGTAAATGTGGGCTTTGTTTGGATAGAGTGTACAGATGTGCTGTGGCTTTGTCTTACTGTAACTGAACAACGAGGAGAGAGAGAGGTTGTTCTTTTATGTTTGTAAACATCAAGGCAAAAGACTCATTAACCTTTTAATCTGCAACTCGAAGAGAATTCTATCTAATGGTGCACACATGCTGTGCATTGCAATGCACAGTGTCTATTGAGTATTCTTATCTATATGAAACTGAGAAGCTGTATCTTTTATGTTTTGTTTTTTCACATGTGTACCTATTTGTGCTGTAGAAATATATTTATTGTATTTTGTTTATATATTCTTCAAGCTTGTGTATGGTGTTTTTTAGTGAAATGTGAATAAATATAGTGTAATATTACAGATGCTCCTAGATTCCCAAGCTATGCGTCCCTTTTGTATTTGACACTAGATTATCAAGAGGTTTCACTAACGCTGAAAATACTTGGACACATGTTCAGGAAACAAAATGCACAATAAACAATCTCTGTACATTGTGTCTCTGTGCAGGACCAAAGACAGCTCAGACAGAGACCTCCACCCAGAGCATCTAGCTAAAAGACCGTGCACCATCAGCCCGAGCCAGCGCTTCAGCCCCAGCACTGGACTCTCCGCTCATCCGCCCCCCAACGGCCTCTCCACACACCCACCAAACGGCCTACCCCATCCGCCGAACCCCCAAGTAGGACCCCAGCACTACCGCCTCGAGGACATGGCCCTGGCACACCAGTACAGAGACGCTTATAGACATGGCGAACACCGAGATGGGCGGGACAGGCACCGACAGACAGGTATAACAGCTGACAGCGGTCACATGGCTGCATATAAACCGCCTGTAATCACATGGGGTCAAGTATAAGGCTAGTGTATGTAAGTGGGGTGCATGTGGAGAACAAAGGCCAGTTGTTCGTCCAGTGTGATAATCCTTATGGCAGTGTGCCTATAATAAGCTCACCACCATACATGCCTGTGCGCTACAACTGTGACATCCATATATGCTGCGTGCTTGTGCTTACCCAAAATGAGAGATGACTTCTTTGACAACCTGTCCCACTTGGATAGGCTTATGGTCCGGGCTGCATGCTGTAAGCCTGTGTTTGTGGATTGAATGGCATTTATAACTGCCTTTAAATGCTGGCAAGCTTGATATCTTATCTTTAGTCTGTCAAGTCTAGTCTACATATCATCTAATGAGTCACACAAATTAATGCAGATTTGCTAAGCTAAGATTAATAAGCAACACATTTTTTCTCCTTTTTTGTTCAAGGTAAGGCTATTTTTTTGTAAATTTAAATAAAAACTTACAATATCAACATTGGGATAATGGTTAATTGTACAACCTACACCAACACAAATGCAGTAATATAAATAATCTAAATTAAAATAAAACAATTGGAAGAAAAAAAGGAGCATGATCTTGAAACTACTATGTTGGACTACACAGGTGTTTTTATGGTGCATGTGCTGACTCTCTAACATAGATATCTCCTTTGTCTTTTTACTGCAGCTGTGCATGGAGCTCGCCAGGAGGAAGTGATTGACCACCGGCTCACAGACAGAGAGTGGGCAGAGGAGTGGAAGCACCTGGATAATGTAAGTCATACTGTTCTCTATTGGACTGTAATAAGGTCAGTGGGTGAGGATGGTTCTGAGGCTAAAGATGGCATGCAGATGACACAAGACACTGACCCTGCCGAGGGAGCTGTGGACAAACAGCAGACTCTCATTAGGGAACAAAATTGACAAAAACACACAGACACCTTTCTATCTGGCTTTTTGGCACCCAACACCACCACAACATCATGTAGACAAGACTTACTAACGCACACATACACTGCGCATGGACACACTGGAACAGAGGCCCAGATGGAAAGCTGCGACCCAGCCGAGAGTAGCTCCAGCTGGGGAGAGCAGCTGAGAAAAGAGCTGCAGTCATGGAGGGAACCAGGATTGGACCTCTGCCAAATTAGAAACACTTCAACAAAACAAATATAGCTAACTCAGGGCGACAGAAGGGGTGAGATAGACAAGGGACAGAGAGACACAGAATAAAGATGCATTGTAATGAGAATATGCATTGAATGTTAAAGACAGTGAACCCATTTTACAGCCGGCAGCGGTGGGAGCTGTTTGAAAAACTGTGACGCTGTTTACGACAGACTGAAAGAGAGAGGAAATCTGTTGAGTTGGCAGCACACAGAGCAGAGGGGTGGAAGGAATTGGATCAACTTTTTCATCAGCAGGCCAGCTGTTACATTACCATTGTTGTAAGGCTGTTCCTGCTGAAATTTAGTGAGAGGCATGCAAGCCTCGAATTAGAACACAGAAGCAGAGATGCGCATACTTGATTTTGTTGACGTTTATTGTTGCCCAACAAGGTAGCTTTTATTCTACAATGCATTCAAATTTACCATGCCAACAACCGCATTCATTGTGGTTTTGCACAAAGGCAGTGGAAAGACACAAAACTTCTACAAAATCTATGATAAATTTCATTCAGTATGCTGGAAGATCTTTGTAAAAATTGTGTGGAAGTTCAGTAACTCCTGGTACATATTACCTATTACACAATAATCTTGTCTTGTAATGTAACTTCTTGAAGCATCTATGAAGCTCAGCATTCTCACTGCTTTGAAGATTGTCTTGGTTACAGAACGCAAAATGTAGAAAAATCCTTATATTAAAAGATTTAAGAAATAAAACAGGCTAGCTAACCAATTCAGTCCAAAAATTCCATCTAAAACCTATAGGCAAAACAACTTTGTGGTTTATAAAGTTTCAGAAACAGATTGAAACAGATTTTAAACTAATGTATGAATCTAAATGATAATAAAAGTTGTTTTTTTTCTGAAATTTCCATGGAATTTTAAAGTCAGAATCAGTAGTTGCAGAACCAAGTGGTCAGTCTCTGTTGAGCTCCATAAAGATCACAGATAACAACTGTTCTTTAATCAGGTCTTAATGCTTTGTCCCTTTTCTGCTCTCTTTCCTGTAGCTCTTGAACTGCATCATGGACATGGTTGAGAAAACGCGACGGTCGTTGACAGTGCTACGTCGGTGCCAGGAGGCCGACCGCGAGGAGATGAACCACTGGATCCGGCGATACAGTGACGTTGAGGAGATGAAAAAAGGTGGGAGTAACGGACCGCACTGCCTTCCTCCTCTTCCTCCTCCTCACCACAACTCCTCCAACACAACTAGCAGCAGCGAGCCACTGCCCCTAGGAACCAACTCGGCCGCTGAAAGGCAGACAGGCAGACAGACAGGTAGACGAACACAAATCAGAACATACACCGTGAGGTAGGGCTTCACTAGAATCTAATATATAGCCTTACAGCTTAGCAATGTAGGCGCGGACCTAATGTCTCCAACCACATTGAATCATGTTCCAATCATTTGTAACTGACTGACAGGAAACAGCAAAATGATCTGAACTGAGTCAGTCAGGATTTACATTTACAGTGATTTGTCTAATCCCTTTGTGAGATATTAATAAATGGAATCTTCACCTTCCTTACAATTTATTAGGGATTGAATGAACAAGGGAAAAAATGGTGTGACAATTTTTCACATGTAAACAGATTTTTGGCAATTGTATCTTGTAGCTTTAAGATTTTCTGACATGAGAGCTTGTCCTATTCATAACTAGAGCACAAACAACAAAAGGAGAGGCAAGCACGTTAGTTATTGTTGATTATTTGGGAATTAAATGTTTCTTTTTTTTTTGCATGTTACAGAAATCCACAGAGACTTCTTGCATAGGCCTCCCTCGGGATACCTGCCTGAAGAAATCTGGAGAAAAGCTGGTAAGAATTTTTCGAATCTCTTCAGAATATTTAATGATATTGAACATTCAGTATACCCACTATCACTGGTTGTCTTGGTCCTCACACTGGCTAACTGAGAGGGATAGTACAGAGGCCTCAGAGCCATAGGTCCATAAGGTCAGAGGATTGGAGGTCCTCTGTGTCATTAAGGCTAAACGCTCTCCATCTGTCACTGCTATGAAAGGCCACTGCAGTTAGAGCTGCAGTGAAAATGCAGTCACCTGGCCAAGGGCAGGCCGCAGCAGCACAGCACAGGTTTATCTGGAACAATAGTTTCTATTGTCTCAGATAATGTGACAGCAATATTATATATAGCAGTATGTATGTATAAAAAACTTTAATGATAGTTTTACATAACAGCCAACTACTTAACATTACTCAAGCCTAAAGACTAACTTTGTATGATAAATGTATGGGAAAGTGTGTCCTGATAGCATTTGATTAGAATACAATTTCTCTCATTGTCTCCTAATATGTGTAGACAATAGATGTTTCAATGACTAAACAGTTGTGAGATTAAGTTACCGTATTTTACATAACATAAAACTAATTCACAAACATTCTTGAGTTATGCTACACTTTTTCCTAGACATTATAAACAATTCAAACAGACATTTTAGATTCATATAATAGAAACATCTTATCCCTTGTTTATATCCTGAGAGGCGCAGGTGAGCGCGTTGCCTGGCTCCTCTCGTATATATTGCATTTTAGATGGAGCCCATCCCAGGAGTCATTCTTCTCAGCCCTGGTTCCACCCCAGTCCCAGCACTATTATGTAGCAGTCATACTCTAATACCCTGTGGAGGGGAAGATGCTGCTGCTGTCGGCAAAATACTGTGTGCTGCATTTTCACCTGCACAAAAAGCTCTTTTAATTGCAGTTGTTTTTCATACAGGTACTACTACTACTACCACAAGCATCCCGCTCTCCCCAGCACTAAAGCACCTCCAAAACAAGCAGGGTGAGTAATTCATCTCACTCAAGCCCGCTCTTCTCCAGAAAAAGTGCATGTGAATACTGTATAGAAAACACAGCTGATGTTTAAGATTGTGCAACTCTTTCTTTTACATTACACATGTCATATTGTAATCATCTGATTATGTAAAGTTCTGTAATGACATGTAACTCAAATCTTTATGTCCTTTGCTAAATCATGTACAGTGCAATTTCATGTTAATTACCGGTTGCTAAGCAGATTAGATTGATCTAAATTAAATGCATCAAAAATAACCTAATCAAGGCAAAGCTTTTTTTTGGTCAGTTTGCTCTGTAAGTATATAATCTTTCATGTGGAACAAGCAAAATGTTCCTATCTGCTCTCAAAAGACATTTTATTATTTCAATATTAAATAAATACAAATATTTCAAAAGACCATTGCAACTTCAAAAGCGTTTTTCTGCACAGGGTTATCAGTATCTCTCCTTAAAGTAACTCCCCCACACATAAAACCTAACAATCTTGGACTAAAAAAGAATTTGAAGGTTTTCACTAAAGTATTTATTGTCTGTTTTATTATAATTTTAAGTCTGAAAAATGCACATGCACATTTTAGTCAAATTAATTTTACTAAAAAAATAAAGATATTCAAAATACCCTTGGTAAAAAACCTTTTATCTAAAATGTGACCAGAATTAATCTGTCCATGTTTCAAATTTAGCTGACCTTTAGCCACTTTTGCACATAAATGCTTTATTTCTATACCAAAACATGACAGGATGAAAAACGTGTAATACAGTTTTTTTCTTAAGTGAGGAAACTACAGCAGAAGTTTTATATTAAGCCCTGTTTTTTAAGAAAATGTAGATATACAGTGCAGCAAAATGTCAAAAACGTACGATAAGCACGTTTTCGTAATATAATTCTTCTTCGGAGACAGTGTTGTTACATTGAAACACATAAAAAAAATGTATTCTATATACCTGCAGTTTCCCAGTGTGCAATATTCTTGACATCATTAAAAATATTGTAACCAAACAAAGAATTAACTAAAACGAAAAAGACTAAATCAGAACTTAAAAAGCATAATCATTAATGAAGTAATATAGTCAATTTCAGTGCTCAATTATTTAGAGTGTGAACTGAACACCAATGTGTCACTTTGACTTGTGAACACACCTTTTTCCTCTAATTATGCAAACCACAAATCTATTGGTCTGAATCAGGTCAAATGATTGCTTCCTCTCACAAAGTGTGAAAAAGTCTGCAGAAGTAACACTGTCTTGCCAAATCCCCGCTGAATTAAATGTTAATATTGCTGCTCTTGTGTTTTCCATTAAGTGCTAATTGCCCCAGCATCTGCTATGGCGTCTCCTTGATAAGAATTAATTAAATTTGCAAACTAATCTTAGTGGTGTATGCATTAGGCCAGATAATTGAGAAGCACAGGATAATGCAGATAGTGTTTGGAAAGTGGTGAGTTTGCAGCAGAAAAAAGAAAAGCCGAAATCAAAGGTCTGATAAGGGTAGAGCTGAAATTAACTCAAGATGTGTTTTTTTTTGAGAAATCTAATGATCTGTTACATTAGGTTAACTTTTTACAACCATTTTATAGTATGCCGTTTTTGAGGTGAAAGTGAAGTTATTTAATCGGTATTACAAAGAATCGCTACACAAATATACATATACATAATTCCAACAAACCTGGCCAGTGGCGCATTGTTGTAAAGATCATCTACATTTATTTATCGTTTTGTGTGTTTTTTTTTATTTCTGCCCTGGTTAGCTGTAACTAATAACTTTCTAGCATTAATTTGTATAACTGATTAACTGTGTAAATTTAGAAACCTATTTCTCTGGAGTAAGTTTCCTGGTATAAAATCATGTAGTGTACATTTGTTGTTCAGTATGCGGCCAATAATGAAAGACAGCAAAAATAATCACTCTTACCTCATACTGGGAAGGGACTGCGGGATGTTTCTATTTTAAACTACCATCTGGAGTCAACACACCTGCCTGTTGTAAACCACATTCTTTTCTCATGTTGTTTATTTGCAAGAAAAACAAAAAAGTCTCTAATGAAATGTACTGTATATCAAATCATTTTACTTTAATAAATGCAACATCCGACCGTTTTATTGGAGGAATGTTCTAATTTCCAAACTGTAATGGCGAGAGGACAGCTATTGAGTGGGAAATCCCAGTGAATACGGCACAAAGCCAAACCACTAACAATATTTCAGAGACATCTGCTTGTGACAGATTAAATTATTATGACCAAACATGTGGGAGTTAATAATTGAAGTCAATTTTTTGGCTGCAAGGTTTAGCATGATGTACATCTGCCAACTACAATATATTGCAACATAATGGTAGGTCAGAGGGCTAAGAGGAGAGATCATATTGGGATCGGTTGAATTTAAATAATTTCGTCCTCCTTCCAGAAGAAGCTGTGAACGAGGTGAAGCGTCAGGCCATGTCGGAGCTGCAGAAGGCGGTATCTGATGCTGAAAGGAAAGCTCATGAGATGATTTCTGCTGAGCGCTCAAAAATGGAGAGAGCCCTGGCAGAGGCAAAGAGACAAGCCTCAGAGGACGCACTAACAGTAATCAACCAGCAGGAGGATTCCAGTGAGGTGAGCACAATATCTTATTCATGCCAAAAACATCCTCAAAACACATTCTCCCTTCTCTATCTTTGCTCCCAATTACTGTCCCTGGGAAGTCCTGACCATGTTTTATCATTAGGCACAGCTGGCTCAGTATGGGCATCTCTGTATTGTCATATTATTAAAGCAATCGAGGCTTGGTAAATATGGCAGACAGACGCAGATGGCTGGAGCACACTGCCAGACTGAGACTATTACAGAGCAGTTGACCACCACCTGCTGGCAGCACAAGTCAGTGGTCTTGGACCCAGGCTTAATAACAAATCCTTACAGACCACACCACACAAAATCTCTTTCTAGGCTCAGCAATTCCAAAACTAATGTTTTGTGCAGAAGACTAAGGTCTTATTAATAATTCTTCCTCCTGTTTCACCAGAGCTGCTGGAACTGTGGGAGGAAAGCCAGTGAGACGTGCAGTGGCTGTAACACGGCTCGCTACTGTGGCTCTTTCTGCCAACACAAAGACTGGGAGAAGCACCACCACGTGTGCGGTCAGGGCTTGCAGGGTCTGCCCGGGGGCAGCAGCGTCCCCTTGGGCACACCTTCCTCCAGCTCCTCCACCTCGTCCAGCGCTCCTCCCACTCACTCAGAGAGCACCCCGCCTGGCCCGCTATCCCTGACAGTTCAGAGCAGTATGGCAGCGGGGGCAGGCAGTGGAAGTGTCAGTGTCTCAGCCAGTCCAAAGGAGAGCAGTTCCAGCAGTGCCTCTCGTTCCACGACCCCAGCCACACCTGCCCTCCTGGAAGCCACCTCTCGCTGACCTCTGACTTTTGAACTCTCCTGTTTACTGATAAGACATTGCCCACACTTCACTAAACCAAACTGAGGAATCTCCATCGCACTACGCTCCTCCCTCTTCAGTGGTCCTTGTTTCCCCACTTTCTCCAAATGCATCCCTCTGAATTTCAAAAACATATCAATTATGTTTAGCCAAAATATGAGTAAAACTTGAAGATATGCCCTAAATAATGATGAATGATGTCCACATTAGGACACAAGACAAGGGCTGTTGAACTGCAGCTGTCATAAAGAAAGAATAAAGCACTTGGGTAGGATTTCCCTTTAATTTAGTGAATATAAAGTGAATGACACCCAGCCTTGAGACGTGCACTACTAATTCAGACTATTTACTTTAATATTGACAGACAGAAGATGTAATTTTTCTGTCTTTTAAAAAAAGAGGGAAACCAGTGATGTGATTCATTCCTCAGACAAACAACTTAGTATTTATTTAGTTCTTTCTGGCTTTAAGGGAAATGAAAAGTCCAAATATTCTACTTAAAGAATAACGATGATGAAGATATGAAACAAATAAATTTTAAACTGCTAACTACCTTGCTAGCGAGCCAAGAAATCTACACCGGACTCACCTCTCTCACCATTGTGAACCCAAATGAATTCAAAGATGACAAATAATAAACCTGATCCAAACTTTTGTATTACACTGCCAAAGTGAGTAAGTAAGCGATAAAGGAGAAGCACTCATAACCAAACGCAAAAGCAACACCACCTCCTCAGCAGAAAAGCCAGATTTGAGAAGACTTAGCTGTAGATACCCACAGCTGTCAATCAATAATGGCTCAGACTGTGAACAAGGACTATGCTGTGAACTACAAGAGAGACTTCATGGATTAGATTAAACCCTGCCACATTGTGATTTAGGTAAATGGTAACTACGAATGGACAAAACAAGGAGAAAGGAAAGACAGCCTCAAAGGATTTTCGGAGCTGCCAAAATCTTAACTCTCTGCATACTTGCAAATTGTTTGTAAGTAGTTTTTTAAAAGCTCCAGTGCAACAAGGAATAGCTGTTACCTTTACCACCCTTTTCCAAAGCATGAGACAAATAGAGCTTATCGAAGTGACTGGCGGTGTAGACTTGGTTCTCCTCTTTCTACCTCCCCTTCGCCCCAAATCTTCCTTTGACGCTCTTCCCTAAAGACTACAAAATGGACGCCCAAAACTCCCTGAATCCTGCTTTGGACTTTTCCTCACATTGCAGTGGGAAACACACAGGACTTTTACTTGCTTGTAGATATCGTTCCTCTTTTCAACTTTTCAATTATGTCTCTTGTCGCTGATGTCCACATGTGCTGCCCGATTGTGTATATTCTGAAAAATTGACTTTGTTTTAATTCAGCTACTTTTTGTTTCATTTCATTCATGTCAGTTTAAAAATGAGCAGTGAACTGAAGAGTTAGGATGCTCTTTGAAGGGAAAAACTGTCCCACGTTGTACTTATTGTTTGATTTGTTGTATCTATATTAATGATGAAATGAAAGCCCACTTGTAGAATATTTTGTACTGCTCGCATTGTAAGACAGTGAGAGGACAGAGGTGCAATATGAAGAGAATTCAGCTACTGAATGGAACCTCAACAACTGCCCATAGGGTGTCATATAATATAGATACATATAAATATATTTAAAACATCAGTAACTTAATTAATGTGAATGTACATAGTATTTAATGAGGTCCAAAAATGTGTTTGCCAAATAACAGAAACCTTTAAGGATTAAAGTCAAGAATATGATTTTTTTTTTTCACAGTACATTTGTTTCTTTTATTTTTGTTTTAACATTTCTCAACTGAACTCAACTGAAAAAGATGACCCAAATGTGGGAGAGATTGTTTAGAACAGAAGTAATGTGGCTCCAAGGATGAAAACAGAGCATGAATAGGTGCTGTCAATCTTTCCCTATCAAGAGAAAACTCAAATTGTGCTTCAAAAATAACATAGCACAACTAAAGCTTAAGTAATCTATAATAATGCTGTCTTTTTACAAATAAAATTAATTTTAATATGGCATCCAAACTTTCCCTCTCAGACATCCTTGCGCATGTCGTGTTATGTCAAGTGAGATGCAAGGAAAACTGACATTTTATATTGTCTGAAGTGATATACCAGTGTTAAGCTAAAGCTAATTTGACACACAATAAAAGGTAATGCTTTTATTTTAAGTTTTTTTGTAGCATACCGTTTTGCTAACAACCTTTCCATTATTATGGTTAGGCCTACTCCTTTAAGTCCTTTCTGTAGCAAAATGCGGACCAAACAAGAAAAACAGAACATCCTTTGGCATTGCAGACAATAGGAAAAGTTGTTAACTACACGCATAGATTCGTGCCATTTGCTTCTTGACATCAGTGATTGCTCTTCATGACCCCGTTCAGTTCACGCACCAGCTACCTCCAGTGACCATACAGCTAACCACCAGGAAACATTGGCCTGGGTTTTTGTAAAGCACGGCTGAAATGCAGACATGGATTCACACAAAACAAAAAATTGTGGAAGGAGTTGTCACTTTTGCAAGCAGTTTTCACTACATAACATTTCAAGTCGACCTTACCATTACTCTACCACTCCAGACTGGTTACATGTAGTAATGTGCAAAGGTTTTGGGAAGTAGAGTGCTTTAAATATCCATTTGGATTTAGTTTTGTATCCAGATAATTGTTCAACCTTCCCAAGGTGTTTGCACAATACTGCACACGCCATATCTTTACTGTATAAACTGTTTCTTCAAAACCTTAACATGCCATTTATAGTAAAACCAATAGCGCGCAAACCAAAGTTACCCTGCCATTGCTACACATGCTTTGATGTGCTGTTTGTTGCCAGATCTGTAATAATTAAGTTAGATCTCTCCTCCTTGCCAGTTAACCAAAGCATCTGATGTACACATTACACATGAACAGCAGTGAATAGGCTACATTTTTCACATGTGGAGATCTTTCTTAAGCAATCAAAGCTTTTGTGAATAGTGCTTGGCTAAAACAATATGAGCTTCTTCTTTACAAAGCCTGATTACAGTTACAATGCCTTTGCAGAGATATAACGAATGCATGGTGGATGTGTGATTGTAATTTTGAATGGCAATATATTATTTTTTTTATCCTTTTGTTTATATAGCCGAAACAAACTACTTGAAACCTTAAAGCTTTAATAAACATCGCTCTCAAAGTTGTACAGAACATTACATTACATCAAATGGTGACAAGGTCTTCTCTCGATACATTGCGTTTTTCCATGTCTGCAAGTAAGCCATCACATAAAACAAACCAAACACAACCTATCCAACAATGACCAAAATACAACCAAAAGCATTTGTGCAACTTTTGTTTTTGCTTTTTGAGCACAAAACAGGTTGGCATATTTTAATTCATGCATTTTGTTATTCAGACCATTTGTGATGCTTTATTGTTGCTACAAAGATGTTGTAAATGGCAAACACCGGAGGGCTCTGTCAATGGTGGATTGTGAAATCATGTGATATTTCAAAATTTGGTAAGAAATGAATGAAACACAATACAGTAAAGACATGCTTTTGGATATATTTTGTTTTTTATCCTGCTCCAGAAATGAAGTGTCATTTACTCAAACTGAAAACAAAAGCTAAAAGTGGAAATTGTGTCTTGAAAAGCCATTTCTCTGGACGGTGCTGTTTCTTTACTTTGAAAAGTATTGTTTCTGCATAGGGAAGCATACTGTATTGTGCAATAATATGGAAAACACATTCTAGGAAAGGTTGACTCTTTGATTTTTCTCATTTAGTTTTCATTTTCCTCCTCAAAAAGGTCATGTTGCTGTTTTTAGATGAAGTAAACTGTGCCAGATGAATTAAATTCTGATTTATATTTATTTCTTGCATGCTTTCCTCCCTGTTGCTATACTGCTCTTTAACTGTTCGCTCTGTTGGATGTGTGAAGCTGTAAAACATTCTAATTCAGGTTATTGTCTGTGTTGAACAATGTAACTGTGTAATTAAAACATGAAAGCAAGTATTTGTTGTGGATCTCATTCAGTATGCATGCTTACATTAATTAAATAAAGTAAATTTAGGATGAATTTAGGGAAACTTACTTATTGTAATTAGTATTCCATCCACAATTTTACCCAAAGTTGGTTTTCAATATTTATAAATATCTGCGTAATTTTGGCTGCAATTAAGGCTTGGATGCATTTAATCTGTTGTCAAGTTTATCCCCACCCAACCCTTTAACTTTACTTGTGGTAATGGCACTTATTTGGCAAACGCCATTAGACCAATTAAACCAATTGGAACTAAATGCAATTCTAAACATCAATGCATAATACTTAGTTTAATGCATCACAAAATGCACGTTTATAGTTTTAAAAATTCTAGCTTTTAAATTTTTTTTTACAAAAAATAAATAAAGCACTTTTTTTTGCTTTTTGTTTTGTTCTCACATAAAAATTTACAAAAATAAATTTAGTCTACAGTCTTTGAGTAAATAAATAAACTAATTAATTTTACATTAATAAATAACACACTGCACGTTCAAAAGAAAAAGAAAAAGTTATGAATGGGCGTGGCAGTGGGAGCCTTGTGCCAGCCGTGCCAGCACGTGCCAGGACGCCAATCATCGTCAGCGGCATCACGCGTCATGCGTCCCAGTCACACAGGTGATTTCTATTACAGCCTGACTATCCGCGGTCAGGTGTGGAGCGTGCGTCTCTTTTCTGCGGGGGCTGCTCTGTGGCGAACTACTGCGGTTAGCTTTGCAGATGTGCAGGTTGTGCCGTGAATATGGCGGAGAACCACATGGATCCAGAAGACTATATGGGGGACGATTCCTTCGGGGAGCATTACGCAGAGGACCCTGTAAGTGAATGTATCATTATGGATTGTCTGAGATCCTGTGTGGAAGTAACGTTAATCATGGCCCTGAAAGGGGCAAAGAACGCTGTACAGCTTTTAATTGCGTTGCATTTGCAGTTATTTATTTTGTCAATTATTATTGTGGATAAAAGATGCCGAAATGTCAGGATTCTGCTCGATATGCCAATCATCTTTGCTGCGTAATGTCGCATTTCCGGCAAAAATGTGGGGCAGTGTGCCATATTTTACTTTTGGTGGTTTTCTAGAAATTCATTATGTGCAGATCATAAATTGGAGCTGATGCAAAAAAGGAGAATTTGGGATGAAATATTACAAGTAGCTAATAATCACAGTTAAGTATTTTGTCCATGAAATGCCAAAACATTGGTCTGTTGGTATTACCTTCTTGCTGTGAGGATGGACAGGTTAATGTTGGACTTGAAGCGGACAAATAAAGAGAATACACTCTCTTTTAAGTCTAGTGGTGGATCTTACACTGAAAAAATATCATGGTGCACACATTTAAACATTTTGTTTCTACAGGAGTTGGCAGCCATCAAGGCCAGGGTGCATGAGCTGGAGATGGAAGAAGAGTCAGAGCGCCTCAGAGAGGAAGAGGATGCTGTAGATGCACATCTGATGACCAGCAGCCCTCGGCTCAGTGAGCCCAAAGGTCTCTACTACCCTTCTCTGTTTTGCTAAATACTTTTCATGCATTAGGGAAGTCCAGAACATATTTTTAGCCAGGTGTGCAGCTTTGCAGCCTCCAGGCAGGTGAAGAAACGCATCCTTCACCATCTGGTGAACACCTGGGACGTTTCAACGTGGCCTCAGCAGCATTCACATGTGCCTCATCACTGCCCAATGAGACGAGAACCAGAAGGGTCCTCCTTTCTGCCTCCAGCCATTTTCTGCCTCCGTAGTTCTCTCTTGTCTGTTTACGTCTTCTTTCCAGTTTAGGGCTTTGAGATACTGTATGCATGGGCAAAGTGATGAAATCAAATTATCTTACTGCAATGTTAATGTTTTCTTTGTTCCACAGGACCCTTTTACAACATGACACCAGAGGAGAGAATAGACGCTGACAACAGATCAATCTACGTTGGAAATGTAATATTTACAGTTTAATTCTATACCCAAATTTTAAAGTGCAAGTTTAATTGGAAATTGAAATGCCAGGTGGATTATGGTGCAACAGCAGACGAGTTGGAAATCCATTTCAATGGCTGTGGTCCAGTGAACAGAGTGACCATTCTTTGTGACAGATTTTCTGGTCATCCAAAGGGGTAAAGACCTACAAATAAAACTCATTGACAGTAATGGTTGTACACTAATGTACATCATTAACTGATCGTTTCTATATGTAGCTTTGCTTACATTGAGTTTTCTGATCGAGAGAGTGTGGAGAGTGCCATTGGATTGCATGAGACTTTGTTTAGGGGTAGAGTGATAAAGGTAAAATTCTGATTTAAAAAATGTATTTGACAGTTGTGAAAGTCCTCAAGTTTTGATATCTTCTACTATGGATTTGCAGGTTATGCCCAAAAGAACAAACATGCCTGGCATCAGCACAACAGATCGCGGAGGTCATCGTGGAGGCCCACCCAGAGGCAGAGCACGAGGTTTTCGCCCTCCCAGATACCCCAGCAGCTCTCGAGGCAGGTTCAGGTACCAGACGACCAGACCACAACATCAGAACCCACACCCATACTATGGAGGCCCTCCTGTGGGCAAGAGGCAGTGGGGACAAATGGATTATCACGAACAGGTGCCTAAACGTTATCCTTGTCTTCTTCTCATCACTCCACCATCAGAAGAAATGGGTGCTGAATCAGCTGGACATCACTATCCACACCAGCGCTAAAATTAAAATTCCTGGTTTGAATGATGAACTTACTTTCAGGCTAGCAAATGTTTACTTGCACTGAATAAAACTCTCGAAAGAGTTTTGCGCATATTAAGATTATTGCATGGACAATTTACAGCAGTGTCTTTTATTGTAAAAGTATACTTGTATTGTAAAGTGCTTTGGGTTTGTTTGTGAATAAATATTCCAGTATTTTTACAGGCTTGATTTATTTACAAATTCATAAATTACATGCACAACAAATGCTCAAGAAGAAGGCTATGTACAGAGAAAATCCTCATGGCAACAGTTAAGCAGTTTGGACCATCATCCCAGACACAATCCCATCAAATGTCCTAAAAATGACGAGATATTTAGTTTTATTTTTACAAGTCAAAAAAAGATATATAAAATCTTACTTTGACTGAATTGGGTCTCCAGGGTTGTGAAAAGGGTTGCACATGACATCGGTGAAAGAATTGTGCAACTTCCTAAACATCTGAAAGCAAAGTTAATCCATTCATCAGATCTTATCAAGTAAAAACAATTTCAAAATCTACTTACGCTTCTAATTTCATTGTCTCTTAGTGATGTATTCGATGAATCCACAACAATGACAAATTTTACTTTGGAGTTTGTCACATAACCATATCTAATGTAATTGTCAAGTCTTTTTCTTACACTGTAGTAGTTCATTTTTTTTAATCCAGTAAGATTTGGCAAACATTCAGATTAGTTTTGCACAAAATAAACAAATGAGCTCTGCATAATTAAATCTTGGGTTCACATTTTAAACTACAAGCCAATTTTGTCTTTTTTTTTTTTTTTT
Organism: Mugilogobius chulae; assembly: GCA_038363315.1. Classification (NCBI taxonomy): domain Eukaryota; kingdom Metazoa; phylum Chordata; class Actinopteri; order Gobiiformes; family Gobiidae; genus Mugilogobius; species Mugilogobius chulae. Next base: position 30,326,953 of record CM076403.1, read on the forward strand.
TTGCATATCTTTGATAACATCCAATCACAAATGAGTTGATCAATACCTCTTTGGTTGTCAAGTAAATTAAGACTGTCACAATTATTTAGAAAATATTTCATGATTGAAAAAGTGAGAGGTCTAATTGCCATTCCAAACTCTGTGTCTCAATGCAAAAAAAACTAAAATGTTATTGTGCTTTGTGACTCTGTGTCTGTGAAAAAAGCTAAACAAATATAGCTTACTTATTAGCTTATAGCTTACTTATTGCAGTTATCAATAAACTTAAATTCTGTCACTTTATTTAAACACTGATATTTATCTATGGATAACTCCATGAATGTGCCATCTCTTTTCAAGGGGGTCATGTTAATAAAGCGTTGTGAGTGCTGCAGTATGTCCCTATGGGGCATAAGTGGAGTACACTATCTTTATAGGTCATTTTGAGCAAACACACACGTTATTCACAGAAACAAAGAAGGATACACTTTGTAGTCTTCAGTTGGATAAAGCAGACCCAAATACAGCTCTCTCTGATCTCCAATAGATTTGCCCACAGCTGATATCTTCTCTTCCACAACATCCAGAGACGTGTGGACTGTGTAATGAAATTTCAGTTCATTTTGAGTGGGAACACTTCGGATATACAGGGGATAGTTCTATAAAAAAGACAAGACAGGTCATTTTACAATGATAAAGTAAACTGCGCACACAATTCGTTCATTTAGTTAGCATAGCTATCTTAATGACAGATTTGAGCGCTTTTCTGAACAGTTTCACGGCGCTTCTCTATTACGACAGAAGACAATAAAAATAATTTCTAACTATCAACAATCAAGAGGCAATATTATGCATGCAAAATAATTTTAAATGTTTTCAAATGCGTGGTGACACAAAATGCTAGCTAACACTGCTAGCTTCATTTCGTTAAAATGTTCTGATCGTCTCACAAACAGACAAACAATAGCCTAAGACCTACACTAGCATGTAATTACATCGACGAAACGCAACAGAAATATTATTTACACCTCGATATAGGTCTTTTACAAAGATTTATGTGCAAAATACCTCTTTTGCGATCACAGCTATGCACACCGCCATGTTTACTTCCTGCTTATCCTCTAGTGACGGTCACGTGACAAACTGAGGGTAACTGTCTGGATGCAGAAAAATACTTCAGAAGCATTAAATATTTTATATAGCACAATTAATGATGTAACAAAGCTATATGATTCAAACCTAAAACCGCAACCGCAGTCAAGGCGTTTGGTTACAAAAACATCTGGATTTCAGACTGATGCGCGCATGTCTACCTGAACACGTGACGCAAAAAAAAAAAAAAAAAAAAAAAAAAAAAAAAGGGAGAGAAAACTTCCTCAAGTAGATGCTCACATGATTCAACTTTAGCAATGAGCACGCTGTCTGTCTGTACTACTTTGACTCTCTTTTATGCTATAACATGTTTTTATCTGACAAAGACAGCTTCAGCTGCCAGGCCCCCAAACATCATCATTATGCTTATGGATGACGTAAGTTGGCTGTTTTTATATTAATGTCATAATCTTGTTTTTAACTTATTATGTTTAATGGTTGTTTGCTAATTATGGGCTGTTGTTAATATCTGGACTTTATTTTCAGATGGGCTGGGGAGATTTGGGGTTCTGGGGCAGCCCTCTAAAGAAACCCCAAATTTGGATGCCATGGCAGCTCAGGGGATGTTGCTCCCAAACTTCTACTCTGCAAATCCACTATGTTCCCCCTGTAAGTCTTTATCTATGTCGGTATTCAAAGAGTGTGAACTAGTAGATCTTGTTTTGCAACAACAAGTATCTCGCAAAGATGAGTTGCATTTTAGCACAACTTATTTTAACTTATTTTCTAATAGCTAGAGCTGCTCTTCTTACTGGCAGACTGCCTGTCAGGAATGGATTTTACACCACCAATGCACATGCCAGAAATGGTACAGTACTCACTCTAAGTTGTTTAATATATTTACAAAACTTGTTTCTGTTATATGACAAAAAGTTCTACTTTTTACAGCATACACACCACAAGAAATAGTTGGAGGAATTTCTCAAGATGAGATTTTGTTACCAGTGATGCTGAAGAACAAAGACTATGTCAGCAAGATAGTTGGAAAATGGTAATAACTAAGTGTTTGTTTTTTAAATGCTATAAATTTGCAGGTGTATTTTGTTCACAATTTGATAATTTGTTGATATCTTATTTCATGATGACTTGATGACTATAACCGATCTATGTAATATGACTGTTGAATACTGTACCAGATTTGATAACTTTTTATTCATGTTTTGTCCTTCCAATTATAGAAACTTCAAATTCTACAACAGATGTAAAGAAAGTTACTATTACAGGTTCTCTTACAGAATTACTTGTTTCTTCTTACTTTAGTAATTTCTTTGCTCTAAAGTTCAAGTTTCAGCTACTGTACCAACTTCTGGTGACAATCAGTCATTGGGTGTGTTTGTACATGTTGTCCATGACCTTGTCGTTATAAACTACATGGTTATTAATATTATATTACACATTTTATGTTTCTTTTTATGTATAACAGGCATCTGGGCCACAGACCACAATACCTTCCTCTAAAACATGGGTTTGATGAATGGTTTGGTGCTCCGAACTGCCACTTTGGTCCTTACAACAACAAAGACCGACCTAATATTCCAGTGTACAACAACACTGAGATGGTTGGAAGGTAATATTCTAAATGTCATTCATTAAAAAACTATGACCAACATGAGTTTCACAGCTCCTTTTCTCTGTAAATACCAGTTGTGCTCATGTAAATAGTTTTAAACCAAATAAAAAGTCAAATCGATTTCACTATTCATGGACACAAAAGTTTAATTTCTGTTGTTACTCTTTGCTAAAAAGTACACCGCTATATATTGTAACAGAACACATATTTCACCACAACCTTAACAGGTTAAATTATAAATTGCTTTGTGAATTTGTGTTGCAGATACTATGAAGAGTTCAGGATCAACAAAGATACAGCAGAATCTAATCTGACACAGATCTATTTGCAGGTGAGTCTAGTAGCTGTGACATAGGTAATCACGAATATAAAAAAAATCATCTCTGTAGTATTTAATTTAAAATGTAATTTGAAATATATATATATATATAAATATACAGAGTTAGACAAGATGTAAATGTCCCTTTGAGGATTTAATCAAGTACTAAAATATTAAGGTACTGAAATATTAAAACAAATACATTTATGTGTGGACTCCTCTAAAAGTGAGTAAATCATTTTTTGTAGGAGGGTTTAGACTTCATTCTCCGTCAGACAAAAGCTCAGAAGCCCTTCTTCCTGTATTGGGCACCTGATGCCACACATGGGCCAGTGTATGCCTCTAAGAGCTTCAGAGGAAAGAGCCAGCGCGGAAGGTACTGTCTTTTCACTCATGTATCTCCATGGAAATTTTGTTTTTCTGCCTGGATCACATTATAGTATTATTATTTTTGTCCATTGTTTTGACATACTTCTCTATTATAAAAGACACTTTGCAAAAGAGCTTGACACCTTCACTTTTTCAAATCAGGCAAAATAAGGTTCACATTCAAAACTGTTAAATTTTCTCTCAAGAGTTTTTAAAAAATGTGTCAAAGCGATTGAAATAAACTGCAAACTTAAATCTACTGTGGGTGATGTATTTGTGTTTTACAGATATGGAGATGCTGTGATGGAGCTGGATTATGGTGTGGGTCAGATTTTGTCATTGCTAAAGTCTCTGGGCATAGACAACAATACTTTTGTGTTCTTCACCTCCGATAATGGTGCTGCTCTAGTATCAGGGCCTGAAGGTAAGTTTGAGCAAAACTAGTCTAAATATTTTATCAACTTTGCCTAGGCTGTAATGTGTGAAAATGTTTATTTTCAGGTGGCAGCAACGGGCCTTTTCTCTGTGGGAAGGAGACAACTTTTGAAGGGGGAATGAGGGAACCAGCCATTGCTTGGTGGCCTGGACATATTGAAGGAGGCTCGGTAAGAAACTGACTCTAAATCAAATGTCCCTTTTCATATTAAACTCTCCAAGATCAATTTTCACTTAACTTGGTGAGAAGAACATGACTTGTCAAAGTATTATTTCCTGTAATGTTTTATATCAACAGTTCTTCAGAGTTACAAAGCAGAAGTAAATTTCACTCCCACTGTCTTCATTTTACACTTGTTTACATCGTTTACCACTTTATACAGATACATAACAATGCTTCAGGAGCTTTAGCGCTGTGAATACAAAAGATCATCTGTTTGATTGTAGCAGCAAAGTGTGTGGGTGCCTTTTACTGTTTCCTAAAATACTGGATTTTTGGCAAGAGCTGATCCCCCAACTCTTTACCCCCTTCCCAATTTAACCCCCCACCCACACGGTGATCCTCTAAGCCTATGCATTCTGCAAATGACTTTTAATTGTATTAGGGGCAGCTGTGACACGGGGCTGTGACGCAGGGGGATTTGGTGCGGAGCGTGCGGAGGCTGCAGTCTGCGCAGTAAGCCTTGCCCCTGGCTCATCTCACAGGGGTGTGCTGCGGCCTGATAGCACTGCAGAGGAGCCAGGGAGAGGGGGATTGGGAGCGTCTTAAGCGGCTAATCTGTTTGTGTGTTTGCTGAGGTTGGATTGAGCTGTAATGAGGACTTCAGTATCTGAATATGCCAGGCGCGCAGGATAAAGGAACCAGAGGAGGAGGGGGGCAAGGAAGGAAGCAACTAAGAAGTAATGGAGGTGGTTGGTGCAGGAACGAGAAGGACGAGAGCTGAAGAAGCTGGCACTAGCTGCCAGGAGTGATTTTACATTTGCCATGCTCTGCCACTTTTTAATTGACCGCTGTTTTTACATTTGCATGTGAAAGTGTGCAGAACATGTCTGTGTCCTTTGTTTTATCCCACATGCCAATGTAGATGCTTGATTAGTGGTGTATGTAACTACTAAACAGAAGCTCCATATTGAAGTGAATACAAGCATATGTACATAGTGATGCACAGCATTGTGTATCACATGAATGAATGCACTGGAAATGGAGATCTACAAATCCTCCTTGAGGCTCTCAAAGGTTGTGATGACAAAGCTGCTTTATGGGACCTGTAGTGTGGCATGGATTTAGCACTTTTACTGCTTGGGCAAAGATCAAAACCTCTTTCATTTCTGATACAGCACTTGTGAAAGTTCTGTTGATTTGCTTGCTATAGTCTATCTATTGGCTGCTCGAACAAAGCGTGGAAAGCAAAAAAAGCAATGCAGGCCATTGTTTAAAGGCATTTGTTGCAGTTTAATATTCAATTGGGACACATAAACGGGCTTTAATTTCACAAAAGTAATGCAGTTGAAAATATAAAGTTTACATTACACAACCTGATGTATGAGAACGACTCAAAAGTGTAGTGGAATGAAGCTGCTTGGTATAGCTGCATTCCCCCAGTGCCTGAAGAGGCCAAAGCTCTGCGCACAGAGCAGGGGGTGTGGGCGGGTCCTGGCCCTGCACAATTGTACTGTATCCCATCTTCTATTGTTGTCTTTTATCAGACTGTGCTGTGGACACATGAGCAAAGCAGCAAGAATAGGGATTGAAGCACTGGTTTTGTGATAACCAGCAGGAGTCACAGAGCTGGAAGAGAAGATGAATGTGATGAAACAATAGAAACAGTACATTTTTTGTCATAAAGGACAGAAAGACAAGTATCTCATATTTGAAATAGTACCTGAAAATATGAAGCTCCATACAATGAATTATTACAATTCAGAAAGTTAAAGGACCAAATAATGTCTCATTTGTTGCTTTTAGTGGAAATCAGTCTTTGGATTCTTCTGTCCTTTTGTCCTGTCTTTAGTTTAGTTGCTGTGTTTGCATATATCTGTGAGGGGGACTTATAAAAGTGAAAAATGGAGAGGAGCTAAATGTGTTTGTGTGTGAGAATGAGTGTCTGGATGTGCAGATAGATCAGGGAATGCATTGCAGAGTCTTTTCCGCAGCTAGTTCAGTGGCGACAGAAGAAAAGGGAATTCATTTCAGTGCTCAGAGTTAGTGTGTGTGAGTGGAGCTGTGTGTGTGCCGGCCGGCGATAGCAGCAGCGGCACATGGCGGTGCAGCTGCAGAGCCCTGATAGTGCTATCTGATTGTGAGCGTGCCGTCTCCCTCTAAGGCTCGCTCAGGAGAGAATGGAACGGAAGATCAAGGATGACAGCAAAAAAATGGCATTTTATCTGAAAATAGTTCAAAGTTTATAAATAAAATAAAGCTTTTCAGTGGGACTGGGAAAGGGAGATAAAACAGCAGCTCACTCCAGCTTCAGCGCTGCCCGGGCCGTGTCCTCTCAATACTTTTACAATTTTCTCATCCAATAAACTAATTTAAACACGCATTTGGAGATGTGAAATAAACTGGGGGCCAACTAGTGACTAAAGACACACATATCACATCAACTAGGAAGTGAAATCAGGTTTATCATGTTGTATGACTTTTTGTATATATAAAAACAACATAGTTTTGTTACCTTGCCAACATATGTTTTTTATGATTTATAGGTGAACTTCCAGCTCTCCAATGTTATGGATCTTTACACCACAAGTTTGGCTATAGCTGGCATTAAAGCTCCTGATGATCGTGTACTGGACGGACTAGACCTGACTCCTGTTCTGTTAAATAACTCTGAATCTCTCAAAAACAGGTAAGAACATCAGTTTTATTTGGAGCTCGTATCTCACTAAATACCTTAATAACAATGACATTTGGTTATTTTTAGGCCCATCTTTTATTATCGTGGGAATGAGCTGATGGCTGTGCGGCTGGGTCAATACAAGGCCCACTACTGGACCTGGAGTAACTCTTGGGAGGAGCTTAAAACCGTGAGTCGCCTGCAGACTGTGTCCTAACTGTTTTATTTGCTCATCCTTTTGTCTCTCGTAATCTCCCTCCACCACACAAACACTTTCTCTGCTGGAGTTATCTCTAAAATGCCTCATCAGTTGACTGCTGTGTACATCAGAGCATAATGAATATTAATGAAGAGCCCCCACATCAGCAAACTTACATCATTCATCAACTAGTTGACGTGTTTGTTAACTCCCGTGTTTTTTTCGTCCTGTCTGTTTATGTGGCTTGCTCCCTGCTGTAGTCATTTTTTTGGTATCACAGAGCTCAAAAGACAGAGGCAGCAGTGTCTCTGTACTAATTACTTGTGCGCTGTTGATTAGATGTAGCAGAGGAGCTGTGACTCTGAGGCAGGACACGAGGGCGCATCTTCACTTGTCTGTCCATAAAAACATGTCCCGCTCGCCTCTTCTTTGATCCAGTTTGTTTTATGCCCCATCGGTCGCTTAAATTGCTCTCTCCTTCAGGGCTGCTGAATCAATAGTGGCCTCCTTTATCAACTCATGTGAACTGAAGTGGAACTTCACAAATAATGGTGTCTGATTGCTTGTGAGTTCCCTATTGATTGGTGTGTGTACATGAAAGAGGGAGAATAGGAAAAACATGCACTTGCATGTTGTGCCCTTCATACAAATGCCCATGGTGGTGTTGAATGGGGCAACTCAAACTGCTTGTTTACTTACTTACTTACTTACTTACTTACTTACTTACTTACTTACTTACTTACTTACTTACTTACTTACTTACTTACTCACTCACTCACTTACTCACTCACTCACTCACTCACTTACTCACTTACTTTAAACAAAATTGTAAATACAATTCATACACTAGATCCCTTTAAAAAAGTTATATCATTACCTAATTTTGGTTGGTCTGAATCCTTTCAGTGACAATTTTTTTGAAGATTTGTAACATACTTTTTATCATTTAATTTGCTCCATTTGGCCAGAGATCCAAGAAAATAAACAGGGGAAAAACAAAATTGCTGGTTAATAGCTGCTGAAATTGTTGCTCTGTCCGAGCTGTATTCTTGCTGCTCAGCCATGGGGAAAATGAGAAATTTCACAGGGTTTAAAAGGCTCTCATCAAGTTCTCCCGAGGCAGAACAGTGATGTTAATAGACTGTCTCCAGTCTTTTGTATCTGGGTTATATAAAATCAGCTGTGTTGCTTCATAGGATAAATTACTGCATAAGTCGTTTCAAGGCTTTATCAAATCTTTCGTGTTGGTGAATGAACCGTATAGGTTGTCTTCTGACACCTGTGTATGCTAGATATGTTTGTGGTTTTAGCCATGGAGCTTTTTCTCTTGTTTATTTTTTATGCATTGAGCAATCCAAGCAGTTGCATTATCATAGTGCTAAACATAAATATGTGATGTATACAATACACATAAACAATGTGTGATTATAATGAATTTGTTACATAAAATGTTTGCAAAAGTTTTTGAAGAAAAGTTAGATTTCTTCCTCACGCTTCAGAGCAGCTGGAGAATATTACCTTTTCCAAAAAATCCATCTGGCCACCCCTGGGTGTCTCTGCACCTTATCTCGTAATAGCGAGCGCTCTGTTCCACTTTGAAAGCGGCCTAGTTGTATCCATAGCATTAATGTCAAGGAAGATAGGGAGTTCTTCTATTCAGTCTCACTACAAGAGACTGTCGGAAAGATACACACAGCAGGCTTTTTTCTCGCTGCTCCTCTGGGATTGGAGTTACTTTTTTTTTTTTTACTTTTCTGCATTTCTAAGCTGTTGGCTTCACAAGACAGGACAAGTCCAGATCAGACGAGGTTGTGCGGGGCGGGGGGTCTCTATCTTCTCACACACTCACTTGCTTCTATATGTATTTTTGAGGTGCTCTGTTTAGTGATCACAGAGGGGTGCAGCAACAGTGGCTTACAGATGAATGCATTCTCAATATTGCTTCATCAGAAAGTGTGTGTCTGTGTGTGTTTGAAAGCAGCGGCACATCTCCAGGGGGTTGTGGAGGAGTGAGAGAGACTCAATCAGCTTGTGATCACTGCCAGACTGGAGAATGGAGTCAGGACCAGGGCTCACAGACCTTACTTATACAGTAGACCCTCTTTATGAGCTGTAGAGTCTAATGGCAATGAGCGATAGATTCTTATTTATTCTAGCTTTAATGATGCATTTTCAGTTTGTTTCCATTGCAAACGAGTCATTTCAGAGGTAGAATTACTTTTATTAGGCATATTAGTAATAATAATTGAGAAGCTGACTACCTCTTCAAGTGTGTTCATTGTACTCCTGTGTTTGCTTTTGTGAAAGAGTGATAGTAATTTTGTACTTGTAGAGCACATTTTCAAGCAATCTCTCTCTCTCTCTCTCTCTCTCTCTCTCTCTCTCTCTCTCTCTCTCTCTAATAAGTCTTACAAACTCATGTTTAAAAAATCATAAAAATTAAATACACGTAATTAAAACAAAAGACTATGCGTGGTGTACATTAACACAATAACATTTTCATATAACCTACAAAAATCAACATAAATGATTCATATACACTACCTACATTTACCCATTCAAATTAGAAATTTCTAAATTTGATGATCTATTTTTAACATCTAGTTTTGTCATTTGGTTTTGCAGGGCATAAACTTCTGTCCTGGTCAAGAGGTGCCTGGTGTGACCACTCATGATCAAATGAACCACACTTTACTGCCTGTAGTCTTCCACCTGGGACGAGATCCTGGAGAAAAGTACCCCATCAGGTCAGGCAAAACTACTAATACTACTGTTAGTACTAGAAGCACTGAGGTATATTTTTGTCTGTTGCTAACATGCTGCATGTCGCTGTATGATCAATGGTGATTTAGTGGTATAGAGAGGTGGAGTGCATTGATTTGCTCAGCTGCTGTGCGCCTGATTACACTCTCGTCTTTGTGATTGCAAACAGCTCAGTGAAGATCACAATCTGCCTCTCGACCCTCGGCAGGTCACAAATGCAGGAGAAATGGTGCAGCTCTAAATTGAGACTGAATGCTGTTTAATGGGGTTTTGTGTGTCTCTGCTGCGACTCTGGACGAGAGTTAAGAAACACTAAGGATACAGACAATACCTGAAATGTATAATTTAGTTCAAATACGATAACATTAGAAAGCTTTTGCTTGTCAAAATATTTCTTGTATCTATATTTAAATGGCCACTATAAAGGATGGCTATACTGTACTTGATTGATGTTTAGACCAAACATAATTCCTTATAGTAACTTGCTCTGACTAGATTTTTTGTGCAGCTTCTTCTTTGTTAATTATACTCAGGGCTGCTGAGGACAATTAATTAAATTTTAATTGTGATGGGGCTTGGGACAGTACCATATTGTTGATCTTATACTGTATATCATGAAAACTGCGTGTGGTGAAATTTGAAATATTTTGATTTTGCAGTGCATTACAACAAATATTCAAAAGAGGCAGACAGTGATTGTGACAAATTCACTGTCTGCCCCTGTCACAAAACAGGGAGCAAACTAAGCATGGACTGTGGAGAGGCTAAGAATGTTGACATAGATGGGATGTGAGGAGTGAAAACAGCAGAAAGAAACAGAGGAGCTCTCTGATGAGGTCCCCATAGCCAAAGGTTCTTACTCCTTTGTGGCCATACCTGCATGCTAAAGACTGATTCCATCAGATCTCAGAAGCAAAGCATGTTAGGGCCTGGTTAGTACGTGTATGGGAGACACACCGGGTGGCACAGAGGGACGACAGGATTGGATTGCGGTTGTGTCCTTGGGCAAGACACTTAACTCACACTGCCTCACTGTCTGCGTACACTAAGTGAGTGGATACTAGATTGTAAAGCACTTTGAGTGCCTTGAAAGGTAGAAAAACAAAACACTATTTTTACCATTTAAAACAAAACTTAGAACTATAACGTAAATAGCCTAAAAAAGAAAAAAATATACAAATGACGCAATTGTATATTTTTTGTTTTAATTATCAAATTTTTTTCTTTTACACAGTATTATGAAAATGCAGGCTTCATTGCCTTGACCCAACTGAGGTCAAGATAGTGCTGTACGTGTCTAGGTTTGTTTAAATAATCAGTTGATTGAGGAAGCTCAGAAGAAAGAGAAAGAAATTTGACTCTTTTAATGTGATATGGCAATCATTTAAAGTAAATTTTGTTTGTTTTCAAAATTGTATTTATTTATTTATTTTTGTGTATTATTGGTGTAAGATAAGATGGTGTAATCAAATTACAAACTGCATTTGATCAATATGAAGTCAGAAATTTGATACATTTTTTCATTTATAACTCCCAGCTATATTTAGCTTCATTATGTGCAGGGAGTGAATAATTAACACAGTATAAAACAACTCTGAGTGCTTAGAAAAGTACTAAGGATATTAAAGTATTATTAACAAACAGTCAACCCTTTATTTTCTCTCTTTTCTGTTTATCAGTCCATTCTGGGTTTTTTGTGAAACCTGTTTGAGCTACCTTTTAGCCTTTATATTGACACTAAATTCAACCAGCCTCGCTCCATGTAAACAAATACCAAAATCTTGATCAACTCGGTCTTCAAGAATAGTTTGCCATAATTTGAACATAGCTATTTGTATTTTGTGCAAATTTTAACTCACATCAAAGTGTAGTTTCCTCCATTAACAATAAAATATGCAATTCACACACAAATTGCAAAACTTCCCTAAAATAACAATAATACTAATAATAATGGAGCTCTAGCAGTAACAATAAAATGCTAAACCACCTATAATGTCTATAATGGGTTAGACACTACACCTTTCTGCAAGCCTATATCAATGCAATCTGCTTTTTCAATCATTTTACTCCAGAATCTGGCAGGTTTTGTTTCACCGCTCAGAGTCTGTCCTTCTTGTATCCATGGGGGCCTCTCTTCTCTGTGTGTGTGCGTGAACGTTTTGTCCATGTGCTCCTCAGTCCCCCAGCTGGACCGACTGCCCAGATATCATTAATCTCTGTCTACACCTAAAGAGCCACTTAAGATGATGTAGAGGCTGTCTGTGCACATACCTTCAGTAATGTCGCACGGCACTGTACACAGGAGCGCCGTCCTGAATCTAAAGCTGCCATCGAAAGCTCTGTTTGAGGTTGATTCTCATTCTGGTAGGGCTGTGACTAGTTAATGATTATTTTAGTATTTTAGGTAGGACTCAACAACTAATCGAAACACTGAAAGGTCAAAATCAAGTCATTTCAAATTGTTAATTATTTGGTTGTTTGGTTTAATCAAGATTGCTACAAACAATCCTTAAAAACATGTCAAAATCAAAAGATAATTGTGATTATTGTTTTTTCCTGATCGCACTTAAAAAGAGGTGTACAATATATTAAATTTTAGATAATCACTCCAATGCTTTTTTGAAATATACAAAAAGTAGTATTAAGGAATTGTTTATTTTTTTAAAGATACAAAATAGATTACAAGAAAATACAAATTAAAAAAGCTATGTTGTTAAATAGGGATAAAAAAGTTAAATTTGCACAATCTGATTAATTTTACAGACACATTTAAGATAAGCTAGGATAATGTGTTTATTTATCCACAATAGAAAAATTACATGTTGTAAGGCACAGTTAAAAACATCCGAAGAATAGAAACAGAAAAATATGATACGTGCAATAAATGCAGTATATAAAACCTCACCTAATTTGTTAATGATGTTTTAACCAGATTTCTGGGTGGACTGATTTTATATTAGAAACAATTTTATTTTTCTTAGAGTCAATACAGTCCATTTATTTTAGTAGTGCAATGGTCAAGATTATTCAGAATAATAGTGGCTGCCTTTTTTTTTGTATTCATATTTATAAACAACTAAAGACTGTGATCCGCTGACAAGGTTTTCATACAGCTTAACATATGTTTCACTGAGCTCCGTAGATTTCTATTTCAAAGAGAGTAGAAAAGTAATCAGCAACAACCCACAGACAAAGCGTTTTAAGACAGGATAAACAATAAACAGTGAAAAGGATCATGTGAAGGTCAGGTATATGATAATAATTTCTGGCATTTCAGAATCATATTAAAATGAGCTAAAGATAAAAAAAAAAAAATGAATTGTCTTTGAAAATAGTTCAATTTAGATAAACCACATGGCAAGATAAAAGGATAGGGTTCTGTTAAGAAAATGGGGACAACTGACAATGAGGCCCAAACTAGTCTGGAGGATCCAAACTAAAATATCTCTCACATTTTTCAAGCTACAGAAACTAATCATAAACAGAGAACCTGGGGTCTGAACCTGGAATGACAGAAGGCCCTACAAGGGTTGAAGGTGCATGATGGAAAACCTCGAATTGTATCTTAAAAGGGCCTATACAGGGTTATACATTTTTTTAAATCCTTGGTATAATTGTGTTTCCTTTCAAAACATATCTAGAATTGGGCTTTGTTCATTGACACTTATTTAGTTTACAAATCCTGCATTTTGTGATGTCATTAAGTGGTAACATAGAAAGTCCTTACACAATTTCACAAGAATCGTTTGAATATATTTAGCCTCGTATTTGCTTGACTTTGAAGCTACAACTATTGTGTAAACGGTTTCACCTCCAGATGCAGAGCTCTGATTAACAAAACACAACTTCAGTAATGTTTTTGATGAGTTAGAAGCATTATAAGATGAGTAAAATATCAAAGAAGTAATAATGAAGCTTTAAAATTGTATACTTGCTGTATTTAATGCAACAGAGAGTTTTTGAGGTCAGTGGTAGTAATTATCTCATTTTGGATAATCATTTACCTCTTATTAACATGTTTTCTGGACTATTCTTTCTACTGCCTACATTGGTAAGCCTCGGGTTGTTGATCTATGTATGTAGTTCTGGTGGTCCATGTCTCTGCCTGCGTAGATCCCATCTGTTTGTGATCCTCTCCCTGCCTTCTCCTTGTGCATCTCTGACCTGTAGCCATAAGGTTAACTCATCTTCGGCTCTTAGCAGCAGTCTTCCTCAGACTCCCTGTCCCAAGAGCCCCCTTCGGTCATCCCAGGCACAAACAGGGCCCTCTCTCTGCAGGCGGCACGGGCTCAGACTGGCCTCATCTGCTGCCTGCCACCAAGCCCTTGTATCGCCAATCAATAGTCCTCAGTGAAGTGCTCAATTTCCAGTGGGGAGGAGACGACACAGAGGGGAGGGGCTGGGCAGGACAGATGTATTTGATTGTCTCCCCAATTCCCCCACCTTCTGCTCTGTTCTTGTGTGTGTGGGTGCAATCCTGTTATGAATCAGTAATCAGAGTAGTGACACACCTGAGCAATGCCCCCATCCCCCTTGGGTGCCATACATTATAAATCAAAAGACTTCATTTGCATACATGCTGCTTATTATTCCAGATTTTGCCTCTACACCACTAAGCTAAGGGTTATAATCATGATAATGAGCTGTGCTGACTGTAGGCTTTTCATTATGTCTTTGCGGAGGGGGCATAAACAAATGGTATTATTAGTTTTTGATTTAGAGGTGCGCACTGTAACATTTTCAATGCATAGACAAAACAATAGAAACTTTTTGTCCAGCGCAAGTTTCTGGGTGCATGGCTGTGCTTGGCTTGCAGACACGTTTGCAGGAATTGAATGCTGAATGCACCCTGATAAATCTTCCTTACATTTACTTGTAATAAGATGCTTTATCAGTTATCATTAAATGAATCACTGCTATCGGGAAGGGAACAGATAGTAAGAAATGAAATATCCCCCGTGCTGATTGGAATCGTGGGAAGCAGAATTTGCGATTTTAGATAGCTGAGGCAATTTAATCTGAATCCATGTTTTTTCACTGAAAGAGTGGAGATTTATCCTTATCTGTTTTGGGTCAAAACTCAAACATTAGCATACTTTTGACGAACATGGCTCACAGAATGAGACTAATTGCAGGCAAAGCAGTACCAGTCGAATAATTGTGGGGTAAAGCAAAGAGTGAGTATTGGGGATAGGAGCAGGTGCTAGCTGATGGAGGAAGTGTGGTGCCCGGTGGGAGATCCGAGAGGGAGGGTAGGTGTGAGCTGGACAGAGCCTGGGGTTATTACTCTAATTGACACTTCACCTCAGGCACATGCACATGGTCCCTGGGGGCCAATCAGAGGGCTGGCTCAGAGCACAGGGAGGAAGCCGCGCTGGCACAGGTGCTGCTGGAGAGTGTATCAGGGGTGTAATTGCACTGCTCATATTTGTCTATACGTGTGTCACCACCAGTGCAGCGCCCAATCCCCAACACACACACACAGCCCATTAACCTACAGGTCCTACTGAGAGCAGCGTTCCTTTGAAAGCCTTCGGGGCCCCATGTTTTACACTCTGAATATAATAATGCACAGAGGTGCTCAGGCTCGCCGTTGTCCACCAGCAGTAATTGAGAAACAGGGGATGGGAAAGGGGTCACACAGGTCACCTACTGAGTGGGTTTTCCCAGAAGCTATGAGCAGATGACCCATGTATATTATGTGTGCAGTGTTTCTGTATCTAAGAGGTTGTCTCATTTACCGTGTAAACCTTGTACTATAATTTTACTCATGCATCACACAATAAATTACATACTATGTTTATGCAATCAATAAAAGGCTTATTCAATCTATTTAGTAATCAGACATTTTAAGATTTTTTTTGTATGAATTGTAGTAATAGTATGGATTCAATTGGACTTTTAGAGAAACTTGTCAGTTTATTTTCCAAGCTTCTTCTGTACTCACAACGGCTAATTACAGTACAAAACCCTATCTGCCAGTTTTGGCCAACAGTTATCCCAACCTTATCACCAATCACTGTGTGAACACATTTATAGCAGAAAAAGAGTCTTGTCCAACATGACAGTGTGAATGACTAGTGCTGGATTCAAACCACTAACCTTGTTAAAAATGGCTGCTTAAAGGTGGAGTAGCTAACTTTTTTAGTTGTAAATTAGTAAACTTTGTGCTTTCCACTAAAAAGTATAGAGTAAATACACCACTTTGTGAAAAAAAAAGATCTCTGAGTACTGTCTGAACTGAATAATAAAGAATTTTAGTTCTAATCAGGAGCTAAATGCAGCTCTCTGATTAGCTGAGCTTAGGTGGTCCTCTCAAGTTTCACTTTGTTGTTTGTAAAAAGAAGTTTAAAGCCATAAATGCAACCAAAATGAATACAAGTCGATATTAACCATGTGTCAAAGGATTTATGAGAGAAAGTTGTCAGATTTAAAACCTAAATTGTGTTTGCAGTGTGAAAATCAGCTACTGCCCCTTTAACAACCAAATGTAACTATTATATTAGATGACTATCTTCTTTTAACTGAGTCTGTTGTTTGTAGCGTTCTGAGCAAAGAGTACCTGGACGTCATGAACAACATTGCTGTGATTGTGAAGCAGCACCAAAAAGACCTGATCCCTGGAGTTCCTCAGCTCAACATGTGTGACGTGGCTGTGATGGTGAGTGCAAGTCATATTTCATGGAAACTGTATCACTAAATGCTACCCGCTCCTTTAGAGATCATTGTCAAAGTTTACAACCAAAATTTAAATTGTGTCGTTCACCTGTTCAGCTTCTGAAGTTGTACAAAATACCAGTCTGAGCATTAAGCGCCGACAGACTATTTATTCATGTAGTAGCATTGCCCTCTTGTGGTTCTTAACAGAGCTACAACTGTGTACTGAAAAAATGCAATTTATGACACAACTAAACACAGCTAATTATGAACAGGTATACTATGTTATATACAAAGAAAGTGCATTGTTTAATAATATGTATTTGTGGTTCAGTAATTACACAAGCATATTTCTGATTTTGAATTTTTATGTTTATAGAACTGGGCTCCTGAAGGATGTGACAAACTGGGGAAGTGCCTGAAGCCACCAGAGTCCAATCCGTGGAAATGTGTTTGGCCACACTAGACACATCCACAGAGACTAAAGCACAACTTGCACAGAAAATACTTCTGATGATGTCATTTAATCTCTTTTACTCCTGAAAGGAATTTATTATCTGTATATATCTGATAAGATGTGAATACAAATGTTTGACTTTATCAGGTACTTTTCATGTTTACATTTTATGATTAAAAAACATATTTTGATTATAAGTGACTTTTAAATAAATGCCTTCATGAGGATATAGCATGTATTTGATTACTGCAGCACTACTGCAAACACTTTACTTGGCCTACTTCTCTATTCCGTGTATGTGTAAGTAATACTTTTAGTCATTTTAAGTCATTTCCTCATCTCAAAGGAAATTGCTTTATTCAGGAAACTGTAAGCAACCTTTTCAGTCATATGCCACCATGTCGGAGGATCACAGCAAAACTCCACAACTGGAAGTGGACTTTGCTTTTCTGAAATCGTACAAAGGGATCCTGAAACTAGCTGAACTGGTAAGTAACACACCGATTTCTAAAGCTGTAATGATGAATGTGAGCAGCTATCTTACTGTCAAACTCTGAGAACAGTGCTGCCTTCTGCTGGACTGATGCAACAGTACAACGGACAAAAGTTTAATTGTATGTTTTCCTTTCCTAGACAACTCTGTTTGCTGCATTTGTCAGTTTTTGTGTTGCCTCTGCTTCAAAATACATCACAGCCACTGCCATAGAGTTCACTATTGTGTTAACCCTGATTCTACTGTATGCATTCAAGCTGAACAAGAAGATTCAGCTAATATTTTGGCCTCTAG
Source organism: Mugilogobius chulae (assembly GCA_038363315.1). Taxonomy (NCBI): domain Eukaryota; kingdom Metazoa; phylum Chordata; class Actinopteri; order Gobiiformes; family Gobiidae; genus Mugilogobius; species Mugilogobius chulae. The sequence continues at coordinate 30,344,477 of CM076403.1, forward strand.
TTGTAAGTATTATAACACCTACACTTACATTATTGACATTTATTGCCGTTTTTAAGATAACTTTTCTTCTTCAGGACTCTTTCAATTCTCTCTTTGGATCACTCTTCATCTTGGTCTTGAGCATAATTGCAATGGTGACATATGCTTTTACAGCAACACTGGCTGGAGGGTAATGCATCTCAGTCTATGTAAAATGTGTTGCAGGTGTTTTTTTTTATTGCTTCTTTCAAAACACTGCTTGTTTCCGTTTCCTTACAGGTTATAAGTTTCATATCATCTCTGCTGTTGGGTGCAGACTGCTTCTTGCTCTCTAAAAACATTACTCTCAACAAGCCAAGAAGTAGTGATCCTCAAAGTTAACATGAAAATGAATTGTGGGCATTTAAAGTGCATTTATTAATTATGTTCTGTTCTTTTCATAAATTGCATTTATATACGAGGTATTTTGTTGCATGTGTCATGTTATTGAATAGTTTTCTTATAAGATCAAGTCATTTTATTTATTCCATTTGATTGGCCAAAGCTAAGAGTTTAGACATTCATTCATTAGAGGTGGGTATTAGTGAACATTTTTACTCAACTAAAGTACAATTTTACTTAAAATAATATTACTCAAATCTATTCTTGCTAAAAAGTACTCAAAGTATGAGTAGCTTGATTTCTGACTGTGACAAAAAATACAGTTTTGAAAAACTAAGCCAGCTCTGAAAAAAAAAAAAAATGCTGGAAACAACTGTGTTCAAATATAGTCTTATTGTCAACACAACTTTTGTCACTTGAAGATTTATTAACAGTGATTGCATAAGCAAAACTTTTACTCGAGTACGAGACTGTTACAGCAAAATTATTTTTTTTAGCAATTTATAATTTATAACAACTATGCCTTGATTAGACATAATTAACAAGTGACAAATTCAAGGATGAAAAAGTTTAAGGAACTACAAAGCCTAACCCCTAAACCCTGAAATCCTAACTTTAGCTCCTTAAGTACTTGGTTACTAAGCTTTAATTGGAAAAAAAAAAAAAGAATCATCCATCAATTGATTATTTGTTCATGAATACTTAGGTCTTTATTCATGCCGCATAAAGGCTTTACTAAGGCTAAGTAATGTGTGATTATTATAAAGTGGTTAATGCAGCAACATGATTAAAGTTTAACCGTTTAATGTTTGAATTTTTGTAAAGATTTATGCCATCTAAACTGTGCTAACTTATTTCAGAGATGCGCACTGTAGGTTTTAGCAACTTTGGGAGAACAGGGCCCTCTCACTGTAGTCAAATTGAGTTGCTAGGCTGATTCAGTTTTTGCCGTGTTGGCTAACTGCAGGCTATCTTTACTGACATAAGCTACATTTTAAATGTTTCTTCACTCCTGCCGCTGGTTTGTATTTTGGCATTTTTAGGCGCCGCCTCGTTCAACATCTGGCGGAGATAACTGCTCAATCCCTCTGTCAAACACAAGCTGTTTGCAGTAAATGTTTTCATACACAATAATAAAAAGTCTTTCTTTCTTTGCCCTCTGCGCTCATGACTCGCATATTTGACTGGAGTAGTTGCTCATTGTGCTCCGTGCAGCTGCGGGCATCACATTTCACATCTGGAGAAAGCAGATGTTGCGCTTTTGGGAGCCTGCGTTTCCGCGCTGTCATTGTTTCCGTTTCCACCTCTGAGAAGACGAAGTGCACGCCCCCGCCCTCGTACTTTTTACCCAAACTCTGTTAGCGCACTCCCGGCTGTTTAGAGTTTGGAGACGAGCGAGAGACAGTTGTTTGGCACCATGGGGGACATAGAGGCTCCCGGATCCAACGACGCGCCCTCCAACCTCGCGGTTCTTAGGGCTTTTCTTCCCAGCAAGGAGTTCTCCACCTCCAAGAAAGGCATGCTACTCATTGGGGAAGTGGTAAGCATCACCACAAGACTGTCTTTCTAAACCGAGATCTCAGCAGCCACTCTCTTACTACGCCTCTATTATTTGCAAACTTCTCTCTTCACTTATGTTTTCTGTGAACCACAATCTTATCAAACTTATTTTCTTTATTTAGACTTAACACTTGACTTCACTTGACACTTTGTATTCTCACAAGAACTAGTTAAAAGCACATTCAACAATGCCTTTATACTTGGAATAAAGTAACAAACTTGTCTAAATCAACTTAACATTGGTTTGTTCTAAATTCCTATCTTGCTGTAGCTTGGAGCATTAGTTTATTAAAAGAAAAGCTTTTACTAATGCAAGTATTGTCTTAGTCTTATCCATGCACGTTGTATGTGTTTTATAGCTGCTTTGTGACCACTCCAGCCCAGTTATTTGGTGTCATGTGACTTCCATTCCATGTCCCATCCCTGTTTCTGAGCCATAGCCTGCAGCACACTCACACTAGTTAACACAATACAGCCTATCCACTCAAAAGTCAGAGAGAATCAAAGTTCTAGATCTGCTGACCTTTAAATGCAGAAGTTTTGGCCGCAGTAGGTCACAGGGCACATGTGGTGAACATAGCCTGCTTTCGGTGTGTCTCTTAACAGTTTCTGCATACCATTTTAAAGGTTTAGTATCGTTGAATAAATGGTACCACATACCAGTGTTTTACATCAAACCCCAGGAATGCAGAGCCAACAGACAGCATCTCTGTATGACACAATAATTAACTTGTTTCATTTGGAAAGTTAGTTTGTGGGAGATAAATTCCAAGTGGGTCAAATGTAACACGGATTAAGCATTACATTACAAAACAATTTCAATGCCATTCAGTTTAAAGTTAAGCTTAAAGTAGAAAATAATAGTTATTATGGTATTATTATACACTGTAAATACACTTAAATTAGAATCAAGTAAATAAATGCTTGAAATAATAGCTTTTAAGAATATCTGAGTATATTTTGATTTACTTGGAATAAGATTAAGATGGGAACATACATTAAATATCTTGTTTTACTTGAAGGACACATACTTTGCTTTTTTTTTTGGGTATCCTGAGTATTGGACTACACCTTACACATTAGTCCATTTAACATCTGTTTATTGTAAATCACATAGCCTACATTATTTAAAATGACTTAGTAACAGAAACAATTCATTGACTTCCTGTTCAAGCCCTGCCTGTGACATTTTCAACCCTGTATGTATCACTAGTCTTTTTGAAATATGCAGATCAAGTAAAAGATGTGGGAGGAGCTAGGGATATGTAAAACAGGACTTTTTTGAGAACTCAAGCTTCAGTTGCAGAACAGTACTTAAACACGCATAATCAATCTGTCAAATTACAGGTAAACTAATGAGAGAACACCATTTTAATGCTTATAAAGTTATTTTTGGTCCTCTTTAATGTCCTCTTTAAAAAAAAGTGCATCTTGTAATTAAAAATTAAATTTGAAAAATGTACCTGCTCTTGAAATACAAACTAAACTTACTTGTTCTATTGGCAAATCATTATTTAAGCATGTCAAGAATGCTTAGAGTTAAAACTAAAGATTATAGTGGGGTCTTGTAATAACCCTTCAAAATGTATATTTAGTTAGTTGTTTTAAAAATGTTTCAAACGTTTTCTTGAGCTTGCAGTCAAATGAGTTTACTTTGTATGAGGCTGCCCTTGTAGAAAATTCAAACTGTAAGCTGCTATGTATTTACACCACAGTGAAAAGTTGAAAGTGAGAAAACAGCATGCAGCAGTCCTTGGTCACATTAGTCAGACACATATCCTGCTGAGCCTGCATTATTGTACACAGTTTGTTGGACCACCATGTCGCTCCCATTAGGATGCACAGTCTACAGTCTGATAAGGAATGTGCTATCACTGGGAATGTGCTTAATATGCTGCATGGAGCAAGCTTTGTACTTCCTCAAATATAAATAAAGCTGTTTTATATGGAGAAGGCAGTGTGGCAAATGTGTGCCAAATGTGCAGCAAATTTGTGCCGAGTGTGCCGCTCCCCTGGTGGTATGAAATTACAACTAGGGCTTTTCACAATGCTAACTGCAGTATGTACCAAACTTTCTGGGCTGTTGAGTTATGTGCTTCTATCATAGGATGTAAAACGTAACTATTTTATCTCAAAAGGCAAAAATACTTTTACTTGGCTCTTGGATGTGTTTTAAGTATACAGAGCCACATGAAACAAGTTTTGATAGTGAATTTGAAAGAACAAATTACAGCTGTTTTAGTTCAAAGAGAGGGAGGTCTTTGCCTCAGGCTTGACCAGAATGAATGACTCAAACAAAGACAAGATGGCTGCACTCTGACTGGACTTTTTAGACTTTTCACTGGGCTATGTGGGTTTCCTGTCTGTTGAGCCTGTAAACTTACTACTTTTTCAACAACTATTACTGTTCTTACCAGTTCAAATGCTTAATAACAGTTGACTCTAATACTTCTATATCAGTCTACCAAATAAGCTTTTTGTCAACATTATCTTTAGCAGCTGTATCTCCTTACAGGAAGTTGGCCTGAAGCCACAAGCGCAGCAGACTGGCAGCTTCGGGGAAATAAAACGAGAACAAAACAGTTTTATTCATGAAGATGATTATATACTTTGCCACTGGCCGTAACAAAATCTAACATTTGAATAGGCGAAAACAAACAAAGCAACAATAATCCTTTGATAAACCAGAACAATCGCGAACAGATGAGTTGTAATTCTGGGGTGCATGCTTTTCTGTTTAAAGCAGAATCACAAACATTTAAAACTATTGGTTCTTGCTAAGTGTAACTCCAGTGTTTACCATTATTGGAGGAGACTAAGGTGGCCCTATAGTCTGAAAAACAAACAAAAAATATAAATCAGTAGTAAAAATAAAAATAGTAAAAACTATGGTTGCAGTACTGTCACACATATTGTAATAATTATACTTTTTGTGATCAGTGCTTGTTTGATCATTAGAGCCATTAAGTGACATTTAAAAAATATAGATTGCTTTTGCTATCATAGTCTTAGTATAATCCTGTGGGAAACGTGTAAGCTGTTCAATAAAATGCTAGTATCCCTATGAAATATTGTGTGTAATTCGGTAGAAAGGACAGATCTTGTTCTGTTTGCTTATTAGGAGGTATTAAAGACATTGCTCTGCCCTTTTCTTGTTTTTTTTAGGTGTCGTCCTTCATAGCGTTTGTGTGCTTTGCTGCTTCTTGGGCAGCCGCCTTCGTCACTGTTCCGTTGATTGAGTTCTTGGGAGCACTTTTCATACTGTTTGCCTACTCCGCCAAATTCAACGAGAGGTTTAAAGGATTCTTATGGCCTCTAATGGTAAGTAAATAATTTCATGTATTGTTATTTTATTCTATTAAAAATAATAATGTTTTACTTGTTTAGGATTTCTTAAGGTGTGTGTCAGCAGCCATTATTTATTTCATTGTGTCCATAATTGCTGTTTCTAATTATCGAGATGGCTCCTCCAAAGGTGCAGGGGTAAAGATCTATAAACATCTTTGAAATGAGTATCGATTTCACAGACATGTCGAGTTAATTCTGTGTCAATTTTGCAGATTTTTGGGTTTATTGCCACCATTATTTTTGCTTTAGATTTTTATATCATTTTTATCGAACTGGCAGAGTTCCTCAAACAAGGTGGTGAATCACAGGAAGAGCCAACACAACAAGGTGAGTCTTTTTTTAAATTGAAACTATGTGATAAAAGATAGACACAACATAACAAGCTTGTTCTACAATACATCTCATAATCACCAGAAAGGTGATTATGAGATGTAAAATCACCAGAAATTACTTACACTAACTAATATTGTATATCTTCTGTTATTGTTTATTTACTTTTCAGAAAAGTATTCAGACTCAGATGAGGACTCAGACTGAAATCACAGGTACAAATACAAAGACAACTAAAAAGCCCTGTTAAAATGACTGACACCCAGACATCAGAACTTTAATTATATCACTTGTGACAGTAGAACATCTGTGTGGTCAGCAGGATTAGCCCATTTTATAATGAAAATGTGATAAAAACAGGCCTGTCTTTTGCCTGGTATAAGCTGTGATTTCCACAATGTACCACATTATATAAACCCTATGTAAATGTGTGTGTCATTGTAACTGATATTAAGGTACTTTAGTTCTTTGAAGAGACCTTCATGGTGATATATGGGTCACAGGTTGGCTGGTTACAACCAAAGTTGGCATAAACTTTTTTAGCGTTAGACTGTCACAAAGTGTCAAAGTCAAGACAATACTTCAACTATATGAACTTAAAGTGATGTGCACAGGCCAGACTTGGCCCACTAGAGCGTCTAATTTGGCCTGCAAAGGGGTGCTGAGGTTTGTTAGGGCTAACTTTTCACAAACTTTTGTCTTGAAAAGACTGTCAAAGGGCATGTAATTAGATGTACTTTCCAAAAATATGTTAATAAAAGACCATTTCAAAATCTCTTTTCAAATGAACTTTTTAAATACAAAACAAAATAGGTTTGGCCCTCGACACACTTCAACATACATTTTGGCCCACCGAGACAAAAAAAAAAATCTACTTATTTTGGTTCACCAAGGAAAAAAGTTTGTTCAACCCGGATTTAATAAAGGAAAGACTGAAAACTATGCATTAATACTTTAATGTGATGTTTCTATTGATATTGTTTTTGCCTTGTTTATTTTGTACAACATTGCATTACATAGGCAATAACAGATCTTGTACTCTACAATTACAAATGATATATTTTGGGGGAAGTTATGCAAATATCTGCTCAAAAATGTCAGCTGATTGACTGTAGGCAGCTCCTAGTTCTAAAATATCTGCCTTAACCTTAAAAAACATATTGATCTAGTCTGTATTGTTTTGTATCTTGTCTCAACCACTACCACTTTATATTTTTACAACAGCTAAAAAAAAATCTCACATTTTTATAAACAGGATGTTTCATTAACCTTTGCTTTTGTACTTGTTTGACTCACCTTCACGTTTACATTTTACTGTTCCTGTTAATGATGCCACTGTGTGCTGCACTAACATGTACTGCTATGGGAGATGTGTGATGTTTTATACATAAATTGTTGTGCAAAAAATAATAATAAAATATAATAAAATTGTTGAAATCGATTTATTCCAGATGACACGATAAACCAAAGCTCATTGAAAGTATATTAAACAGACCTGTGATCTTCATGCACAATGTCTTTGCTGTTCAAATCACACAGAAGACATTATGATATTGTAGCTTGAAAAGTCTTGTCTTTATACTCAGTTAAAATATTCATTGAAGTTTTTTGTACATTCAGCTTGTTGACACAGTTTTTATACAATGTGATTGTCATGTTAATTCAGCAACTTTTGGTCACTCATTAGTCGTTATATTAAATGTGGTGCATGGTTCTATTGCTACAATCCACCTGTACATTCAACAACAGTATTTTAGTGTTGACATGTGACAAAACATTCAAGTATTGAGAACCTACAAAACAAACCAGCAGAGGGAGCTGTAGAGTGTTTTTGGCAATGCAAATACAAATTGAGGGAAGCTGTCTGTTTACACAAGAGCAATCAGAAACATTAATTAAAATAAAGTAAAATTACATAATAATGAAAGATATTATTCAATATTAATACAGCATGATACATTGTCTTTTATGTCTAAGGGTAATCAGCATATAATTTCTTTTGTTAAACCACTTTTGACATAATAATGTAGAAAAAAATGTAAGTGGTTTGGACTTGAAATGTTTTGTTTAAGGCACAGTAAATGAAAAAAAAAAAAAAAAAAAGAAGATATCTGAGTTAAATAAAGTGTTGACAATGTCTGGTTTAAAATGTCATAAATTAGTTCAAAGTTTGGTCCCCAGGAAGCAACAAAAGAAGTGTTCTGTCATTTGGATATTCTTAGATTAAACCCTGTGTAATAAGCTACTCAAAGTCACGTGGCAAAAGATGATGCAGAAAAGAGGTGGAGTTAAATCAAATCTTCTAAAACCGTAAAGTGTCCACAGTGAATATCTGACTGTTTTAAAATGCAGAGACACAGCAACTCAGTCTGATGTGTTTGTAGTGTCCTTCCAGTATACAATAATGAAGCTTATCAAAAAGAAAAAATGAAAAATCCACGGATGTACCTCTTCTATCTATGATGTCATTCACAGTAAGTTCAAACCACCAAAGCGCCGCAGTCTTTCTTTGGCTCGATAAAAACAGCTTCACATTCTCACCCATCACACAGTGGCCTGGACGTCCCACAGAGGAGACGAATTTTCACCAATTTTCAGGTTCTTGAGTCTCTTTGCCAGCTGCCTGTAGTGTTATAGTGTGATTTCCACGCTTGAATCAGCTTTTACACGAGTTCAGGCCTGGTCTCCATCTCTCCTCTGGATGCAGTGCGAGCTCTCATGTACTCGCTGGTCTGTGCTCCGCCCTGACTGTTGTTGCCACGGCGCCACCTGCGAACGGCCAGGAAGGTGTTGACAGCATAGACGGCCGTAACCAGGAAGCCAAAGATCTGCAAAACACAATAATGAGACCAGTTTTGAGGATAAGCTTAATTATAATTTCAGAACTGGAGATGTCAAGACTATTTTTGTGAGATTTAGTCAACATTCAATTGGCTCAATTGGCTCTATGCACAGAAGTCAGTTAGCTTATTTTTTTTCCAAAATGCAAACTTCCTGTCGGCATGTTTCCTGCTTACTTTATTTGTATGGGGTTTCACTGTCTCAGTCTAGAATGAAAAACTACTTAAGATCAAGCAGTAAACAGTGGGTTTCTCTAAAAACTTGTTAAATACTTTACAAATGCAGAGAATATTTCACCAAAGAACCTATGTGTGTTTATAAAAAGAGGTGTTTGTCTGTCAATGCTAACGCTTAAGTCGGACAATAAAAAAAAAAACATTATTAACCAAAATAAAAGCCTAAAATCCATCTGACAGGTTCATTCTCATGTTTTTCTAAAAATGTTTTAGTAAATTTTGAAGAAATTGACAATTAGCCTTCATGTGCTTCAAATTACAGGAAGTAACTAAAGAGTTCTTCTACAAATGTCTTCAAAAAATGAATAACAATATTCTTTAAAAAAAATGCAAAGACAAATTCCACACAACAAAAAGAAATGTTCTGGGAGCTTAAAAAAAACAGATTCAGCAAAAAAAAGAGTGTTACCAGGTATAATCATTTGACAAATTCTAACTATTGTGTCATTTAAGCAGATTTTTGCCCTGGTTTACCACATGGTTGCTAGGTAACAGTTGTATAATTATTAGTCATATTTGCTGGACAGAGAACAATTATAAATCTCACCAAAATAGCCACGTTGTGTGAAAACAAGCAAAATGTTTTGTAAAATCTATGTTTATTTCGCTATAAACTCTTCATTGCTGCTTATTTCTATGATGTGAAGACATTGTTGTATATAAATTATCATCCTTTAAGATTTTTGGTATAATTAAGATATTTATTAAGGCTTAGTACCACATGAAATTTCTGACTCTAACATCACTCTTTAAAACAGTAATACTAAGTACTGTATATAGGAAAGTACTGAATAAGGCTATGCAGAACAAAACACTAAAAAATATAAAATATGAATTAATAGAAACTTAACACATACATACACTTGATCTTTTTTATACGCTTTTATTTATTATTCAGAGGGTTTGATGTTTGATGTTACTGAATAATACTGTTCATATCTTCTTGTTAAACAGCACACTGATTGTTTTTGTATTTATGCAAATTCCTTTTAAGAACTAGGAATCTATGAAATACAAGTATGTTAATTAGCCGAACTGAACCAGATGGACTCACTGATAGCACTACTGTACTTTCAGTTCTTCATCTCTGAGAGGAATGAGGAGAATGTATGTCTTTTGTGCGGACAGTAAAGATTATCATATCTTAAATATTTGATTGAAAATGTTTAGGTATTTTCATTACTCACCGTAGCTGCTATCTCTGCCCCTGTGCTGTGATTGACAAAGGCCAACACCAGAGAGCAAAGGAAGAAAAAGATGGTGCTGGCCGCTGTGTTCACCAAATCCTGAAAAAAACAATAAAATACATTAGTTATAAAGCGATGAACAATTAAGCATAGTCAATCATATTTTTATGATGTCTCCGTCCGCTTTGTGAAAACAAAAGTGACAGAAACAGCCAGATAAAACATCACTTATAACATTTAGAATAAGTTTTGAGTAAGTAATGAAATCATAGTAGTAGAAATAAGTTATAAAATTACCCACTATTATTTTTTGGGACAGTTCCTGATAAACAGAACAACTATGATCTCCAACTGATGAAGGTTATGGTAACCCTTTAAATTTTTCCAGGCTCTCTGTTAAAGAAAATTCCAGATTCAATTCTGTACCAGCAGTTGCACTAAATAATAAAGACAGAGCTATATCAGTTTGGATTCTCAAGACTCTAAATGTGATACACCGGTATTTCTAATGAACAACCTTTGTGAATAAAAGATTAATATTGTTTGGAAGTTTGGAAGAATAGAGTGCGACAAAAAAGAAAAATAAATATCTACATCTGTCATGGCAGTGATTCAGCGTAAGAGGGTATAGTTTTATTTGGCTTTTCAGAAATAAATATAATATATTGTTAAAGTGCAGATGACAGGTTAGGACTATATTTTTTCTACATGAATTCACCCAATTTGTGTATTTTGATTAGCTTTATAATTGTCTTTAGTCCAACAAATATAGTAAATGTGATGTGATATGTTATCTAGCATCTGCATTGTAAATTTGAGCCAAAATCTACATAAATGACACGGTAGTTAAAATTTGACAGATAATACGTAATAACTTGCAACAACATTCTTCTTTTAAACTCCCAGGAAACTATCATGTTTAAATACATTGTCTTTGCATTTTGGTGCTTTATTCTGCTAATTACGTCTTCAATTTTCAACTTTTATCTGTCAGTTTCTTCATAAATTGTGTCGTAACTGCTCTAAGCAAAGCTAAATGTTTACCACAAGAACTATCACACCAAACTAGCTTTAAAATTAGAAACATGTGATAATGTGTCATATGGGCTTTAAAGAAACAATAAACTTTTGATCTGTGCACTTCTACACCACTAGAGGGCAGCATAGTGGGCAGCATAACTAGGAAACTCAGTAGTGCTTTGCTGTCTTTCAAGTCTGTCCTGTTTCTGCATAAAACAGGTGAGACAGATTTCTCTTTGAAGTTCTTCACCCCAGTTTTAACCAGAGCAGCAATAAAAGGGAGGAAGGGTCCGTAATAAAGAGCTCAGCATGACTGAGGTTAGAGCCTCGTGACCACAAGCCTGATGCTAATAGATGGAGACATGGCCTCTCATATGACACACACTTTCACAACGAGGATTACAATGCTTTTCCTAACTTTGAGGTTTCAGACATGCAAAGATGAGAAATACAACTCTATTTTCAACAGCTAAACACAATTAACTAAAGTCAATGGGAAAACACACTTTACCGTAATAGGACGTAGTAATCCGTAATAGGACGTAGTAATATATATATATATAGATAGATAGATGTGTCTGCGATAACAATATAATTGACAATATATATACTGTATATCCAAGGTAGAGCTGGGCTTGACTTTTAGATAATATCATCATAGTTGCTTTGAGATACAAATAAAGAAAGTTGCAACATTGTAAATGTTGAAAGTGTTTTAGTCGATTATTCACTCATTGGTTTCTTAGTTACCAAATGTTTTAGAAAGCACACTGCAAATTTATTCAGAATTCTCATTTAGCTATATTTTTTCTTTATGAATAGTAATTTAGCATGCAAATCTCTGAGTTTGTGGTCTTGTTAGGTCAATTTGGGTCAAATATTGGGTCAGAACACTCACTAGTTTTGAGAAAGGAGGACCTTTTAGTCAACTAACTGATTGATAACACATGTATTAAGTTGACAAAAAATATCTTTAGTCAACTACAACATAAATTTTATGATCATTAAGCTTCAACTAATACACTTTGACATGTGTTTGAACATTTTATGGTTTGTTTGAAATAATATCATCTGAATATCGCAATTGAAATATGCCAAAGAAATATCGAGATATTTAATTTTCATTATCACCCAGCCCGAAAGGTTGTCTAAACATGGCATTTATGCATATTTTAAAATATATTTGTATATAGCTACATTTACTGTAAACTCCTCACATCCACTCTTGTTCATTAGTACAGTTCTTAGTCACTGCAGTCAGTATTAAAGTCACTTCATTAGAATTATTGGCCAAATTTTCTGCCGAAACATTTAGAGGAAAGTCAAACTGTATTGTGATTTTATATCGATTCCATGTTTTTTGCAATAATAAATATATCCTAATAGAAAGATAAGTAGATGGATAGATAGAGCAAAATATTTAACACTTGTTACTATCCAACACTCCTGATGTCCACACTAATCCTAATCCAAACATGTAATCCAAGCTCCGCCCACAGTTATTCGGATGAGTAGTCGACAAACACAATGCACATCCCTGTCTGTCCGGACTAACTAGTTTAACAGGAACTCGAGTGTGCTCACAATCCGCTGTCCTGTTCTGTGGACCAGAAACAATCTATACACAGTCCCTCTCTACTTTTACTTCACATTCCATGATTTAACCAGAGCAGCGGGCCGGAAAACCACAAATAACACACACAAAACCGGGAAAATCAGTGGGTCTCTGACTCTTTTGTTATTCTTACAATTTTCCCGCTACCTGCAAAAACAATTAAGGCATGATTTTAAAACCAAGTCAAAGCATTTCAGGACATTTTGATGATTTCTAGGAAAAATAGGTTTGGTTTGTCTAAGAGTAAATGTTAACATAATATGGATAGCGGCATGTAAGTATGTATTTGCAGCAACATCTATTTAAAGTACATTCAAATTTAGACTTTGGCTTGATTCAGATTAAATATAAAGTAATACAAAATAATCTCCAGTCTTTGGTCGACTTGGGTGAAAGACAAAATAAGCCTAAACACATAACTGTTGGACAGCACTTCAAAATAAAGCAGTTAAAGTAGAGCTGTTTGATATGACAAAGAATTATTATCATAATGATAGTAGAACCAGATCACAGTTTTATTATTTTTTTATTACAATTCATCTATATTTTCTGTTTTCTTGTTGTCTTTAGGGTAAATGACATGAGTTGCTTCTTCAGAAAGTTCACACTTCACTGTGATTGATTAAATTCAGCTAAAAAGCATTACAGAGGCTGACCAATCAGAGGAACAGCTGGGAAAAATTATCTTGTAAGTAAAGAACGTGATGGTAGATTTAGGAAAAGTGCGTGTCATGTCTTAATCAATAAGGATTCAAGATCAAGAAATAGTTTCACAGAAAATCCCATTTAAGATGCATGATGCACATGACATAAATGAGAAGCTTAGTTCCCTCAACAGCTCCAAGCATTTCTGCTCAAAACAACTTTATACAATACATGCTGTTTGGTAGCACTTTAAAAGACCTCCACGGTACCTACCAGTTAAGTACCGTGTTAGTTACTAGTAACTAATAGTGACACTTACTAGTACTTACTCTGGTACGTACTGTGGTACTTACACTGGTACCTAGAGTGGTACTTTGAGTGGTACTTGTACCAGCAGTTACTGGTACATACCACTGGTAACTACTGTGGTACTTACTGTGGTACTTACACTGGTATCTACAGTGGTACTTTGAGTGGTACTTGTACCAGCAGTTACTGGTACATACCACTGGTAGTTACTGGTACTTACTGTGGTACTTACACTGGTACCTACAGTGGTACTTTTACCACCAGTATTGGCATGCTGGTATGGTCGTGGCCATACCAGCATGCCAAAGCCTGATCCCGTCAGATTTCAGAAGCTAAGCAGGGTTGGGCCTGGGCAGTACTCGGATGGGAGACCACAGAAGAACCTCATCAGGTCTAATTTTTTTCCATATTAGCGCATCTAAAAAAACCCTGTACAAACCCTGTTACACCATAGTTTCTAAGTACAGTATAATCTGTGTGGTCTGGAAATTCAGTTTAATGGTATTTTCCACTGTTTCTGCAGCCAGTATACTGTGTAGCAAACCCCCTCGTGCACATGTAGGCAAATCCAGGCCGGTCTGCGCCAGAGATCACCCACCAGCTCATTTGCTTCCAGCTGACAATGCAGATCCTACGCGCAATGAAATGGAAGCCTCCCAACTAGTCTCAAACTCAACCCGAGTTTATTGTGTTAAACAACGGAGCTAAAGCAGAGACAATACAACGGTTTCAAGCAAAGTGAGAACCGTCCAGACCCTAAATGATCTTTAATATAATGTCCTTGTTAGTTAGTTTTGTTGCCATGACACTAAGCATCGCAAGCCAAATCCTACAAAAAAATAATACAACAAAAATGTACTCCTAGTACATTTTTGTACTAGGAGTACAAAAACGGTTATTACAAATTAAGACACATTTTTCATGTCATGTCTTTCTTCCTCACTTGAATAAATAAATTGAAATTATATATTTTAAACTTTGTTCTATGATTTCTTGTCAAACTATACAGATACTGAGTAACTGTAAAAAACAAAACAAAACAAAAAAACAGCATACCAGTGCAGAAAAACACAGCCAAAAATATTGCCTTTAGCACAAAGCTAATAAACATAACATTGCTGATTACTGACCAAATATGACCAAAAGACTGGTAAAACTGTCTCTAAACACAAACTAGTACTTTAGTTCTCGTGAATGAATGGAATGAATGAATCAACAAACTCATCAACTAAGTAAGAAATTAATCAATCGCATTATTTTGCATTGATCATAAGTATGTGTTTGTGTTGTATTTCTATACATTTTGCAGTTTGTAATAAATCATGTAAATCACCTTTTAGATTCTAAAGTAAATACCTACTAGTTGTTCAAATATTCAAAATAAATATTACAACTAGTTTCAAAATACATATAAGTGTCTTTAAATATTAAACTAAAACACATAAGTTGAACAAATGTTTTTGTAATTGATATAAAAAATATATAATATTCTTTTGGTATTTGTGTAAAATAATTATATTCTACAGATTAAAAAGTGTATATATATTTCTATTTTTTTTTTATTATTATTAATGTGTTTCAAACCTACTATAGGCACACTTCACTAGACATAACAACATTCCATAGGCTAATTTTATGCAATACAAATGGAAGGCAGCTAAAATAATTTTTTTAAATGCAGTTTTTTGTTGTAATACAAAAAGTAAATGGATCTAGTCAGTAATAAATACCAGTAATCAAACTGAAAATGTGTATAAAGTAAAAAATCATAATAATTAACAAATAAAACAAAAGCTTTTTGCCCTCTACAATTTGAAACCAGCCTATTGAGAATAAGCCCTTTCCTTTTAATCAAAATGAATCATGTTGTGATGACACATTGACTTACTGTGAGGCTCCAGTTGATTTGGGGCACCTTGGTGTGTAAACTGAGGCAGAAGATTAACAGAAGGACGCCCGTCACCACACAGGCCGTGCAGCTGACAAACTCAAAGAAGTAAATGCCTCCGCAGGGGGAGCACCTCATTATGGTCTCTATACAGATGAAGCCGATCAGCGACAGAACCTGGAGAACAAACATGGAAGCATTAGTAAATCTGCTGGTAATTAACACTGTAAAAAGTAAAGGTTTTTGGAGTATCTCAGCAATAATAATAATAATCAGAAGATATTTTGAAAACCGAACAAAGTGTGCCAGAATGTGTCATTAAAGGTCTTAATGTTTTGTGACAAACAAAGCTATTCTTTAGGGGCTTCTTAAGACATAATTTTATGTTAACAAAAACAAATACATTTATACAATGATCGAGCATTCAATCACTTTACAATAGAAAAAACACACCAATTTTGTTAAACAATTGAGAATATTATTGAAAGTGTTCAAGCCAAGCTGCTGCCGTGTGAAATAGTTTGACAAGTCTGATAGAAATAGCGCTATACAAAAAATAAAAAATAAAATAAAAAATTTAAGACCTACAATGGAAATTTGAAGCGTTTAAAATCCTTCAATTCAAGCTTTTCTATTTAAGACTTTTTAGACTTTTTGAGAGCCTGCAGAAAACTTTCAAAGTTGTTCCAAAGCTTTTCATATTGCCCACCACCTGATTTTTACAAAGTAAGTATTTAAATCTGTTTAGCTGTTCTCATAGTTCCTTCAGCACATGCTTGATATCCACTGGCTGCAATTATGGATAAAAAAATCTTGTTACACACAGCAAACTGAAACTGGAATAGACCACCCAAATGCAGTCATAATCAGAGTGCTTTTGCTTTATCTATGAGAAATATCATAAAATACTGATTCAGAGAACCCACACATGTCTGATATTGTCACAAAGTGCTGCATTTACAATATAGATATAGCTTACAACAAAAGTCAAATATCCCAGTTTTAAACTTTACAATTCTAAAACTCAAATTCAAATGATACTTGACTGTGTGCAGAAAGAGTCTTTGGGTCAATACATGTATGACGTTCATTATAACTATTTCTCCAAATGTCAACATCCAGAGGATAAAGGAAGATTTCAATAAACTGCCTTGAGGACATGTATCTCATGAGGCTGATCTCATATTTTGTCCAACTTCATCAATGAACAATATTGAAACCCATAAAAGAACTTGGTGCACCATTACCTAAAAACTAGATACATTAAGTTTCTGAAGTTTAATGATTTAATTATTCTGTAGCACTGTACTTCTCATTTTATTACACTATGAATTTGTTACTCTGACCAAACCTAGTATTCAAATGTTCTCCAATAGAAAAACTGCACAGCAAAACTTCTTTCACTCAGTGGTTAAATTGGCTAAATTATAGAAGTTTTGAATAAGTTCATTTGAATGTTGAAATAAGGAGATTATTATTACAAGGGAAAGCAGAGAGAGCCAACACTTACAATAATTTTATTTAAATCTCTTTCAGATGAACAGTTATACAAAGTCAAAAGAGGATGAATTGAAAAGAGTCTTCAAGGTTTTTCTTTTTGAATGAGTACAAGGGCTAAATAAATGTTTTGTGAAAGGTGACTGTGTACATTTTATGTGATATGCAATTTAGAATATTTAGGTTATTAATGAGCTCTAAAAATGCTGTAAATGTTATGCTCATATAGGAAAGACAATGGAAGAGGCTTATGGGTGATGTGAGAAAAATCAAATCATGAGCACATCTCTGCACACTTTGCTTTTTTGATTAAATTGTCGTATCTCTAAAATGGGAAATTATTGATAAATCTGTCTGTTTCCAAACCCACTTAGTTGTCCATTTCTTTATAGCAAGTTGGGTCTCTTATGAATTTTGAAGGTTGTGTTTTTTTGTGCTGCACAATCAAGCCAGAAAAAAAGGTGAATTTTAGCAATTTTTCAAGCTTACTATTTATTACTGAAACACACAATGTTCTAGCTAATTAGTTATTTTATTGGATATTAACTTTTTTATTGAAAGGTTGAGGTCACTTGTTTGTTTTTTTTTTTTTTTACACAAAGGCTTGGTTGCTTGTGTCTCTCTGAAAATCTGGCAACACCGATCAACCTTTGTCCTGCTCTGAGTGAATGAGCGCTAAATTTAGCAATTGACAGTGAAAAAGAAACTTTCTGAAAAAGCAGATTTTCTTTTATCAAAGGCATTAAGAAAAACGAATCATGATGAAATCCAAATTATCACCAGAGGTAAAGATGCTATAGCAGATGTACCACCACAGAATGTTCTTAGTGGACCTTTACTATAGTTTAGACAATTTTTTATCATTTGACAAATCATAGAAAGAAGCAGTAAACGCCTAAATCTCCAACCACATGGTCTGCATTTATTGAACTATCCAATTTAACAACCCATATGTAAGGCTAATGCAACTCAAAAGGTTACACCCAGTCATGAGGAGGGTCTCGGGGCTGATGTCATGTCTGTTGAAGAAATCATTTCCCCAAATCCCAGCAGCAGGTGTGGGTAATTCTCCTAGGAGGATCATAGTACACTTTACCAAATAATCTGATCAATAATGGTTTTCTTACAACCTTTTCCAACTACTCTGGCACATGTGAGTGAATGATATAACCATAAATCCTATTCTCGTCTATAAGCTCATGCAGTTTATTTGGTTGGTCTTTTCATTGTCTTGAACTTGGAGCTACTCCTTATGCACCATCTGTCTCTCCTAAAGTGTTGGGCGAGAAAAGCCCTGCTGTAAAGATTAAGACACAATATGGTCCACATTGACCCAAAATAGACCACAATACAGGATATGGTGCCCAGGTCAAAGCAGTATTAAATAGGATTAATGTGTTGTAGTATGTGTGCACCTGTCTCTGTTCATGTGCTGTTAATCCTGCGTTTTTGTCTATCAAGAAGCAAACAAATGAATGCTCTGAGTGAAAAATCTATTTGGTGAGGTGTATAAATAACAATCAATTTATTAAGTTACATCACTTAAAGGGGATGAAATACAAAAACAACTATTATAAGTCTTAAGCTTTCTTTTACAACAGTGTTCTTTGTCATTTGTTAACTTAAAGTTTTATTTTGACTGATTCATCCATGCCCTGCAACTGAGTGCTTATATCCTCTATTTTTTTATGTTTTAATAATTGAGACTCAAATAGTGATACAGTATATGCTGGGTTGTAAACTGTCACATAATCACTTTTTAAAAATAAAAATATGCAAGAGACAATGCCCTGCTTGTTACAGTGAAATATTTTTAACAGGAAGTCAAGTGATCTGTTTCTACTTTACTACGTTTAAGATTAGTTTTGTGATTTACAATGAACTAAATGTAAATGTTGATACTGTCCATCTAATATGCAGAGGGAAAAAAATCTAATACAAAATTCTTCTTTTAAATTCCGTAATTACTTAAAAATTTCAATAATGCATTGTGTAAACTGCTGTATAGATTGCAAAAACTGACATGGGTGTGATTCTTCTATTAGTTTATACTTTTTAAAGCATTAAAATTTTAAATAAAATCAAATGTATTCTTCTAGACTGGCTCAATCCTAGGATAAAGTCATGTTATTGGTGATATTGCTAACCAGATGGGCAGTTGGATTCCCACCGGGCCTTGTTGACTCAATCATCATGAGACAAAGGATGAGCGGCTGCCAAAGCAGACACGCCTTGCTCAGGTTTCACCATGATCCTGGGGCATTTCTCTGACCAGTCCAGCCACTTCGGTCACTATGGCAAATAATCATAATTCTTTTTTTTTTTTTTTTTCATTTCTTTTTAGGTTGCTTTAATACTTTAATTATGTCATAATCTCACATGATGCCTACTTTATCTGTGATTTGCTGTTTTTTGGAAGAATTAACCCAACTACAAATTCACAACTTTGAATCATTATAATTTTTCCTTGGCACTGGGGTTAGTCTAATGGGGAATATTGGTGCCACTTTTATAAAGCATTGTGAACGAATCATTTCTCATTTCTTTATTCAAATTGACAGAAAAGATATTTTTGTTTTAGTTTCACAAGAATAGGCTCAGTAAATACTAAGACCTTAAAAAAATCAACAAGTCCACAATTCTACATTTTAACCCAGATATATATTCCAACATATTATGTTGGAATTTGCTGTATATTTGCTGTATTATATTATAATTATATTATATTATATTTTTATATTATATTATATATTATATTATATTATATTATATTATATTATATTATATTATAATTCTGACTTGCTCCCCCTCAGTGCTTTATTTTAGGAGAGTGTTGTGATATCATGCATAAGCAACCTGTTGAATGAAAATATAAATGTTTGAATTATCATATTTTTGTGCGTGGAACTAGGTCTCCACAAAATTTTGGACTGCTGACAATGTATTATTTATATTCCCTATTATTGACAATAAACTACAGTGCAATATGACATTTTTGTTCATTACTTTTCTCTACTCCTAATGCTTATGAACCAGCTTTATAACATCAAACTCTAATGATAACAAACAGTTACATTTAGGTGTAGTTTTGGGGGTTTACTGTAGATCAAGGTGAACTAATACTGCATGTTCGCTGGTGTTCCCTCTCACCATTTTCATACTGCAATGATTTTGTGTAACACACTTTTAGTCCAAAAATAGCTGGATGAAAGAAATTACCTAATTTTGCTATTATTATGAGTGGCTATTCTTGCTAGTTAATGCTTTGGTACAAAGATGGGAGACCACTGGAATAGAGGTGTCTCAATAGAAGAACAAATTGTTGTCTCTGTTTCTTCAGGGATGGTGAGGTCAAATTTAGACTTTTTAAGACCACAAAAAATACAAATAAGAATTTATTTGCAAGTCATGCTCTATAATAATTCACAATGCTGCTTCTTTTCCAGAGGGCTTTATTAAATTTAAGTTTATATTTTTCGACTATTATGCACATTCAAACTAAAATAGTTATTAAAAAAATGCATTTTATACAACAACCGAGCGTTCCATCTATTCTATAACCAAACAGTAGAAACGCACCTGTTGTGTTATTTTATTGAGAATATTATTGATAAATTCACACAAGAACAGGTGCAGCAGTGTGAAAAAGTGTGGGAAATCAGGGAAAAATTGCTTTATGCAAACATTTTTAGGACCTACATTTCAACTTAAAACTTTTTAAAGCCTGAAATTCAAAGCTTAATATTTAAACCTTTTTTTTTTTAGATTGCAAAAAACCCTGACATTGACATTGAGTGCTTCGAACAATTTAAAAAATGCTGCATACTGTAGTACATAGAGACTATTACCATTATCCTTTAACAAAATACGTTTGGCATTCCCAATGGTTACAAAAAATTATGATTAAAAAGAACAATGGTGTAAACTGTGAAAAATGTTAAATACATAAACGCTGCGCATGACTTATGGCAAACAAACAAAACAGTTTGAGGTAATATTGACTGCAGTGTAAATGACAGGATCAGGTCACACAAGACTATAGGGCGGGAGAACTTTACTGTGTAATAAACATTTTCTTTGGCAAAGTCAAAAGGAAAGACTAGCAACAAAGGGAAGTTGAGCTCTAAAACATGGGATTCAATACAGCCAGCCAAGTGTAGCAACAGGTGGACATTTGCTTATTAGTTCTGTTAAGTTCTTTTCTATAGCAAATTAACAGCCATTAAGACAATTTAATGCAACTTTGCAACAAAATGTGCCATAGCTGGTACTAGGATAAAAGTTTCTATTGTTAGTGTAAATTTAATACATGCTTTGAAATGCTGCTGCTCAACACCTGGATTCCAACATGAGTTTGCCACTGGGGAAAAGTTTGATATGAGATTGCAAGGAAGTGGTGATAAAAGAGGCAATGTCACTTGGCTGATTAAATATTTAGCTTTGCAGATAAAACATAGCCTGCTTCGATAGTATTTAGACTATTGCTCAACATTCTCATGTAAAACAACAGGTGCTGCTTTATGCTAACTTCCCACACACTTAGGCCTATAGAAAAGTAGACATGCTACAGTACAACAGTGAAAGTTGTTCAGAAGAATGTTTTTTTTTTTTTTATCCTGCTGGGTTTTCTTTTGCTTTTTCTATCCACACTCTACTTGGACATAATGCTAGTTTCCTTGAATGGATTGGCTTTCTGGTTGTGGATCCACTGTAGTATTGACAAAATAACAAATTTTGCATAAAAAGAGAAGCTGAAGATCAAGATTTCTAGGGGTAATAGTGGGCTAATGCGTATATAAAAGACATACCATAGAAAAGGCTGTATGCAGACATACTTCTAAAAATGAATGAAAATTTGATAAAAGTACAATCAAATTAAAGATGACAATCTCTTGACATCCCCTCATCAGTAGAAATAGTCTATTAAAACTGCGTAGTCTAGCCTATTGGCTCACATATTACAGCGGACACTGCTATTGTTTCTTGCAATGGAAAACTTCAACTTAATGAAATATTAACTTTTATATGATGCCACAGGCCAAACAGTTACCAGGCTGTGCAATGCTTACAACACATGGTGAATCTTTCACAATAGGAGGCCACTACTATGACTTGCATGGTGGGTGTAACCTGAAACTCGCAGCATCAGTGCTGGCTTTGTTTTGCATTCATTGAATCATTGTAGTAGGAAACTCAAGTCATTACAGTGTAAACGTTTGCTGGACTATGCGTCTTTTGGTAAATTGTGTTATGCAACTTACCACTTCCACCACCTTCAAGATCCCGAAGTAGGACTTGAGGTAGTCCATGTCAAACCTAAGTCCCCAGAACATGTTGCGTGAGTGCACGGGCTCTGTGGTGGGCTGGTACGGGCTGCTGGCACCAGAAATCATGGAAGTGTTGGAGGCCTCTCCGTCAAACGCGTCTCCCTCCTCTGTGGTCCTCATGATGGCTTAGGGGAGTGCCTGGACCGAGTTTTAGGACGCAAAATAACCCTAACGGATGGCGTCCAGCGAAGTCTAAGTGACAGAAAGCACACGCTGTCCCATGGAGATGGTCTTCAAATGAAGCGATCCACTTTTCTAAGGTGCGCTTTTACATAGCGGTGCCTGCTATCCGTGCGTCCTCCTCCGGTTTAACACTGGGTAGATCCAGAACAGTCCCTCTTGTAAAGTCACTTGTTAGCTCACCACGACTACAACACAACCGACAAATGTTCACGCACCTCGACCCGGAACACCCGAGAGACAGCACGTTATTGTTTACAAATGCAAACTTGATAGTTCTGCTCTCCTATCGCTGCTGTGAGGCTGAACGTACAGTTTGCTCGGTTTATGGATGCGGATAAGAGACCTCGATAGGAGCGAGCTTGTCTCCGCCCCTCCAGAAAGGGCACATTCTTGTGTAAGGATGTGAGCCAGTTTGAAGTATTCACAATCTGGCTCCAAACAAACCGGACCTGACCAGAAGCACAAAGAATGAACGACACAAAAAGATCCGTGAACACTAGTGTAGCGTTTCCTCAATTTGTATGAGCTTCATACAAATGTGCAATGGTCAGAATTATTTTTGCAGGACGCTTCTGACGCCTCTGTGGTAATCGTTAATAAATGTTATTAGTTCAATTTAAAAAAAAAAAGAAAAAAAAAAGCATTTTCTGCTCTGACACATGCATTAGTTATTTTCATTAGATATTTACAAACCTGAACCCTATACTTTTTGTGTGTCTTGCTGCCCTCCTTTGTTTGTCAGAGGTATTGACACGCTGTCATTGCTCCAATTAAGACCTTTTTGAGCGTCACTACATTGTAACAGGATGCTTTAATGTAGTCTACGTTAGTAACGTTTTTTAATAAACATTAGCTGAGTCACTTTCCGTTTTTTCTTCTTTGCACGTTGTAGAAGTTACAGTAGTTGCATGTACACCAGTGGCACTTTCAGCTTCACTACAGAAAATTCCCTCTGCTATTCTGGTTGCGCTCAAAAAGCATAATCACTTTCGATGGATGAGCAATGACTCTACCCAGAGCTGCTCACCACAATTCAAAAGAAATACAATTTTTTTTAATTGTGGACAATATATCTGTTTTGTTTAAAGGTTTTGTGCCTAAAGCTAATGGCCAGGCAATAAAAGGTCACATAAGTTGTTATGAACATGTGATGCAATTTAAAAACCAAACAGACTCACTAGAGGTTGGATTCTTGGTTTTATTGAAGCCAGGGGGTCTGATTAACATGGTTTCCTTGTAGCACAAGCTAGAATCCACATTGCTGCTTACAAGCGACTCAAGAGTTTTACAATCAAATTTCAGGACAGAAAAAGCCATGTGCTGGACTTATCCTGAATACGAACAGGCTAAAGCAGTGCTTGTGGCCTGTTAAATGATGTGTAGACGCCAGTCAATAGTGGTCGAAGGCAATTGAGTTAGGAAGTGAAGAGGCAGTTGCGTTTCAACAGTATAGAGTAAAAAAGTTAGAGCTGATCATGGTTTAGTCCAAACTGTACAAAGAGCAAGTGCAACTTTTAATGTACGCAGCATGGGAGCACATCATTCCACTCAACTAAATGCCAAATTCAACAGTGTTGGCCCTAATGTGTAGAGTACACAGATGATAAAACTGGAGATGACAAATACCTAAAGTTGGAACACAGTAAGAGGCCAAGCAACAGAACATGAAGAGAGTAAACAAGATCTTTGAATAAATCAAAATCAATGGGCTTAAATGTTGAATAATTCTTTAACCCAGTATAATGTTTATGTGAAAGTAACCATCGAATGTAGCACTTTTCAAAAGATTTCACAAGCAAGTGCAATCTACAAAAACATCACCTCAAAAATTACTTTACCAATAGTAAGGCAAAAAAAAAAAAAAATGTTATCTGCAATATCAGCCTAGGCAAAGTGCTAAAAATGGTGCTACTACCGAAATATTTAATTGTGCTTTACCAACTCAGAGGGCAGTTTTTATGTGTAAAGTCTACAAAACAAAATTAAATATAATAGCTAAACCGGGAATTAATAAGTGCTTAAGTGACATAATTTTTATTCCAATTGTACAAATACATGGACTTCCTTTAAGTGTAATGGATTAACCACTAAACTTTTGAAACTCAGCATTTCAGTTAGGACATTAACATGTGAAGCACTATTGTTTTCATTGAGAGCAGCACTATCAGCCCAGGCATAAGTAGAGAAAACTGGTTAATCTTATGGATGAACATTTTACCTAGATTTTTCTTTGGTTACTTATGTTATTTATAACTACAAAGTTGTGTGCCCCTTCTGCTTCCATTGAAAAAAGAGGCACTTAACATCCATAGGATTAAGCATGTTCTTGCATATGAATTCAATATTAAGTTGATTACATTATGGTGTTGTAAACCTTTACCGGTGATATGAATCAAAAAAAAAAAAAGGAAAATAACGCTTTTAAGAATACATATATATCAATAGAGTCAAGGCAAGGTGCCAGTGTGACAAACTGAGCAGTACAGTGAAGGCAATGGTCATACTGAAAGAGGGCACAAAAACATAAAAAAGCTCAAACATAGACACTGATGTTCCTACAGCAGCTACATCGTTTGGGAATGTTCAACTGTCATGCGGGGTACAGTTTGAATAGTATGGAGAAACCTTAAGCTATTAAGTTACTACGTCTGTTATATCCAATTTTGTTTTAACCACAGCTACTCAACAATACATTTGCTTTGGCTACAAAGCGAGTGGTTCTAATAATCAATTGAGAGACAGATCATGTGGTTTCTTACAATACAATATCAGCAGTTTGCTTAAAGGCATCCAATCCAGTTCCCTACCGATTTCAAATTTCTAGGCCACATATATTGTTTCAAAATAAAAGACCACAGGCTTGTTGCACATTGACAAAAAAGTAAAAAGAAATAAATTATTTGTGACAAGAAAAGGACAAAAACCTTTAACCGATAACACTACAGTGCATTTCCTCAAAGCACCACCACAATGACAAAACCAGCTAACTCTGCGAGGCACTTGGGAGTAATAGTAGGAAAGACGCTGCCCAGTTCCCTCCCCAAATATACACAGCTGGAGCTGAAGAAGTCATTCTGTTGCAAACTCTGGTCTATTTAATACCTACTAGTTTCATTTAGTCTAAATTTAAATAACATAAAAAGAATTGCATCCTTGAAATTTCAAAGTTAACCTGAATAGATACTCAGCATATATTTACAGGATCATTTGAGATGGCGATATGGTGCACTGTCTGGACTAGTCATTAGTGTCATGACGTCAGTGGCATTTTAAAGTGTTATACAGATGAATGTTTGAACCAATAAATGGCGAACAAAAAAACAAAACAAAAAAAAACTTTGTATAAATACATAAGTATATCCAACATTTTTTTTTACATACTACATGTTTGCAAATATTTAAATTTCTTTTCTAAGTGAATAGTAAGATTTTAAATACCTTTCCAATCACAACTAAATTCCTTCCATAACATAAGCTGAACCAGAAGCCACAGGACAGAATATGGTATTTCCACTTATTTACCCCAAGAGAGAGAACGGCTTTACCTTGCGACCCGCAGTCCAGCGCCTTAGGCCTGTTGCCAGGGAGTGTGCACACATTCCAGTTAACTGACATCCTTCACAAAGTGACATTTACAGTTGACGAGAGGACAGGAATAAAGCCAAGCACAATTTCCTCATCAACACGTGTGTCTTCAACTTTTCTTTCTCTCTCTCTACTCTTTTCTCCCATTATCACATTCGATTGCCCCCAAAACTAATTTTTTCCAAACCACTGTGTGCTGTCTATTAGAAGAATTGGGAATTTGGTCATTTTTTATGCTCACATATACATTTATCTTCCAGAGAATTAATGCTGTGGATGATGCAGCTGATTTGTTGCCTTCACGCTTCGCTCTCTGGCGCTGGTATATTGTTCGCTGAAACCATGGAGTCCTGTTTTCGTGTCATCCTGTCCAACTCCGCCTGGACGTCAGTCAAACCCGGCTTCTGCCCTTGGAAAAAGGGAGATAAAAACACCAAAAGTAATCTCCTGTAGCTTCTGTGTCAAAGATATAGTTTGCAAGCAGATGGAGGGTGGATGGAGGTGAGATCCCATGCTGCAAATGGTGGATTCACTGCCACAAATGACAAACATGCTAGAGTAATCACGAACTACTCAATATTTTACTTTGGGTTCCAGATATTGAATTTGCTTGTAAAATGTATTGCAGGCATCATGTTCAATGCTGAAGTCTCACTTTCTCAGGGATTAAATTGTCTTAGAAGTTAAATGAAGGATGAAGGTAACACATGCGTCATAGCAAAATTTGTAAGTGAATTAGTCTAGCCATGACATTTAAATGCAAATACAAACTCAATCAAGATCAAAACACCAAGGAAAATATTTTTAGTGGTATTAATAACAGCCACGACCTTTTTCATTTTTAAACTGAAAGAAAAATGTTGTGATTTTTTTCCTTGGTCTTGAACTCTTGATCAGAGCTATGTAAGGGTTATGTGGATTAAATCCATGTGGGTAAATAGTCAAGGGTAAAGAATACAGACTCAGGAATGCAGACTCCTTTTCAGGTTCAGCTTGAGCACTTACTCAAATTATTATTTTTTTTTTCAGACTGAAAATAGGCTCAAGGTTATGATACCTGTTTTCTTGGCAGAACCTTGTACTGCGGCACCGACCGGAGAACCTGGGCTGCCGGGAGCCCCAGTTTTTTTACTCAGCAGACTGTTGAAGAAGTTAGCCAGCACTCCCTCATTGGCAGCACCTGCTGCAGGAAACAAGTGATTTTAGAATCACAGTTCTAAATATTACTATATGTAGAATGTATCAGATTACAGGAACATTTACAAGTACATTCAACACTGCCCTCTTGAGGCCGTTTTGTAGCACACTTTAAGTGTGACATGTCTTCCAGGGCAATACCTTTCATGTTTGGATCAGGCTTCTTGACAGCAGCCATAGATCCAGCAGTGACGCCGGTTTGTCCTCGGCCTGCAGGTCTGGGTGAACCCGATGTTGTCCGAGCTGGAGACTCCTACAACAGAAACACACTGTAGTTACTCTATAAATATCAGTGTATGATAATGATGCTGTACAATGACTCACTGTGGCTCCTCTCGTCGGTGTGGCTGGCTGCTTAGCTAGTAACGACTGTGACAGAAGAGCACCAAACATTACGACTAGAACTACAGTAAGAGTGATTCATTTTATAAATCCTTGTTATAGTGCAGTACACACCTGCTGCTTCATGAGGAAAACCTGCTCATCCTCGGCACAGATCTCCTTGTCATGCACCAGCTGAAAAGTACAATTGGGACACATGGGTTTACAACAGAAACCTCTGTCAATATAATTTTAAAAAATAACTTTTAACTACCTTTCGCACTGGTGGCTTTGTAATAAAATCTTCAAAAGGATCTTCTGGTCTAACTGTTGACAAGTTTTCATGCAAAATTCCAATTTTTTTCTCATTGTCCCATCCAGATGGACTAAAATACAAATATAGAGTGGCTATCAAAACTGGGTCCTTGCACAAATACAGCACAGCGTTTTAAGAACAGTTACTTACATGAACACTGCGTCTTTCTCTACCACTAAGGCAGGTGTGATGAACTGGAAGTCATACAATTTATGAAGTATATATTTGTAAAGCAAATCCAGATTCTTTTCCTCTTTGACTGAAGTGTAGATCAAGCCAGCCCCATCTTTTTATTTGAGTTAAAGACATAATGTGATTCAGCTAATGTTTTTAAATGCCATGAAGAAACATTGAATACAGTTGTCATAAACTATTTGAAATTGAAAAGGATACAATGTAGACAGAACTGCCTGATGTGAGACTGGATGAAATCAAAGTGCTCATCTCTGTAGTCGTGCTCCTTTTCCAATACACCGATTGCGTCACACTGAAAAGGCAATTGTGCACAAGGAAATTTATAAGGGATTTACACATGTCATTTGTAGTGGGGTTTCCATTACAAATTACAATAAAATACAGAATGTATTACTAAAAAAACTATGTATTTATCTTTAAATACATAGTTGAGTACCCCCATTTTAAAATCCAATAATCCAAAAAGAATAAAAACAGTGTAGTGAAGTACACATGAAATTACACAGAGGAAACAATCTCATCAACCTTGCAGATTTGTTACTGGACAGAGGTTCAAAATATATACCAACGCCATACAAATATTCTAATAGGATTAACAAAACTTCCATATGAGTAATAAATACTTGAGGGTAGCAGGATGACTAGGTGGGATGTGAGCATGTATTCAGAGCATTTGTGTGAAAGGTACTTTTAGGAAAGCAAAATAAAATATATATTGTCTTTCAGACAGTAGTTGCTTTGGCCAAATATCACTGATAAAATACAAATCCTGTAATTTTCTTTGGAGAATGCTTTTAATTAATATTTAAACAGAACTACTTGCCAGGTGTCAGGGCATGAATAACTTTTTAAAAAATAGCTCACGCAATGTCAACAAGCACAATTTATTGCTAGAAAACAAATGTTATTACATAGTTATATTGTGGTTGTGTTGCTTAGAACATCTTCTTTCCACTAAGATGATCTGAGCAAAACTTACTTTAAAACTAAAACGTATGTTCCCTAGTGTTTGTCTTTGGCTTAAGGCCTCCGCCTACCTGCTCATAGGAAATTCTAGTACTCACCTTTGTGCAAACTATAAGCACTGGAATGCCCAGGTTGTGTGTGAGAACGTTGTCCCCAAGAGGCAACACCACAGCTTCATCTTCTGGGCCTGCAGGAGCCCTTCTCTGTGGGGATGACGGGGTGGCCTCCTCTGGTTCTGTGTACTCTTGAAATGATTTTACCACTAAAAAAAACACAAGCAAAAGAGTTGTATTAGTACTTCAACTGTGGCAGCTGGCATTGCACATCACTTTGGAGAAAATATATGTATTTGAGAACTACTGTGGCTGAGTGGTTCAAGCAGCAGCACATTTGGCTTTGTGCAGTCTTACCAGCCTTGGTAGTTTTATTTTTCAGTAAAGTTTATGGGCCTTGTAATCCATTGAAATACTAACAAAAAACTGTATATGCTCATAAATCTGCTTTTTTTAATAAACCACAAATGTTCCCGACGTGCTCCCAGCTGTGCAGACTGAGAGTTCAGAACCAGGAGTTTTTGGCCCACTTCCCCAGCAGAAACTTGGGGAATGCAGACAGAGACAGTCCACAACTCTTTCACATTCACACATGGGATTAACATGTGAGGCCAGGAGTTATTTCTTGTAAACTTAAGCTCTAAGTAAGTATGTATTTAAGTCCACCAAGCTGGAATGTGACATGCTTCTGCACAGGAAAGTCAGAACTATTTACTGCATTATAAATTAAGAATGCTACCATGTAATGCAGTCATGCAGGAAGCAATAAAATATACAGTCAACAAATGGTTATTTTGCCCTTTTAATAATCTAGTAATTATTCTTAATCATTTTCTTGGATCAAAAGAGGTTTGGTGAATATGAGTTTATTTTTCCACGTAAATCAGTCCATCATTAAACAGCAAAATTATCATTTTTAAGGATTTTTTTTTTTTGCTTTGTCTGAAAACAAACTAGCCCCATCCCATGACTTGTTTTGAAGTTGTATATTGTCCGAGTAGCTATTAAATTTCACATTTGTACAAATGTCTGAATAATGTTGTTTTAATAGTAAAAATAAAAGTCCCTACTAAAAGCAGTTGAGCAGTCCAGAACACTGTTAAACTAGTATACGATTTCTGATTCATTGAAACATCATCTTATGAGGCGTACATAAAAGAGAAAGCTAGACTTTGGCCTTTTATCTATTTTATCAACAAAAAGTCTACAGACATCAGTATACTGTCAGTCAATAAACCAGTACCTTCTAATGTTTAACATAGCTTGTGTTGTGTTCATACAAAGCATTGCAGGCAAATGTTTAAACCAAAGAAAGTGTGGCTCTGAAAATATCCACCAACCACAGGATTTTCCGCGTTTCAAACCTTGGCCCAACAAAAAGCAGAACTTGTAATTTGACCAAAACAATTCCTGCAGCTTGAGTTTCAGCACAGCGGGCGTTTGGGTGTCCAGCCTACTGCCTGAACTTAAAAAGGCTCAGTTTACTTCCTGTCCCTGTCGTCTGAGGGCCGGGAACCATGATGCAACAGGCCTGCAAGACTCACTGGACCAGAGCCACCCACAGTCAGGAGCAGACTGTCTGTCAGCTGCACTCAGTAATATCTACAAATATGCCATCCGGCTTCACAGTGATCCCACAAATGTAACACTCCAAATCTGATTCAACTACTTTAAATATGAATTTGACTCAGGACTTACGATCCAACAAAGGCAAACAACAAATTATTAGGTCAAATAAACTTACCCCTACTTTTAAAATGAACAATGACTCTATTGCTCATGTTTGATAGCTTTGACTTATGTGACAACTTCAATAATATTTACACAAATCCAACAACTATTTTTTTCTAAACTGGCTTGATTCAATAATTAAAAGATACTCAATTTCAGTACTAAGAAATATCAGAGTTTATACAGATTTCGGCATCACACTCATTGTCATTATATTGCCAGATGTAAATATTGACATCAAAACAAGATAAAATAAATTTGGGCTGGGCGATCCAGGAAAAAACTCAAGTCCAACTTTTTTTCCCTCTTGTTGAACTATCTCAATTTTCAATACATTATTGCTTTAAGTTTTCAAAAACAGATTATTTATAAATTATTAACATAGTTTCTTCAGTCCTTTAGATTGGATTCTTTAATTCAACATAACTGGTCTCGATTGAATAAATCTAATAAGTAAATGTAATTATTGTTAAAAAAAAAATTAACATGAAGCCTGGGAACTCTTTTTTATTGGATACATTTAGGTATAAAGTGTAAAACTGTTATTTAATTTAGGGCCTATGACATTTGAGTTTTTTTTTTTTTTTTTTTTTAAATAGTGGAAAAACTGTTTTATACCAAAAACTTGCAAAATCTTGTTTTTTGACTCAAGGTTTAGCAAAAAAAAAAAACAACAACAACAAAAATTAACTTTTTTAATAAAACATGTGGTCTTGTAGTGTTTTTGATAAATTTCAAAATTATTTGAAAATGGAGTTATTATCTTTAGTATGAATTACTTTCAGAAATGAGAATCTTATTTTTGATGATAGCTTTCATTTATGGTAGCTTTTTCTATGGCCTCTCCGAACAAGGTTATTCAGGTCAGACTCCGATTTGTAAGAAAAGGTTTACATATTTTTCCTACGCAAAGTATATGACATTACTGTAAACTATATGATGTATCTAGCTTTTCATAGGAAGTTGGATCTGAAAGTAATAGCCCTATTTTACAACAACGCTCAGTGGAGTCACATTTTGTGCTGTACCGCCTACACAGCTACAGATACAGCTTTGTAAATTCATTTTGCAAGGCTAATAAACAATTAACTGAAAATTATGCACCAAGTTCCCAAGCACACAATGTAAAAATATATACATTGTTTAGATAGGACAAGCTACCTTGAACAATTTACTCTGTACCGTCAAACTTGTCTGATGTTCTCATGGAGTTGTGTTCGTCATCTGTCGTTGATTACTTAACACCCAGAGACACTACACTTCTAGTATAGATAGATAGTAAGAGTATGGGCATGTTTGAAAACATTTTCATGAAATAAAATGTAGAATAGGATAATGTCAGCACTATAGACATTATCACCCAATAGATTCTTTATCTACCAATAATTTTTGTTTTGTTATTTAATCACTATTTATTGACTCTTAAAATGTTTTAATTTTGAAAATTCTGACCATCATCTCAAGTAAGAAACTTAAACTAAAACTACCAACTTCCAATTAGCTACAGTTTTGACAGCTTAGATCTGTTTTTTACCATTTGACATTTTAAACCAACATGCAAAAACTTGTTCTGCTGAGTAAGTCGCACATTAAAGCATATACTGCAAGAGGTTGTTCCAGTGTCTTCAAATACCCCTAAGACATGACATTTAAAAGGACAAATTACAAAACTGTTCATATGAAACAAGACTTACAAAATAAGCAAGAACAACAACTGAGAACATTCATTGATCTGAAGTGGCCTGCAGGCAGAGCACACAGCTGAGGATCATGGGCCTCACTGGTGATGACCTAGAAACAGCCACGATAAAGTAACATTATAAAGAGAGTGCTTTTTATGCTACACAGTGACCAATCTCCTTTTTTCCCAGCTGCAAAGCACACTGTATGGCATTATGTAAGAGTTTCATTATTTCCGCTTTCCAACACTTCTATGCTCCTTTTAAAGATAATTATGCACGTTATGTGGTCAGATTCAAGTTCATCTATTTATGCTAATTTTGTGCATATTCACAGTTTTCTTATTCTGAAATAATCAGACAATAATAAACCATACTTACTTTTCTGTTCCATTTCTCTGATATCCTCTGGTGGAATCTTGAGCTTGTCTATGTGGTCACGAAGCACGCTTGCCCACTTCTTCAGTGAATCCATAATGGTCCATGGCCGCGACATATCCACAACTAACATGGCTAAACAGTCAGGTAAGGTCTGAGCTGAAATTGCAAATTTAAGTAGACCCTTGTGGTGGAGGTCTCCATCCAGGATCCAAACATTGCACCGTGTATGATCTGAAATAAGAACAAATTATATATATTTATTGATCATCTTGTTGATTTATTTTGGGGTTGCAGGTTCATTACTAGTACACTTACCGTCTCTGTCTTCATCATGAACGCTCAAGTATAGATACTCTAGCCCTCTCCCTTTTTTGTTGTGCTCTGCTCCTTGAAGTTTGGCCATAAGTGTTGTTTTTCCTGATCCATCCTCGCCTGGAAACAAGATATGGATTATTGTTGAATAATGGTGTTATTATTGAACATGTAAATGGAAAAAAAAATTCTCATGAAAAAAAACAAAACAAACCATAATAATAACTAATAAAAATAAAAAAATGTCCAAGAAAGCAAAACATTACTATTATAATACACAGAACTGAAAAGCTCACCAAAAATCAGAATATTTTTCCCTGATGGTAACTTTGAGCTTGATCTGGTTGAAACTTCACTCAGTATAGAGGACCTGCAGAAGGAAGCAAACCTTTAGATATTTACAAGTTAACACTGTCTGATGATGGCAGTGAAGGTGTGTTTTATGTTGTGCATTGAACACACAGGGGCATTGGCATTTAGAACATGACAAAAACAGGAAATGGTCAAGCATTTTGCAGAAAACAAAGTGAGCTACGTTTAAGGCTACATTTACCATACCCCTCTGTATGGTAAGTTGTGCAAACGTATTTCTAAAGATAAAAGGCAAACATTGGTTAAGAGGAACATGTTAACTGTGGTATCATCAGCTGGGCTGGATACTAAAGTTACAGCTAGCTAGCCTGTTCCCTTCTGTCGGAAAAGCTAACCATGGACCAGATATGAGCTGTCAAATCTCATCTTTTAAGAGGCAACACGTAACTGGTGTTGTTTATATCAACTTGAGACAATTTCACACTGCATAGTAACATTACATTTGTAGACTGTAATCTTAGTTCACGATACGGCTCACATAGAAACATGAAGTAGGGGCAGTACTGAGCTAACTCTGCTGCTAACACGGTGCTTAGCCGGGTGGTGGTTGTTTGGGAGCAACCGGCAGTGACAAAGCAGAACTTTCATATTTATGACGGTATTATAACACATTCACGAGGATTTTACGCATGTAAAAACATAGCGACACTTGCCAGAGGTTTTGACCCTCTTCGTCTTCATTGCTGTTGTCGCCTGCCCCAGCGGCAGCCGGGAGTTGTTTCTCCAGGACGGGAGCCATCTTCTCTCTGAGACCACAAAGACGAGGCCCTGCCCGGGCTGCGCTAGCACCGCCTTCACGCTACAAGCCAACAGGACAACAGGGCGTTTGATTCACTCACTGCGAAGGCCCGAGCAGCTCTCAACGCTCCCAACTCACACCACAGCTTATTAAAATCAAGATTAAAGGGCCTATGTCAGGTAACTACACATTCTTATAAAAATAAAGCTAAAATATTTATTTGTATGATTTTACTACACATTTTTCAAATTTCATCCCAGTATAGCCATATTTTAAGATTTATAATTTACTTCCTGTCCATAAATGATGTCATCACACAATGAGGTTTCCTAGTGTAATAGCTTAAATTGTGCCAAAGCTCCTCTTGACTTGAGATATAAAGATGCACTAAACTAGTCACAGTCATTTTGTAGAAATAAAGGGCTCAAATAATTGAAAACATCGTCTTTCTAGTGATTCATTTGAAACCCCATTAGGCTTAGGAATTCAACTGCCAAATTAAAGGTGGAGCTCTGATTTTCACACTGCAAACACAATTTAAGTTTTAAATCTGACAACTTCATCTCATAAATCCTTAAACACATATTAAACCGCTTTTTACAAACAAAGTAAAACTGGAGGACCACGCAAGTACAGCCAACCAGAGTGCTGCTTTAGGCTGCTAAAAATAACTAAAAATCTTTATTATTCAGTTCAGACAGTAGGCTACTCAGTGGTGTAATTTTTTTTTTTTTTTTTCGTAAAGTGCTGCCTTTATCATACACTTTTAATGGAAAACACAAACTGTACAAGTAGAAAAGTTAGTTACCTCAACTTTAAGTTAAAATTGGAAAATCGTTAAAAAAAAAAAAAGTTCATATGCACTCCAAGCTCAAGTCAAGCATATAACAGTATCAAAAAGACACAGTGCCATACCATTGAAAACAAACAAACAAACAAAAAAACAAACAAAAACAACAAGCCTTTTCTTTATTCAAGTTTTTTTACTGTTTCTTAAAAAAGGCAAACTGAGCAAACTCCACACTGTCACTGCCAAGAAACGAACTGTTCAACTGGCCGCCTAATTCAGATAGGCCTTAAACCATGATGTAAAATACAAACAAAAAAACAAAGACAAACTGATCATTTCTATTTTTATTTTCAAAACATTATTTAAAAATAGATTGTTTTCTTTTGCCTGTCCACTCACTTTCTCAAGCAATATGTTGAATCATGTGGCGTTTAAGTTTGTCTGAAAAGTAAAAGTAACATTTGTACTCAAGTAAACTTCTAAATATTAGATTACTCGAGAAATTACTCAAAGAGAGGGGCTTGTATAGCCAAATAGGTGGTTTATCCCCTGCTGCAATCAAGACTGAGATTGTATGAAGCTGAACACAAAAACCTAACCCTAACCTATTGCCTGCATGGTTCCCATCAATACACCACATTTCATCAAAAATGCAAAGACAATTATGTAAATACAATAAAGGCACACCCCTATGTTTACTGATTGTGTAGCCTATAAGTTTACCTCGTAGCCTACACTGAAAACTGAAAACCGAAGAATTAAAAAAAAAAAAAAAATCCAAAGACTGTTAAGACAACTGATAATTTAGAAACAAAAAAAATAATTGGAGCTTTTGGAAGTAGCATAAAATTATAGGTCGACGCTAAAGGATATTCAAAGAACCTGAAATGTCCCACCTAAGCGGGGTTGGCTAAAGTCTAAAGTAAATGTAGCTATACTGTGTAGGAGAAAGTGGGGTGTTGTGCCACCCCTCTTTTTAAAGAACCATAAGAAATTGGTTCTTTAACATTATTGAAGACTTAGCCATTTCACTAATCTTGTAAAGAAGAGACCCTTATTCTATGAGAAATAAAGACATTTAAGTAAAAAAAAAAGAGATCAAGGTTTTTGATTGTTGTATCTGAACAGTTAGGCAACTAGGTAAATTACCCATGTGTGCTTTGAAAGATTTTGAATATACAGAGTGTGATGTTACCTCAAATGTTAGCTGACAGATAATGCATTTTTTCCAAAATGCTTCATCTGTCAGATTTGAGGTTGGGGTGATTTGTGCCAAGGAGCCGGGGTTAGGTTGTGCCATTAGTCGTGCTCAAGATGGTCAAGGCGGTGCAGCCGGCTCGAGGCGTTAAGGGGGGCGGGTCTGACGACAGCGCTGTCCGTAGCGCTGATTGATCTCTCGCGCTGTCATCTGACACGGCCCCTCTTAACGCCTCGAGCCGACTGCACCGCCTTGACCATCTTGAACACGACTATTGACACCCCATTAATTAATCATTGAAAATATATTATTTTCTGGTAATTGTGTAATTTTATCACTAAAACATACTAATTCTTAAAGGTTGTATGGAGGATTTTTCCAATCCAACAACTGCTTGCTGTTTTTCAAATGATGCTGTTTATCCTCCACGACCTTCACTGCTCACTGGGCCAATGAGTTACTTAGGAACACTGAGGGTTTGCTTGACAGGTTAACGGGCCAATAGATAGGTACCTCGTTATCTATTGGTCAATGTTTTACTGGCCTCAACATGTCCACAGTTTATATATTTTTTATAAATATTTTTTTGTTTAGCATA
Source organism: Mugilogobius chulae (assembly GCA_038363315.1). Taxonomy (NCBI): domain Eukaryota; kingdom Metazoa; phylum Chordata; class Actinopteri; order Gobiiformes; family Gobiidae; genus Mugilogobius; species Mugilogobius chulae. Next base: position 30,381,256 of record CM076403.1, read on the forward strand.
AGTACAAAGCAGTTACAAATCTATTAAACTGTTTTTGACCAAGACTGACAAAAAAAAAAACATTTTTGAAAATCCTCCATACAATCTTTAATTTTACACCAAACACAGAAAGATTAGGAAAACAAAACCAGGATTTAAGAGAACTGGACTGGCCAATCAATCATGCATGGCATTTAGTTCTAGCAGATATGTGCATGTTGTACTAGGCCTTAGAAGGTACGTGGAAAATGCATAATGAGTTTAAAAAGAGATTAAAATAAAACATTTTACTTGCATAATAAATGGCACAATTTACCACAGTGCAAGTTGTGCCATATGATAACTTTTTTCAGAAAGCTGTATTTCTTAAATAATAGATTTCAGATAAAAAATGATTGTTTGAGATGCACAACATCCTGAAATATGTGTTCATATTGTAGTTTGAAGAATTACTATCATGGTCTCACTTTAAAATCATGTTAAGTAAAAACTGGCACAATTCACCCCACTTTCCCCTAGGCCTGTTGCTTATAACTTGTATAATCTGCTCGAGTCTTTGCAAAACTGGGCCTATTTGTTTTGCTCCTGTCTAATTTTTCAAGATTTCAAAGTTTTCTTCGTCCGTTGATTTAACACAGTGCTCTCCATAATTTTAGCAGGCCAGAGACTCTAAATGAAATTGACAGGACCAGCACTTCTTGGACACTACCGGAAAGTCTTTTTGGAAGCTCTGATTTCACAAAATAATTGCACATGGAATATTCAAATTTAAGAAGTTAAAATCAAATGTATCTGAACACATTGTCCAGTAGATGGAGCACTCGCACTGTTAGGTTGATATTGACTGAGCTAAGCTCGAACAACAAGACCGTTTAACTTAATTATTATCCCTGTTATAATTGCATTTCTTGGGGTCTAGGCTACATTTTCCAAATCAAATTCATTCAGTTACGATTTATTAAGAAGTGAACACATTACCAAGAGCAGGTTGAAATGCCAACAGAATAGGCCTACACCTGTTCAACATTTCCATATCCATGTAATAATCTAAAAGTATTCTTATTAGGCCGCTGAGCTTCACCTTATATTAAATTTAAATAGGCTGTTTTGTGTTGGAAATAGCTACTTAATTAAAGTGGAATTAAAAGTAAAATTCCAAACTAAAAGTGTGATAATTGCAGCCGAGTACAAGCGTCGGTCGGAGAGGCAGTGGGTGTGTGCATTGGAGGTGGGGCTTCAAGTTGAGAGGGGAGCCTAGTGGGGAGGGAACTGTAGCCTATATGAGGTAGACTGGATTGTGATAGCGACAGATGTCTAGAGAATTGCAAAGGGTACTCCTCAGTTGAGTCCCAGTACACTTGGCAAAGCAGAGGCGGAATCTGCAGCTGTCACTCCAAAGGTTTACCTCCGTTATCATTTCTAACAACCAGGACCTGAGACCCAGCTAAAACATCTCAATAAGGTCAGTGTGCAAAGACTTTTTTGTGCCCTTTGTGCTTAATTCAGAGTAAATGTTATTTTATGATGGGAATGTACAAATTAGCTTTTGCGTAGTCCCTGCTTAATAAAACCTATAGTCTATGGGCTATTTTTTCAACTTTAAGTCAGAAGTTTGCTCTTTCAACTTGTTTGATCTCATTTGGTTTAACCTATGCAGTGTTTTACACACACACAGTAACTTGTAGGCCAAATTAGAGGGCCAATTTAAAATGAAATACCCTATAGTTAAGTGGTGTGTCTGTTGAAGATCTAAATATGTGCTTAGGTGACAAAATCAAGTTATTTTTGCGCAAATATGCGACATCTTCAATCATGAACAAAAAAGGGCAGAGCAGCTGGGCAGCAGTGGGAGGGTAGAAATGGGGGATGGAGATCAGCTTTTTATCTTGAGGGTTGTAGCAAGCAGCTCGCAACCTGTTTGAAGTCCCTTTGTTGCAGCTTAATCTCCGCTCAAATGCAGCATATTCGTTTATTTGTTTATTTTTTACAAAGTAAGTGCAGTCTCTGATACATCCTGCTTTTAGATCTATTCCTTTGTTACCGGCCGGCAATGCTTCACTTCTGAGCGTAAAGCTCGTGCTTCGGACAAACCTGTTAACTCTGAAGCAAATCATCACGTAGCCTAACATTTGCTGCATTGAACCGCAACGCACCTTTGTGTGAATCTACAGTAGGATACATTTCCAAAGGGACTCGGGACAGTTTATACATAAGAAAGAACCGAAACTGAAATCGTAACTCTAGCTGTGATTGTCTAGGACGGGCATAATTGAGAGTAGGAGAGAGTTTGGCAACTGAAAAAGTGAAGCCAACAAAATCCAGTGTTCATAAGCTGTTATGCAGTATTCATGTGACGTCACGTCTTAATTGCTCCATTGCAGCACTATGGACAGTTCCTCTTACCTGTGTTAAAAGAGACAAGATGAACGTTTGTATTGGGATATAACATACATATGAATTAACTAGATTAAATTCAGCAATCATTAGATTGCTAATTATAACAGCATATTTTACATTTTAGTTTACTTTTAAAACTGTAAGTCGTACTGCCAGTTCTGTTTTAGTTCCTGAAGGGAAGTACTTTTGTGTGGCAATTTTGACTCTTCCCCTATAGAATATGTCAGATGTGACACAGACACACAACGTTGCTCAACAAAGAAAAAACTGTCATGTTTATCTTAAATTATGTTTTCATCATGCTAATACAATTAGAAAATGGCATAGTGTGCATTTCTTATTATTCAATAACAATAACAAAATTTCTGAATTGTATATTTACCCTATCCATGTTTCATTGTAGGTAACAATGGGGAACAGACTAGCTAAGAAGAAGAAGAATAGCTACGAGGTGACTGATCCCAAAGAGGCAGCTGAGATAGCAGCTAAAGTTGAGGAAACCATAGAGGAAGGTGTTACTGCTGTGGAGGAGGCCGTTGGTTCAGCCGTAGCAGAAGTGACTGAAGCTGCCAAAGAAGATCCTGATCCAGCAACCGAACCAGAGCCTGCCGCAGCTCCAGCAACAGAACCAGAGCCTGCCGCTGCTCCAGCAACTGAACCAGAGCCTGCAGCTGCTCCACCACCTGAACCAGAGCCTACAGCTGCTCCAGCAACCGAACCAGAGCCTGCCGCCGCTCCAGCACCCGAACCAGAGCCTGCCGCTGCTCCAGCAACTGAACCAGAGCCTGCAGCTGCTCCAGAAACAGAACCAGAGCCTGCAGATGCTCCAGCGTCCGAACCAGAGCCTGCAGATGCTCCAGCGCTAGAACCAGAGCCTGCAGATGCTCCAGCGCCTGAAGCAGAGCCTGCAGCAGAGCCTGCAGCAGAGCCTGCAGCTGCTCCAGAGCCAGAGCCTGCAGCTGTTCTAGCGCCCGAACCAGAGCCTGCAGCTGCTCCAGAGCCAGAGCCTGTTTCTGCTCCAGAACCAGAGCCTACGGCTGTTCCAGAGCCCGAGCCAGAGCCTGCTGCTGCTCCAGAACCAGAGCCTGCCGTGGCTCCAGAACCAGAACCAGAGCCTGCCACTGCTCAAGAACCAGAGCCTGCTGCTGCTCAAGAACCAGAATCAGAGCCTGCCGCTGCTCAAGAACCAGAATCAGAGCCTGTCGCTGTTCAAGAACCAGAACCAGAGCCTGATGTTCTCGCAACTGAACCAGAGCCTGCTGCTGCTCCAGAGCAAGAACCAGAGCCTGCTGCCGCTCTGGAACCTGAACCAGAAGTTGCTGCAGCTCACGAACCAGAGCCTGCTGCCGCTCCAGAACCTGAACCAGAGCCTGCTGCTGCTCCAGAACCTGAACCAGAGCTTGCTGCTGTTTCAGAACCCGAGCCAGTGCTGGTGGTAGAACCAGAAGCAGTGGTTGAAGCAGTGGCTGACCCAGAACTAGTATCGGCGGAAGAAACAGAACTAGAGCTCGTGGAAGCTCCAACACCTGAACCTGAAGAATCATCAAGAGAGGCCACAGAACCATTAGCAACTGTAGAAGAACCGAGCGTGGAGGAGGAAGTAGTCACACTTGAGGAAACTGTATCAGTTCTCGAGGATTCAGCTAAAGAAGCAGTGGCAGAGGCAGATGATGGAATAGAAACTGAGGAAATCCAGAAAGTTGAAGTCTTGGAAGAAGCGTCTCAAGAAGTCATTGCACAAGAATCCTGTGGGACAGAGACGACTGCAGAACCGGAAGTGGTCGAACCAGTTCCAGAGATTGTGATTTCAGAAACTGTCTCTGGAGGTGATGCCCCTGCTGAGGCTGAGGAGCATGCACAGTCCTCAGCAGAGACCGAAAATGGAGAATTAGAAGGCCCTATTGTAGCTGCAGTTACAGAGGTGAATGGAGAGTGTGCAGAGTCTACCACTACTGAACAGACAGAGGAATGTGTTAATGGAAGTGAAAGCCCAGAAGAAATACCTGTCACTAAGACTGATTTGGAACATAAAAAGGACATAGGCTTGACTGGGGAAGTCACAGAGATTCATGATGCAGTATCTAACATTGTGGAGGGGCTCAGCAGCACAGAGATCACACAGGCAGTCTGACTATCCGTACTGTCAAAATGTGAAATCATTTAAGTCCTTCAATGGTGCGACAGAGCCATTAAGGTATCACAAATACAGTTGAATGCTGCATTGTGTTATCCGACGGCTAGGCCATGTTTCTTTTAAAAACCAAATCAAACGTGACCATTTGAGGACAGAAAGAAGAAGAAGGATAAATCTGAGAGGTCAGGACAAAAAGCTATCCAATCTGCAGAGTGAAAGTGTTGGACAGTCATACTAATCAATTTCATGTCTTTGAGTGCACGCCAGAAGGATAATCTGCCTTCTTGAGAATGGCATTCATTAAAAGTTTGTTATTCTGTTTTAGAAGTTTATACTGTATATTCTTACTATACACTATATGCAGAGACGTGAAATATTGTGTTGGGTTTTTATAAAATGTGCCTGTGAGGATTGTTAAGAATAAATTGATTGTTCAAATAGAGAATAAAAAAAGTTATATCCTACAGAGATCTCCCGTTGGTTTCCTCAGCTTTTGCAATACTTTTACCACAAGTCTAACTTGAAACATATTAACACTATAAACATACTGCATAGGTCTTGTTAATTAACAACTACAGTTTAACATCCTATACTCTACTGCAGTTGTGCAGGTGCTTGGGTAGACTTGAAAGAGCAATGTCCTCTCAGTCACTAGGTACAGTGCAAATATTTTGGTTGGTTAAACATGTCTGACTTTTATTAAATCTACATGATGTAACTTAGTAAAGGCAAGTGTTGCTTTTTTCGGCTTAAAACATTTTCTAACGTGTCTAATCCATATCAAGGGGAACTAAAAGGGAAAGATATGCTGATTTGTCGAAGGACAAAAAGTTAGAGAGGAATCAGAAATGTAAGTATGTGGTAATAAAAGAGAAGCACATTTTGTCTAACATGTAAGGTTACATAATGTACATAATGCTATAACTAATAGAGCCACAATATGTTTTGACTTAATACCAACTTGCAGAATGTTGCCACGCCTGCTCCTTACACCAGTGTTAGACCACGAAAGGCCATTGTCATACAGGTGCACATATTTTAACAAATGAGCCTAATGCTTTCTTCAGGTTCTTTTAAGAGGACAGAGGTAATGTTTAGATGTAGGCAATGGGAAGAGTGTGTTCATCCAACCCTGAAATAACTTTGGACCAAGGGTCAAAGAATAGGGTGAGATTAGGGACTGATAAAGAAACCCATGCTTCATAAGGAGCCTATCCACATACCAGTACTCTCTGGTTTCCCAAAAAATATGCCTCCACTGAACATTTATGAAAGGAATGCTGTAAAGAGGGCATGGGGGCCCAGAGGATGAACTTTCTGGCATGTTTTTCTTTCTTCTTGCGGTACAGTTCTGTCTTTATTTGCATTTGGGTTACTGCAACAGGCAACTAACCATCCAAAATATAAATACATTTAGACTTATATAGTGTTACATAACTATTTACACATTCTAGCATTAAATACAGAATTCAATTATATGTGTGGCTTTGTGGCAAGATGAAAGTAATTGTCATTGTATTAACAGTTTGATGGTCTCCTCTACCTCACTGTATTTCCTGCTATGTGTGTGTGTGTGGGTGTGTGTTTGTATGTCTTGTGCATCTTGATTTAAATAGTTCTTTAAAGTGGCATAGTTTGGAAAGGCCAGCTGCACTGCCTGGTTACGCTAACACTATGTTCTCTATATGCAGCCTCCTGCACAAAGCAGGGACTGTGTTCATGCTCCTTTTTTCACTGTGTGAAAACTATCGTAGTCTACAGACTTTTGCTTTTCTCAAATGAAGCTTGTAAGATGAAAAACTAAATGTGAACTAACCCCCAACCCATATGAACTTTAAGGGGTGTTTAGTCAATCTTCAACTGCTTTTGATACAATAACTCTCACAAATTATTTTATTTTATTATACTTTGAATGCATTGTATGACTATGTGGCTATGCTGTATGGCCACAGTTGAAAAGCATTCCCCGAAAAACACACTGTATATTTATCTGAATTATGAATCTATAAAGTAATGCAAGTTGAATTTTATGTGTAATCAACTGGTTCCACTGTGAACACAAATGGCAAATACTGGTCAGTATTTACAATTGTATCAGTGGGCTACAAAGGGAAGACTGCAGATGACTGGAAACACACAAGCAAAGTTTATATGGTCAGACACACTCTTTCAGCACTGCTGTTATGTTTCAACATGTTTTTAAACTATTTTTTTCCTTCTATAAAGTTAAAGTTGTGATTTTTTTTGGCCTGACACCCAGTGTTGGCACCCACTTAAGCCATTAGCATCATCTTCTCTTTTATTCTTTTCATATCCTTGTGTCTCATCCTCCATTCTGGGCCCATCCATCTGGACATGTCCACTAATGCTGTCATTGTATCAGGACGGCCAGAAGCCTATTAGACAGACCTCGGTGGTAATAAGGATCAGTATTGATCCATTGGTTTAGCCTAATGGATACTCAGAGAGAGGCAGTGCTTCCCCTTTGTCTGTGGCAGCATCACCCCAGAGTCTGCACACGTGTCCTGCATCTCCCTCACCGCACACACAAGACAAGCATACCACACCACACACACAGACATAGCTTTCTGTTTTCCTGATTGTGCTGATGCAGCTGCTGCTAAGAGCACTTTACAGCTGCCCATTCTGTTTGTGCTGTTGTATTGGGAAGAAGATTGTGTGAGGGATAAAAGTGGTCTTTACATGAACTTTTACATCTTCAGCAATGAAGATACAAAAATTATATACACAGAACTTGCTTTAATTATACTTTCATCAAAAACAGCAGGTTTTGAAATAGAATGACATGCTATTGGATCTATTGTGGTATCTCACTTTTCATTTTGGCTAATCAGCTGCTGCTGTTTTCGGTGTCAATCTAAGGCTCTATATCAGCAGCTTTTCAATACTCTGCAGCAGCAATAGCAAAAAAATGTAAATTATCATCATATCAAACAACTGACTTTGATCTGGATGTTAAAATTATATTTTTACTGCTGATTATTTTCCTGAATGGTCTGTCACAAGCTATACTCACTGCAATCTATTATATGGTCTATAAGGGACACTGTTTTTAATAGAGTAAAAGTAAAAAAAAAAAAAAAAAGAAAGAAATCTTTTAACATATTTTTCTGTATTTGTCCAACTTATCTGGCAAGCACAATAGAAAGTGTAGCCTATGTGAGTGTGATGTGTGTTTTAGATAGCAGCTGAAACTCTGTCACCTTGATCAGGCCTCAGGCCACTCTGTACTGTATGCTGCAAAAACACTTAGCGTTTTGTTTTTTTTCTTCTCAGTCTACTCCATAGAATGCCCTTATGTAAAATAGAGTAACTTTGAACACACTACCCAATACATTCATGGGGAATAATTTCCTTTTTTCAAAGTCATACTTGTTTGTAGTAAAATTACAGTAGAAAATTCCATTAGCTGGAACGAGCATGTCTGCATCCACTGGGCACAGATGACCTTCGGTGTGCCTCCAGTGACAGAGCTAAATCAAAGATACTGCTTGTTTAAGACAGTCACTGCACATGGGTCTTCAGGCCCTGGTGAATAATTTATATGTGAAATGAAACGACCTCTGGCACTTTGCAGACTGTCGAGCAAGGACTAAAGCGACAGAGAAGGGGCTGGCTGAAAAAAGTTATTTATTATGTTTATATTTCACAGAATGATTTAGAGAGGGAATGTGAAGAAGAAAAGGGGAACTTATACCCAGTCTCTCAATAGGAGCCAGCAGCAGTGCATATCTAAGACTAGTGCTTACAACCTGCTCTTTATATGTGCACTTCTCATGTCCTTGGTTTCAATAGCTGCAGGAGACCCCTGTATGTAGAGCAGCAGTGTTTCTGAAGCTAAGACCTCATAGGATCTTTGATGTGTGGGTTATAGGGCAAATGTTGTGGGACAGGAAGTTCATGAGGTTTATAAAAGTGAGGGGCTGACAATGATTGATGTTTCAGAGGGTTTGAGTTTAGGAATACATTTTGTTCATGAGGGCTCTTGCAGTGCTCGGTTACCTGTGTGAGGGTATTGTAGGAAAGAATGTGGTATTTCAGGCTGTCATACCAGTCACTCAGTTGCCCTGTCAACTACCCTGTAATAAAGTAGCCCCACGTTGCAGCATTACATTTCCTTTTAATGATTAGCTTCCTGAGATTTTTGTTTTCATCTATAATATGACAAACCCTCTAGTTGGAAAATTCATTTGACAATTAAGTTAAAATCATAATTTATACAGCAGTGGCATATTCCAGGTTCACTTTGTGTTACATTCACAGTGCTAACCAAGTAATATTAATGCCTTAAGCCTTTCGCTGCTGTGGTATTTGTCATTTTGCCAGCAGCATCAGATGAAGTAAAAAGCTGAGCCAGCTGCTCAGTGAGAGGATATGAAGCCAATCAATATGTGATTTTACGATGTCTAGAAAGCATCTGTCAGATTGACTGATTTTCTTGTTGGTGAATAATTTACATAAGTGTATATAGAAAAAACATAACTTTTAATATAAGCAAATATAAGCCTACAAATAGTAGTGCAAATAAGTAGAACTAATTGTTCTACGACAAATCAGTAAATGAGCTGATTGATTTTAAAACAAACTTCAGTTTGATTTACTCAAAAAGTTTACTTCAACAGTTATAGTTATAATAACTAAGTCTTAAATTAAATACTGATAAAACTCTTATTCAAGCTGGGGTTTTAAACAGCAAAGTGAAATGGGCCACCAATTAGGGTGCTGCTTCTGACTGTCTATGAGAACTAAAATACTTTATGATTAGATTTCGAAAGTACATAGTGAGTCTCACAATGCTGCATACAATATACTTTTAGATTAAAAACATTTACTAAATGACAGCTAAAAAAGTTAGGTAACTTATCTTGAATGTCTGCATTCAAGATTTTTCATGAATGATATACAACAAAAAGCTTTCTACCTTTTCTTCAGTATTACTGAGGATTTCATTGTAATTTTATCTTTTACGTTTCTGTTTGTAAAAGCACTTGCAGTACATATGCTATAGCAGGTTGATGTGAACAACCTTAACAACCTGGAAATAGTAACTAAAGCATGTGTCACCTCCGGCCCAACTACCCCGGCCTCATTTACTGATGTGTAGAGACCAGTAATTACATAAGCATCTGCAAACTGTGATAAACTAGTTAGCATATGGAAAAAACTCAGAAAGAAAGAAAGTATTATAGTAGTAAGTCAAATTGAGTGTGTAATGTCTAGTGTTGTGTTTATGTCATGTGCTATATGATGGGAGAATTAGTATTAGATAATACTATTCAAATTTTATTTATTACTCAAACAAGGCAGAAAATCACATTTGAAGAAAATGTTTTGAGAAGTTATCACACAAAACAGACCAAAATAAGCATGCGACCATGTTCTGTGTATAGTGCTTTGGGGCAAATTGTCATCCCACTTTCTCACATTGTCATTTATCTACATGGACACATGGGAGATTCTGACTTGAAGAAATCGCGCTCACTCAATTTTAATTAAAACATATTTTACATTTTTTCAAACTCGAGGTTTCACAAGTGGTATTTGTTGAATCTGAATGTCTCCCAATGGATTTCTACCATTTTCCCATAGATGGCTGCATATAGCATTAATTCAATTTACAGATAGATTTATCATGGTGAATGGTCTATTTGGACAACATGCTTTCTGAATTGTAAAAAGGATTCTGTCCGGGCAAGATGCATGACACGTAAACACATGCACCCCACAGCACACAAATCTCATTACATGCAGAAATCTAATTTGCTGTGTTGTATGTTAACTGATTAAATTATTCTGCTCGGTGTCCTCATGTATGTCGTTTTCAGTTTGAGTATTTGTTTGTGTGAAAGGGAAACTGACCGCAGTCGGACAAAGCTGCTGAAGTGTCTGGTGTGGGGCAGGTGCCAGGTCCTCCTTCTGTCCCCAGCCCCCTCACTTCATTAGGCTCCCTTAACTTTGTAGGAGAATCATGCTTAAACATATGATCCCCACCTCCAGCCCCCCCCCCCCTCCTCTGAGAAAAGCCCCTGGCCCTCAGCACTGCCATATGTCCAGCGCACAGACACTGGCACTTCCTGGGGGCTTTGTACTGTCCACACTCTCCTTTATTTAGAGTGACTGGCAGGAGGACACACAGCTCCCCAGGCACTATAGCGCCTATAGAGCCATGCAGGCTTAAAAGCATTGGGTTAAATTAAATTAAATAACTTTTTTTTTTTATGTATGTTTTGTAGATGAGGGACAAAGAGATCTGTTGTGCTTGGTACTACGGTCCTAAAAGTTTAGAAGGAATTCTGAGGCTTCTTGTCCCCTAAATATCTTTCAATGAGCTTGTGTGGCAGTGAATTTTACTAAAAAAGACAAAATTTGCCATCAATAAACATAAGTGACAGAAAAAATAAGAATTATATGTCTGTCAGTATCAAAATGTCATGTGGGTGTTGTCATTCAGAAAGAAAAATCAAGAGAGAGAGAACAAGAGAGAAAAAAAGATGAGTGAGAGGGAGAGAGTGGGAGAGAGGGAGAGAGAGAGCGAGAGTTGGAGAGTGTGTGTGTGTGTGTGTGTGTGAGAGAGAGAGAGAGAGAGAGAGAGAGAGAGAGACACACACACACAGAATGAGAGTGTCTTAAGTAGAGATACCCTACTGCCAGCTCACTTACCACAGTTTGAGAAACACTAATCAACTAATCATTTAAATTGATCTATCATGATGGAGATATGCAGGCAAGCTAGACTTACAGGTTAGACCTTTGAGAAGCAACACTATTCAAAGTAAGAATAGCAGTTTTTCAACTTTAACACCTGTAGTTAAATAAAAGTGAGAAAGATCACTTTAATGCAATACTGTAGAACATTTTGCGCAATAGGCAAATACCCCCAGAAGAGTTCAATAATGCACTTTTAATATTGTAGCCGGTGCAATATTTAAAATGTTAATGAAAAGTCACATTAAGATTGTGTCCCTCTGACTTCTAAACAAAAGACATTAGAAGGCCAACCTGTATGTTTATAGACTTGAAATGCCTGGGAGTTTTAACATCCTGTAAATCCTAATGGTGGAAGGTACATGCAGAGGTCTGTTCTTTGTTCAGTCTGTGAGATTTGTTCACTTTGTGCTGCCAGTACACTTTTGTCACATAAATATATACTGTATGCAGTAACATGTGGTTAAAATAACACTAGGACAGTGGTAATGATTGAACAATGTAGAGGGTTGGAGTTTTAGATCTAGAAACATTCACAAAGGTCATCTCACTGCTTATTTATTTTTTAGATAGTTCTTTCTTTTCTTTCTTAAATTGGTATTAGAAGCATGACACAATTGTGTAAAGGGGACTAAATAAGTTCCTTCATCACTAACTTACTCAAAGGTGAACTGATTCAATTTGAGTAATCCTGTTTTGTTGAGAGAAAAACTGCTCTGAAAAAGTTGCATTTCCGCCCCTGTCTTTAAACATAAAGAAAGTGTTGTTGCTTATTACTAGATCGAAGTATGTTTAAGCTTAATTTCAAATACACAAAACTTCTAGCTTTAACTATGTCCTTATGTTGTCCATTAAACATGTTAAGTACCAAGGATGAAAACAACCAAATTCATATTGTGCTCCAGTAACCAACAGCTGTGCAAATGAAAGAAGGAGGAGGAGGCTGGACGAAGAGAAAGCCTTATAAGACAAGTCAGGTTTAGATAAACAACGAGGATGGACCAGCACTGAGGCACTCCGGCTCTGTTTAGACTACGGTAAGCCCACGTTAGCAACACCAATCACTCATTGTTGTGCTGAAGGACATGACCCACATCTACGACTACATGTCAGACAAAGTACAGCAGGATCTAACCTATTATGACAGCCCAAGGAATAGCTTCTCTTGCACTATCCACTTGAAAAAAAAAAAAGAACAAGAGACAGGAGTTGTAGCAGGGGGGCTGTGTGGGTGAGGCACACACAAAAATAACAATAAGTTATCCTTCATAAAGTTCGTCTGCTGCTCTTGACATATTCATGACCTTCTAGCCTGGTGTTTATTGAACAGAAACGGATATGCAATTTCAGGGGTCATAAAAATACAAATTAGAATTTTCATACTATAACCGTTGTTGGAGAGTAACTCAATACTTACACTGCTATTCAGAATAATAGTACTTATTCTGAGTATGTATTCTGGTACAGTTACTTTTTCAGTGGTATTCAAAATAAATGTATTGTACTTTTTGCACTATTGACCACACCTGACTATACAAGACTAGACAAAAAAAAGCACCATATACTGTAGGCATCAGTTGTATACTTGTTTAAAGTGAGTCAATAAGAATCTATATTTTAGCCGCATTGTTGTATAAATTGCTGAGTTCAAAGCTAATGAAAAAAGTATCCGCCTATAGTCCAGAAATTACGGTACTTCTAGGTACAATCTAGGTTTCAAACTTAATGAAATTAGTCATAAAAAACATTAAAACAGAGCTCCTATAATAAGATGCACTTGCAATATTTTCTACTCTTGAAGTTAAATGTTCTCATATAAATAATGTTATAACCAGTCATTTAATGAAGGCACAATATTTAGTATGATTCCAAGTAAATAATTTTTCAAAGTATTTGTCCCAACACTGATAACAAATAGCTGAGGAAACATTGCAACTGTATAATTTAAGATGACAAGAGACAAAACCTGTGTAAATTCTCTCTCACTTCCTCTTGTGCGAGATTAGTCCTCATAACTTTGAACACATCAGATTGCGGCTAAGTCTTTTAACAAAGTGCCATTGTTTGGCGGACACAGCCTCGTGCGCGGACATGAAAGGTGTGCATGTCCATGTGTACATTTGGAGGAAGGTGAGAGAGAGGTACAAAGTGTGCTGTGAAGTCAGTACCCTCTGTTCTAGCCCATTTGTTTGTATTGAAAACAATGACCCCAGGTAAAACATAGCTTTTTTTTGGCAAGCACTTTCAGACAAACAATATATTTTTTAAAATATATTTTTAAGCTTAAAATGTAAATGAATTTAAAATAAAGACAAAAAACCAATGAATGAAAGAGTGAAAGAACAGTGAGTACTAGTTAAGTTATTTTTACTATGCGATTTCTCAGAAAAATACAGCTGTTTTGTATTTTAGTATCTTCCTTTAATACTTGAATTTGCATACAATACTTTGACCTGCTTGCCAAAAAAAAAACAAAAAAATTATAACTTAAAAAAATAAACAAAAATTGGTAAAACCCTGTGCTGATACACTGTTGGACTGCTTTTATCTTTGGCTGCTAAAAAGGAAATCTGTTAAATGCAGTTGCATTAAAAGGTCACAAATAAAAATGAAAAACATCATTCAAAATTTTAATAGCAAAGTAGATTGTTATCACCGTATGGCCCTATGACATTATCCAGATTCAAGAGTGTGAACACAACCTATTGATGATGGAAAGTGTTACGACAAGTCTTCTCAAAGATTCTCCCTTGGGTTATGTAATAGCTGACTGTGTTGTATTCTATGTGGGAAAAGGATGGCTCACGCTCCTAAATCACTCTTTAACAACGAGAGCCCTATGAATACTGGCACTGCCAACATGGAATATTCCCGTGGAATCAGAGCAGACTAAATCTACTAACCTGGCCATTCAGCTGATATCACTCTTTAGACGCCTAACTAACAGGCAAAATTGTGACGTGTCAGCTGTGTTTCTTTTCGTTTATTCAATTACTTGTGTAAATAATTTATATGCATGTTTTGTTTGTTTTCTTACTACATTTAAGTTGCATATCCATCAACCATCATATCCGTTCTTCATATATTTTCTCTTTAAACAAAAGGTCAAATAATACCTTTACATATTGTTATGACAATGTATCGTCATTATTACTGTGACAGATATTTAGATATTTTGTTTTCAGACAGTTACCCATAAGGCCCTGCTGCTGCATCAGGCCTGAGGATCTTGTGAATGTGATTTCAGAGCACCCCCCTGCTGCCTAATGAAAAGATCAAACTGGACATATTTGCCCCAGCCCCCTCCTCTCACTGTCTCTCTTCTCTGCACTACTCATCTGCTCCTCTAAACTGTTGCCTTTATAGCTCGTTTAAATACTATCTGCCCAGGCAGCTGACACAAGCCGAGCACAAAGACTAATGTACGCACAATTACACCATCTCCTCACGGCCTGACGCCTCCACATGTGAGCGTGCACACTTACAGCCAACCTTAAGGGAATGAGTTGCTTTTTAAGTATGCTGCAAAGAGGGCCCTCTCATCTTATTCTGTTTCGTTTGTGTGAGTAGTGTGTGCGCGCATGTGGCCAGAGATCTGAGGATGGCTAGCAGCGTCCTTTGAGATGGTGGATAAAGATATAAAGCTGAATCAAACCTGCCAGGATAATTACAGACAAGAATCTTAAGAATGCTCTGATCTGGACCAGGGCTGACACCACATATAGGCCTTCCACCAGCTAGTTTAATCATTCCCACAGTGAGTGTGTATGCAGCACCTTTATTAAACCTAGGGCACGTATCAGCTTACACAGCCAAGCATCAAGAACAAATTAGTCAGGAAAACAGATGCATGAAGTGGTCTAACAGAATCGCTATATATATATGTTTTCATCATCGCAAAAATTACTAATGAAAATTGCTGTAAAAATGAATTCATGTCTGGCAATAAGTGTAAGTAGAAACTAGCTTTAGGATTGGCTACTGTATATATCATTTGTAATGGGTTAATGTGAAAGCGGAAATAATATTAGTTATAGTATCACCACTGGAGATCACAAGTTTAGTGTTTTACGGTCCCATAGATAAATAGACTATGATGTGTTGAAAATTTAGTGGAAAATGTATTCCAATAGATTTTCAAAAAGAGCACTTGTGAAGATCATGGGTCTCATTTGAAGAAAACATGCATTCAAAAATGCAATGTACATAATTTTTCATGTTAAGTTTGTGATTTATAAAAATCCAACTTCACTCATTTCCAACTTGAAATGAGCAATCCAATCCAGAAATTTGCAACTTTGTGCTGCTGATGTTTTAGAGATCAGATGAGAAATTGTCAAGTTTGTGGAAGTTTGTGTGTGTGGGTTTTTTAAATAACATTTTGTGTAAGAATTCTACAGTGTTTTTTTTTTTACACAAATGGCACCTCTGCAATGGCAGAAATGCTCATCAAACAGACAAAAGAAAAAACCTGATGCACACTAATTTGCCGTAATTAAGCAAAACACCTTTCGATTACTTGCGAGTCTTCATTAGCGCAATTCACTTTTTACAAATCACTGCAAATTAGAATGTCTCAGCCATCTTCTTTTTCCCAAATAAACAAATCTGCAGCAAAATATATTCTCCCTTAAGTGTAACAAAACTGCCAATACAAATGAAGAATAAAAATCTTTATCCTAATGTGGTACATAGATTTTTATTTTAGACATTTATTTTTATTTCCAAACCACTATTTTGATCCTCGCTGTTGCATTGTTTGTGGCCAGTTATTCATGTATAGGCTGATAGAGCCATGCCACTTATCTGAGGAATTCTCCCTGAACATCACGTCTTCATAAACACTACTGTGTGGATTGCAATCCTTCTCACCCACTCACACCTTTGTGGACTCTGGCCATGTGCCCGCAGCATTCTTCATACTGCAACAACTATATAATGTCAGTGTAAACATTATCATTTTGTTAGTGGCAGAGGTTGGCAGTAGAGGGTAATAATGCTCTTTCGTTAATACTGTATTTTTTCTTTGATTTTAATTATTTTATTGCTTTGTGATCAAACTGAGTACTTACTTTTCTTTTCTATTGTTTGTTGTGACTGTTCAGCTTTATGGAAACTGCTATTTCTAAAACGGATTTGAAATTTTAACATTTACTTGAAGAGCAGCTTTTTTTTTTTTAAATGTATCTCTTTTGAGTAGTATATTTATAATTATGCATGTTTTTGTGTGTTAAATGACAACAATCAATAAACTAAACTACTTTTAACTGAGTGAGAAGAAGAGTAAATCTTAGGTGACACAATTAAATTACGTTTGTCTTTTAAGTTTTCTCTTTTCTGCTTTTTACCACAGAATAATATTTTATGCATTGACTTAATTAATGATGCCACTTCTAGCTTCTAAACAGATGTTAAAGTTGCAGTAACTAACTTTTTTAGTTGTAAAAGAATAAAACTAAAAAGTCTGTGATAAATGCAGCACTTTGTGACAAAATGAGACTACGGAGTATATCTGAACTGAATATAAGGTAATAATCCAATCAATCCACTTTATTTATATAGCACATTTGACAAACTAAAAACGTTTCCAAAGTGCTGAACAGAAAATACTAAACATAAACACACCACATGCTCTATTAGTGCTCATAAAAAATAAAAACAAACAACTATAGCACCATAAAATAATAACTAAAATTAAATAAATAAAAACATAAAAAAAATAAATAAAACAGTAGTTTAGTTCTAATCAGGAGAGGAACACAGCTCTCTGATTGGCTGTGCTTGTGTGGTCCTTTCCTGTTTCATTTAGTTGTTATAAAAAGAAGTTTGTAAAATTTTATAGTATAATTGAAACCAAAATGAATGCATGTAAATATTAACCATGTGTTGAAGGATTTATGAGTTGTCAGATTAAACCTAAATTGTTTTTACAGTTTGAAAATCAAATACTGCATCTTTTAGTCTAGAATCAGGTTTCCCTTAATAATGTCATAGCTGCCTGAAGGAAATTCTTCACACTTTACTTCGCCTTTCTACCGGAGTAATATTACAGTAGATTGAAGAAATACTCTTATTTGCATACATTTTTGTCTAGTCTTTCCGCCTCTGTCAGCGTGCAATAACTACTATCATGCCCCATGTACTGCCCAAACACTGGAGACATTTCTGACATAGTTCTATGTTTTGGATGTGACAGCCGCTCAAAACAGGTGGTTCTCATTAAGTCTGTCGAGGGAAATTTGTCCAGACAAAGGCAAGCACATGCATTGGTCTCTCATGACGCGATGAGGCCAATAATACTGCGCTCTAGTTTCTGACACAGCTTACACATCTACAGTTGTCTATGATGGAATGAGAGCAATGTCTTCAAGAAAGGAAATGGTTTTTAGTGGTGTGTAAGATAAAAAAACTAAACATTGTGGCTCAGGAGTAGATTCCAGTTGATGAGAAAAATAGTGACAGATAAGAATGGCACCTGGAGAATGTACAGTAGATCATGAAAGCACATCTCTTGAGGTATGCCAGAAATGAGCAAACACATGCGGACGTACAAAACAGTGACAAGTTCACCCCCAATGCACTGCTCAAACAGATATGAAAAGTACGCAGCAATCGGAAAATGTAAATATTTGACAACCGCTTAAGATCAGTCCAACTATATTTATATTGTATCATTATCAAATTTTTTCATCTCAATTACGTCTATCCATGTAAAACATAGATAGATGTTTTACATATGTTTTTTATCTCTGTTTTCACAACAATGTATTGATTACAATCTTTTGAGTAGAATTTTGAGTAACTTGTAATAATGGCACTAACATCAGTTATATTATTATTATATTTGTAGTAGTAAATAAAATAAATACATTTAAAACAGGAATAATCACAACTAAGCTCAGAACAGTGAGAGGGGACCGTAAAAAAATGATTGTGTAACTAAAGATGAGCTTAAAAGTCCACATTTTTAGTAGTAATAGATTAATATACTCAGTGGAGACAATAATCTGTTTATCATTTACAGTCTCTCCTCTAATTATAAAGCAACACTTTGAATCTAAAGATTTGCTGTACCTCTTTGTCTGCAGTTTTGTGCTGCCTGTAGTTGTTCTCTTCCCTGGATGTTTTGCACATACATTCAGATGTGTGTAACATGATCTTAGGGCTGGAAGGAGTGCTGACCCCATATGGTGATGCTGACTTACAGTCTCTCCAAAGGCCCCGCACTAATGGAACACAAATCAAGATGGAGAGATTATGAACAGAAAGTGCATAGATCGCTAGTCCCAAGGGCCGGCATCACCACAATAAAACATTGCAAACACACAGGATAGCTGATGACGTCTACAGTGAGGTTAAAAACGATGATCAAACTGCATACTGTACAATCCAGATCTTCATAAGCTTGGCAAAAACATAATAAAATAAATAATACAGATTTATATTTGCTTTTCTTTAGTCTTTTGATTATGAGGAGACCACAGTACAACTTTGAGCTTAATGTTTTCCATTTTACTTTAGTGAAGATTGTGGACAAGATGCCTTTCCCAACCGAATTAATGTTTCCCTCAAAATGACCAGGAGCATTTAAAGTTGGGGTAACCAACATTTTTAGTTAAGAACTAGCAAGCTAAGTGTTTTCCCACTAAATAGTATGTGATAAATGCAGCACTTTGTGAAGAAATTAGACACCGATGACTGTCAGAACTGAAACTAAAGAATTTTAGTTCTTATCAGAAGCCAAATGCTGCACTCTGATTGGCTGTGCTTGGGCAGTCCTCTCTAGTTTCACTTTGTTTGTAAAAAGATGTTTATTGACCATAATTGCAACCAAAATGAATACAGGTCGAAATTAACCATCTGTCAAAAAATTTAAAAAAGAAAGTTGTCAAATTTAAACACTAAATGGTGTTTGCGGTGAGAAAATCAACTATCGCATCTTTAAATGTGCCAACCCTCAAAGTCTATAGTTGGATCTGTGGAGAGGAGACCCTGCTCTCAATGCAGATCAGGCAGGTGACACAAAAGGCACATACTATATGATATGCAAAATTACTTGCTTTCTCATAAAAAAAAAAAAAAAAACCTCAGCTGGAGTTAGCTTTTGAAAACATCGTTATTGGTGATGTCATAGGTAGATCTTTGAGCTCTTCTGCCTGGTTTTAAGTCCAAGAAAACAAAAATGAGAATTCAGGCAGTAAATGAAGATTTAACTCTATTCTTGATGTGGGGAACTGTTATTTATGCGTTATTGTATTTTGGATTTTTTAAAGTCTTGTTTGTAATTTTAACATGTGCGCCACAGCTTTGATTTGAGAGTAAATTGCTTTGTTATTGGTTTGACTGTACAGACATGCACCACAGTCAACCACCATATATTTACATGTATACAGTAAATATATGGTGCTTGTATGTATGCACAAGCTTTATTGTGTGGATGCATATTTTTACTCACTCACTGAATTCTGAAAGTATCTGGTGCAACTGCATTTGTTCATTACCACCACATCTGGAAAGAATAAAATTATTTAGGCCTGGCCGCTCCACCTTGCAAGGGTCTAACTGGCTCAAGCTGCATTGTTGTGGGTTTGCTGAGATTGTGCATGTAGTAAACCAACCGAGGTGTGTGAAGTGGTCTAATAAATCAAATTAAAGTCAGGTAAAGACCACCAGAGCAGTATTATATGCAGATTCAGCACAAACTGTCTGTTGAAGTATAAAGTAAAAATTCTTTGGTCTTGTCATTTCCATTACACTCAACATGTATTCTTCACATCTGTTTGCAGGGAAAATAATGCAGCCCTGTGTGGACCCCAGAGAAGACTAAAGTATGCTGCCCTCCCGCAGACTCTCAAAAAACACTCTAAATACTCAGCTATGCTTTGGCAAGCCGCTTTTAATTCAGCCTTCCCCAGGACTCTGTGGACTGGAGCCAAGAAAATGACCTAAATAAAAGCCACAAGCTATCAAAAGACATCTTATTCCACTTTTATTTAAGCCAGTTCACTACCTGCCCGTTCAGCATTTTCATGCGGACTTGTTTTAGGAATTATGTTCTTCCAACTGTGGCAAAGTGGAACCAAGAGAACACTTTAGTGTGTAACCTCTGTGTGGAAGTGACCACCAATCTGCCAGCTTACCCTCCCTTTCTCTCTTTACTGCACCGAAATACAGTAAGAATCAGTGCCAATTGGGCCCTAGTAGATTTACTGATTGATTTTAACATTAACGACAGCCCCACCCCCACAGCCCCCTCACAGTGAGGACACACATGCACCCTTTGTGGGACCTCTCCTGTGGCTTTCAGATAACGCCGCTGTGAGCAGAGCCAGTAAACTGAAGTATTGATAATGCAAGAGTGCAACAGTGCAGTCAGAAATTGGGTATTTGGAAGTCATTCCTTGGAAATATTCAGCTCATTTCACTTTGCTCTGGCAGTAAATTGAAATCTAGCAGTTACTTAAAAAGATGTCCCACAAATTATGTTTTAGGGGATTTAAGGAAATTGCTTTAAATGCGTGTATAATTGCATAGATGAGATGGTTTCATGAGGGAGACTTGGATTGAAAATGGAGTTGCATGTGCAGTATGGTGAGTGAGATGTATGTCATTTAATCTTGCAAGACTCAGCATGACTGCCATGTCCTGCCTTCATAGAATAACATGAGGCTGTGTAAACAAAGACACTTCGATACATGAAAAATAGACATATTGCTCCAAACATGCATAATGCTACACTGCACAATGTAAAATTATACAATTATTAACAGACGGTGTTTTTGACAAAAATGTGATATTTCAGATTGGGATCAATATGCATTTGAACATTATGTACAAGGTTATTTGTTTTGACTCGAGGTGTTTACACAGCTGTATTCAGCTGTGAAGAAAAAAAACACATTAGTGAGCAGGAGTTTGTGGTTTCTGTTCCAAAGTAATTCAATAAGTATTACTATCCGTTAATTAGTACTGTATATTTGCTTTAGGTAATTTAAGACTTGTGGCGTGCAAGACACTTTAATTTTATTGAAATTTCACAGCATACCAGAAATTTATATATATACACATCGCTTTTCTTGAGAATCCTGTATGTTCCCACTTGTAGAGAAAAAGTAGACTGTCATCATTAGTGCCAGACACTAACGAGTAAAAATCTGTTGCGAAAAACAAATTCAAAACAATATTTTGTTTTGAATTTGTTGTTTTGCTCTTTGGTCTTTGTTTTGTGTTTGGGATACTTTCCCTGTAGTATCCCTTTTCAGGTCCAAGTTTGAACATCTTCCTTTGTTTTGTCATGAATATGCCTGCTCTGTGTTTTTCTATTAGCATAGAGTTGCATCTAGTTTGCACTTGAACATAAATCTTTGTGAGAATGTTTCCAACATGTTCACCATTTGTATTTGAAAATTTCCAAGCTCTGCAAGTCTAAATTACATGAAGCATAGTGCCCCTAACGTTGAGAAAACAAACACCTCTAAAGAGTGGGACCTGATCAAGACCTGAGCAAAGCCAGAGGATAAGTCACACTGCAGACCATCGAAAAGCTCACATGCTTGTCATGCAGCATTTATTTATACAAGATAACTGTGTAAACCTTGTTTGACATATCAAATCATATTAGTTTACTTCAAAGCCTCTCAGATGGTGCCTGTGAAGCAGCGCTGCAATAAAGTTAACCGATTAATTGCAACTAATCGATTATTGTAATAATTGGCAGCTAATTTACTAATCAAATAATCGTTTACTTATTATGCACAGACTGCAAAGCATCTCATGTGCTAGAAGAAGAGGTTTCACAACAAATGAAAAATGTTCTTCTCATGCTGCATTTCTTTGGCTTTCCATTGGTTGAATTTTGCAAAAATCTCATAATTTTTTGCAATCTAAACAACGAATCTGTTAATTGACAGAAAAATTACACAGTTACATCTTTACAAAAATAATTGTTAGTTGTAGCCCTACTGTGAAATACAGTATACCTTTGATATGGCACATAACAGCAATATATCAACATCAAGAAAAGTCACTTACAATAGTGCTTTATTTATTGTAGTAAAAAGTTATACATAATTCCTCCCGAAACAAACCAAGAGACTATTTTTTGTATTAAGTGCTATATACTGTAACATGTGACAAATAAAATACAGTTTGGCCAGTTCATCCACAACCTATTGACAAAATACACACTTAATTTTCACGTTTAAGTGCACAGATATGTTTTGAAAGCTCAAAAATAAAAATTAATGGTGTTCACGTGTTCCATCATAATGTTGAGTTAACATTAAAGTTAATACCTCACTGCTCAGAGCTGAAGGGTAGCAGAAGTCTGCGACATGGCGTTGTAAATGTAAGTGTTGCTAAAGGGCACAAACTGGTGTGTGATGAGTTTGATGGCCTCTTGAGCAGCAGCTCCTGAAGAAGATAGAAAGTCATTAGTAAACTAACAAGAAGTATTCAGGATACACGTGCAGGGTGCCTCACGTGAAACCTAATATCTTAAGTCTTTTGTAAAAACATCAAAACGTTCAGCAGCAACCAAGCTGAACATGTTTTTCTCCTAGTTAAGCAGTTATGCAGAATTTAATATAATATAGTATAGACTCTGATTAGGATGTGTAATTTAAAAAACTTTATGTTGCATAATCTTTCTAATACTTTTAAAGGGCCATAATTTACGCTAATTTTCTTTATCAACTGTTAATCCGATTTAACACCCTGTGTATACCATGGTATTGATAAATGTAAATTATGTTTGCTTTTACCTCCCATGAAAGCAGCAACTGTGTGTGGTTCTGTAGCACCATAACGGCAGCTAAAAAAACATGAACACAAAAACAATGCTAAATTTTTCAAAATCAAAGAAAGCACTGTATAATGGAATTATTTAGATTTGGGCATAAACCTTTATATTTAAAAGAAATGGAGCTTACAATTCATGGACATAATCATCCTTGATGTTGATGCTTAGGTTGTATTCCTGTAGAAGGCCTGTCACACACAGCTTAAGTTTGCTGATATCCTCCTCAACTTGATAGTTATAAACTCCTAATAATGAGAAAGATAGAAAAAACAAGAGGATAAATTTTCTGAGAATAGCCAAGACTGCCCTCTTGTGGACAACAGCTCTACATGTTTTCAAAAACAAGTTGTATTCTACCTGGGTAGCGTGAATGCTGCTGACAGAAGCGATCCACAGCCCGCAGCATGATGTAGAAAACCATCTCACTGTCTGGACTGTCCATGGCTGATGCTAAAAAACAAGTACGATTTGCTCTTTTTAAAAAGCCATTTTTTTCATGATTCATTTATATGATGTAATCTTACTTATTTCATCCTTATTTTGACAATCAACACTGTATTCTTCAGCCAGGGACCTGCAGCGCACCACCCGCAAAAATGATGCATGCTTACCTATTATACAGAGAAAAGAGACTTTATTTAACAAACCAACAGACAAACCTCAAACTGCTGACTTCACACTACTTATCATATGTCTGGGTTACTTACAGAAGAGCTTTATGTCCTTATCAGATATGCTTGCAGGTGTCTATTTAAAAAGGAAATCATTGTAAACACATTTTGTTTGTTTGTTTGTTTTTTCCTACATTGAAACTAGTAGAGTAAAAGAAACAACTCACCATTCCAGATGATTGCAGTAGACACTCCACATGCTTTGAAACAGCTGCTGCATCCTGCATAGCCTTTTGTCTGTAACTGTAAAGACACATAAACGTAAAACCGTTTTATAGACATAAGCTGGTCAAAAATTAAGGAAACTGAAATATTTTATCATTAGAAAATTACTTACATATTTTGTAAGTTAATAAATTTCTGCGAGTCTGCAATCATATCTGGGATTGTGCCTCGTACAGGTAGACTGCCATTGCCTTCATTTTGAACAAACTCTTTCACTGCACGCAGCATCAACCAAAAGGGAGACGACTGTGCAAATGTAGATATGGGTAAAAAATTAGTTAGATAAAACAACAACAATGCAATAAAAAATACTAATTGTGAACCTGATTGGTGATATGGTTGCATTGTTCACTGTTGAAGAGATCCTGAACAGCACTTGGAATCTAAAAATACAGCGTAATTTTATAATAAATGAAGTAATTTGTGGAAATAGGACAGAGACTAATGTTACATATAGTGTTGATAAAAACTTAAAATCTAAATTCACCTTGGTTGGATTTAAAGCAGTATTGACATTTTTTATAGCTTCATCAAAGTTTTCTTCATCTTCTGGGACCCCATTTTCATTTTTCCGGATGCCTGGATTACATTGAAAACATTTTAAATTGAGGTAATTTTAATAGTTATAAGGTCGACAAAGCACTACTTCAGTCATCACCAATCATTCACGCACACAATACTTCCATACTAAGCAAGCTGGGTGAAGTGTCTTGTCTTGTTTGCCTCAATTACAGAACTGAGTGGGAATCAAACCTCTGATCATGACAATCTATGTATATTATTCTCACAAATGTGGTACAGATACCTTCACGAATACATTGTCTGAAGGCCTCTTTTTCTCTATATGTCTTTGGTAGCTGACCATTCTGCTGTGACGAAGGAAAAAGACGAGAAAGTTTAAATGGCAATCATATTATCATACCTCATTTTATATTTACTGTACCTCACAAAGCCATTTTTCAAGATATTTTGCAACAATAATAACCCAAGGAGTGTGACTATGATCCTAAAACAAAAAAAAAAACATATACTGTACATGACTGTCACAGGACAGTAACTTATCAATAATCATAAACTGACAAGGATGCAATTTGACATACCCTTTTGTCCATGCTTTCCAGGTCATACGAACCAATGTGATTTCTCAGTTGTTCAAAAGGCTGATCCAATCGTAGGTCTTCCAAGGCATTGTCTGGGTGTGATTCAATCACTGATAACATATACATAAAGTAAAAAGTTAGTTAAATATGAAGTTACATATGCAAGAAGGCACAACTAAAGACATATTAATTTACCTGTGTGTTCCTCTACCACTAGTCTCATGTAGCCAATGAGTCCATATGTTTTACAGACAAGAAAAGGCACAGAGGCACACCAAAGAACAGAGCCTAGTCGCAAAGATGTGCTAAACACAGGAAAAAAAGACAATTAAAATACATGTGCAACGTGAGTCACTGAATAAAAGAAAACACATACTTTTCAGGTAACTGAACACCAATGACAACTGTAAATCTATGGAAAAACTCAGGATTGTCTTCTAAGAGCTTCTCGGGACTCTGAAAATTAGGTATGAATAAAATCAGTTAGAAATTCTGTGTCAATCTTAAATATTCAATATTTACACACTTAAAATCCAAACCTCTTCCACAAAGTTTCCAGAAACATCACTGTTGAGTTCCTGAAGCAGCTCAGTGGCAGCATGTGCTCTGTTCTAAAACAGAAAACAAGGTGGCATTTCACCTTCAAAACTTTACATCTCACATCATGTAAGGTGTTGTCATCATCTTACCTTTCCAATGTGATTTATACTCAAGAAAAAACTGAAACACAAAAGTTCACAATTACCACTGAAAAAAAAAAGAACAAGCACAAATGTTGCCTGGTGCTGCCTTACTTGTTCCCAATATCTTCTCCAGTTACATTATGTCCATCAACTATAGTGAATGCTCCAATACCTACAACGATAAAGTGTGTGATCAGTGAGCAATATATTTAACAAAATAGTAATATTAAAACTAATTTACTCAACACTCAAGCATGTTATGTTTTCAAACTAATAATAAAGCGCCATGTGAGTCATTATGACTCTTTGTGATACAAGCTGATTGGCTTTTCAGATATCCCCCAGGCTGCTTCACCTTTATGTTAGAAAAAGATGTACCGGTAACTGTTCTAAAGCTATACTAAGAAACTAGTGATGTACCAAAATATTTGAGTGCTAGAGATCTGACAGAAAGATGTATAAACATACTCCCCGTTTCACAGTTTGAAAATTAGCTCCAAGTTTGATACCAGTCCTTACCTGGGAGAACAAGGTTTTTTAGTATTTCTGTCCCTGTTGCTGTGGCATTTATGAGACAGACGTGGGCATTTTCTAAAGCCTCCTGGCCGTGTCCCCCCATAATCTGTAAGCATAGTATTAGTAAGTATTGACACTGTTGATATTATGAATTAATGAGATTGAGAGTTAATAGCACATTGTTGTATTAAATGTGTTAAATCCTTTTCGAGACACATTAAATTTGACAACGTGTTTGGCTTTAACATCACAAAAACATAAAACACTGTGCATTAGCAAAGAAAAGGAAATTTCATATTATTTTGCAGAGTTAGCATGTTAGCATAACAACAACGCATGTAGCAAAAGAGCTAGCCGGAGATCCAGTCGCATATTTTGAGATCCTGTCTCAATGAGTTCGGGGTCTAATTTTATCTGTGCATTTTACCTCAACTGCCTGTCGTATTTCTGCTCTTTGAAGCTTTAGTCGATGCCATGGTGGCTTTCAAGCTTCTTCAGTGTCTGTGGCGAAATATTTTAACATACTCGGCAGCAGATTCCACAAACCAAGCAACCAATGTTACGCTGCATTCGCACTTTCGACACTCTCGACACTCTTGCTTTGCGAAATCTTGTTTTTGGTTTAGTTTTTTTTTACATGATGGAATCTTTACAGTTAATCATTATTTACTATCTCTAATTATAAAGCAGTTTTATAAATAACAAATATTATATTGGTGTCAAGTGAAGCATAAGAGAACACCGCTAGATGGTGCTATGGTCTTATAATGGACGCACTTTAGATTATAGACCGTGGATAACGCATTATCATAAACCAGTCCTGAACTTTTTATTGGCCACACGGGTATAATAGCTTGGACACAGTTCACAGATTAAGAAAAACAAAAGGACGCCCAAATTTAAACCCAGTAGCATATAATAATAATAATAATAATAATAATAATAATAATAATAATAATAATAATAATAATAATAATAATAATAATTATCATCATCATCATAATCAGAATCATAATAATCATAATCATAGTAATCATGGTAATCATAATCATAATAATAAAACATTTATTACAACTATCTGGAGAAAAACCTATAGACTTTAGTAAGCTACATGCAGTGCCCAGCCTGGGTCATGGATCTGGCCTGGGTGTGTATTGTGTAAAGTGTATAGGAGGCGTGTCAAGACAGATAATTGCCCTTCCCCTTTACCGCCCGCTGAGCTTCATTAGGAGCAGCACAGGTCCACGGGCCTTTGTGAACTCTACGTTCATGTGGCATCTGCATCTATTGTGACTATGAAGGGGAACCACTGGGGGTATGGAAAAGAGAATGGTAATGATATCTATTCTTTTTCATTTGTGTTTTTTATGTGTGAATAAGGTATGCCCAAGAGCAAGTGGAAAGAGGCTTTGAGTAATGCCAGATTAGATTACCTATTACTTAAAGGATTGTGTGGTCATCGTTGGTCTCCTGTAGTTGTCACTGTAAAGAAATTAAGCAAAAAAGAAAGTGTTTTAAAATTGTGGGAAATTCTTTGCTGGCATTTACTCATGATAATGAATAAATTATAAATATTAGCAATAGATTAAATGAAATGCTGCACTGGCAATTCCATGTGACTTTCTCTTTAGGTCCAGATGTATGGCATAAAAACTACCCAGTGGCTTTGGGAAGCCGTCAGTCTCCCATTGACATCCCCCATCAAGTTTCACATGACCCCAGCCTAGGGCCGATAGTCCTCGACTATGACCACTGTACCTCCATCAACATCTGCAACAATGGACACTCAGTGGTGGTGAACTTTGATGACACGGACGACCGATCTGGTAATACAAAACTTTGATTTGGCTTATCTACTGTATTTAACACGCTGCTAATTGGCAGGTCAACTAACTTACTTATATGTGATGTCATTTACATCTCACAAATTGACAGTGCACTAAATTACTAAATCTACATGGGTGTCTATTATGTGTGCACAAAGTTCAGCCCTAATCTCACCCATGATAGTTGCTTTGAAGAACACTGGCTTAATCTTATTTTGACTGGATTGCCTTGTGGTTTGGGAAAGTGCAATCTTTTGACAAAAAGGCCATAATCTATGGTTAGAAATAATGCCGTGTTTATGTCAGAGGATAGCTAACACTTAAATGTATGAGACGCTGTCTGCTGGACAAGTGGGATAATAACCTGAAATGCTCTTCATGCCTTAGTTTTTTATAACTGGGTGGATCCATGTTTATCACCTTAGCATTACCACGACTGATAAAGCCAGTGTAATGTTTTTCATAGTAATTAAATAGTTTTCACTGTAAATTATCAACAGCGTACCATTAAGTATTTTTTAAAAGATCTTACTTTTGTCAATCTGTAATGTGATCTAACAACACGTCCCTACCGTGTTTAAGTGTTGCCAGACTTGCATTTAAATCTTATTTTTTAATTAGTTGTTATAATTTGATAGACTACTTTACATTACTTCAAAGCCATCATTTTACACTACAGTGACATTTAATCATAGTACTTAACTTTAGCCTAGTGTTGACATGAGTCATCTGAAAGAAACAGACATTTGTGTATTTATTTGCATTTATTAATCTGCTGTCATTTGGATACTCATCTCTTCACTCTTCCTCCTGGAGGATCAAAACATTACTTTGCATAGTCAAACCTGTTATCCAAACGCTGACAACAACAACCCTGTAAAGAATCCAAATAAACTTCCTATTTGCTTTTTGCAACATATTGGTGTTTTAACAGCTTAATTTTGCCACATTATTTTCGCTATTCATGCTGGTTGTTGGTCGAACTAGAGGTTTGGTTGATGCAATAACACAAGGAATTATAGCTTGACGCGTATAGCCTTAAATAGCATGCCTGCTATTCCTAACAGAGACTTTCAAGTCTGTGAGGTGTTACTACAAAGACTTATTCCTGTTTGTTTATGTGTGCCTATACTGAATGTAAAATAAGAGTTGGATCAACACCTTCATGTTTCATAAAGCCTTGGCCAAATGCATTTCTATCATCAGCAAGGCCTATAAACCTTTTTACATCCTTTGTGTCATCTCTTACAGTGATCCATGGAGGCCCCCTTGAAAACCCCTACAGGCTCAGCCAGTTTCATTTCCATTGGGGTGGAAAGGGATGTGATGGCTCTGAGCACACAGTTGCAGGAAATAGCTACGCGTCGGAGGTCAGTGGCATGTTGAATATCACGCTTATCAAAAATGTTTCCTAAATGTTAGCATACAGTATATATAAGCCCTTTTTACACACACTTGCAAACAGTTTAATTTGTCATCATTAAAAAGAAAACGATAAAAAAAATACAACTCAGGCCTATTTACCTCACCTAGGCCTAGGTATATCATTCTTTTTGAGTATAACACCAAAGTATTTTCAATAAATAAGTTGAAAAAACTTTTTGCTCACATTTCTGGTATTACCAAATATAAATATTGTGAATGCCACTCTAAACGTGGTACTGATTACACTTTTTTTCCTCTTCTTTTTTAGTATAGATGTATGTTGAGAAAATGGTAAATTATTCAGTTAAATAGGAATTTGACATTTTTAAAGGTTGACCTCACAATACCTAAGGTGCACTAGTGTTCCAAACACACTGATTGAAAATCAGGGATGTAGTTTGCATAGTGACTGAACTGATTAAAGCTTTTCTCTTCCAGCTCCACTTGGTGCACTGGAATGCTGTCAAGTACAAATTATTTGATCATGCTGCTGCAGCTCCCGATGGTCTGGCTGTTGTTGGCATTTTCTTAGAGGTAAGATGTTCCCATTAATTGACATTATTAAACAGTATACATTTTATTTATTTATTTATTTATTTATTTATTTATTTATTTATTTATTTATTTATTTATTTATTTAATGTTACTGATTTAAAATGTGTGTTGTGTGAGAAATTCTCATCAGAATGTATCTTTTACATAAGACAGGTGATGACCACAGATGGCTCCACACAATAACAGATGCAATGTACATGGTGAAGTATAAGGTAATTATTAAACATCTGACAAAAGCACTCTATTTGTGAAAAAAAAAGAACTTTTCTTTTTCAGGGTAGTGCAACAGACTTCAAGGGTTTCAATCCAAAGTGCCTCTTACCCAGCAGCCTTCATTATTGGACTTATTTGGGGTCACTGACCACACCTCCACTGCATGAAAGTGTAACTTGGATATTGCTTAAAGAACCCATTGCTGTTTCAGAAAAACAGGTGAGCGTGTTAACCGTTTGGATGTGCTGTTCACTACAAGGTATAAATAACGTTCAATGGGAACTTTTTTTCAATGTAAGTTTCTTACTGATATCAGTTCATTCTATTGGTTTATTTTTTTTATTTACTTGATTTATGTTTTTTTGTTTTTGTTTTTTTTTTCTAATCATTTCTGGGACTGCATCCTTTGGCAGTATGAGAACCAGAGGCCTCTTACATCTGTTTGATGTCTAACACACAATACACAATTGAATCTTGTATTTCTAAATATATACATATAGTTCATATGTATGTGTTACATGACAAGAGGTCCTTTTTCTTGGTAGCTTTACTAAATTCAAATTCAAAGGAGCCTGTATTTTGTTGACAAGTTAAGCTGACTCACTGGATAAGTGCAGTGCATGCCTCCCGCGGCCCTCCGGCAGCGTGGCGACTGCTGCCAGCCGCTGGATTATACTCTTACACTGTGTTGATCTTTTACTAGTTGAGCTCTCCACTTAAACTCCCAAGCGAAGTATGGAGTTTCAGCGATAGCATCACCCATGTGTGCATGCATGAAGTTAATGTGTGAAGAGACGTTTGTAGCATTGTTGGGGGTGGGTGCATGCGGCACTGTAGGCCCCACAACCTTGGAGTCCAGGCCTGGAGCCTTTGATCTCTTTCAGCTGATGATCCTGATGGATGAATGATGGGATGGTGCGGGGCTTTAATTGAGAAATGCCTGTGTAGAATCACAGCAGGGAAAAGCTCTTATAGACTCTTATATAACAACCACTAATTTGTTTTTCACTACCATGAAACATAATACAGCACTGTATCATTCAAGTGCCTTTGTTGTTGGAGGTGTTAGAATTATTGTGCCTTCAAAACAATAGAAGAAATCATAATGAAAGATCAGGGTGAAAACACATTTAACAACTACAAATTTGTATTTTTCTTGAACACAGCTGGGAAAATTTAGATTGCTGCAGTTCACTGGGGAGGAAGAGGACCAGAGGTTACGGATGGAGAACAACTTCAGGCCTCCTCAGCCTTTGAAAGGCAGAAGGATCCGCTCATCCAACTGATGACTAATCTCAAATGCACCATGGAAAACAGAAAGCAAACACTGGTGTGGGATATGTTTACACCGCCATGAAAAAAATATAAGAATATTTTTATTTTTAGATTTTATTACTGAAAATAATTTAATTACTTCAAAAGATGCAGCACATTTAAATTAAACAATGATTTTGATGTTGAATGTAATGTTAATGCAGAGCGAGGTCATATTGTTTTCATATTTGGTGTTGTTATTCTTAATAAAATGTGAAGCACAGAGGTTTCCCCACACTCGTGTCTGTAAACAGTATGTGGACACTGCCTTCAAGCTGATCCTTTGATCCCCTGGACATTCAGGCTATTGCTGAAGGATTCCCGGTCCAGGTGGACGTGGATCCCCTCTCACTGACAATCCTCATTGGAGGCCAGATTAGATTAGAGCTGCAGTTGTCTGCACTGTTTCAGAGCAAATGGCATGTCTGGGGTACTTAAGAGATCACTGCACATAAATTATTGTTGTTTTAATAATGTTATTGCTTTTATTTGGACAATTTTAGCAGACTAATTAATTCAGTGAATTTAACAAGACAGTTTGCATTTCAACATTCATTTAATGTTGATTTACAGTGCAAACATAATAACAGCCTTCTGAATATCTAATACTACTCTGTCTTGCAACACATTATTGGAAAACACAAGGAACTCCTCAGCGAGCCTTAGAGAGATGCTTTTCATACATGAAAACTATGTCATCTTTTTAAAATCTGTTTCAACACACTTAAAACGGAGGTGTGTGGCCTTTGATTGTTTTTTAATCTGCTGAATGAATGAAATAAAGTCATGCGAGAGAAAAAATTACTGTGTCCTTTTTAAACTGTCTAAAATAAAATTTTGAACTGAACTAAATAATTTCGAACTGAACTAAAATAAAAAAGCTTTATCTGAACCACAAAAGGCTTTCTTACATTGTCAGCAATCACCTTTTGTTTCTTATCAAAAACCTGCAATAAATGAACATTGTACCCAGCGACACTTCAGTGGCAAATTTTAAACTCCTCGTGACTCATATAAATGTCCTAGATATAAAATGAATCGAACAGACAGAGTTTTACATTCAATATAACGATTGTTAAGTATTTGTTACTATTAAGCAATAATCTCCAATGATGGTTTGCTGACTTCAACAATAATTGCAAGTTCACCCAGTGATAAGTTAATTTTCTTTTGCAAGAAAGCTGGCTACCAATGGAATATATATTTTTTGCATTCGCTTGAACATGAGGGCTCAATTTATACATTTTTATCAAAACTACTCAATATTTTGTAGTATTGTAAAACACATTAGTCTGATCAGATTTAAACAAGTAAACCACCAATCTCATTACAAAAGAAAGCTATTCTGCAAGTCTGATTTATTTATTTTATTTTGCAAGTTTGATTTAGGTTGCTAAATAATAATCATAATCACAATCATAATCATAATATATACATATTTTTTTCATGAATGAAAGATCACTGACACCATGAAAGAGAAGCTCAATCAATGCTGATTTCCTCAGTCCATCCAAAAGTGTTTCTCAGTGCATCATCAGATGGTTTTATTAGTGCTGTCAAAAAAAATGTAAGAGATTAATTAATTATGATCTGTAATTAATTAACCTAATTAATCTATTTTTAATCTCACCTAAAATTGCTGAGAAAAACACTCAACTTAAGTGTTTTTGTTTTTATCCAGTTTAATTAATTACATTATTGTTGCAGATGGGAAATATTAATATATTGCAAAAAATGAAGACTTAGGAAGTGTTCTGTCTTTGTTGCTAAGTTGTCAAGTTGAAAAACTTTTATATTCACTTTCAATTCGCATATGGAAACAATGAAGTTAAAAAGTTCAAAATAGATTAATGCGATTTAAAAAAATTAACTTGATTAATTTTTCTATAATTAATTCATTGCAATTAATGCACTAATTTGACACCCCTAGGTTTTATGTTTACATAATAGTTTGTGTACATACAATGATTCTCATTTTGTTTGATGACAGAGCAGGCCAGTGAACAAATCGGATGTACATGCTGTAAACACATCAGACCTTTAGCCAAGAGCTTCACACATTACACTGTAGTCAAAGTGGGTGAAGTGTCTTGTTCAAGGACACAACTACAGTAAGCAGACCACCCACTATGACACAGTCTACTTTTCCCTTTTATTATCCATCCAAACTCTAACCAAATCCAACCCTGTTTCTATAGCTTTGATCTGATGCCATTAGACAGTGACATAATGACGACAGTAGATTTTAAAAGAGCCGGGTTTTTCCAACATATGTTTTATGACCAGAGAGAATAAATGTTCTTTTCACATCACATTCTACAGATCAATAATATGAAATACTAACATAGGGAAGCTCAAATTAATATTGTTTAAATACAGTTTTTGCTTAAGAAAGGTGGACAGAGTTATCTCCAAATTATATGACTCAAGTAAAAGTAAAAAGTAGTGGTCCAGGAATTAAAAAAAAAAAAAAGTCTTTAAGTAAACAAGTACTCAAGTAAAAATAACTGTAAGAGAAACTTTCTGAATGTAAAAAAAAAAAAAAAAAAAAAAAAAAAGTAAATGAATAAATATATGCCCTGTGATGAGTTGGCCACTATCCAGAGCATTCCCCGTCCAAGGCCCAAAGTCCCCAGGATCCAGTAGCCACAACACCAAACAAGAATAAACGGTCTGAATGAATAAATAAATAAACAAATGATTAAGTAAACACAGTATAGAAGTTTAGAAATTACATCAGAATGAGCAATTTTGCAATTTTTTTTTTTTTTTTTTTTTAACACATTTCATACTGTGAACTTGCATTTTTGTCTTTTGCATTTACTCATAGTGGAAAGTGTAACCAAATATTTACATGGTGGGTAAATCATTTTTTCAAGAAGTTGTGTAAAACAGTAGTCTACTATCCAACTTTGTTTCTTATATTTATTCTTTACTAATTAAACTAAATCATCAGATTGAAAATTTGTGGAATTGCACAATAAATATAGGCCGATTGATATTTCATTGTAAAATACAATGTGGCCTATGATATCATCATAATCTAGACCCAATAGCTTAAAAGCAAATTAAAGAAATAGGCTAGCAAACAACTATACTAAAATATAATAAGCACAGGCCAGTAATGGTACTTCTAAGCATACATTTGTCACTGACATGTTACTTCCTACAGATGGCAGAAGTGCACAAATTTTGGATGTTGAATTTTGGAGGGTTATGCATAAATAAATACATAAAAAGCACAAGAATAGCTTCATTAGGTCTGTAGGCCAGAATGCAGAGGCTACTTTAGATTATGTAAAAAAAAAAAAAAAAAAAAAAAAAAAATAATAATAAAAAAAAATAAAATAATAATAATAATAATAATAATAATAAGCCCTAGAGTAAAAAACTAAACAAAAACGTCCAGCAGGCAGCAGTCTAACACCGTTTATGTGCTGATGTGATTTTCGACAAAAGAAAAGGACAATTTTGTGACAGCTTAAATGTGAAACAAGATTATAGCAGCACTCTATATATAATACTCCTGCAATCTGTCAACAGTTCATGTAAAAATGAATGTAATAAAGTCCGTTTGAGCTATTTTTAGCATGAAAACTAAATCATGTGTCTTGAGCTAACAATAGCCCCTGACCTTGACTGTCCCTCTTTCTGCTGTAGACCTATAGGAAGCAAGCCTTTTGTTTCATTTACAATCAACCCGGATGATGTTAAATAAATAGGACATGGCAGATGACTATATTTAAACATGTAGCCTGCTTTTATGGGCTTTATTAAGACTGGGATTACCTGATCTGGCAAGTCATCTGCAGCCACAATCAATGCACCGTGTAATAAGATATAGGCTGGTTTCAGAAATAGATTCAGTCTTGTGTATTTATAGCAGCAGATATGAGCTCGTAACAGTGACTTATTTTTCCACTCACATTTACTCCTCTCCATGCAAACACAGAATCAGAGAGTTCATGTATTATTAAGTATTAAATATTACTATTATTTGGCCTGTCTATTTTTATTATTACATTATATTTGTAATTACTGCACTATAAAGTCATAGCAGATAGCAACATCTTATTAGACACATATATAGCCTCCAAATAAAAAAAAAAAAAAAAAAAAGGTCGTAACATGTGTTCCGAGATCCTCTAAATTTGTCTCGCACTACAATTACTGCCTGACTTGGAGTTTAGACAAGTAATGAATTTTCTAGTAGAATTTTGCATTATCACTGTTGTTTTTTCTTCCTTTCATGAAAATAGCAGAAAACCTTAAAAGCTGTCATCTGGGCATTTCCGAAAGACTCCTGGACGAATGAGAGATTAATGCTTTTCCTGAAATATTTGCTCAAAATATCCCACTATTCTTCAAAATTGACCACGAATAACATTTTTAAATTCAGTTTGGCTATTACAAATCACCTCTGAAATTATTCTAAGCACCCCTTCATAAGTGTTCGTACCCCTGCTTGGCAAACACTGGTCTACAGGACAATTTCACTGAATGTTAGATAATTTCTTGTGCAAACTCTATTATTCTTCTTCAGGTTGCATAGCCCACGTAAAAAGCTTAAACCAAATATAATATAGGGCTAATAAATATTCTTTATGTCTGATTCTTATTCACTTCAGGCCTATTATAAACCTGTTCATCACCAAAACGTTTTAATAGCCTTAAGTTTCCATGGATTACATTTTCTGTTTTACCTCCAAACACAGTCGTCCACTCTCTTTAAATCACCTTAACTCCTCTCGTATTCAAAGTGACTCTATCTCACAATCGGGGGACGGAGTCATAGCCCTGTTTCCATGGAGACAAACAGCCCATCACACACAACACGCTCCCTCAGCCAGCTCATATCTCTGCTGCTGCGTGTCCATGAGCCAGGCATCCATACTGGTCCTGTCAAAAAATACTCCACCGCATGAAGAACGCTCTGCCTTTTGACAACACGTGTGCCACAGTTTTATTTTTTTATAACAAGAGAAGGGGATAAATATTATTTTTCTCAACTTAGGCCACTAGAGGAGAGCTATTCTGTGTGTTTCAATGTGTTTTGTAATAAATTATGATATATTTTGTTCAATAATTTACATTGAGTTATTTGTAAAACACAAAGCTGCGCTAAAATGGTTAAGAAATAGAAACACATCCATAAACGGGTTGTAACAGTTTTTGTTTTTATTGTTGGAAAGTGGCTTTATTACAATTTTGAATCCTGCTAAGTTTACTCGATTTCTGACTTTTTGGGTAAATAGGGTGCACGGTAGCAGAGTGGTTAGAGCTCTGACTTCCCAATAAGGAGGTCGTGGGTTCGACTCCCGGGTCGGACCATATCAACATCTCACCACCTCTCTGGATGGAGTTTGCATGTTCTCCCCGTGTCACTGTGGGTTTTCTCCAGGTACTCCGGTTTCCTCCCACCTCCAAAAACATGCATGTTTAGGTTAATTGGGCATCACTGTAAATTTCCCTTAGTGAGTGAATGAGAGAGTGAATGGTTGTCTGTTTAACCCTGCGGCAAGTTGGCCACTGTCCAGGGTGTTTCCCCGCCCAAAAGGCCCAAAGTCACTGGGATAGGCTCCAGTCACCCGCACCCCTAACGGGATTCAGCAGTAGAAAATGAAAGGATGAATGAATGAATGGATAAATAGGCAAAAGGATAAGTAGTGAATGAAAACATGGATTTTCAGCTGTGGGACAAAATAATTCAAACATGCAAGAATAAATCCAAATACAATTTTGAGTAAGCTAATGACGAGATTACATTTTTATATTACAAATTTAAAAAAAGCGGTGTTTACGTGTGTCCACTTTAATATCCTGTGATGACAGAGTAGCACTGGTCATTGTAAATAGTAATTAGCAATTCAAAACAAAATTGATGAATGAGCAAAGGTCTATGAATAGGTCGCTGTGTTACTCATCCAAGTAATACAAATCTGTTTTTGATGACAAATTCTGAGAAACCAAATGACATCACGTTCGATGAAGGTGACACACATGCAGCAATGCAAATTATACTCTATTACAATAAAGCTCAGATATCAATTCATACAAATATAGGTTCAAAAAAGTAAAAAGTAGATTCAATGTGTTTTTCTATATTTTGTAATAAGCTATGATATATGTAGATCAATAATTTAAAGGTGAGGGTAGGTGATTTTCACACAATTTAGGTTTTAAATCTGGCAACGTTTTCTCATAAATTCTTCAACACATTGTTATTGTCAAAATGTATTAACTTTAGGTTTGAAACTGGAGAGGACCACCCAATCTCAGCCAATAAGAACGCTGCATTCTGCTCCTGACTAAAACTAAAATTCTTTATTATTCAATTCAGACAGTACTCAGTGGACTCATTTTTTAACAAAGTCAACATCATATACTTTTTGGTGGAAAATACAAAATTTACTTATTTACAACTAAAAAGGTTAGCTACCCCAACTTTAATACATATGATTGCTGTAAAACACAAAATTGATCTAAAATTACTTGTATATAGTCTTTATCGTAAGAAATACTACAAGAACTGTTGCAAAAACTGTTGCACAATTTGAGTCAGCCATCAATTATATATACACATACATTTTTAAAGTGGCTACATAACAAATTTAACCCTATACACATTTTATTTTGAACTTAATTTTTTTGGAGCAATCATCTGTAAATACATACAAGTGTGCAGACACAGGGGGTAGATGAAATGAGAATTTTTGGAGCCCTCCAGGATTAACATTACAAGGAATAAATTCATATACAACTAATGATGAGAAAGCACTGTTATAACATGTTAAAAAAAGGGATAAGAATATGACAAATTTACAAATAACTCATTTCGATTTCGATGAATTGAATTAGATCAAAGGTAAAACAATAAACTACACAAATTATTGGAAATGTACACTTGATACATAAATGTGACAATCTGTGTAGATTAGAATATCATATGATGGAGCCTATAGTATCAGACACACACCACCTGCTGTCCCAAGAGCTTTTGCCTTCTCAGGGGTCGAGGTTGAAGCAAACCGAATAACGATGTGCCAGTGAACCTGCAACCAGCACCTTTTATGGTT
This sequence comes from Mugilogobius chulae, assembly GCA_038363315.1. Taxonomy (NCBI): domain Eukaryota; kingdom Metazoa; phylum Chordata; class Actinopteri; order Gobiiformes; family Gobiidae; genus Mugilogobius; species Mugilogobius chulae. The sequence continues at coordinate 30,419,896 of CM076403.1, forward strand.
TTCATATGTGAACTTAATGACAGTGATGTTGTCAGCCAGCGGCCTTGATTCACCAAATGGTTTATAAATCACACAAGTGGAGGAGATGATGGGATTTGTTGGATCGGCTGTTGGTGGTCTGGTATGATAATTACAGAAATGGATAGTTGTGAAGAGAACTGAGGTCGCGATCTGTAATTCTATACAGGCCTGTCAGCGTCGTATATACAATAACTTCTGATTTAATGGCTACTCGGGAAATGTTTGCTTTGCCGGCCTTGGGGTTATACTTTTAACCTTTGCTCCGATTTGCTGAACTAAGCTTGACTGAACGACTTACAAGTTCTCAGTCACTTCATTTGTCAGCTCGTATTTTTTTCAACAGTAAACCTATGAGCATGAATTGTCTGGCGCATCTAAGAACGGTCCTTTGATAGTGGAATGCATTTCATGCAAAGGGTCTGGCTCCAGGTCCATGTACTGGAGTCTACTACATCAGCTCCTGACATCACCAAAACATAACCACTGCTTTCTAATAAATCAAATCATATACTTACGGCTTCTGCAAAAGCACAAAAGATAGAGCTAATAAGATGTAAAGCACACACACAGAACAGGCTTCACTGATTTATCTTTGTGTTAGAAAATGAAAGCACATCCATCACAATAATAACAAACAAAGTCTTGCATATCAAACAGTTGGGAGTTTGAAGTTTTGTATTTTTTTCTCTCATTTATTTTTCCTTCTTTTTTCAAAAAGGGGTATACAAGTATCAAAGTCTGTAATCTTGTTCGAAAATAAAACAAAGTAATCAGAAAGAATGCTTTTAGTAATCAGTATGAAATCATGAATTGATTACTTTACATTTACACTGCTTGACATGGTTGAGACTTTCCAACCATCACGATTCACTCCAAAGCATACCAATTAAAAAAATCCTGTAGTAATGCACTGTTGGTATTGAACTGTATGTGTTGCAACACTGTGAACATTGTCTATAGATGCGAATCAACAGCCTAGTCTCACAGAAATCTATGTCTATGCATTGCAATTATCATTATTATTTGCGTTCAAGTGTTGGTGCCCTATTTCACTTAAGGACTTCTTATTTTTGATCAATATTAACAAAATCTTAATCCTAATCTTAACCATCTCCAATAACATGCAGGTTAGGGAATACTTGGTGGTGGTTGGAGGTTGAGGCGCCAGGTGTTAAGGTGAATCGCTTTTGCTGAGCTGCCCCAGGGCTGCTTGTCATCACTAAGTGAGGAGGGAGTTTGCAGTGTGAAGCACTTTGGAAGACATCAGTCTGTAAAAATGTGTCATATAAATAAACCATTCATTCATTCACCTCCAAGCATCAGACCTAAACTTACCCATTTTTGTAACTTCAGACCTGAATAATGCCGTTCACCGCAATTAACGCTACTTTTCATGGTGTGACACGCAATCCATGAGAACATCGTGAATCAATGAAAATGGTACTGTTGGTGTCATATTCTTTGATAGTCTAGTAATCACACTAAAACCTTCTTTCCATTTACATAAAGGTCAAACCTATCCTAACTTTAATGGAATAATGCAATCAGGTTTGCCTATTTGAGAACACATGGTAAACCGAGCATCTTATTTATAGAACACAATCAAACTTCTCAATCACTCAGCGGTGCAGCCCTCCTGGTATACTGTATCATCTCTGACCGTTTCTCACCCTTTTCTCTTATTTATGATATTTAGTCTCATTTAGAAATGGCTTTATTTATTTGACATGAACAAATCACATGTTTTTCTTACTCAACCATGCCCATTTAATCTGTGATCCACATTACACTATGTTATGTATCTTACTATTTGTAAATGTGCAGCTGTTTTGCCAGGCTAATTATTTTATGTCATAGTTGAACCAACATATTTAAGCAAGAAATAGCATTGTACCATCCGTGACCTCCAAATGGTTTACCCAGCTGTGTGTATGGGCAGCAGACGCCACATTACACATTACAACACTGCAGTGACCTTTCACCCCAGCTCCAGTGTTGTCCCTGCGTCTATAGCAACACACAATCAGTGTTACATCAAGCCCACTCACCTCTATTTATTTCATACAAGTCTGTTTAAAATCATTGTCAGAAAAATCTTGCCAAAAGCATAATGCTAGCTCAGGATCATCTATTAAGTCAAGTGGTGTTTTCGATGACATACAGGCAACGACATGAACCAGTAGTCACCCAGCCATTAATTTGACAAACACGAGCTGACTCTGTTGGCTCATCGTTCATCTTAAGTAAATTACTCAAACACTATTTTTCAAAGTTGACTACGTATTGACTTTGCTCAGCGTAGTGGCTTACTTTACACCTGCCACCATCTGATTTATTTGCCTATCCATTTGACACTTCACATAAACCATGTCCTCATGACATGACATCTTTATTTTTATAATTGTGACCTTGCTCAGTGACCGCTCGAGACTAAAAATAACACCCATGCTGAAATAAATGTTGTGGATTTAGTATTTTATTTAGCAACTTAGTATTTATACTAATTTACAAAAGAAAAAAAATATATAAGAGAACAATTTTATTTGACAAAATATAAAGTAGTAACTCCAATTCTATCTGCAATGTTTCAGGTCCAATAGCAAATTGTTAAGTGTATACTAACTAGTTTGTTAGTTTAAAATATACACTATTTTGCAGGTTAACATTAAGTTGTGCCAAGCCACAAAGCCTTCAAGTCAAATTGAGTCCATTTACTTAGTCCACTTCATCAAATCAAGTCTTGAGTCACCAAAATAGTGACTTAAGTCTGATGTCACTTCAGCCAAAGTCACAACTTCTAAGCTCACGCCTCAAATAACTTTTTGTTTGAGTCTGTTGTGAGTGAAATGATACACTTTTAAGTAGAAATAGATCGTCTACAAAAATTGTGCCTATAACATTGATTGAACTTTGTAAGAGTAACACTGTATGAAAACAAAGTTTTATCATTGATGTAATTCAAAACACAGACAATTCACAGCTCCAGACAGGGCCATTACAGAGGAATCTGATAGCTTAATGCGTCTGACTGGATAGACCTGCGCGATTATCCCTCCTTTCATTTCTCTGGATTGTTTCCAAAAAACATCAAGGGACTTTCTGTTGGTTTTGATTCCTGCCACACAGCTCCTATCTTCAATACAGCTCCTAGAAACGGCCACCGCTCACACATTTGAGTCACCGGGGTCAGTCATGCTCTGGAGCGTCACAAGTTTCCAAGATCCCTATCCCCGTTCAAGCCCCTTCAGGTCAAAAATAGCCCCACGTTAGCTTTTATAAATCACAGCGGTGCTATTAAAAGCATTGGCCAGTCTGAATGCTGGTCTGAAGCCACATTAGCACTATCTTTAGCTTTATTTATGTCCTGGTGTTGACAGCGGCACTTGCACAGCTTTCCAGTCGCTGTTCAATAGGTCACATGTGTGAGCAGCCTTTGGCCTGAAGCTGGAAAGCACCACAGAGTGTAATCAGAAGCTGGGTTTCCACTCAGGCATTCAGTGAATTTGTTCAAAGACAGGAATTTTTGTCCAGTGTTCTCTCATCATTAATTTACTCAAAGTTGTATTTGGATTAATTCAAGCATGTTTGAGTAATGTTGTATTGCTCTGCAGCTGATAATCACCTACAACCTATCCTCGCCCACTTGTCTGTATTTACTTGTGATTACTTAAAAAATCTCCTGCAGCTAGATAGATTCTCGCAATATTTGTGAATCCACAAACTTGAGAGAAAACATCATTGCCCATACCAGCCAGTTGGTTTGTAGTCAGAACCACTGGTTTAACGTCCCAATCACATTGCAGAAAGGCAGGTTACGGTAGCGCCTGAATCAAACAAAATGGCAGCTCTTGAGCCCAAACGAAGACAGGTCAGCATTAGTTAGCATTAGTCATTAAACATTCCACCTTTTCCTGAACGCTTTCATTGGGTGAAGTTTTAGATGGATGATGTGAAAGTACTCAAATTAGAGTGAGCATTAGCATGAACCAGGTTACAAAAAAATAAGATTCTACGGAAGTCCAGAGCTGCCAATGTGGAGTAAACATTTTTTTCAGCTTTTCTCGTTATAACGACCTTATATTTACGTTCAAATGACAATATTCTCGTTATTACGACTTTTTATTTACGTTCAAATGACTTTTTTTACGTTCAAATGAGAATATAATGTCGTTATTACGACTTTTTATTTACGTTCAAATGACTTTTTTTTACGTTCAAATGAGAATATAATGTCGTTATAACGACTTTTTATTTACGTTAAAGCGAAAATATATTCTCGTTCGAACGACTTTTTATTTACGTTAAAACGAAAATATTTCCTCGTTCGAACGACTTTTTATTTACATTAAAACGACAATATATTCTCGTTAAAACGACTTTTAATGAAAAATACCTGCCCTTCCCAATGATGCTCCAGAGCCCTGTACTACGAACGTCGCTGAACCTAGCCTGGTTGACTAACCAGGTACGAGGCCAATCACAGACACAGAACGCTTCATTTAAATGTCATGCATGGATACAACAGACTAAAGCACAAATGTACAGACATCACCAAACATTTAATAGATCGGCCTTAATCTGTTGGTTTAGACAAGTGTCTTTTGTCTGAGTCAAAGTGATGCGTAAAGATCCACAGCCAAATGTGTAAAAGTGCATTCAATCATTATTTCTAGACAATGAAAGCGTTTATTAATCATCACACAGATTAAACAGGATTCTTCCAGTGTTACTGCTACATATAAGATCTCATGGCTCCTCTTTATAAATACGTGCACATCGCTTTGATATAAAATACGCCGTGACTTTCGTCTTTCCTCATTTCTCCGCTGCCCTTTCTCATCTCTCTCTCTCCCCCGTCTCTTCGCAAAGGCCTAAATTCTCGTCTCTGATTGGCCAGTGCCTCGTCTTTTTAACTTATTCAGAACTCTGGTCCGGAGCAGGTTATGAGTTTGCCACATGTTGCCATAGAGATCTGCCCCAATAGGACGTGATCCACTTTCGTAGGACCGCCAGACCAGGTTTAACCCAGAATACCTCGCTAAACCCCAAATCTAGCTTCGTAGTACAGGGCTCTAAGCTATCCAGCTTGTGGCGCATCATGGGAAGAGCAGTCTGTTTATCATAAAAAAGTCGTCCGAACGAGGAAATATTTTTGTTTTAACGTAAATAAAAAGTCGTTCGAACGAGAATATATTTTCGTTTTAACGTAAATAAAAAGTCGTTATAACGACATTATATTCTCGTTTGAACGTAAAAAAAAGTCATTTGAATGTAAATAAAAAGTCGTAATAACGAGAATATTGTCGTTTGAACGTAAATATAAGGTCGTTATAACGAGAAAAGCTGAAAAAAATGTTTACTCCACACTGGCAGCTCTGGACTTCCGTAAGATACAGAGTAAAACATGTAGGGTTCAAAAACCCTACAAAAACAACAATTTCAGGCTTTTTTTTAATTCCTTTATTCAATTAGGTTCTAGTTCATATTTGCTTAACACTTAATCTCATGGCATGCCACAGTAAAAACAAAGAAATCACTTGTTTGTTCACATGAGTTGGCAGAACTCTTCTCACGGACCCAGGGTCCCATTGTTGGCTTCCAGTTCAATAAGACAGTGATTCCAGAAAATTACAGAAAAAAATATGCCATGCATTCATAACAGCTCAAGTTTTAAGTCATAGCCAAGTAGACATGCTTCTTTTTGGTTGCCTGGGATCCAGAACCCACACTTCAGCAAACTGCGAAGAGTGGGTCTTGTAGCCACGCCCTCCGCCTGCGTTTCAGAACAAATTCACATCGTACCGGGCAATCAGATTATCTTGTTAGAGTGATGCAGATGAAACAAAGGAGCTGATTGGTCGTCTGTCATTTAGACCAAAATCTAACTTCACTCACCTCACATTGAAATAGTTATTTGCTTCGCTCAATAATTCTGCAGAAATGTTTTCAGTTCCACATGATGTTTTTTTCATGTAATTTGTTCGTCTAGAGCAGCCATATTGGTTTTACACTGCGTAAGATGCGTGTTTCTGATTGGCGAATTAATCTGTCAATCGTGGCTACAGAAATCCGAAAGAGGGACACGTTGGCCACACGATATGTTTTTAATATATCGTCTGGATTTTCCAGGCAATCTTTTTGGAGGATCATTGAAAATTATATCAAGAATGGTCTATTACGGCGCTCCATAGTACTCACGAAAAAAAAAATATTTATCTCGTAATTACGAGATAAGATCTGTCAACTCACGCTACAGTTAGCATGCTATTATAAAGACGGCCAGTGTGTGGAGCTGTTCACCCACCAGAAAGAAGCTAGTGGTAATCGGCAGGTTTTTTAAATAAAACTCGATCTTCTTGACTGTTGACAGTCAGTCTCACTCATCCTTAGAAATGTGCGGCAGTTTTTCTTGGCTCCAGCGTCTGGTTTTCAATTTATTTGGCCAAAAAGAAGAGAAATGCTGCACATTTGCTACACTTCCGCATGGATCACCCAGAGTGGGCGGGTACTGCAAAAATGCCCGTATGTTGCAAGTCTGTTGCAGCACTTCTCTCCTTTATGGCCAAATAAATTGAAAACCAGACGCTGGAGCCAAAGAAAAACTGCCGCTCATTTCTAAGGATGAGTGAGACTGACTGTCAACAGTCAAGAAGATCGAGTTTTATTTAAAAAACCTGCCGATTACCACTAGCTTCTTTCTGGTGGGTGAACAGCTCCACACACTGGCCGTCTTTATAATAGCATGCTAACTGTAGCGTGAGTTCACAGTCACGTTATTAGCTATTTTCATACTTTTTGTCGACCGTAAACATTGCAGTGAAGACCACAGGCACTTAATTTAACATAACGAAATCCACAAGTACATCTTAGCTATTTAGAAACATCAAGCTAGCACAGAAAAGACTATTCGTTGTGGATAAAGTCACTAGCTTAGCCTATACGAAGCGTGTGGGTATACAGAATGTGGGAAAAGCCATTTAAATTATCTCGTAATTACGAGAAAATTATCTCGTAATTACGAGAAAACTATCTCGTAATTACGAGAAAGTTATCTCGTAATTACGAGATCTTATCTCGTAACTACGAGATAAATTTTTTTTTTTCGTGAGTACTATGGAGCGCCGTAGTCTATTGCATTAGTTAGTTAAAAAAAACACATGGACTTTTCTTTCACCTCTGAAAACACTATTCTAAATCTCCCTGATCTGTGATGTTATCTTTGAAATATTCTTCATTATTTTTAAATCCACCAACCATCTTAACTTGTTTCTAGTATTTCTGTAGATCTGGCAAGATCCATTTCTTTGTTTCCCCATATCTACATTTTCTTCGAAGACTGTTGAATTTTCTCCAGCTACTCCTCCAGTAGCAGAAGCTCTAACTCAATTCCTGATTTGGGAAACACATGATCTGATCATCTGTGCTCTGTAAACTTTTTTTAATTAGTTCTGGTGCATAGAATTCCAAAGTGGAGGTGCTCAGGGTCATGATCGAATGATGGGGAAAAAAAATGCATATCTGTCCATTATGCTGAAAACCTGATTGGAAAACAGAGTACACAATAAAGGGTTTAAAAACACTGGACATATAAGATTAAAAGTACTGAGAAATGTTCTGACAGTGTGAAATAAGCAAACTAAGCAGTCAATGCTGCCATAAAACACAAATACCGAAGTGCTATATCAATTTTATTCTTGCTATTTCTGTCCACTATCCACATCTCTGTCCAGCCCTGACCGCATCCTTGACTAAAACAATTCAGCCACAACAGCTGCCCAGTTAACAGCCCGCTGCCTCTCGCCCTCAGATTCTTTCCGTCCACTTAGTGTTTATGGAGCTCTCATGGTGACAGATAAGCACGGCCACTATTGGGAAAAGATGTTGTGTTTTATTATTGTCACTCAATGGGAGCTATTGTTGAATAAAGTGTTGTGCAAATAGGGATGCACCATTATAGCGCAGCTTCATTTGATTGAAATTGCTAAGTGCTTTGTTCTGCAGCCTCACTGACCTTGATTTTTTGTTTTGCGCGTTCTGTCTGACCCAATTTCTCCTTGTTTGTTTCTATATTATTGTTGTTGTCAGAAATTAACTTTTGTTTTGAAACCGCACATAAACAAATCATCTATGTCTACTCTGGCATTCATGATGTGCACAATAACAACCGTGTTGGCTTTAAGTATAAATACTGTTTATAAAGCCATGGTGTTTTTATTGTCAAGTCAAATGTTAGCAATGTTAAATATTGACCTACAGTTGTTGCCATGTCATCTGAAAAGCATTAAATGCACAATTCTTTGCAACATTTTTGTATGGAAATGTACACGTCATAGTGCCAACACATGACTCATTAGTATGACTGCATCAATGACATTTAGTGCTTTATGTATTTTTGCAAGTTTTCTGGTGGAGCATTGACCACCTATCCAGATTGCATTGGTCTGTGTTGAGTCCTACACATGATCAATCTGGACAGACTGTCAATGAATACTGCCTAAAAAAACATTTTAATTTTTCCAAACTGATTGATCCAAGTGTCAAAACAGCAGAATTTTCACCACAAAAATGTAGATTTGCCTTTAATCAACAATGTTCTTTAACACACTGCAAAATAAATAGCATGCAGTCAGTGGAATGTACTTTATTTTACTGAGTAAAATAGGACAATTAATATCAGTATAGGCATGCTCTTACTTTGCATTGCATCAGCCGGCATGTGACCAGCACACTGAGCCCTTTTGGGAATACATGCATGTATTAATAAATAGGACACATGTGCTTGAATTGTTTTTGATGGCTTTCAGAATGTATTATACACAAGTGTTTTTTTTTTTTTTTTTTTTTTCATTTTTGTTATTCAATAACAGTCATATGATTATAATGTATTTTCATTTGATGCCCTGCTTAAAACTGTGAACACACAAATGTTACTGCCTCTTTGACCAATGTAGTTTTTGAATTAAGGTTCTGAGATCCCTGGGGGTCTTTGGTAGCCTGATGTATCAGCCGGTTTCATTTCACTCCGTGGAAACTAGTTGCTGGAGTGAAATGAAATGGAGCGGAGGCACTAGATGGCGTTAGCCTGGCTAGGTCTTTGGGCCATGTGTAGCGGATCTCTCAAAATATTTTGGTAATTTCTTCAATATTACAATTTCTTATGATATAGGCTAACGTAATGTTCTGGGTAGACATTACTAAACCAGTTAAACTCACCGTGAACCTTGTTTTTGAAATGTTTCTTATCTTAATTTTCAGAACTATCCTGTGATACCAATGTGAAAAACAACAGGGGGTCCTAAGAATACTTTCAAACCGATAAGGGACCCCTTGCCTGAAAAAGTTTGAGAACCCTGTTTTAAGATATAGTAATAATTTCCTTGTTGTTTCCACGGTGTCAAGGTTCATGTAAACGTACAAGTAATAGCCCAGGTCCTTTCTCTGTGCACACAGGAGAATAAAAAAATTGTGTAGGTGGGCTTTTTCTTTGTATCCAAACGTGTAGGCTCTTGTCTCAAGACCTCTTTGTTGCACTTAGCTGAGCACACGTGGGCATGTCTTAATGTATGAGGGCCCGTTGCTCTTTCCATTAAAAGTAGGGCTGTTATTGCAGAGTGCATAGGTGGCTGTTGAAGCTATTTTTAATCACCCATTGAGCGGCGCATTGATCTGTGTTGAGTATCATGCAAATGGCTGGACCAAGATGGAGATGTGCCAGTGATTGGCCAATGTGAGTGGGATGAGAGAGTCTGAGTGGAACATTTTATGTAATTGTTTCAAGGCTGATTACAGCCTGTTCTGTCGCTGCAATTCTTCCAAAGAAAATGCAGATGTTATTTGAGATTTCACAAAGAAAAAGGAATAGCAAGGAAAACAAATATAAGATAGTAAATTGCCATAAACATAAAATTAATGCAGACATAATATAAGTTATTTCTAGATATGTTGCTAAGGTAACATGTGGCTGACAAGCATATAAACTGACTGATCATCTCCCGTGAGATTTGAAGGACTCCAGAGCAGTCCCCTGTATTTTATGTTATAGGCTTAATCATTAAAGCCTACAAAACCCCCATTGACCCCAGAGGTCAGGAGAGGTTATAAAACATTTCATTTTAGATAACAATTAGTATCTTCTTAAATGTTACTGGTGAGAGAAGAAAATACAAAAATTTACCAAAATAATTACAAAATAAAAGTGTTATATAGAAAACTAAGAATTGCCTTCACTCTTCATTTGCACATGAAGAAGTTTGATTTGGAAAAAAAAAAACGTCTGGAGAGAATCAGTTTGCAGATTGTAGGTTTTTTTTTTGTCAGTGATAATCTTGGCTGATTGATTGGTCGATTGTCTTCAAAGATATAAAAAAATAATAAATAGTCTAGCAAAACTGACACAGAAAAATGCCTTGTAAGGGAAAAATGTTTTATTGCAAACAAACAAACAAACAAACAAACAGACAGACAGACAGACAAACAAACAAACAAACAAACAAACAAACAAACAAACAAACAAACAAACAAACAAACAAACAAACAAACGTATTTTGTTTTAATAAGTTAAGCTTACACTTCCCATCAAAAGCATTTTAATGGACAATGCCATGTCTAGCTTGGAGTCTGTTTGTTTTCTTCTGCTTCTTGAATCAAATTGTTCAATCACAGCTTCCTGTCTCAAATGTAAGAGAGTGATTATAGAGGCTGAAATACCATAAATAGCAGGACTGACGCACGCAGTCTGTCAAATGTCCATTTTCATGTGACAAGCGGTTAAACTGTTTTCCATTTCAGACTCAGAAATTGCCGGATAAAATACATAATAAAATAAAGTGGACAGAGTGAGGGACTGTTTTTTGTTACTTTCTGAGGGTGAAGTGAAGAGAAGCTCTTCACCATGGTCTATTTTAGAATCAAACTAAATTTTATAAAAATAAACTGGAGTCATTTTGAGTTTCTCAATTTGAGTAAACATCTTTTTACAGTCTGTGCACATCTATAATTGACTCAGCCTTGTTGCACCGAAAAGATACTTGGAAGGATTTATTTTCTGTTGGAGCTTTTACTTCACTCCTCATTCTCTTTTGTATATACGTACGGTATCTAAAGTTGTCCTTTCAGAATAAACGATTTGAATGATTATTTAAATTAAATTTTATAACACATGTGCTGATTGCATTGATATCTCCCTTGGCCTCGGAACAATGTATTGGGATATATATTTCTGTCATATTGCTTGACAGAAATACATATCACTATTGGAACAAATATTTGCAACGAAGCAAAGAAACAATATAGTATGGCTACTATGTAACATTTTGGTTTAATTTGAGCCAGTCTGAGTACAGCTAATACAGTTTATAATCCATTGAACTTGCGTGTGCCAGTATGTGAGAGTCCAAAATGCCCGTACTCCTCACGAGAACATCTGACAGCTGTGCCTCCTCAACTAAATGATATAATGTACTGCCCAGTGGCTCGTGCTGCTGAGAAGCGTTCTGTCACTGTGTTCATTTGTCCAGCCAATGGAAAACCCCTCCACTTCTAACCCGGCTCCACTGCCCGTAACTGCTCTCATTTATACTGGTCAAACATGATTTACTGAACAACTACAGGTACGCTGCTCCCATTCTCAGCTGGTATTTACTGCGGCGGGGAAGTTGGACATGAAATTTCCCAGCTAAATTATATTATGTTGTGTGAGTTTCTCAGCTATTTTCATCTTGCATAATCGCATCTAATCAGACATCACACATTTGTTTAGTTCCAGTCAAACATGCATCAATCCAAATGTAAATATGCATATATTCTCTGTTTTGCAGATAGAAAAAGAATCACTTGAGAGAACAAGAAGTCTGGATCAGAACAAATGCAAAACAATGTCTCTGAAGTGGGTTTAAATAAAAGTAATTCTACTGTTTAACATATTGCTAATGTCTGCAAACCACACAGCAATGAGTCAGTGCCAATAATACATGAAAACGTTATAATAATAACTGCAGCTTTTTTTCTTTTTTGATTTAGCTCTTGTTTGTTTGTTAATTATTTAATGAAGTGAAAATGTAAGAAAAAAATAGAAACAGATGTATTGAGGATTATAGCCAACGCTAATTTCCATCATTGATCTCTGGAGCAGACCAGCCACAAAGCAATTCAATTGGGATTCAAAAGGGATTCATTCTGAAGGAATGGCACGTTTGTGGGGCAATAGTCATGCAAATATTATATTATTAAATAAATATTAAATTTGACAATTTATGATTGCAAAGTATATACAGTACCATTCATGAGATTCCAACCAAAATCTAAAAAAAAACAAAAAAAAAATCACGTTTTTATATTCATTACTTTGGGTTAATTTCTAAAACGTGTGTCCAAACTTTTATTCACAGACAGCAGCATTTTGAAACGCAGGAGCAGAGGACAACATGATAAATGGAAAAAGATCACTCAACATTTTGCACTTGATTTATATTTATTGATTCCCCACTTGTTTATTTAGGCAATTTTAGTTTGTGCAACATGAAAATGTTTGCTGTTTAGAGAATTACAGCAAAACTGTTCAAAACTTGACAATAAAAAGCTGCCTGGTCTCATAAAAAAGCACCCTCAAAAATCCATGTCTATACTAGGCATTGAAAATGCTGTAGCTTGTCAATACATTTTCTGCACCTCTTTATTTCTATAGTTTTTACCGTTGTGGCCATGTTATTATTAACGAACATTAAAAACCCTAATCCTAACTTTACTCAACTCCAAGCCAAACCTAACATGTTTACTTAACCTGGAACGTCCCACAATATGGCTTTGAATGTGTTTATTTTGCAGGGACAAATTTGCACGTGTGGGATAAAAGAAAAAAAAAATAAAATAAAATATAAAACACAAACAAAAACACAAAAAATACACAGTGAGTGGGGTCTCATAGCCACAGATCTGACCTAGAACTTAAGGTATGTATGGTGCGCACTTCACTAGAATGAACATTTGACCTGGCTTTAGGAACTGTCACTACTGATGTTTTTATTTTTATTTATTTAATTTATTTTAAAAGGGGACCATGTACAATTAGAACATAAATGTTGCCATTTGATGCATTGTACCAGAGTTAGCCTTAGGCTAGTTTACATCTGCAGTCCCCTGGCAGGGAAAGGAACAGCCCACAAACACTTCAGTGTCTGAGGCTGATCCAGCACACGTAACATTTACACACATAATAAAATACATAATGCACTCCACACATATACATGCATACAGATTCTTACAGAGCCAGTAACAGAAATACAGGAGCAACTGGAGCTAATGATTACAATGCTGGTTGCTCTTGAGGTATTTTTTTAGCTCAGTTTTAAAACCATTTATTGTACCACGTGTTTTAATGTATTCAGGCAGCATGTTCCACTGTGTGGTAGCCTTCACTGAAAAGGCGGATTGACCAAAAGTAGAACGACGGAAGGGTATAATGCAGTCATGTAAAGAGGCTATTCTTGTGGATCTCACTGAATTTACACTTCGATAATCCACAAAATCCTTCAAACATGTGCAAATGTTGGTTGTTTAGATGCATGGTTATACAAGAGATGATATTTTGTTACATGGAAAAGCCACAATCATAAAACAGGAAGATCAGGAAATTGAACCTCTCATTACATTTGCAACAAGCTCATAATATGGTCTGCTATGGCTACATATATTTTTTGTAAAAATTGGTCAAACATCAGATTTTAAAATAAAGCTGTTTATATAATTCTGTGACAATGGGCCCATTTTTTACTTTAAGAAGTGTGAACTGTGTCAAACATTTTGGGAACGAAACCAATATAACCATAAACTGGAGAATGTTTTATGTCAGAAAATAAAAAACAACATGGATCGGAAATGACTGTCTGATGAAAACAGCTGCAGATGGAAAACTGTCAACTCTGGAGTCAACATTAAGCTTTGCAAATTAAAACAAACTTAAAAATAGCTGGAGTTTAGGGGAAATGCTGGAGCAGAGGGCAGAGGGATCAGTGACAGTGCAATGGAAAACGACCGGGCCACTGGGGGGAACTGGTCACTGTGCTGTCTTTAAGAGCTGCTGATGGAGAATTATCTGTGGTTTTCCCAGCCGTGTGCAGTGATTGGAAATTTCACCCTCAACCCTGTTTGTCCACAGAGACTTTGACACTTCAAGGCTCATTATTTCCCAAATGTAGGACTTGACCTTATGTCACAAGGAAATCCCAGCTACTCTGCTTTATAACTGTGTGCACTCTCTTCTTCTAATAATGGACTATCAGGAGTCTGTCAAAGCTGTAAGAGTTTGTTAAAAACGTAAGAAAAATCAGTAACAAGAAGTGAATACAAAAGGTAAACGCCTTCTTTACTAGTCTTTTTTTTTTTTTTTTTTTAATAATCATATTACTGCTTTAATGTAGTTTTAATGAATTAAAACCGAAGCTTAGTAAGATAGGAAAATTCACATTTCAGTAATTTGAAAGGAGACCTATTGTGTTTTTTCCAACTATTTAGTAAGAAATGAGAACATATTCAGATCTGATAAGCTCCGCCTTTTCATTTGAAAATGTAACTGTAAGCAACGACTTTTACATAACTAAGAATTATTGTTGTATGGGACTGTTTTGAACAATATATACTTAATTTTGAGTATTACAATTTGAATTATAACAAGTAAATACAAACAAGTGGGAGGGGATAAGTGGTAGGTGAGAAAAGGGATTTTCTGAGCACTTGAGCTCCAGCTGAAGAACATAATAGGATTACTCAAACATGCATGAATCAATTCAAACATAATTTTGAGTGAACTAATGTTAAAGGGAGGCCATTATAACAAGGTTAAAATCTTTGAATAATACATTTTACATAATTGGAGCACTTTAATGTCATTTTTTCTTAAACAGAAAGAAACACAATGGCAAAACTCAATGGGATATAAGGACAATACGTCTGCTGTTTCCTTCCTCTGACTGAAGAATGACAGTGGATAGTGGAACAGAGCTATGGAGGGACACAAGGATCAAACCCACCACCAGAACTGAACTGAAACACCACAGTCAAACGATTTATTATTTACTAATTTTTACCATAGAAAAAACAGGCGGAAATTAGATTCTTAGTTATTCTTTTGTGTGGAGCCTGTTCTCGCTTATGATAAAAGTCAATTTGACAGTAAACCCCCAAACTAGAGCCGATCTTTCACAAAAAGTTCGCCCAATTGCTTGTGCTCCAGAGGGTTCCGAAACAGTTTCGGTTTGGATTTTAGATGATTTTAGGAAGGATTTAAGGAAATAGATTGGAATGGAGAGGGACTTTAATCAAAAGATGAGAGATCGAGATTCAGTCATGCCAAAATGCCAATTGTTTAGAAGAGATTTTTTAATTGAGAGGTCCACAACCAATTTTTTTTGTCAAACATGTAATTTGAAACAGAACTTTTAAAGAATGTTAAAGAGCACAAATTAAAAGTTTGAAGAGTTATATATTTAACTCTTTTTAAATTATTATTCTTTTTAATTGTTTGATTGTACTTAAAAATAAATCAATAAATCAGTCGTGGTCTTTAGTATGTCTAGCTTTTATCTCCACAAATCTGATGCCTTAACAGTAGATAGTTTCCATGTAATGTTGATCCTTTGTAATGCTACATCACGGCGTAAAACAGAACATTCTCTATCACCACACAGAATGTTCTGAAGCATTCTTCAGAACATGCTATTTCCTTGGAATACTGCTGATGACTCTACTTTCACTGTGCATTTTTAGCAGCAGTTTATCCAGAAATTAGGAATAATCGATGCCAGTGAGATTTCTAAGCCTCTGTTTAATTTTTGCAACCTTTTTAAAGCACCATGATTTTGATTGTTTTCTTTCATTTCTTTTTATTTTATTCTTATTGCTTGTGTGTGCGGAGCCTTCAGGTATGTATCGTATTGAGCTTGTGTCAATGAAACCTGATTAGACCTCTATGGACCCAGTGTCTTTCAGTAGACCTTCAATAGTTGGTCTATTCATAGCAGCACTTTACACTGAATATAGCCTCGCTGCCTGTTAGGTTGTCTGGGCCACCGTTTAAAACAGCTCTAATCACAGGGACTGGAGCTGGGATGCTAATGTGATTACAGGAAGGATAATTTTGGGGCCTCATTAAATTAAAAGTGTGTTGCTACTCAATGTGGGGCTGAACAGCATTTTTTAATTCACAAATCATTGAAAGCCATTAATGTTGTTGATGGAAGTGAAGTATTCAGTACAGCATTCCAGGAATAAATTATGGAAAAATTATTCTGAAATGTAAATCATGTGTTTTTCTTATACAGTTCAAGCTCGGGATTGGGACATCACAAATGTAGAATTTTCAGATGGCTTAATGTTAAACCAATAGATTTTAAAAGGCTAAATATTGAATTTAGCGCTCATTAAAACCTATTCATTTTTGTCAATTTTCCTTTAAGTAATAAGAAATGAGAATGTTTGTCATAATATACAGTATTCCGCTCCACATTTCATTGCACTTTTTGCACTTTTCAGTGCACAGCCAATACAAGTGAGCGGGGCAGAATAAGGTGAATATATGGACTAGAGAGAGCATAGTCATGACAACCTACAGCAACAAATGTCCAGGATAAGCAGTCATCTTGTGGTGGAAGTTTCTACAAAAGAAGATACATTTTCTCTTAGATACTTTGATAGTTGTACCTTTTTGTATTTGTACATTTCTTTGTACTTCTGTTCTACCAAATTAATGTGAAAAAATCTTGAAAAGCATGTTTTTATATTAGATAATAATTTTTTTCTTTTTTTGCAATTGCTTCAAGATAAACACACACAACATGAGTTAAAATCTGAATAAATACCAGCCCAGAGCAGAGTTTTGGCTGAATTCAGAGAAGTAATGACCAGTTACAGGCAGCGTTGTTGTTCTCTGTGTTATTAGGACCACTAGAAACAGAATATGGGACAGGAAATGCTTCTTTCTAAAAGATGAATGAAGATCATAAACGGTGCCAAAAAAGTGACTTTATTTGGCCACAAGACTCTCCTTTTACAGATTAAAATAAATAGGACATTAAAAAAAAACTGTTTGTACATGGTGGATTTGTATTAGTAGTGTATTTAATGTGTGACACCATTAAAGTAAATGAAAAACAACCATGATATAGGGTCATGGCAAAGAACATAAGAAATGTAGACATTGCATCACAATATTTAGTTCATATTTCATTCAATAAATAAAAATAGGTTTGTAACTAGTGTAGTGAATAAAGTGTGTAAAATCTGAACTACCTTTGTTTTGCATTTGTTCAATAAGCCAGAGTCCAAAGGCAGATTTTGTTTAAATAGAGATCTTCAGTGGGACAAGCTCCTGGTTTGATTTGCCCTCCTCTTTGGGGTTTTGGTATGAAAGTCTCATAAATATCACAGTAAGAATGATTCCTGTAGAGATAACATAAAACATTTAATTTACTTTGTTTAAAGTATAATCAATCAGCAGGATGAGTGTTTACCTATAACTGTGAAGGTGCCAAGCAGGATGCCCACTGCAGACTGAATCGTTGGTATGCCCTGCAGCTTCTTGGCAGCGATTTTGCAGTTTCCTCTGATGTTGCATGGACACACAGTCACTAATAGAAAATAATAAACACTCCATCAATCTGCACAAGCTTTGTTATTATTGGTATAATTTACACATATAAACACATGCTTTCTACATAAAGCAACAGAAACAGAATCACGTTTTTAATTTAAACTGAAAATCCCGTTTCAAGTGCCAGGAGGTTTTTATTCTCAATAGAAATTCCTGGTTAAATAAAGTTGTTTTTTTTTTTTTTTTTAAGTGTAAAAAAAAAGTTCAAGCTGGTTCAAATACTTGATGTTAATTGCCTTATTTTTTGGCTGCAATTACAGCTTAAGAACATGCAATGAAACTGGAGTGGACACCCAAGCACAGCCAATCAGAGAGCTGCTTTTGACTAGCTGAGAAATAAAATACTTCATTGTTCAGACAGTACACAATGATCGGATTTTTGTCACAAAGTGCTGCATTTGCAATATACTTTTTACTAGCCAGACTGGCGCTGTCATTGCATTCAGGCCAGCTATAGTTCTCCCAATCCAGAATGTAATTGTTCTACTCCTTTTTACCTCGGGTCAAATATGAACTTAGCATTTGATTTTGACAATACATTTTTTACACTATACTCACTGAACGACACTGATGTGTTCAGGCGCAGCAATCGGTTAAAGCTAAAAAGCACCCATCTAAAACCCAATGTTGCAATGTCAGATGGTTTTCACAAAGTGAAATAATACTGATGCATCAAACTAAAAGTTTATCATTTAACAACAAAGCAAATCAGATACCCCTTGTGAAAGTTACATTTTACAAAAAGGATGATCAACTCAGCAGTTTCGAACAGGAAGTAAATTGACCTAGTATTATTCCCAAGGTGTTTTAGATCAAATTTTATTTATTTATTTATTTTATTTTATTATTTATTTTGTCACTTCGTCTTACTGACCAAGTAACATGAATTGAAGCTAAGCATAATCAGAACATAAAGCATCATCTTGTACATTTAAAAACATATAAATCAACCAGCCAATCTTTCTTTTTCAATTTGTGAGATTTATAGTCATGTTTTGCTGTAAACAGTTGCCGGAGAAACTGTTCCATCAAAGGAGAGAAAAGTAATTTCTCAGCCTCTGCTGCTTCATTGATAAACAAAAAGAATGCACTGGCACAACAGATAATCTGTATTGATTGTTCCTTGCTCTTGCCCCTCACAGCAGCTGTTTGGATTAGAGTGTGCTGTACCTGGTAAGTTGATGAAGGTGCTGCGTGGAGGAGAGCTGCTGTCTGAAATGGTGAAAGGCACAGTGTAGACCTCCGGAGGAAGATACGGGATGTTTAAGGACAGGTTTGTGTGGGTATCTGTCAAATAAATATTGTTATCAGAAGGAGCACAATTGACAATGATAAAATAGTTATTTATTTTATGACACAAGTTATCATGACCCTTGTAAATGACCTCGTACAGCATTTGGTACATTTATTTATAGCATTTTAATGAAATCTTCTGCAATGAATTAAAACATATTTGGAATACTGTAATTGCAACAGAAAGGTTGCTCTTTGAAAAATAATTTGATACTAATGTTTAATGTGAAGCTCTCATAAATGCATTTCAAACTAAACTTCTGCTGGAAAAGCATAAGGAGAAGTTGAAAGGTAGGGCTTAGAGTGGTGGGCAGTAATATAATTGGTTTGGCAGCAGGTGATTATGATCAGCACATAGTTCTGAATAGACCGATCCTGATGTCATATGAGGCACACAAGAGCAGGGACTATTTTACTCAGTTTGGACTAAAATTGTCAAAAGAAAAGTAGTCACTTTTGGATTGGAGCACATTTAAAGTTGTAAAGTAAATATATACACCTAATTTTTTTCAGTTACCTTTTTTCTTCATTTGCCTGGAAATCCAGATGATATATTTCTAACAACACGTCTGGCCACCATGTTTATCTTCTGAGTTTAAGTTAGCCATTATTGACAGATGAATTAGCCAACAATTGTCTTGTTTATTGTCATTGTGGTGTTGATTTGAGATGCGATGGAGATGGGGGATGACCAAAACAAAAGCATATATTCTGGATGCCAGGCAGATTCTTCAGGGCATTTCCACCTTCATTAATAATTCAAAGTTCCTAATTAATTTATTTACAAACTGATTCACACACACATGCACATAGTACAACAGTCTGCACTAGTGAATGGGAATTGAACTGTTAACCATCTGATATCGGACAAACTCTACTACGGAGCCACTGCTGGCCAGTATGTCAATGTGTGGACCAGAGCTGCTTGCAAGGAGCAGTCTGTTTTGTGTGCGCCTTTATCTTATCTGCGCAAATCAGTTTAAAATATATACTGGTCCGCATGACGCAAAAGCCTTGTCCAGCAAAGAGCCACATTTATCAGCCTGTTTGAACTGTTATCTGAGGGTCGTACACCACACTCACACTTTACCATCAAGTCCTCCTTGTTCTATTTAGATTCTGGAAATGAGGGCCTCACCAAGGGCATTGAGGGCTGGTACTGCATATACTGGAGTAATGTATGTTTGGGCTGTGCAATATTGTGATAAAATTGGAATCATGAGCTTAGGCCTGTGACAATCTGCTTCTGAGAGAAAAAACTCATATTGTATTTCTTTCACTTCTCTATTTGTCTGTTCAAATATAATCTATTTTGTCTGTCTTATTGGGTTGATCCTTGAGTGAGTAACAACTGAATTTAACCATTCACAGTCAGGTATAAACTTTATGAAAAAAACAAACAAACCATTTACATTAAAGAGTATAGGAAAAAAAGATAAATTACATGAATTTTGACACATTCAAAATCATATTATGGTTCCAAGAAAATTGTGACCAATTTTATGTGTATTCTGTTAGAAAAGCAGCTCAGCGACAATGTCTATTTTAAAATATTTTTGTTTTGAGCAGTTGAGCAAACGTTTGAAATACAGATAAATAATTCAGTTTTCTGTAACAGAAGGTTGCTAAGTTGGTGTCTGACCAAACCAACAATAATTAGTCTAAGACATTTTAAAGTGACACTGCAGATGAAGTCAACTTCATGATTCATTTGAAAAAGAAAATCAAAGCCATACTTTGGGACAAATGTAAGTGGGGATGAGTAAGTTGTGTGCTTTAATGAGAAAAAATACAACCAAAGGAGCAGCTTCATGGAAACATTCAGAATAGGCTCTATAGGCCAAAAGACCATGCATACCATAGGCCATGCATACACACATGGTAAAGTCACTAATTTCTATAATTTAATTTGTGTAAGGGTTTGGGGAAAGAAAGACAGGAACAAGAATGTGTACCCTGTCTAGGCTGCCCCACTTCTGTGTACCTACCTACCCAGACTAGACAGCCTAGACCTTGGAATATAGATATAGATAGATTTCGTGTAACAAAAATTAACATATCAACTGATTGATGTGTTAATTCGATATGTTCTAAATAACAAAAACATGCCTTTAATTTAAGTGTATTTTTTTTGATAAAAAGTTTTGGACATTTCATTGTGGTGATGTGTGTAGCGTGAAAATATTTAACTCACTGACTTAAGCCAGGCGCAGAACATTCTTATTTGTCCCCTTTTCAGTCAGCATTAGCTGGCAATGACCCAGTGCTGACGCCAAAGAAATTACACCGAAGATATAATTACAGTCTCAATCAATAGCGACAGGAGCCCGAGACGTAGAGTGAAAAAATCAACCGGTGAGCAAAGTGGTCAGAATGTGTCAATGACTAAATGACACACGTCACAGTGCAAAACGTTTTGTCCGACATTAGCAGAATTGAATACGGAACCTGGTAACCTGTTTCTAAAAATGAACAAACACATTACGGCAACAATTTGACACTACAATTAAACACATTTTTGACTGAGTCATAAGTGAGATGACAGATTTATACGCCCTTATTTCATATAGGCAATTTGGACTAAAAGCTTGACCTAATTTAGTGAGTGTGATAGAACAAGATGGTTCACAGCAAGTCATTGACTCATTCTGAAACCAGTAATGTAATTTTTGAAAAAAAAACAAAAAAAATGCGTCGACTACAGAAAAACCCAAGGCACTCTCTTTTAGATAAAATGCCTTTGTTAACTATGGCATGTCAAAATGGACCTCATAAATCCCCAACAGGTAGGAATGTGTGTGCTAAAAAATATAATTGTTTTCTTTTTTGGTACTTTTCTTCTTAATTATCTTATTTGTTGAGGCACAACTTAAGACTCTTTAGATTAGATTATTTCTGACTTTTGAAAAGCACTATGTTAGCATGTACCAATGTGGGTTTGATAGATTCTCACCATTAATAGGTGTGAGTTTCCAGTTGCGTCGAACTGTGGCATCACTGCGGAGTGAGAAGTTGAGTCGTCCTCCATGTTGTGGTCCATCACTGTCCCGCGACGCCAGCACCAGCGCCTGATCCTCCCATCGAGGGGTACACAGGTACTTCCAGGAGTAATCCCCCACAAGCACTGGACTGTTGTCATTTACATCCAGAATATGAACCGTCACCAAAGTGGAGGCAGATAAAGATGAGTTTCCTAAAGTATGCAATCAAAAACCAAGAAAAAGTTAGAGTAACTTTTAACAAAACTTGGATAAAATAAATGTTTATCTCTTACGTCCGTCAACTGCAATGACTTCCATTGTGTAAGTGCTATTTTCTTCTCTGTCCAAGGCCTGTACTGTTTTCAGTTCACCTGAATACTTTCCAATTGAAAAGTATTTCTTTGTGTCTCCTTGAAGAGAATATCTGAACAGAAATCCACATTTTCTATATTAGAATAAGTATGAGGTTTTTGTGTCACTTTTGCAACATTTTAAAACATTTAGTTCCTTGTTTGATGAAAAAGTTTATGAAACTAAAAAAAGAAACAGTTATTATTAGTCAAAACCATGCAAAAAAAAGACAAGGAAAACAAATCAGCCATGGAACCTCTACTGTCAGAATATGCTAATGAATGTTAAAATACATTTTTAAATACTTGAATGAGTACACTTAAATTCATTGCTTTAAGATAATTTGTACATACGGCTGATAGTCATGTGTCAGCAGTAGGTAAAAAAGACATTATTAAATTAATAATAATAATAAAAAAAGATTAATAATCAAAAAAGCTGTCACAAACTGTACCTGATTGGATGAGAGTCGGGGTCGTAACCTCTAATGGTGGCTATGACCCTCCCTGGCTCCTCCCCTCTCGAACCGTGACCTCGTAGTGACTCTGGGACAGGATGGGACCCTCATTTACATCATCCACATAGATGGAGACTGTTGCCGTAGATTGAGGCCCATAGCGACCGCGGACCAGGGCCACTGGGTTTTTAGCACTGAGGACCAGGATGTATTCGCTTTCACGCTCAAAATCTAACACCTAATGAGAAATATACAGAGGCAAAGCAAATCACATATTTAAACTTAAAATTAAAGTCCTACTCACTGTGGTGTTAGTGACATAAACTTTTCAAGACAATATTTTAAAAAATAATCATGAATGTCATCACTTATACCTCTAAATTAACAATTTTATCATGTAAAAAACAAGAATAGACAAAATTAACCAAAAAAGACAAAAACATGACTTAATATCATTGTTTGGAAGATAACATGTAACTTTTGTAACAATAATTACAAATGTTTTCATAATATTTTAATTTTGTGGAACACCCAAACATCCTTTTTATTACAAATATTGGCTGTTACAGACTGCTGGCTTAATTGACATAACAGGCCTGTCACACAAGCTGCTACATGAAAGCTGGTTGTTGTTATTACTATTATTTTATTATCACTGCATGAATCACAGACTTTACATGAGCTTGTGTTTTTGTGAACAGGCCGCACCGAGTGATGTGTGGGATTTGTTGATGCCATGAAATCTCTCGTGTTCTTTAGTAAAAGCAGATATTATTGAAAGGCGCTGGCTGACATCATGCTGCTGCTCTGTTGCCAGGGAGAAGAAAGGCAGACCCTGGAGGCTGCATGAGTACCGCCACTGACTGTAAGTGACGCGCCACACTGCTCGCCCTGTCAGGGTCTCAGCGAGGTGTACAGCGGAGCATTGATCCATTTGGGCTTTGTTTGTCAGAGGTGAAAATGAACTTGTGACGTGTGTTCTGGCATATTTCAAATGTTCTCATCTGGATACATAAAGGTTAAACAAACAGCAAAAATTGGTTTCAGTTACATATGGCTGCTCAGTTAGATATAAAAAAAGTAATACAAATTGTAATTAAAATGCCAATATTTGAAATAGCTCATCATGCAAAAAAAATAAAAAATAAATAAAAAAAATGTAAAGACATTTTGTGTTTTATATACTGAAAGTAACAGAAAATTGTCATAGTTTTAAGGAGCACACAACATTACCTTTAAAATTAAAGAAAATAATTTATGTTGTAGAATATGATTATGCCAGGCTATATGATAGATAGTGGTTGAGAGTCAATTTTTTCCCCCAATTAATACTGTCACTTCATCTGACATTCTTTATTCCGTCTCAAATGCTCTGTACATAAACATAGTCATACACAAAACATTTTACCTTATGTTATAACTGGCTGTTGTTCACAATGATAGTCACATATTGTACATAATACAATAATGCTGCATACTGACGCCACTTTATCTATTTATCCTGTCAAATTCTGCTCTGTGCTCAGCCATAACTGCAACTTATTGCGCAAAAGGGTTTTAGACTATTATGACTTTATGATTATATATATTTTTGCTAAGTGTATTTTGAAATTATTATCTGATTTCATGTTTCCTTTCCACTGCTGTTCTTAAACTGTGCATTGCAACACTGAAACTGTTATGCAGATGACACTCAGCTGTACTTATCAATGAAACCAGATCAGACTGGTCAAATATAAAGACTCAGTGCCTGTGTGAAGGATATAAAAACCTGGATGAGCCTTAACTACCTACTCCTTAATCCTGATAAAACAGAAGTGATTTTACTCGGCCCTAAACATCTGCGCGACTCTCTAACTGAGCAGATAAACACACTGGACAATGTCAGTGTAGCCTCCAGCTCGACTGTAAGAAACCTTGGAGTCTTATTTGACCAAGAGCTCTCATTCAAAGCACATATTAGTCAAGCGTGCAAAACTGCCTATTTTCACTTGCGAAATATTGCCAAAATTAGAAATCTACTGCCTAAAAATGATGCTGAAAAACTAATCCATGCCTTTGTCACGTCGAGGTTAGACTACTGTAACTCCCTGCTTGCAGCGTGTCCTAAAAGCTCAATAAAAAGTTTCAATTAGTTCAAAATGCCAGCAGCAAGAGTACTAACAGGTACTAAAAAACGAGAACACATTACCCCAATACTAAAAGATCTTCACTGGCTTCCTGTTGAGTCTAGAGTCAAATTTAAAATTCTTCTTCTAACCTATAAAGCTTTAAATGACTTGGCCCCTTCTTATATCAAAGATGAAATAACTCCTTATCATCCTAACCGTCCACTTCGCTCTCAAGATGCTGGACTTCTGGTGGTTCCTAGAGTCTCTAAAAGCACAATAGGAGGCAGAGCTTTTAGCTATCAAGCCCCCTGGCTATGGAATCAGCTCCCTGCTCATGTCAAAGACGCTGACACAGTCTTTACATTTAAGATTAGGCTCAAAACGTTCCTCTTCGGATTAGCTTATCATCAGGTCAGTTAGGAACAGACTCTAAACCCATAGTTCTAGTCAGGCTGCCCTAGGAGCAATTATACTGGGGAAGTATGACAACTTGAGCACTATCCTCTCACTTCTGCCTTTCTTGTAAAGAATAATAAACTACAGTTCATCTCTAGTCTGGTCTTTGCTATTCACTCGTTGTCCCTGTCCCACTCCCCTCTCGGGGAGTGTAACTGTTTCAGATCGTTGCTGTTCCAGTGACGTGGGCCGGACCACTGATGCTTGGACCTCCGCCCCACCTTCCTCTCCAGGATTGGCCTGTCCTGATCCTGCTAGACGAGTCGTTTCCTCTGCTTATGGACTCTGGCTCCACAAACATAAACTCTATACTTTACCTTAGTTACATCTACAGCCTGTCCGTCCATGGGAGTGGATCTCTTCTTCACTGTGGTTCTCCTCGAGGTTTCTCTTTTCCCTTAGGGTTTTTTTGAGTTTTTCTTTGCGAGAAGGAGGGTCTAAGGACAGGGGATGTCTGGACAATCATTCATCTGCTCTACTAATAATCTGCTTTGACATGCTTGATCAAATGTTTCATTGAATGTGTATTGTTTATTGATATGTATTGTTTTATTTTGATTTCCTATTATTCATATTTGCTAAAATTAATAATCTTGGGAAGTCCTCAGAGACGACTGTTGTTGTGATTTTGGGCTATACAAAAATAAATTGATTGATTTGATTTTGAAATATACCATAAAGGATATTTTAACTTATCTTATCTTACTAACATTGCACTTTTGAGTGAAACATCTATAAGGTGGTTTCATATATTTTCAATTCTGGTGACTTCTATGTGTGCA
Organism: Mugilogobius chulae; assembly: GCA_038363315.1. NCBI lineage: Eukaryota > Metazoa > Chordata > Actinopteri > Gobiiformes > Gobiidae > Mugilogobius > Mugilogobius chulae. The sequence continues at coordinate 30,445,989 of CM076403.1, forward strand.
AGACCCGTTACCTATCAACAACAAAAAATGCACAACTCATTTCAGCTGCCCTCCATCTGTCCATATTATTGACTTTTATAATGTTGTGAAGTCATTTGAGGCTTATCTCTTTTACTATGTGTATTTGATTGGAAAACATATATTTCAATGACATCAAATACTCTTTGGGGTATTGCAGTTGCGTCCAATCTAATTATATGTAGTGTGTTTTCAATAGATATACAGTATAATAGATACTGTATATCAAATGTATTGTTTGTCTTGTGTTGACCTCAGCATTCTAAAAGGTCTTTGCTGCTTCTTTTTCGTAGAGCTACATGTAGTTTTAGTCTAAATCAAATCGATTTGGCATTGAGTGATTCATGCAGTTTGAATGATGTCACTTCATTGTAAGTCTGTCTGTGTAAAAAAAAAACAAAAACTGAAGAGACCTATTTTTAGTTTTCAGACATTTTCAAAGCGGAGCTCGAGTGACACACAGTTCAATCACATTTGTTGACTCCCACAGAGAGGTTGGAAATAATAGTCTTTCTTGTGCCTGGTTCACTTAGAGAAAATCACAAACTACATGTCTCTCTTACCTCCCAAAAACTCTTGAGGATTATGGAAGGCATGGCAGGGGCGATGTAAAATAAATATTGATTTAGAGAGATCTGTTCTGTGGAAAATATGTTTATGTTTGGCATCTTCATGAATCCAGACTATGAAATTAATACAAAACTATTTTGTTTAATTACTGTATTATTTACTGAAATGGACTACTGTGACAGGTAACACAAGTACTCTGCAAACAATATGTTTTAAAATGTGGATTTAAAATGTAGAGTAGTGGATTGTCCAGTATAGGATTCTTTATGTTTTACCTTTGAAAGCACAAGTGAAACCTCATTGGTTTGTCTGTCTGTCATCAGTGAGAAGACCTCCTCCTCATTCCCAGACTCCATCCGGTAGTTTACCAGCCAGCTGTCTCCTCCACGAACATCTGCATCTCCAGCCACAACGGCAGTCACTGTGGTTCCCACCGGGGCGTCCTCAGGAATGTGGTACGGTCCATACTGGCCATGGGGACACAGAAACAAAACAACTATTAAAGTCTTTTCATGACATCAGGCAAACTGAACCATTATTGTGAATAATTGAATGTTGTAAACTATATTTTATATTTTACAAGAGAATATTAAGACTCTAAAATAGTTTCTCGCAAAAGTGTGTGTGTTTTTTTCCAGGGCAGTAAAGATGAGATGCAACAACATCAAGTGTATTGGCCCTTTTGACCCCCAGTGTTGGGTGCCCTTTCGACGCACACCTCTGTGTGTTCAGACAAACGTTTAATCTACCACTCACACATGTCGTCCCGTGGAGCCAGGTCTCTGATCCTTGTGGCCCATTGCAGAGTCGTTGACCCCTCCCCTGTCAGCGCTCACCTCCCACACTTCCCTACAGGGCAGCCCCCACAGCCATGGAAAATACTGCACTGCTCAAGTGTGACCTGCTCAAGAGCCTTTCCACCTCTGTCTTTGAGCAGTAGCGGCAGTAGTGATTAATATGTGTGTTTAGATGCAGTTGAGCTGTGATCAGTACCATAACATGTTACTCTTTGAGCTTTGATAATTTTTGCTGTCATTTGTTCAAAAGTCAAGTCAGTACATTCACTTTCTTTTACAAACACCATCATTCCTCACCCCTCATAGAATCCACAGTCTGTCAGTGTCACTAGATCTCAAAAAGAACAGCTAAAGATTGAATTCTTATTATCACAGTGGGCCACTCTCCCACGTAGTTCCAATCCCTTTAAGTTTTCCTATTATGTTGCAGCAGGAAATGAGCAGAAGGGGTTTCTCAGAAACTCTATTTTTAGACAATATTCTTCCACACCATTCAGTGCAACATAACAGACACAAAAATGCTGTTAGATTTCCCACTGATAGAGTGGCTACAGCTCAAGGCTTGAATGATAAGTGCTGTATACTGTGACTGACACATGTACAGCATTGTGTGTGAAGCTCTGAGCCACTATTGACTTGAGAAAAAAATCACAAAATAGGCTTATTATTTACTTCCACTGATCAATGAAATTAAAGTAATCAATCCATTGTAAACTCAACAGGCATGTGTTGCAAAGATACCTCATATTTCTCAATACAATTACTGTATTCTACAAAGAATTTGACTGACAGTTGCAAAACAGTAAATTGTGGCATTTCTATTGCAGTATACTGTATGTATGATGTACACGTGGAGATAAAAGAATAAGGACTATAAGACAAATTACTTGCATGGCTAAACTAACATTGTATAGAATCATCTTTTAATTATGAATGTCCAATACTATTCTGGTTCATGGCTAAAAGATCGTTTTTCTGTCATTAGTGGCAGATACCTCGTGTTGGGAAAAGACAGGCGGGTTGTTGTTCTCATCCTGCACAGTCACCACCACCGTGCACGAGCTGTTTAGCCCTGAAGAGAGAGAGAGGAGATGATCATAGTTGCGTCTGTCAGTGACTCAGACATGGCCCTTACACACCATGAAGAAAGGAACAGCAAGTCCCTCACTTTGCTCCATCACACCTTGAACCCTGAGTCACACCAGCCATATCATCTGATGTACGATAATTAGGCTAGATTAATTGGAACGTTTCAAAGTATGAGATTAAACATATTTAGCATGGATTTGTTTAATTACCAGTGTTATTACTCGTCAAGCAATGAGCAAGGCCACCTTTCTGCAGATTTGACATGGAACTTACCTTTGTTGTGTCACATGCTTCTTTCTAAGCAGACAGATAAGCTTAGAGCCATTTGCCAACATTCTTGATCTATGAATCAAATTTGAAGTCAAGATAACAATGGCTATTTCGCAGAAGAAAATCACTTGACATGCTAGAGGCAAAAATGAATACATTTTGCATAGCTATTATGTCTAAAGAATACATTTTGTCTCATATTTTTCAATATATTAATCTTTTCTCAAATATAGGCTTTGCTGGTTTTCTAGTGAGACACCCACTTTTCTCAACGAAAAGATAATTTTTGGATAGTTTTTGAACAATTCTGTTCTATGTCGTTTTTTTTCCCCAATGAGTTTGATGCCATACCAGATATGTTCAGATACCGTCATGGAGACACGCCACTGTTGACCCTTAAAACTGACATCCTATGATTAATTTATTTTGTGATAAATAGTAGGGCTGCTAAAAGGAACAAAAATCTGATACTTAAACATTGTAATTCATTTCAGCATAGTTGAAATTCTAAGAAAGCATTTACAAAATAGGATAAAATGCGATTTTTCCGGAAAAGTTTTACAAGGAACTTAAGTTAAGAGTTGATCAGCACAATAAATAAAATATCAAGAATCAACTCCATCTCTTATTAGCAAAATCAATAATTCATTCAATTGAAATGTGAGTTTGAAGACAGCACTAATAAAGACATACTGTATCACCTTTAGCATCCTCAGCTGTGATGGTGAGGGTGTACTGTGGAGCAGTGCCCTCCATGCTGTCGGCTTGAACAGAGATGACCCCAGAGTCTCGGTCGACTCTGAACAGGGCCCTGGGACTCTCCGGGATCTGTCCCACTAATCGATAAAAGATCCGCACATTGTCTGTTTTAGGATCATCGTTGTCAGCTGCCTGCACTGTCAAGATTTCCGTCCCTATGAAGAAGTATATTGCAGAAAAGATGATGTTAATGAGAATGTTCATATCTCTGGGGTTAAAATAGCCCATGAATGAATAAACTAGAAGAGGAAGCGCAATACAACAATAGCAGGCTCATCTAATCCTCACTCCTGATCCATTTAGATTAGCAAGCAGTCCATTTCCGAGAAGTACTGCTTAAAACATCAACAAAAAGGCTTTCAGGCCACTATCTGTCACTGTGCACATTTTACAAGTTCAAGAGACGACGTGCGGGTGCTCTCCTGGCAGGAATCCAATCTTTAAAAAGAGGGTATTTGGTGGCTTGTTCTTGGTCATTTTTCTCCAACTACAATGTTTCTGCTGCTAGCAATGTATCGTTCCAATGTTGAAACAAATTACTAGGTGTGACTTTGAAGTGTAGGGGGGTTAACTTTTTTCCCCTGTTTGACAATTTTAATGTGCTAAGCATAACCCTTGATCATTGTTTAATGAATCTTTAAATCCTCAGAAAATGGTGTCCGTGATGTGTAAATGATTGTTGATGGAAAAATTGCTTATTGATTGCTGGATTTTGGATTCTAAGTATCACTTGCATAATTCCATTTGATGCCATAGTGTCGAATAGTATAGCTAATGGACATTTAAGTATATGGGTAGTAAAGTAAATTTGTTCACTTAATTTGACCTTTTCAATCAGGTTTGTCTATGAGAATTACCTTAGCTCACATGTGCCAACCACTAAACTTTGCTAGGGTCACTTTTGAATTGTATATTTAATAGGTGTATCATGTCCTTACCTCTTGCAGCTAGCTCTTTGACCACAGTGTGGTACTGTGCCTGAGGAAAGTGGGCCTGTTGTCATTGGCGTCACCCACCATCACTCGCAGCTCCACAGGTTTAGCGATCTCTCTGCCGTCCGGACGCTCCACCACAATGCTGATCAAAAACTGAAATTTACAAAACAGGGTTGCAGTTTTTATTGTAGATAAATATTTTAGGTACACATTCAACTAATAATTAATTCCTTAGATTGCTAAATGTAAAATGGCACAAATAAGTTGCATCTTTTTATTTTAAATTGTGATTTATTTATTTTTTGTCAAGGTAAGTTTTTATCTTAACCTTCTCACCTATAGATTTATTCACTGGCACTATTGCTCTGTGGGAGCTAGAATTGCACAAGCAACTTGTGGACCAGGGGATCAATAATGTTGGTAAAGCTTCAGGCAAAGCTAAGATGGATAACTTTTCTCATTATTTATATACCAGAAGTAAGTGACTTTCTTGTGATCAAATATTGTTGATTTTGAAATACTGTATCTTGTGTCTTTCCAAAATACAGTATATATTTCAGTGTATTATGTATTGCACAATATTCTAAGCATTAGTAGATTTGTCTTTGTGTTACTTTTGGAAACATGACTGATCCAGACCCTTATTTTAAAATGTAACCTCATCACTTTGAAGTATTTATTGAAAATGATTAGCTCCTTTCCTGCACTAATAATAACTCAGTGTTCTTGCCCAGAGGCTTCAAACATGCAGTGGGTCATTTGTCAGTCGTACCTGGTCCTGTGTCTCTCTGTCCAGGGGTGCATTCAGATAAATGACTCCCTCTCGGCTGATGGTGAAGAGCATCTCTGGAAACTCCCCTCCAGGCTGTACTCAGCCTGGCTGCCAGTCCATTTGACCTACATATTAACATGCCAAAGCAAATTCAGTCAGAGTACAAATTATCTACTGTTTATTTTGCATGCAAGTCATTTCCATAATTGCTAAAGAAAAATGGAGTATATGCATTATTGTAGCTATGATGAAATGTGGCACTTTGACGGTTTGATAAACGACCTAATCATTCTGCAGCATTAATGTTTTAGCCTGATTTGCTTCTCCACAACTTCAGGGAGGTGTGGCTAAATAACATTTCATAACAGTAAATAAAGTATACTGCTACAATGTTTAAAATAGTGAAAAAGAAAAAAAAAAAAAAATTAACTAACTCTCTAACTTGTTGGAATTCTTCAGTCATTCTACTGGTGTTCCACAAGGTTTGATTCTAGGTCCTTTGCTCTTTTCTCTGTACATTAATAATGTTTCAACAGCTTATCCAATGTTGCTGCCCAAATGTATGCAGAAGACGTGTACTCTACAATCACATCAAAAACATCACTCAGGTAGCTGAAAAGCTCACATGGTTCATGTTACTGATAGGTTGCAGCATTCATGTATATAGGTAGAACACACTCAAAACAGTTTCTATGTTCAAATGTCGTTCTTTTGTTAATCCTCATGTCTTTGTGTCAAACGAATGGCTTCACGTAGTATCCTCAAGGTATCCTTGATTCTTCACTTTCACTTAGGTCCCACAAAAAACGATCAGTAATCATATCAAATTCATTATCAGCAACTTTAGACATATCCAACGCCAAATTTTAACAAGAGCAGCCAAAATGTTTATACATTTCATTATTCTCCCACAGAACATATGGTGTCTGGTCCTTCTCCAACAAATCAAGTCTAAAACCATTTATTAGGCCACGCTGTATAGTGAAGGCCCATAACAGAAACGGTAAACTCAATGTGTCATATAGATATAGTTACATATAGATATTTTCTTATAGATTGTAAGAAAAGATCTATATGTGTGTGGTCTGCACTTCTTTGAAAAAAAAAAAAAACAAAAAAAAAAAAAAGAGAAACCCTTGAGCAGGCTGCTTTAGCTAAAATTTACTTTTAATAATAGAAATATGAAATATAAAGCGACATACTGTATACGTAGTAGGCTGCATCCAGATAAATTTGTATGGAATTTTTATTAAATCTAAACCATAGATCCATTATTAGAAAGAATCGTGTTATATGATTAGCAAAACATTGTTGCAGAAAGATAGATGTTACTCAAGTATTTTGAATAAATAAAACAAACAAGATCAAATACACCAGTGTCACAACTCTGGCAACAAAAAAAGAACTGATAATAATTGTGATAGTTTAGCTTCTGCACAGTATGCATAAATGGTTTTGCTGATTTTGCAATGTATGTAACATCCCTCTGTCACGTGAATGTATGGGACATGTGGTTCAAAATGGGGAGGCTATTTGCATGATAAGGAGCCAACCTAGTGCGGTGACAGTGATGTGGAACAGAGCAAGCGGCCAAAACTAACTGTGCGGCTGAAGGGGATTTTCCATTGCTCCCGGGCCGTTGACATAAGCCTGTGCAGTGGGGCTGAACCAGGCCCACAGCACCCAACATGGAGAGGAGGCCTGACCCGGGACAGCTGCTCACCCGGGGCATGCATCTCCTCCAACGCACTGTCACACTCTTCTTCCTTGTTTTGGAGATGGTCGAACAAACTCCAGGCTGAAATATACACAACGCCTCTTCTTACAGCAGTGCGTGTCTCTGGTTGTAGTTGCAATTGTCAAGGATTTGAGTAATTTTAAATAATAGTTTCAAGATTTTTTTTCTTTTTGAGACATATTTTTTATCAAAGAGTAAGGGTTATAGAAAAGGTTACATATCATAAGCAAAATAATACAAATATTCATTTATAGAATAATGTGCTTTTCATAACACTTAAAGAAGCTTTACTTTGATCTACTAAATCACCATCAACATTCCCTCACATGACAGATTCCTGCAGTGTACTCTTGGTAGGTGATGCACATTATCTTGCATAGGTACAAAACAACAGTTTATCCCCCAGCTATTGTATCTCATCCACATACTGCCCAGGCCCAACCTGCTTAGCTTCTGGGAGCCGGCACTGAAAGCTGGTATGGCCACATATCATAAATAATGTGATAACCTCTCTGGAGAGTCTGCCAAGTGCTTAAGATAATATTGTTTAAATGTCACAAAGGCAGTAATTATATCTTTCTCCAAGGAGTCAAATAGGTGGTGCCACCAGGCCACGCTGCATGCCAGATATTTGGAGAGGCATTCATCATTCATACAATAAGAATGCATGCTTTCGATGTATTTTTCAGCAACCAAAACACCCATAATAATTATTATGTTTTAGGTTTTGTACATATTTTTAACATTCAATTACTTATTCAAATGTTCCACACCAACAGTTACTGATTTAGACCCATTTCAAAGACTGTTGGGTAGTTCCTCTGACTAAACAGGGGCTGGAGTAATGCTGGGACTTAGTTCTTGTACTTTCATGTGTGAAAACGTCTAATGGTGTATGATGAATAGACTATTGCATGTTTTTTTCAAAATATTCATGTTGTTTAGAACTAGCAAGCTCTTCCTTATGAGTATCATTATGCAGTCTTTATGTAAGTGTATTTCTTGGTCACATCTGGTGTCTGGTCTCACACATTTTCACAGACTTTATTACCAGCTTGGCTCAGTTAAATGCATGATGTCATCTGTCCAGGAGGGTTTGCACGTCCTGTCTCAAGAGGGGAGGGAGTATACACCAAGAACACTGTGTCTGTGCTCCCCTAAACAGCATTACAGGAGGAATCAATACTCAGATATGGGAACAAGTGAATGCTAATAAGGAAATGTGCATCTGCAGGATTACGTTTGAATCACTTTACTGGCAAAACTCTGGCTAATTACTGAGAATTAGTGCAGCCTAAAATTAAGGGTCATTGTTATCTAATGGGTTATTTGTAAGTCTTGTGCTGTTAAATTGCACTCGTAAGAAGTTGTAATCAGTGTTGTCAATCAGAGTTTAATTTGAGTTATTCTAATCTCAAATGACAAGAACTATTAAAGAACATGTATAACACATTAATGATGCAAAGGAAGTGGGTCACATGAGGTCTTCTTGTTGGAGATAGTGTGGTGCAGTGATGAGACACAGTGACGAATTGTTTTGTAGGATGATTGCAGAGATTCACAACATGTGGATTTGGTAAATGTTTAAGCCATATATCCTCCCTTTGTTGTGTCTATGTGGGACGGAATGTCACAGTATCAAGTTCACAATTTAATGATTATTCATGGTTACTGACATCAAGACCAAGTCCATATTAACACACTTCATTTTGGATCACAATTCCTTTGTTATGTTATATCCACATTTTTGAATGTAAAAGTCTGGTCATTACGTACATAAGATACAAAATAAAAGTTAAAGTCTGCATACTAGGGGATTTTAGGCCAGATTTTTAGCCTGATTTACCTCTCTATGACTTCAAGGATGAATGGCAAGAGAAACAGCTATGAGGAACTTATACCATGCCAATCAAAACAGCCAGACAATGCCAGGCTCTTAAAATTAGAAAAAGTGAACAAAATAGAGCTTACAAAGTTCTGATAATCTAATAAATTTTAAATTACTGATATGAAAAGGTCTATATGGCTATGGGTTGCACTTTTTTGACAGTATTTAAAATGACAAAAGACTTAAAATCTTTCTGTGTACTGTAAGTTTTAGTGCATTCAAATAGCCAGATGTAAACATTTTTACCTTTATGCTTTTAGATAATAGAGTTTATTAATTTATTTAGATTTATTTTCTACAGCTTGTTCCCATATGGGGGTTGCAGGTGACAGGAACCAGTGACTTTGGCCCTTAGGCGGGGAAACATCTAGACAGAGGCCAACTTGTCACAGTGTTAACACAAAGAGAAAGATACAGACAATCATTCACCTCCTCATTCATCAGATGTGCTCTAACCACTCTGCTCCAGTGTGTCTTAATAATCTAAGAATAAAAATGTTTATCATTTTTAGTTAGTTTTTTTTTTTTTTTCAACTTTTTGGTGAACATCTTTTTCCTTTTAGACAACATAAGTGGCCATAATCAATGGTAACAAATACAATTAAAACAAAGAGAAAAAAAAAAGAAACGAAAAGTTAACTTATTTAATCCCTGTCAATATTACTTTACCTTATCTTCAATTATACTTCCTTGTCATATTTACAATTATACAGTGTGTGATTAAATTTTGGGACAGTGAGTTAGACAACCTAAAAATTACATGTCATGAAATATGACAAATCATTACGTGTACTGGTAAAGTGCTATGACAATTATTGATTGCTTATATTAAATTATTGTATTTGTCAGGAATCAACAGCTATATTGTCTTATGTACAACTCTGGGGGCAAGCTATCATAAGTACTTGTACTTCTGCTTGCTCCTTTTGAGCTTTATGCAAACTTGGATGTAAATGTCTGTTTGCTTGTCTGACTATATGATTGTACCAGCTCAAATAAAACATTCATTCATTCATTCATTCATTCATTCATTCATTCATTCATTCATGACACCAATGCAATGAGACAGCAAATACAATGATAACGGACAGCAAATACCAATGGTATAAAATGGTAGATACAAAACTAGCACTGCAAGATTACTAAAATTGTACCAAGACTGACACTATGGCATTGCTTGAAGTGCATATCCAGACTGTTTGACACCACGTACAGATATATATAAACTTTTTTGAGTAGTTTGAACCTTAGGCAATTGGAGGTTTTAATACCTTCTAAAATTATAGGTTCTATCTTTCTTGATCTTACTTGGTAGCACATTTTTAGAAGCTTTAAAAAAGATTATTAATGTAACTTATTTTACAAGCTTAGGAATTTTGAATGTATGAATAGAGCATGTGTGTGCTCTATCTGACTTTATGGAGGATTCACAAAGCACAAATTAAGTGTAGATTGGTAATTTCCTTAGAAAAGAGATTCTACTTAATGTCTTATATTATTGCAAAGGACAAGTTGTGATATTATACAAATGTGAAGATGAAATAGAAACAAGCTTTTATGTTGTCTATAAATAGAAGTTATCTTTTCCTTATTTTTATCATTCTAACACAACCACTCAGTTAAAGACCTTGATTTCTCTCATGTGTTAATAACTCTAAAGGTGAGCTCAAGAGTAGACTGATTGCATTACATAATCAACTTTAGACACAGCAATCAACGACGTATAAAATATGCACATGTATACCGCACTGAACACTTTCCTGATGATTCAATGGCACTCTTAACCAACGCTTAGATTTTATTTTTAAGCCTTATTAAAAGTTTAAAATGACTTAAAAGAAAATGTCAAAGGGGAAACCGCATGTAACCTTTTGGAAAACGTTAAAATGGAGTGGGTATCTGCTAAATGCCATGACGCCGCGGGAGAAGTGATGAGTGTGGATGCTCATTTTGCTGGAGACAGAGATGGGGCTGAGTGGGTCCTTGAACACGACTGTCTGTGAATGTGTCATAGCTGCGGTTAGTCCCACCGCCCACCGAGCTCCACACTTCACACTGTCGTAGGCGTGACGAGGCTTCCCCAAAGCTCGCACCAGCTGAGAGGTGAAATATTAAGGAGAGAAGGCAACTGCATCCTCGTTTTCACGCTGTTACACATTTTGTTACAGGAAATATAACTGTGACCAGTTCAGTAATTTATATCACTGTTTTTTTTTTTTTTTACATGTAGTATATTTATGGTTTCAGCTTCCGGTTTTATAATGACATTTTGAGGCACTTTGATTATTGAAAAAAATATGCTAGATTTTTATATTTCATAAATTCATAGACTGTATAAATTGGTCAAATATCCACAACTTTACAGACGGAAAATTAATCCGATAACAAACATCTCCAACATCATAAGTTTTGCAAATAGATTGAGTGTGTATTCTCTCTGTACTCCATCAAATAATGGAAGCTAAAGCTAATGTTGGGAAGAACAGTGAATTAGGACAGGGCCATTAATTGAAAATCGAAAGATCGAATTGAATCGTCAATTATTTGTGGTGGATTTTGAAAACCAATCTTTTGTCAGTAAAAATTTGTGGTTTGGAGCAAAAATCTAACTTTGAGGCAGAATATTGATATATAGTTAAAAAAAAAATGCGTTATGTTCATGAATGGCATTTTTTCATTTGTTTTTGAAAAGGTTAAACAAAATAGAATCAAAAATCAAGATCGATCAATATGAAAAAAAAAATTATAAAAAATATATTTTTTCCCAGATCGCCCAACCCTAGTGTGAATAGAGTATTTATTTATTTAAATTGCTATTTGAATGAGTCTATGAATCCGTTAATAACCAAAATTACTAAATGTATGGTCATGTTTTCTTCTGATGTCATTCCTGCTTTCATTGCATGAGGAATAAAATATCTTCTCTGAGCAAAAATGTAGTTATATGTAGCCCAAAAAATTAAGAAAAATGATAATTATAACTCATTGTGATTAATTGATTATTGTCTCCGCGCTAACCATAAGCACACATTCTTAAGAATAAACTCACAGAAACCAAACCACCATCAAGATTCTGGTTTGGTTGTATCTCCGCAAATCAGATGTTGATGTTTGCGTCTCATTGTCACCTACAATCACAAATTACCAGTATCGTGCAATAGTTTACTGTAAATGAGTATGAGTGAGTCTGTGAAAGCGCCCACACTGGGTCTACACACGTTTTCAGTGGGTGGCAGGGGCTGTTGGAACAGGAGCCATGAAAGGCTGAAGGCGAGCGCGGAGGAGGTGGGAGAATCAGAGGAGGGGGAGGCATTGTGAGGCACCTACTGGACTCCGCAAAACAAGTAGCGAACATTCATCTCAGCAGCAGATTGGTACTTAAGCAACATCAGTTAAAATAAATCACTAAAACACATTCCTGCTGTCTCTATGGTTACTTACTTATATTTGTGTTGGCTCCCCGTCTGCTTTTGTCAAATGTTTAATTTTAGAACTCCAGGGTCAATATTTGATTTCATATGTGGTTTATTTGGGCAAAGCTTAGGCTTGCTGAAATGTAGAGAATGAAATATTAAAATCAGCATAGGTCTAGAAATGCGACAATACCAAAATTTGTGTCATTAAAATAGAGCTCGGTAAAGTGACATCACACATCAGTAATATTTTCACTTGACCCAATGTTTAATCATTTTTTAATAGATTTAAATAACTAAATCAGGGGTTTCAAACTCAAATGGAGCTCGGGTCAAAATGATCGAAGTCAGAGTTGGTCGTGGGCTCTCATTTTATATATAGGCCTCACTATATTATTATTACATATAAAAAAAGTTAGACCATATAAAGACTAATGCATGCCCACAATCATTTTTATATTGTTCTATATTATTTAAAAATGGATAGGCTAAGACTGTCTTCCCCAGGAAAATTTTGGACAAATCCTATGTAATTTGGTGTTTTCAACTGCATGTTACAGGTTTGTACAAGGGATGTAACAGCACGCCAAAAATACAAAATAATGTCAAAATACATAGTTGGTTCAAATTGTGTGCAGTTTATTTGGCGGGCCACTACTAATCAGAAGTCACGATTGAGATGATTTAAGACGCCTGAATTTCATACTGAAAAAAGCATTAATTGAAATAGATATTGACACTACAACAGAGTGATAGATACATTTATTTATTTTGACACAGCAGTTTATTGAGTTGTTCCAATTCTGTTTTGTACCTTTTTAGCATGCTTTGTCTAATTTATTCCTATGAAACTTTCGCAAACTTGCAACAAACATGCCAGATTTGCCATTTTTTCAAGTTGAGCTGGTGATTTTTAAAATGTTAATCTTTACCATGAGCATTAAGATACAAGCACTTCCCTTTATAAACACTCCAGTATCTTTTCATGAAAAATTCCTCTTATTATGTTCTCTCTAACATGCTGCTTGAGGCATCCAGCACAAGTCAATGTTTGCTGTCTGATCTTAGTAACTATGACAACAAAAACACTAACAACAACAAAATGGTCACTTCTCTACAGATTAAAATTAAAATTATATTTGGATTTGAATAATCACAATTATTAATCAACTAAAAAAATTTGTAATAGAAACTTATTGTATTCTGCTGTGATGAATGATTTTCGGCATTTTATCAATTTACAAAAAAAGGAGATATTTAAAAAGTAAAGGTATAACATTACTGTAACATTAGTGATAGCAGTGCAGTGCAAAATGAAGACAAAATCACTTCCAACAAAAACTGATCACCATGACTGTGTAATGAGAATCCATTAGTACTAGAAAATGAAAGGAAATTATTCAGTTTAATTGAAGTCAGTTAATTACAGTCCCATTTTGCTCTAGAGTGTCTGGACAATTACAATTAGTAGTACAAACAGAATTAGTCTTACTGAAAGCCCTGATGTAGGCAGAAGCAGGGCAATATGAGTCGATATAGCATAACAATACTTCATGATCTTGTTCTTTACCATGATATATTATATTTTTTTAATATTTATATAAAAATATATATAATATATATATATATATATATATATATCAACCTTTTCCTAATCATTCTTCGCTCTCAAAAATGCTGTGACAAAGGAGGCCACTAGCACAGCTTTAAAACAGGTTTTTCTGATTCAAAAAGGCAAAATCCTTCTGCAAAGTCAATCAGAATTTCACCACAAAAAGTCATATAGTGCCTCCCTTAGCTCTTTCAGGGTTTCTGATTTTGGATGGGATGGATGGGTATATTTATATACCACATTTACACAGACAGTCTTCCAAAGTGCTTCACATAGCAACCTCCCCTGCCTGCTCAGTGATTGTAAGCTGCCCTGGGGCATCTCAAGCAAGTCGCCTGAACACCTAGCGCCTCAACCTCCAACCATTTTTTTTCACACTGTAAACAAGAGTTAAGTGTTAAATCTGACAACTTCCTCTCATAAATCGTTTAACACATGGTTAATATCGATGTGTATTAATTTTTTGGTTGCAATTTCTGAAACAACAGAGTGAAGCTGGAAAGGACCACCAAAGCACAGCCAATCAGAACGCTGCTTTTGGCTTCCAAGATTCTTTCTTATTCAATTCAGACAGTACTTGGTGGTCTAATTTTTGTGTGATTTGTATGTATTTATGCTCAGTACCTTTTTTTCAAATGTAATGTGTTGATTCAATACTAGTTTTGCATTGATTAGTATCTGGGTATACATTTTAGAAAACCCAACTTCAGATCCTCCATAGTGTGCACAATTTTTAATTTTAATTTAATTGACCTTTATTTAACCAGGGAAGTCCCACTGAGATTCAGAATCTCTTTTGCAGGGGAGCCCTGGGGGAAGGGTCAGGGGAGGCATTAATGGACATGTTTTTAGTTTAGTTAGTAGTTTAGTTGGAAACCGGAGTACCCGGAGGAAACCTACGCAGACACGGGGAGAACATGCAAACTCCACATAGAAAGGCCCCGGGCGGCCCGGGAGTCGAACCCAGGACCTTCTTGCTATGAGGCCAGAGCGCTAACTGCAGCGCCACCGTGTCGCCCACAATTTCATCAGCATTGCATTAGCTGCAGTTTGTGTCTTCCGCCCTTAAAGTCAAGAGTTTAATCAGCTGTGTGTTTGCAAAATATTAAAACTTTTTATCGCACAAAGCCAGCAACTACATATTGTGTGTCCTGGACAGTATACGGATGATGCAGAGGTTACACAAGTGGACTCAGTCAGGAAGTAGTCAGAAAGGATCCACATTTGAACCATATCAATAATTCACTCACTGGTCACTTAGGACGACCCATGGGGCGCTAAAAACAGCACCAGCAACACGATGCCATTTTACTCTGTCCAGTCTTTTGATAAATGTAACAAGAGGCGACCATTTATACTGAGTAAGCAGTGGAGTCAGCATCTACTTCAAAGCATGTGTGTGGTCAAAGGAGAATAGATCTGCCTGTGTGCTTGAAATATAGCTTTGAAAACATGAATTCTTACTATGAGCTAGTCTGTCTCTCTACAGATCTGCTTGTCGTCATGGAGATAGATAAGTTAAGGCTATATTGTGGACCATTGGAGTCAAAGAAATAACAATACAGTATTTATGACTTTGACAATGTTACTGGCACAAAACATTGAATATCTCTGAGAAAATTATTTAAATGAACAAACAATGAACAAACATTAGAAGAAATTGACAATGCTCTACAAATCGTATTATCTAAGATGACTGTGTATTCTGATGCATCGATCGAACTTCTGCAATTTGTCTATGCTCATAGGTTCTGTCCTTGTGAGATCAGAGTCAATTACTGTATGTTTATTAGATAGATGGAGGGAAGCTAAAATAGTTATCAGGATTATCATAAACTATAACATTACAAGTTATTTTATCTTTTCTTGCAATGAGATAATAAACCCTTACAAATATATTTTTTATAACTATATACCAGGAAGTAAGTGAGTGCTAACGGGGTCTGATGTAAAATCAGGTGCTCATCAAAGATCCATGGAAATTAGAACAGCAAAAAAGCGTAGGTATGTCCCTGCTGTATTAAAAGATTTTTAAACTTTTGTACATCAGAGTGCCTCGGTTATTCTTTTTTTGCTGTTCAAATACATTTTATAATTTAGTCTGAAACGAATCAATAAAGAACTCCAAAAAAAAAAAAAAAAAAACAACTATTCTACTCAAAAATCTCACAGAATGATTATTTAAATGCAGTTTTTTGTTGTATTGTGTCTAGAAACTAATAAAAATCAGCAGACTGAACATTTGTGGACTTGACTGTCACATACAATGCTTAGCACAACATTTCTTATGACATCATTGCATTCTAGCAAGTGAACACAACCAATTTAAATCAACCCAATAAATACGTAAAATGTGAATTTCAGAACACAACAACAATATATATGCAACATTATTGTAATTCACGTATGTACAGCTGATTGTCAGTGTCTGGTCCTACCTGTGAGATGGGGATGGGGTAGGGGCCAGGCAGGTTCTCTTGCAGTCTCACAGGGTCAGGAGAGGCCCATGAATTTCCAGTCACTTCCACGGTGGCAATCCCAGTGGTGAAAAAAGCATTTGACTTCCCAGCCATGTCTTTGACCATCACTGACAGCTTGTAACGCCCACACATCTCTGGATCCAAGGCAGAAGCTCCTTAGAGACAACAGTGACAAAGAAGACGGACAAAGAAAAACATGTTACGATATGGTTACATATGTGGTTCTTCATTAATCTGTGTTTGTTGTACCTGTTCCTAATAAATCACCAGAAATACATGTAGACTAAAATGTATTTCTTTACTGCACATAAAAAAAACAACGTGAATAATTTATATCTCCACATACAGTATGTTACGTTCAAATGAGCTAAACTGAAAAAGCACAGTTGAAGACAAGTATATGTAAAATAAGTAAAATGAAAAAACATAGACCTAGCAAAGAAAAAGGTGTATCATTATTAAAGAAAAATCACAGCAATATTGCATGATTCATTTTGGTTCCACACATAATGGGGACAATCAATATATAGGACTGCTCATGTGAAGCTGTGGACAGCAGCAGTGCCGTGGGACCTCTAAGGACCAGCGAGCGTGAAAGTCATGCAGCTCCCACCAAGCTGTAACAAAGGGCAACACCAGCGCCTGAAATAGCACCAGGACTTCCTGCATCCACACTATTCACACACCACTTTCACACATCCACAACTTAAGAATTACATTTTCATATAAAGCGCTGCGTATTTTTAGACTATAATTACTGTTCCCACCATTCCCTTGACAACTTAACAATTCATTGAAGTATGTTTGAAATGTGGGTTATTTTAAGACATGCAATTATGTTCCAGATAAGGATTTGACATTTTGTTCTTTTGCTACAAAACTCATTTGCGTTTATGACGATCCGAACTAATCAAAAATATAAATCTGAAAAAGAACATCAAATCAATAAATGTATCACACCAGGAAAAAGTCATTTTTACATGCTGTGCATCAGATTTTTGCTTGTACAATGCCCAAACACCTGTTGACGTAGCAGGAAGCACAATTTTGATCAATTTAAAACCAATTCATGAAATCCTTTTCTACTACAACTCTGTGTTTTCCAGTTCATCATCTAGTCAAGTGCTGTTTTATTTCGGAGGAAGTGATTTTAGCAACCATGACGAACATAGATTCAGGACACTGACCTTCTTCAGTCAGGGACACTTCTCCAGACAGCGGGTCGATGGAGAACATTTGGCTGTAGGGGATTCGGGGCGTCTGCTCCAGGAGACTGAACCGGAGTTCAGCGTGGGCGGTGTTTCTGTCGTCACGATCCAGCGCCTCCACCTGCATGAAGGGGATCCCTGGGGCACAGGAAACATAGTCCAAAAAGAGCAGAGGGTAAAAACTGATATGTAATTGTGATAGCAAACAAACCGGAAATTCTATCCTGCTAGTTGGCTTTTTTTAGAATCACAATCTACATACATTTTCCACAAGAGCAGACAGATTGGATAAAATGTACTTGCAATTAGCACGATTATTTTACCAGCTTGCACTAATAGGAATCAAATGTATCTGATTTCTGAAAAAAAAAAAAAAAAAAAAAAAAGGTAACATTTTCTTCAGTTTTTAAATTGTATAGTGGTTGGAAATAAGTAGTTATTTGGAACTAACAATAATGCATAAAACATTTTTCATGAAGAGGAGTGTCATGTCTGCTTGAAAGCTGTTAGCAAAGTAAAAGTTACATTTTTCATGTATAACCGATAACAGCATTTAAATAAGTTATTAATTCAATTCAGCAGGACAGTCAGTCTTAGCTTACAAATTAAGATAATAAAATCTGCAGTGCCTCTGAGCTTATTTTTGTACCTTTGAGGAGCCCGAGCTGTACGCTGCCTCTCATGCTCTCCTGTATAAATGTGGGAACATTGTCATTCTTATCAATGACAAACACCTCCACAGTGAAGCTCTGACGATGCACTGAAGTTTTGAAGGACACCTAAGTGCAAGAATAGTAATGTTAGCAGAAAAGCAATATTTACTATTGTAAAGATGTGATAACCATAATGCTTGAATATAAAGTCAGATACATTCTTCGGCTGCTACGAATGTACTTCTATTGCTTTGATAATCAAACGTAAGGAGCAACAGGAAAACTTTGAGTGACACTGGTTGGTTGTCAGTATACATGTATCCATTTTGTGCGTGTCTTTTTTAAATGATCAAATTACATGCCTGCAAAGAGTATGATGGCTGTTTTTCCCTGTCCAGTGGTTTTATAGCATATAGAAATTGCGAATCTACTCCAAATATTCCCTCATCGTCTCCTGTCACCACCAGGTCACTGTAGTTTGCTGGAAGACTGTGAAGCTGTAGAAGAAAACAACAAACAAAACAGTGAAAAACAGGTTTGATAAGTTGGAGTTTCAAAACTAGGCCACAAGGAGCTTAAATGTTGAATAACTTTTGGCTAATTTGTTCTATCTATTTAGAATACGAAATGAAACTGTCATGGCTCTGCACAGTGACCATTAGTGAGCTATTTGAAGAGTGAGAATGACAGAAAAATTACTATCTTTAGCATAAGATGTGGTGATGTCACGGTCCAATTAAAGCTGGAGCTGTGATGTTAGCGAGGACGAGAGTAGAGCTGCCAGCCTTGTGCCCAAATGGACCAGAGGCAAAGGTTAGATCTGACGCCTGAAACATCTTTGTGAACATTTCAATTACAGTCTGCTGATGACGCCAGTGTGTTGATGCATTTGCAACCTTGAGAGCAGATATTGTGGAAAAAAAGAGTCTGATAGACGCTGCATCTGTACTAAGGATAGGCTTTTTGTTGCATTCAGTGATCCAAATATCTGACTGTATGTTACATGCACAGTAGCCTATAGTTACACAAGAGAAGATGAGATAAGATAAACTTATGTGGAGAAGGCTTTAAGATGACATAACATATCATATTTATTTACTGAGTTACCTGATTTTCACATTGCAACCGAAAGTAGGTAGTTAAATCTATCCAGCTGTCACAAATTCTTCAACACACGCTAAATAACATACATTAATTTGTTGGCTGCACTCACAGCTTAATAACATTTTTTACAGACCACAAATTGAATCTGGAGGGTACCACCCAAGGACAGTACATCAGAGCACTGCATCTGGCTTTTTATGAGATTTTAAATACTTTACTATTGGATTCAGACAGAACAAAGAGGTTTACTCACAAGAGACAAAGCTTCCTGATTTACAACAAAGTGAAGATTAAAAAAGTCATACCTTGGCTAAATACCATGGGAAAATACCATCATAGTTTTCAGGTACACCAATCTTTACATTGGCTGCAGAGCAAGATGCAAAAATGAGAAATATTACCTGCACACAAAGTAGTCAAGTTTAGTATTTATGTCTAGAATTTGTACTTTTTAATATTATATTATAACCAAATAGGCTCACTGTAAAAGCTGAAAAAGGCATGGTCAGGAAGCTCACTTTCTGCAAATACAATAAAAGTGAAAATTAAACTTGGCAAATAAATGCAAATGTCTTGTTTCTTTCTCAAAACTCGAAAACCATCACATTTGCAAAAACACTGCTAGGTGCAACTGTACCTTAGTTTAATTATACTAACAAGAAATCCAAGTAAACTAAAAATAGGCACATCTGAATCAACTTTTTAAAAGCAATTTTAGCTTTAAGCAGTAAAAAAAAAAAAAGAGAGAAATAAGATAAGATACTTATTACATGAATCCATCTATGATCCATCAACTTAGTACCTCAAAATCAAATGAGATTTTTGAACAAAACATACATTACTTAAACAAGTTAGCAAGTCTTTTGTATCTTACCTCGTGTCTGTGCAGTGTGCTTCTCCTCAACAATGTGAGTTGAGTTTAAATTGTGTGGAAAAACTGTGTTCTAGTACTCCTTCAGCTGATTAATGTTTAACACTTGTGGATAAAGATGGCTAACTACCACGTTTCCTTCATTTAAAATCAGTGGTCAGTTCGGTTCCATTTCAAGGAACTAACTAAATGAATATTCATGACAATGTTAACAACTGAACTTTGGTGTTGCATTGTGCTTCAGGCATTCACTTTTATACATCACAGCTTTGGAAGAAACACTGAAACATGGATTTAACTTTTTTATTTTATTGAAAAATGTATTCAATGTAAACAAAGAAATTGCAAATCATGTCAAAGACATAACAAGACTAACATAACTTATTGCTTTACTTTTACATTCACAACCTGAAATCGGTGGAAACGAAATAACACAGACGAGACTATTTGACAGGGTCTCAGAAATCCGGCAGAGGCACGACCTGCGCACCACGCTTCAAGTAAATCTGACTGAAAATGACCCTGGGATCCGTTAGCGTGTCTTTGACAAAAATGAGATGTATGTTTAGCAGACAGTAGCATACAATATGTACAACTATAGCTTCATTTAGAAAACCCACCCTTGGAGAAGTCTACGTTTTCAAGATTCAGTAACTATCCATACATGATGGCCATATAATGAGAGCAATGTCTTAAGGCAAATCTGAACAAAATAAAAAACATGATTGCAAAGCTTCATGCAGGTTACCACCACTTCATGATATGAATTACATCAGACACATTTGTTTTTTCAAGTCCACTTTTTGCTTCTTGGTGTCTAAAAATAAAAATATATTTCTGTACATCTAGTAGTCCTTAGGGTTAGTGTTAAAACACACACAGCATTTGGTCTTCAGAGGCCAAAGAGAAAATGTCCATCTGTTGTTGTGCTTCTCAGAGGACGGTCAGGTCGTGGCAGGACTTGGATTTCTGCCTGAAGGCCATTTTCTTGTTTTTGCGTGCGACCATTCGACCCAGGAATCGCTTGGCTTTCTTGCTGATGCTTTCCCGACGTCTGCAGTTGGCCATGCGTCGAGCATTTTCCTCTTTGCTGTCTTTCCTCAAGCGGATCTGTCTGACAATACCCTCAAACAAGGCCTGCACATTATGATGGAGAGATGCCGATGTTTCGATGAACTTGCAATCGAATACTACAGCACATGCGCTTCCCTCTGAAACAAAGAAGAAAAAATATTAGACATCATGATCATGTACAATAACCAGAGCCATTTAGAGACAACTATGTGAACTTACCATCAACAGACACTTCTCTGGACCGCACCAGGTCACTCTTGTTGCCCACAAGGATGATGGGAATGTTCTCTGACTGCCTGGCTCTACGCAGTTGAATCCTCAGCTCTGAGGCCTTCTCGAAGCTGGACTTGTCTGTGACTGAATACACAATAATGTATGCATCTCCCATTTTCATGCACTGCTCTTTCATCCATTGGTTGTTATCCTTTAGAAGACAAACATGACAATTAGTTATAAAAATCACATTGCTCTACAACAGCTTTCTAGAACACATTGTTCTAGAACAGCTCGATGGTCCATATGCATAAATAATAATGGATGCTTACCTGTTCCCAAACATCATAGAGAAGAATGGACGCTTCCTCTTCATCCACAATAATAGATCTATCATAAGTGTTTCCTGTGGAGGAGATAAGAAAAGTTACTTAAAGTGGTTGTTATGAGAGCAATTTTTTAGTTCTGTATTTAGGTGAAATGTCTTGCGTGTCATGCTTGTTTATTGGAATATATATTTATTAATAATAATTTGTAAATAAGGATGTTAAATTGTGACATTTGTTTGCATGAGAAAAAGCTTACATACTTCATATTCGTTAACTTTGACTATTAATCATTCTAGACAGTGGTCAGTGTGTGCATGTGGGCAGTTCAGCTCGGTGAGTCACTCAGCATCACTCATTTACTGCTTCATCGCAGTCGTGACTTCCATCCTCAACTCCACCAAAGACGCGCGCCAGGCTGGACTTGCCAACGCCGTGCTCCCCGAGGAGAACCACCTTGTAGACCTGGTCCGTCTCGCTTCCGGTGGAGATGACGGAGTCGGAGGAGTCGGAGGCGCAGCTGTCTCTGTGCTGCTCGCTGGGGGAGTACGAGGTGCAGCGGAGCAGGTTTGACAGCTCGTCAGTCTGTCCAGTTTGGGGCATCGTGGCGCGCAGGTCTCTGTCGTCCACTGGCATACTTCTCCTGTGAAGGTTGGGTAGATTCATAGGGAATGGCACACTTCCTCTCCTCTTGTCCATGTTCCTCAATTTGTCACCCTTGTTCAAAGTCATTGTGCTTTATTCCGAAGATCTACGAATAAAGATGCCATGCGTCAGTAACGCAAAAAAACTTACTTTACCATAGAAATGCCATATTGCTCTAAACTCAATAATAAGCCTACATTAAATGACGTGCGCATCTGCAATGCTCTATATTACTTTATAACATGGCACCACATTAACTTTATCCGAGATATCTAACCCAAATAGTTTAATAGATTCAACATGTAAAAAACTACTTACATGATTTAGGCAAATAAATCCCACGCAGAATCAAATAGTCCTTGTATATCTCCGGTTTTGAAATGTGTCTGTAACAGTACAAGAGCGATTTGCTTTGGTCTGCTCAGAGCCGCCACTCGCAGTATTTATATGAGACCAGTGACGTAGGCAGGGATTCGCCCCAGAGTCACGTCTCTGCTTGTTATAGTAGTGCGTAATGGTAACATCATACAGCGGAGGGGGTGCATGACTGGAAGAGCTGAGGAATCTCCCTTCCGCAATGCCAAAAGAAGCGCTTCTGAGGGGGCGTCTGGAGACGATCTTTTCAGTGGGGATGCCCACATAAAGGGGCAGCAGCTTTAGTTATGTCGAAAACTGTATGTGGCTATTATTATGGAAATAGGCGGTGGTGCATTTACAGGCACACAAAGGCGAGCTGCATTAATCAATTTGCAGACTGAAGAACAATTTTACATTTTATAGGTTATTATGTGCATACTGTTACATTTCATAATTGCTTAAGATCCTCAGATTAACAAGAGAAAAGCTTAATTTTTTGCTGCATTCTTGCAATAAACATGATGAAGGATATCATCCATTTTTCTATTTTCCGCCCACCTTCCAGGCATTTTTTTATGCTGATAGTGTAATAGTTAGACCTACTTAGAATACAGAAGAATGCATTGAAAAAACAAAACATGATAAATAAATCAACCCAGCGTTAACACACATGTTCTTTTGTTCATCTTTTTGCCTTACCTGTGTCAAGTACAAGATCAGATCCATGTGTGATGATTGCTGCCACCTTGCGGTTGGAACAATAGCCTGAAAAGTCCAAATAATTATATTATTATAACATGTATTTTTTGAGACTATTGGGCAGTTAAAATTAATATTGCTTAAATTCCGTTTTTGTTGCAATATAAAGGCTGAATGGGAGGCGTCACTAGCAAAAATCTATTTTCATGGCAAGGAACAATGTTATTAGGAAAAATGACTCGTCCCTTGATCTGGCTTTAAAACATCAACTCAACAGAACCACTTTCCATTTGATCGTTGCAAATGGAAAACGTTCAGTTCATTTCTATGAGGGTTTCACTACCTCAGTCTAAAATAAAATAAATAAATAAATAAATAATAAATAAATAAATAATAACAATAATAATAATAATAACAAGAAGAAGAAGAAGAAATAGCTACTCTAAGACCAGACAGGCTCTCAAAATATGTTAAAGGGGTCCTATTGTGTTTTTTGTGTGTGTGTGTTATATATATAATATATATATATATATATATATATATATATATATATATATATATATATATATATATATATATATATATATATATATATATATAGTAGGAAAGTAGCTATGGGACAGTATTGAAGCATTTATACTTCACTTTGAATATTAATCTTTTGAATTATAACAAATAAATACAGACAAGTGGGAGGGATAGGTGGTAGGTGAGAACAGGGATTTCTGAGCACATGAGCTGTAGCTGAAGAACAATACGAGATTACTCAAACATGAATGAATCAATTCAAATATAACTTTGGGTAGACTAATGGTGAAGGGAGGCCATTAAAACAAGATTAAAATCCTAGAAAAGTTTTGACATAATAGGTCACCTTTAAAGACTTTACAAAGCAGGAGAGCAAAATGTTCATAAAATAATGTGTCTGTCTGTCAGTGTAGAAATGTAAAAATAACTTCCATGCAGAGTTAGCTATAATTCGTTAGTAAAGGTGCATAGTGTCACATTTTGGCTTTGGCTTATTAGTTTCAGTAATAATTTGTCTTTATGCATGGGCACAAAAATTTACTTTTATGTGGTTGTTGTTCCTTCTGCTATAGGCTATTGCTCACAATGTGGCACAGTATATATCCTCATTCTAGTTTATTTCGATTGAATGGAGTAATTGACTTTTCACCTCCAGAAAGTTACACAGTGCACCTTTTAATCTCCACCTCAGTCTCAGCTCTCATGTATGCGCTACTGCCACCTGCTGGACATCGTCACCTACTTTGCAGCAACTTTAGACTTTTCCCACTTGAAATTACATAGATCTATGTTTTAAAATGTTTTCAGAGGAGCATAGGCCTACAGACAAATTTACCTGCCGCGGTGCATAACGTGGTTAGGTCCAACCTTGAGATAGTCATTTTTGTAGCTGTTTTGTTTGTTTGTGTGTGAGACAAAAGTGCACAAATTAACATATTTTTTAATTTCCTATATTATTCATGTCATTGATCATAAAAAAATCCTGAATAATTTATGCATGGATCACACAGAAAGCACCCGTAACCTCGTACTTACGTCTCTTTTTTGCGTCGAGTACGTTTGTCTCTGAAACCGGAAAAGAAGATATCTCTTTACTGCGCATGTGCGTATCTCTCGTGCATTCGACCTTTACAACAAACCGGTGAGTGCTAATCGTAACCTCCGCTGTTGCAAGCCTGAATTTGGTAACATAATGCTTTATATGTGCCTGTAGTCTGCATACTTTAGCGCGCTGCAGTTAAGCATCGTTTATGTGTTGTTTGCGCGGGTTTCGGCCTAGTTAACTTGAGTGTAGCGGATTTTGACCTTATGTGTGTGCGTCCTCTTTAACATGGAACACTATGTACTTCATTTGTCAAATTTGTGTCACATTGAAGCTGAGATCTATTCTAACCTTGTCGTTTTATCCACAGACACCAAGTTGTAACCTGCTAGGTTGACCTGAGCAATCCTCTTATCATGTATGCCTGCGCGAAGTTTGTCTCTACGCCCTCTCTGGTGAGTCGACATTCTGAATGAATGAAGTTAACGTCATTGTGCACATAATAAACCTACTGTTAATATACTCTTACAGCTGTATTTTTCACATTGCAACTTATGAGGTTAATACATGGTGTATTTACATATCACACCACTGTTTTGCACTAGGCCAGTCATTTGTTTCCCAGGTTATTCACATGTATAAATGTGTTCCCCTGAGTTTTTTGACACAGCACTAGCAGTATCTTTCATCCTCAATGTTAGGTCCGTGCTGGATCTCGGGCACTGTACAGACCTCTCTCTGGAGCAGTAGTGTCAGATGCCAGGAAAGGAGAGGTCAGTGGTTGTTTGAGGCATATTTCTGGACCTGTCCATTCATATTGTATTAAAAGCATGTTTCTTTTGTAGACTGCCTCACTCCTACCTCAGAGTTCTCAACAGCAGATGGCAGTGCGCAGTTTCCAGACCAGTGCAGTGAGTCGTGACATTGACACTGCTGCAAAGTTCATTGGTGCTGGAGCGGCCACTGTGGGAGTTGCTGGATCTGGAGCTGGTATTGGAACTGTGTTTGGTAGCCTCATCATTGGATATGCAAGGTACAAGTAGTTGCCCACATTTTTATTTTCATAATAACCTATGAACTGGTGTCTTAATTTATTTTGATTTCTCCACAGGAACCCCTCTCTGAAGCAGCAGCTCTTCTCTTATGCCATTCTTGGCTTTGCTCTATCCGAGGCTATGGGTCTTTTCTGTCTGATGGTTGCTTTCCTTATTCTGTTTGCCATGTAGATGGTAAAGCGTGCATTGAGGACAAACATTGTTAACAAGAACTGTACAAAGGAATTGTCAATGAATGTTAGCTGCTGTCGAGTCGTTGCTAATTCATGTTCACTGGTGTTTCATAGAGGACTGTGACCTACACAGCTGTATAAAATCATAACAAACCAAAATCATTTTTGATTATGGAGATGTTATATTGTATATTTAATCAGATGTTTTTGTTAACAACTGTACAACCATTGAGACAATTAAATATTTTATTCCTACACACCGTCTCCGTTGTTATTAAGTATTCATTTAAAATCTCATAGTTAGTAATTTGTACTGAACTGTTGGTTTTATTTTTTTCCTTTGTCTTTACCCTAGATAAGCTTCAGCATTTACAATGAATATATCTGTATCGTATTAAAAGGCCGTTTCAATTAGAGGGTTTCAACTTGCATTGGTGGCATGCAGAGGCATTCTGCATTTTGGTTAGTTTAGAAACAAATTGGTTAATGTTTTTGTGCCTTTTTTCACATTTAGAAATTAGCAAAATTTAAATTTATGTTTTTGTCAAATTCTGTACAGTATTTGTCTTTGAGCTAGTTTTGATTTTTAGTTTGTCTGTGATACGTTTCAGAATAATTCATTTTGTATAATTGAACACAATTTTATCAAAAATTACATTCAGGAACGTCTTGGACCGAAATTACTGAATGTAAAGTTTTGACCTTTGACCTGACTGAATAGGACCAAGTAATAGATGCGGAACTAACATGCACAGCCTTTGTTTGCAGGGGACTGCTTTAGCGAACGTACACGTTTGACATTTCATTTTAAACTAGAAAATCTAGTGAATGGCCCTTGTGTTTGATAATGTATATTATATGCGCAAACTTTTTGCTTTGTACATGTTCTCCGCAAAATATGTTTGTACTTTATGGAGGAATTGTATACGTACGTACAGAAAGAAAGTAGATCAATGTTGGATGTTGAGCCACTACTGCACCACTCAAGAATCAGCTAAACAACCTACGAGCAAGAAACATAAAGGGACAACACAGGTATGAAATAGCTGTAATGATTATTTACCATTTAATTGTGTTCTATTTTTTTTTCTTTATTTATTTTTTATATATATATAAATGTATGTTAATTAATCCGACCAAATCTGCATTTTGTATTTTGGCTAATTAAATTGTCATAAATATACCTATATCGTTAAAATGAAAAAACAAAAACAAAAATAAATAAAAAATAAAATAAAATTCTGGGAGAACGACTTCCCAAAGTTCGCTTATTAGTTGACATACTCATGATGTCATTTCACTTGTTTTCCACTAGGTGTAGCCATTTGTAAAGCGAAAAAATCTTATAAACTGGTGTTTGTAATGATTCTTCTTTTTTTCCCTCCAAAAGCTTAAACGGAAGTCCCCATGTCAGATGGTACTGGGCCACTTTGACCAGCAGTACAGTCAGGAACTTGGACATCTATGGACATCAGCTAGGTGCAGTTCAGTTCAAATATTTTTAACATCATCTGTGCATCCATCTCATTTAAATCGTGCTGTATTTATGTTTATTCCTCAGAGAAGTTCTTTTAAACCCTCACTCTTGGCAATATGGGATTGTACTCAACAGATTCACAGCTGTGTCAAACGTCATTCAAACTCTTAAATCTAAAGGCTTTGATGCCCTGCTACAAACTGAGACCACATCATTGCTGTGTGATGAACCTCCAACTCAGTCTTGTTTGAAACATCCTCAAGAAAATGACTCAATGTTGTCGGCTGAGTGCCTCTCGGATGACTCTAATCTTCACTCTGACTACACATCTCAGTGTCTGCAATCAGAACTATCACAAAGTCCTTTACTACAGTGTTACATCCATCCATACCCTGTGAGACTTCCCTCACAAGCCCACAGACCAGGCTGTTTAAAGCAGTATTACCTTCTGAATGCCGCCTCTCTTCTCCCAGTGCTGGCATTACAAGTCAAAGATGGGGAGACAATTTTGGACTTGTGTTCAGCACCCGGAGGGAAAGCTTTGGTCATAATGCAGAGCTGCAACCCAGGTAAACAAACTACTTCTCCATCCCACATGTTCTGCCACAGCAAATTTACATAATGCTTTGGCATACATTTTTTTTAGATGCACCTTAATCTAGCCAGTATTTTTGTTATAGTATTTTATCTAAGACAACTATCTTTTACTCTTACTTGAATTAAAATTTTATTAAAGTACTACTACTCATACTTGAGTAAATTATTTTTTGATTATTCATGCTACTGTGTCTACTAAGACAAAATGTGTCACATGTAATTTAAAATAATTTGAACATAGTGTAGTTTTTCTTTTACTAAATCTTCTTCTATCTTCTAACGGCGTTTACTTCAAGCCATAAATACATTTTTTACCTTAAGTTACTCTTATCTGAATAGATGTTTTTTCCAAGTACTTTTTTACTTTTATTTTTGGCTTGCATCAATTATCTAATTTTAAGAGTGAAATATTTATGAGAACGTTCTTATTTTCAATACTGTAAATGTCTAAAATATGTAAAAACTATAGCATAAATATAATGTCACATAATATGAGTGACAAACATATTTCTCATCTGTTTTGTCCCAGCTCTTCTAAATTGTAACGAACCAGATCCACATAGGCGAAAGTGGCTGTCCAAAACCCTGGAGTCTTTTCTCCCTTCTTCACTAAACAGCTGTGTGACTGTTTCAGCACAAGACGGGTGTTATTTCGGCCAAAGTGAACCGTCCAAATATGACAAGGTGAAATGAACAGCACTATCATGTTCTCTGCTTTTGTGATGAGAGTTCACTGTTCAACAAATGTCGGTTCATGCTGCCTTTTCAAGGTTGTTGTTTGAAATGTATCAAAAGAGCAAGCCTTTGAAATATACCTAATAAGCTCAGTGGAAGTCTAGGGAAAATATTCAAAACGAGCCAAAGAACAAAGTGACTGATAATAGACCAAAATGTTGAAAGGAAAGTAGAGGGCGAGTAGCCATACATACTGTGAAAATGAACAGTGGGGGACTGTGTGGTAGAATAAAAGTACCTAACAAATCTAATCACACTTTTCCATCTGTGCTGCAAATACTCAGTTAAGACTAGATTTCACTTTCGATCAACGTAAGAAAAAAAAAAGTGTCACTCCTAATTTAATTTTCTTAATTCTGTGTTTGACTTAAGTGCTTTTCTGCTCTTCAGCTCCATTACATCTTCTTTTCTGTTTTGGACAGGTTTTGGTTGACGCTCCATGCTCTAATGACAGAAGTTGGCTCTATTCCCCAGATGACCTGCAGGGGGAACAGAGATTAAAGGAAAGGGCAACACTACCAGCACTCCAAACTGAACTTTTAAAGTAATCCTTTAATATTTGAAAGTAACAAATGTATAAATCTGCAACAGGGAGACTTTATATAAAGCTCATAGTATTTAATACAGAATATGCAAAAATTAATAATTTGTACGCTGTATTTGTAAAATGATAATGTGTTTTGTCAGTAATATAAATCACCAGAATGACATTTTGTGTAAATACTTTTTAGATAGTTCATGGCCAAATCCAGTGTACTAGACTGTATGTGTATGTCTATGTTACTCTGAATACCTATTAATGTAGGTAATACTGTTTTTATTTTGACAAAAACACCTTTTTTTTTATCAAATTCCAGCGTTATAATCTAGAAACAGCAGATGAACAGAAACATGTAATAAGAAGATAAGAACAAAAGCATACGCTTAACTTTACCTCATTATGTTCCACTTTTGCCTCCATTCTGGAATTCAAAATGTTCTTGTTTACAGACTACTAGGGTCCACTTTAATATTTAATGAGTTCAGATGCATTTAGAACTTTGATATGATACTCAAGGCTGTGCAACTGTTCAAACGAGATTTTTTAAAAACGAGAGTCCCGCTGGCTCACATCTTAACATTACTTGACCTGTCCTCGCTGCAAGAAAATCACTGCTAACATTTTTCCTGTGGCTTTCCTGCAGATCTGCGCTGTCAGCTGTGCGTCCAGGGGGCACTGTGGTCTATTCAACCTGCACTCTGTCCCGCTCAGAGAACTGCTCAGTGGTGGAGGCAGTGCTGAGGAGCTGTCCTGAAGCTGAACTCGAAGACCTGTGGGAGGAGCTTGCAATTCCTTTTTCTGAACACTTTTGCTTCAGACACGGTCGGGCAGCTCGTCTTCATGGGGCGCAATAGCCCCCCCAGACTCCAGACTAGGCATTTTAGTGGTGCCACATCCTGGAAGAACCTGGGGACCCATGTTTCTGTCCCGCATTCGGAGAAAGATGTAATATTTACTGCATATAAGCTTGAATATTGTGAGTTTTTGAAATCACTAGGCAATATCTAGGCAACACAGTGGCAGAGTGGCTAGCACTAATCTCACAGCAAGAATGTCCCAAGTTTCTTCTGGGTCCTTAAGTTTCCCCCACCACCCTGACACATGCACCATAGGGAATATTCTTCAGCTATGGAAGTCCTGACCAAGCCTAGTAGAAGATCTCGAGCTGGGCAGTGTGGTACTCACTCCTCAGAGGTGCCTCAGTGGCATTAAAGGGTGAGTCAAACGCAGAGCACTGGTTTGTCTTATGGGGAAATGCATCCTAACATTAGCCTTAATTTAGGGATTAGAACTTGAAATGAGCAATATATTGGTTCTTGTATTATATTCACCTTTATTGTCATTGGCTGATACTGGGGAAAAAAATAACTGGTATATACGCACTCTGGCAGTTTGTGTCATTGTAGAGTAGAGTGTCCTCTGTGCGTCAGTTTGCCTTTTTGAACTAAGTCATGAGTAAAAAAGGAAATTGACAAAAAATAGATATGATATTTTTAATGCTTAACTAATTATTTATACATTTTATATAATTTTTTACTAATGTGGACTGGAGTCTTAATTTGATCAAATAATGTTTACTTCAGCTTATGGTAGAATTGATCACCTTGTTATAGATTTTAAAATAAAAATGCTTTTTCACAAAAACACATGACCACTTTTTGCAGAGCATAAAAAAAGCAGCATGTTCTGCGAAGATGGAAGTTACAGTGCTGTGGGCTTTTCTTGGAAGATGATCTTTTGTACCTTCTCCAGCTGTGCGACCTGGCCCTTGTTACAGCCCACCAGGAGGACACCTCCATAATCTGCACATGGCATCACCAAAGTGGTGTAGATGTACAGAGCGTGACATAGACAGTTACCAGATCTGGCTATGTTAGGCTAGAACAGTCAGGAAGTGAAGGCGTTTCAAAGCTTTTTTCACCATCTGGTGAAAATTTCCAGTAAGGTTAGAGTCCACATAGAAGCTTGACTTCATTTTGCTGTATGCTGGTTTCTACTGCCCACCTATCCAGCTGTTGTGTTTCAAATGCCATAATTCAGTCACATTAGCATGTCTTGAGTGAACATGTAGAGGAGGAAAAAATATGGTGAGATGACCTCACCCTGTGGAGATCCTGAGGTACATCCCATTACTCACAACAAGAAAAATATTATCAATTGCATCTTTTTGCCTCCCAAATGTTTATTTATTCTCAAAACATCTTTTGAAAATGGCACCAAATTCTGCAGTGAATAGGCACAACAAAACAGCTCAGATTCTCTTCACGTCACGTTTTCAAAAACTGGCTGTGTAACAGTGCTGCTCCTGCTGTTATTCTTGCCAGCTTGACTTTGCCTTTTTCAATAACATCTTGAGCAATGTTTTTCTATTGTGATGTGATATACTGTGGTTAAGGTTTCAACATTTTTAACGCGTAGGTTTTTACCATAAGCAAGTACAGCTGGCATAAATATGTGAAGTTGCCTCTATCAGTATAGGCAAAAAAAAAAAAATCATATATTCACTCTTAAAAAAAACAAGCAATCAAAGTAGAACAACTGCAGTGGTCTTTTTTGTTTCTATACAGTATAATCCAATGCAATTAATACAGGTATTAATTATTATGTATGGTCCCTATTGACATTTTTTTTTGTAATTGTAATTGAGAAATGATTTATATAACTCCCGCTTTAATAATTTGTAGTAATTCTTGAATTGATCATTTTCCAGTAATGCAGAGTACCAACTGTCACGGTGTAATAAAACACAATGGTCTTCTATATATTCAGTGATTAGTTTTTCCATAATACTCTTACACTCTGCCTCATTACACTGTAAGTGCTAGACCATTAAAACAAGTGAGACCTGTCAGTCTGACATATGACTTTTTATAACAACTTTGGTGACACTTCCTCTAGAAGCTCATACGTGTCCTCTTAATTTAATATTATTCTAAAGGGTGTTTGATGTAATTTTAAAGCTGTCAGTCAAGAGAAACTTTTCTGGAGTATTTGATACGATATATGTAAAAATGAAGTCTCTGAAAGTTTATCCCCGTTATAAAAATGGTAATAAATTGCATTCCTACTTCCAAAATCTTAAAAAAATATTAAGGGTATGTGAATCGCTGTTTTTGAGTTACTTTTTACCATGTTTAACTGAACAGGACTCTCTGAAAAGGTGAATGTTGCAAGTAGGATAAACCACTGCTGATTACATTCATCCACAATAACACATTCTTAAAGTTGGGTGGTCTATAAGGTTGTGCAGTTGGCTGAATTTTAGTCGGAATTGAGATTTGGCAATTTCTTGTCAATAAAATCTTTTGAGTCCTTTTAATTGAAATGTCCACAACCAACTCTGTGCTTGTGGGTGGATTGTTTTGCTGGTTATTGAGTGGGAGTTTTTGGAGGTACATTTATAGACTTCTTTATGCTGTAAGTGCGCATAAAGAAGTGTTGGTACTCTCGGTCCTGTTAAAATCCTGGAGAGAACATGCTGATTGCTCGAAGAAGTGCGGTACTGTTATGGAGCATTTTTAGAAGTGGTGGAAATGAGTATTGGTGCATCCCAGCCCACTTACAGCGCTCATCAGCATTACTACATTTACACAGTTTCCACTTCATTTTCTCTGCTGATGGCAGTTTTTGAATTTAAGACCAGTAAGTGATTATTCGATTGTTCAGTTGACAATCTTTTCAGTTACGATTAGCAGCCTTTACTTGATTAACTTGTCACAACCCTACTTTGGAAGAACAAATTTTATCTTTTTGTTTGTTATTCCATACTTTTCTGTACAACCAGATTCACTGACTCCACTTCTCAGCTTGTGTCCTCCATAGAAATAAGTTAGTTTGCTCCTTGTGGGACAGTGGGTAAAATTAGAAAAGTTAGGAAGAACCATGACTTCTGTAGAACATTGTATGGCCAACGTTACAAATATTGCTGCTTGTGTTTATGTGACTATTTATAATCACTTGCCCTACTTTCTCTTTACTTTTGCGTGTCTTTGGAAAGTGTAGCCTCAGCATCATACATGTTCACAGATGTATTAATACCTTGTGCTGTGTGTGTTGCAGGCCAAAGCCCGTCTTCATTGGGGTTAACCATGTTCGTGACCTTTGCGTGAACTCGTGCTTGTTGATGCTCCCCACATTGCAGTGTTTCCTCGGAGGGAGAATTTCTAAGCAGCTTTGCCTCCACTTCAAAGGCTGCGAATGTAGGCCTGCTTTGCATAATCAGGTGGGGAACAGCTTTTTGCCAGAGAGGCAGGAATTAATTTGTGGCAGCACCAGATGTAATCATTAAAACGCCGGTCAATGACAGTACAGTGGGAGGAGGAGGCGAAATTAGCTCGAACAGATACAGATAAGCAGCATTGTGGTCATAAATGAGGGAAGACAATGCTGGATAATCCCAAATAACAAAATGTGGCTACGAGGATATTCCAGTATGACTGAATGACACACATTACGCAAATGATCAACTTATTTATGGGGAGAAATTACAGGTCAATAGCAACAAATCTTTAATTTCCAGCTATCAAAATATCTTATCAAAAATATGCATAGCTATGGCACAATTTATTCATTATGTAATATTGCATATTACAATAATGATATGATTATTGGCCTAATCTGATTAAAAAAAAACAAAAAAAACAAACAAAAATAGGCTTATATATCAAATAAAAAAATCTTGATCATTCTATGCTTATGCATTTAGGAGGTTCACTGGAGGCTGATCTTGCTGCCTTTTGGTGGAAAAATACATTTTGAAAAAGCATACAATGTTCTATATAACTCTATGGATAAAGGGGATTAGGTTACAAAATTATAAAAAACATCTTTGCGGACAGATTGGACAGTCACATGAAAACTTATATGCAGAGAAAACAGCATATAACATGAAGAAACATTAAAATAACACTGAAAAGAACAACACAATGAAATCAATGGCAAAATAGCTGTAACTTTGAATTTAAATGAAGACATTAAGCTAAAAATAATGAACAGGCGCAAACCCATTACAGAAGCTGCTCTAACTAGACCATGGAGCAGTCAGTTCTCTGTTGAGATATAGGTCCCACGAGAAAAGGTTTGGGAACTACTGCTCTATTATGTACAGAAATGATGTAGGTGCAAAGGATGGAGAGAAAGCCAGAGCAAATGGACTGGAACATGAACTTTGCTTCTATGTGCTTCAATGGCTGAATAATCATTTAAATGTTGACACAGTTCTGTTGTCAATGTGCAGCTAGGAGCCAATTAAAATACAAAATTGCATGTTGTGTTGTCTAACATGGTTTTCAGGCATGCCTAGTTGTTTTTACCCACTTCAGGGATGCAAGCTTAGTATTTACCTTGTTTAGTGAGAGAGAATTTGTGTCTCATAAGCAGCCCTTTTCAACCTGAAGTAAACTGACTGAGCACTGTGAAGCTAAAGTTACCTCAATCTTAACTTGTTTTTTTGGAATTTTTGATGACATCTTGTTAGTGCGTTGTCATTTGTTTATTTTTATCCACCACACCAACAATATTAAAAGCAGCACATTTTTACTTCCTTAAAAATGTCAACAAACAGAAATACATTTTAAGCTTTCTACTTTAGTCCACATGTTTCGCTAACTTACCTAATAGATAGCTTTTTTCAAAGATAGTATCTGTGCTGGGGAAATGTATTTTTTGCTATTTTATTGTTTTTTTAAAAAAAGGGTAGTCTCTTTAATTACTTAATTCTATTCCTTGCATAGCACAACAGATAAATGATCCTTTAAGTACTTCTGGAGATGGTCCAGTTGTAATCAAAGCACATTAATAACACTGTCAACTCAAGTGTCTGAGGATGATTGAAGATCGCAGCAGAAATAACCAGTGGATGTTACAGAATCTGTCTATTCATCATGTACTCATCAGTCATTTTAGACTTCATTTGTCAATACTCTGTCAGAGAAAGTGAAAGGAGAATTGCAACATTTGATGGATTGGTCCAGAGATACCAAAAATGTTGCTTTGGTCAATGTGTTTTTCATACATTGTGTACTTTCTATAAAAATCCAATTTTCTCTCTTTCTCTTTCTTTCTGTCTGTGTCTCTTTGTCTCTCTCTCCCTCTTTCAACACTTTTTGATATTGACTAAGTTCAATAATTTATGTTCTGCTCCTGTAAAACAATTTTTGTGGACACATATGTATACATGGCAGGGTTTAGCTAAAGGTAAAAGTGAGCCCTGGGCAATCTAGGTAAATTGGAGTTTGAAGAGTTGAGTTTTGGTTTTCAAATAACATGGTTTCAAAAAAAAAGTTAGGTATTTGTTTGAAGGTGCACTCTGGTTGATATGTTTCTATGGAGAAGAGGTTATAATGTACAGAGATTCTGTACATTTATCAACAGACTATGTAGCAAAAGTAGGATAAGAACACTTAACAAAAAGTACTTTTTGGCCTATTTTTAATTTTTTGTCTGGCAAATTTTTTTATAAAAGAACATATGTTGTTATGTGCATACTTTAGCTATCTTGTTTGCTAACCACAGTTGGAGATTTAGGACATTTTTACTTTTGCACAACAATTAATTCATAATTATCAAACAGATTAATACATCTTATATAAACAGAGAAAGGGTAATGAGTTGAACTGTGTGTTCTCCTAAAGTTTGTGCCGATGAGAACTGTGAGAGAAACAAAGTGCTGTTGCAATTTTTGTGCTTTTCTGTCACTTCTTGCCTGGTTTTCTCTTTTTACAAGTCGGATGCAAATTCAATATTTAGCGGTAGTTGAGGTTTAGATTTATAATCAGTCTGTAGCTGCTTTTTCCTATTTTAGTTGTGTTTTAACCTTGACAGGAGAAATTGTTATTTGTGTCCTCTCATTCATTTTTGTCACTTACTGCTCACATTGAAACTGCTGTAATCATCTGTATAATCTCTTTTGTTAAGTGGAATGTCTTTCCTCTGTAATATTGGAGTGGAGTTGGCGCTCCGCATATCTTACCCTTAACTGGACTTGATGGTGCCTGCTGTTTGTTTCTATAGAGACAGAAACTTTTTTAACATTGAATGCATTCATTCATGTATTTATCATATCTTTATTTATTTATTTCACAATAAAAAAAGCATAATCAATGACAACACCAATAACATCTTGAAGGCAAACAGGTAACCCTCAGGTGACCCTCCACCACTAAAGTTACATAATACACCTTTTATTCTGTGAGATGAACATAAAAACCTACTCTTTATATGTGACCCTTGTCATTGCTTTAAAAGTACTCTTCAAAAGCAAAAACATTATATAATTACAACTTCTTTTTCCAGATAAAACTGTCAAAAACTAACGCTATGTTAATGGATTTAAACTTTGCCCAACTTCTTTGAGAATGCAATAACACAAAGGATAAATCACTTTGTTTACCTAAGGAGGGCTGTCAAGTGTCATCTTCACTGTAAATTGTGCTTCGCTTTCCCATTAGCATAGACCTCTATAGCGTGCTGACCAGACAGGTTCAGTGGCCGCTGTTTCGCAGGTCTCACATAGGTGTACAGCAGGTGACACAGGGGCCGTAGCGATGCATAATCTCCAGTCAGCTTTCAGGCAGGTGGCAGAAGGGGAATGTCCTATTTATCCTGGCTGTCGATTGCTTCTTCTTCCTTCCCTCGGCTCCTCTGCCCCTTCTGTGCTTTCAAAAACTCCCTATTCTTCCTGTCTCCTTGTCGCGGGATGACTTTTTTTCCACTGTGCCTATGCATCAGGCTGTCTCCTCTTGGGCTCACAGTCAGCCTTTGATCTTGCCAGAGCGAGCACAGAGGTAGACAGTGATGCGCTGTGGCTTTTCGCTGCCTATTAATGTCTTAACTCCAGCTCTGCCTCGTGCTGCAGGTCTACTGAGACATCATTTCCACACAGCACACACAATGACAGACCTGGACATCCTAATCACCACTGTACTGTGAGTGCGACTCCGGCTACATTCAAATGAGGCTGGTTTTAAATTATATACCCAACACAAGCATGGTGTAATACAGTGACCTTTTGCCTTATGTTGATGGGACAATTGTAAAAGTCTTGCACAGTTTTTCAACAAATTTAGCAACAGGTTCAAATAATATTGAGACAAACTTTGCTCTCTACAGGCAAGTCACTTGAGTCAATGAGTCTTCTCACTTTTGGTAGACAACACTGCTGAACAAAACACACTTCACATTGGCTACATTCTTTTGTGTCACCTGTACTTGAAGTGAACCTGTTGCATTTTCTGTTTGTTTTTGATGCCTCTTAAAAGACACACATTTCGCAAAAGTTTCTCTTTGGAGTTTTTAATCTAGTTCTAATTTTGTTTCCTCATTTAAAATGTACTGTGAATTCTGTCTGTGAGATACTATTCTCTCCCTTGGGCCTCTGAATTTCCTAATTTTGTGATAGGTAGGTCTCTGAGATGCAGTGTCCACAAATCACCCAGACTCATTTTGAGCATTTCTCTATCATTTCCCCTAGTGTCCTTTGGTAGCCAGTAGATGAAGGTCTAAATCAATTACACATGACTGTCATTTTTTGCTTTATTACACTTTTATTTTTATTATTATTTTTAAGATATGATGGCAAGAAAAGGATCTCAAGAGAATGGTTAAAAGGCAAGAAGATGGCAAATAATGCATAATATTTGTTCTTTTATTGTCACTGGAGAACACTGTCAATGACTACTTTGAAATCTACTTGTCACTCCTGATGAATGGATACACCGTGGTCACTGAGAAAGCAAATTTACCTAAATAGAATGTTACAATCACAAGTTCTGTAATATTTTGCTATTTTGAGCTGGTAATTTGATACACTAAAAATAATAACAAGATTTTGTTGAAACAGTAACTGGAAAGTTCTAATGTTACAATTCACAGTTCATCATCAGAAGAATTTAAAAATACTTTAACACACTGCGCAAATATTGTAGAGTAAAAACATAAGACATCAACAGTGTTATGTATAGCAAATGGCCATGACAATGAGTGCAGTGCAGCATATGGACAGATTAAGCAGCAGGCAAAGTCATTTAAATGTTATACAATAGTGACTATGTTTAAGTTCAGCAGTGTTTAGTTGCAGAAGCTATCAAAGATACTTTTCCTCACTGCAGTTAGATTACATAAAGAAATTATTAAGCACTTTTTAAGTTTTAAGTATGAGTCTGTTACCTACCATTTCACAATTCATAGTATGACATATATAATTGATCAAAGAAATTTAAATATTGTGTTGTTTTGGGTTTCAGATGATAGCTGTACATAATATTAATGTAATGTGAATTAAAAAGATAAAATATCCTTTATTTGTCCCACAATGATCTAGAGTTGCAATGCACAGTTCAAGAACGAGGAAAATAAAAAGACACAATCAAACAAAATAATAAAAACAATATTAAAAAGAAGACTTGGAAGAAATATACAGTAGACTAAAGCTCAACAAGTGTACAATAAGTTTCTGTTATGGCTGAGCACAGTGCAGAATATGCCAGAATAAATAAAGTGGCATCCATATACAGTATTATATTATTCTGTACAATATGTGTCAATGATTGTGAACAACTGCACAGCATAGACAGAATGAATGAATGCTAATATACATATATTTTTAAAGACAAAAGGTAAATGTGTCTTTTCAATCGAGGGAATTATCACCTTCAAACATTTGTGCCTGCCCACCTATTGGATCCTCAAAGGCATTCCGAAAAGAAAAATATTATCTAAAGTTTGAAAAATTCCCCAAGGAATCAGCTGTGTGGTTGAGTCATAACCTAAGACTTACAATTTTACTTAAAATCTATTTCAGAAACTTTATAGACCTCAAAGTTATTGAAACGATCACTATCTAACCTTATGGCATCATGAGAGTCTAAAACAGTGATGCCCAAAGGGCCCCCGGGGGCCTAATTCTAACTTGGCCCTTGAAGGGGTGCTCAAGTTTGTAAGAACTTTCTACAATATTTGATTTTATTTGTGATGAAAAGAGTGTCAAAGGATACCAAATCCGACATAATGTCATAAAACATGGTAATACAAGACAATGTCATCATCATTTCTTTTTAAATAGCTTTTAAAATGCAAAGCAAGTGTAGGTTTTGCCCTCTGCTCACTAGTACACGTTGGCTCGTCAAGAAAAGAAATCAAAAAAAAGTTTGTCAAAACATGAACAACCTGTTACTCAGAGACCCAACATCAGACTGCATGAGTGAACTGAATTGACGGCAAACACTGCCGACAGCACATATTGTCCATTTTTGTAGAGTCTCATAACAACTTTATAGATTTTTTTGTGTATGTGTTCTTTTCACTATGCATCTCAGTCAACAGGTGCCAGCACAAAGATATAATCTATTTACTCCTCCTGTCAGGGCGATTGCAAATGTAAAATGTCTTATTCACTGACAGACAGCTTAGGAAAATGTGAAAAGACAATAAATATAGTCTTGATAATCAGTAATGATGTTGTGCTGGAAGCTATAACTAATCTACAACCTGGCCATGTTCTGCTGTGGAAAGTGTCAAGAAGTGATTCCCACATTGAAGCAATAAGCAGACAGCTAAATTGAGATAAATGCTCTGTGTGCTCGGTTGCAAAATTGCTTTCCTGGTGTTTCACGCACAAATAATATCAGGAAATCATTACCCTCGTAATAGTGAAGAATTAGTGTTGGAGTTTGGTGAGAGATATATGGAAAAATACCAAGATTTTGTACTTCAACTGATTATATAGAAGAAGGTAATGGGTATAGATTCAGAGCAAACACAAATGAGATAATTGGAGTCTAGATGTAACAAAAATGGGCTTATCTGCTTTCCAAGTGCTGAAAAATTAGCGTGTTTGCACTTATATAGCAAATACAAATACAATGTTTTATTATTTGAACAATTAAATGTAAGGTAAATGGATCAGTAATGGAAAAATAGCAAAAATGGCACAGTAAAAGTAAATGTTATGCAATCAATAAAGAGCAAATACAGAAATCACAATCCTTTATGGTTGTACAATTAATCATATTTTAATGTAACTTTTTCAATTGTCTGTCAGTACAGATATTAATGCCACTAATACACCAACACACAGTGAAACTTTCTACATTGAGGACTAGAGCTCACACTCCACCACAGGTCAGTGTTGAACCTAATCCATTATAATAAGCATTTGCTGTTGTGATCCTTGCATTAGGTTTCCCTCACACAGTGTAGTTTACAAGTCTAATTGGATACAGCGATCATTAATTATGTTTGAGTTTGTTTTTGTCCTCCCTCAGCTGCCGTAGCCCTCTCTTTCTCCTGTCTATTCATCCTTCTGCCCTTCGTAAAGTGATGGCTCAATTATCATTCCTCACACCTGCGCTTCACAAGTGAACAAAGTAGAGGCAGAGGAGGATTACTCGGCCATGTTCGGAAAAAAGGAGAGATTTAATTTCTCACTGCTCAGTTCTCAGTGCCTGTCGAGGTTCACCCTGCGCTGTCATCAAAGTGACAACGGTAATTTAAGAGATTTGGAGCTAGTGCGTTCAGCTCAGTTCAACTCAGTAAGAGCAGTACTTAACAAAACAAGGTGTTAAAGCCCATATTTCAGTGTAAGAGGACATAAACTAGTCATGTAATCAAGGTAAAGGGATTCAGTAGTGTGATTCGGTAAGTACAGTAGGATGTAAGTTAAAACTCAAGTAGGCATTAAAGAAGCAACTGCACGATCAGAGCTGCCCTATGGTCGGACCGTCTTTACAGTAGTGGCAATAAGTGAAACATAAAGCTGTAGAAAACTGTGTGCTGCTGACTACTTAAAGGGACTGTAAGATAGAGGAATTTTAATTATCAATATAGTCACAAACATTTAAATCATATTATCTTACAACATGAATACTAAGAGAGCACTGTTAACCACTCACATCAATGTGATACATTTATACATATTTGAAATGTTTTATTACGGCCGGAATTGATCATTGACGCTAGATGGCTCATGCTTAATAGGCAAAATGCATGTGAGAGCTCCTCTGGTGTCAAAAGTGGAAATCACTTGTTGTTGTTTCTTACATAGTGCCCTTTAAAGATGTTATTGCTTAGTGCCAGATTTAGCTTACAGCAGATTTCCATCTTTTGTCCTGGTGAGGAAAGGCACACTGGACATGTTTTTATTGGTAGATGAAACAGGAGTACCCAGCAGAAACCAATACAGACACAGGGAGAACCTGCAAACTCAACATAGAAAGGCCAAGGACACAGGACCTTTGACTATAAGACCAGAGCACTAACTGGTGCGCCACAGTGCTGCAGTGGGCAACTATTCTGAGATCTAAATAAAGTTCTAGTTCTATGCACTTTCTACCTTGCACCAACTTGAACATGACACCGAACTGCGTCATGTTCAAGTTCTCAGACGACACAGCTATTGTCAAATGTATTAACATTGGGAACGAGGGAGAATATTGAAACTTGTGGATTCACCTATACTAACCACTGGCTGTGTTTTATCTCTCCAGGTGTAAGCTCCACCACTGAAGCTAGAGAATTTTCCACATTTTCCTATTGTGCATGTTTCGGTAGGTGGGATCCTCTCGGAGTCAACCTTGTGACTTTCTTGATTTGAGGTGAGATTAACTTCTAGCCACTCTGCCACCGTGCCATCAAATACAGTATGTGACGAAAATCTTCAACTTAGAAATACCAGGATTTTAATTTTCTTTGTTGTCATGTATTTTTACCAAATAAAAATAAAGTAGGCCTATTTTGTGAATTGAAATGTACAAAATTGCACAATTATTAAAAATTTATAAAAATGCAACGCATTTTAAAAACTGTGAATGTTGCCTGTAATGTCTACCCCAAGGTAATTTTGCCACAAAAAAAAAAAAAAAAAAAAAAAATCAGATTTTAACTTTTGTACAGGAGTTTATTACGTAATATGTAATTTCTGGACAGGTGTCTATTACATATAGAATCAGATGTAGACTGGACATTGTTAACTAATTTTCTTTATTTTTGATTTAACTGTTGGACTGTTTCATTGTGGTTTTACTAAATAAATTGTTAAAGTAAAAGATGTAGACACATTTTCAAAAAAGAAAAGTCTAAATCAGTATTAACCTTTTGTCATTATCAACAAAAAGGCTCTAAATAACGGCAAGAGACAGTGTTTTGTACTTATATACACCATACATCGCATTTTTCCTGTTTTCTGTGAGTTTCTGTTCAAAAAGGCGGTTCAACTCTTTCTTTTAATCCTGTCTTCCCCTAAGTGCTTCCTCCCGGGTTTCAGCCTCAGGGATCCACACGACTTGATTGTGT
The DNA here is from genome assembly GCA_038363315.1 of Mugilogobius chulae. Classification (NCBI taxonomy): domain Eukaryota; kingdom Metazoa; phylum Chordata; class Actinopteri; order Gobiiformes; family Gobiidae; genus Mugilogobius; species Mugilogobius chulae. The sequence goes on from CM076403.1 coordinate 30,488,915, forward strand.
TTTGATGTTCTTGTGCAACTTACAAGTGCACTCAGCTCTCTGCACCCATCGTATACATTTTCAAGAGCAGTCAAGCAGAGGAGGAGATGGAGGCGAAAAAGCATATTTACCATCAATATTTACGGTGGAAATACATACAGAACATGTCCCCGTGTGGCCACACTTGAGACGGCATGAGAAGATTGAATGAACAACAGAACATGGACATCTTCAACAGGACACATCTTATTGTCTGAACATTTATCATTGAGAATGGAAGAGGGTGAAATCTGTCAGGTGGCTTTTCAAGTCCTTTTGGTCTTCTTAGGCTTTATCTTATGTAAGTGTTAGTTAGTTTAACTTTACTCAAAATTCCCTTTTAGTTTGGTTCACAGAATACTCAACACAGAGGTCGAAGTGTTAATGTAAGTTATTCAATACGTCAATACAGCTTGTACATTTCAAAGCTCGTTTATGCTCTATACTTGAGACATATATACGTTTTTTGTCCATTAGTTGGTTTGTTTGCTGAAGGATGCATACAAAGCTGTTCATGAGCTAACCACAGTACATGTAAATGTGGATTGACCAATTAAAAATGATACATAAATATTAATTACACCTGCATAAACAATCAACAACATAATTTTACCATGCATTTTCATTTGTACATATCAGTTTTTCTAACGATTTTTACTTGCATTCAATCACAATTTGTTAGAATAAAATCTGCTTAGAAAGTTGCCAAATTTTATATTTATTTTTTTGGTAATGTTTCAGCATGGAAAAATTGATAAACTTTAACCACTGAGGCGTCTGCATTCAATCAAAAAGTGTTAGAATAAAATCTGCCTAAAAAAAATAAGCTAATTTGTTTTTATATTTTTGCATTGGTTTCAACATAAAAAAATTGATAAAGCCTAACCACTGAGGAGGCTTAACTTACTGAATGATGACTTCCGCCCACATTTTTTCTGCCGAGACGGAGGTGCATGCTGCGCAGAATACTGTTGTGAAGGTAAGAGCTGTGTTACTTATTATTTTAGTTTATTTAAATAATGAATTAATTCTAAAAACACATTATATTGCTTGTGTTTAGTGTTGACTTTGTGATGAAATGCTACTTGTTTTACCAATATTGTAAAGTATGCTGTGTAAAACGTGTAAAAACTTTTGCCACTGGTAATTTAAGGTCTCTGATAATGTGTTGTATGTATGTATTTTAAAAGATGAAAATAAAAACAAATTGGGAATATTTTAGTTTTTCTTCAAGTTGCCAAATAATTGTGCACAGTAATAATTGCCTAATGTACAAATATTCTCATACAAAAGCTAAAACCTCACTTTTACTTCATGAAATATTCAGGTATGAGGTTTAATAACATTTTGGATTGACCAAGAGCACTGCTGTTGTTAAAAAATAAAACTAATCCTCAAAAGTGCAACTTGCCTAATAATTCTGCACGTGGTGTAATAATAGAAGTTATTATTATATTTGTACAAAAAAAGTAATTTATAATGAAAATATGGACCTGTACTAGTAAAAAAAATATTAAAAGAATACATAGAATTTTAATCATAAATCAAATTGATTTAAAATAAATAAAAAATACAGAAAATTAAACACTCATAACAATCACATTGAATGCAGGTCCTTATAGGACTGTACTCGATTTTTTTTGCAACAAGATAACTTAAAAGCAATTTCCCCCCTAGCACTGATGCCTTGTTAATGTATCTATTCAGGTGGAAATTAGTCCCCAAAGTCCTGTCTATGTCTAATAAAATCCCGTTTGTGGTGCAGCTTTTTCTGTTTTTGTTTTTAGCATTGTGGCTAACTGTTGTTAGCATAGTGACTCACCTCGCTGTTAAAAGCTGTGAAAAAACATTAAAACTCATCATGATGAACAATTCTGAAGCTCAGAATGCATTAGCTACGTGAGGAAATCATGTAGCCTGAAGGAAAAAGGTTAAAATTAATTATTTCTGTTTGTTTACATTTTTAGAATGCAAAAATCAGGTACAGTCCCTTTATGGACCCATGTTTTGTATTAGTGATGTGCATATGTTAGACATCAAAGGTTTAGAGCAGCAGGTAGAACAGGTGATGTACAGGGTGGTGCTGGTTCCTCAGAATGTTGTGCACATATCTCCGACAGCAGGTGGTGTAGATGGTACTAATCTCTGTAAAAAGTAGTCCCTCTTTTTGTTGTTGTTGTTGTTGTTTTTCTTTTTTTTTTAAACCTTTCTCTAATATGATATGTTCATTTCAGGGTGATGGGGTGTCTGTGGACCTTACCCAGCACAAGTTGAACATTTATCATCTCAAGCCCAACACATCAGCTCCAGAGGAACTTGGCTTCATAGAAGGTGTGCCTGTGATCACCAATGTGGAAAACCTTACAAAGGCTTGCAACTTGCTCATCGGCCTCACGTATGCCATCAATCCTAACCCTAAAAGCATGTTTTGCTAGATTATCAGTCAGTGGATCTTAATGTGATTTTTATATGCACAATTTAAGCAAAGGGGTTTGTTCTCCTTAGTGTGAATGCTTTGTAAACAAAAAAGTTTTAAATATACCTAGAATTGTAATTTTAGGGATGTCTTTCTGCTTGTTAAATGTTTTCGTTGTTGTTACTACTACTAGTACAGCAAAATGTTAAGATGTTCGCAAACAATAAATATTCATGTTGAATAATATTTGGTTTTATTACTTTTCTGTTGGTGCAAATCTAACATAAATTTTACTTTAAATTAGTCTTAAAGAAATTGAGGTAACAAAGTGACATCTGATTTGATTGAATAGATATGATAAACCTTCATGCACATTTCATTGTTGTTTAACAACTTTTTTGCAGACAGATGTGTAATACAAAGCTGCAAATTGGTCATAGTAAATCAATTTACTTAACTATTTAGTAAATTCTAACCAGACTCACTGAAATATCTTATAAAAGTTGTCACATATATTTAGTAAAGGTAAATCATTTTTGCGCAAATATTTAATAAAAATGGACAAATATATTTAGTAAATGTAAATCATTTTTACAATTTTTTTTAATGAAGGTGGATCAATTTATTTAGTAAAGTTAATCAATTTTACTCAAATATCTAATAAAATTAAATTATTTTTGTCTCTGATTGCTGTAGATTCAGCACTAATATTTTGTTTGTACTTCACTGATTTATTCTTTGTGTTTTATTCAAAATTGAGATTGTAAAATCTATTCAATTATTATGAATGTCACTTGTTACCTCATTTTTTTTAATGAAATGCTATGGGAGACTTTTTACAGTGTAGTGAGCAGAGGTAAACAAGATGTAAAACAATACTCTATTGTTCTTTTTTAATTGTCTTTTCAAACAAATGCAATGTAACAGCTGCAGTGGAGTTTCCATTTTTTATTTTAATCTATTATTATTATTATTATTATTATTATTATTATTATTATTATTATTATTATTATTATTATTATTATTATTATTATTATTTTATAAGGCGATGCAGCCTTAGACATATGAATGTAGAACCAGTAATCATGTTTGAAGTGCACAAAGTTATTTATGTACAATCAACCATAAGAGGTATTTTTTTCTTTTTCTTTGTTTTGTCTAAGATGTCAGTGTGTAAATTCAGTGAGGAGATTCTTATCTGTACATTAAACAAACTATGGAGCATGGATCTGCATTTAATGTGTATTTTCTCATGTCTCAGACGCTCTTTTCTTTTCTTTCTTCTTTCTGTTCAATTTCACACCAAACGCACAAACACACCACAGTTGTATAGAGCCATATAAAAGATTTAAATACGTGCACACACTTTTTCAAAAGCACTGCTGAGTCGCTAAGAAGCATTTCAATAGTTGGAGACTCCAGTACAATCATTGACTAGTTTGATTCACAAAAAAATCAGTCATAATTTGTCCTTTAGCTCTATTGCCATTGCACATTTATTATGCAGAGTGAGTGATAATGAATAATGCAGGTGACTCAATGGTTTTACACAAGTTTGGTTATTGTCATGAATAAAAGATTTGATTAAAAGGACCTCTAAGTCTTAGTAATAGCAGAGCAGGTGTGTAAGTCAGACTAGTTATTAAATGCACTGGTAGTTGAGACTACATCTTTCTTTGCTCAAAGGTCGAAAGGTTGAAAACTGAATTCTGGCTAACTAAATTCTTACTTTTTCATTATTGGGAGTAGCAAAAATCTGAGTATTTTATGTTCTAATGCATTGGATTTATATAGCGCTTTTCATGACACCCAAAGACGTTTTACATTATTTATTATTCGGTAAGCTGCTATTGTTGCCAGTCACAGTTGCCTTGGAAGCGAGACTGCCATTTAGCGCTCTTGCCCCTCCGTCCACTACTAACCATACACGCTGTGCTTGGGTGGTCCACTTGATTTTACGATGCCAGGAGAAAAAGTTGTTCTGTCAAGAACAATAAAAAACACTGAATATTGAAGTTTCCATATGTAGGTTTGCGTCTGATTCATCTTAGAATGGATGGTTTGACTTAACAAAGAGAGATGCAACTTTCCTTTTATCTTAAACATGTCCAGGAGCTTGATAGTTTATATTTATCAGATGGTGGACAAAATAAATAAAACAAAAATAAATAAAAAGGAAAAAGCAAGTGCCTATATATGTGTGTGTGTGAAACCTTTGCTTTTAATGGGTAAATATTTGATTTTCATATAGATTAAATCTACACTGTATTTTTTAAATTCAAAAAATTCATTTCTTTCTTTCTTTGTGTGGTTTGTTTTAAATATAACATTTCTTTGTTTTCAGTGATATTACATCATGTGTGAGCAATATGTGACTCATATTCTTCACTTTCAATTATTTATTATTAGAGATCAGATTCATTCTGTTCAAATTACTTGTATTTATTCAGTAATAAGTCACATATAATAATACTGAAGAAAATCAGAGAGTCGTGCTCCTTTTAAATTATATATTAAAATGCTCAAAAATATACAGGTTAATCAAGTTCAAGCAGCAAGTCTAGTGTCTTTATGTTTCAATGCTAAAGTGTAAATGCCTGACTACAACTAGAGCAGAGAAAAGCCACTTTTAGCAAAATCGAGCCGTCGACAAAAACATAAATGGATGGACAGAGGATGAAAGGTCCATATGGGAATAATAACATGCAATCAATCCTGCCTTCAGGGGAAAAGCTAAATTCTGCCAGAGTGACTCGGAGCCAGCCACCAAATGCAATATGAAAGATAGTTTTGTTTTGAAAGTGTTTAGGAGCAGTAATAACACCGTGACAGATTTCAATGTCTGACAGAGTCATTTTTGGATAAAGAGATCTATTTTGTGAGTGTGATTTTGGCTGGAGCTGCAGTGTTGTGTTTGTGGTCAGACAGAGGGCAGTGTCCTGGTGCCATCTCCGATCGGCCCCTCAGGCTCTCCTCTTCAAACAGGCTTTATCTGAACACTGAATTACAATAGGAGTTTGTCTCTGTGGCGCTCAGTTAATACCTTTAATAAAACTTGTGCCAACCTTTGGCTTAAAAACATACATCAAAACAAATGCCAACAGGATAAGGCAAGCTCTGTTGAAACAAACACCATCAATATGCAAGAACATCTATACTGATTGCAACTGGCATAATTTAGACAGTAAATACAGGCAATTAATATACTTGTCTTGTCTTTTAATGAATACTGTATGTTAAATGGCAAATATTATGTTTATGTTTTTAGTGATTTTTTGCTGCAGTTGCTGTAATTAGATATATTATTAGATTCATCATTAACAATGCTATTAACTTTAGTTAGGTTATTGTTTATGTTATTTTTTGGGTTGGTTTTGTTTTTGTATTTAAAAGGTGAAAATGACCTTTCCGTTTAGGAATTGCACCTGGAGCAATTAGGCCTGGCATTTGAAAACCAGGGGTCACTGGTCACTGCTCTTCTGTCAGACAGTTGTGGACACAGAAATGAAATAGTTTTGAAGGGCATGAAGCCTTTAATCATGATCAGGATTGGATGTCCTGCCGGGCTCTCACACAGTTGTAATCTGATTTATGAAGCAGGGCTCGCGGCCTCTTCTGCCTTGGGCATCGATCCTATCGGCAGGTGTTCACAGGTGTTTCATGTGGTCACGCTCTGGACAGAGAGGCTCGGAGCGGCTCTTCAAAGGACATTAACCCAGCAGGAGTGAACTGTGTAGCCTTATGTCATGTCCTTAGAGCACTTTTATGACACTTGACCAATGAATTCAACATTCATTCAAGAAAAATGCTCAATAGACATTAAATCTATTGAATGTTCTAATCTAAATTATAAATTAGAACATTAGTATTATCCAGTCACACACATTTTACGTATTTTTATGGGCTTGGTTTTAGTTTGTGGGTTATTTCTTAGTTCATGTCTGAATAACTAAGTAACACACGAGAGAAGACTGAAATACTTGAAACCAAACCAATTCAAAGAACACCACATGCTTGATATAAATTAGGTATTTGTTTTCTTATGTGACATTACCAGCTATAGATAATTGCCGCCATTGCCAAGCTATTAAGCAAAATTAGGAGAGAGAATAGTTTGTGTTCTGGCGTCTGGTACATAATGCACGTATGCCAAATTAATATGCAAATCACAGCATTTCAGGATACAGATAATTTGCTACGGAAACTCCAAAACGAAAGAAGTAACACTTTTGCTCAAGGGCTGTCTCAGTAGAATATATCTTTACAAAACATTAACTTTTGCATTTCTTTTAAGGATAATCTATTTACACAGTTAAGGTTGTTACTATTGGGATCACAGAAACATTAATTAAGGAAATGTTAATTGTGACCTTTATGCTTTTGACTAAAATAAAAGTGCTCCTTGGGGGAAAAGAAAGTTTATCAATCAAGGCGTGCGCTGGCAAAGGGCAGAACAAGCTTTGGATGAATATTAAACATATACATACATCTCTTAATTTTCATACGGCCTATTTTCACTGCGCACTGTTGCGTTTAGTTTAGCTGTGAGTGGTGGACGCTGTCAGAGGTTGGCTTATTCCAGTCGAGTGAAATGTAAAGTCTGAAAATCACAGAGAATCCTGCTGACTGGAGTCTTTGAAGCTCGGAGCCGCCTGTAGCTACATAATGGGCCCACTTTGACCATCCAGCGTCTCACAGGTTCAACTCCACACACATTATGTGTATCAGTCATAATGGATTTACTGTGGAGTGAGCAAGGAATCAGGGAAGCCGATGGAGGGAATTATGCTGTCTAAAGACATGTTTTACCAATAAGGCATCTTCCCATCTTTGATAGTGGTTTACTTTGTGTACTTAAAGGTGCTAAGTTTTACTGTATTACTGTAAAATCAAGAAAAACAGACAGATTTTAAGAATTTGCAGTGGTCAGAGTGAGTTTTGCTGTCAGATTACAACAACTAGCATGCTAAGAACTTTACTAAGAATAAAATATCTATCATTAGTGTGTGTCTGTGCTGAAGATGAACAAAATGTGTAATGTCATGTGTAATGTCATTTTAATTATTCCTTTTATATTTGTTTTCTTTCAGGTACTCTACAGCAAGTTTTAATAACAAACAAAAAGAGATTCTGATCCCAGCAAGACTTTGCTGGTTAAATAAAGGTCAATGAAATAAAATCAAATACTGTGTGGATCAGCCTATCCACAGATCTCACTTGTAACTTGGAGATATACTATAAGTTTAATGCCATACCACACAAAATTTCACATAAAACTATCACATCTTCAATAAGACAAACACATGGTAGACCCTTAACAGTTACAATGTGTGCCTTTAAGTAGCTTGCCTAAAAATATATATATATCTAGAAGAATGATGTCTTCATTTATTGTTAGTGTTTGCGGAAACAACTTAATCATTTGTCCTTGTGTTCAAACTAATGGTGACTCTTATTCCTGTAACATTTGGCTCCATCCTACATGGTTCACACCAATAGGTCGCCTCTCCAGCTGTCTACTTTTCTTCATGACACATGGATATCTTTGGCTGAGTGACACTTTCATCTTCCAACTAGTTCATGCATAATAGATTTTAATATTCAATACTTAATGTTGAGGATGCATAATATTTTCTGACCAAAAGAAATATTGATGTGATAGGTGACAGCTAAGACGATTAACCAACCAAATAAAATATGAATTATTAGTAGGCGAGATATCAAACAACTTTATCACAATTCTCTTATTTATAGAAGTATTTTAGGGTTTAGATCAACTCAACTTTTACAGACATTTTCCCCAGTCCTAATATGAACTCAATCTCTAACGCTATTTTTGGTTCATACTCATCTTGTTTCCTAAAAATCTAGGTTCTTCCGCGTCCTTTTAGCCCTCTTCCTTCCTCACTCTTCTGCATGAGCAGCTCAGAGTCTGCCTCTAATTGTGTTTTGATGTTTCTATATAGACCTGCAATTGTGCTCCATTTTCACAGACACAACACCCGACGTTTGTCAACAACATGATGCTTCCCAGAGACTGCTTCATGCACCTCATCTTTTCCTCTTCGCTGGTACCTATCTCGTATCCATCTATATAAATGCTGCAAGACTTCAGAGGATGTGCAGTGGACCAATAACATCGATGTAGGATGGGTCTAAAGAAGACCTCCTTTCCCCTCTAGGGCTCTTGTCACTTGTAATCACTGTAACTTATAACCTAAACACGCACACACAAACGCCATAGACTGCAAGACTCAACTGTGAGCTTTGGGAGTAAATATTTGTGCTGCGCAAGCTCTAGACAGAGAAACCCTCCTCACCTCAGCACTGTGCCATCAAATCATGAAATATTCAGGCAACGAGATGGAGGGGAGAGACGAGTGAAAGTGAGAGAAACAGGGAAGAAGGCAGGCCAAAGATGGACGCCAGGAAAAGAATAAAAGTGAAACTGCGTGGGAAGGACTCTGAATGTGTTGTTTGTGGGGAGGTAGAGCAGAGAGAGGAGGTGTGAGTGAGGCAGCAGGAGCGCGGGTAGAAGAAATAAAGGAGAGGTGTGACAGGAGAGAGCGCACCAGCGAGTCGGAGAGCTGGGGATGGCTGCTACATGTGCAGGGCAAATAAAGATGTCCGCTGACAGACAGAGAGGCGGAGGGAGCAGGAGAAACAGCAGCTGCACCTGTGTGAGGTTCGGCACAGGCAAAAGGCAAACTCAAAACTGGTGATCTGAAAACTAAGGGGAAAAAATTAATAATACACTATATTATACTTTTTTTTTTTTTACATTGTGAGAAGGTGGACCTTAGAAAATGTTCTCTGGAAATAAAAATACATTTTAATACATTTTCAGTTTAGGCACAGCTATACCATTCCATTCGTGCAAGAATAGGTCAGTTATCTACTGCTACACACCACTCCAAACAGAAACAGAAAACAGGGTAAGTGAAAGCTTTTCAATCAGTGCTTCTCAAACTTTTCACACCATATACTACCAGATCAAAACTCAGACTATTTTAGGAATAAATTGAAACTCAAAATTGTTTAAACTTAAACTAATTCAGGTATAATACAATAGTAAGCCCTTAGGCCTAGTCTAAAGGAGGACTAAAAACATTAATAGAATTGTCTTTTTTATATAAAGCAAATTTTAAAACTACAGATGGATTAAGCTACCACCAAAGGCTGCCCGAGCACCACCAGTGCAGCATACCAGAATTTGAGAAGCACTGTGGAATTAAAAGTGTGTTATTGAAGAAAATTTCAAATGGTATGCTGTTTTTGACATTTTGACACATAATGCTGCTGTTTTTTGCTGCTGTATATGTGTTAGAATCAGTAGTGTAAAGATAACTAAACTTTTTTCACTGATGCAGCCCAATTTGAGCTCTTATAAATATATTTAAGTTGTTTTCTGTGTGAGAATCACTTTTTCTGAGAGTGAGTAGTTTCTGTAGTTTCTCAGTCTGTTTACATAAAATAAACATTCCTGTAAACAGAAGAATCAAAGTAAAAACTGGTCAGCTATTTTGAGGGAACAAATCAGCGCCTGTGAAGGGATCGATATGGAGCCGAAAGGTGTAAAACTAAAAGGATCCTCTCATCACAGGAGCTTCAGAGCTGTGGCCCTGGTTCATGTGCGAAAATCCCAAACCAAGACCAATAATGAGTCCAGAGTTTACAGGTCAGGACGTCCTGTTGGCTTCAAAGGGCTCTCACCGACAGCAGGGAAAGTCTTCGTTCATTGGGACATGAAAGGTAATGCTGACAAGACTTTAAAATACATAAAAGCGTATACGGCTAATTATTGTTGTTGTGGTGAGGAATGAAAATGTTTTTGATTCTCTGTTTCCGATTTCATTTTAACATTTCAAACACCCACTGTGAAATTTTGAGTCTCAAGTTTCAAATTCTATGTTGCTAGTGATACTTCTCGTCACATTTCACAAAACATTCTGATCCATAGGTATGGACAAATCAGACTTCGTATTACTGAAAGAAAAGGGCTATACACAATAGAAATTCATTGTTAACTAAAAGGAGCCATGAAAAGAGTATCTCTGAATAGACCAATAGTAATTTATACACAAAATGATCATAAACCACTGCACTAGTATACTGTATTTCTAAAAGTGGATCACTCTCAAAATCCTAAATTAACTATATTTCTATTGTGGTTTAACCTCTACTGCATGACTTTTATTTTAGGAGGAAAAAATATTTCAAGATACTTTTGAAGCTTGTGGGTCCTGAATTATATCAATTATAACATTTGACCCCACGCCCCACAAAATCTGGTTTGTTGCTCAGGCAACAGTGTGCGATGAGGTACTAAAACACCAAGGTTTCAATACTGATGAATAGGAGAAAATAATCTAAAATGTATCAGAAAGGTTTTATTCAACATAATACTAAAATTTACCTAAAAAGAGCCAATTTAGGAGAATGACTTCCACTTCACTATATTACCAGCTCAAGGAGTTGCACTATTCGCCCTGTGTAGATCTCAAAGTTATGTGGAATACCTTCAAAGCTGGCTAAAATGAGTATTTGTATCCCCATTTCTTAGGTTTGGCTGGTAGATATTGCTTGTTCTTATTCTTTCCCTTGAAGGGAACTATCTGTTCATCCACAGCCAGCTTCTCACTCATTGGGATGGATTGCAATTTTGAAATAAGATGGTCTACCAGTGGTCAGATTTTGTAAAGTGGATCAGGACTTCCTGCAGGTATTGCCTCATTGTCGTTGAAGTGGAGAGCTTTCTTGATGGCCTCCCATCTGTTCAGACTCATGGTATCAGCTACTTGATGCACCCGAGAGGCCTTGGACCAAAACATCCGAGTGACTGGTAACCCAAACAGTGACATGTAGACTACAGTACCTATGAACTGTTCAAGTTCTTTAGTGCTGAGTTTTAAAGGTCTGCTTGGGTTGTTTAGTTTAGTTTAGTTTATTAGTTTATTTAACAGGGACAGTGTGCAAAAACATTGAAGATGCTTTGCACCAGATTTTAGCCGTAGCTAGTTTCCATCTGCAGTCCCTGAGCAGGTGAGATATACAAAATTTAACAACAACAACAACAGTCAAACCTGTAGAGCATACAGGTTTGACTGCTCTGTGATCACTGACAGGATATTTTCTGAAAAAAACATCTTGAAGTAATCTTCTGATCTCGGAAGGCTTCCTTGCCATTCAGGATAGTCGGGGAAGTTGGCATTATGGGGTGTTCTCCAGCCATTGTCTTCCTCTGGTTCAAACACCTCATCCTCATCCTCATTTTCATCCCAACACAAACACACCAACACACATCTTACAGAACCCTGACTGACCCCTGACCTACACTGAGTGTCAAACCTGATTCAGGGAGCCACTCTTCTCCACTATCACTCTCGTCCTCAAGCTCACTGTCTTCACTGTCGGATGGAACTTCACTACCATGTTCATTCTTGGACCCATAAAATGTTTTTATGTCCATTTCCTACAAGCAATAATACTCATTATTCACTCCAACACATCTCTTCTTGAGCACTATTTTCCCAACAAAAGTGCTACATCTGCATGATGTGCCTAGGCAACACCTAAAACAGTATTAGCATAAACATACAAGTAAAAATTAATGTAAACAATCAAATGTGCATCTTGACATATTTCTGGACATTAACATATTTTTTTGTATCAAATATTCAATTTAACCCAGAAAAGTTATTATTTACTTACTAGCTTTCACATGTATTTGCTTCAGAAATGACTGCTTCAGACTCAGTCAAATGTGCACACCCACTTCAGCCTCTGATTTATGGACAGAAACATGTCTGCTAACATTATAAAAAACAAAATAAAAAAAAATTAAAGGCAGTGTCCAAGCAAAAAAGGTTTGTTGCCTAAAAGCAACATATGCGGTAGAGGTAATATAAAAATCATACTTCAAGTAAAACAATTTATATACAAAATGGCCAAACTATTCACCCAGAAGTAGTTTAAATGTAAATGAAAAAACAAGCTATTGCAAACATAAGATATAATATGCTAACCTGGCCGCCAGATGGTTTATCTCGCGGTATTTGTGAATTCACAAACACTAGATAAACCATCTGGCCTTCGTCCGGCTCGTTTGGTTTGAGAGTCCGAACCAAGTGATGACCAGCCCAATCACATCACAGCAGCGTGGTTGTGAACCAATCACATTGTAGCAGGGCGGGCTAACACGGGCCGTTAGCTCCCTGGTGCCGCAGCCGAGTCTGATTCAAGCTAAACAAGACGGCGGCTTCCGTGGATGTACGTGTTTCTGCTGCTTTTGATGCGGTTTCAGCAGAAATACGGAGTCATTTCTTTTTGATAGAAGAGCAGTATGTGTGACATGTACTTGTTCTATCTCACGCGGACATTGGATACACCATTACGAGTTGTTGCTGTGATTGGCTAGCTCAAATAAGGTAGGCCCCACACCCAATCAGCTCGAAGTATTTCACTAATCGCCCCGCCTTTTCTCGAACGCTTTCAGCGAGTGAAGTGAAGTCAGATAGGAGTTCAACACATATCCATCTGGCGTGAGCCAGGTTAATAATATGCTGTAAGATGTAAAACAGAAACATTCAACAACAGATGTTTAAATCTCTCATGTGCAGCAGCTTATCATAATGGCAAAGGAACAGCAGTGTTTGCAAATAAACACAGAGCACAGAACACGATGCTTGAACAGACAGTCAAACTAACTGAAGCTGACATGCATTGATTGAGAAAAACAAAAATGTTTATGCCTCTACGACTTTGCCTGTGCTTCACCACATTTGCAAAAAATCTGTTTGAAAATACAAAGAGGAGAAGATAAGCACATACACTGAATGTGGAAAAAATCAGATTGAGATATTGGAAAAAAGATTTTGGAAAAAAATTAATAAAATCAACACTGTCATCAAGAGTGGTTCATAACAATGTTGAATGATTCGCTGTCCATGGTGCTGATGCTTATCTTATTGTTTAGTTTTGCTCTAAAAGCTCAAGATCAAACTTTTAACCGAGTCAATTCAACAGAAAAACAACAAAAATAATAATTTTAGACAGACTTAAGCCACAGAAACCAGTCGCTGTCCGTGGTGCTGATTCTCAACTGAACCCTAAAAACACTGCTAATTCTAAAATGGATTAGTTTTCTATTAAATATCATTTGTTCACATTGTTAAAGGTACACAATGTGTTTTCTGTGGAGGCTTGACCCCTGCTTGGGACACTGGAGCTGTTATTGAATTGCTTTTATTGATTTCAGTGTATTTTTTAAAATCCCCAAATAATAACACAGTCATCCATCTGGTTTTGTCAGACCTTTTGAACACTAAAACATACAGTTATTGACTAATAACTGTATGTATGTAATAACAGGACACTTTCTTGTTTTTTTAAATGTTTATTGCTGTAATGTGAAGCAAGTAGGGGTTGTGAGCATGCTCAATTACATTTGTCCAGTTGTAGACCGTTTGTCTGTTTACATCAACTTTAAATTAAAATAGACTGGTTATCTGGTTTCCTGGCCTGCATGTAAATGCCCTGAGTGGGTTGGAATACAAAAATAAAGATATTCTAAATTTCTACAAAACTAAAGACAAGAGGCGTGCAATTTTAAATGTTTGGTAACGCTACCGGCTCTTTCCATTGATGAACATGGGAGGAAGTGTAACTAAAGATTGAATCCAGAGTTAATACAGTTTGCTGAGAAGAATGGGCCAATACCCAGCAGAGTGCTAAAAGAGATTAGTGCCTTGGATCTGGAAGTGTCTTGAAGCTGTTGTAAACAAAAGCGTTTCGTCCATGTATTAAAGAGTGCACATCTCAGTTCAATACTTCTCCCCTCGAGGTGCTTGCCGTTATTAAAGTCAGGTTTGCATCTGAGTGACTGGATCTGAATATTGCCTGATCAAAACTCAATCTGATTATGTTCGGAAGAGCGTTTTATTGCATACTGTTTACTTTCCCCCGCTGTATAAAGTAATCTGACATAAACATCTTAAAATGCTTGAAGTCACATAAACACATTAAAGGATTAAAATTGTAATCCTTATTTTGGGGATGTTTTGGGATAAAACGACACAGTGACAGCAGCATTTGTGTTCACAACATGGCGTTTATGTGAGCTTGTTTACTTTACGATGCCTTAAAGTGAAGACATGCAAATAGCCATAATCAAATAACCATGAACAAGACCAGTTTATTAGGGTGGCTTTTTCTACATAAATTGAACTATTTGACCTAGACAAAAAGCTTAAGAAGGAATATGTTTTGTCACTCATCCAAGTGTCTTCTAAATGAGATTGGTGGGTCATATCTGTCTAAAGAAAGGAGTTAAAAATGTAACAGGGCGACACGGTGGCATAGCGGTTAGCGCTCTGCCTCATAGAAGGTCCTGGCTTTGATTCCCAGATGACCTGAGGCCTTTCTATCACTAGCTTGCATGTTCTCCCCATGTCTGCGTAGGTTTCCTCTGGGCACTCAAATTTCCTTTTCCACTAAAAACAGGTCCAGTAGTGCCTCCCCTCTCTAGGACAACAAATGGAAATTAGCGGTAAACTAAAATCTGGTACAAGAATCTCCACCATTGTGCAATTTTACATTGTCCTTTTCACAAAAGTATCTGTCCAGTTACTTACAAGCTGTTACAAATCCTTCAACACTATCAGTGACACTGGACGTGTGAAATGTAACGTTGTTCACATTACATTACATCGTTTAGTCAAAAAAGTACAAGAACCGGGAAAAGTACTTGGATAAGTAATGAAACATATTCATCAGACTTTTGTCAGAGTAAAATTCTTTTGCTCTGTTGTGGTTTCCAACCAAATTCTCCAGTTTCCTCCCACAGTTCAATGCAATGCACTTGACGTAACTCTCTTCTCTCTCAACATTTCACCTACAACGGCCTTAAAACCTTCAGGTCAGAAATATATATATTTTTTCCCAACAGAACAGGTTGGTGGGGGATTGAATGTAAAATGTTAGTTGGGAACTTCCAAAAAATACTGAATTAATAGCACATGAGTATTTAATAAACTGTTTTAAAGAGCTTAGGTTCACAGCTGAGAGTCTAATAAATAGACAAATAAATAATAAATAAATACAAATACAGTTTGAATATATGAAAAATCCTCAGTTATATAAACTAAGCTGATGTTATGTCAGGATTAACATTTCATAGCAGTTGTAAATATTCCATAGTGAAGCCATACTGGTCTACCATTGTGTTGTCTGGTTGGCTTCCTCTCCAACTTGGCATAAATAGCATCAGGCCCAGACACATTACTATTCCTCCACCATAATCCAATGCAGTCTAACCTACATCATGACACAACGCAGAATCTCTACTCTCATTATGGTTTCATATTTCTTTCCATCTTCTCCACCTCTGGCACGATCAATACACAGCAACAGTAGCAGCAGCACCCACACATTACGCGTCTGGTGGAAACATGTGCCTCTGCTGCTCTGGGCTCAGGGAATAAAAACAAACAAAGTTGAAGATTTGGCGCTCACTTCAGTCAGCGCGTTGTTGTATAAGCAGCCCTCGTGCGCTGCGCCAGAGCATCAGTCTTCATGTGCAAAGCGAGCGAGGCAGAGGAGAGATAGTGGCGTGCACTCAGTAACACCGAGACGCTCCGGGAGGGATGCACTGGGCACAAGTAAACGCCAAGTCGTAGGATGTGCATTTTTTCCCGCTTTCTCAGTCTTCCGGCACCATTTTTGGAATACTGATCTGTAGTAGCTTAACTTTACTTACCCGGACTTTCGTTTTGGTGCATGGATTCATCTGTTTCGCGTGTCCACAAAGAGCCGATCAACTTGCACTTTAACTCGCTCAAGTCTTTCTTTTTCGGTTTTCATGGCTTAACATTTTGAACACGCAACGGATTCGAAACACTGTCACGTTGAACTTCTGGATCGACGCTGAAGTGTGGATTTGGACTTCTCTCGCGTTTTTCATGATAGCGTCTAAGCTGTTTTTCTTTCGGGGGATCTGTGCGGGACTCTCGCGGGGATTTTAGCTCCGAGCGCACGTGTTCCTGTCACGATGTGGCCCAAAGGGAACTACTGTGTGCTTTTGTTCCTGCTCAGAAGTGTTCTGTCGGAACCGGGGACCACGAACCAAGGTGAGCGTAAAGGACGTCTCCACTTTGAACAACTCATCTAGCAGACACAAATAGTTGAACTAAATATTAAGCTGGTGCAGCTACTGAATTTTCAAACCGCCACAATGGAAGCTATGTTTAAAACTAACTCTCTCACAAAACATTTGGCACATGACTAGTTTTAACATGTATCGAGTTTTTTGGCTACTAACATAGCTTTAGAACTGTTTTTTCAGACACAAAAGTGAAACAGGCTTACAAAGTCAATCAGCTCTCGTCCCCAAATGTATTATGACTCACATGGATCTTTCTTAGTTTGAAACGATCATGTTTACCGGTAACTAACATAACTAATCTAATTTGGAGTAGGGGTGAGCAATGTTGAATTATACAATATTTCACGAAGAATGAATAACAAAAGCAGATAGTTAATTAAAAACACAAATATTAAGATTAAGTATAAACTTTCAAATATATGATAAATGTTTAGTTTTTGGGATTACATTTATTTACACTTTCTCATTAGTTTCAGTTTGTCTAAAGACACGTAATATTGCCAGCAAGATATGTCCAAAAATATAAAGTTATTGATTGTCAATATTTACAAGACCTATCTATGAGATGTGAAGACAAAACCCCAGCTTGAATCTGGAAAATTCAGGTTTAATGTGATAAACACATTTTATATGGTCAGTCTATTATTCTTCATAGAATAAATAATAGTTATTTTATTGTTCACACATTGTATTGGATGAATCTATCACGGCAGTTGTTTTTATCTTTTATTTTTCATTGGTCTGAAGTTTCCCTTATATGAACCAGCAAACTCATTTTAAGTTTGAGCAGATCAATATACATTACTCTATCAATTGAGGTCAGCCCCCATTTGCACTCCAGCATTGACTTTTTGTACTTCCTGCTGGTGCAAAGCCCAATGCCAAATTTGACTGCCTCTTGGTTAAGACCTGTCGTCAACTAAACCTGTAAAATGTGTAGAATCTTTGGTTTTGAGACGTTTTCAGAACAGTTTTCAAATGTTTGTGTTAAATGTGTTGTAATATTTAAGGAAACTGTATGAAACAAGATGGAAAAGTGGCACTATTGGATCCACATTTTATACTTTTTGGGCTAGTGTATCTGCCTAAGTTCTCCAGCACAAGAATTGCTGATAGATTTCCAATACACGGTGACCTACAGCATGTCTTGCTGTAGGTATAGTCTTTTGGACCACCAAGCCTCCGCTGGTGAAAACTTAAAGTTCTCCATCTGCAGCCGTAGAGCTCTAGTACATTTGGAGCTCTGTTAGTAGATGGTGAAAATATATTACTCCCTCGGGAAGCATGAAGCTATAACCAATAATGGGATTGAATAGCAGTCACATTAGTCACACAATTAGGTGAGCAATCAACATTAGAATGTGTCTGCTAACAACTCAAACCAGCTTTGTCTTACAGCAATTATCATTGGCATACATAGATTTGTTTTTAATTACATTAAATTCCTGGCCCAATATATATTTTACCCAATGACCATCAGTCTTTTATCTAAATTGGGTATTCCCAAAATGACCGTAGGTATACTTATTTTGTCTTATTGTATTTATTTGAAAGCAATTACTGTGTATAGCATCACACTCTATTGTTAAAAAGATCAACATGCCGCTTTAAACTTTAATAGATTTAGTAAAGTGACTCAGACAAAGCTTTGTTAAATGCAATGATCTGAATTATTCAGTGTACTGTCACCTATTTCTTTGAATATTTTTCAATCTTTGACCCTCTGTGGTAAAAAATGGACACACTGGTCTAAACTGTATGTACTCTGTCTGCCACTTAATGTAGAGGTGTGACAGTACCTTTCCAAATCTCCCCCTGACACTCTATAGGCACTGCAGAGTGCTCCTTCTATATGTGACACGACCTGTCAACTGCACTGCCTATTTCTGTGCTCTGTGTGTGCTAGTGGAACTTCATTAACAAGTCATCATTTTATTTGCAAGACAGTCCAATCCTACTGTAAGTGATAGTAGCAATACATTTACTTTAGTTTTATTAATACGTAAGAAACTATTAAGTCCACTTATACTTAGTTCACACAAAGAAATAAAAAAATATTACAGATCAGCTACCATTAAAAAACTCAAGTCAGCAAAAAGCTTTTGTGTTTTACTGCTTTTTGAAAGCACATGTAAATGTACAAATATGCTATGTACATTACTTACCATGTTTGGTTTGTGATTATGAAGAAGAAAACTTGACAAGAAAATGAGCAATTCAATCAAAAAATCCCAACTTTGGTTTCAGAGATGAGCCAGAAAGAATTCTGTGCTGAGAAAGAGGACAAAATATCAAGTTAGTTTTGTTCGTATGTATGTACACTCTCAGTACAAATTCAACAAAAAGTTTTCAAGCTGAGATGTAAGGGTGCTGTAAATCAGTGACGCATTGGGATGCCTGTCCATAAACCAGAATCCTCTTTAAATCAACATTATATTACAACAGTATATAATAGTATTCTTATTCTGCACATCTGTACCTTTTTAGACTTGTTTGGAAGCACCAGAGTTACAAAACGTATGTAGTCAGATCATTTTAATAGGCATAATTTGGTAAAACTGGAGGCCGTTATCTCTTAATTGTTTACTGTATAGTTTTAGTAAAAATATAGGACATATTTTGCATTTTCTTTGTCATTTGTGTATAGGTAGGTATATTTAATATATAATTTGAATCTGTTCTTTATGTGTATTTCTATATTAGCTGCAGTGTGATGCAAATATGGATGGGTTATGGGAATCAGTGAGATTAATATTAATGATTGGACTCCGCTGTAGTCTTAGTCACATGGGTAAGCTGCTGCCATAACATAATCGGCTCTTGACATCTCCTTCTCTGCAGAGGTCAGTGCGATATTCCCTTTTGAATCTTTAATGTGTAGGTTATGTACTTTCAAAGATGACAGAAGCCTTTTCAGTTTCAAAATGTCAACGTCTTCTTCTCCTCAACTTCATTTGTGTGTGTGAAGGAGTTAGTTTTCCCAAAGGGTGTCTGTGCGTCCGTCTGTGTATGGGCTCCGGACATGACAGACTTGACAGAACAGAGGGTGAGGGGGCACACAGGGGAAACTCACAAGTACAATATGTGAGGAGCATGAAACGTGTCCAGCCATCTCATTACTTCTGTCAATATTAAGTAGCCAATGGAGCTCAACAGTCCAAGATAGTGTGGTTCTGGAAGTACTGATTCGCATGATAAATTCCCATGGGGGTTTCAGAATATTCAAATATTCTTGTCGCTGTCTAACCAACTGGGTGCTAACTGATATCCATAAAATAGTTATTTTCATTTTAAAAAGCTTCTAATAACTTTGCTATTTACACAATTTCAGAACTCGATAATGATATTCAGACAATGTTATTTCAAACCAAGCATCAAGCATGTCTTTAAATGTATTATTTCAGTTAATGACCAGGAAATTGGGCTTGATTGGGTTGACTCTAGACTTTCTTGCTCAACTTAAGACATGTGCTGCACAACCGAAGCACCAAATATCTGACCCAAACTGCATTCATAAGATCACAAGCTCAGATGTTTGCATGCTTATTAACTATACATAAACAAAAACAATAACAAAAACAACAACAAAAAAGCTAAATAAGGTTTTCATGTAAGAAATTCACAATAAGCTTGCAATGTGCTTTCTAACTAATACAAATTTTGGTCAACAAAGAGATCAATGAGAGATCAATTGACTAATATATCCCCGTCAATTTTGTTGCCTTTTTACTACAAACAATATACACAATATTTTGTTTTTTCATGGCAACAATCACGATATTATCTAAAATTCCTTATTCTGCCCACCTCTTACTCACCACATATACCTGAGGACATTTTCAGGCTTTTAATATTAGGCTTTATTTCATATTTTTTAATTTTGAATTTTATACTTGGAATCTGTACTTCTTGAACCAATGGGTGGGTGGTAATAGCTGAACTTCATAGACTGAAGTGGGTGTTTTATCCAAAAATGGCAATTTTTATTTCATATTTGCCAAACTTGAATATTGACTGCACTGATATAAATTTTAATGAAACTGCAAAAAGTTGTAAGTACTAATGAAATAGAAACTTGCAGTGTAATTGTCCAAACAAGGTGATATTTCTGCATGTTTTTGTGCTGTGCTTCATCTTTAGTTACATTTATAGACACTTTGGAGTACTTTTGTGATAGATTGCCATTATATCATGAATAGGTGGCCAAACCAGCCCTGCTAAACCTATAAACCCAGGAGAAACACTGAAGTGTACATGGTTTTGGGCCATATCCAAGAAAAAATTAATATGTATCGTATTGTGTTGTCTCAAACCTTAAATGCAATGCTGATGAATTGACTTTATGCTATGTCCATAGACTAAACCTAATTTTCAAATTTGTTATCAGTGACTGTTGAAAATGAGTCTTTGTCTATTAACTTTTTCCTCCAGAAAACTGAATGTAAACAATGCCAATTATTTATAGACGTGAGGGTCAATCTGCATCATTGACGCCGATATGTGATCCCAGTATTGCATCGGTGCATTACTTCTTCGTGTATGTGTGTGTTAGTAAACTAGATCCTAAATGTAATAACTTGGCAGCTGACAATTTGACATGACAAAGGCTAACTGTGAATTCTAAGTTGTATTTTTTTTTTATCTACAAATAGATAATGCACAACTAGGAAATCTAAAATAGCATCTTGGACACTAGTCTGTTAGTAACTTTACAATTCACATGTTTTTTCTAGTGTGTAAAAACATGTCATACTAATGGATAGTAGCAGCAGGGCATGAAGGCTCCACGCAGAGCTTGTGTGCAGAACAGCTTGACAATCTAACCCATAATTTAGGACAGGGATAACTGTGCACCCCCTGTAGAAAATAGTCAATAACTATGTTTAGGGCACCTTGAGGCATGTGTGAAGTGTTTGGTTCAACAATGAATAAAACTAAATGTTCTCCATATTCATACAGGGTTGTGCTTAAATCCTAAAATCAAGTTATTTAATAATTACTGAGCTGTTGGCTATAGAACTGAATGAAGATGTCACTCTATGTACTTTCAAAGGCAGTTTTCAAAGTGTATATTGATCTAGCCAAAGAATGGAAAATCATTACAGTCTGTTTCATCCAGTGTCAGTTATGGTCGTTACTACCTTAGCAACAAATTTATCAGTCAATTACAGTCTTTTTCAAAAATACATTTTCTGTACGGCTCATGCTTTTTAAAATGACACATATCGATTAAAGACTATAATATTTTCTTTCACTAGACATAGTATATACTTGAGCTAGATGTCCAATATTAAAGCCAATTTAATATAACTTTCAGCTACAGCAAAAATAACACACTGTCAAACACAAAAAAAGAAAATAAATTAAAAAAGACATGCTGTTCCAATACATTCTAATGAGTTTCAACTTGCTAAGTGGTTGTTTAAGGTTTATATTTCACTAAAAAGTCTGAGCAATGGCACCACACTTTCAAATTATAACTTGTAAATAGAGGATGCTTCACAAAAATGGGAAGAACTCAGTGAGAATAAGAGTAAGGTGTTTCAGATATAATTATGTGTTTTAAAACATTATATAGAGGGCATTATCTTAAAAAGGAAAATATGTAAAAAATATGCTAAAACGCGGTTTGTAGACACCCCAAAGCCTTTGCAACTTCGCAAAATATTCAGACATCTTGCTTTTAAAGCTGCAGTATCAAATTTATTGTAAAAGAAGGAATTGACTATGTGCACCTAAGTCAGTTGGCTTGTTTATTTAAAAAAATGCTAACATCTTGCCGGCATGTTCATTTCCTGTTAAAGGGACTACTCGATTTTTTTTCCCAACAAAATAACTTGAAATTCTGAAGCTCAGAATGCATTAGCTAAGTAAGCAAATCATGTAGACTGAAGTAAGAAGTTTAAAATTAATTATTTCTTTTGTTTACATTTTTAAGGATGGAAAAATCAGGTACGTCCCTTTAAGTTCATTTCTGGGAGGTTTTCACTGCCTCATTTGAAAATGAAAAATTACTATAGGATCAGCAGTGACCTGTGGATTGTGAGTGTATTTAAAGACTTTACAAAACAGGACAAAACTTCACCAAATGACCATTGTTGGTGTCTTGACAAATTAAAACAAACAAACAAAAACAAAAAGCAGCTTACATGCACACAGTTACTGATAGAAAAATCCAGAATGCAGGAGCTGTTTGAAAACTAGGTTTCTATAACCTGGAAACTTTAGTCAACGCAGTGTGGTCTCTGCGTAAGGTTAGTTAAAGTTAGAGTTCTGAAGGCTTTCAGCAAACACAGTCTCACGAGGGCGTACATTTACCACGAAACAAAAACAGCCTACTTTGAGCACGAGTTCACAGCTGTTTTAGTAGTTGTACATTTAGCACAATATGAAAAAGCGTAAAAATGACACGAATTTTGGTTGCAGCCACGTGGGAATGTTTTCTTTAGTAAAACGGGTAAGTTTAGGCTTCAAGTTACTAAAATGGATAAGATAAGGTCTGGGGCAGGTTAAGATTAGAATCAGGATTTTGTTAATATTCATAAATAAGAACACGTCTTAACAACCGCCATAGAAATGAACTGGGACTGTGACGCGTATACCAGAATTACGCAAAACAGCTGTGAACTCGTGCTAATCGTACATAATTTACATGTTGCGTAATGACGTGGTAAATGTATGCTTTCTTGTGACATCGAGCTCTTCAGCAAGGTAACTTTATTTTACAGAACAGATGGCTAAGCTTTAAAAGAGTATTTTTGGATTAAGTGTCATTTATCGTATCAATGGTGAATATACATAAGCTTGTGCACACATCTGAAGTGAGGAAATGTGTTTATTACAGCATGGTCATCTATATATTATTCCTGCTGTCCAGAAATAGTTTCCAGATAAATATTTAATGTGCACTTCACTGTGTATAAGCGTATCTGATGTTGAACGAGAGAAGTGGGCTGCAGAAAGGCTTGTCAAGGTCTTTGACTTATGGCAACACAGTCTCCAAAGAATACGTAGATTTACAACAAAACCTCAAAAACATACGATTAGAACGCCTTTTTTATGTGAATATGCTACAAATAGCCAAAATGTAAAATTAGTTTTGGTTAAGTGACAGTTTCTTTGGTGTTCTTTGAAGTTTAGGCTTCAAGTGGCAAGTTTAAAATGGCAAGTTTAGGACTGGGGCTTGGGGTAGGTTAAGATTTACCCGTTGAATCCAAAGAAAATGTCGCCACGTGGCTTCAGCCAAAATCCGTGGTTATTTAGCATTTTGGCTCTTCATAGCATATCTTTTTTTTTACGTTCATTTTATTGAGACCTCCTCCGACAATCCTCAGTCAGTAACCTGAAGCAAAAGTCAAACTTTGAAAGAAGAAATTTATTATTGTTTCTGTTTTTAAATTCACTGATTAAAACTTTTAGTTCGTGTTCATGTGAAATTCTTTCTAAAAGCGATTCTTATTTCTTTTCTTGTAAAAACAAAGGTAAATTTGATCAAAAAATTTAGAAAGACCAATAAAAAAAATAAAAATAAAAAATTACCAGCTCACATAATGTAATTCAAGTAAATGTTAATATCTTTCTGCTTTGTCACCTTTTCATTTCCTCCTCAGAGAATCACTGTTAAATTAAGTTGTAAATAAAACAAAGGACTTCAGATTCTTGGTAGAACGCCTGCAGTTATCTATCATTCTTACTTTCAAAGCAAACACAACCCATTACATGATCTGCAATTTGTTTAAGTCTGAGGCGTAATAGAGTGACAGGAGATGCGACTTCTAGGTTTATAATGTCATCCACTGGAGAGGGACACACTTATTGATAGAGACTGTAATTAACTGGCGGCGTGAAGACAAAGGAAATTGCACATTCATCATATCAAATTGGCTTTGAGGCCCAGGCAAAGTGCAGGATAATAGGTCTCTTCATGTGCAAGGCGTGACTGGAGTGCAGACGGCGGATCGAGAGGGTAGTAGCACTTGTGACTTCTTAGTTTGTGCTGAAAAGGAACAAGGAACAAACATGAAGTCCCCTGTGCCTCTGCATCTGTCTCTGTAATGTGGTGCCAATATCAGATGCATTTAGAAGTTTAATATAGTTGGGAAAGTTATGAGATCATCAATGTTAGTTTTTGCTCTAAAAAACTCCTACATCAGCATTAATGCCACGTCAATACAAAATGAAACAAAAGAAGTTTCAAATGATTCTTACACACATACTTATACCACAACTTCTCAAGCAGGAGTCTCAAACTTTTTGTAGATGAACCAAAATGATCGAAGTCAGAGTTGGTAGAGGGCTGTATCTTAAAATATAAGCCAACTATGTTATACCATATACACACGGCTATTAGTTATATAGTATAATATAACACACAGCACAATGTATTATAATATGTCCACAGCCATGGTTTAACTTTTACATCAAATATACACAAGAAATTAAAAATGAAATTCTGAAAGTGGACAATCAGACTTTCAAAGCAGCTTTAAAGGTAGCCTATGTGAGTAAATTAAATTGTTATTGGTATTTGTTGTTTCATAAATCAATCTTAATTTTTCATTAGATTTTTTAAAATCTTATTTTGGTTAAAAAATGGCTCTGAGATTTCTAAAGACAGTGAAATTAGACTTCTTAAAGCTTGACATTTAAAAGCAACATTTTTTTCAGCTCCAGACCACATGATTTTGCTGGCAAACGACTGGCCATGAACCATTCAAAAAAGTCAAGCACTGATCATTCACAGTTAGAAATTCTCAATCTTTGAAATTTAATTCAAAAGCACGACCTTGTGGGTTGGTTTTCACCAACCCAATTTCCTTTCCCAATTGTCTTGATTTTCTTGTAGAGTTTCAAGTTTCCTACAAACAATACACTATGTTTATATTGACGAGGGGGAGCATATTCGTTCTGCAGTTTTGAACAGGAAGTCAATGATCCTGTTTGCTTTTTTAATGTGCTTTATGTTGAGTTGGGGTATACTTGTCATGTCAAACTGTCAATTATTTAGTTGTGCTTTTTGTATTGAGAGCTCCACAGCTTATACTTTCTCAGTAAAAATGTGGGATTTGTTTCAGAAAAAAAAGAGGTCATTTGTTGTTTTCTGTCTGTTTAGTTTATGTTCCAGAAATCCTAACTAAAAGCCATTTTTATTTATTTTTTAAAGCAAAATTGAATGGAAAACCAAGATAAATCATTTATGAGGAAAAAACATATTTGATCAATATATTTCCCAAGACATTTCTACTTAGGTATTTTTTTTTATTTTATTTATCATTAATACGTGTTGGTTAAAGAGACAACACTTTATATACATCTGTTATAACGGTTTCTTTAGCAGGTTAGAGTCACATATCTACAGGTCACAGAAAAAAACAAAAACAAAACTAAAACAGCAACAATCACACAAAGGCAAAGGTCACATGTCAACACATTCATTGCACAGATAAAAGAAACAATTCATTAGAAGTTAACCAACATCCTTCAGAATTTAAAATATCAATCTATATGCATAAACCATGTTATACATGCCTGTTTGACCTTCCAACATCCATGTTTTTAAAGCCTTCGAGAATGCTGGCCTTGTAGGCAGCTCTCTGGTATGAGAAGGCAAACAATCCCCTCTAGAGCCTGCTCTTGTCTGAATTGAATAAACTCCTTTAATGGAAAAGGCGTGCATTCATTAACAATTGTGTACATCACTATTGAGTCAGCGTCATTGTCACACATAGGAAATTTATAT
The DNA here is from genome assembly GCA_038363315.1 of Mugilogobius chulae. NCBI lineage: Eukaryota > Metazoa > Chordata > Actinopteri > Gobiiformes > Gobiidae > Mugilogobius > Mugilogobius chulae. The sequence goes on from CM076403.1 coordinate 30,515,249, forward strand.
TTATCAGTTCATCTGCAATAATGATAGCTGTTGGGCTTTTTGTCCAATACCTTGAGCTTTTTATGTATGAATTGCTTCAACTAGTGTAAGAGTAGTTTTGGTCAGTGTCCAGCTTGTAATAACAAGTAACTGAATTTAGAGCCATCTTGCTACTTTTAACATCGCAACTGATGTTCAAAATCATGTGCTGCTTGTTTGTTTTTTGAGTGGGCATACGGGACAGCATTTGACAAAATACATAAAATAGACTAATTTGAAGTAAGTCATTAATGTACATGCTAAGCATCAATGGGCCCAGTATCAAACCTTGATGAGAACTAAGGTTATTTCAACAATGACTGTATTGGTCAATCTCAAGTTTTCATTCTTTTTTTTTTTTTAGGATTTTTTTCATAAAAATGAGAATTTTCTAAAAACTCTTTTAAACCTTGATATTTAAAAGCTAATTTCTTTCACTTTTTACTGGCAAAAGATTGACTATGAACCATTCAAAGAAGCCAAACACTGATCATTGACAGCTGAAAATTATAAAATCTCAATCTTGAAATTTTAATTTAATAGCACCACCCTCAATCAAACCTCAAAACACCAAAATATGACTTGGTTTGCTCATATCTCTTCCACTGAATCTGGCACTTGGTGAAGGCTTTAGCTTTTTTTTTCTGCCTGCATCGTTCAAAACTTTTTTCGAAACACTCCACAGGCACCTTTTTTTCCTGCCTCCGCAAAGTCATTGAAAGAATAACTCTGTTCGTATTCCTTCATGCTGTCCTCGCTGTCACCTCTGTGTTTGTTGTATTATGTTGTATTCGGAGGCCTGACCTCTGTGAAGGAGAGCTCTGTGCCTCATCCACCTCTCAGACGGGGGGCGTGTCTGCTGTTGTCCGGGATGCTCCTAAAAGCTGTTATTTCATAGGTGGTTGAATCTGATAAGGACTTTACGGCTCGGCCAAGCTCCTCATTGACAGCTTGATAACTACTGTCTGCCTTATTCCCTTTTTGTCACATCCATTCAGTTCTCTTTAAGTTCACTGCCTGACCTCTGCAGTTCACTCTCTTCTCAACTTGTCCTGTCACGGTTTATGCTTACGATTTCCCTTCACTAACTTTTTCCTTCTTTTTACACGCCTTTCTTTCGTGTCTCTCTGCTCCTGGCAGTGGTTCTGCTGGACACCACGACAGTGCTAGGAGAGCTGGACTGGAAGACCTATCCGGTCAACGGGGTGAGTGGCTAAACATTGTCACATGTTTTCTAACAACTCACTTTCAGATTAATGACAGATCAACCAGTCAAAGGACCTACTGTCTTTAAGGTGAAACACTAAAGGAAAATGTTTTGTGTTTTAAAGTAGCTTGCTTTCTCGGCTTTCATGTGGACACAACACAGTCGTTCAGTTATTCCCCTTTTATTGAGGTTGGGCCTTGTCCACACAAAGACAAAGCGAAAATAATTTTGAAAATAATTGCATTTAACGTGGAGCTGTCCTGTTTGTGAGCACCCACACAAATCACTAAACTAGCCTGAAGCCAGTGTAATGCCTGTACTAACCAGAGTGTGTTTTTTAAGGTCAAGTTTGGCCCTGTGACATCTTGCTTAGTCATGTCTAAAGACCTGGTTAAGATCTTGTCAGGAAAAGCTAAATATTTTCTTAAGTGGATGTGAAAAGTTGAAGAGTCTCTTTAATTATACATAGAGCTGACATGAAGATGGAAAGAAATGAATACTGATGTGAATTCTGGTCGGTGTCAAGGTCTTTTCTAGGTTAAGGTGGACTGCAGCAGAGTAATGCTGTAGAATAGATACTATGTTTTTAGAAATATGCCCCCCCCCTCCCCCACCGAGATTACAAAAGAGCTTAGCCCAAAATGTCCCACAACACACACATGTGGGGAGGAAAACTTCCTTTGTTCTTGTTAGTTTTAGGTGCATGACTTTAGCAGGGTACTGGCTGTTCACTTGTTTCATGAGTCAAGATGAGTCAGACTTCGTTGACGCATGGTTAATAGAAACATGTTTTCATTTTGATTGCTTTTTGTTGTCTTTTTGTTGTCTTTTTGCAAACAACAAAGTGCAAATGTACATTTGGAAGTACAGCTAATCAGAACGCAGCATTTGGCTATTAATGGGAGCTAAACTTCTTTATTCAAGAAGTTGGAACTAAACTTCTTTATTCAATTCAGATAATACATAGTGATCCAATTTTTTTTTACAAAGTGCGGCATTTATCATAAACTTTTTAGTGGAAAACACAAAGTTTGCTAATTTACAACTAAAAAAGTTTGTTACACCAAATTTATTTTTAGACTTCCTGCATTAGTCAACATGTTTTGCCCACTTACCTAATGCAGTCCGCGCCTCTGAGTTGTTCATCACATTGTGTTTTAAGTTTTTTCACAGCTGTTTGTAGTGTATGCTAACGGGAGCTGGTCACAGACAAACTGAGTTTAGTGAACAAACGGGACATTATTAGACGTAGACAGGGCAGTGCGGACAAATTTCCACCTGAATAAATGCATTAACAAGCTATTTTGCTAGAGGGTAACTGATTTTAAGTTATTTATTGTAAAAATAAAATGTTTAAATAGGGCTGCTCGATTATGATGAACATAATAATCACAGTTGTTAAAATCATAATTGAAATCATGATTATTTATTAGTGCAGAGCACTAGCACTCCTTAAAAGCAGAGAATAAAAGACAAAATGATCTAGATGACAGATCTCACAGAAATACTGTTGTAAATGTATTTTACAACAGTATTTCTGGAACTTATGTTTTCAGCTCAACAAAATATATGAGCACATAGGAACACACTTATGAGTTGCAGTTAATAATCACGATGACTTGATTACATAATTTTTGCATTATTTTTTATTACAGCAATAATAATTGAAATAAAAAAAAAAAGATTAATTGCACAGCCCTACCCTTAAATTAGTTATTAATTCAGCCTCTAGATTATTTTTCTTTAAAATCTAAATAAAAATAATCAACATTTGCAAATTTTAGTCGCTAAAATCCCATCGACCCGCCACATTGATGAAATGAAGTTCGAAGTTTGTATCTTTAAATCTCATATGCACTTTGTTCTGCTTCGAAAGCCTAGCTGTATTTGAGATTTCTTCATTGATTTTACTTTGCAATTACAAAACGAATGCATTTGTTCTAATTGGGGCCATTTTTCTCTGCCCTTTCTCTTTATAACCGATGAGTGATTATATTTTACATTCTGTGTCGCCTTTTCCTGAGTATCCAGAGGGTAAAGAATGCATAGTTAATGGAAAGGTTAATGGACGTCACTAATCTAAATTTTGCTTGGGGACTTGAATACGAAAAACTACATTTCACAATATTGGGTCATTTGTCCGAGGTCTGCGGTCAGTGACTTTTTGGTTAGAGAAACTTTTCCACCGACATAACTCACACAAATCCACACAAACTCTGTCATGAGCAGACGTAGAAACAGGATAGAAAGTTTTTAAAGATTTTAATAAACTTTCAGCAGCTTTTAAATGGCATGAGATGATTAAAATGTATGAGACGGAGGGTTTGGTAAGGGCGCACAAAATCTTTTTACAGGCACAGGATTTGAATACTAGCAGCCAATACTGAAGAGGCAAATGAGGTGAAAGTAGAGAAAATATATATATGCAATGTGTAAGTATCAATTTAGGCAGATGTGGAAGATAAAAGGGCATCTTGATGAAAGCATTTAATGATAATTGATAGTGTGAACCGATACAGTACATTTTGTGTAGGCGCAAAACCTGATATTATGAGAATACTGGAAATTGATGTTCTTGATAAGCTCAAATGTTAAAACCTATCATTTAAATCAATTCAATACATGTGACCTGATGGAGCAGTTATTCAGCAAGAACCTCTTTAATTTTCAGCAAAAGCACTATTTGAAATATTTTTTTCTTCAAGTATAAGATGAGAATGTCGCCATATCTTCCAAAGCAGTGAATAGATTTGGTACATTTGGGCGACACGACACAGCGCTCTCACCTCATAGTGGAAATTAAGATCTTTCTATACAGTTTGTATGTTCTTCCCGTTTCTGGGTAAATTTCCTTTGAGTGATGCGGTTTCCACCACAACAAACAAGTGCAATAGGTTCCTCACCTTTTCTCATTCCAAAAATTGGCTTGATAAACCAACCAACATATTTCATTGTGTAACTACATGGAGATAGAAAACTTGTTCGGCAATGCAAGCTTTTTAATAAATTACAATATAATTTATTAACACACAATCTAATCTTTTTAAAGTTTCTTTTAAATTACTTTTGATACAGCAGGGATCTCTCCGAACCCCTTTTCCTCAAAATCTTCAAAGTATTTGTCAAAAGAAGATACACCTTCTCATGCCTTTTATTAGTGTAACCTACTATTTGATGAAGTCCTCAATTTGTTATTTAAAATGTCTCTTCTTAGTTCATCTGTCTGTTTAAATACGCAATTTTGTTTCTCATATTCTTCTCTTGGTCGCAGAGTTGTGAAGTCTGCTCTGCTTTGAAAGTCTCTTATGAATTTTGAAGATTGCTTTTTTTGTTCTGCACTTTCAAGTCATAAAATTGTATTTTCACGCTTGATTTATGAAAATATATCCATTTAAAAAAAGATGCATTATTGTTTTAATTTCTAAAAGTCATTAATAATATTAGAACTCATATTTAAATATGATAGAATTATTAACACTCACAATGTTCTCATTATTCTATTATTTTATTGGCTTTTTAGGTTGAGGCTGCTCATTTTTGGATTTGGCTTGGTCGCTTGTTTCTCTCTAAACTTTGGCAACACTGGCCTTTTTTCTGAGTAAAAAAGCAGATGATTTGATTTACCTCAAAGTCAAAAGTAATGCAGTCTACAAGAAACAAAGAATTGTGATCTGGCTCCAAGAAAAATTGTGTTAGTCATCTTTTTATGCATACTTTTTACTGACTCAAATTTCCAGCTACAACTATAAAGTAAAAGGTCAAGGTCCTCAAATCAGTAGGCCTAGCTTTTTGATACTAAATTAAACTGGGTATCAACGACTTATTAACATTAACTCTGCCACTCTTAGCTAATGAGGAAAGGACCCTTGTATTTAATTTTTTACAGTAATGCACTTGATATTGTCGGTGATTCTGATGCATTGATTCGCTGCCCTTTGGATCATGTTTGCATTTGCTCTGGTGCGCTGTGCTCAGGGCTAATAGGGCACACATTTAGGACCTGCATATCTGATTGCTTGGGAGCGTGGGCCACAGCTCATCCCTCAAACTGCACTTTTTTTGCGTTTGTTTTCTCTACTCTGAACCATGCCACATCCCAAGGGTGCATTTTAGCACTCTGAGGCGCGCCCAGTGACAAATCACCATTTTCCCCTGTTTGTATGCATAATGGAGCTCAAATTACTTAATGCTGATCTTATGCAAACCAGAACGCTTGCATTTTTTAAAAGTATTTGTTACAGGGTGGAGAAAAGAGGCCACTGACATGACAGAATAGACAAACAATAAGAGCCAAAGTGAGCAAGAATTATAAAGCTTTTGGGGATTAACACCTGGAAGAAGTTGGAAAGGACAGCTTATTAATTTATGCCACTGACGCTAAAGTACTAGTCATTGAGTGAATGAATTGGTTGATGTCATCTCAGTCAATCAAAATTTTGTCAGCTGAATATTTAGAAGTTTACTCTGCTTTTTAAGACTGTTTTGAAAGTTTATGTAAATAGTTGTGTTTTGCATTTTAGATTTTGAGAGCTCTTGCCACACCCCCTTTCAGTCGAATAATCGATCAGAAGAACATGTTTTTAGTCAATTAAGAGTTTTTTGCAGGCTACACGTATCCCAGCAAAAACTTTTCCAACGCATTATAAAAAAACACTGCAAGATGAAAATAAGAGAATGAAGCACAAAGTTGTTTAAATGAGTCAAATCTTTTATTTATTTTACCCTCTAGTCTACATGGTGTATTGGCTGTACTCTGCTTTGTATTGTGTCATGATGTTGTGCAACAAAAAACATGTGACAGGATGAATCTTTGCTCTAAAAATGTGTTCTGCATATTGGCATGGTGACAAACCTATAGGAACACATGCACATATTGTATGTGGGTGTAAGTGTTAACAACTGAAATATACCGCACAAGATGTGTGAAAGAATATGATCAATATAACACCATATAAGGGTTTTAAGTGGATCACATTTAGGTTGAAATACATTCAGCTTGGATCTTTAGGTCTCATGTTTTGATTAGTCGATTAATATACTATTATAAAAGTTTTCTTTGGTGTGAAACATCAATTCAGGTAAATTGTATTGCAAAATATAAAATCAGTTTTCTCACTGGACAAACATTTGGAAAAAGTGAATATGTTTTTCCAGTTGTCTCTAGAGTATCTAAGCTGTGAATTAGATGAGCAGTGATACGCAGAACTGAAAAGACATTTCTTTTATACCTTGTTCATGTTTATGAAAATACACATAGAAGTTTATTTTAGTAGTTTTTAATAAGAAGAACTTATATCAAGAATAATGGAAAAAATGCTATATTGTCCAGCTACAATTGTAAGTTAAGGTTTGTACTTTGGAATTTAATTTATAATCATTTTAGAAGATCTAGTACAGCTTGTGACTTGTTTAAAGTCATGATGAAGTTTTGTTGTGTCACAGATACATAATCATAAATTAAGTGAAGTTTACAGTTGTTAGAGCTCAGTACTTGTGCCAGTCACTATGGGGCTGGTGTAATAATAGCAACAGTAATATATGCATGATTACTCAGTACCTCGGAGTCCACCCAACATCACAAAGACAAGTCAACATTATCGGGTGGCAGTACATCTGAGAGAGCTATTATGATTGATTAATCACTGAAGTGTCACACGGAGCTAATTTAGATAGCTTAATTAATATAAGATTAATTGCTTTCAAACACTCCACTCAAGGTTAAAGTGTTGTTTAATAATGTAGGTATGTCTGCATCAGGTTTCATTTCCCCTTACTCAAAGCTGTCTTTTAGGTTCAGTTCTAAAGTTAACTATTAGATGTCACACATTCAGCTCAAATAATGCAGCGTGACACAAGAGGGTTTATCTTTTAATAAAACTGAGACTCGCCTTGTGCAATATAAAAACATAGAATGCACTTTGGCTCCAGAGAGTTCACTCCAAAGTTTCCTAATAATTAAAGGCCTTGTGCTCATTTTTAATACACAAAACTTTTGCATCCGTTAGGGCTGAAGTAGATAAAAACAATTCCTGATCAACTAAATAACATCTCTGTTGATTGATTGGTTGACTAAATATGGGGTGTGGCTAAAGTTCTACATTTGTGCACTTTATGATCATATATTAGACCTAATTTGCATTCCAGAGACACATGTGTTCATACTAAAAACAGTTATTTTTACAGAAAATTACAACAACAACAAAAAAAGTTATTTAAAAGCGAAGAAACATGAAACTTTCAAAATGTTGCTTCTATTTAATATCAAATTGTATAATCTAAATGAAAAAAAAAAATAATAATAATAATCCTAACCCCCAATAAAGTCCACTAATACAATTTGTACCAACTAGGTCTCCATTGACTGATTAATCAACTAAATCGACGACTACATCCACCCTACTGCCTGTACAGATATATAATATTGTTAGTAAAAATGTGTACAGTCTGTGTTCCCTGAACACCAGGCAGGGTCTGTTTTTATGTCTTAGTATGAGTTAGCTCTTGTTAGAATACTGACATGGCTCAACATTGGGTTCTGAAAGTTCCTGTGAAGTGCTTCTAAGCACATTGTGGTGAAAAAGCTCAGAATATATTAGGAAAGTGAGCAAAAAAGTGGACTGCTGTAAAGCTTAAACCAATGTTTCTCAAAGTGTGGTACTTGTACCACTGGTGGTACCTGAGTTTCTTGGGCACTTCTTGATTTGTTTATTGAGTGACTGCGTGTAGTTCACGCAGTCACTATTTGTTCTTGTGTTTTTTATTATTATTATTATTCCAACATCCCTTTTTTTCCCGTTTTTCGGTTCGTTTCAACTCTTCGATACTTTCACCGATTTCAACACTTTATACCTCGTTCTGTTCACGTTTTCTAACTTATTATTGCTATTACTTTTGACATTCATGCCTTTTGTATTTTTTTCACAATTTCAACCTGAAAATGAAATTTTGATACTTTTTCCAAAAAACACTTAGTCATTTTCAGCAGTTATAAGCAGTTACTACCAGTTCACCCATACACACATTAAACATGTTCCACATTTCAAGCCTTTCCACAATTTTACACACATTTCCACAACTTCAGTAACTATTTCAACAATCTTCAACCATTTCAACGTTCTTCAACATTTCAAATCTTCAACCATTTAACATTCTTCAACCATTTCAACGTTTTTCAACGTTCTTCAACCATTTCAACGTTCTTAACCATTTCAACGTTCTTCAACCATTTCAACGTTCTTCAACCATTTCAACAATCTTCAACCATTTCAACGTTCTTCAACCATTTCAGTGTTCTTCAACGTTCTTCAACCATTTCAACATTCTTCAACCATTTCAACAATCTTCAACCATTTCAACAATCTTCAACCATTTCAACAATCTTCAACCATTTCAACGTTCTTCAACCATTTCAACATTCTTCAACCATTTCAACATTCTTCAACCATTTCAACAAGCTTCAACCATTTCAACAAGCTTCAACCATTTCAAAATTTTTCAACCATTTCAACGTTCTTCAACTATTTCACAACTCTTCAACCATTTCAGTACTCTTCAACAAGTTCGGTGCTTTTCAACAACTTTCACAATCTTTTGCAGTATTTTTTCACGTTTCGCAGTCACTCGCAATGGCTTCAGCCATTGCACAGTTTCTAGTTTCATTTAGTACTTTTTATTCACATTTTTGAGCTTCTTTGAGCTATGTCTTAGTTAATACTACTGTTGTAATGTCATAGTCCTACTCAAGACCTAAATATGCCCTAATTTAAACCTGGAATAGTTTGATTACAGAACTAATTTAGATGTAGGTGGTACTTGGGAAATTAAAAATGTTCACGAACTTAAACTAAATAGTTGTGTTTATTTATGTTTTCAATACTGGAAAATAGGATACACTATCTTTAATGTCACTTTAGTAGCTAGTCTATGATTTGATAGGGTAAACAATTAAATAATTTGTTAGATTTTTCATTCTACCTGTGTTTAGACCTGTTGCAGAAAGCAGGATTCTCCAGGTAGTAGATCTTGCTTTATCAGCCTTTTTAAAATAACCCCTCACCTGCTAAAACATTACATCAGAGACTGTATTTATGCAATGGGTCAATGTAAGTTCATTGTCTGTTTGTTTGGCCTCGACCTCAGCTAATGCATTAATAAAGTTTTGACTCTCACTCCTGCTCTTGTGTGATAAATGTATTTGATGATGAGTAAGCTAAATGGACTGTCGCACTCACAACAGTGGACAGGTCCCATAGACGAGTCACCTCTGTGCTGCTTTTTGAATACAGACATCTGCAAAGTGCTCAATACAACTGACCTAATCACTGCATAACAGAGGAACTCGTCTAAAAGCTTTCCTTCTGGGCTTTGGCTGCACAAATATGACTTGTGTGTGTGTAATGTACAATTCAAAAATGTGGCCAAAAGGCTTGTTGCTCAGTGCACTTTGTTAATGGTTTGTCTATAGGAAGCACATTGGCTCTTCATTAGCTTGGCTTCAGTAAGATTGTTCAAGATGTATAGAAGTATGCAAAATACTGTACTTTTCTATAATAGTTTAGAAAAAATGGCTTAAGTGTTTTAAATAAAATAATAAAAAAATAGACTACCAAGAAAACCACAATTATAATTTCTCCAATACAGTAGTTTTCATGGCTTTAGCTGGGTGATTGGGGAAAAAATTATATCACATATTTTCTCCCTTGTTTTTGGGTCAGTTATTTTAGACAAACTTTAGGCAATGATTTCAAGAACAGAAATACAAAGAACAGGATTGATCCAGATCCATTGGGTCAGTGGTTCCAAAAGCTTGGACAAAATAAAAATTATACTATGTTGTGGTGCTCTGGTGTGCGGCCGGTCATGCTCATTCCTGATTGGTTGGTCACATGCTGAATCGTGATTGTTTTATTAGGACTGGAGTGGTACAGCAGTGATACATAACTCACTCTTTACTCTGTTATCATCGGATCAATTTATTTATTTATTTGATAGGGACAGTACATATTAATGAAACATGTAGAATACACATGTAAATATGTAAGATTAAAAACTAAGCAAAGATGCTAATTTCCATCTGTTGTCCTAGCAGTACACAAAATCATTACAATACAAAAAACAAAACAGAGCAATAATAGAATAAAATGCTCACAAACTTGATTTCTTTCAGCACAGTTTAAGGCAGTTAAATGTGGACAGGATGGATATTCTTATTGACAGAGCAGGTATTCTAATAATGAATTCCTTTGACAGAGAGCACAGTTTGTCAAATGTAGTGCGTCTGTGTGGTACTGACAGTCTCCTCGAGCGTGCCCTAGTACCCATCCCACTCACAAACTTTGGTTGATGAAGTCCTTTAGTGGAGGAGGAGCAGTCATGTAGAACTTGAATATAAAACATGAATTTTAAAACTTATAAAATTATCAAAATAATTAAAATGCTTATCTAAAAAATACAGTGGTGAAATTATTTTTTTTTTTATCAAAAAATTTGACAGCCTTTTAAAAAGAGATTCTATAGGTTAAGTGTTATACCTGCAGCAAGTGACCAGGAAGTTATACAGTACTCGATATGTGAAAAAATCATGCATGTAAAAACATACGCGCAGCATTAAGAGTCATAAAAGGTCTTATGTGTCTAAAATTCTGAACATTCAAATTTACAGTGTGTGTCAGGTTTTTTACGTGTTTTTTAAAAGTTAAATTTGGACCCAGAGTCAAGCCGAGGTATTTAACTCCTTTACTAGACTGAGTTCCTCACCATTAAGAAAACATTGGAGTGCTGAAGTTCAGAAGGACGTTTACTGAACATCATGCAACTGTTTTTTGCATTAAGTTGTAACATGAGGCCTTGACCAGTTTGTATGATGGTCATTGCAGATGTTAAAATTGTTGAACAATGACAGAGGCACCTATGGCAGGAATAGGCTGCCTCAGAGACATTCAAACCCTGAAAGCGCAGACCCTGTGCACCGGGAACAGGATTACTGTACACCTTTGATTTGAATGAAGGCATAAGAATTACTGTAATTCACGATAACGTAGCCTTCTCCATTACATTGTTAAGTGGGTGCCTATACCTCGCACTCCATAGGAAAGCTACATAGCCTTGACTTCAGAAACTCAATGTACTTACATGGGAGCACAGTGGAAGTTTAATTATTTTTTTTTTTCAGGGTCAGAACGAGTGCGGCGCACTTGTGCCTCATACTGACCAATCGCCACTGATTGGCTTTACCGACAGATACTGACCAGAATGCCTCATAATGTGTGAAAATGCATTTCCGTAAAGTTGTTGGTATTTGCACAAAAATACTAGGTACATTACATTACATGATCCATTTTCTGAAGTTTTTTTGCAAAGTATTGAAATCAGTATTGAAACAAAAAAAAAACAAAAAACGAATCAGTGCATAGCTACACTTTTATGCCTTATGCTTATATGTCAGATTACATTTGTCAATTGCTCAATTATTTGTTCTGCTAAATCGTCAACTTCTTAAATCCACCATTTAAAGCTATACAAGTTGTAAGGAAGAGCTTGTGTCAATAAATGTCAGGGCTTTTGATGCTGTGATCATCGCCCCGTTAAAGTTGAGCCGACAAATGGGAGAAAACCACATGATGCAATAGCGTGAAAACACCCTCAAAGTTAACACACCGCATTTCTATTTGAAAAGGTTGTCTATGAAGGAAAGTCTATGAAGGAAATGACGATCAAATTTTGTATTGTATTTGTATTGTATTTTTTCCAAACAACCAAAACATTAATCTGTGTTTTTATGAGGCTAAAGTTGAAAATTGACTGAGAGAAGGAAAATGTCTTGCCCAAGGAGGTATTTATAGGATCCACCAAACAGCTAGTTAATAGCTGACTGGCTTTACGTACATTCAACATTCATTGGAGGTTTATTGAAAAAAAGTTTTCTGTCTGAGTGGCAACAGTGGGATAAGAACACCTTAAAAAATGTGTTTCTTGACTGTTGTTGGCCTACTTTTTTTCTGAGGAGCTTTTGTTTTGCAGAATTTAATTAAAAGTGCTTTGAGGACAGTGCAGATTTAGCTACCTTGTTTAAAAAGCAGTTGGAGGTTTAGAACATTTTTATTATTAATAATTCACTCATCAAACTGGCTAAGACATCTTATTTAGCATAGATAGATAATGAGTTGATGTTGTGATGTCAACTGCATGACCTCTATTGCTTCCCTCGCATTTGAAGTGTAAATATTGTCTGGAACTTGTCTTGCTCATATTCAGTCCACTAATACATATATATTTGTGTTCCAGTGGGACGCAATCACAGAAATGGATGAGCAGAATCGACCAATCCACACGTTCCAGGTGTGTCATGTGATGGAGCCCAATCAGAACAACTGGCTCCGGTCGGGATGGATCAGACGGCAGGCAGCACAAAGGGTTCGCTCCTCCACAGATCAATAATATCGGCATGTGTTCCAATAATCTATATACTGTATATTTGCACTTCTAAGCCTGTGCGTGTGCTACTTTAGGTTATGTGGAGCTGCGTTTCACTCTGAGAGACTGTAACTCCATTCCCTGGGTGTCTGGCACATGTAAAGAAACCTTCAACTTGTTCTACCTGCAGTCCGAGGAGCCGCTGCCCTCCACCACGCGCTTCCGACCAACGGACTATGCCAAGGTCAGATGTACTCACATTTTAAATCAAAATCTGGTCTGACTCCTGAGAGCATACCTTATATACTAGAATAAAGTTATCTGAGTCTTGCACCTATTATATTTGTCCAATAATTGAAAAAAAAAACAGTAATATGACTCTGACATTACATAAATCTATTTTGGTTTAAAGGAAAGCTGTTGTCTTTCAATGAATTTAATTCTACTTCTTTTCGCTTAAAGGCACTGCACTCGATTTTTAAAGTGAAGCTCACCCGCTAAACTGCTCCCACAAACACAGTTCAAATTCAGCAAATGCACTGAAAAGCATTGGTAAAAGGGCAAAGGTAGGGCTTAGAGAGGAGAAAAGCAGTGTGATTAGTCACATAGAGTCTAGAAATGACACTGGCCTTTGGAGTGAGACACTGTCAGTTTGTGACTATTTTGACCTAATACTTTCTCATTACCATAAATGACTCAGAACAGTAGGCAAAGCTATTTAAGCACTATATACACAATTTAACAACCAAAGAAGTTGTTCTAGGGTTTATCTTCACTTTAATCTAAGAAAAAGAACAAAAATTAGCTTTACCCTAGAATAGGTAAATATTCAAAGTATCTATTCAGGTAAAAATGAGTTCAAGAGTCTCCCATCTATGGCTAATAATAGCGTTTTGTTCCTTACATCGAGGAAGTTGTTTATATTGTTAGCATTAATTGTGCAACATGGCTCAACTCACTTTAAATTGTTCTGTTTGCTTATGTTTTTAAGATGGCAAATTAGGTTCAAGCTTTTACAATTGCTTGGTTATAGCTTTCAATTTATACTGTGCAAATATAATATAGCTTCATTACAGACCAAAAGTTTGGACACACCTTCTCATGCAGGCTTTTTTTTATTTTTTATTTTCATGACTATGAACATTGTAGATTCACATGGAAGGCATCCAAACTATGACTTAACACATGTGGGAGTACAGTACATAGCCAAAAAGTGTGAAACAACTGAACATGTCATATTTCTAGGTTCTTCAATGAAGCCACCTTTTGCTTGATTACTGCTTTGCACACTCTTGGCATTCTCTTGATGAGCTTCAAGAGGTAGTCACCTGAAATGCTCTTCCAACAGTCTTGAAGGAGTTCCCATAGATGCTCAGCACTTGTTGGCTCTTTTGTCTTCACTCTGCGGTCCAGTTCACCCTAAACCATCTCGATTAGGTTCAGTTCTGGTGACTGTGGAAGCCAGTTCATCTGGCGCAGCACCTCATCACACTACTTCTGGTCATTCATGGTTTGGATGCCTTCAGTGTGAATCTACAAGGTTCATAGTCATGAAAATAAAGAAGACTCTTTGAATGAGAAAGTGTGTCCAAACTTTTGGTCTGTGCTGTATTTGACCATGAAGCTGATCTTTCAACTTTTTTTCAACCACTTAGTACATATTTGGCATTCAGAATTCTCTGCACATTTGATAATCTAATTTTGAACTTAAACTCAAGTCAAAGAAGGACAAAAATGTAACAATACCTTAGGCAACAATGTTTGTTATCTGTTTACATATGATATTGCTTACTGATGCAATAAAGAAATGCTCTCAAATAAATGTCTGATCGTACCAGAGTTTGAGAACCTGCATGAAGTTGACAACATGTTCCAACATACTGCTAATTAAACTGGACAAATGTGTATTAAATATTCAAAAAGTATTCAGCTTGAATTTCTGAATAATACATTAAAGTCAAACAACCACACTGGCTGTCATCATTATACCAAACAAAACACTGAATGTTGTTTTTCAGGTGGACACTATAGCTGCTGATGAGAGCTTCACACAGACAGATCTTGGAGACAGAGTTCTCCGCCTCAACACTGAAGTCCGCGAGGTTGGGCCCATCACAAGAAAAGGATTCTACCTGGCCTTTCAAGATGTTGGTGCTTGCATCGCACTTGTGTCTGTCAAAGTAAGAAATCCTGTTCAGTGATTTCAGACTGTACAAGGGCTATAAAATCACAACCACAATAACAACTACTAGCTGCATATTAAAATACAAAGCAAACTAAATACAAAGCAAACTAAATATCTCATCTTGACTAATCCTCGTTTAGACATCTACAAACCTCTACATAAAAGTTTTTTAATGACAATGACATAGGTATAAGAATTTGTTTACTTGCATATTTTTAATTGAGGGTAGAGATGCACATTTTTTTCTTCTTGAAGTTAACCTGTTAGAAAAGGGATCATTGTGTTATGCAACTGTAATTAACTTTGTGCGCAAATAACATCATAACAATTATAGAGGCCGATTATTTGTTTATTAACACGGGAGATGCGAGTTCACCTGGTATGTAGAAAAAGCTGCTGCTGATTGACCAAGCTGTCAACTTGAGCCAGCACTGTTGTCCACCATACAGAGTTTAATACTGTGCGAAAACAAAAGTTATGCTGATAATTCAACATTTGTGAATGGAATTCAGGTGAGTGAAAAACAGCAAGAAAAACACTGTTCCAAACATTATGCTTTTCATCAGTCAGTAAAAAGTCTAAATGTCGTCCCATTATGGGCATGAATCAATATGGGATCGATACCAGATCCAGCAATCTTTTATGGATCAGCACTGATATTTGATCCCCGTATAGGTGCATCACAAAGTGAGAGGTCTGCATCCACTGGTCTGTCTGTAAAAGCATGTGGATTGAAGCAGAACTGATTGTTTTGATGAAAGTTTTATTGTATTCATGTTCAGGAAAACTATTTTGAAAGCCATCTTTACTTGTTATTGATAATACAATCATTCAGTTAGTTAGTTCAGCCTTCTATCAAATGTAAAGTACATGTGTTTCAAATGGGCATTTACAGACAAATCCTTTTAAAACTATTAAAACATACTTAAAAACAATATTTAAGAAATACAATGGAAGCCAGATTTCCTGAACTTAAGTACTGTCTCTTACTCTGCAGGTCTTCTATAAGCGCTGCCCTTCCACTATGAGAAATCTGGCAGAGTTTCCAGACACAGTGCCTCACATGGACTCGTCGTCTCTAGTGGAGGTGAGAGGGCCTGTGTGGAGAACGCTGAGGAGCGCGACACTCCCAAACTCTACTGTGGAGCAGACGGGGACTGGCTGGTTCCTCTAGGCCGCTGTGTCTGCAGTATCGGACATGAAGAGATTGATGGACACTGCCAGGGTGAGTGCTTGGTTTGTAAAATCCAAAAAGTAGAAGAATGACAGTTTGATATCAAAACACAGATGATCATGGACAAACCATCATATGAGACTTCTACGCAAGTTTGTCTGAGCTAGCTAGACTTCTATTGAAACTATAATGAATCACACTGAAATGTTTGAGGAAATATCAAATTTCAAATTACTCCAGGAGGTTTTGCCATTTTTTTTAAAGCAACTCCCTAGTCAGAATAACTACAACTTTAGGAAGAGTGTAGCACCTTGTCAGGTATGACTTTAATTTATAGCTTCAATCATTACATAGTTGTAAGCAGAAAAAACATTTAGAGGACCAGCAGACTTCTTTTGGGTGCCCTAGTTACTCTCTACTAGCCAGGCTAGTGCCACCTAGATCCTCCGCTCCATTTCATTTCACTTCAGCAACTAGGTCAGGAATTTCAGAGTTTGTTGGTGCTTGAATCAAGCTTGCGAAACGATCAACCAATCAGCAAACAGCATCAAATCCAAGCTTCTGTTTGTAGTTCCACAAGTTTGCCGTTAAATACTTACAATTTGATAATGTACCTTTAATCCGTACATTTGTATCACAGAAACCATAGACATGTCTATCACACGTTCACACGCAGCTATGTAAACATCTGCAAAAAAACAAATATACTCATACTCTGTTTAGTAAAAATAAGAATTAGGAATAATCAGATCAGCATAAGAGATAACAGATTTAAAAGTCTATATATTAGAGAAATTTAAAAAAAATTGTCCGACCATCTAGCCTGGGTTTGAATATAGAAAGACTGACAGAGACACCACTGAACCCCTCACTTGCTTGGAAGGAAGCTTGTGTGTTTATTCTCCTGAAAATATATTTAGTTTTTACAATTATTTGTCTTAAATATGCATCATTTGAGTGAAAGTTCAGTTTCACCTTGTTTTCTGTTCCCAGTGGGTAAGTATCCTGACCCGACTGCTCTCACTGACTGCTTCTCTTTCCTCGTGCTTTTTCTAAGTTGCAGAAAGTAAGCAGCTATATTCGCACAGCTTATTTCATGTGTGACATTTCTTTTCTGCTTTTGTGTGTGCAATTAGGCTTACATAACAGAAAAATCAAATCGAAAATTAAGATCAGTCAATAAATAAACATGTAGATCTATTTTTTCACAGATTATTCATGCCTATGAGTAAATTTTGGTGTGTGAACGAGGAATAAGGCTCTACTTCATTTTGAACGTTTTTCTCTTATTTGCAACATAAGAAGTTGAAAATAGCCCATGTCATAAAATTAAAGAAGCTACATCCAAAATGAAAATGAAGAGATCAAGTAGCTTATACCCTCTGGATGATTAGTATGGTACTGTCAAGAAAGCACTGTTGGAAGCAGTACTTGTCAGTTTTGGCTGCGACTTTTGTTTCAGTTTGTTTCTCTGGCCTTGGCTACAGCGCAAGGGGTTTGCTTACAATAAAATGCCAAATATATTCATTTACCAACATTGTGAGAGCTCCGAGGCAGATATTAATGGAAACAAACCGGGACAATAGGATAAAAGAGAGAAATGGAGAAGGATTGTGAATCTCTGAGGGCCTTCCTCATTCATCTGTAAAGTCTTTCATTTACAGAGCTGCTTCTCACCCTTTTAAACAAGCAGGCTGCATTGTCTTCATACACACTCTCCCGTCTTTCTCTGAACAAAAACTGCACTGCATTTTATATGGACTGTAGCAACAAATAATGTGTGTGCATCTTTTTTATCCTCACGGCTATTTGGTGTATGTTTGTACACCTAACACTTAAAGGCTATGTAACTCTTCTTGTGGGTGGATATGCATACGCTTGTCTGAGATGTTGTGGGAGTACAGTACCTACTATCAAAATATCATACTTTTTATTCTAGTTCAGCAAGATTAATCACAATTGAAGCAAAAATCTATCTGAAAATTAGATCTGTATAATCATGCTTCAGAAGACATTCATTTCCTTTGATAGTTAGTCAATTCATTGGGTTATTTTACATTCTTTCTGCAAATATTTTATTTCTAATTTAACCCGTTTAGCCCTTTTACCTTACCAAAACTATCAGGCGTGCAATGGTGCATGGTCCAACTACAGCTGGGCAATATTGACAACAATGAATATTGCGATAATTTTTGACAGACCCCGATAACGATAATTTGACAATATTAACAGTCCAATATAAACATGTTAAAATCTGTTAGTAGGCTACACTGGAAAAACGACAACCTTAACTGTGCCAATAATCTTAAAATTGATTAGTAGTAGTGTTTATTGTGATTTGATCAGGTTTTGACTTTCATAAGTAGAGATTTGCAAGTTGAACAAGTAGATTTTGCTGATTTCAAAAACAGAATCATTTATTTTTCTTTTCATATTCAATTAGTGTATTTTTCTTTTTTTTTTATGTAAATTAGATTTTTTATGCATGTTCCATTTGCAATCTTAGTTCAAGCCAATGAAAATCTATATCTTTAGATCTATAAATAGTATTTATAGATCTAAAGATATAGATATTTATTAAATACGAATCATTAGTATTTGCTTTTTGTAGCATGTTTTTACTGCATGATATACTTGATATTCAATTTTTGCGTATCTTAAAAGCAACATTCACAATATAATCTAAAATTTGATATATTGCACAGCTCTAAGTGCCAACTCAACCCCGTTTTGATAACGCGGCCGTGTGATGTCAGAAACTATTTTTTCGCTTCTTAAACTTTCATTGTTTGTGACAAATATCATTGTCAACACTATTTCACCACTTTTTTTTGTTTGTTTATTTTTTTTTTTTTACAAAGAGATGAAACTAATTGATGGCGTGCTGAAGCCACATCTAATATTTAGCCTTGACTCGTTGAGATATATTTGAACATACTGTACATATTTAAGAGCTGTTTACTCTCCCACCTGCTATATATTTTACTTTCATAACATCACACATCATTTCTTTTGAGGAACATCTCAGACCATTTTCTTTCAAACTGTTTCAATAATATGCAAAGCTGTATCACACATATGACTTTTTCACAATGCATCCCTTATAATTAGTTGCATCAGCATTACTAAATATGTCCCAATGTCAGAAGAATGGATTAAGAAAAAGTTTAAAGCAACTGTTGAGCCACTGTGAATAGTCTTTGGCCTGGTTCCTCAATTAGACTGTGCCGACAGACTGGGGGCTAGCTGGCTAATTGCCTTCATTTGTTAGTTTCACTGCTAATTTAGCTTGCATCTCGTCTTTGTGAAAAGTCCTCCAACCTTTTCTTTTTCCATTTGCAAAGCCTCAGACATACTCAGGTAATTAAGGCAGGTGCTAAATCGAGCAACGCTGCTTGATTACAAAGCTAGTTCAGCCAGTGTTACGGACGACATTGTGTTGAATTAGCAGTCTCAGTTCTTTGGGGTGAATTCATGTTCTCCTGTGGTGGTGTGGTTAGTCAAGCTATTACAAGCAGCAGCCATTAGCAAAGATGACGTGTAAGACAGCCAGTAAAAACGCCTTCACTTCTTCCCTTTTTTTTTGTTTGTAGTCCTCTTTTATTTATCTATTCTCTTTGGCTTTTTCTGTCATCTGCCTGAACTATGTGGTTGAACAACAGAAAAGCCTGTCAGGAGGCATTACTGGAAAGCTGGCAGCTCTTTGCACACAAACGTCCTACATCTCCACTGCCCCGACACCACTTTCTTGCTCTGTAGTTGCTTGGATTCCTTTTACAGTTGATGCAACAGTGTCAATGGGATGGCGGCGGTGTCTTCATTGAACGGGTCAGTAAGCTGTACAGCGCTGACCCAGTTAACACCTGAAAAATGCAGCCTGAACGGTCTATTGTGGCATGTTTACTCACAGAAGTGCATACTTTGGAACTACAAAGACAGGTGGAGAAAAAGAATAGCCCTGAAACGCATAAATGCAGTAACCTAGTGTATGTATGTATGTGTATTGTGACTAGAGCTGTAGCCTTTGTGTAGTCTATTGTTGTCTTAATCAACCAAGATTGGATTAGCCTACTAAATCTTTTGTTGATTTTTATGGAACAGCAAGAAAAAATAGTCTGTTTGCTGAATCTAGCTTTTAACACATTACTTTTCTGTATAAATCATTTTATCTGGGCAGTCTTTTTCTCATAGGTTGGATCACATTCATTGTCAGATCAAACAGATATTTTTTTCCTTTTAAAGTTTCGGCCATGCCTCATTTTTGGTGACTAATTGATTGACAAGACATGTCTTTAGTCGACCAAGTATTGCTTTGGTTGACCACAGCCCCATTTGTGACTCAGAAACAATAGTTCAATATATTATCCATTTAGCCCTACAATTATGATAAAGCACGTCATAAAAGCATGACTTTAGTGCCATTTACTTTAATTACTTTATTACAATACAATTAATTTTGAGGCTTAAAGACAGTATGTTTTACAATGCTTTCCATTTGATTTATTTGCTGTTGAAATAGAACCAATTTACATCCATTAGTGACCCTTGAAGACAGTTGATTATTTTGCATGTATTATGTGTTCTCTAGTTTCTATTCGGAGTATATGTACTGTATTTTTAAGGGTCTGTTTGTCTGTTTGTAGGTCTAAAATATCCAAATGATTATTCCTCTGCTAATCCCCCTTTTAATATATTTTTCTTATTGTGCGCGTGCCATTGTGAATTATGATTCGTGTCTTGGTGCAGGTCTGTGCCGTCACGTTTTGGTCGTTAGCAACAGTTACTCAGCACAGAAAACATTTCAGTTAAATTGTTACATTGGCATTTAGAACGATGAAAATATGTAATTGGTAATACAGCCAGTCTCCCAGGAGATAGATTCACTGACAATTAACTGAGATTGATTGCTCAACGTGCTGCATTAGGAATCAGATATCTGACGCTGGACTCTTGCATGACTTCTCTTTTATATTTGTAATAAAGAAATTCACCCAAACATGCAAAAATATTCTTCCCACAACAATACTTTGGAATGCTGTTGAATGTTTTCTTATCCTTGCATTGATCGGGCGATATCACGTACTTGCATTGAAATATTCAGTCAGACAACCAAAATGAAAACAGCATAACAGATTCAAGTTGAACTTTCTTTTGGCTACAGCAGCAGTTTATGTGAATGGGAAAACGCAGATAGCACTTTTCCAGCTGCCTGTGTCGACTCCTCTATTGAGTTCAGAAAAGTCAAGATGTTCTTTCAGCGTAATCCTCCAAAGGTGATTTGATCTCATTTACTACGGGTTAGAAAAGCTTCCATCAACAGCGCAACACATCAGGGCGGCGTAATGAATGATTTACAACATTAATTCAAGTTTTAATCGATATTTTTCCATAGGACTTGCTTTGGCTTATGCGGCTGATGATGGAGTTGCAGTAAGTTTGGGTTTGAACTTTGGATGACTTCTGCTTTCTCCTCGTTTTCATTTTGGAACACTGCTTCAAAGGGTAGTGTGATCAAAGCTGTCTGAGAGAGGCAGCATGGGGAACGAGCGAGAGGGGGGAAGAGAGAGAGAGAGAGAGAGAGAGAGAGAGAGAGAGAGAGAGAGAGAGGAAACCCCAACGCTCCCAAATATATTCCAACATGTCCATCTCTCCCCTCTCAGCTGCCTAAACAAAGAACGGCATCAGCGCTTATCAAACCATGCTTTCCAGCCCAATAGCACTGTGCCAGACGGTTTTGACGGCTCAATCCAGCGCTTTATTATTCCATTTCTCTCATCCAGTGTCAGCCACAAGAGGGTTAAGGCGGGAGATGGCGCCGTTATATCATGACCTAGATAAGGCAACATCACACAGTCATCATGCTTTTTGTTCATTTTCGTCACCCGAATGTATTTAAAAAGAAGACGCAGTGTGGAGTGAGTGGGAGGCAAATAGAGATGTCATTGAGTATGGTTTTATTTGAACTGAAGCAACACAGCAAAATGGAAGCAGTGCTTTGCAACAAGTGCTTTAAGCAATGTAGTCAGATCTTTCAAATCAGGTTTGGTCTTCTGGGGAGGCCAGTGCAGATCTGCCTCCTATGATTGCATATTGATCTGGAAGGAGCCGCTCCTGATGCAACCTTCTTCATTTATCTTGGCTTGGAACCGAGACACTAAGTACATGGCTCGTGGCTGGATTAAAGTATAGTTGTTAACCTGAAATATTAATGTTGCGCTCAGTGTCTTTGCTTTCAAAAACTAAAAAGAGTCTTATCCACCGAGTATCGAGAATTCTGTACAAAATACATTTAAAAAGAACAAGTTTTCTTTCTCATAAAATCCATTGTCATCATTAAAATAGTAATTTTGTCAAATCTATCAAAAATCTATCAATTGTTACTGAAATTTGTCCTGAAACAAAAGCTTTATTCGTTCAGTATTAGTTAAAATAAAGCCCTTGGTTCAGGCCAAACGCTGGAAATAAATGAAGAAAAAAAATTGCAATTATTTTCAATTATTGTGGTATCAATATTGGTAGTGAGAATCTAATATCCCTAGTATTAAAATCAACCATTATAACACAGAAGACATATGATACTTTTTCAGATACCATTAATGAGTAGTATTGAACCATAACATGAGCAGAACATTTAGTGTCGTTCAATGTAAACCTCAATATTGATTTTAAGCAATGTAATAATAGAAACTTGTCAATTGACTTAAAACCGCAAAACTGATGCATCTCTTCATAGTGACATTTCATCAATACCAATAGATTTTCATTTAATTTAATGCTTTTATTCTTTTGTATTGTCAGTTTAACCCTACATTTTTAAAGGTTTTTATTTTATTTATTTATTCGTATACTTTTAGTCCCACTGAATACATGGATATGGAAAAAGTGAAAACTGCTGAAGAGTATTTCAAGTATTTTATTGATTTGTACAAGTATAAATCAATCACAATGTAATTTTTAGTAATCCAATGACAAGGAAACACTATTGTAACAAGACTACACACTCGTTAAAGTAGATTTTCCACTTTGAGACAGTGCTCCTATTCGGATAGACAAGTAAAATATTTCAGTTAGTCGCAAAGTTTTTCTCATAATTTTTCATTTTCACTTGTGTTTTCCTCCTCAGCAGCTCTTTGGCATTTGAAATATTTTTGGAATTCTGAATGTACTAATTTTATGTCCAAAGCCTGCCTATTCTCTGCAAACTCTCCACTAAACCCGAGCATCAGTCATTCTGTGTGAACGTCCTATCTGCATATCAAAGCAGAGAGACCTCAGTAAACACACCGTTTGGCTCCATCTGTTTATGAGAACCTCAACCTCACACACACCTGAGCAATACAAAAAGTAAATAAATAAAAAAACTTAAGAAAAAAACATGTTTTGCAGTAATACATGTATTTTAAAGAGTAAAGAGTAGGCATTTTTCTTTTGCTTTCAGTCAATATTGGCCTCTAGACAAAAATCATCTTGCTTTTCGGACACATCTCTATAATATGAAGAGACGATTATTGTATTTAACTGTCTTCATAAGGAGTACGAGGAGTAATGCACCAGTTCAGTGGGAAATATATTCTGTAATAATCAGTATTTTATCTTTTCATTACCTTGTATGCTACAACACAGTTACATACATCCAGTCAAAGTTTCCCTATAACCGTATACGTATACTTTTCTCACACACATAAACCTCATATTTTCTTCCTTTGCAATCATACCTTTTGCCGTCCTTTCTTCTTTTTCAACTTGTGGCAAACAAAATCAGAGGTAGAATCAAGTCTTGCAAATCTCAAGTAAGTCTCAAGTCCTAAGTCTTTGGTCTAAATCAAGTCCAAGACAGTGGCCCACAAATCCAAATCGAACCTAGCTTTTTTCTTTTAGTTTCAAGTAATAAAAGCCATATAAGGCTTTAATTGTGTTATTTGTAAAGTAGTACCATCTGTTTGTGATATAAAGCACAGTTTTTGTCAGTTTGTGTCATAGCTCTTCTCCAATTTCAAACAGTCTTGTCACTATGACTTAGACTTAGACATTCACTTTTGCCCGAGTTTCAGAGCTGAAATTCAAACCCATGCTTTTCCCAGTTGGAGTTGGGACCTTCCTATCTTGTGAGAGTACATTTATGCAGCAACAAACAGTGTCTTAATGTCATTTCTAGTAGTTGTGATGTCAAATGGGGTTGTGTGCTGTCAAACCAATCACGCTGCTCCTCACCACCCTCAGCTCTTCCTTTCATTCATGTTCTACTGCTTAATCCTGTTAGGGGTGACTGGAGCCCATCCTAGTAACTTTGGGCCTAACTTTGGGGAAACACCCTAAACAGTGGCCAACTCGTCGCAGGGTCCCCCAACCCCCCTCCTTTCAACTTTACCTAATTCTTTTCTAGCAACCAGCATTGTTTGAAATGTGTTAAGGGGTTTTAACTTCTCTTTAATGCAACATTGTTCCATGACGGTGTAGTCCCTCATTCATCCAGGAGTGATCCATAGTAAAGTCTTCAAAGTAGTTATCTGGGCAGTGTTTCCGAAGATCAAGACGTTTCGACTCTCATCCGAAAGTTATTTTCAATCAGATTGAAAAGGACTTTCGGATGAGAGTTGAAACGTCTTGATCTTCGGAAACATTGTCCAGATGACTACTTTGAAGACTTCTACTATAACATTGTTCCATGTTATCAAGTCACATCTCAAATCATCAAAGTTGTGACTCAAGCCTGACTTGAATCCAAGTTCATACCTCTGCATAATGTGTCTCATGTTTTGGCTGTTGTATTGAACTTTCTACACTCAATCAAACTTGGCTTGAAAATACAAACATATATTTGAATATCTTGCTTGAATATGAATGTAGATTAGATATGTGTGCGTACCACTGGATGCTCTCAGACTTTATGATGGAAATTCTATTGTAATTGCTTTCTGGTGCAGATCTGTGCAGCTTATAGCAGGGAGCATCTGAGACTTAAATGAATGTGTGCATTTGTTGCCGTTGGCTGTAGCTCTGCGTAGTTAGAATAATATATCCCAGTGAAGAGGGTGTCTGCAAATGTGACAAATCACTCTGGTCATTATACAAATTAGATAAACACCATTTTGACTATTTTTCATTTGACATTTTATTCAACCTTTGTTGTGTGATATGTTTGCTCCAAGATATCTAAGATTACAGATCACCAAACAATACAGCAACCATATGGGTATGTATTTATTTTATAATGTTAAAAACACTTCCTGGATTTTAGTGGATAGTCTATTATAAGACATGAATGGGACAAACAAATTGTCTTTAAAAATGTGTGTAGTGCCATTAGTACAAAATAACTTCTTTTTCAAATTGTATTTTAAACACGTATTTTTTGTCTTCAAGAGAATAGAGAGCAACTTTGACACTCTGAAGTCATTTTAACTCCGATGACATTTACTGAACTGTGGAATTTCTGTATGTGTCTGGGAATTGCTTTGATTTCTCCACAAAAAATAATAGCCAATTAAAACGTGCAGTATTAAATGTCTCGAAGGGTAAAATTGCCGTGATCTATTCATAGCACAACCAAAAAAAAAAAAAAAAAAGAGTCAAGTTAACCGCTTTATTTCCTGTGGTGTATTGTTTCTGTCGATCATCATCTGTGTGAGGGATGAAAATGCACTAGTACCAAAACTGGAATTGGATATTTGCCTCAGTAGGCTATATGAAATTTTGCTTGATTATGTATCGGTTCTAGAATATGGGTTTTAAGTAGATACAGTATAGATTTTTACTGGCTGGCCAATGCTGACCCATGTTTGAAAAAGTTTTTTTCCAGGTCAAGTTTGTTTTTCCATTTGATCATTCTCACTCAGCTTCCATTTTTTCTCTTCAAATCTTTTTCTTTCACCACTCTTATGAACTGTTTACAAAATACCTTACAATCCTTCAGTTTAAGTTCAAATCTTTTGTAATTTCTCCTAAATTTCAATATTTAACTATCAGCTTACCTATTTTATCATTTTCAGCCAAAGTTAAGTCTTTTTTCTACTCATCTCTGATGTTCAGTCATCAGTACCTAATAATTCTGCACAGACAAAAATGGACATTTTTGTTAAAATACTAGTAAGTTGTATCAAATGCTCAGTTCTTACAGTCAAAAAAGGTTACATCTCATCCAGAAACACTCTCGACTATTTAAAAGGTAAAAAAAAGTGACCACATTAGGGTGAAAACCCAAAAATGTAGGGTGCCTAATAATTCTGCACACACTGTATATATATATATATATATATATATATATATAATATATATATATATATATATATATATATATATATATATATATATATATATATATATATATGCAGAGTGAACAGATAGAATGAAAGGTCACGTCTCACAGAAATAGATAGGTGTAAATGTACTTTTCTACCCAAGGAAACACATGTGCTTATGAACACTGCTTATGAGTTAATGTTTGTAATAATCATAATTGAAAATTGAAATTGCATCCCTAATGAAGTTCACATTCATTCAATACATGTGAATTAAAAAGTTTAATTGCTGTGTTAACCGAAAAACTGGTCTGTTGTTCTCACAAATACAGTATATGAATCTGTATAAGCCAAACCTGGGGGTAAACTGCAGTAATGGCCACACTGCCTCAGGGAGGATGCTGTTGCTGTCTTCTTATTTATTTACCAGCTCCTATAGAGTCTAAAGATGACATGCATGAAGACTGCTGGGCAAAACAGTCTTGGCATTTGGTTGCAGCCAAAGATATGCAGACAGTTTCTTCAGTTGTATTGTAATGTATATGCTTCTGGCAAAATTCTTCATTTGTTGGGTTCAATTGGTTCATACTTGGATTTCTTTGTTTAAAGAAAGACAATTAGCATGGAGTTGAACACAAGACTGTGCATTTGTATTGTCTACCTTGCAGCACGAGCTATGTGTACGTTTAAAGATTTATATTGTGGCGTGAAAATTCTTTACTGAATTGTTCAGAGTTCATTTAATAACTCACATCTATAAACACATTACTTGAATAAGAGGTTATAATGACAAAAACAATTTGCCTGTTACAGTAATATATAAAATGCCAACTTTTCCATTATTCTCCTCTGAATTCTGATTTGCATGTCTGTTAGAACATTTGAAATTATTACCACAACTTAGTGCTCTGTAAAGTATTTTTACAGAAATTACTTGCAATAAAATCAATTTCTAATTCAAATTATTCCACACCAACTTGTCCACAGCTGCTGCATGAGCTGCATGAAAATAAAGCAATAAGTAGTGAATTTTCTGATAAAAGAAGTGCAGAAAAGAAATGTTGAACGCAGGGCAAAAAATAAATAAATATTGGCACAAATGAATGAAAGAGTGAGAATTACGTGTCTCCGTAATAAGAAAGATAAGAAAAGAAGAGGTTTGACAGTAGAGACAGTTCTGCAATATGAGGTTAGGTGGAACCGGGTTAATAGAAAATCTTCTGCATTGAGATAACAGCGAAAATAAAAATACACAAACTTATCACATGTACTGAAAGGTATTAATATGGGCACAATCCTGCTAAACCCATAAGAAATTGTGTAGTTTAACAGCGGCATGAATGTAAACTTCAAAATTTTGTCTTCAACTATTCTTTTACTGGGGAAACCTGGCTGTTATTTCAAATGGGACTGCTGATATTCTACATTTAGCCTCCTGCCGATAATCTTTTTAGCAGTTCCGATATTAGAATTTTAAAACCCATTGAAAGGCTCACAAGATCAATGATACACTGTTCACTGAAGTAAAATGCAAAATATAATTATCTGGAGGAAAAAAATGGGGCATGACTCTATTGTATATGCATAATTAGATTCATATTGTCAACTTCTTTTTCAATGAGAAATTCTTAAACTTCATTGCCTGTTTTGCATTCCAGGGTCTATTTCTTATTTTTACCTCTTTAACAGAAGCTGTATCTCAGCTCTGAGGAAGTGTTATTGAAAGTTTTGCTTGAATAATAATGAGCAGTGGCAGTCAAAATGAAAAGAGCTTTTGTTTATATAGAGACATTTTCATATTTTTTTCATAATTTACTTAAATGTTTTACTGAATCTGATGGTAATTAGAAAACTGTGCTCTTTATAAACTATGCAGACCCCACAAGGTTTACTTTGTGTAAATAGGATACTAACATATGCTATTTTTCTTCTTTTTTGTATCTTGTCTGCAGCCTGTAAGCCTGGATTCTTCAAGGCATTTGCTGGAAACACAAAATGTTCCAAGTGTCCTCCTCACAGCTCCAGCCACGACCAGGCCGCTACTGTCTGCCACTGTGACAAGAGCTTCTACCGAGCCCTCAAAGACCCATCCACCATGGCCTGCACAAGTCAGTACGACTCTGCTGTCATCTGGACATGTTTTATTTCACTTTCTGTGTGCCTTTGTCTTCTGGTCTTCTCCATCTGTAATGTTGGGAATGTTCCTCTCCTTTCTGTTTGTTTAATGTGGTAATAGAGGTGTTAAATGTAAATGCATATGCCTACAAGCTTATGCTCCCACATCCTAACTGTGAAAATAACATCTGGTGTGATATCTGTCACGGACAAATTGAGGAGTATCATGCCATGAGCTGAGCACTTGAAGGCTCGCCGCCCACGTTCCACACAAAGCACGCTCTAAAAACTCACAGCTTGTTCCTAGCACTTTTAAACCTGACAGTGGTGAGAATATTTTTCACTTACTGGGAAAGTTTGGACTTTTTCCTGAATACCTTAGTGACTCCAGATTCCTCACTACACAGCTTCCGCACATGGCTAGTATCTAAAGAGTTTGCTTCTAGTGGGCTAGATAGATAGATACAGTAGATACAGTAGATAGATAGATAGATAGATAGATAGATAGATAGATAGATAGATAAAGATAGATAGATAGATAGATAGATAGATAGATAATAGATAGATAGATAGATAGATAGATAGATAGATAGATAGATAGATAGATAGATAGATAGATAGATAGATAGATAGATAATAGATAGATAGATAGATAGATAGATAGATAGATAGTAGAATAGAAGAGTTAATAGTAAACATTGGCCAAAATCATTAAAAAAAAAAATGCAGTCTTAAATGAAGCTCCATCTTTGAAGTATTTGTGGGAAGCACATCTAACTCATGTAGTGTCACATTTGAGTTAAGATTAAATCCAATAGTTTAGCCTCCTTAACATAAAATCTTGAAATTTAATCTTCTTTACCATATTATTTGCCTGGGATCTGGAAGACTACTTTAATAGTAGTCTCTTTGTCAGGTTTTGTATGAGAATACATTTGAATGAACATTCAATCTGGTAGTTTAGATTAAATGTTAAAAGTTCAGGCCTATTTT
Source organism: Mugilogobius chulae (assembly GCA_038363315.1). Lineage (NCBI taxonomy): Eukaryota > Metazoa > Chordata > Actinopteri > Gobiiformes > Gobiidae > Mugilogobius > Mugilogobius chulae. The sequence continues at coordinate 30,544,591 of CM076403.1, forward strand.
GGTGTTTATTGAGGTGTGTTGACACAATTTCAATCCCATACAATTTACCCATACAATTTTCATTCTGATTGGCTTGTAGTTTCAATTTGTTTTTGTTTTTTTTACTGTCGCCATGGATACATGTTGGCAGAGCAGATAAAGTGGATAAACTCGAGTGCTGAAGATTGTGTTTTGTTGTACAACACTGATCCCAATTAAGGCTATTATTAGACTATGATGCCCATGGTAATTATGAGAAATAGGTTTCGAAAGTCTCTTAAGCAACTATGTAATTATATTGTAATTATATGTCCATGATTATCCAGTATTATATGATGTTTATTTAATGGCATTTTAAGATTCCAATGCAAATGCCTTAATTAGTTGTCTCATGTCAACGCAAATATGCAGTCACAAATACAATGAAATTGCAATTTGAATGGGCACACTTAAAGCAAACATTCCTTCTTAAAAACAGCTAAATATCTTACCCTATTCTGCATAAAAACAGCTACTCTGTAAAAACTTGTTTTTATACATGAAAATGATCCTTTAATAGTGTGTTTCTTTTTCAGTCATACTGCGCTCCTGGCAACTGGGAACATACAAGTTCCCAGTTCAATGCATTCCAATGAATCAGCTTGTATAAAGATTATGGATAATGCTAACCTGTTAACGTTATTTACTGTCCATATTTGGAGGTCTGTCCACCCATCAGTTGTTAATCATAATAATCCACATTGGGTCAGATCTTGCACAAGTTAATGCATTGCTTCTTCAAACATTGTGAATATTCTTGTATTATTGTGTGTATTATACAAATACAGAGTGTGTGTTTAAGTCAGTGGCTGCAAAGCAAAACTGATAGATTCTGGTCTTTTGATTTGATTGCTGCAGACTTCGATCGATTTTCAGAGTTTCAATTGATTTTCCATCTCTAATTCTTACCAGTCGAATTTACCAGTTGAGGTGGCAAATATTCCAGACCCCTAGAAAGCACCATTAAAATGCAAACAGAATCTGACTTCTAAAATATAAATCGCAAATTAAATCACAATCACGATTGCAATACTTGACTAAAAAAATTTCATTGGATTTTTTCCCCCAAATTGTGCTGCTTTGCTAGAAGTAAATAAAACATTGTCATCTTGGATTTTTATTATGCTAATAACTTAATGAAACACCCTCATGGTCTGTGAATGTGAAACTCTGCATAACAAACATTTGTTGTTTTAGGACCCCCGTCAGCTCCGAGGAACTTGGTGTCTCTGATAAACGACACAGCCCTGTTCCTTCAGTGGATGCCTCCGCGGGACAGTGGGGAAGGAAAGACCTTGCCTACAATGTCCTGTGCCAGCGCTGTGATACTCCAGACATTGGCATGACCCAGTGTGAACCCTGTGAACCCGACCTGAGGTTCATCCCTAAAGCCCTGGGTCTGACTGGGACGTCTGTGGCTATCCTGGAATATGCAGTACATGCCAACTACACTTTCCACGTGGAGGCGGTGAACGGAGTGTCTGGGCTGGGACTGACTGCGAGATCCCTGGCTAATATCACAGTAAACACACACCAGGCTGGTGAGTACATGACATTTGCCAAAACTGTGCTCCTTAACCCTCTCATGAGTTGCCTGTTTGTGTTTGTCATTTTGTGGTTGTTTTAAGGTGAAAAAGCATTGTTCTGAACACACATAAAATCACAAATTGAAAACAAGAAGCAAGTGTTATTTCATCTTAAATTTACCCATCTTAGTCTCCTTTTTTCCTCTTTCCTTGTTCAGTCCAAAAGTAGTCCAGCTTAGGGCTGCACAATGTATCAAAATCAAATTGAAAACACGATTTCAGTGGATGCAATTAAGAAATCACAATACTCATAATTTCCTTCACAAACAAATTCAAATATCTGCATTTATATATAAAAAAACACACAATATGTTGATTAGATCTGTACCATGTTTTTGCATTCTTATTTTGTTGGTTCATTAACCAACTTTTGTCTGTTCTCCTAAAATGTGAACTCAAAACCATATTCTTTATTTAAAACATAAATTGCAAATTGAATTGAAATAAGAAAAATCACAATTAGATATTGGCCCAAGTCCAGGTTTAATATGGCATTTGTTTGGAGGATCATATTGGAGTTGTAATGGTGTGAAGTACATGTGGGACCTTCAGACTTAAATGAGAAAATATGTGTCATTGTTATGTTGTTTCCCATTATTGCCAGCAGAGCACAACACGTCATGCATAGTTTCTCTGCAAAAGTTAAAATACATAGAAAACCTTTTAATAAAAGCTGAATAAAGCATAGTATGGCAGTTTTGCCTTAATCCTAATGAGATCTTGCTGTTAATACCAAGCACGAATGGTTCCCTTCAAAAGAAAGAACAAGCAGTGGTTGAAATTAATAATAAGCACAAAAGTAATTCTATACCTAATTAAAGTTTACCTTCGTAAATTTCTCAGTAACTACTTTCCCCTTGCATTTTACTGAGATGAATTACTCACTTTTAACAAAAGAGAAAACATTCATGTTTTCTGTTAAAAAGACAGGGTTTTCTTTTGGTAAAAATATGTGAAACTGCAGGAGTACTTTTGAAACATTCATCATGTTAATCTTGCTTGCGTGGGCAAAACAGCCATCTGTAGTGGTGAAAACTCCTATAAACTGCTTTAGAGACTTTGATTCAAATGCTAGAAGACAAATCAAAGCTAAATATTTTTCTATTTCCTTCAAGTGTCATGAAAGTCAGATAACCTTTACCTAAATGTCACAAGTGGGATAATTTGTTTGCTAGATATAAAATGATTGCGGGCATTGTAGGTATTTGTCACTCTGTGTCTTGTTACAAAGAATGTGCGTCATAAGCCCTGTTTATGTTGGTGACATCTTACCTGAAAACAATTAGAAGCAATTAGAGATAAGATAAGATACGATAAGAGGAAGTGGCAATTTGAGATAAAACAGGCCATTTTGACAAACATGGTGAGGGTTAGCCATTGCTTCGACTCACTTTCATTCGACTCCAGCTACTAGGTCAAGTATTGCAGAACAGCCAACGGTTCCCAACAACCATAAAGTACATTCGGCCAATCAGCAAACAGAGATGATGTGTTGGCCAGAACCTACCTAAGTTGAGATGGCACGCTGTGTTCTCCTGCAATGTCAGATGGTTTCTATGAAATGAAATAAAACCGTCTGAAGCATCAGGCTATGGAAGAGTGACCACCTGTGTCGCTTTTGGGTCATTTGGGTCTCTGTCCCGCATAGCTACGTTATATGCCACTTTTTTTCATTTATGTTTAATACACCATATTATTAGGGTAAAATAATAATGATAAAAATGCTGTTGCAATGTTTTTATTAATAATATTATTTTTATCAGGCTAATCATTTATGATTAATCATTATGATGTAGAGTTTTATTAAAAGACAATTATAGTCTGGAGGCTACAGGCTTAATGTTTTCAAGTGATCATGTCATATGGCGTCCCACTAAAAAACACCAGATTATGCTTGCTTCACTTTGAAGACTTTTTGGTTTGATGTTGTCCAGAGCAACATTTGTCTTTCTTGAAAAGAGGCTCAGAAAGTCGCCGCCACATTGAAAAAAAGTTTTGTATAGCCATACCTGCTTGTCAAAGCCTGGCCAGCCGCTGATCCCGTCAGATCTCAGAAGCTAAGCAAGAAAGGGCCTGGTTAGTACTTGGATGGGAGACCGTTAGAACACCAGGTGCCACAGTGGGACGACAGGAGTAGATTGTCGTTGTGTCCTTGTGCGAGACACTTAACCCATACTGTCTCAGTGTCTGTTACACTGGGTGAGTGGATGCTGGATTGTAAAGCGCTTTGAGTGCCTGGAAAGGTAGAAAAGCGCTATATAAATGACCATTTACCATTTATTTCCCCTATGTTGTAGACCAGAGGTTCTCAAACTTTTCAGGACTGGGGCACCCCTGAGCGTTCTTGCCCTAAGCCTAGGCACCCCTGACAATTTTACATATTTTTTTACTTTAAATAGGGTGTTTTTTTTTTACCTTTTTAAAACGTTTACAGCTTATTCACAATAAAAAACGAAAATGTTATTAAATTCAATGTGATATTCTGTATTCTGAAATATTTTAAATTCTTTTTCCTAATGCATGGTGTAATTTTATTATTACTGAAAAGTTATAAAGCTTGTTTTAAAATCATTTTAAATCAGAAGCTCTCACGGGGCCCCAATCTAGATCCGCCCCTATAAACCAGCATTCAGAAGCTTCAGTGTGATGAGGCTGTGTGATCTGAGCGGAGAAAACACTGGTGTTGCACAAACTTTTGTCAGGACAGGACTTCTGTTTTGCAAATCCAAAAGCTCCAAAGATCACTTTGACGATTTCCGCGTTGCGCTGTTACGCGCCGCATCAAGTTTCTAATCCTGTATGTTTTATTTTACTATTTGTTTCAGACCTTTTCTCTGCGGATATAAGGCAGATTTGAACAAATGAAGCATCAATACGAAGCTTTAGTTTCGTAGAATATCGCTGGATGTGGCAAACGCTTCTTTAAAGACACAATCTGCTGCTATAAGCTCCGATATGACACACACACACGCAGCCTCTCTAAAGTGAGGATGGGAGAGAGGAAAAAAAAAACGCTGTTGGAACGTAAATGAGTGAGGTAAAGAGCGCTCTGGGTGTACACAGCTGCTGGTCTATTCGAAAGCCTTTATTTGAAAAGGGACACCCCTGGACTCACGTCACGGCACCCCATTTGAGAACCTCTGTTGTAGACAATAAATTAGGATATGTTTATGCTAAATAACAATGGCACGGGGCCATTATTGCAGTGATTATCATCACTGCTCTGATAAAGAACTTCTGAATAAAATGCCCGATTGCTCCTTCATAAAGGTTTCATAAGGAGAGAGGAGATTAAGCTGTCATGTGAACAAATATTATCCTGTTCCTCTGTTTAGGATTCCCTCTGTTTAGAAGATCTCATTCAGTTTTATAGCAGCAATAAAGTAGGAGAGGGTGTCTTAGTAAATGCTTCATGGCATGTGATCCTCTCTGTGTGGTTTAAAATAGAAGTACATTCATATCACTATAAAACAGTTTGTTGGACTATCGAAGATGACAGTTGCACAGTTGGTGATACATGCTGTACCCTTTGTCTCATATGGTTCTGACTCTACTACTATTCATTTGTGCTCTGTTGTAGTATTTGTACAGCCAGCTTTCGCTTACAGCTTTATTTTTATAGGGCTGGATAATAAAAACTGCAATCTGATATGATAATCTAGAGTAGTAAAATCATGTTCTTTTTTCAAATGTAACTTAATGTAAAAACACACTTTTTTCCTACTGGTTGTATCATAATCAAGGATTTAAGCAAAACAAAGCAAACTATTTCTTTTGAGTAACACTGTATTGCATTTAGGAGCTTTTTTATCAGGCCTAAGGAGTATGCCAATGCAAAATATAACTTCAGTGACAATTCTCACCTTACTGTTCTGTTTTTAGGACAGGGCAATAAGGTATAACATTTTTATCACAATAAAACTGAAAATATTTGTGATAATAATTAACAATATAAATTCAAGATTGTCTAAGCTTGACTTTATTATTATTTGGCCAAGGTTTCTACCACAAAATCAGCTGCTGTGTATGTGCACAATTGTTTCCTAAAATTCTAAAATGTATATCATCAATGATACCAATTGTTATTGCGATTTTTTTCATCAATTATATAATATTGGCCTGCCCTAACTGTACTTGCTATAAAGAACCTTATCTCTAACTTTTCATAGGTACACATCGCTTTCATATTACCTATGGACGCAATGACACTATGACATAATGTCTGACCTTCATTAGCAAACACAGTAAAGTATCAACTCTCTGAAAATTAAAGAACTACTCTGTCCTAAATGACATTCACTAAATCACTGTTTAGTTGATTTGTTGTGGTGGATTTTAAATTGAAAACAGTCAATTTGTGAGTCGTTTTCGTCATATAAGAAAACTTGATACATTTTGTACCCCTAACCCAAGTAATTAACATGTTAGTCAGTAATCCATTTGTAACTTATAGCTAATTCCAAGACTTCTATCTGTTTTACAATCATACATTGAGACACACATCCACTTTACAAGCACAGCTCAATCACTCTATGCTTTTCACTTCAGTTTTGACTTACTTAACTTACATCATTATTGGCCCTATCTAGACATGACCCCACTACACTTATTTCTACACCTCATTATATGCCGCAGCCTTTTAATGCCATATTTTAGAATTGAGATATTATGCTGATATGCTGTCACATTGTCATTGAAAACAGATGTCACATGTCTTGGGCTGAGCCAGACTGAATGCAAATCATCTGTGGAGGCGGACGAGGCTGCCTGCTTTTACCATGTTTAGACTGGATTAACTTGTCAAACTAGCATCCTTCATAGACACACTGCATCCAGCTCTTGAGATCCATGCACATATCTCGTTCACACACACTCCAGTCGTCCCTCCTCCAGTTAGTCACAGACAAAGCGCTACTTATGCTTTCTTCACACCGATTCTCTGTACAGCCAACACGCTCTGCAACTGCTCGGGACTTACTTGCAATTAGTGTGAAAGACAGTGGTTATGAAGTGTTCTTGTCAGGGTTACAATTAGAGCGGCGCGAATTCAGAAAATATAGCAATAACTGTGCGAGTTATTGCAATAACAATATAACAAGCAGCACTCCACTTTTATTCAGTGCAGATTATGTGAGGCTTAAACCTGGTAAACACAGGACTATGGTAAGATAAACTTTATGCAGGGGTAGTCCACAATGTATCCTGGAGATTGTAATCGTAGTTTTTTCTCTAAGCAATGAGATACAAATTTTTGTGATTAAATTCAAAACCTAATTTTGCAAGATAGATTGTAGAATAAAAAAAAAAAAAAAAAGTAGTTAATATTGTTCAAAAATGTTGTAAAGATTTGCAACAGCCTTGTACTTATAGTAAAAAAACAAACAAACAAACAAACAAACAAACAAACAAACACACAAACAAACAAAAGAATAATCAAAATACTGTATATAAACTGGGGACATGTGAGGCTAAAACATTGGCCAATAGAAAATTAGGTAGTCTGTTATTTATTGACCTCTTAACCTGTCAATTAAAGACGTTATGTTCCTAAATATCTAACTGGCCCAGTTAGCTTAGCAGTGAAGGGTGTGCCTCTGGAAGGGAAAACAACAAACAGTTGCTCGACTTGATTTTCCTTGGAAAATCCTCCATTAAATTGGTTTACATCAAAGATGAGATGGGCATTTTCACTGTCAAAATAACAAAGAATGTTTTTTTTTTTCTTTCATGGCTGTAGGAATTGGATTGATATCATAGAGACGTTGAAAATTTTTTTGAGACATTTTTCAATGCTGTTTTTTTTTTTTGCAGTATTAGCATAGCTTTGCAACTTTTTGGACACAAAGGTGAAGCAGGCTTACCATCTTCTGCACATCCAGTCAGCTCTCTTCCCAAAGAGTCACACGACTCATGCAGCTTGTTCCTACAAGTTTGAAAAGATAAAATGTTTATTAGATGAATACACCAGAGGACAAAAGTCTTTACAATAAGCTCTAAGGGGGACAATTTCACAATTAATGAGAAAAAAAAGGTTATACCAGCTTTCACTACACCTGGACATTGTCTAAACTGGTCTAAACAAGATTCATTTATCAGTTTATACAAAGTCAAGAACATCAACATTTGAGAAATAGCCTACTGAACTGCAATTAATTCATTTCCGTCATCATATTTCTGTACAAACAATTATTTGCCATAATATGCATTCCTCCAGTTTTATCTGTTTACGCACACAGACTTATTTTATGTGGCTTGTGGCACAAATATGTGTTAAAATTCACAGTTTAACGTCTCTAATAGTGTGCATTCATTTCAGAGACGCTCTTGCCTTACTAAACATCTGCTCACATTGGACTTGAAAAGACGAGCTTCCTGCCAAATGAGTCTGAGACTGTGAGGAGATTTATGTAATTGATTGTGATATCAAGCCAATAACAAAATAATAGCCAATCAAAAGCAGAATTAGCACTTAAATGGGCTTTGCAGCGAGAAGGAGGGGGTATTATGTTTTGTTTGTGCCTTATCTGTTTGTAAATTGCCTATTAATAGCTCATTATGCTTTTAATTAGGCTAAAGCTATTAATCATAATTACTTCTCATTTTTCTTTCCAATGCCAACTGTTTTAATAATCTTCAAAAGTTTAAGTGATGCCACGTACACTCATCCCAACAATGCAAGAAATGTGTATTCATTTACTTCATTTACTACTACTGCTTAAAGTTCTTAGACTAAATTTTCTGTAGTAAACAAGATTATTTTTAAGATTTCACCAAACATGTTGCTTGTTTTCATCCAGTTTATGTCTTTTATTCAGTAAAAAACGATCTACACAAATGACACAGACTTATGATTTGACAATGAGAATATCTTGTAACAGTTTCATTTTGTCAAATGATTTTTTAAGCTTTCAGTAAACTGTGTCAGTTCGTCTTTACAATCTTTGAGTGAAGCATGGAGTGAAAAAGAATAAACAAACCTAAAACAAAAGGTGAAAGTTAAATTTAGATGTTTACAGTGTGGAAAAATATCTAATTCACAGATGGTTTGTGGAGTTTAAAAATACAGTGGAGCATGTCACAGGTGGAACTGGTCTTTTCAGTTTCAGGGAAGAACAGCCTTAACATGCACAATTTTTAGGCTAAACAAAAGTGGATAAAACAAAACGTTAGATATATTTTTGATGAGGAAATTACATTATAATATCGTCATCATTACATGGATCAAAAATTAATGTAATATAGATCCTTTAAAGGGATTACCTGATTTTTAAAATAAAAATAATATATATATATATATATATATATATATATATATATATATAATAAAAATACCTTAAAATCAGTTTCCCCCAGCACAGGTATCTTGTTAATGTGTCTATTCAGGTGAAAATTATTATGTCTAATAATGTCCTGTTTGTTCACCAAGCTCCATGAAGTGTGTCTGTTGTTGTTAGCATTGTGGCTAACTTCTATTAGAATACCGCCACTTCTCGCTCCTAACAGCTGTAAAAAAAACTTAAAAGACTGATGAATAATTCGGAGGCTCAGAATGGTAAAAGAACAAAATATTTAGACTGAAGTAGGAATTCTGGTTCCTTTTCTCAAGAAAGCAAAAATGTGACATAGTACCCGCGAAAGTGGTTTGTTTTTGTCCTGAAGCAATATTCTGCACAAAAACTCACAATGACTCACAATGTCTGGACAGATGGTAGATAGAAGATGAATGTGTGTGACTTTTGTTATTCAGAAAGCCTTATTCATTAAAGCGTGCTCCAGCCTGTGCACCAGGACGCCTTGTTTTTCTCGTGTAAAGCCAGGGAAGGTCAGGTGTTTTGGGTTAAATCTTGAGAAGCAGCAGAGAGCTTGTGTTTGGTGTTGTTTGAACTGCTGTGGGTCCACTTTGCTCTCCTGTTTAGCAAAGCCTCACACTAAGTTCACTGTGGTCTTCTGTCGAGAGGCCTGGGTATAAACAGTGCCCGCGCTTCCCTTTGTAGTTTGCATATAAGACGAAAACAAGCTACTGCAACTTACTACAAGAAGGAAGCCTTAAGCACAAGTCAGATTGTACCGATTTGGAGGAAATTGCTTTTTTTGTGCAGCTGTAACTTCAAAGAGATTACAAGACAAGCAGGTTAAATGTCATTGCAATAGTACAAATATGTTTCAGTGAATGAACGGTATTATTAAAATTTTTATTAACATTTTGTGAGTGATTTATGAAGTAATAGAAACAGTTCTTATCATAAAGGCCACAATAAATTATACACCAAACAGGATGAGCTATAGCCTATACTAAATTGGTTTTCAACTTTTTTATGGCACAGTATTTTAGCTGGAAATAGTCCATACTTTCTACTAAAATTGTACCAAATTAAACCTTTTAGGAAAAAAAACAAAAACAATTCAAGATTACTTTTATTTGTCCCGAAGGAAATTTGTTATGCTGCTTGTCACACAGAAAGGAAATCACAGAAACTGAACAATTTACTTCAATTTGTTGTTGAAAAGCCCCAAATCACAACAGCAATCACCTCTCAGAGCTTCACAAGATTAGACAAGTCAGAAAATCAAACAGTGAAACATTGGTCATTACTACACAAGTAGATGATCCTGGACACAACCAATAATACATGTTAACACTGCCTCTATAAAGTACCACTCTGTCTGTCTCTGTCTTAATCAAAAGTTTGTTCAAGACACTTGAATTAGTCAATTACACAAATACGGCATCTGACATTTTTTCAGGAAACAACTGGCAATACCTGAATGCACTCTTTGGAGCTCTGGTTCCAGAAGTAAATTTCCCTATTGTAAAGTGCCATAGGTTTTTCAAAATATTAAAAGACATATTTAAAGACATATTGCGAGCTAGTCAGCTATGTGCTAACTCAGATCCACACCACAGTTGTTTTCAGTCTAAAAAGCACATCTATAACTTCAAATTCAGCAAAAAAAACTTTGAGTTTATAAAGCTGCTTTTTTTTTTTTTTTAAACCCCTATGGAGATTTAACCTGGGAGCCCGAGATTGTTGAACCAGGAAGTTGCCAGTCACTGTTGAGCTCCATGGTGTCCAGTGGAACACTGTTGGAAATCAAGTGCCTCCTGTAGGGCTGGGGCGATCTGGAAAAATATATAATCAAGATTTTATTTCCTTGTATTGTCTTCGTAATGTTGCTTTGTGTCTTCAAAAACTGAATAAAAATAGCCTTTAGGAATACTTTTTTGAACCTAAGTGAAACAGACTTTCTCTATTAACAATATTCTTTCTTCAAGTTTGACTGTCACCCTTTCAATTCACAATCACCAACCAAATCATAATTAATTGCCTGGTCCTACTCCTAGATCGTAATTTCAGTTTAATGATAAACACAGAGCACCTTACCTTTATAAAGTAAGTACAACTTATTAGCTCTTTCTCAAGTTTTGTTTTAATATTGCGATAAAAAAAATTAATTATGAGGTTATTCTTTGCCATCTGTTTTTTTTTATTATATCTCATTCGTGATTTACCATTTTTGTATTTGATGTAGCTGTTTCTTTATTTACAAACAATATTGTTACCTTTACTTTATGAATTACAGATATTGTGTTTTAGATCTCTTTTAAATTGAAATTAATTTTTATCCAGGTCCCCCTTTAAAAAGATCTCATTGGTGCCTCCTGGTTAAATAAAGTTTAAATAAATAATTAAATAAATTGCTTGACAGGTTTTGAGTGGGTAACAGCTGGATTTAACCAATTACAGTGAACTTATGGAAAAAGCAGATGATTTTATTTATTTCAAGACAATAGGAAAACAGATTGTGTACATGAATTGTGATTAAATTGAAATTGTGATCTCACTCCAAGAAAATCACCAAATAATTAAGTTTTAACATATGGCCCAGTCCCTGTCTTGGGTCACTCAACAGTAAAGGCCATTCAATTGAGACATGAACAACTGTATGAAAGAATATTGTCTTTGCACCTCTGTGAAACTCGGATGCGTCTCAGTCAGTTTGGTCTGGACTTGCCCAAAGGAGGAGTGTTGGTGAAAAGTGAGATGTTTTTGATGATGATGATATCTAATGTAACTCCATGTCCAAAAACATATGGTGGTAATTCATCAACATCTCTCTGGTCGTTTGGTGGTGCCCTGGATTTTAAAATTTCCCTTTCTTTTCTCTTCTGTGTTTTTCCGCCCTGCTCTGGGAATAAGGCAGGATTCTATTTATATGCTCAGATGCTGGGGAGATGCAGCCTCTTGGGAGTCCTCTCTTCTCCCCCTTCACGTTCTCCCCCCTCAGTCCTTTTCGTTTCAGCTTTTATACTTCAGGGCTAACCTATTTTCCCCAATTTACAAGAAAAGCTTTTACATAGAGATTAATTTATCAATGTGAAGAAGTTGTTAAAATCAGCTTTTTATTACTAAACAACTTGACAATTTAGCCGACACAGAAATAACATATTTATTTCTCTGGAGACAAGTGCTTCATCAGATAAAGTCTCGTGCTCCTTTGATGAAAGACTTTGTGGCTCTTTGTGGTGGAACAAATACAACAATACATGGGACTTGCTATTAATCTGATGCTTGAGTTTATTAACTCATTAAATCATCAACACATTGACCATTCATTTCCTAATTCTTAACATAAGCTTCATTAAACATAAATATTTCAATACTAAAGACTAGATATGAAAGAGACACATAATGCAAAATTGACTTTTTAATTTTCACCTTGCTTTCTCATTAAAAACACAAATTTTATCTGAGACATTTCTCACTCCGCTTTGAGAGTCGAAAAACACTGCTATAAATGTCCCTGATCTGTGATGTGAAGTCAAAAGTAGATCTCTGAGAGCTTCTGCCCTTTTTTAAAGTCCATAATTTTCTGATAGCCTTAGCATATCAGGCAAGTTAGTTTTTTTTTCACTGTGTAATTTTCTTTGCAGCCAGTAGATTTAGCTCCTAACTTAATTCCTGTTGTGGGTAGCACATGACTGTCTTGTATGTTTTACTACAAGTTTTCTTGTTTCTGGTGGATGAAATTCTACAGTGAGGGTTGTAACATGTTGAAGGACTGGAATGGTCACAAAATGTAATTGTCAACATAATAAAATATTTGAACTGAAACTCAAATATAGCAAAAGTACTAAATTAGTGCTGACATTGCAAATAAAGAAGACTAAGTCACGTCTACTCTAAACCATGTCCAAACTATTTTCCACTGCTATATGATTAAAATTAGCGACAGAGCAAAAGCAAAACAGCTTAAAAATATTTCTAAAGAAGTCTTTAGACCAGTGTTGATCCAACACCTTCTGTAAATCTAACTACCCTAGGTAGACCTCACATTTACAGACTTACAAGTGTTTCGTGTGATAATTTGAACCCACAGTGCGGCACATGTATTCAGTTTGTCTTTATTGAACACATATGAACACTGTCACATGCCCATGGAGCCCAGAGCCACAGAATGGTTCTCCTGGGAAGTGTCTCCAACTGTGGAAACAGCGTCCGCACTTGGATTGATATGCTCCGGATGTTGGAGCTTTTCCTCTTTGGATTTGGGTTGTTTCCCCCTGAGGTCCTCTCAGTGCCTCTCCTTGCATAAATTTCTGCTTTTTACGCAGGATAGCTGGCTGCAGATATTTTCAGTCTCCCAGCCTCCCCCTCGTTTTACTCAGGATTATAATATAGATGTCTCCGAAAGCGAGACAGAATTACATATGAGGTTTACCCCAACTTTATATTCACAATTTTAATATGTTTTTTAATATTTGTAGTTCGCTGCCACAAGCCTAATGTTCTGATGTCCTGGCATTGCCTGGTGTTGCTGTTATATTAGCTAACTTTAAATGTTAAAGGTACATTACACACTGTAGGTTTTCTGGTCAACGAGCTGGTCTCATGAGATATCACTGCTTTGCCTGAATATTCCGTAGCAGTTCAATCATGCAAATCTTTTCCCAATGACAAGCACGGCAAGTTTATTTGCAAAGCACATTTCATCCACAAGGTAAATTGCATAACAGAGCAATATGTAATAAATGACATCACAAGAGACTAACTGTATGATGATTATAAAATATACTTTGAAGTGGGAAAATGGGGAAAAAAACAGAAGTTGAGCACTTCTTGCTTTAGCAGAAACAAATCCCACCAACTTGTAATATAATTCTGATTCTGCATTTACAATTAACATATAGTTTCCATGTTACTTTTTGTTGGTTAGAAAATGCAATATTCCTTGAAAACAACATAATAAAAGTTTTTGATGCTCTGAATCTCCTCTTGCTCCAGGACTAAGTCTTTTCCCCTTATAACTGCTATTTTACAAGAAATTCTGATGCACCAGTTTAACCTATCAGTCTGACAACTTATTATTTGCGTCATTTGTCACAACATTTCCTGTTTATGTGAACTTGTGGAAGGAGCTGGTGCCAATATCTGGAGCCGCACTGAACTCTGCCCGAAGGCTGTTTGAAAAGTATCCAAACACTGCTGAAGAAAGATCACAGATTTCTATCTATCTAGTGAGCTTTCAGAAACATTCATACTGTTTGTGGAGGCTCGTCTCTCCACAGATCTTATACTTAACTATGTTGGCTTACATTTTTTCATGATTTTAATGCCATAACTTGGAGCATTTCTCTCAAGACAAAGGCATTTATGTTTGCCTAAGCTTCCCCTTCCTCTTGCTTTTTGCTGGAATGAAGAATTTTGAACTATGAATTTAAACCTAGTTCTGTCGTGGTCTGTGTTCATGTGATTCATGCTTACACCCAGTTTGACTTGTTTTTGGAGTTTTTTTTTGGTTGTTTGCGATGGCAAATTTACAATAAAAGCTCTGTGGTTGTATGTCTCTAAATATTAGCTCTGCAGCCAACTGGCCTGGTCTTCTGTGTGCTATAATCCACCTGAAATGTTTGTGCATAATTCCTGTCACGGCACCTTAGGTAAAACAGGCATCCAGAGATTTTTTCACCCTGAATGGCAACATATGAGATGGACATATTTGAGTTGATTTCCAAGATCTATGGCCGTGTTCTGTCAATACATTCTGTTGTGTCTGCTGTTTGCCGTCACTACCTACAACAAGCAGCCAGATTGGGACTGAGAAATTCCCACAACATCTTGGCTCTCTGTGTGGGGCTCAGACACCAGCTGCCCACCGGACACAGCGGCACATGTAGCTCCACATAGCAATGGCAACAGCAGATGTTTCCTCTGGCTCCAGCCTCACTTTTATGGACTACAGTTTGTTTAGGGGAGTTTTGTGGATTTGACGTCAAGAAAGTATGGTGGCTTAGTCGAGTCTATTTTCATCTTGTCATGTTTTGTGTAACAGCATGGTTACATTTGAATTGTGGTAAGGTTTGAACTTTGAATTGTCCCCTAAATGGAACACAACCTTAAATTCCTCTGGGTAATCAAGTATTATAAGATAGAGACAAAGGTGTTAATGATGCATTGTGTAACTTTTTGGAGGTGAAAAGTCAACTGGACAAAACAGAAAATTAAGAGCATACTTTGGGGTTTGTGCTTTGAATGGGATAAATATGTTTTATATTTTATATAATGTCAAAAAATACACATAAATTAACAGCTTTTCCATAAAAAGATGAGGTCAAATAATGGTCCATTTTGTGGTCATGCAACAAAACCATGCTTTTGTTCCAAATCTTATTTGGTCAAAGCCACCAAACCACAATACACCTTTAAATATTACTAATTTCAGTAGCGTTTTATAATAAGAGGACATAATTTATTTATCATTTATATGATAAATAAATAATAATAATAATAATAAATATCATTTATTATTTATATTTATATGTTCTTGAGGAATTAATGCATGAGGTCAAGGTGAATTCATGACGTATTCATTAGTTTACCATGAGTCATCAAGAACTATCATATTAATTCTGGCAGTGGTCCCTCATTTATCGCGAGGGTTTGGTTCCAAAAATAACCTGTGACAGGCGAAACCCATGAAGTAGTGATCTTCATTTTTTACCTGTAATTTTAGTTGATAACCTGCCTGGTTATGATGTTTAGTGTCTTTTGTACAGGTAATAATGTGCTGAACACATGATTCACCGCGAGATACAACAGCGCGAGTCGTTTATTTGACCGCTTAAAGAGGGACGGTGCTGTGCGCGTTTGCCTGCTCTGCTTTTGGCACGTTGCCCGTCCCGCTGTGCTCCACAGCCGACCGCAGAGCCTCGAATCACATGGACTCTAGCGAAGTCACAACACGTTCCTCAAACACATCTCTGAACTACACAAATGACGTTCCAGCGTGAACAAACTTATCATCGTAACTACGAGCTCAAAGAGTCAAATCCTCACCTGGAGAAACGTCTGAGCGTCAGGTCAGCTTCCTCTGCATGATCCAAACTGTCTAAAGTTTTCTAAAAGAGCTTCTGTGTTGTTGCTTGTGAATGCTGGGATGTGATACGATCCATCCATAAACAGTGCGTTTGAGAAAAAAAGCACGCTTGCAGCGCACGTCTGTAGGACCGCACACTGTAAAAAAAAAAAAAAAAGCAAAATTGCACTAAAAAAAATCCGCGAAGCCGCGAAAGGTGAACTGCGATAGAGCGTGGGACCACTGTGGTTTTA
The DNA here is from genome assembly GCA_038363315.1 of Mugilogobius chulae. NCBI lineage: Eukaryota > Metazoa > Chordata > Actinopteri > Gobiiformes > Gobiidae > Mugilogobius > Mugilogobius chulae. The sequence continues at coordinate 30,560,804 of CM076403.1, forward strand.
TGAATTATTGAACTAGCACTTGTATACTACTATGAATTGAAGAAATGCACATTTACAGACATTTGAACAAAAAATAGTAATTTATCATGACTTTTGAAAGTCACACGTGAACATCATGAGTCATCATAAGTTTTCTTTCACCAAAGCATTATCTAACCTTATGGTAAAACTTAGTTGTGATGATGAAATTATTATAATGAACTTATGATGATTTTGTCCTTTGTGCGGCATTTGATCTTCAGGTTTTTAATACAAATTCAAGGCTTCCTTTATAATGCCATTAGTTTGGATTAGAAACAGCACAATTATTACCCAAATAGAAGGGTACAAGAATTTTGTGACATTTGCACTAAAATGTTAACTCAAAAATGGTGCCACTGCTGAATTACTTTGGAAGCATTTTTAGGTGAAGAAAATTCATGATCACTCGTGATGTTCATACACGACTTTCAAAAGTCATGGTGAATTAATATTTGTGGTTCAAATATCTTTAGAACATGTGAATTCCTTATATTGTTTAGTTGGTTTAAACATCATGGTTAACTCATATGATTTCTATGTTATTTCATTGAATAAATTCATTGAAACCACTTGAATTTACAATCATTATGAATTCATGATAGTTCTTGATAACTCATTGTGAACTAATGTATGAATACAATATGAATTCATACATTAATTCCTCATGAACATATCAGGAAATCATTATGATAATCAATGAATTTATGTCTCCTTAATATAAAATGCTACCCTGATTTCATTATAATTTTACATTCAGCAAAGCACTGTCAGCACTGCTTGAACAATTAACTTTGGCCCTGCTTGCTTTGGATTAGAAAGATGATAATTTTTAAGAACAATACCAATTGTGTTTAAGCAACACACTATTTATCATACAGTTTCATTAAATCTTTCAGACTACTTCCTAACTGTAAGAAACTCTTCAAGACATGGTTAATATACAAATGCGTTAAATTTGGACCAAAATTATGGCTTGAGAAAATGTATAGTCCTTTATTTTTCAGACAGTAAAAATAATCTGAGGCCACTTACATGCAGCCAAGCAGACTCTGCTTTTGACTCAATGCTTAATTCTTTGCAATGTGTGTTCATCCTTCATTGTAGCTAATAATGTGTAGTATTTACTATTTATACAGTGACATGCCCAGTATTTACGCAGAAATAGGGAGCTCAAAGCAGATTAAAGTTGGAAGTTCTAATCACCTGGTTCAATAAATTAATGAGTTGACTTTGACAATGACTTTATTGTCATTTCAGTGTGAACTCACATCTATAAATCAGATAAACTCCTAATCATCATTTAAAATAGCACTGGCAGTACTCATGAATATAAGCCCTCAAACTCCATCCACTAGGGCTCAGTCAAAGGACCAAATTATTGTTTAATGATTTCTTAGTTGATCTCTACCAGGTTCTTCTATTCAGTCCAATGTTATAAAACTTTGTAAAACTGGCGTGTGGAATGATGCCCTTGTTAACTGTACTTGAACAAGCTGAAGTCTCCAATGTGTGTGTTGAGCTTTGAAAGAAGCACTTTTAAACATGAATCTAGGACAAAATTTGTATTCACTCAGTGTTCTCTGTAACAGCTCACTCCACAACAGAGGAACGAGCTCTATTAGTTTTTCCAAATAATATTCTGTTCATGTGAGGCATTCATGAATAATTAATAGAAGATTTTTGAATGTCTGAGGGGAGGTTTTAGCTCTCTTTGTAGCTTTGTATAAAATATTTTTCACATTTGCAGTTATAATAGAAATGGTCAAGTGTGTAATCAGGGCTCTTTGGAAAATGAAATGAAATATTATTTGTGAGCTATATTCTGTTTTGCTTATTCTGTAATCTGTGGCGTAAAAGCCAGGCATTGGGTAAATAAGTGTTCTCTGTCCAAAGCACATCTGACAATTTAAATAATACAATTCAAGTACTCCTTAATGTTGATTTAAGAGCTACTTCAATCCATCTTAATTCACACCTCTCTGTAATTCGTTAAAGAGATTTTAAGAGCTTAACCAATGAATTCTTCTTCTCATTTACTCAGCTGAAGTGTTTTTTAGAGTGATGTCTTAATGTTTCTTTAAATAGGTTGTTTTATACACAATTTAAATCATAAGATTTTTGCTGGAACACCTTTGTACAGTGTAGGATTGTACATTTTTAATCAATCAAGTGACTTTTGTGTTCTAAGCTAGTCAATTAATCAAAAAGAATAATCGATTATCAAACTTTTTTTAGTTACACCCCTAATACAGTTATCATTCATTACATCATCACTCACGTGGTAAAGCGATCCAGATTTTTTCATGTGTCCAAAAATCCAAATAGGAAACAGTACTGTTACTTGTGTCCGCTAACGTGTTTGCATTAGATTAAAATCAGTCTCTGTTGGTGATATGTATATGCTTTTAAAGATCTCCCAGTGACTGTGGCAAAAAAAATCTATATATCGCTTGAAACTTTATTATTTCTCAAGTTTCCTTCAAAGCCTACAGAAAAAGTTCAGTGGCTGGAGCAGTAAATGACTGTAATCGCTCATATCCACATACCTCCAGGGCCAGGACAGGTGACTGCGTGTTCCAGTTGTCAGCCATTTTTCTTAATTTCACTTCCCACTCTCCTCCTCTCTTGTGTTATTTGATGCTCTGTCAGTACAGCAGTGTCTCTAACAGTGTGTGTGTGTGTATGCAGGTCCAGCGCTGGTGGGGGTGGTCAGGAAGGACTGGGCCACTGAGAACAGCATCGCCCTCTCCTGGGAGCAGGTGGAACAGCCTCCTGCAGACATAGTGGATTATGAAGTCAAGTACTATGAAAGGGTAAATAACCTTTGATGACACTTAAAGCTCTATGTGTAGCTTTCTGGAAGTGAAAAGTCAGTGACACCATTCAGTAGAAACAACGTTAAAATCATACGTTGTAACTTTGGTGATAATTCTGTGCTTTACCAATATGTGAACTATTCACCTTTTTCTGGTCCTCCCACTTTTCCTGGCAACAGACTTCTGGTTTAACTATGGTTAGCCTAAACTATTAGCTTAGACATTTCTTTTATTTTGTTGTTATCTATCTATTGCCCCTCAAGATAGACTTTTTAAGACTTCCGCACACTACAGGAGTTTTGGCCTGATTTTAAACCCCTCTAGGAGTTCGGGGAGACATGGCCAGAGTAAGGATTTTCGTGAGAGATTTTTTTGTCGTTTCTCTCCTTATGTCTGTACGCCACTGCAACTCTGTTCGACTATTTGTCAGGTCGCATCATTGTGAGGTTCACATGCTGCAGCAGCGCGAAGACCTTTACAACAAACAGCATCTGCCTTGTGACAGCGCTGCTTAAAATGTAAATATTGACTAATTATCTGTATCGCTCCAGCGCACCTGCTCTTTAAATGGTGTGTGAAGCAACATTACTAGACATAGAACATGGCTAACACTATTCGCAGCAGCTCCTTACCTCTAAGGATCCTCCACTCTGTTATCTTTATAAACCTGCTTTAATCCACACTTTTATAACCACGCACTCTGTGCTCGATCACGTGACGCACGCACTGTTCTCCACTCGCTGCTGCACTCCACAAGTTTGTATCGTCTATGTTCTTCCTGCGACATCATAGGATTCTGACACAAATTATGGTTGTAAATGTCCTTATCTGTGGCCTGTTTTTTCTTATTTGCCCATCTAAAAATCGCAAACAACTCCTCTTGTGTGCAGCCAGCTTAAGTGGATCAAAAACATCAAAATGACAAATACTTGCTATTTTCAAGTCTACGTTTGGTCAAAGCACTACACAGTGCATTTTTAAAATACTGTGTTTATCAACCTGCTCAATGATTTTAACAATGTGGTGATTCTCATTGATGGAATATTTTATGCGTATTTTCAGATGCTCAGCCAATGTAAGTAAATTGTAATTCGTCTGAGAAAAATGATTCAATCTTGACCAAATGTGTAAATAATTAATGTATTATTTTATGAGTTATGTGATACCAGAATACATTTTTAATCTAACCCTAACCTAACCTCAGATTTATCAATTGAAAGAATACATTCAAAGGGCTAAATGAAACTGTCCAGAAGTGCTAACCCTAAAATGTAATTTACAAAAAATGTATTATCTATGATTTTGAGTGACACACATAGGGCTCAAAATGTCATGTTGTCCACTTTTCAACAATAAATGACAATTGTCGGCTTGATACTGTAAAATGCCATTGAGAAGAAAACAGAAAGCAAACTTATTTATATTCTGAATCTTTTTAGATCATTGTTACAATTTACAAAGAACAAAACTTAGAATAATGATTGTATATTGTAGTTCGGTAGTATGCAAAAAGTAGTATGCCTCCCTTTAGAAAATAAACCATTTACCATTTTATACCATTGTGAGTGTTTAATAACATTCCTAATACAAATACTTTAGGGGATCGTTTACTTTTTATGCATTAGTTACAGTAAATGTTTATGGTTTTGCTAATGGGGACAAATATTCATTTTTACACAGTAACAGTGGCTCACAGAACAATATGCATTGTTAGTGCAGAGTATTCATAATTCATTTCTAATTCTGCTTTGCTCACCATCTGCTGTGGAAGCTAATTGGACAAAATGAAGTACTTTGTTCAAACGCTGTGCTTTATTAATGGTTGTGTTTTTATTATGACTTGTATCTGCAGGAACAGGAGCAGTTAAGTTATTCATCGACCCGCACTCGGACGCCCAGTGTGGTGGTGACAGGCCTCAGACCCTCCACAGTCTATGTGTTCCATGTGCGCACCAGGACCACAGCCGGGTTCACTGCATACAGCCCCAACTTTGAGTTTTCTACCGCTGCTGAAGGTATAGTGCAAAGAGTGTCTCTGTGTGTAACATTTACACATACATGTATGCACGATACAACTTTATAATAACTACATCTTAATTAGCCTTAGCAACGCCTTATTAAAGCAAGCACAAAAACTCTGATCTTTATGAACAAATGATCAGTTCTGTAGCAAGGACCACAAACCACAAATAGATACCAATCTGACTTTGATGATAATTATGCTAGAATTTTTGAATTATATCCCCCTTACCTGAAGATACGACAGAGAATATGATTTAATCAAAAGGGTGAGTGGGAAGCAAAATTTAAATAGTGAGTAAACCTGAAGGGGCGTGGATGTGATGTGGTCCTGCTTTTAAACTAAAGATAACAAAATTATCTTCATTTAAATGCTGAAAAAGTTTATTAAGGCTTAGTAACTACTTACTTAAGGAAGGAAAGTTAGGAATTAGAGGATTATAGCTTGGGGTAATTAAGTTACTAAGCCTTAATAGACTTTTTGGTACACTTTATATTAACTACACTTTAATTGGCCTTAGTAAACCATGAATAAAGCATAAATAAAGCCTTAATTATTCATGAACTAATGGTGAATAATGAATGAAAAAAGTTTATTAATGGTTACTAACTACTTAACTAAAGAGCTAAGGTTAGGATTTAGGGTTGGGGCAGGATTTGGAGTAATTAAGTAGTTACTAAGCATTCATAAGCTTTTTCATCTATTAATTATTCATTTGTTCATATTGAAGTCCTTTTTAAGATGTTATTAATGATTTACTAAGCCTCATATTTCTGTAGTTATTCTAAAGTGTTACCGACTTTTTCATTTATTAAATTTGTATTTGTTTATGATGACGTGTTTGTTCGGGCTATTTAATTTTTAATTATTATAAATTGTCACGAAGGTTTGGACTCAACTTGCCCAGGATGGGGCAAATGTGGGACCAACCACATCCTTTGATACATGACTAAACAACATAATTTATACACAATGTCAAAAATCAAATAAGTTGAGCAAGGGGAATTAACTAAAGATGTACAAATGTCAAGTGTTGTGTCTTCAAGTCAGACAACACAAACATTTGCAGTGTTATTTTGGATGAAATCGTCTGGTGAAATTCAAGGTGAAGGCTTTCCAGGGCGAAAAGCCAGAGGAGTAGTCGGTGTTGATCAACAGCTCTATAAAAACCTTGGAGACACTTTATGGGGATTGTTCAGCACGGCTCTGTAAAACTCATTGGTGCTCCTTCAGCCGTGAGCTATTTATTTTTTAATGTGGATAAGCGCTGTAGGTTCTGATTCAGGCTGTGTTTATTATAGTCCTTTATGCCGCACAGTCATAATGCTCCGCTGAGTCCAGACCTGGAGGAAGCAGACGCCACAAAAGCCACACTTTAAATGATAAATCTGGATGTACACCTTTGCGTGCTTTCATGCATACCGGCCGGTTACTTGTACTGCTGCTTCAAAACATCTTTAAATAGTCAACAAAATATTTTCTAGCATCCGTACAAACATGTATTAAATATAGAGCATGTCCTGTAACTTTCTGGGTTTGTGGCAGATGAAATGATAAATGAGAAAGTGCATTTAAACAGATTTATTTCTTTGTGAGACATTAATTGCAAGCTGTTGTAGTGATGAGACTCAAACAAATAAGCTGGAAATATTAATTTAGCCTTCTCTACCTAACGCAACTTCTGCCATAGTTGCAACAGTTAATAATTTACATACCTATTTAAGTTGTCCTGGAGTAACACGGTACATTTTATCGACCAAAATACTTTTCTAATTAAAGTGTAAGAGTGACTGAATGACTTGAGTAAAAGTTAGCTCCATGTCTGTCCTTAAATACTCTTCCGCAGTTCCTCTCCCTCTCTCTTGAACTAAGTTGAAGCTAAAACACTTGAATCAGCATTTACTGTATGTTCCTGTGTGCAGATAGATAATAATAGTATGTTCTTTGCAGATCCGGATGTTGCCGATCAGGGCCAGGTTCTTGTGGTGGTTACAGCATCAGTGGGAGGCTTCTCACTTCTGGTCATTCTCACCCTGTTCCTGCTCATCACTGGAAGGTAAATGAATCATTTTTCCTTTTCACAGGGCCGATTAAGCATTTTTTATAATTTATAATTTTGAATATTATAAAGTTGTTCTCTCATTAAAAGTGTACTTTGAACTGTATTAACTTCTTGTTTGATGAATCTTATTGAATAAGTCATTACCTTCTGAGTGTTATTTCTAGTTTTATGATGTCTTTGCTTGAGTTTGAAGATCTGAAAAGTTTGTAAGTTGATTTGAGCGTTGGAGACAAGCTTGATTTGATTTTCTTAAGAAACTTTATAGGGGATTACCTGTATAGTTCAACTCAATTCAATTCATCTTTATTCTGGACTCAATGGGCCTCATTCATGACATGTTCTTACAAACAAATTTGTTCTTAAGGGCTGTTTACGAACATTTTTGGCATTCACAAAATTTGTTCTGAACGGTAAATGTTCGTCTGTAAGAACAAATTCTACGAACACTGAGGAGCACTCGTAAGAATAAAAAATCAGCTGTTTCAAAATTTTATTTCTTATATAGTTCAGCCAAAAATTTTAATTCCTACATGATTGTAGGTTATGTATTTTTATAAATTATTATAGTTTAGTTTAGTTTATTTATTTAATGAAACAGGGACAATGTACAATATACATTAACCTTACATAGGAGAGATGCATTGTACCAGGTTATAGCACAAGTGCTAATTTCCACCTGTAGTCCCTGGGCAGGTTGATTTAACAACAGCTAAAAGGAAAACATTTAATGAAAATGGTTCTAAAGTGACCGGTGCATCTTAAAAATCTGCCACATCATTCACATCATAAATCACATTTCATTTCTTACAGGTCATTCATTCTCTCACACAGTCACTTTAAAATACATACACACATCAGTCTGTGTAATGAGAGCAAGTCTGGTTTGAAAGAAGCCATTTTTTTACCAGGCGTGAAATGTGCTGCTATTTGTAGATGTTATCAGCTCTGTTGGTAAAGTATTCCACTGACGGACCGCCACACAGGAGAAGGCAGAATTTCCAAATGTTGTTCTGCGCTTAGGGATCCTGCACTCCCCGCGCACAGTGGATCTAGTGGCTCGAGATGTTGTTTCAGAGCTCAGAAGAATGAAGTTTTTAAGTGGAGGAGCAGCAGTATTATGGATAATCTTGTACACTAGACAAACATTTGAATACATAATCAAATTATCAAAACTAAGTATCTTATGTTTTGCCAAAATGTGACAGTGATGAAATGAACGGCCTTTCTTATCATGAATCCTTAAAGAACTTTTATACAATGATTCAAGTGGTCTCAGAGCAGATTTACAGGCCTGTGACCAACTTGTGATGCAATAAAGGAAATGTGGGACGATCATTGCATTCAGATAAGTCCCTGACGCCTCAGTAGTTAATGAGTTTCTTATGTATCTAAAATTGGCCAGATTAAATTTAATGTATTTGCCATCTTTTTAATGTGTTTCTTGAAACATAATGTTGGTTCCAAGATAATTCCCAAGTATTTAACCTGATCTACATTTTTGATTTTTTGACCTTCAATTAGTATTTCAGGGACATTTTGAAGTTTGTGCCGATTTGTAAAGAACATGGACACTGTTTTGTCAACATTTAAAGTAAGACATGAGTTTTTTAACCAGAAAGAAATTTTTGTCATCTCCTCTGTTAATTTTCTGGAGACTTCAATTGCATTTTTCCCATGAATATAGACAACAGTGTCATCGGCGTACATAATCATTTTTGCATTGCATACAGTTGGTAGGTCATTAATATAGAGCGTGAACAGCAGGGGACCAAGAATTGACCCTTGTGGCACACCCATGCTGTTAGCTCTAAAGGGAGATTTAAAGTTATTCAGTGCCACACATTGTTTCCTGTCATATATGTAAAACAATTTTAGAAACAAAAAAGTCATCACTCATGCTAAAAATGACTCCTTTAATAAACCTGCAGCAGCCTGTCCCAGCCTCAGAGACTCTGTGATCTAACCCCTACAGGACTCAGGACCCCTGTGTCCCCCAGGACCAGAGCCTCTGTGCTCTGACTGTGCACCCCGCTACAGTCGCTGCCCCCCCTCCCCCGCACCCCCCACACGCGCGTTCTACCGCGACGTGAAACGCGATATAAACGGCAAAAGCCCAGCGTTATTTCAATACTTCTGTGACTTGAACATGTTTCCTCTGAGTGTGTTCATGTGAGTTTCGACATTTTTAAAAGACGCTGACGTTTTTAATCAGCGAAAGCGCTGCTGCCTTTCTTCCTCCTCCGCAGTAACGCTTCCTTCTCCCAGCTCCAGCAGAAATCTTGTGAATGACGGGCTGTGTCCGGCCCATTTTTGCCCTATAAGGAAGTATGCATTATTCATATTTATGTAAATAACCGTTCGTAGCTGGAGTTTGGTGAATTTGGCGTAAAGGCTGTTAGGAAGGAATTTGGCTCGTTACGAACCCGTCGTGAATCACACGTAGAGTTTTCGCAGCAGCTTCTTAAAGTGAAAGTTACGCACAGATTTTACGAAGATTTTCATGAATGAGGCCCAATGTTCATATAAAAAAATCAACAACAAACAAGTACACAAAGTTCTCTCTGCAGCCAGTAAGTTGAGATTGAACTATTTTCACGAATATGGGAAATGTGTGACTGATATGATGTGGTGCATGTGATTGTGTGTGTGGGTGTAGGTTAGGTGGTTTTGGAAACATTTGAGTGGAATATGGGCATTGTAGGGTGTGTGTTACCTTGTATCTATTAAAAGCACTTTATAAATAAAGTTTGATTGGTTTATTTATTGAAATCTCTAAATCTACCCACAACTTCATTTCAAACATGCTGGCAAGCTAAGCACTACTGGAGAACTAAAAGTGAGAGAGGTCAGAACAGATATCTGCAGTATTGACATTAGCTACTGCAGTGAGCACATAGTCTGACTTTTGTGACTGACTTGACTTGAAAACTGCAAATTTGCCTAGTTTTCACAAAAATTGTTAAAGCTTATTTAGCGTGTAGTAACTCTTTAAGATAGCTGAGTCACAAAAAGCACACCACCATTGTAGCTAAATTACAATAGATTTTATAAAATTGGATAATTATGGAGTACCCTGTACACACAACACACTTCTGTCTCTTCTCATATTGTGTTCGGAGATCCGTCCTGCAGAAGTCTGCTAATGGACTCCCTTTGCCATCAGGCGGACACTCTTATTTTCCAACCGGCTGCACAAATTTTCTGGCTAATTACTCGGCATGTAATGCATGTACCAGCACTTTGCTCCATCCCATTAACTTCCGCAGGTTAGAGCAGATTTGTGTCCTTTGGTTCACAGACTTTTTTATTAGTCACAATTATTAGTAAACTATGAAAAATTGCTTTGAATTTGCTGATATATATTACAGGAATACAATCTTTGAGCGTAGGAATTTTCCAACATCCAACAAGAGATATGAAATGCAACTTTTGTAAAATGATGAATGTTGTTTCAAAATAAATTATTATTGTTGTTTGTAAGGTTTTTCTATTTACTGTCGGAGGCGTAGGAAAAGAGCTTGAAGCTACTTTGTCCCTATTCTCAAATCAAATGTACGACCATGTATATGCAATAATAGTTTTGTAATTCAGGGAGGTACAGTAGCTCAGATGTGTTGCACCGATTCTCAAATGTCAAAGTTAAGCAAAACTTTTGTAGCTGTTAATATTCCGCACATCGAATTCACTTTATTATGATGCCAGAGGGACAGTCAGATTTCTCACAGTTCACTGATAATAATAGAATAAGGTACATGAAGCTAGAGCTTTACAGAAGATGTGCTAATGTTTGTTTACTAGAGTTGATTCACATGATTACCTAAATAAGTTTTATTGTTTTATAGCTTGGAAAGTTTAAAGTTGCACTATGTAGCTTTTTAGTGGAGATTCCAATATCTTTATTCCAAAGAGTTATAGAGGTTATGCAAATGACAATACAACAATCTAAATGTTAGGATTGATTGGTAAGAAATGAGAGTCAATGCTGAGGAAGGGCATTTTCCCCTGTAAGAGCTCAAAATGTAACTAAAAGAGGAAAAAGATGCGACAGTCTGTGAACAAATTTTACCCACAGTAACTCTACTGGCTTATACAGAAACTCAAATAAACAGTGGTAGAAAATCAGATAAACAAAACTTTAGCTTCTCTCAGAATTCTCACAAACTTTGAGATCATACACAGTTGCAACTTATTACCTTTTTCCTCTTGAAAATAACATGTTTTTAAGTCTGTCACAGTTAAACAGTTTCACTAACATGTTAGTGAAAAAAAACAACAACTCTAGAGTTAAAAAAATTCCACCAAAACTGCAAAGAAGTACATTTTCTCAATTGTGTTGCCCGTACTTTTCCCACCCATTCTAAATGTTATGGAGCCATTAAAAAAAACAACAACAACAAAAACAACAACAAAACTCTGTTGCTAGAGAGTTTCCATAGACGTTTTCCTTTTTATTTATTTATTTTTTTTTTTTTTACATTGTTTTGGCTAATGTTCTCCAACAGACATTTATCAAACCTACTGCAAAAATGGCAGATTTTCTACTATTTCCATGGCAACAGTTGTGTTATGATATTTTAACCCAAGTTCTATTGTGTTGCCTATAATTTTGCTACTCAGTTGAAATGTTGCAAAGCCTTTTTTCCAAATGAAACAATGTGCATAAACTTTATAACATAACCACTGTGGGTAAAAATAGCTGCCTTGGATACAGAGCCCATTCATCAGCAAATTGCAAAGAGTGGGTCTGGTCACCACCACCATCGGTATAAGCAGCCATGTTGGTTTTCATTCATTCGTCTCCCTGATTAATCTGTCAATCACCCTCACTGAAATTCAAAAGAGGGACAAGCTGGCCAGATAATATATTTTTTATATATCGTCTAGATTTTCCAGGCAAACAAAATATGACTAAACCAGACCTTGATTACAAATCACAGCAGTAGCAGTATTAGTAGTATTAGTAGTATTAGTAGTATTACAAAATATTACACAAAGAAAAAATAAAAATTGAATGAAATGTAAATACAATTAAGATATACAACCAGACACAGCAACAATGGTCAAACCTACAGTATTTACTACACTGTGTTTGTATTGCTTCATTATAATTGTATCACTGTTCATAAGTATTGAGTGTGTTTTCAGGGCTTAGACTGATAAAGTTTTCTCATGTGGTGTATTCCACAGGTGTCAGGGGTATATCAAAGCCAGGATGAAGTCAGAGGAGAAGCGAAGGACACGTTTCCACAGCGGACATGGTAAACAACTCTCTCTGTGTCTCAATTCTCTTCACGTACTTATGATGGTGATTGAAGTTTTGGAGAGACTAGACCAGTTTCTGTGGTGCATCTTTCTCACACCCTTTGGCAAATAATCTAATTACATTTCTACAGTTATCTGAGGGTGTGCAGGCGCTCATGCTTCCAACCAGTTTGATAAAGATGTGGGTGTTAAAGTTTGCAAAAACATCCCTAATTGCTCATTGGTATCCAGTTTTGCACAGCATTTGTTACAGAACAGAAGTTAGAGTGTGCTCAAGTAAAAAGTAATACTTCTATAATATTAGTTTTTTTCTTTTACTTTTTTACCTAATTTTGTCAGATTAACCTATATTGATAATTTTACCAGAATGAAAAACAAGATTTTAAAGAAAAGTTAAAAAATATGAAAAAAATATCAGGAATTAACGCTAGGTGAAGAACTGATGACATCACACTAGGAAGACGAAAACATTTTTCTCTCAAAAAGCAAATTTTTTATGAGCTTGTAAACATACATTATGCAAAATTGGTGTGCTTTTGTATACTTTGATATCTCAAGTTTACAAAGTGTGCTACATTAGAAGAGTTTTGGTCCAGTTTATTATATGGTTGCTGGACAACGTCCTTGTGTGATATTTATGAATATTTAACCTTAAAAATGTCTAAACTGGAATGAAGATTGTAAAAATGTTTGGTTTAATTATAAACATAAAGATCTTTACACTGTCTTAGTGAAATTATTTTAAGTAAAATATATTGGGAGAATCTACTATGCAAGCATTTTTGAGCTCATGTAATAAATAAAACACACATTTGGACAATACACATTACAAAGGCAGTCATATCTGAAATTATGATGTTTTAAGGCATTTATTTTAAGGATTTTTTAACCCTTTTTATCATATAAAGACTCGTTCATAATGAAAAAAAAAAAAAAAACTCAAGTAAGAGTATTGTTGCTTCCAAACAACAATTAATGAAATAGACCAAATCTACACATTATGTTCCAAAACTCCATCAGACACACTACAATTGCTTCAGTAAGTTACTCGAACCTCTAATACACTGCAGGTTCAAAATATAATTTTCTCAAAGGCAAGAAACAAAACCCTGTGTTGTCATTTACAAATTATGTGAGCTCTCATTCAAGAATTCTAATCTGTGCTCCACTGAGACAAAACATCAAATATCATGGCACAGATAAATAATTTTTTTCGAAATTCAATCAGATTCTACATTTAATTACCTTTCTTTCAAAATAACCTAGTTATTTATATTACGGGCTGACAAGCTAATTTTCACTATAGTCATCATCAGTAACATGAGCAATAAAGATTCCCCTGCAACTGTGTTCTATAAATGCACTAATGAAATCTTTGTTTGGATTTTTGTTACTCTTGGTTTTGAAATAAGGCAGTAAAATACAGTATATTTGAGAACATTTTACCCTGCTAAATATAAAAATTAAGGAGCCATGGTTTCCCAGGAGAGTTCTTGTTGAGTCCATGCAAATTCAAGTTTCAAGGCATGTTTTCCTCTGTGAAACAGCAGAGCGAGCCGACACATTCTTCAAATGCCCCGAAAATACATCACGCAGAACTTTAGCAAGGTAAAAATGTAACTTAGCTCTGCTATATAGAGTTTAATTATTATGCATAAGTAACAATGACATTTTGTTTATTGTATTAAATTCTGAACTGTAGCTGAAGATTCTTGGAACAATGTTAAAAGAATGTTTTATTTATTATTAGCATGGTATACAGGTCAGTCAGTTCCTTCTACAGACCTTTGTTGTCTTTTGTTGTTGAGGTTGTGTACAGCAGAAGCATCACACGGACAGGAGGTGCCAACAGGCTGAGCTCTCAGTAAAGAAAGTCATCTCTATTACAGCTGTGTTCAGACTCCCAGGAGACACAGACTTCCAAACTGGAATCTATTGTGGACGATGCCTTCAACTTTCCCACAATATGCGCTGACACTGCCATAAAGTACATTTAGTCCCCAGTTCATGTGTTGGAGCTGTACCAGGGGCTGCTTCACTTATCATTTGTGCCAGTCATCATGCACAGTGCTTACTGCAGCAGCATCTCCACAGTCAAAGTGAGAGAGAGGAGAAGGGTAAAAGGGGGAAGATGGGGAGAGAGGAGTCTGAGTTTGGGCTTCTTGCGATGTCTTCATCTACTGCTGTTGCTGTGGGGCATTTTCTCAGCTCCAAGTTTTTTATCTAAGTGGAAAAAAATAAAGGAAACATCAAGGGTAAATGTAAAATCTGTGAGCCTATGTGACAAAACAGAAGCACTAAGTAAGTCGTAGCGTTTAAGAAATTGCTCAGTAGTTCAGTTCAAAGTTTGTGATATAACCCTGTAGTTTAACAAGTAAAGCCAAAACCCAATAAAACATAATTGCATTGTTTCTATAGCATGATTATCATAATTAACACATTATGTTTCTTTCAATTTCATTATATTCACGTTAATTAGACTGCTAAAAATAAAGCACCTGTACCTGGGCTATGGAAGCTTATATAATGGGCTGCATTCGTGATACTGCATATCACAAAATGACTTACATAGTTATATAAAACTAAGGCTATGAAAACAAATGATCCATGCTTAATGTAATAAAACATGAACTCGTAACAATGACATTGTTGTCTAATAATCAGCTTGATTCATAACTTTGATTGATTAATGCATGTTTTGAGTAAGTGTATATTATTATATTGCAGCCAAGGCTTGTGAGCTCTGAATGTCTGCTGTACCTCTTCCCCATGCCCGCTCACAGCAACTTTACTAATAATTTGGACTCTCAATTATACAAGAATGAGTCTAGAAATAATGCATAACCAATAAAAACACCTTGATAAAAAGCTGCTGTTAGTTACAGCTGAAATACCACAATGAAGAGACTGGCCCCTTAGTCCTGCAGTTTTGAACTAATTAAAAGTCAATGGATTTGTTTCTATGTTTAATACAAATTAGACATTTAACAAAATGCAAATAATTGATTTACAAATGTTCTAGTTTCATACTAAAACTTTGAAGGTGAAAGATTCTTTAAAGGCAAAGCAGTCTGCCAGCAGCTGGGGGTGAATCTGTGGTTACGATTTGTTTTTGTGTTTTACTTTGTTGCCCCTAACCTCAGCTTTATTTGAGTGTTTTTGATGGGTCTTAGCGGAGAGCAAAAATCAAGAAATTATTAGTGTTGACTGTGAAGGCAACTTGCAAAAGTTTCCCAGATTTTCATAAGCATCAGACTTGTTTAACTATTAATGCTCTTCCTCCCTCTGGCTTTTCCGGCAGCAGAATCCTCTCTGACTTTCCAAAACATCTCTATTTCCTCTCAACAAATTTGTGATTTATTTTTTATTTATATATGTCTTTTTTTTTTTTTTTTAGTGCCGTTCTCTGGGATTAAGACATATGTGGACCCTGACACATATGAAGACCCCACCCAGGCCGTTGAGGAGTTTGCAAAGGAGATAGATCCTTCATACATCTGCATTGAGAGAGTAATTGGAGCAGGTAAGATCAAGAGTGTATTTACTGTCAGTATTCATGCTTAGAACCACTTTTACGTGAGAAAAGTCAAGCCTCATAAAGTTTTCATTTTATTATTATATAGGTGTAGTCTTAGCTAGCTAATTTTCTCTGTTATTTATTGTATAGTAGCAGAGGGGAGTCGATGCACATTTTTGAAAGCTGTAATGTTCACTGGTTTACTAAATTGAACAGATTGTCTTTGCTCTGTGGGCCATGAATGATTTCAAAGGTGCCCTCTATATGAGAGGTTTCTGTAGTTTGAGCTACATCTACTGGACATACTGTGTAATTGCAGCGTCTTTTTTCAGAAACAGAAAATTATTTTTACTCAAATAAATACACAGAATGAATTGTGCACGTTCTACTGGGCAATATCTCAATTAAAAATTCATCTGAAATTTTGCTATCTTTTATTGTAAGGTTTACATCCACTTACTTACAGATCAAGAAGTTTTTGTGACGGTTTTTATCTTTAGTTATTTTGATTATTTACAAACGTTTTGATGTTACATTGAGACAACTTTTTAATATCAATATGATGTTGTATCTTCTTATTATTTTCCTAAACATTTTTCTTTATGTATTAATTTGACACATTTTTAGGTGAATTTGGAGAGGTCTGCAGTGGGCGCCTGCGTTTACCGGGCAGAATGGATGTTCCTGTGGCAATAAAAACACTCAAAGGAGGGTATTCAGAACAGCAGAGGCGGGACTTTCTGCGAGAAGCGTCAATTATGGGGCAGTTTAGCTGCACCAATATCATCAGGCTTGAAGGAGTTGTAACTAATAGTAAGTTGGATCAATGCATTTTAACTAGTATGCTACATAAAAAATGCATTTAAGCTTTTAAGCATGATAACTAGATGTGTGAAATACACGTTTAATAACATTGCATAATACTATATATACAATACTAGAGAACAATACATTAATGCAGTACAGTTGTATGTGTGTTTGTCATCTTTTTGTTATGCTAGTCCTGGTAATGTATCTACTTATTTGTGGTATTTTCAGGCAGACCAGTAATGATAGTAGTGGAGTATATGGAAAATGGGGCTCTTGACTCATTTTTGCGGGTAACTGCTTTTTAATTTAATTACATCGTTGTCTAAGCAACAAAACTCAAATGTATTAGTAGTAAATGTCCAGTATTAGTAAAATATTGTTTGCTCTCTCTCTCCACTTCAGACTCGCGATGGTCAGTTTACCGTGCTGCAGCTGGTGGGCATGCTCCGGGGCATTGCAGTGGGTATGACCTATCTTTCAGATATGGGTTATGTGCACAGGGATCTGGCAGCTCGAAATATTTTGATCGACAAGAGTCTGGTGTGTAAAGTGTCCGATTTTGGCATGTCTCGGGTCCTGGAAGATGACTCTGAGGCAGCCTACACTGCTACAGTAAGTCTGACATCTCATCTAGTTTGCCACAAAATGTATTAAGGCTATCTAAATGTTTGTTTTAATTGTTTCAAGGGAGGAAAAATACCAATCCGTTGGACAGCACCAGAAGCTATTGCCTATGGGAAATTCTCATCTGCTAGTGACGTGTGGAGCTATGGTATTGTGATGTGGGAAGTGATGTCTTATGGTGAAAGACCTTACTGGGAGATGTCCAATCAAGATGTAAGCTACAGTATCTCTTTCCAAATATTTATTGAATGAATATAAAATCATAACACCAAATATATTTATCACAGGTGATTTTATCCATTGAAGAAGGATACCGTCTCCCCGCACCTATGGGCTGTCCGGTGACACTGCACCAACTGATGCTTCACTGTTGGCAGAAGGAGGCAGGACAACGACCAAACTTCACTGATGTCCTCTCCTTTCTTGATAAGCTCATCATTAGCCCAGGGAGTCTTCTTACTCTTGCAAACGATGCACAAAGGTATTACCATTAACAAAACTAAATATTCATCAGACATTTATCCTTATACATTTTAAAACATTTTATACATTTAAATGTTACATTTAAAATGTTTTATTAGTTTTCATTAGAGAGAACACATTTTTCATTGGTTTTCTGGGCAAGAGGCACAAGCAGCAGATGTAACTACTGATGCAATCCAAAAGAATATAAAAGTGCCTAGTACTTTCACTGTGGGCCCATAAGCTCAGTTGTATTCAGGCTTTTGGTTCCTTCCCCATGCGCTAAGAGCTGTTCACATTTTTTTGTGTCCTGCCAGCCTCACCGACTCCTCGGAGGATCTTCCAGACTACCCTCTGTTCATTTCCATCGGTGACTGGCTCGACTCCATCAAAATGAGCCAGTACAAAAACAACTTCCTTGCAGCAGGCTACACAACACTGGACTCTATCTCCACCATGAGTGTAGAGTAAGTGTCTCCCAGTTTAACTAGAACCGGTTTAGTCCTAATCCTATGCAGGATTGACTCATTGCAGTTTAAAGTACATTACATTTTTTGTTATTATTATTTTGGTAAAATAAATACATGTTTTACACCAGTAAAATGCTAACCAGTACAAGCTGGACTGTCAGGTTTGAATCAATCTTATGCTGCTCCCAGCTGATCCTTTTGAGACAACATACAAATAAATAAATAATTACTAACAGAGTAACAAGGAAAAAGTGGAATATACTATGTTACATATTTATTTAGCCAATAATTTGATTGTTTTGAAGCAACACATTGCCAAGATCCAAGAGTAGTATATTATTTGTATACTTCGTTTCCTTTCTGTCAACCTTATGTGTTAGTCAAGATGTATTCAGATTGATTATTCTATGAGATATGTGAACATAATAGCTGATGCTAATAATTGAATATGAATATATTAGACATAAATAATATAACTTCTCTAATAAAAAGTTATTTTTTTCCTTGGCTGCAGTGACATCAGACGAATCGGCATCTGTTTGATTGGTCACCAGAGACGAATCATCAGCAGCATACAGTCTCTGCGCCTGCAGCTTCACCACATCCAGCAGAACGGCTTTCAAGTCTGAGCCCGTCATCCATAGAAACTATTGAACACACTGGACTGGAAGTGAACCAGAGACGATCCACATCACCATTTGATTAATTGCAAAAACACCAGACTGTTAGGTGTAGCAGGTATTCCACTCACCTCTCATTTGGGAACTGTCAGCTGCTGGGCCAGATGTCATCTAGTTAAAATCACACAAGCATCATCCTCAGATCTTCAGAAATACCGTTGATCACAACAACCAAACCTCTGTCAGTTGACGCTGGACAAACTCAAGAACTCAGCAAAGGCATCTCACTTGAATTTAGGACCGACTTGCTTCCTGTAGTATTTTCAAGTGTTCACCAATACCTCTTCTCTCTCCAAGTGACAATCTGAGATAGATTTGAAAGGTGTCAAGTTACCTCATGAGCAGATATTATGTGAAGATGCTTTGCAAAGATGGTAAAAATTGTGAGTTGTTCTAAGACAATTCATTTGATTGAAAGTGTGGTAAACACAATCATGTTTTTTGAACTGAAGACCGTTGAATGTCAAAAGATTTTTTAGAAATGTATCCTCATGATAATGCAGTATGTCTTGTACAAAGTCTTGTGAAAGCTGTATGTTTTATTCAGTTCGTTAATAAAACAAGATTATTTTAATAGTCTTCTTTCAAACTGTACCATTGTACCTATTTGACTTTCTCATTGTCAAGAGCAACAATTATAAACCTTGTTGAGATGCACACACCCTCTTGACTGCCACTGAAGAACACACGTTTTCTGGACATGAAGATGCGTCAGGTGAGTTTGTCAAATAATCTGATGTACATTGGTACAATCAGTTTAAAGATTTAGTTTAGGGACGTCACTGGAGCCACAAATTATAGTAGAAAGTCGAACTAAAAAAAAACAAACAAGGTGCACGAAATAGAAAAGTCCTGTTTTATGTAAATTCACCTACCATCTATCTAACAACATTGCATAGGTGAATACATAAAGCTGTAAGAAAAATAAATAAACTACAGACAGTAATACATATTTATTTCATTTTATTTTTTTTTATTTATTTATTTCTGTTTTGTTTTGTTTTATTTTGTTTCTTGTTTGCAGTACCTTGTTTGGCCTTTTGGGATCTGTGCCAAGGATTGCGGGACGAGTGACGTCATTACGTACATGGTCGTGGTATCCCAGCAACAAGGTGTAAATAACCCTTAGTAGGCGAGCCGCGAGCATGAGACAACAAAGTGATGCTGTAAGTCAGACACTTTGATGAAGCAAGCTCAGCCCAACGTGGATCACACCTTGAAGTGAATAAATATAAACATTTAAGGTAAAAGAATAATATTGTTTTAGTAGACGAGCATGAGTGTAATGTTAGCATTGATGCTATCGTTAGCTTTACTGACGATTAACTAGCTAGCAGTCACATTAGCGACATATAACCGAGCAAGATAGTATGTGCATTCATTTTGCTTAGAGCTAAGGTAGGTCGTATCGATAGGTATAAACTTTACATGTACTACGAATTATACAACATAACATAATTGTTACTTTAAGCAAGTTATCGCTAGCTAACTCTATTAGCCACAAAGAGATTAACCGGGGTTAGAAGGTAGCGAACTAGCTACTCTCAAAAGCTTTACCTTACCTAGACAAGCCACTGGTTGCTTTAGTAAACTTCGATAAAACTGAATATGAAATGTAAATGCAAATGCATAATAAAATATTTATAAAGTCACATGAATCTTGCAACGCTCGTACAATGTCGCAATACACCAGTCTTACTTTGCCATTAAGATTTAATTATTGTGAATCATGAGCAGTAATGTTTTACACTCATCAATGAAATATGTATTTAACATAGTACAAATAAAATACTGAGATCACTTTTGGGCTGGAGAGTTCTTACAGCCTGACCCACCACTACTGAGTTCAGGTCAAATTTGTCCTCTGTTGTCTTCTTATGGCCCTGATAAGCTTACACAAAATTAGATTTTATGCATTATTACATCGAACAACTGGTTTCTTTATTAGCAGGTTGGAGGTGCAGCTGATGTGTTGAGTAATCAATGGGGCTGTTTGATAAGTTGGCTTCGTGGCTCGGCCTGAAGAAGGAGGTGAATGTACTCTGTCTAGGTCTGGACAACAGCGGGAAAACCACCATTATCAACCAGCTCAAACCCTCTAATGTAAATATTCACAATGTCATTTACATTTAATGTATGCAGTAATTTAAATGTATTGTATGTTTGGGTTCTGAATCCAACCAACTCTTATTTTATAAATGTTCATTTGATAGGCTCAGGCTCAAGATATTGTCCCTACAATTGGTTTTAGCATTGAAAAATTCAAGACTTCCAGGTATGCTGACTTCAGTTACTGATCTACTCTGTATTTTTATTGACAAACTTTCCTGGCCTTTTCCAGCCTGTCCTTCACTGTGTTTGATATGTCTGGCCAAGGCAGATACCGAAACCTTTGGGAGCACTACTACAAGTAAGTGTGTCAATTACTACTCACATTTTATTATTTCCACAAAGTGTCCAAACTTGTTTGCTTTGCAGGGAGGGCCAGGCTATAATATTTGTCATTGATAGTGCAGACAAGCTGAGGATGGTTGTGGCTAAAGAAGAACTTGACACACTACTCAATCACCCAGGTAGGCTAACCCAAAATTGAGGACTAAAAAAATTTGATTTTTGATGCATACATGAAACAAGTATGCAACTACAGTATATTTTTTCTGTTTAGATGTCAAACACAGGCGGATCCCAATTTTGTTTTTTGCAAACAAGATGGATGTACGAGACTCGCTCTCCTCAGTGAAAGTATCACAACTGCTCTGTCTGGAAAACATCAAAGATAAACCTTGGCATATCTGGTAAAAACCTTGTTCTATTACTTTTGAATAAAAGTGTTATTTATTAGTATTTGTCTATAACTTTAATGTTAAAGGTTTAAAACAGCCAAAAAGAATGTGCTGTAGTTTCAGTGCAACTCGAGTGTCATGACTTCCTTTGACAGCTGACAATGAGATTGTTAATGTTTTCAGCTCTGTTTGTGCTTTAGTGCTGAGACGGCAAAAATATGTATTCTTTTCCTTTGTATATCGAGGGAAATGCAGTGCATACAAAAGTTTACTTTAATCAAAGAAACATGTTTGGACTTTTATGTTTCAGTGCAACCAATGCTTTGAAAGGTGAAGGTCTGCAGGAGGGAGTTGACTGGCTTCAAGGTATGAGCCACCTTCACTACTGTCATTTTATGTATTTATTATTGTTATATTTTAA